>CAJVRN010000030.1:0-1372500 GCA_911728415.1 Lagocephalus sceleratus | reverse complement strand
TGCTGATGGATAATTAATCCCAACATGAAGGGGAGAACCGTCCCCCTGTCAGGCCCCCGCTGGGGGGGCCGCTCAGGCGCAGGCAGATGTTCCCCCCCCCGGGCGACAGGTCTGCGGGAAGACTTCACTGGCCTCTCCGGTTTGAGGCGGACAACGGGAGGTGAAAGGACCGAATCCTCTCCGTGTCTGAGAGAGCAACGCCGCGCGCATTCATTAGCGCGGCTGCGGGCGGGCGGGGCGGGCGGGGCCACGGGCCGAGCAATCGCATAAGAGGTTCAAGAAGCCAGCGACCCCACCAGAGAGATAAGCCCCCCCCCCCAGCCGGGCGGGGCCGCGGTATCATTAAGGCTGTGTTCCAGCGGTCTCCGTCGGAGGCATCCTTTGCCGGGGCCGTGTCCCATTTCCCAGATAAAAATAAAGCACAAAGAAGTACACCTGGCGGCGGCGGCGGCGGCGGCGGCGCCCGCTCCATGGTTGAGTAATGGTGAGGTGCCCTTGCTGCTCGGGCCCGGGGGGATTATGCTCCAGCAGCGACCTGCCAGAGTAAAGGTTGTGGCAGTAATTAAAACCAAATATTTAAGAATTGGCCGGCAGTCGGACACTGAATTTTTCAGATCAATGCGGGCCGATCCCGAGGACCTTGTTGTGCGCCCAGCGCTCCGCCGCGGCCCGCGGAGAAAGTCAAACAGATTGAGTCCGCTCCGCTGCTGGCGAGCACTCCGAGCGGGCCGCCGGCCTGCTGGGACATCGTGTTACCGAGAAAGATCAGTCAAATTCAAAGTGAGTTTTATTTATATAGCGCTTTACGAACAAAAGAGGAGCAAATGAAAAGGGACCCGGAGAGCTCTGCAGAAGTCATGTGACCAGAAACACCATCAGGAGGTGGATGAGACCAGAGGGGGCCTGACGAAGGACCAGGACAAGCCTTTCAGGAATCCAAGCGGCCGCCACCTTTTTGAAAAAAGGAGCTCATCCTTGGAAGAGCGAGGCGTCAACAGCCTTTTCACGGCCCTCGGTGGAAAGGTGTGAGAGCAGGTTTGTGTTCTGGTGTGGTTACCACGGCAGCAGGTCTGAAGGTCCGCTCCTGACACCACCATCACCACGCCACCAAGCGCCATGCTTTGCCTCTTTATCTCCCGCCTGTGGGTGCAACCAGTTTTTTTTTTTTTTAATCCACCATCGATTTTCATCTCTCACAGAACCACAATTAGGACAGAGTTCCACTTGGTTACAGGCGCTGCCATCTTGACTTGCTGTGAGACGGCGACCAGGAAGTGGAGCGTGGTATTGACTTCCACCCTCCCAACCAGCGGAGAGAGGGATTGAACTGCTGACCCTCATATTTCACCCCCTTTTATGGTATCAAATACCTGAGGATGATCCGGAATGAATGAATTATCATACATCTGCATAACAAAACGCGTGTGTGATAACAGAGGGCGTCTTTGGGGGGAGGCGAGTCAGAGAATTAAGTTAAGAGATCGCGGTTTCCCCTACTTCATGCCTCATGTCATTAAGGGAGAAAAACAGGCTTATTAATGAAAATGCTCTTTTGGTTCACCTTAATGTAAAAAAAATGAAAAGAAGTGAGAAAGTGGAATCCCAAGACATCTGCCAGCTCTGCAGCCGTCTCCTGGAGGCATTAGTGGGCTGGCAGATAACATCCTCTGAGGATCGTCCAAATCCTCTCGGCAAGTTCTTGAAGACAGTTCCCGACGGCTCAAACCTTCCAACTGCAACAACAGGAAAAATCATGAACGATGTACGGTACAGTACTTTGTAGTGTGTAGTACTTTCTAGTGCTGTCAGTATGCAGTTTTGACAACAAGCGTGACAGTAACGGAGGCTTTTCACGCCTGACAACACGAAGACCTCGATTTATTCTTTGTTTCATAACACAACTCTGCTGGACAATCCTGGAGTGTTCAATGATGAAGACAGTTGTTGTCGTCATGAAAGACGTAGATAGAAAGTTGATAGATGATTCAGAGTAACTAAACAGCTGCATTTGTTGAGAAACTCTTTTTGAAGAAACCGGGAAGGGCACTTCACACGTTTTTTTCCGGATACCTCTTTAGCAACCCGCAGCGATGAGGGCATGAAGAGGACAGAAAGACTGATCAATTCTGCTCCACTTCAAATTAACACTAGCTGAGAGTGCATTAACTCGGCATCTGAAATGGGTGCAGAGACGCAGTAAATGCAAATTAAGTTCAATTATGTGCCCACC
Source organism: Lagocephalus sceleratus (assembly GCA_911728415.1). Taxonomy (NCBI): domain Eukaryota; kingdom Metazoa; phylum Chordata; class Actinopteri; order Tetraodontiformes; family Tetraodontidae; genus Lagocephalus; species Lagocephalus sceleratus. The sequence goes on along the minus strand of CAJVRN010000030.1, from coordinate 1,370,270 downwards.
AGCACAATCTATTCAGGCGAACAAGTGTACATTTCCTGTTTGAACCAGGGTGCGTCTTTGACATTATACACCTGTCTTGTCCCTTGGAGACTCGACTCCAGACTGGGGCTTCTTGGCAGGGGAGCAGCTGGCTGCCACATAGGGCGCAGATGTCCATCAGCATTAATCACACGCCAGCTTGGATGCGTCATTAAAAAGGGGGCCTGACTGACCTTGTTTGATTTGATTGAACAGTAAACGGGTAAGCGTAATGACAACACACTGCCTTAAACGGAAAAATATGGTGTGTTTTTCCAGACTCGGGGCTCATTCGTTATCGGCGTGAGGTCATCCGACAGCAGCAGCAAAGATAACCCTCGAGATTATCACGAAACCTGACTGACCGCAGGGGCACTTAGAGACATTTGCACTGACCTGGGGTTAAAAAATAACACACACAGACATACAGGCAGTAGACAACTGATAACCTTGCTACTCAGAGTGGAAACAAACGGTCGGAAACTGACCATTACAGCTATTTGTTACGCCAACACCCCAGCTTGTTTTGAGGGCATTGTGTACTGTGACGTGATTTTATCACCATCAGATCTGGGTCACAGATTTGGGGCAATTAATTGGTTTGATTTTGGGTCTCCACACGAAGACCCACATCTGAAAAGAGAACGGGGTGTGGCGCTAACCCCTCCAGAGGGCGCAGCAAGAAAATAACCACTCAGATGGCGCAAGCTGCATTCTGGGAGGAGGTTTTTGTTGGCCTTCTCTCTGGTTCTTGAGCTTAAATCACGAGCTACTGATGTTTATGAACGACGACGTGCACGGGGCTGAGCACTCTGCCCTGAGGTGCTGATAACGTCTTCAGGCATTTTTGCAAAATGGTAAAAATGTCCGTGTTTCTGGGAGAGAGAAGCAATAAAGCGGGTTATATTCACGACCTGGCTGAGTGTCTTTTTCTAAATGTGCACTTTGGCGACACTAAGGCGACAGAAACTAAGGTGCAGTATATGAGTCGGAATAAAATATTGGATTTATGTCATGCTCGAATGGAAACATAAAGTCAAAGGATTCAAAAATGTGGAAAATGACAAAGAAGCAGAGAAAGTGGAACAAAAAGCCGAGACATGAAGCATACCTCTAAAAGGTAAAAGTATTGCCCACTTTAACAGGGTATCCATCCATCCATCTTTTCCCTAAATGGGGTCGCTGGAGCCAATCCCAGCTGCCTCCGGGCGAGAGGCGGAGTAACCCCGGACGAGTCGCCCGCTTTAACGTGACATACATGCCTGCTTCCTGCTCGTGTTCAGGCTGTGTTGGACTGTATTCTGTTAAATGTTTGTCATTTCCCCCCTTCATATACAACTCTGAACACTCCACGGTGGTCTCAGGCTTATGAATTATAGATGATTCCAATTTAATTCCCTGTGGATGCGTATCTCTCGTTCTGTTATACTTCTCTCTCTCAACATTTCCCGCATGCTGTGACCTATATAGTAAAATTAAATGTCAAAAGCGTCTTTACGGGGTGACTCTGTATAATCACCACAGAAAGTCCTCTGCAGAGGCCACTTCACTGCCATCCGGCCCCCCAATCCCACTTTCAGGAAGGCAAAGACTCACAAAGTGTGACCGAATTAAGCTGTCAATTTCCCGCAAATCAACACCCTATTATATCAGTTAATGACGCCAAATGAGAACTCTTTGATTACTGATGCTAATCGTTGCACTCTTTTGCTCTTCCCCTTCCAGAACAGAGGAGGGTCAGGTTCATACCAGCCCCCCCAACACAAACCAGCCTGAACGCAACGTGCCCTGAAGTCCGTCCGAGCTGACATCTGCCTCTGACCCCTAGAAGAGCATCAAAATGCCTCCTTATGCAACACTGTTCAGCTAGGGCAGCATGCGGTCTCCATCAGATTGGGTGCCCTGTAGTTCTTTTACAGCGTTGGCTGCACTCTGACCACTGCATGTGGGACCGTAGGAGTCAGAAAACGATCAATACCTCACTCACATCGGGACAGAAGTGGGTGGTGAGTCCGGATGAGATCCTCAAATAACCAATCCAGAGCCTCCCATAGAGGCAGGAGAGTGTCCAGGATGATTTCTCTTCTTCATACTGTGGTCGTTTCCGTGTGTCGTTTACAGATATGATGGGAAAAGGAGGCTCTGAGCTCTGACGGCCGGAGTCTGGAATTGTGAGAGTGGCGGGAAGGTGCCGTGACTCGTCCAGGCGTCAGTTTGATTAGCGTCTCTTTAATCTTTGTGCAGGAGAAAACACGATTCAACCAGGCTGCAGGTACACCGTGTCTAAAGGGTCTGATATTGGAGAAATCATATAGGAACGTACACCTTAGAGAGACTATTTCATATGACTATTATCAGAGAAGTGCAGACATGTTTGCAGGCAGGCCTCTTTTCTCCTCTTTGTTCTCTTTTGATCATTTAGAACTGAACTTTAAAGTACTTTGGGAAGAGGCTCCTGCGCTTACTGTCATACCGTCTGATGAACAAGTACAAACGGATGTAAGTGCAGGCTTTTAGCGGCGACTTCGCTTGTTTTATGGGTCATCGGAGAGAGATTTTTAACCATATTCAGAAAAACGAGGTGGCGGGAGTCAAGAGTCGAATCAGATAAATGGGTTCTGAATCTGAAAGGGTCCAAAATGAAGCTCTGTCAAGTTCATCCTGGGTCAGGGCATCATAAATTCATCAGAGTGTATCAGACTCATTTGGTTACAGGTCTGTGTGAGTCACACACAATAATCATGTTATTCCAGCCTGGTACTGCTTGGAGCCCACCGTAGGAAGTCTTTTGAATACTATCTACATCTATCCATGCCATATTTGAATAAAGTACAGTTTTTATGGTGCACGGGAGAGTGTCAGGAATAAAGATGCGTGATTCAAATGCAGCAGCAGCTCAGCGGTTCTGCACGAGGCAGGAGGAGTTGTGGCAGGCAGCAGAGGTCAAGCCAGATAGTGGTGAGATTGAGACCAACAAACGCAGGCATGGAAGAGCGCCAGAAAACCTCCAAAGAAAAGTCCAGACAGCCACAGCACTGGGGCACATTCAACTGAGAAAGAGAGGGGGGGTGGAGAGAGAGGGGGAGGGGTGGAGAGAGAGAGATAATGAGAGAGAGACAGAGAGAGAGGGAGGGAGAGAGTGTGAGAGGGAGTGAGAGTGAGAAATAAAGGCGAAGTAAAGGCTGTAACGACATGCGTTTTCAGGAGATTTTCTACCACGGAGGCATTAAGAGCGACTTTGCTACTCGGTGCACTTAACCAGAGCAGCTACTGAGCACTTTCAGATGCTACACATTTATCAGAAAAATGTGATTCTATCTGTTTGTGTGTTGGTGCCTTTGGATGTTACACAACATATTTATGAGAATGTTGTTATCAAAATTGCGTTATTGGATTACGGTGACAGCGAGAGCAGACAATGGGGGTCCCGCGCTCTCAACGCTGCCAGCATCGCAGCGAGGAGGGGGGTGCGGGGAGTCCTGTTGCTAGGATACAGAACATGGATATGAAAGGGAAGAAGGAGACAGTAAAGTGAATAACCCCCCCTCCTCCTCACAGCACCTTATTATTCTCTGCTATCGTTGCTGTATGTCACCAATCAGATGAAAGCACCCAGGCTGCTCGGGGCTGAGAGGTGCGAACGACCCGTGGCAATTCATTCATAATTAAGCAAAAACAAGCGATACGGCAACACTGGGGTCACAATCATTAACTCTTCATCTCGCTTCGTTTCGTTGAACGCCTTTAAAAAGCCTCGGCGCTCTTCATCGTGCTGCAGCCAGGTGGCCGAAGTTCGTGGCGCTGTGTTAAAGTGACTTTTTCGCGCCATCCATCAGCGGCACGGCTGACCCTAAAACCCCACGCCGTAATTGCCTTCAGGATTAAAATGGATTGGAGCCTCCCGTGAAATCCTGCGTGCACTTTCCATTAGTGTCTCGTGAGCAGGAGGTGTGCAGATGCTGGCTGAAAAAGCGGGATGTGGCCAAAATCTTTTTGCTCTTTATCAACTTAATGAATATTCAAAAAAATTAAAAAAAAAGACTGGGGAGCGTAAATAAAGCAGTAAATGCCTCCGCAAGCTGTTTACACTGCTGGGTATCCAGTGTAGCCTCTGCTTTGATTAAAAAGAAAACTGTCAACAGCACTTCCACATCTATGCACTGAATTAATAAGGCTGTGAGAGACGTGATTGTTTCATGTTTTCTATCGACTTGAGCAAGTTATGGATGTAATTATATCAAACATTCGATTGCATAACATTAGATTACGGCTCGGGCCCCCGTATAAATACAGAGAAGGTCAAACGACGCTCAAGACTGCCTGTAATGTAATCAGGGCTCCCTCGATGGAAGATAAGAATCAATAAAAGAAAAAAAAAGATGTGCGAAAGCGCGCCGGGGCCACATTTAGAAGCCGTCTGTCCTTTTAAAGGATGCTCGGCGAAGCCAAGGCGCAGCCCGCTTCCGCCTTTATGACGGCGAGGACGCCAACGGAGGACCGCTTATGTGGTAATTGGGGCCCAGCCTTTTCCAGAAGCAGACGGCTGAACGTGAGCGAGGCGCGCTCTAAAGGATCTTTGTTCCCACCCAACAGCCACTGTCGGTCGTGCCTCCGCTCTCACAGGGCAGGTCGTCGTGGGGACGCGCCCATTTGGACACAATGAGCTGCTGGGCTGCGTTTCTCTCTGCAGTTAACCTTTGTGTGTGTGTGTGTGTGTGTGTGTGTGTGTGTGTGTGTGTGTGTGTGTGTGTGTGTGGGATACACACTCAGTACTCCCTGTCTCTCTCATCTGTCCATTTAAATCCCTCTGGTGTCCGGCCCATCGTTGTGTCTCCATCATCCACGCGGGGACCGGCCCTTCCTCTTGAGCCAACGCCAGAGATGATCCATCCACCCCGATGGTCACATGTTCCGCTCCGTCACACGACCGTCTTAATTCTGTCTCCTTTTCCTGCTCCTTTCTCTCTCCTCTCAGTGTTTCCTGATTTCAGAAGCCTTTCCTCCATGAGACCGACTGGCCTTGTTTCAACGATCTGGCTGATATCGACTGCTCCGTATCTTGTTACTAAATCACGTAATCAGTGAGCGCACCGCTTCAGGGTGCTTTGAAATGCCCCGCCCCCTCGTGCGAAGCGTCCTGCCGGCCCTCAGTGAAGCCACATTTACAAACGCTGCTGTTCTCCCTGCGCTGGTTTCACCTTTCATCACCACCCGTGTGTCGATCGTCCGACCAGCTCGGATTTGGTCGTCACGTCGTCTCTTGGCACAAAGGCACCGGGGGTTCGTGCACGGCGGCGCAGCAGCAATCTGCTGACCCGGGGAGTTTGCGCCAATGAAGGCGCCACGCGGGTCATTTTGAGGGGTCTCGCAATCAGCATTGTTTCCTGCTGACCCAGGGCCTGGGCCTGGGGTCACGACCCCTTGTGACACACACAGGAGATTGTTTAGAGACCCTCGCAACACTTATTTGAGTATTTTTTTCAGACTGTAACAAAAACAAAGGTGTGCAATAATACTTTTTTTCACTTTGGGGTAAATTGGAATACAGAGAAGGTGCCAACAAGACCTGTCCCCAAACTTTCCGGCTGCGGGGCAACTGTGCGAACCCCTCTGATTTGTGGGGATGCTAGCAGCGTATTTATTTGCTTCCTTTGTTGAATCCCTCCCTGAGACTCACAATGAACTCATCTGCAGTTCAGGTGGAAGCTTGAGGCGCCAAAGTTGAATCCGTATTCAGGATGCATCCAGGTTCCAGAACTGTGCCCCTCCGCCTACATTATCACACGTGCATGTGACCCCTAAACTCATTAGCATCTGTTTAGCCAAACATTCGGCAGCTCTCGTTAGCTTCACCAAGAGTTTCAGCCCTGGCGGACGGACTTTTGAGCAGGTTCCTGCCAGTGTGGTGTCTCTGGAGCTTTGCTCCGGGGTCATTCTCAGCTGATATTCATTACTTTGATAAACGGATATAAACCTCCAGACCGTAATTAAATGACACACTTCACATTTATATTCATAAAGACACTAAAGAATGATATAACCCAGGCGCTGACAAACAACTGCGTCCATTCCATCAGGACCGACTACGTTCCCCGCTAATTATTTCCACAGAGCAGGTCGGACTGAAATGATTTGATTTAGGGATTGTGGATTTAATTACCCGTGCTCCTTATGGCTGTGCCATCTGCGAACAGGTGACAACACCTGAAGACCTTGGTTGTCAGACACAAACAAGCAGCCTTTCCCAGAGCACCGACGAGCACCATTATCCTTCTGTCAGCGCCCCACGGACTCCGCTGCCGGTGTGTCGGACCGTCTCGTGCGATAACGCCGACCAATCAGGGACCGTGACAACCTGCGCCGCGGTTTGAGCCATTTGTGCGTGATGTGTGTCACGTCGTACTCAGCCACCGCGAAACGTCAGCACGCCGGCAGCTGCCAGAAGATCGACGTGATCCGTCGTACCGATTCACAGAATCTAGTTGAGTCGGGTTTGGTCGAGGTTCCATGACAGGTGAGGTAAACTGGTGCGGGCTGTTTTCTGTTGGGACTTGTCCACAGCTGCCTCCTACAGGGTCTGTGTGATTGTGGTCAGTCACATGACTCGGATGAGTCCGGAGTGATGGTCAGATGGTTGGACGTGGACAGGTCCAGCCAGGACGTCCAAAGAAGGCAGTCACGCAGTATCCTATTCCTGCTAACACAACAATAAAAGTACTGTTACTACTATTGACAACAACAACAACAACAACAACAACAACAATCTCTTTACTTTGGTTCTGGAGTTCTGTCGGCTACTATTTTGTATTTTGTGAAAAGCTTTTGAGCAGCGGTCTCACCTTTGACAGACTTGTTAAGTGCTCACTTTCATGGTGGGATCAGCAGCAGCTGGATTGTGAAAATGCGTCTTGTCTTTGTGCACCGTTCCAGCTGCTGCACGCCTGGATGAGCCTTTTTAAGCTCGGAGCTGGTGCTCATCGCGTGGGAGCTGATTCTGTGTTATTTGCAGGAGTCGGTTGATATTTGACGGAGTTGATAGACCAACGCTCCCCAATACTCAACATCTGAGAAGGACGCTCCGGCCCTAAAGCGTCTTGAGGCGTGTCGGGTCTGAAGGGAGCCAGTCGTGGTTCACACTGATCACCGAGGCTCTGATTTTTATTTGTTCAGTGAATGTCATCTGATTATTCCTTCAGTCACGATTTAGACATCAGTCACATTGAGGGTAACGATAATATTGTGTCTGGTGCCCTTTCCCGTGCCCCTGTAGGTTAGGCGTGTGAGTTGGCTTTGTGCGCTCAGCCTTTTGCATGTTTTTGTCTTGATTTTGTGCGTCTGCATTCGGTCTGCTGTTGCAGGGATCCTTTTGTGCGCCTGTCTCAAGAGTGAGTCGATAAGCTCCAGGGTGGTGGGAGGTCACACCCGTCACCTCCGGGCTGCAGCCTTCGTGGACTATGGTTTTTCTTTTTAGGCTAGAAACAGAAGCTATTGATTTTGGGATACAGCGAAGGCCGAAGGTCCCCATCAAGACTTTTGAATTGCTAAAACATTTCCTGAGAATGAGAGGTTTTCGCATCCTGTAACCCTGCCGGCGAAACAAAGGCCGCGCTCGTGCCGGTCGATGCATCACGCGCTGACACGCGGGCCTACTGTACGGGACAGTGCGCCTATTAGCGTGTGGCTAATGCGTCTAATCTATCAAAGTGAGGCTTCGGTTGTTTCTGCCGCGGCTGAAGATAAAACATCACCTCCGCTGGAAATCATCCCTCTCCCTTCCCTCGTCTCTCCGCCTCCGCTCAGCTCGTATTTCATGGCGGCGGCGTCGATGCGGCAGGTGTCAATTTCGGCTTTTGTTAAGGGAGAGAATCGGGAATGCAGGCAGCCGGCCGGGAATAATGTATGAAACGAGTCCGAGTCGCAGACAGGGAGCGTTAACTCTCCGCTGTGGCAGCCTCGACAGAGATCAATGCACCTAACCTCAATTCACAAAAACATTCTCTAATGGTTCCCCGCGGGATCTGCGTAGAGCCTCCTCCCTCCTCCGTGTTTATTTATTTATTTTAATCCCTTTTTTCCCCTCATCCCCTTCTTTTCGACTGTGGCGCAGACTTTTTAATTATCCGCCTGAGGATTACCGGGCCGGTGGGAGAGGGTGATTTTTTATCCTGTCACACCGCACAGTTCCGTTTCTATCAGGTTCCCCTCCGTCGCGACGCCTCTTCTCTCGTCGGAGCGTCTCCGCTTTGGCGTCGGGGTTCCGCCGCGGTCCGGTCTCAAGGTTCTGACGCCTGTCAGCCCCTTCCTGGACGCCTTGGGGTACGTTTGCTGATTGAACCACGGCAGCACTGTCCGTCGAAGAAGCACCGTTTTGGGATGCAGGCGCCGTACGAATGCTGCACTTCTTGGGAAAATAAAGTGCTTCGCAGTGTGTTTTGTGTGTGTGTTTTGTGTGTTTGTACGGTCGTTGACTGCCAAAATATCTGTGGATGTGACAAAACCTGACGCGCTTGTTGTTTACAGTGAAACAAGCGTGTGACAGAAACTGGCTTTGCTGTGAAATCTCCCGTTTTCGTACCCTTTTGGAGGTATTAATTATTCATTGGAATGCTTTGCTCTCCAGTCAAGAGGAAGGGCCCTGCCTGGCTACGACAAAGCCTGGCTGTGCATGGCCATGCATTCTTTTTGTGTGTGTTTTTTATACCTGAGATGCCCACGGCTGGTGCAGTCAGGAGTTCCTTTTCAGAACTAAATTCAATGTAAATAATTCCACCAATATCTCCGGGAACTTGTTATGAGGATGAAATCAAATCGCACTCACGTGTGCTCTTCTGTGACAGAATCAAATACCCTGATAATGATTCCTGTTGTTTCTCATAAAACCGTGATCAGGCAGGGATGCAGCCAATAATAACCCAACAATCGTTCTTCTCAAAAGCTGCAATAACTTCCCGTTCTGTGTGCTGTCTTTTTTCCCCACCGGAATAGACCCATTTTCTACACAAATCCTCATAAAAACATGGTCCTGGTGAGCTATCGTGAATATATTTTAATAGTTACCGCGTGCATTTTGATTTGGGCCATAAAAGTGCTAATGTTCAAGGAGACAAGGAGAGAAAATTGAGACTCTGCCAGAGATGAACTGGATTTAAGGGTTATTTTCTTTATTTTTCCTGCCAGCGAGATCTAGCTGCGTGATGTGATGCTTTTGGTCCGAACTCTGCTGAAATGGAACACACTCCAGCATCAGGCAGCATATACGGCGTCCTCAGGATGAAGTGTGTAGGATGAGCGGAGCGGTGGCCCAGCCCGGGGAAAGAAGGCGCTCTGCAGACTCCACTCTTCCACTGCCAGATGGCAGCAGGGTAAACAGAGCGGAGCCGGGGTGGGTGTATTCTTTTAATATCCTTCTTTCGTGGAGCGACGAGAGGGCTACCTTTCACCCGCTGCCAGCAGAACTCACACGATGTTTGATTCTGGATCAATTTTCCACAGGGAGCGCTTTAAACTTTAGTGAAGTTTCAACTTTTTGTTGAGGCGTGTTCACGCTTTGAGCTCATCAGCAGCCGGTGAAGCAACGTTGCAGCTCCTGCGCGGACATGAAGCCACCACAGATCCAACCGCCACGTTCCACGCGGCAGGTATACGTTTCCTGAAGCAGGCGCGTGGTTTGTTTTTGTTATTTACGAGGTTCTTCTCGTTGGATGATCCGTGACGTCCCTGACAGCCTCCTGTGATGTTCTGCTGTTCCGTCTCTGCCGCTCAGATCGAGGCGGGCCTGTTTATCTCCGCTGCCTTTTCTCCAAACATCAATCGCTCCTCGGCGTCGACGACTCCGAGCACAAAGATTGCTGGCGTGCTCCCGTCGTGCGTTATTGTCGTTGCTCCATCATCACGTGCGAGATTAGAGCGCAGGGGTTTGACACCTGCTCAGCTCTGAGCAGCTTAAGGGCTCAGAGGCAGAATGAGGGGAATTTAATTGTGAATCAAATATAACAAATCATATAAAGACGTCGACGTACTTTTATTGAAGCCTGTCGTCTTTATCTGCTTTTATGTTTTAATTTGGGATTTTATGAGGATCTGTGCATGTTCTGTTTATACAATCTGACAGACCAGCGCAGCGACAGCCGGCGGTAATCAGGGTGGGAATCGCCGCCAGCTTCCATTGTTGGCAGGGGTTGGCGGTTTGATGCTCTCCAGCAGCAGCAGCGTGCAGGCGCTGTGCACCTCAGCAGGGCTTGGACTAAGTGATGTGACAAACCGGCGCCTCTTCCCCCTCAGGAACTTTTTATTTACCTGGGACCTATCAAAGATCAGGAGTGACCCGGACAGAAAAGGAAGGAAAATAACTGAAGTACATCCACTTCTGTTCGCCTACCAGCGGGCTGCAGCCAAGCCATTTATATCAATTATCACAAAATACCACCCCCCTTACATCAGGAGCCTGGTTGGAAACAATTCTGGAAGTTTGAGGTGAAATGGGAACATTAATCACACAGATTAGTATTATTTTTACCCGTGAAAATAAACTCCTGCTCCTGGAATTGTTAAAGCCTTTTCCTCCCTGCGCCTGTGTGCACGGCTCCGCTCCTGGGGCTCCGCTCTAAAACGATTGGCCAGCCACACCGATCAAAAAGCAAAAGAAACCTTTTATTATAACCTCTGCTTCTGCGATTATGGAAAAATAGAGATTCTGTCAGCTGAACTGACATTCAAATGAACTTTATTTAACCAAAGGGAGAAACGCCAAGAGGACAAAAGCCTCCTTATATTTGCTTATTTCACGGGCATTACAATACCCAGAATTCCATTCAGGTAATGTTTCATGTTTTCAAGTCTTATTCAACCTGAGTGGAACAAAGCAAAAAAAAAGGCGGCTTTGTCCCTGAAAATTGAGGAGCCACACATGGCTGCTTCCATTGTTGTCCAATTGTGATTCCTCTGAATACGTGTCCGCCCTCCATATGGATTTTTTATTTTATTTTATTTTATTAGAGCCCGACTACACTTTCTCTCCTGCCAGTTGAAGTCACAGCGAGGGGACGACTGACGGGAGACGACTTCACCCCCCCCCACAGATACGCCCCCCCCCACCCCTCCATATTAGCACGGCTATTATGATTATAAATGATCTTTGTTCCGCTTCATGTTTCGTGGCCAGCGACGATACTCACCAGCGCCGTGTCCTTTAGGTAACAAGGTGGAAAGAGGGACGGCTTCGCTTCACGCCACCTCGTCTTATTACCTTACCTTATCAGTTAATGTGTGGAGCGAAGTCGTGATCAATCGATCAGTTATTTCTGCCTCAGGTTTTGGATGTGTGCGCGTGTCCATCATCTAGAATCTGCCTGGGAGTGATAACTGCTGGAGTTATGCTACTTCCTGATAAGATGAGGGACCCTCGCTGCCTAATTCCCCTCTGCGAGGCCGAGCACGAACGCTGATTTCTCCAGACGTTCTTGCTCTGCGGCTTGAACGGCGTCTTCCTGCACGTCAGCCGCCCTTCGCGGGGGTGAGAGGAGACGGACTCGCGTCTTCCCAGATTATTCCAGCATATCTGACGGTTAGATAAACGCTGTTTGATGGATCAGGAGGATCCTAGCCCATCTGATGCTCCTCGTTTGAGGTTTTTAGTATTCCAGGACAGCCTCGGACCATTTTATCATCCCGTCGTTCTTAGCTTGCCGGTAAATTTCAAAGGTCTCCGTCTTCAGAGAGGAGGGAGCATCTGCGCACCTCCTTTCACACAGTTTAATCATGCACACAACGTTTTCTTAAATATCTTTTTAGGAACGACGTGACAAGCCCTCATTTCTCAGGGTGCGCTGGTTTGTAGCAGCAAGGCCAAAGCACCCTGAACACTCTGGTCTTAATCGGTCTCTTCACGAGACCTTCAGCTGAACAGAGCAGAGGTCGAGGACACGGAAGAAACGTGACCCGAGACCCTCCTGGGGAACCGCTTGCCTTTTGGGATTACGTTTGCATGGCTATGAGAGTTTCAGGACATCGTCCTCGTCACGCCCCAAAGAACCCAGGAGCACAATCAGGAACAAAGTCTTTATTAAGGAAAACACAGGACCCGGTCCTGGTGACTGGGGAGGGGAACCTGGGAAGGGGAATCAGAAGGCGGTCAGGTTTACCTGAAGGGAGGCAGAGTCGAGAGCAGACGGGCGGGCGACAGGATCTGGAAGGCAGGTTGGCCGGTCGGGAGCCAGACGGGTCGGGAGCAGGCAGGACACAGAGGACAAGGTGGGCCGGAGCGCGCGGGGAGCCGGGCTTATACAGCCCTGGTGATGAGGGGAACGAGCAACAGGTGTGACTAACGAGGACGAGGCACAGGTGAGGGGGCGTGGCCTAGAGCGTCAGCTCACCTGGGACACTCCTGTGACGGAGGGAACAGCGAGGTGTGAAGCCTGTGGGGTGGAGCCTCACCTGCGCTGTGCTGCAGGGAGGTGGGCGGGGCCACCAAGCAAGGGCTCGGGCGTGAGAGCGCCAGGAGGAGCTGCTGCAAACGTTAAACGTGGCTGTCCTTCCATCCGCACCTCCAGCTGCTTCAGGCTCAAACAGCTGATTATGGCAGAGGCTGTCGGCCGCGCCACACGTCCCCCCGTCCCCCCGTCCTCCACTCGCAGTAAACACAAACACAAGAGGGCGGGAGCTGTGATGAACAACCTGTGACGCACACTGGAGGAGATCAGGCCAGAAGGGACGTCGATGTTATTACCGATATCCCACATAAAGATTTTGTCCAGCTCTGAATTTCTGATATCTACCGATATCGATATAGGCAGGGTTTGACGTATAATACGTGCATGCTGTGTAACAAGTTGTGTCATAAAAGATCATTGATGTCGATAATTGATATTACATTTTAAGTTCAATTCAATTTCAATTCAATTTTATTTATATAGCGGCAATAACAAAACAAATTGTCTCATTATGCTTTACAAGAGCAGACCCGACACCTCCAGAGGAGCCTGAGGGCCACTCCCGTTTAACAGGAAGAAACCTTGAGCAGAACCCAGCTCATGTAGAGACCCACCTGCTGGAGGCCAGCCGGTAATAATGCCGATAATAGTGGACATCGCTACTTAATTAAAGAGCTAATTAATGAAAACAATGTGGAATCACGGTCAGTGTCAGCAACAGCTCTCATGGGAACATTATCAAAGCTGTGTATTCATCTATTATTTTGTGTTTATTAACCTTAATGGGTCACAGTGGCCTGGACGAGAGCTGCTGTGGACACACGTTCTTGAATTACTTTCCTTAATTATGTTACAAAACTACAGTTAATCCAGTTGCAGTCACAAGTACGTTGACACTGACTGACACTGGTGCTGAGGAGATCACAGACGGATTAGCATCGTCTAGGACACGAGATCTAGCAAGTTACATCTCATTATGTGTATTTTAATGTGATATCTGAACACCAAATCTGTGTTATAGTTTAAATAAAACATACAAATGTATTTATCGCTCCTGTCATGTAGGGGGATTAATTGTGATTAATCTTAATTAATCCACAGCAGCCCTGTGATTAATCTGATTAAACTTGAATAGTTTGACAGCCTTCATTTTACATCAGCACCTTCAGTTTAGTCCCAGGACTTCATCTCTTTCATGCCGCTCCTCACCGGTTTCATTTTTGTGATTTACACGACATTTTTGTGGCGGTTCACTGTTTTTTAGGACGCCCCCCGGTTCAGTGGTAACAGCGGCAACACTGATTTATTTACGATTTAACTCACATAGATGGACGAGTTCCTGTGAATACTGGGGGCCGTGGCCGTGTCTCCCCATGGGGGAGGACGAGGGAGAAACACCGGCGCTGTGACCACGGCTCAGATTCTCCCCACAAAACCTCATTTCACTGAAATCAAACCCAAATATCTTTATTTTAATTTGAAAAAGGAGCAGATGGAGGCTAATGGAGATGACCTGAACGTACCGTTTGTTTCAAAAGTGAAGGTGGTGCGAGGCCGTTGTTAACTATTGCAGCACGACTTCGATATCTCTTCGTCTGACCCCAACACACGTGTGTGCATACGTGTATTTGTGTAAATAAACGCTTTAACCACAACTGGCGTCACGTTTGTTGCTCTGTCGGTTTCTGTTTGCAACCTGAGCAGTGTAAAGCACGCAAATGCATATCTGTCTGACGCCGATATCGAGCGCCGCGCTCGCTTTATAAAAGTCGACGGCGTGCTAAGAGAGCCCAAGAAGTCCCCCCTGCTGCCTCCTGACAGAGGCTCCATGCGAAGCCTGCATCACCTCAGCTGCTTCCACATCTGCATGAATCACGGGGCGGGCCGCCGCTGCCGCGCATAAATCATTTAGATTTTTCGTGCTTTGCGGTGATGGGTGGGGGGGGGGGGGGGGGGGCAGCCGTTTATCCTCGGTTCAAGGAGATGCGGGAGGCGTCATAACGGCCTGTCAGCCCCGGACGAACTGGAGGCGCTGAAACCAACATCTGGCGGTTTATCCGTGCTGTAGGGGGCGGCGAGCGCGCTGACGGAGGGGCGGATCGGACCATCGCTCTGCCCCCCCAGATGATCACCTGTCACGTCTGAAGCTCCAGCAGAGACGTTTGGAAGGCTGCCGGTGAGCGGCGGGCGTTCTGGGGGTGGGTCTGACCCCCCCGATCCGCTCCAGCTCCGGGGTTTGTCTCTGCCCTCCTACATGTGGCGTCGTTACGTCCAGGTGGGATGTTAAGGCACAACACAGCCCCTCCCCTGGAACCTACCAAGTAATTAAATGATATTTTATCTTTAAATATGCCGGCGCCAAGAGAAAATAGCCGCGCTTCCGTCAGCCAATCAGGAGAGAGGCCTGTAATGAATTAGTATGACTGAGTTAGCGCTAAAGGAAGAGATGGCGTCTGGAGGTGAATCTTGTTTTTGCCTGATGAAATTTCTCCAGAGACAGAGATGACGGTGGGGGGACGCAGCGCTCCCGGGCGGCATTTTTATCTGTTGTTGAGTAGCGGAGGAACTCTTAGCCTGCTGTCGCCGCAGCTACCGATCAAACGCGGCCCACAAAGTGCCAGTTTAAAGAAAAAAGAGGAAAGAATGAGCCCAAATGTAGCCGATGAAAAGGAAATGTAAACATAGTATAGCATAGCATGATATAAACAGTATGGAATTCACGTGGGTGTAGGATTAGCTGGACGTGAAATATTTGTGACGACGAAGATGCGAACGTTTGAGCAGCTCGCTGATTTGAGCCGTCGAGCTGTTTTCTTTCCTGTGCAGTCAGAGACAAAGACAGTCTGGGCGCAGAGCTCTCTAAAAAAATAAAAAAAACAACAAAAAACTACGTAATAACACGTTTGATCAGCGCTAGGTGTTTACTGTCTGGAAAACAATATATTTTTGCTCCTCCGCCGCCGTGCAACCCAAAAACATTGTTGACAGGCAGACTCGTGTTGTCTCAGCAGGACGCCCCCCTCCCTGTTTGCTCCCGCTCCTTAATTAATTGTAAATGATTCAAGTTGGATCCAGCGGACGTGAAATGAGGCGCGCGGCATCGCTGGGTAGCGGACTCGAGGAGATTTAACGCCTCACACGTGGTCCGGGGATGCGCTCATGAACCGCCAAGAACCGCCGGTTCTGGGCGGAGAGGCCTCGGGGGCCCTTCGGGGGCCCCTGGGGGGCCCGCCGCAGAAGCAGACGGTGACACCCTCTGCAGGAAGGCAGCCGCTGTCAGGCAGGTATCAGCTGAAGCAGGGGCCGGGGAGAGGGCCATTGATGGGAGGCGCGGCGGCGGCGGCGGCGGCGGCGGGGGGCTCTGCTGTGGTAAACAGCAGCGGGCTCCCCTGACAGTTGCATTAGCGCTAATGACAGGCTTTGTTACCGCGCGGCGCAGGTGCACCCGGGCGGCGGGAAATAAGCGGCGGATCACTGCGGAAACGTGACAGTTCGGGGGAGGCGAGGGAGGTTCGGAGACTGAACCTGGCCGCTGATGTCACTCCAGAAGGCCCCGCCCCCTCCTCTTGGCGTGGCGCCGCTGCTGCTGCTGCAGCTCCGAGGGAACGATGGCATTAAAAATTCATCTGTAAAACGGCAACGGCTCATTTGTCCGGGCGCGAGATTGAAACGAAAGTGGATGCGGGAACTTTTCCACCACCTGTAAATCAACATTAAAACATCTTTAAAGCATTAATCTGTTAAAAGTCTTTCCCTCAGGTGCTTTTTGTATTATAATTTTTAAAACACATTATATCTCTTATATTAGGACACACAACATTACCTGGGAACTCTGGTATATAACTAAATCCTGGATGAAAAGTTCTTCATCTGCAGTCGCTGCTGATTATAAAGAATAACCTCTCTGAGTTGGCTTAAAGGCTTCTTTGAACAAGTTTGGCAGATATGTTCTCTTATAATTGAAGATATTTCATTTTTAAGTTTCCAAAATCTTTTGACAGAAAGATAAAAGCTTTCATATATCTGGCAGATAAATGTAATTTATATTCGTGTGATTTTGAACTCTGAACACAAGAGAGACATTAGAATGGGCTCGAGGCGATGGGCAGATTAATGCGTGTTTACTGACGTTGTAATGGACGCCTGTGGACGTCCAAATCCGCTTCATTTGTAACAAAAAAAACATGAGTGATTGAAAAACCGTAAGTTAATAAGAAACCCACCTTCAATGCATTAGCTGCAGGAAACCAACGACTCAGATTTGTCATAACGAAACTTGAATTTCACTCATCTCTTTTCTGTCGATAATTCAGGCCTTCAGTGTCGATCGTAAATGAGGTGTCTGTGAAGATGCTGTATTGCACCTGAGAGGCCTTCAAAAGGAACATTAGAGTGGATGAAGGGGCATTATCAGGCTTGTCAGCTCAGCCGGTCTAAAATAAACACCATTTGCATCTTTCCTCTATCTGTCATCTGTTGCGTTTCGCCCGCTGTTCTCTCCGGCTGCTGATTAAATTTCCATTAGCTGCGCGTGCTAGCTGCGCTGGAGCTCCTGAACGTGAAATTGCTCTGAGGTTTGTGGCGATGCGGGAGCATCTTCAGGGAGGGCGGCGGTCCACGCAGCGTGGGAGCGTCTCGGTTCGGGCTTTTCTCTTATTTTTCTGGAACTGGGGGAAAGGAAGAGCACAAAAGGGGGAGATTGAAGGGGCGGAAGGAGAGCACGGACGTCTGGGCTGGGAGGAAAACAGCTTTTCATGGAGACATTTTTTGTACTGTATTATGATGAGAAAGGCTGCTCGAGGATGTTTTGGGGTAAGAGCTGATGCCGGAGCATAAATTTACATTTGAGTGTGAAGATAAACAGTCCTAAAAAGAAACAATAATCGTGTTTTAATTGGCATGAAAATGTTCACCAGTACAGCAGATACTGCAGATCAGTGCCTGAGCCTCACAGGCCCCACATTTGTCTTATATAACGCTGCAGCCCGACATGTGCTCCCCATTAAAGTCCTTCTGAGCTATACATTAAACTACGGCCTTCACACGGAACCAGCATGTCGTCATTGTGCGTACACAACCGAGCGCTTTTTTCAGGTGTTCTATACAACACATCGATCCTTCTAGATCCAAGCTGAAGACAGTAGACAACTCGGTAGCTGTATTGGCTCACATTGTTGAAGATATCGAGCTGTAAATAGTCTTATCACTAAATGTCGAGGCTATCACACACTCACGTTATCAGAGACGTTAGTTCTCTTTCACTGTCCTTGACGCACCGTCCACACAGAACCTTTTGGGGTAGGAGATCCAACTTAGGTTGAATTTTGCTGATATTGTAACCCAAACGTGACTACCTTCTGCACAACCCAACAGAACCATGCATAGAATACTGATCACTGGGTATGCCGTCGCTCTTCATGTACTTAAAAGTGCTGTTAGAGGTGAATGAGGCGGCGCCTGAACAAGCACGTTTGACTTGCGAATGTTCAGAGTCGTCCCAGTGAGAGTGCTGGTATGTTTCAGGTGATCCTGTAACGACCATCGCTGGGCTCTGGGAATTGGGTGAAATGTAGTTCAGACTTAAAAAACATCACAGCCTTTGGACGAGTGACTGGAAAATAAACAGAAAAGTAGACTTTACCCAGAACAGGTCGACACAGCGGGTCAATAAAGTTGCTCACAAACCCCAAAGCGGTGACCGTCTCTAACCGAGGTGTGAAGCAGGACCGCCTGCCCGTGTCTCCGGAAGATCCCAGGCCGCCCCCCCACACACGGGAAAGAGTGTTCCGGTTTGGAATGAGTCACTGGAGCTGACAGAGGAGGAGGGGGGATCTGCTCGGCATCAAAATGTCCCATTCGTTTTTCATTTGAGGGAGGTGACGCGGCGATGGCAGCGCCCGCTGGGTCCGGCTCTGTCGGCGCCGCCGTGCCTCCCCTTTGGATTGTTACAACGTCGCGATGAAACTGCGAATGCAGGCGCTGTTTGCATGGTTATTGAAGGGACGCAGCGGTGCGACTCAGTCTGCCTCCACGCAGGGAGACGATGATGATGGAACTATTTTTTTCGGTAGCTGCATAAAAACGAGGCGCCATCATTTCATCATCAAAGAGCACAAACGCGGGCCTGTGCCGGACGGAAAGTCGGGAAATCATGGAAATTCTTCTCATGCATGGATGAATCGTGATTGGAAACAGTGTTGTTCAGACTTTCTGGAGTCACAAGACCCATTTTAGCGCCCTGCACAAGGGCCGAAAACAGGACCTGGAGATATCTCAGACGTGTTCATCCTGTCTTCCACTCATCTCACTTGTTTTAGGGTCTGTTGTAATCAGGCGTGGGCGTGGCCTGGCTGGCCTGAGCCATCAGACAGGTAAAACCCTTTTACTTTATGTCAGAATAAAAGACGCTAAAACCAGAAGGACGCTGGGTTTGACCGCGACACGCTGGGCTCTCAGATCAGCTGCCTGCTGCCCTGGGCCCAGTTTAATGGAGTCAGAGTCATACTTCCTCACCACAGGCTGGAGGCTTTTGCTGGTGCAGACTGGTTTCCTGCATCTGACACAAACTGCCAATTCACCCAGAAATCTGAGCCACATTTCCAAAACGTAGCGTTTGGAAATGTGGCTGCTCTCGTCTTTGTGTAGCCTGGAAGCATCTTAAAGGATCCATGTGGCCAAGTGAGGATGTAGCCCCACAACGACGGTGAAAATGAATAAAACACATCAGTTTGTGCTTCACTGTGACACTACAACAAACTGATAATTGAAGCATTGAGGCCTTTTCTTTAAAAACCTTCACTGTCTTTGACTGTTGGTGGTCGGAGGTGGGGGAGCTGCCGCCACGGCCACATCTGGAGGACTGTGACCACCCACCTGCGTTTAGCTGAAGTGTTACAGTTGAAGTGAGCTTGAATAAAAACGTGTAATAAACGCTGACTGACGCGATGCTCTAAAAGAGCTGGGCGAAGCCGAACGGTCGACACCAGTTTCACCTCCACAGATGTGCAAATCGAAAAACATCTGCGCGAGCGAAAACCGGAGAGAGTAACGGCCAAACGGCCACGAGCTCGTCACCGGCGCTCTAACGGTTTCCGGAGGCGGCGGAGAGGCGAGCGAGTCTCATTATTCTGACTCTTCATTTGACAGATACGTCCTCCCGCCCGACTTCAACCGCTGCCAATTATTGTCCCTTCTCTGAGCAGAGCAGTTCTGGATCATAAACTCCATCTCCTCACATTTGCATATCCTCTGCGGCGCCGTGGAGACGACACCCGCCGCAGCTGTCTCCTCAGGTGAGGGGCCATCATCCCGCCAGGCTGACGGCGGGGACGGCGAGTCCACAGGAACCTGGTGAGGAACGCTCCCTGTTGATGTTTGGCTGAATTTATTATTTATTCATTATTACTGGAGCTTCTACACACTTCAGAAAGAGCTTGAGGAAAAGCTAAATCACACACCTCTGCTGTCTTGAATCAATGGTTCCTGCCCGCAGCAGTTCCAGACCTTCCATTTCCTGTTTGGAACATAAACCAATTGACAACAGCTCAGAGCTGGGCTCAGCACCTGAATGTAATGACCATTTATTAGCATCAAACCTGCCGTAAAATATCAAACTTGAAGGAGACCGGCCTGGTGTGCAGAAGCATTTAGGTGGCGGAGGCAGGGTTTTTCATGTTTCTGTACAATATATATGTATTTATATATGTATGGTGTTTACCATGTGAATACACGGGAACCCTTTTAAGGCCTGCAGCCCGTAAATGTACACTAACGGTTTGATTGACACATGGTGGAGAAACGTGAAATAAACAAATAACAATAAGGAAACGTACATTTCTGTACGTACCGAGGAAACAGAGAACCAATCAGCCCCGAGGGAGCCTCCACCATTACGGCTTAACCAGACTGGAGACGCGTGATGAGGGACCATGACAGATGAAACGGGAGCACGAGGGGGCCGCCAGTCAAGTGGTGACGCGTTCGATCCTTCTGACAAAGGCCACGTGAGCGCGGAGAGACCCGGCTCAGATAGCTGGCTTTAAAACCCAGGCATTATCTCGGGCTCTGCCTCATTGACCGGCGACTTATTTTCCAGTTCAGTGGAAATAATGAGGGACGGGTTGACAAATACTTCACACAATCTCTTTTCAAAAGTGGCACGTCCCTCTCCCGCCCCTCCCCCGCTCAGCAAAATAAAAAAAGAGTGAAATGTCGGAGATGAGTCGTCAAGCAGCTCAAAGTGAGAAATGACCCCACAACTTTGTCTGACGTGAAGCTCCAGACCTCAAAGTGACAGTAAAGCATCATCACGTCCAACCACGTTGCCCCAAACACTGAATCAATCAAGCCTTGAGGGGCGTACCAGGAACACGGACCAACGCTGCCCCCCTCACCTCGTGTTTGAGGACTGATGACGGTGTCTGGTGTTGGTAGGTTTAACTACACGTAAACTCTTTGGCTGCTGGTGTCCCTACTGGTGACGATGGGCGTGGGGGGGATGAACCAGTCACCTGAGCACAAACCACTTCCTGTTGAATGTTGAAGATTTTGGAAACATGAGTGTGAGAGCAGCTTTAATTCTGCTAATGAGTGTCACAGAGTAAAAAACCCGTTACATAATAATAATATAATTGATTATTAGTGGTAAAGTGGAGCAATGGACTGTGGCATTTAAGTCTGTGTTAATGTCTTGTAATAAAAAGAAAAAATGATTAAACAAACATACACGGTTGACCTTAAATATAATTCAGATTCTATTTCCACAGATGCAGCGTGTGATTTGCTTTACATTATATTCCATGAATGTCAAAAAGAATATACCGGGGTTTCATGTTTTAATTTTAAGATTAGAGCTTTATCATGTGGTGATAGAGTATAAATGTGGGGTTGCGACTAATATTTAAATAAGCACCAACTTCAAATTCAAGCAGAGCAGCGAGATTTAGGAGCAGCGGAGTGAGAGCAGGAGGCCGACCTCAATCGGGAGGTTTAAAAGTTCGGGTTGTAATAATAATACACGTCGGCATGAATATTTCAAATCCTCTTATCTTAAATTTGAGTGTGGAGGTTTTTCTCCGCCGTCAGCACGGAGCAGGAGGTGATCTCTGCAGGTGGGCGCCGTGGCCTCTGCCTCTTCTGTTAAGAGCGAGGTCACCCCTCTGGATAGTTCCGTCTCCATTTGAGGACTCAAAACCCACCTTCCCGTATAACCCAAGTGCATTATGGGCTAGAAGAGGCGACGGGCGACGCCTGTAAATATGAATTCACGTGTAAGTGTGAGGACGCCTCCTCTGTGACGCCAATGACGGTGACTGATTAATCCCGTGTGCCGCGGCCTCCGGCCATCTGTGTTGAGGGAGATTTATGGAGTTGGAGGGCAGAGAGGGGATCAAATATGCATGATACTGCAAAATTAAGATGACTCAATAAATCGGGCCTGCAGACCCTCGACGGCCGGCGCAGACTTAAAATTAGCCCGGGTTCATCTCTGCGAAGGCCTGAGAGCGCTGCGCTAAATATTTGATATTGAAATGATATGAGACATGACATAACCAGTTATTTTAGAGCTAGGGTGCACAGTTGAGAGTTGGATTTAGAGGACCACCTCTCGTGTATGAAAAACCAAAAACCTGAATCCCCCGTCCTCGCTTCCCCACCCGGCTGCCTGGGAGGTGAGCGACAGTAAACTCACTACCCTCCTGTCCTGTGTGTCAGAACTCTTGCGTGATTGGTCGTAAGTGTAGTGTGACCATGGTCAACATGGAATGTCATAAAAGCTGTTTGTGCCGCTAGTTTAGAGATTAAACAGTGATGGATAGAAACATCTGAGCGAGGCCACGGCGAGCGTACGGCGCATTGTGTGAGACACACAAATGGGCGACATTGTGTGGACAGAGCTGTGAGAGAACCATGACCTGGATGAAGGAGCGCTTACGGAGAATGACTGTTGTGTACAGCCTGTTGCAGGGGGAGGGGCCTAACGCAGGAGCTTAACACCAGTTTGTTCAACATGTTCTTGCTTCTGACACCTGGAGAACGCGAATCTTGGGTTTTTTAAGCCATGTTCTCATCAAATACTGAGCATTTACAGAGCTGTTTTACAACTTTTCATTTAGTTCATATAATGAATGTTAATTAATCAACTTATGCCTGAAAAAGACAGAGTACCAATCCCCTGAACAAGTGGATCCCAACACCTTATCAATGCAGCTTTCTACTTCTAAGATAATCAAAATGACCCCTGACGCACAACAGTGTGGCACTCCGTCAACAACAGACAAAGTTATCTGTTTAGCGTGGCAGAGCTCATTTTTACATGCTGGTAAACTTTGGCAGTGGGAGATTTGGTGTTTTGTGGTGTCATCAGCAGGATCACACAACATCGCCAAGTGCTCATTAACACAGATAGGGGCTTATACTGTAACATGTAGACTTTTATTGCAAATAATATTGATCCGATATAAGGGACTCATTAATACCATTTTTCAAAATAATCAACATCCAGTACATTTCATATGAAATACTAGCATGGTCGTAACTGCTCAGACAAGCGACCAACATAACTCCAGACTGTCACCAATGTGCCACAATAATTATCATGACTCTGAATATCGGTACTTTTAATCAGCAAGTTGATTTAAACAAATCACAAACAGGTGGTCTGTAGGAGGCGATGTTTTTAGACCAGATTTTAGAACCAAAGTAAAAAAAAAAGGTTAAATTCATAAAAAGTATGAACATCTGTAAAATGGCCACCTCAAGAACACAGGTTAACTTTGACATGCAGCACAACCATACTTCTCTGCGCATCGCCAAACACGCGAGTGTGTGAAAACTAGGACTACACACTGGCTCTAAAGACCAAAAGGATTTCCTATTTTCTCCAAATATACACACATTGATTCTGTTCTATAATACTGGTATATTAGCTCACACACGTTTCTTTTGCAAAAAAGTAGGTCTTCTGATTGCAAACATTGTTCTTTTCAATGAACTCGGCTGACAAAATATGAAAGGAAAAAAAAAAATCATCATTTGACATCTAAATTAACTTGACCACAATTATAAACTATGCATAATGTGCCTCATTCAAATAAATGTCACATAGTTTTACATGTGTCAAATCTATTTTTTTCATACATTGTTTTCATAAAGGAAGAGAATAAATATACTTCCGATCCATTTTCTTTATACAGTAACATTTAAATGAGATCTCGTGTGACAGTGTTTCCAGAATTAAAAACAAGCCGAAAACTTCCTTAAATCCAAAAGCAAAACAAAACAAAAACAAATGTCAAAGAAACATCAGTCAACATAAAAGTCCCAACAGTGTTTGTGCTTTAGGTTTTAACTGCGATGGCTATTTCTCTATAGGTTTGCAGTCATGAGTTCACGTTAAAATACCGTGAGAACTGGGCTAAGGCTAGTCCCCTTAGCCGCGGGGCGAAAACGTTAATCCTAATCTGGGAGAAAGACTTCAAACGCGTTAACCCGTACAACAAACGCGGCACCTTTGTCAGACTGGCTTAGTTGAAAATAACTGCTTGGAATTTATTAATTTGTTCTTGTACTCTAATATTATATCAACAACAGGCTTACGAACATTCACTAATACGTCAAACAAATGAGTCGTAATCGCGCTCGGAGCCTCTGGAGGTGACGTTTTGATGTCGAGATGGTTCTATTAAGGCATTACAGTATCTGGATGCGCCATGACTGGATTACAAAAGATTTTTCTGAGTTTTGATATGGTTAGTTTTCGTCAAAAATAAACAAAGAAAAGCGAAAAAAAACGTCTCATTTTAACGAAAACGTTTTCATGTTTGACAAGGTTGTGGTTTAATTGAATTCTGATGGACACACACCCTTTATTTTAGCCGCTCGTTTGGTTGGCTTCCTTTTTTCTAGTCCTCTTTTTTATCTGATTAAATGCACAAGTGTGTTCGTCAGAGCTGCACGGCCTTTAGCTTTCAACGTTACAACAAACTCAGCCTATAAATATTAGCTTTACCGCTGGATAACGTGGAAATATAAACAGTTGATTTAAATGCTGTGTGGTGCCAAGAGTTGAAGCTAAAAACCGAGTGACCCGCAGTGCACGTCTGCGGGGTTCCCGCCAGCAGACGATCGGTGCGTAAACAGCGAATTCGGAGAACCCTGCGCTCGGAAGTGGCGTGTTCCGAAGAACTGCATTTAAAGAGAAAAGCTCACGACGGCTACTTTTTCAGGCTCGACTGCAAGACATTCACATGTGTGCACTCATGGAAAAAAAACAAAGAGTAAATCACCCAGAAAAAATGTAAACACAGGGCAGCGATGTTCCTCCCTTCGTACTGTACAAAGTGGTGAAACGTGTTAATGTTCTCGACAGGATGAGAAAAGCTGGTCCCACTGATAAACGAGAGCCTACGCTATATTAAAATAGAAAGGTACAACACATTTATACTTTGCTACTTTGACGGCCGCCTGATCGAATCTGCTCGACAGGACCCTTGAAAACAAAGCACACCTTCGACGCTATTCACCCATCTAAGTAACCGTGACGACGCCCCGCCCTTTTTTTGTTTCTTTATCCTTAACTCTATTTTTTAATTATAACGAGAAGAATCTGGATGTCTGACCATTAATACATTCAAGACAACATTAACATGGTGGTTCCGTTGGCACGGGTTGATGTTCTCGGCGTGGTTTTAGCCACATGCTTATCTCACATTTTGTGCCAGGGAGGGGGGGGCAGGGGGGCTGCTTTTTTGATATGTGTAGAAAGTAGCGAGGGGCCGGGGCAATGCGCTGATTTACAACATGGCCAATCCATCAGAACATAAGAGAAGAAAAATAAAATATATAGTAATTAAAAAAAATTATAGTATTTACATGACAATAAAATCCACTGAAAAGCAAACGAAAGAGAAATCCCGCCACATTAAACACCGCTGATTATCTTCCCCCACTCGACTTTTCAAATTGTACCACACTTGATTCCAGTCGTCAGCGGCGCCTGAACGGATCCGGTAAATGCTCTCCACAGTCACTGTGTCTGTGCCGGCCCCCGCTAGTACATGCTGATGAAGGAGGAGAGCGCCAGGACCAGGTATCGACAGGCCAGCGGGACGCAGGCGCTCCCCGTGCTCCCGTACGGCGCCGTGTTGGCCGCTGTGAGGGCAGAGAAGAGAACCTCCGGTTAGTGCTCGTTACACTCTCACCCAGGCTCAGCCGCTGAGACTGCACAAGTGTTTTTACTAAAAGACCTGCTGCATATTAGCTGACTTTAATTACACATTCACCACTGTTTCTACCAGACTTTACGATTCTGCTCTGCCCCTCTACAGCAGCTGGGGCTTTGTCTCCTCCGTCAGTTTCCTTTATGCATGTAGGCCCGTGTTGAGCCTTTCTTTTTGGCCCCTTGTCGGAGCTGAATTGCAGAAATCTTTGACTATGGATGAGTGATAAGTGAATTTTAAGGGAGTTTAGACACAGAAAGGGGACCAGTTAAGTCAGGAGAGAGTTCAATATGAAGGAATACAAAAACGACAATCGATCCTTATCGCGCAGAGAACGTGATGATACCAATAAATAACCGTGAAATGGTTTTTCCAGGAGTGTTAAAACAAACAGCATCTCATTTTTCTAATCTAAAATCTGATTAAACTTTGTCTCCCAGCAGGGCGCCGTTTGATTGATAGCTGTCGGGGGGGCGGGACGCGAGGGCCGGGGCCCAGGACCGTTCACTCTGCAGAAGGGATGACAGCTACTGCAGCCCTGCTGGGCTCTGGCAGAGAGGCCAGCTTTGTTTTGGTGTTGTTTGTGTTGCTCTGACCGGCGGACAGCCACAGTAATATGAACAGGCCCCTGCGGAGGGTTGCGTCAGGCGGGCGGGGGCGGCGGGGGCCTTTCATTCAGAGGGGGTACTCTACCTCCTCAACAAAGACGCACTCTTTGGGCTTGTAGCTCAAAAAAACAAAAAAACAACCCCCCCCCCACACACACACACACACACACACACAAACAGCCCCAGTGAGTCCAAACAGGCTCTGTGCACCAGGGGAAATCACGCGGTGCACAGCCTCCATCAGCAGGAGGCCTCCGTTTACACGGACATGTAATTAGTTCACAGGGTAACCGCTCTGATGTGGACCGCCCGTCACACCAGCCCGACCACGGGGAGGAAACAACACACGCTCACGCGCAATCAGACACGTACAGGCTCATTTGCGAGGTTAAGAATAACATGCTTTGGCATTGTATAGAGGAGGCGTGGCCTGTCGTCCTGCTGCGTAACTCTTATTCCTACAAGTATTCATCCAGCAGGTAGCCGGGGCGGCAGTACTGCCTGAGTGATTAAGAGATACCCCTGATATTTTTATACCCAGAGAGAAGAGACGCATTATCACCACTGTTATATGAGGAGTTGTTTACCTGTGAGGGGGAGAGAGAGGGGGGGGCAGAAAGAGAGGGGAATGAGGAGTGAGAGAGAGGGAGAGATAAAGGGGGGGGAGAAAGAGAGGGGGAGGAGAGGAATGAGGAGAGAAAGAGAAAGAGAGAAAGAGAGGGAGAGGGGGAGGAAAGAGAGAGAGAAAGAGAGGAATGAGGAGAGAGAGGTGAGAGATAGAGGGAAAGGGAGAGGGGGAGGAAAGAGAGAGAAAGAGAGAAAGAGAGGGAGAGGGGGAGGAAAGAGAGAGAGAAAGAGAGGGAGAGGGGGAGGACAGAGAGAGAGAAAGAGAGGGAGAGGGGGAGGAAAGAGAGAGAGAAAGAGAGAAAGAGAGGGAGAGAGGGGAGGAAAGAGAGAGAGAAAGAGGAATGAGGGGAGAGAGAGGTGAGGGAAAGGGAGAGGGAGAGAGAGAGAGAGAGAGAGAGCACAACTCTGCTGACAGATGGAGAAAAAGGTGGGAATTGGGGGAAAGAACGAGAGAGGCGTAAATGAGTGCAAATTTGGATGATGTATGCATTAGCTGCACCGTTTCTCTCCCTCTCTCTCGTCCCCATCCAAAGTACGGGATAATGGCACAGTTTTCCAGGCCCCGGGAGCGAGCAGAGAAAAGGGTAACCATGGCAACAGCCCGTGCCCCGCTCAGCCGGGCCCGGCCGTGCCGGCGGTCGCCGAGCCTCGCGCCCGACGCCGGGGTTCTTGGGACAGACGCGCGCCTCCCACGGCTCCTCATCTGAACCAGTGGCGTCGGAGTCTCTCACCCAGCGGCTCCTGCGCTGGCGGGGTAATCACTGGACCTGCGCCGGGGGCTCCAATAAAGCCTCCGGCTCCGCTGAGCCCCGCTCCCTCGCTCACTCCTGCGCTTCCTGCCTCCTCCCTCTATTGGATTTCCAGGCTCCTTTAATATCACGCTGCATCGGGGCCCGGACGCGGGGCCCCGCGCCGCTGTGAGTGGGCTGTAACTCGCTCTTTTAATTAAAAAGCCCAAGCAGCAGCGCCCGCAACACCATTACTCAAGTTTATTAACATCAAGGGGGTAGAAAGGGGAAGAGGAGAGGGAGGAAGAACGGGGCACCGCATTCATGCATCCCGCACTTCCACCTGCCCGGGAGTGCGGCGCCGAGCAGTGAGTCACCGGCGACCAGCCCGTCACCTAATTGAAACATACGGACGCGTTTAGCGCGCAGCTTCCGAGTGTGCGTCGCAGCGGCCGAGCCCGACCCGGAACAGGACGCGGAAAGACCTCAGAGCCGCCGCGGAGGGCCGGAGCAGCCGGGGGGCCTGGGAACAACGGCACGCGACCCCGACGACCTCCGCCCGCCTTCTGGGCGAAGACGGAGCGGGGACGTGGCCGATCGGGATTGGGCGGCGTGCAACATCTCGCCACGTTGGACATCAACCGCCACGGAATAATCGAATCACACTTTATTTAAGGAGCAGTTTTCATTCAGAGTCTATCTATCTGTCTGTCTGTCTGTCTGTCTGTCTATCTATCTATCTATCTATCCATCCATCCATCCATCTATCTATCTATCTATCTATCTATCTATCATCTATCTATCTGTCTATCCATCTATCTATCTATCTATCTATCTATCTATCTATCTATTCATCCATCATTCATCCATCATCCATCCATCATCCATCCATCCATCATCCATCCATCCATCCATCCATCTATCTCTCTATCTCTCCTGAGTGAACAACATAAAAGGCCTGGAGATAAAACATATAAAAATATAAAATGATGTATGAATAAGAACCTAAAGAGTAACACTATAACATATATGCACAGATAGAAAACAAACTGAGAATAAAACAAATTAACTGTCATTAAAGGAATAACAGGGACATTCCTCCTGCAAACAAGGGTGTCTTTCACAGTGACCAGAGACAGAAGTGAGCACAGGTGAAGAGAGGGAGGGATGAAGCACCAAAGGTAGGGTTCGGTTGTGGGTAGGGAGCCCTCCAACAATACATCAGAGAGAAGCCAGCAGTGTCGGGACACTCGGACGCTGTGAAGACAAGCGGCGCTCCGAAGCGAGAGGGGCGGAGGAGACAAATGGAGATGAAAGCGATACGCCTCGATTCCCGTCCTGCTGCTGAATTCAAATGGTGAGCTGGAGGTGCCCCCGCTTCACTTGGCCTGATTCTGAATGGCAGAGAAGAACCCCCCCCTCACCCACTCCTATCTCCATCCACAGCAGTTTTGTCGCCCACGTATCGTATGCACGGCAGCGAGGGCCCGCACCTCCGTCACCGTGGACACCCATGATGAGTCACGGGGGGTGGGGTGTCGTGGGGCCTGCAGACCTTCACTCATCTGCTCTTCCTTCACACACTTCCCCTGATTGTGCTGCAGAGAGGCTCCCATTAGAGCTGGTAGTCACCAGGTAGAGGAGGATGGACAGATGGACGGGGGGGGTCTGGCGTCCTTGACCTTCACTGGGGGCCCTGAGCCCCCCCCCCCAGAAGGCCCGGTGCAGAGCCAGGACTGATCCTGTACCCTCATGCTGTAAATCAGGCTAAATCCCTCCGACTGACAGCAGCTGCCCAGGGTGATTCCAACACGGCGCCACGGTAAAAGCAGGATTTTTGTCGGGAGACGCGGCAGTGTAAAGACTCTAAATGGAACAACGTGCAACACTCGTGACATTTGACGATGGGGGGGGGGGCTTCAAAGAATGTGCCATGCTTCATCGCCTTTTAAGTGTGCAAACACTTTAAAGAAGGCGATGAGACATTCTCCACGCTTTACCTCCCTTTAATCCACCGACAGTGAAGCACTCTCGACCCTTCCGTCATTCATCTTCTCCCTCGCCTGTAGCTCTCTGCCATATTCAGTCGCTGCACGATTGACTTGTCATGCCATCACCTCATCTGTCTGCCCCCCCCCCCTTCCTGTGTGAGCCAAATGCTCGTGGCGAGTGGATACTGCGTTCAGACCTCATCACCTTTGCCTCCCGCTATGATCGCCTCGCGGTTCTGCTCCACGGAGCCCGGACCTCGGAGCTCATTAGCCCCCACCAATCGTTTTCATTCCTGCTCGTAATGAAAAGGCTTCATTAATATGATGGCCTTCAGAGATCGTTTACCCTCCTCCGCCTCGCGGTGCTTTCCTCTCTGCTAGCTCCACAACCTGGAACCCGCTGAGGGCCTGGAGCTCTCGGTATCAGCGTCTAACTGAGGAGTGAATCAGTGAATGGATGAATGAGAGATGGGGGGTGGGGGGGGGCTGATAGCTTACTGAGTGAGCTGTAGCTCGGTTGCAGGCTTGAGGACTGACTTGACCTAATCAACGTCTCTGTGGGGAATCTGGACACAGCTCACTGAGGGAAGAGGTCCTGTCAGGGAAGACATTCCCAACGTTTTCCAGGCTGCCAGCCTTCTTTTCCATTATTCATCGCCGCCTCGCTGCCTCTCACTCCGGCGGTTCTCACCAGGCAGACCTGGTGTTCCAGAGAACCCAAACTTTGGTCCGACCAGCACCCGAGTCCACTGGACGCTTCAAGGACGCGCTTAATGCAGGAAATCAATGAAGTTGCAAATGATGTACTTTATATGCGCGCCTGATGGATGAAGCTCCGTTTTTGAAGTGATGTTTGAATTCCCACTTTCCGTTTCTTTTGTTCCCTGCCTTTGTCTACTCGGGGAGGATAAATCCACATCAGTGTGTTCTGTGAATAACGGACAACAAGGCGGAGTCACGGAGTGTGTGTGTGTGTGTGTGTGTGTGCGCTCTTTGCTGACTCAGCCTCCGCCTCCCTTTCAGATGCCCGCGCTTGCGGCGGCAGTCGGCCCAATATGACAAATACCGATGACCAACCCGAGGCTGCTGGCACCTCCGCGAGCTGGCCTGTCAATACAGTCTGATAACATCTGAGCTCCAACCGGGAGGCAAGCTGCTCCTCCTGCCCTTTGCTTTCAGCCCAACTCTTTCCCTCCACTTCCCTAAAAATAGACGCTCCCCTCTGTTATGTATGTGGGATTATGATAAGACAGCTCCCTTTTATCAATTTCCATTATGCCACTGATAACAGGCCGGCCTGAATGTGGAGGGTTAAGTGCATTTTCTTCTTGATGGACACCAGATAACTTTATCAATGCGGGCTGTCTGGTTATCGCGGCTAACCCGCGGCTAGTCGAACCTGAGTGGAATACGCTGGCGTTGAGCGTTTCAAAGAAGACTTGAGAATTTGCCTCAGACTCTGGGAAATCCATAGCTGTTCTTCATATTTACGTACTTTGAGCTGTCCATTGATTTCTCTGGGATCAATTCGGTGTACAGCAACTGCTGGAGCCAAAATGGCCCAGATCAATTGGCGAGTGATTAGTATGTGCAGTGGATTATGTCAAGCTCGTGGCCTGCGCATGACTTAAGGCGCTGAGGAGGACAGACAGCACGCAAGGCAGCCACGCGCCATATGTTTACGTTAATTATTGCAAGCTCTGCTTCAGAGGGTGCATCCATAGGCTGTGTGAGTGTCACACATGAAATGTTCTTTTATTGCGCTGAGATGCGACTGGAGGCGGTGAACGCACTCCGCTCTCTCCACCTTGCTGCCGAGCACCCGCGGGACCTGCAGATTAAAGCTGCACAGTCCTGAGTGAGCTCTACTGAGTCAGGGCTATTTTAAAGAGCAACTTTAGACATTACAGCCAGTCTCTCTCTCGTACACACACACACACACACACACACACACACACACACACACACACACACACACTCCTGCTCTGCCCTTACACTTCTGTGCCTACTTTCTATTGCCACAGATGTTGAGTCCTGCGTTCACCAGAGGGCACGATTACCCCCGTTCACTAACGTGTTGTGGGCTCAAACAATCCAGTCTCTGCTCTTCCTTCGAGTTTCCCTCTGGTCTCTGCCCGCTTGTTCTCTTATAGTTGTTTGTCTCCATGCCAAATGTGGCCATATGATTCCCTTGAAACAGCAAAGCCCTGCAACCACTCTTGCTTGTTTTCTGCTGGTCCGTTTGGTCTGTAAATTTTGTGCAAGAAAAATAAAGAAAACAAAAAATAAGTTGAAATTGGACAGAAATAAATCAAGTCAAAGGATGCTCCGTCCATCACTTGTGTGTGTGTGTAACGGTAAGCATATTTTACCCAATTTCTATCTAAATGAGAAGCAGAATTTTTTTCACCAACTAAAATCTGGAGACATTGTACACTAAAGAAAGATCTGTCAAGCTGTCAGGTAGAGACGCTGTGTGAATTTGTATACAGAGACAAAGAGAGCGCAGTGAGAACATTGTGCTGGTAAGGAGACACCAAATGACCTCCATGGGAGCTGCTGTGGTAGGACAAACAAGTTAACCCATAAAATAGCCTCAAGTGATCATCAAAACACAGTTTTCAGACGTATTTTGATGCGATACTAAAAGATGTTCCTGCTGTATCTGCACAAATAGAAACGAGGAGCTCCCCCGAAACACCAAACATCAAATTTCCTTGTTTTTTTTCCCCCCAAACATTGAAGGTCTCAGAGCTACATTTTAGCATTCTTCTGCCATCATGGGTGCTCCAAAGAGAGCAGGCACAAAAGGGCTGTGCTAACGCTACATAAATGGCCCTCTTGACACATGTAAATTTGTGAGGCCACAGTCTGGAATTAAATGAACTCCTCTTCGCACTGAGACTTGAAAAGACTTTGCATTGCTGTTAATTAATTCTTAATATCCCCTGCCTGCTGTCCTGGAGATAGGCTGCATTATAAATCCTGAAAGGCTTTATTCACTGATGTCAGATGCAGTAAATTACCAGAGCATAATGGCGGCATAATTAAAGGGATAGTCCGCTCAAAAATATGAATCACTTACTGTGTTGACAGGTGCAAGAAGTTTCTGTTTATTTATGCAAATCATGTGTGGAAACTGCACTAGTCTGATCGTTTCAGAGAAAATGGAGACAAGCCCGATGTCAGAAACGTTAACCTGATTCCATCAACGTCACAAAAAGATCAGACAAAGGAAGAACAGCAGGCGGCGTTTGAAAGTTAGGAGGGAGACACGGAAACGGAGCATGTCCAGGACTCTGTGTTGATGTTGAAGCTGCGCAAATACATGGCAGACAACAGTCAAATGTGTCAGATCGTGTAGGAAAGTTCTTCAGTCTTATCTGCCTGCCCCCCCCCCCCACCCCCCACACACACCCCAGCCGCCTCTCTAGGCTCACCCTCTCTCTGCAGCACTGACACCATCAATATGCAACGTTCAACACCAGAACCAATAACGTTGACACGCGGCCTTCCCCTCTGATGTGTACGAGACAGCCTGGTACTTCCCTCCCAGGGTTTCCTCCTGTTTTTCCACATGAGGTCACACGTTATTGACTGGAGTCACTGAGGGGTATACGTATGCATTTCTGCCGCTGACCCCCCCGTTCAACCCAGAGGAGGGTCGGAGGAGAGAAATATCAATACATTTGTTAAAACACGTGAGCGAGCATATGACGGGCATTTGCAAAGAAGCTCCTGCAGCCCCCCACCCCCTTTGGAGCTGTACACGCAGCAGATGGACCCACATGTACTCGACATGCAGTGTTCACACTTGAGTTGACTCACTTTTCCCGTGACAGCCAACGTCAAGATGGATGGAATACGTGTGTTCAGTTATATTATATCACACTTCAATTATTACAGCCTGTAAAGCAGCACTATAGGATACCTGAAGCCATATGGGAAAAATAATGGCTTTTCTATCCATCGCGGTTGGTCCTAAATGGCCAAAGTCAAGCACATGACATAACCTACGTGTACAACAATAAAGGTAATTGGCAAGAAAGATGTTTATTATGTTTGCAACAAACCAGGGAAGCTACACTAAAAAATGTCTTCAAGCTAAAAATACAGTTGAAAGCAATGCTGAAAATAACCTTCACTTCAACGTGCCCTCATTGTGAGCTTCATGACAACCACCTCAACACAATTCGGCTGCGTTTGAACGGTGATTTATTATTCCTTCAGCTTCAGACGCGTGCCGGAGGTCTTCCGCTGTTGCTGTGCTGCAGAATCGAACAGACATGCGAATATTTTTACAAACTGGCGCCAATAGTGGAGATAACACAACAGCCTGTGTGGATCTTTTCCGACCTCCTGATTTTTATCTCGAGCAAAGTTGCCTGACTGAGTCAATCTGGATTTTAGCCTTCCTCACTTCCAACTCCGCTCCCATCCTTCTTCTTAGCTCACTCAACTTCTTTGGCTTGGTTAAGAACAAATAATCGATCGGCCGAATATCCACAGAGCGATTCATGCAGTGTTGAAATTAAATGCATCGTCGGGATAAGTTTTGAAGCACGAACCCCCTTTTGTATCATTAGCTTGATTTTGGTATCCAGAACTGGCTGGAGGCCTAGTGGGAGCCACCCACCATCACTAAGATCTCTCCACATAAAACGGCATTAGGAATAACAAATGTACAGCAAAATGGCCTAATCCTCTTTCAGATGTGCTCAGATAACAGTGACTGGGCTTCTGTGGTACCAATTAACGGCGCCAATGGTGACAGTGCTCCGACTGGTGAGGCGCTCGGCTCTTTGATCGTCTCAAACAGGTTCCAGTCATTCAGAGTGAAGGAGCGGCTTAAAAGTGAGTGTTTATCACTTCAGAGGCCCATTCAGCGATCTCTAAGTGGGATTATTTTGCCAAAGGCATTTTTCGGTGTTCTTCGCTGACCTTCCTCATCATTAGCAAATGTGAGGAGGGCAGACCCTTCCTCAGGATCCTTGAATAACTCATCAGCTGCAAGGCCAGGGGAATACTGAAGGGTTAATGGGCTCCATTTGGGGGCTCTGAAGCGTTCTCTTGTTACATGAGAAGAAGTATGAAGGGCAGTGGGGAACAGCGATATCAGTGAGCTGTGTACTAACGCTGTTGAGCCTCTGGGGGAGCATTGACGCAGCTCAAAGTTGAACGGAAAGCTTTTAGTATGAAGAAAAGGCCGCCGAACAGCTCAGAAATCGAGCTGATAGAACTAACCTTATTTATCGGCCAGACATCCAAGCCATTTCCCCAAAGAGAATGCCATTTCTGAATGTCATGACCTTTTCGGAGCGCGTTTAAAACCTCTGAGGTCTTTAAGGTGTGGTTTGTCAATAAGAAGACTGCGGAGGCTTGTGAGGGGCGGTAAAGAGCGAGAACGCCGGTGCATATGCCGAGTTTCTAATGGGTGGTTTGTTGTAGATACTGTCATCTGTCATTGGGCTGATTGAGAGGTTTTTCCTGAGCCTGGTGACAGTGATTGAAGTGTGTGTGTGTGTGTGTCAGTCAAGTGTGTGCTAGATGAACTTCAGTGGTCACAGAGTGGATGGAATAAATACAAGAGAATTGAAAAGACAGAAAATTTATACAAGGAAGCGGGTTAGCGAGTCTGTCAGGGGGTGATGGGCAGCGTGGACCGCTTTGGGGACGAGGGGCATCGTGTTGAAGAGTATCTCCCTCTCTGTGTTCCCCCCATCTCAGATAATTGTTTGCCAGAGTAAAACAACCCTGCAGCAGATTGCCATCATCAAAGATGTCACACTCCACAAAGGAAGTAAAAATAAAAAAAGGAATATGAGGACCGATAAGGAGATGTCTGAGGTGTGAGGCAAACTCTTCCACCATGTAGGATGGCAAGTATGGATACGCTTAATCAAATGAAAGAGGCGCATCGAGTCACAACAAAGTGGGAAAAACAAGCACTCGAGGACAGCGCGCGAGCACTCCCCTCATCCCGCCAGTATGAGCTTGCATACAAAGTGAGGACAAAATGGAGGAACATCTGTGCAGTTTGTCAACAGGGTGTTGTGATCGAGAGGAGATTCAATTCTGCTGCGGAGCGAGCTGAATCGAATGCAAATAAAGAGCCCTGGAAGGTAAAGTTTAATTGACGGAGGAAGCAGAAAACAAGAGCGAGTGAACTCTGGTGAGTCACAACCGGATTCAGGAAAATTGCTTTCAAACACAACACGTTACACACAGGCAGGACTCAGTCATAGTCAGCTGGCCGCATTAATGACACTCATATCCTATTTATTATTACCCATGCCAGTGGAGGAGTTTCTTCCTGTGGCTGCATCAGCCAGGCTTTGTTCAACATCCTAGTGTAGCCTCTACAAAATCACTCTCAAATTTACACACCATAATAATAAAAAAACAAAAAAATACACGCCATGGTTGGACGGTAATCCATCTGTTGGCGTACCGGGAGAGCGAGGCCGAACCCCTCAGCACAGAAACAGGAAAAAGCACAAATCTGCTGACAGTCAAGCTGGTCACGCGCTTTATTCAGAATCATTGGGGTATGCTTTGTAACTGAAGAAAGTGTTAAATGGACGGAGAAGATACTTGTAGCAACACTAATGTGATTTACCAGTATAAAAACTGTTGGGATAATTAAAGCTGGCTAGAAGGCAGGCTGGTAAAAAGTTCATATGTGTTATTGTATTAACTGTGGGGTCCATCTAAATCACACTGTACATGTATTTGCTATTTAATATGGGATACTTTACGGCTGTGCGCATCAACATAGCTCAGAATCTGAGGTGTGAGCAGTGTGTGGGTACATCACATGATATTATTAACAGCACAACTCATACCTCATTCATATATCATACCAGCTGCCCACATCGATGATACTGATGTAGCTTTGGGTTACAGAATGATTCATGTGCCTCACCAAGGGTGTGCATTCCTTATTATTCTGCTACTTACTTATTAAACCAATTGAAGAACAAACAGATTATTTTCTCCCCTAAAACGGGTTTAAATCCAAACCAACTTGCTGTAGACCCGTCCCTGGGATGCGAGTGGAGTAAGCACTTTAATCCTGCAGGTCAGTAAATATGCAAAGTTCCGTTGACATCTTAATGAAAGCTTCGTCCTCAGCTCACCATCCTTCACGTCTTGAATACAAAACAGTGAGTGATGCGGCGAGGCAGGCCTCGGCGGTGTATTTACTGCATTTCCAAGGGTAACGCCAACAAGACTACATCCTGCTCTCTATTACAGCTAACGCTCTCTCTTTTACCTCAAAATTACACCCATTTAACTCTGCTGAAGAGAGCTCTCTCCAGAGATGAAAGAGGGGAAAGACCTCAAGGACTGAACATACAGCAATCTACAAGTTGGCTAAAAAAAAGAAAACAACACATTTTCTGATTTACTGCAGCCTCGGCTGTACTGTGTCTGCCTTTCTTCAATCATCCTCCTTAATGCACTAACCATTAGAGTCTGTCCAGAAAGACCATATACCCTGGTGTCTCAATTATAGTTCACCACTGAACATCTATAGCAGCCCTTCGTGACCATTAAAGGAAATGCCTATCCATTTTCTGCTCCAGCACACACATGGCAACAGGAATGGCAACCGAACAGGCTGCTGTTGGAGGGACCCAAAGCCGTGATTCTAAAAGAAAAGTATTATTAATCAACCCGACTTCTGTGGAGAGAGGGTTTATCAAAGCTGGAATGAACAGAATTGGAGGGAAAAAATCATCTCTCTTCAACCAGTCTTTTTTGTGACCTTTTCTTGATGTTTGCAGAATCTTTCATATCAAGAATGCAGGTTTTGAGAGGCAATTGTAAATATGACATCAAAAATCGGGAAGATGTCGCAGACCTGAAAGCACGACTCTGCATAATGCGCTTTGATCTTCTGCTTTCAGCAGGAGATGTGTAAGATTTCGTGATCTAAAAAAAAAAAAAACTCTGAAAAGTTATGTTGGGGGGGAAAAAAGAATTATATAAGTGACAGTGGCAGGGATGAAAGCACTGCCTGCAACAAGAGCAGAAAAAAGGAAGCATCAAAGAACGATGGAGACAGAGGATGCTTTAGCACAATTTAGGGAAAAAATGGTAAAATTCTGACAGGTCTTACTTTCAGTCCTTGCCACCACAAATACTGAGTAATATTCACGCACAACGCGGCAAAAACATGAAAACGGAGAAACGGGTTTCGTGTTGTTCTTCAGATGGTTGTTATGATTCGGTGTGCGCTGGTGTGCCGCTTCAGTGCGTGGGACCGATGGCACGAGCAGGCTCGCATTTAATGGCCGACGCTCCCGAGGAGATGCGAGGTGGGAGAGATAATCAGAGGTGGAGAGGAGAGTCGCGCATGTGGGAGCGACGGGAATGAAAGAGCCGGTGGCGGGGAGGCAGAGAGGCTCGGCGAGAAACACGAGGCGGGTAGAAAAAGTGATAGAGGGAGAGGAACAGCCTGGCCATTTACCACAGACACTGGCAGAAACATGTGAAATGAAAGGCTGAAAGCAAGTCTTTGCAGGGGGCTGGGCCTAATGGGGAAGAGCAGGGCCGGTGGATTATAGACAATAATCTGTTTATATAGTCAGGATTAAAAGGTAGAGTGGAAAAGTGGACTATTGTGGGAGTCCTAAATGTGCTCTGAATGCTGGAGGAGAGTAAGAGAAATGGATTACTGCTGAAGCAGACGCCCTCAGCAAAGCATTATCCCCACACTTGAGAGTGTTTAACATTAGCACATATAATTTAAGCACCTAAGCTGGAAGATATGACCGTCCGCCTGACAAGAACATCACAGTTTAAACTGTTTTACTTTACTGTGCATTTTACTCCACCACATTTAAACCCTGCACTTGAATTCACAGCTGGAAACATCTGCTAACCTTTGATATCATGCTGAAATACATGTAAACAAGTTAATTATTGAAGGAAAGGTCGTTTTAACGTGTTGGACCTCACAGTCCTCTATTGAGTGCTCTAAATGTAGTTTTACAAACATTTTATTCATTGCACCATTGACGTTACAAGTTATTAAGAGTCTGTTTTGGAGGGTTAAATAATGCAAATTCCAACAACCATGTGGAGTACGAGTCGAATACAAGGCTGCAATTCTCATCTGAGCCTTTGCGGAACCAATCAGGCGATCAATATTCATCTCTGTGTTCAATGGGCTTTTCAAATTTCCATTTAGTGAGTGTTTCACAATTAAATAAACAAAGTTAATAAGGAGAATGAGACATCGCTCAGGTTTGAAGTACCCTTCCCAGCACAGTAAAAAGGCAAATCGATTTCATTAATTGCATCCTCTGCTATTAACTAAGCAGTGTTAACACTTGTGCTATTGTTTTAGGAAACTGCAATAAAAGCACCAGCAGCCATCAAGACTGAAGCACCAATCAGCCAAAACAGTCACATTTTTCATCATGTGCTACGATATAAGTGTCTTCAGATAACAAAGGCCCTCCATTTTTAGAAAAAAACCCCCAAAAAAACAAACAAAGTGAGTGCAAACTTTTGAGTTTGTGCATTGTGATATTTCAGTATTGTTCTCTGCAGCTCAGCACTTCTGAACAATGAGATAATTACTGCTTTAGCCAGCATTTGATGTGTGCCATAAAGTGGAATATAAGATGTGATATTCGGTACATGTAGTTACTGTCATATTTCCCATTCATTTCCTGATAGACAATACAATCTGAAACAACGCAGGAATAAGACAGCGTTTTGTACTTGACTGAACTGTATGGCTGAGTGCATATGCCTCCAATCCCAGAGCATAAAACCCAGTATTTTGATGCCGTCCTGGTCGTCCTCAAGGTCAAGTGTGATAGATGAAGTGCTGCTTATCAGGTCCTTCCAGAGGTTATTGTGCAAGTTAGCACTGGGTGGAAATGAAGGTCAGCGAATCATCTCAAAGCGAAGCGGTCGGGACAGGAGCCGGGGCAGCGGTCCACTTTCGTAAGGAGGGCGAGGGAGGGGCCTTTTCAGGCTTACGGCCACAGAAGTGATAAGGCTGGTAGAAAAGGCAGAGCCTAAAAGGATTATCTGTGGCGAGCCCAGTGTGTCTGACACCAGGCATGCTGGGTAAACAGGCTAGCTGCCCACCGCAGGACTACCTCCAGCCTTCTAGACAAACCCGACAATGTGGGCAACGTTCTGGCCCTTTTTTCAAATAAAAGCATCATATTTATGCTGCTATTAGCTACGGGGGACACCTGTTGCCTCCTCGGTGTTCCTCAACTGGGCTTGAGCAGCTCCTGCTGATGCTGCTGGCAACAGTTTAAGTGTAACAGGAGGCTCCTGGAGAACACAGCGCGGCTCATCCTGGGTCACGCTGCAGAAATTTGAGGATCGCAGGGGAAAAAAAGAGGCTAACAAAGTGGGCTGTGTTAATAGTTGGAGCCAAGAAATGGAAGGAAAACAAACACAGCTCCCGCTGTGACTCCCCTTGCTGGTCAGGCTGGTTCTCAGCCGAGCAGGAAGCAGATATGACGAGTTTGACGAAGACTGTGCCACAGAGTTATGTAACTATTGATTTGTGGTATTGATTGTGCCAGCGACAGAGAGCCAGATCCACTCGGCTAACTCAGTGACATCCAAGGCATCCAATATGCACCCAAAGGCTTGATCAAGAACATCTGAAACCATCTGGATATAAAACAACAACAGGCTGTGGTGACAAAAGCTACTGAGCAGCGAGACTGAAGACTGACCCGATCAGCCGACAGCTCACATTTCCTCCAGTGTCGGTTCAGCGAAGGGCAGGGAACGCCTGATAGAGCCGAGAGGAACTTCTCTCCCTCTCTCAACATAAACTTCAACGCAAAGTGTTATTACTTTTCATGCCTCAAATAGAGAGCAGGGACATAAAGGAGTGCCAGTGGGGACCACATCAAATATGTGGGAAGGCTTGGTTGACCAGAGATGCTGTTAATGCTGTTGGACCACCTAGACCTTAAGAGGATATATAGGCTAGTTAAATAAATGACAAGCAGTGATGTCAATATTTTCAACAAAAACATTTAATCTGACAAATAAAAATGCATGAAATGTCTCATTACAAACCCATAAGTAACAGACGACACCTCCTCTGTCAAGCGCAGAAATGATTGTAGTAAAAATAATGGGTGTGATTCCTTATTGACAACAGTGCCATAAAAAGATGTTTCACAGACACTTCTGGGCTCCCTTGTTCCTTGTGTAGAACTGGGCAAACATCTGAAAACTTTTAATTTTTATGCTGCATCAATCCGTTAATCTTTTATATTACTTCCCATTGAGACCAAACATAAAAAAACCCAGATAAAAAGTCCCAAAGTTTTTAAATTTTAATGACAGCAGCTAAAGATGTATTATGTATTAGGTCTTCTGAGTTAGAATATGTTGCAAAACTAGTTTAAAAAGCAGTCAGCTACAGATATTTTAGACACCAAAGCAGAGTGTTAGATGATTTCAGAGGCAGATTAATAAACTAATGAGCTTTTCTCCAATTCTTGGTCTAATATTTACAAAGTGATGGCCAAGAGAGGATATTAATTCACAACTTAAGAGAAAAATACCAAAATGTTTATTCATTAATGTCATGGTTGCTATGTAATATCAACAAAATCCGCCTTAGGGTCAAACTTGTACTAACATCAGATTAAGGAACTGAAATGGTAAAAAAAATGTATCCTTGTTTACAGACATTTTAAAAGAAGATATTATCCCAGTTTCAGGCACAAATTATCTACAACAGCGTTACCTGTTTGCTAAAATAATTTGATTAAGAAGGCTCCTCAATCTTTAGCTCAGAGACTGATTGTCAAGATACAGAAACCAAAATCAACTAAACAAAGTCAGTCTAAAATCATCCAGATACAGGAAACGAGTGCCGAGAACTGAGGGCTCATTGGTTGATCTCCTTATGAGATTATATTCAATATTAACTGTTAAAATAAAGACCCACATTCGTGATAAAGACCCAATCATGTCACTCTCCAGCTTTTCAGGTTGGGAGATAGTCAAGAGACGACATCATCAGAGTGAACAGTAGTTTAATCCCTTCTCCTTTTAACAAAAATGAAGTTAAATCTGTAATAGGCACCATGGAAACAGCGGGTGTGTAATGGGATTATTAGAAGAGCGATTAACTTCAACATAAAGTTTTTTTTTTAATTTGATTAGAATTTCTTTGGATTGAACACATGCATCTCTGTCTCACTTACTCACACTCTCTGTCTCTCTCTCTCTCTCTCTCTCACACACACACACACACACACACACACACACACACACAGATGTGTGTAATAGACAAGGTAGTGTACCATTACCAGCCTAAACAGTCCACAGGATGCGTGGTTGAAGACAGCATTGAGAATGTTAAGAACTTTATTTTTCTACCATCAAGAGATTTGAGAGGATAAAGTGATTTAAAAGCCTGTAGGAACACGTGCTATTGTTACACAACTGTATGAGGTGGGCTACAATGGTGTGCTTTGATGAATGAAAGAATTAGTTATGTTCAGACAATACACAAATCCATATGCTAAATATAAAACAGGCTTATGACAGATATTGTCAACTGAACGTATATTAACATAAAATATTCACATTGCACGAGATAAATGGTTCTATTTCTGTGTTTGATTTACTCACAGCTGCAAAAATATCAGTTTATCACCTACTGTAGGATAATATTTAAATATTACTGGTGAAGCCTGAGATCCAGATATAAGTTATGGGCACTGTTTAGTAGAGGAAACCACATCTTCAGAAGCTAAAGAGCGATCCATCTGACGGATAAAAGCCATCTTGCGTGTCTAATAGGACGGCGTGTGAACGAAAGTCAGCCGTCCCTGGGGGGGGAAAGATGGAGGCAGAATGAGCTGAGAGGCTAAGGAGGTGTGAGGGGTCGTTCAGGATACCTCACAGATGGTGCTTCCCCCTGAATTCATTCCACCGCACAAGCAGGAGGTGTGCGCGGGCCTCTACAAGAGGACTTCTCATTGGCTGATCCCTCATTGGACCAGTCTGGCTCCTCTGTGTTTTTCATCTGGATTTCTCATTAGCTGTTGCAAACTCTGCATATTATATCTCTTTTACCTTAAGCTCTGGCAGACCTTTTAAAAAGGTTACTTCTGCAGATCACATTTTAAAAAGTTTGCTCTAAATGTCATTATTGTGTTTCCTTTTCAAAATGAAGTTCTAGGCGATGATGTGGGATAGGAAATCTCACAATCTCTGAATGTCTTCTGGGGTTCTACTGCAGTAACGGTCATCCCCAGAAACCGATAATAAACAGTAATAAAGCCTCAAACATACTGCTGTTCCTATAATTATGAGCCAGATGAAAGAATATGGCAGGTGGAGGAAGAGTAGCCACGGGGGGTTTTGGAGACTTTATTAGACAGGAAAGCTTGGAGAAACCTCCAGAAGAAGCCGGGTGCATCAAAGGGATGAAGAACCA
This sequence comes from Lagocephalus sceleratus, assembly GCA_911728415.1. Taxonomy (NCBI): domain Eukaryota; kingdom Metazoa; phylum Chordata; class Actinopteri; order Tetraodontiformes; family Tetraodontidae; genus Lagocephalus; species Lagocephalus sceleratus. The sequence goes on along the minus strand of CAJVRN010000030.1, from coordinate 1,327,194 downwards.
GCCTCCATACACAGGGCATCATGAAAGCTCCTTTAATTTTTTTTCTTCTTCTTCTTCCCAAAGTTTCCCGCAACTTTCAAACAGCCGCTGGTTTCAAAATTTCAGTTTGATTCTCTTTGAGTCTGAAAACCTTTTAACACGTATAAGCAGCTTCATATACATACGTTTATAATATGCATGTAAGCCACTATCTGACAGGGGATGGAGACAGGCTTTGTCTGCCTCCCTGGATCTGCTCAGCGGAGCCACCTTTGACTACCGACAGGGAGAGCAGATAAAGGCCTTAGAATATTTCTTTCTCAACTTGATTAAAGAAAATGCGATGAAAGGGCCATTTGCACATTTGCAGGGTCGCGTGGAGAGCGTCCCATTGAAAGAAAATTAACTTCCAATGCAGCGTTCTTGGGCAAAACAAGAACAGTGAGCCGCTGAGCGAGTTTACCTCCGTGATTGAAGCCGCTGGAATTTCTTTGAACCATGAAATTGTGATTTGTTCTCTGAGCACGACATCAAATGAGAGAAGAGGGGCCAGGCCAGGACTATCGCCTCCTGCTGGAGTTATTTACTTATTATCTCCCTAAACAGCTCAGATAGGCAGGGGGGGAATGCAGGCTGCACGTCAGAGCTTCTGGGACCAACGCTGCCTCATCATGACCGATGTGTTCGCATTTGAATGTCTGTTCCTTTTCTCTTTGTAGTTAAGTAGTATTGTAGTAGCACGACTTTTACTGATTGATTTTTAACAGTAAATTAATGAACAGACAAACAACGACTACAAAAAAGAAAAGCAACACATATGTTTGCAGCATAATCTGAAACGTGGAAACAAAAACGGGTAGAAGGGGAGGTAACTGAAGGAGTCACGGGGTAGAGTTCTCACTTCAGTACAGGTCGCCCATCACTCTTTTAAAGGACTTTCTAAGCTCTTCTAATATTCTAAAATGGGGTCCAAGCCCTCCCAAATTTTGCAAGGAGCTTTTAAAGGTGTTTCTGACCTTTTCAAGCTTAAGAAAGTGCTTTGTGACTCTTATCCATCTTGGAAAGTTGGGACGAGTTTCTTTCTTCAAGGAGAGAAGAATGAGTCTTCCTGCAGTCAGGGAAGTTAACGCTACCAATGCTTTATCTTTTCTCTTTCCTGCCGTTGCCCGTGCCTTCCTACCTTCCTTCCCTCTCCCTTTTACCCGGCCACCCGTCAGCGGGAGGGTTAGGACCTGCTCGAGGTTTCTTCCAGTTAAAAGGCTGTTTTTTCCACTACCTCTGCTTGACTCTGGGTTTGTCGAGTGACTTGACGGCAGCTGAACCGAAGCTAATGCAACTTACAATAACACAACAGAGGTGTGAGGAACATCGGGGAATTATTATTTCAGCGTGTTTACTTTTTAGTGACACAGGAGCGGCTGAATGTTTTTACCGGGAGCGCCTCTGCATGTCTCAGTGAACAAGAATGGTATCGGACCAAAAATATGAAACATTATCAGAGATTAGAAGAAAAAAAAGATCAGAGACCGAAAAAAAGACAAAAAGAACGAGGCGGGCGTTGTGGAAATTCAGAGCTGGAATGTGGAAGCAGGACAGAGACGACGGGACAAGGACGGCATTGACAGCGGAGCACCCACAGCGAGTCCCGCAGGACAGAGGTTACAGAGGTGGCGAAGGGCCAGCTGATTGTGTCGGAGCGAGGAGAGAGATGTGGGACAGTGACGGAGGAAGAGAGGAAAACAGAGAGGGAGGAAAGTTCAAAGAGCAGAGATCCCATCATGCAAACAACAGGCTCCAGGCCTTCGCGCCAGCATTTTCCTGCTTTTGATGTTTGGCAGCGTTCAGGCAGCGGTGACGAGCAGGAAAGAGGTGGTTCTGGTGGAGCGAGCGCTATGAGAAGACGGAGAGAGAGCCGTCAGCGTTATGAGAAGCACCGGACCCAGAAGCCTGCGGGAGAGCCGCTTTGATGACACCACTGTTTTCTCCACATGGAGGCTGCTGGCGGGGGGGGCGGTAATGGAGAGGGAGGGCGTGATGGCGCAGGCTGTGGGAGGGACACTTAGCCAAGTCAGCCCCCCCCTTTTAGTAAAATACATTTACTAAAATATGAAAAGGAAGCAAATCAAAAATATCACTGATGGACAATGAAGCTGTACAGCCAGCAGGCATTCCATCCAGCCAATCCAGACAAATCAAAATGATGCCAGCTCAGGTTAGTGCGAGGCGGCGGGCCAGATACTGACCTGGGCTCGAGGCACTAGTAGTGGTGGGTTCAATTATTGCTACAGTGGGGGGGAGGAGAGGAGGGAAAGAGGACAGTTATGTGTTATTAACAGAATGGAGATGTAAACTGAAGAGAGCATGCAAGGAGAGAAAGGACATGGGATGGACACAGATTCTGTCCGTGCGTCGAAGGCGAGCGTCCCCCCGGTGAGCGCTCGTCTCTCCCGCCCGACGCCGCCGCTCCAACCACCCCCGTTAACATTTACATGGCTCACCGCTAAGGCACGGAAAGGTAACCTGGCAACTGCGCCGGCTCGGACGGAGAGCTCGACGAGTGTTTCTACATTTGTCTCCTTTTCCCTCGAGGCGGTGCGAACGGATCAAAGTTAAAAAAGTAACGGTGCTCTTACGCTGCCTTTGATCCCACTGAGGAGGGAACTCGGAGTTCCAATCTGATTACCTTCTGAACTCATTTCAGGCTGAGCTGCCGGTGACATTTGAGAGGCGGAATAGCGCGTCCCCCAGAAACGCTGCATTCGGCACGCCGGAGTGCCCCCATCCACCGACGCCACCGAACGCATCATTAATATATGTTTAAGGTTTTTATTGAAAATGTCACGTTGTGCTGTTTCTTAATTCACGTGTGGAAAAGAGAGCTCGTGGCAATTTATTCACAATTTTACAGGAACAAGGAATGATTAAAAGAAAAGCACAGCTTATTACAGTGGACGTTAATGTATTTGTGGTTAAATTAAAACAACCCGATAAGAAGAAAGAAAATAAGAAAAAGACATCTTACACAACAGAGTTAAGCGTGCACCCGAATGCACCACGATGTCAACATATCTGTGACAGCAGAGTTCTGAATGCCGCTGAAGGCGCCATGGCCACAACGTCCTTGTGCACAAACGCCTCTAAATGTAAAGACACGCTGTTTCAGCTGACTGCTCACCACTGTGGGGGTTCACTGCTTCTTTTAAGGTCTTTACATCCATTTAAACGGCGTGCCGAGCGTTTGCATTGTCACCCACGTCTCCCTCTCGGCCTTTGTTCGGAATCACAAAAGCTGTAAATTACAGAGGAGCGCTTGTTTTCATTGTTATTTGGTTTTGAAATTTTATCGGAATCAAAATAAGCGCATGAAGCTAAATTAGGCTTTGTCTCGCTGTGCCAGTGGAAACTACTTTCTTCTACATATCACATGCACTACAAACAAATAAGACTCCCTTTGGTTCTTTCTTTAATCTGTCGGAGGGCATTTGATTAACACGGGCATAAATGCAGCAGTGAATCATTCCAGGAGTGCTCAGACCCTCGTCCATCACCGCGGAACACATCTCTGGACATGCAATCTCTCCTTCCCAGCTGCGCGCTGCCATCGGGGCTTTTTCTCTCATTCAGCAGACCAGCAGCATCATTTCACGCACTGAATATGGCGGTCACCCTCTCCCGCTCGCTCGCAAGATTAAACACATTAGCTTTCACAGCTATTTCATTTCATGGCTTGCCATTCTGTGTGTTCTCCATGGACGGGATGAAGCGAGAGATTTAAAAAGGACAAGATGTGAAGGCACCAGTATTCATGTGGGGCCTCCGCGCAAATGTTAGAACAACTGCGTCAAATATTAGAACGCTCAGCTGTGAAGCGGTGACTTGTTAAGGAGTCGTTAGTTAAGGAGAGCACGATAAAGACCAAAGGCTGGGCTACCGAAGCAAAAGCTCCAAAATGCAGAAAAAGGGACCGAAACATTTTGGCTGTAACTTCTTATCGAGTGAGCGCAAACCACCCGGGAGATTAGTGACACTTTCGATACCGACGGTGCTGAATTTTACCACTAATGCTGAAGTGACGGGCGCAATGTGGCTGTTTTATGGAAGAGAAGAAGCCCCACTCGGAGGTTATCTTTCCACATCTGTTGACAGTAGCCATGTTTCTAAGGTCTGGAAACAGTTGCAGAGTGTGTGTGGCCCGGTCTAGGTCGGCGCCTCAGTGTTACAGCCACACCTTACTGACTTTGTTCACGTCCTGTGTGAAGGCTACGTGTTCTCGCCGCGGCCGTGTGGCTTTCTGGGGATCTGCACTTCAGGCCCGGAAGAGTTTGACTGATGACTCTAAATTGCCTGGAGGTGTAAACGTAAGTATAAATTAATTGATTGTCTCTGCATATTAGCCCTGTAATCAACTGGGAACCCATCCGTAGTGTTCCCCTCTGTGCTCTTCCTGTTGTCACTAAGACAGGTCTCAACATCCTGCAAATGCAAAGTATCAGCCTTTAATTATATGCTCAGATATTATTAGAATTATTACTATTGAAGAAAATCTGATTATATTCTCGCTTCCTCCAACTGTGCATCAAAGACCTGACGTGATTGTCAGATAGCATTTGTGCTAATTTGTGAGCGAGCACATTTTCTAGACACCCTTTGCCATCCTACTCCTGCCCGGATGCTGTGTCCTCCTGTGGGCATTCACCGGCCTCAGCTGTCCAACAATGAACATTTCTCGGTGTACATCTGGCCTCTCGCAGGCGTTGGCGAGGGTAGGTGGGGTGTGGGTGGGAACGTTGCCCACGGGATGAAAGCTCACTGCTCCAAACACTTCCTCATCATGTGCAACCGGGAAATGTTAATGGGACTTCAGATTGCCTTAAGATGGAAATGCGAGTCATCACAAGCTGGATAAATGGCAAAAAATGCCCTTGGCGTGCTCTCACGTGTACAAGTCATAACAGGAGATGTAATAATTTCAGGCGAGGATGAATGTTACTTCCCCAAACTCCTCCACAAACATTTGAGAGTGATTCCTCTGCTCTTTAAACTTGTTATCACACGGTCCTATTTCTGGTTTCACCTTTGGCGCCCCCTTTTTCCCCCGCATGCGTGCTCCATTACTCAGGTACAATCAGAGTGTGGAAGCAAACAACATCATCAACAACAACGGCAGATGAGGAGACATGTTGAAATGACACCTACACACGCGGTGATTGATAAGCGTGGCAAACAAACACGACATTCATTAACCAACTAGGCAGCAGCGTCTCTCGCCTGAGGGGAGCTGAACAGTGGTGGAGAAAAGGAGGGAGACAGTAACTCCTTTTTTTTATTTTTCTCCCTCTGTCATCAGCCTCTTCCGATTGCTGCCTGGGTGGGGGAGGAGGGAGAGGAGGGGAGGGAGGCAGAGGTAAAGGCAGAGCAAATCTCCTCCAGGGCTAAGCCAGGGTGGGCTGAGGGATAAGAGCCGGACCAATTAAGCTGGAGCACTCCTCAGAAAATTGGAGTGAACAGTTTCAGTCTTTTCATCAAGTTCACTTCCATCTCCAGCACGAAATGGGAAGCTGTAGCGCGGACTGTCGGGTTATTGTTGCACCTCGGCTAAAGTCACGATGTGTGTAATTATGGGTGTGTGTTGCTACGTGCACATGAAACAGTGCGAGATCCATCCAACATGCTTTGGTACTTAAGATGTAATGGTTCTGGAATTGACAGGAAACATCGATGTGAGTGCAATCGGCCTCCATCTCCAGTGTCACAGCCGACTGTGTTACAGCAGCAGCACCACACCAGTCGATTCCAACCAGGACATCTGTGTATACAGAATATAATCCAGAATCATCCAGGAAATGCCTCGGTGGGTATTCACACAGAACAGCACATAAGAACTCCTTTATCCCCATATTCCAGTCCCTAAAAAGGCACTTTTAATGTGGGAAATTGGCAGACGTAAATGGACAATTTGATAAGGCCAGTGAGGCTAAGCTACAGGGGAATAACACAGCGTTTTGGTGTTAGGAACTGTTGATCAGGATGATCAGCAGCAAAAGACCATAATATTCTGCGTCTTGGTTCCAGATAGTTCAAACTGTAACTTTGGTGGTGATGTTAATGTGAATGTGGAGCTCTCACATATTTGACTGATCAAAATGGGTCTAAGAAGGGCAGAAGTACTACCTGCACTCATATTTATTTGTCTCTGTGTAGTTGGAACTGATAATTTCCTGCTATGACCTTATCTCTAACCTTACTAAGAGTGGAATATTCCTCTCCACATGTGCTAATTGTTCTGTTCCCACCAGAGCTGCTCCAGCCCATCGCTGTTAAACACAGGTACCATCAGCTCTGATTGGAAACTATTGACGCGCACCCAGCAAGGCTTGGGGAGACTGGCACAAATAAACACGTCATGACAGTGCAAAGCCCCAAAATGATCCATACTGACAGATCCCAGCTACCTTCCCAACAGCCGTCAATCGTGATCCATTGTGGTCCATTCCTCTTTTGATTCAAGTGATCCACACTAACCCTCTAAACAACAACAGCAGGTCTAACCTGTGATACTGATGAAAACACAAAGTAAAACAGCCGCGCTAGCCATGGCCTTGAGCTTCCTCAAGGTAAGATCCGGGAACGCCGAGGCGGAACCTCTCCAGAGTTGTTAACTTCTGACGGTTGGCACTTGAATGTGCCCCAGGCAGAAGAAGCTACAGCAACTGTCATGTTTCAATGGGCACATCTTTATTTTAATTTTATGAATTACCTGATTTTTTTGTGGTTCCTACAATCTAACTCAAATTCTTACTTTTTTCCAGCCTCATTCTCTGAATAAAGACAAGAAGGCATATGTAGCTTTACCCCTCGCACTGCTGTGGTAACTTCACTGTTCCCACATTTGGATAAAAGTCACTGCAAAAGGTGGCGGTGTTCCTGTACAAACACAACTATGTTGAATATATATAATTGTATGCATATCATCAAATATATCCGATGATTTGCGTGTGCCACGGGGATATCTCCAGTAAAGGGGGAGTGTTTTCACCCAGAGGAGGCCGGCCTATGCAAACGAATGACTGTTGTCATGACATCACGACAGGAGTGGAGGTCTCCAGCCTGTGGAGCCCCTTTTACCAGTGGACGGGCTGCATGGACGATGCAGGACTCCTTTATTTTCCTCATTCTGTGAATTGTTGGGCTCAAGGAGGACCAGCTTATATAGGTAGATAACAGAAAAAAGGTGTTTCTCATGACGTGGGAGCTTTACAGTTGATGTGGCCGTTGCCTGACTGTTGACTGACCCAAAACAGAACTGGTGCTACTGTGCTGCACATACGTCACGACTGACACTTAAAATTCACCTTAGTGCACCAGGCTCTATCAAATATGTATGCCTATTTCCCTCTTCCCATCCTGTTCATCAATAGCTATTGACCAGGTCCAAAATAACAATCCAAAGTCACCTGCAGTGAAATTTAACCTCCAGGTATTCTTATTTGTGTCGATGAGAGCTCCCTGTGGCGAACGCACGCCGCTTTGCATTAAGAGTGACAGAAGAAGAGGCCTCTCCTCCATTAGCGGATATCATGGGAGGGAAAAGGAGGGAAAATGCGACACCTGTGTGTGTGTGTGTGTGTGTGTGTGTGTGTGTGTGTGTGGAGGCACAAAGGAAGAATGAGAGACAAAGTGGGGGAGGGGGCATGAAAGAATGAGGTAGACCGAGAGAGAGGAGTAGAGGTGGCAGGGCAGGAAACTGCCTCTGAGGCCGGTGTCACATTAAGATCATCCATCTGAGGATGGCAGACGAGCCTTTCATGTTGTCTGTGCTGCACAAACAGGAGAGGAGGCCTCCGTCAACCCTGCTCCACCCCTCCTCATCCAGACGCAGTGGCCTGCTGGGGACAATGTTCCAATCGGGGAATGTGGCGTGAAACTACTGAATAATTTAGTTTACCTGCTCCACGCTCGAGTACATCCAACCAAAAGTCCTTCTCGCTCTGAAACGTCAGTGCCCAATGATGTCAGAGCAGCAGCTTTTTTTCCCCCTCTTTTTAAAATTAGTGGAGAAAACTGTTTTGTGAGTGTGAGTGTTGGAGTGTGTGACTGTACAGTCAAGATGATTGGCTGCTCAAGTCCAGTTTGCATGGAAGAACCAATCTAAGCCCTGTTAAGTGCTTTCTGATGATTTTGCTTGAAATAATAAAGTACAGTTGTGAGTGTGTTCGACTTCCTGATTGATGCACAATCACCCCTGAAGTGAGCTAATCAACACGAGATGATAAAACAGTTCCTGCCTCCTGCTGGACGTAATATAGAAGCTATTATTATACTATACATGCAACATTTTCTTTACAACATGTTTTTCAAAAAGAGACACCCTTTTCTCACTCTCAACTTCACTGTTAGCAGCTCCATAAACATTCATAATTACCCTTAAAGGACACCACAACACCCCCGCCCCTCTGACCTGAGGACAGAATCAGCTCTTTATTAAAAACATTTTATTTTTCTCGAGCTCTTTGATGCAGAATAATTCACCAAACACTATGAATAATTCTGTTTTCTCTTATTTGGCCTCATTGGCTTGGCTCCTGCTTAACATTTAAATCCAAGTGGAGTTTTGTCCTGTTCACACGCAGATGATGAAACTTTGAACACAAAAACGGACAAGCAAGGAATCAAAACTCAGGGCTTATCATAAGATGATCCATCAAGAAGGTTTTCGGCAAAAAGCACAAAAAAAGAAAAAGAAAAACCGACACTGGAGCGGCAAAAGCGCTCCACTTTTGCCCACTCGTCACTCTGACTCTGCGTCACTCCAGACAGGTTTTAAAAGCATCACAACTCACCGATGAGAGACACGCTGGCGTTGGCCATCCCCAGCTTGTTGGTGGCCACGCACGTGTAGTTTCCGAAGCGATCCTCGGTCATGTTGGTCACCGTGAGGACTGATCTGGAGCTGAGGTTCTTGATGTCGACGCCTTGACCTTTGTTGATCCTGGAAAAACAACACAACAGCGGGCGGGTCAGCCTGGAGTGCATCTTCAGAGCGTGCGGCACTCCAACACTCTTCAACACTTTATCCCTCGCTTTACCGCCGCTCAATCCACGAGACACTTTTGACGGACTAAAAGGAGAGAGGGGTGACCTCGCAGGTCTCACAGCTGGGCGCCACTTGACCCGCTGTTTGTCATGTTGTTGCCGCAGCGGCGGGGGTGCAGATAAACGCCACTCCAGTTGTGGCTGGCATCTGTGCGCCGAGGCTGACTAATGTCTCATTGTTAACTGTGGTTGTTGTGATGATCTTTAGCAGCCTGCCGAGATTAAAACTCACCCTGTGGCGACATGCGCCGCACATCCCAATCGTGGCGTTATGGCGCGTGTTTACTTTGACTGTTTGTCACTGTGAATTCCCATTTGGATGAATAAAGCATGGGATCTCTCAGCGAAGAAGCGTTTCTCTCTCTCAGCCGTTCTACAGTGCCTCAACATCTCCAGCATGGATGGCTTTGCTCAGGGGAACGCTGATACAATACGCGCGCCTTGCTTGTCCCATAAATATCTGCAAATTTGGCATCATTTCAAACGCCGTCACACACCCCTACCTGAGCACGATTCCTTCCTGTGTCCTTTTCATTAAGGGAGGAAATGAGGATATCACGATTCAACTATGCGAGAACTCACAGAAAGCTGAAGTCCTTGAATTAACTACAGACTAGAATCATGCCAACTTGCCTCCTTGCCAATTTGAATAAAGTGAAGCCACCCCATAATTACAATTAGCACAGTGAGAGTTGATGATTGAAAATGTGCTCACCAGTAGTGGCTAATGGAGGGCAATTTGGATTTCAAATTCAAGGACTGACACTTGAATCAGACATACTCTGGCATGTGATGCTGGTGATTTTGTCTGCTGCCAGTTCATGTTATATGAGGGTGGACAGTGCCATCGATGAGCAGACAATGACGGCGTTGTCTTTTCCAGGATTAACATGCCCTTTGTACTGCTCAGCTGTTCAGTTCATTAAGACGTTTGGACTGTTGAATGAGGACAGATGTCATAAGCGCTGATGCCAAAAAAGAAGAAACAGTAGTTCAGTGTCTGGAATAAAAACTATGCTAACAATATGTATATTAAATGCAAATTGCCTTTCTACTTTTATTTTTAGTGAAAAGTTTCTTTCGTTATCGTCTCTCCTCATATGAAACAGTGACAACGAGCCATTTATTGGACAAAATTGTTGAGGTTCACATTGGATACTTTTGGTGGACTTAATTAATCTCTTGAAACAGCCTTTTATTTTAGAGCTTTGACCGTATCAGTGACCTAAGTTTCCTACTCTTAATTGCGATTGTGAGCTTATTGATTTGAAATGCTGCAGAAATTAAGTGCAGCTCGAGCGGCCTGTCTTAAGGTGATGCACCATGTAAGAGTGATTCTGTATAGAGTCCTGAGCTGTGGTGTCAGATTAATGGTATTCTGAGGTGTATTAATTAAGTAGGACCAAGCAGGACTTCACTGTAGGACGAGGCGTGAAATGCACGGCCCATCACTGGTGTATAGTATGAGTCTGTCAGATTAATACTAATATAATTATATGTATGTATGTAGCATGCTTGTGATGATATGAACATGTTTCAGGCATTAAACACACACACACACACACACACACACACACACACACACACACACACATATATATATATATATATATATATATATATCCTTTCCTATTTTGCAGTCATGAGGAAATACACAGCTAAGTTTGCTTCCAGTGAAAGTAATTAGCAGAAGTGGAACATCTGGTGAAGTGATAACGAAACACACGACACGACAAACTGCAGGTCAAGTGTCAGGAGTACCTGTAATCAAATTAATTTATTTCAAAATATTTTATCATCTCATGGCTTTCTTTTTTAAAAAATGTGGATGATGATGATGAGCCACGAAGAGCTGCACCGTGTGGACAGCGCAGCAATGCAGCACACGCACGCAAGCATCGGAAACTCAAAGCACCCAAACGGCCTCACCTTTTCTCGCCCTTGTACCACTCAAATGTCGGAGCGGGGACGGCGGCTGCCTCGCATCTCAGCAGAGCGGTGCGTCCCAGGCCGATTCCATGGCTTTTTATCTCGTGGATGGTTGGGGCAACTGGAGAATATGAAGAGATAAGACATGTTGTTGGATCACAAAGACTGGCTGGAGGAAGCATCTGTGTTATCAGCAGCAAGAGGGTCAAAAAATAAAAAGTAGGTGATAAAATGACAGTGCAGCACTGAAAGTGAGCCGTTGAGCATGAAAATGACAACCTCTGACGTGCGCGTGGAATGCACCGTTAACTCAGTGCTCCTGGTCTGCAGAGGTGGTGTGAGCCCGCAGTGTTGGGAAAATGGAAAAATTGGACCGTGGGGTGATAAATGGCTTAATGGAAGTTCAAAGTCTCAGTGGCAGAGGCAGGTTCTGTGAATGCAAAATGAAGGCCCTTTCATGGACTCAACTGGGTTTTAAATCTCCTTCAATAACACGAGGGCCCATTTTTATGTTTTCTGAGGCATCCCAGTTCTTTTGTACTTCAAATATTTAGCAGGCTTAAAGAAAGAAACACTCTCTTGAAAGAAATGAAATTAATGAACTGAGTTGGATAAACATTTTTTCTGTGCTTGGATAGACACACACACAGACACACACACAGACACACACACAGACACACACACCACCACACAGAGACGCTGAATTAGTAAAGGCCAGGGTGTAGACACAAAAAGATCCTTTTTAATAGACAAACAAGGCTTACAGTCAGCAGTGCTCTTCAGAGACACAACTCAATACATGCTCGGATTACGGCCGCGGCTCGGTGCTTCTCCATTAATCAGCGGTGGCACGAACGCAGCAGAAGCACAAAAATCACGGACCGACCTCCTGTTATGGAGCGGCTCCCCAAAAGAGCCGATGCTGCTGCTTACATTAGACTGCATCACCGTCCCCAAGATGGTGATGGGCTGAGGACCATTTACACCACCAGCCCTTGATGAGCACGCCTTCAGCTGGACAGAAATCTTGGGGAGGCGGAGCCTCGTAGGACTGGTTGATGACCGCTGGCCTAGGCCATCATCCCTAAAGAATCTAGTAACAAATAAGATCATGGGCGTTGCACTTCCTGGCTCACCACAGAGCCACGCTATCTTTCCAGTAGAGGTTTACACCTGCAGGCCTTCTTCTGAATAGAGAGAAGACAACGTGAGGGTCCGACTGAGTCACGTGATCGATCAGGAGCGTTAAAGCGCACGTGTGCGAGGTGAGGAAAGAAATGTGAGCATTTGTACGAGTGACATACGACCGCGTAGGAGAGGCTGTGATGAGGGATGCCCTTTCTATAGATCTCCTTCTGCATCCTAATGCGCAGGTTTATCTGAGGAGGGTGTGTGCTGTGTATTTCCTGTCTGATTATCCCTTCTGTTTGACTTGAGTTCGCATATCGAGATAACAGCGGTGGAACGGTAACAGTTATGGTCTGGGTTTGAGTCCAGCACTTCCTCTGTTCCTCTGCACATTCTCTGACCCTGGGTGTTGGTTTGTGTCCTGTAATGGACTGGTGACCAGTTAGGGTGTAACCCTGCCTCTCCCAGGGACTGCTTGAATAGACTCACAGTTAACAGAAAACGGTTGGGTGGATTTAAGGTAAATGCATCATGAAGAGGAAAAAAAACCATAGACTACAAGTTCAATCTTTTTTCAAGACCTATATCACAAGGGGGGAGGGGCCAGGTTGTAATAACGTGACATTATAGACGGTGTTCATCGAAGGAAACCATCACAATCCTGAAATAAATGGGTAGGAAGAAGGAGGAAAAATGGCAGCGCTGACCTACAGCGCAGAAATATTTGCCAATAACAAGTGTGACAGAATGAAGGCTGCAGGCCCTGTGAGTTCCTGTAATCCCCCACTGGTGTCATTGTGTTGCCATCGATTATCCGAAGCCGCTGAAAGTGCAGGGCTGACCTGGCTGTCATTCGGTACAGATGGCTGGACGGTGGACCTGGTCAATACCTCGAACCTCACACAGAGAGCCACTCTGCTCCGTCCCAAAGCGGAGGGCAGGGGAGGAAGAACGGAAGGGTTTTTTTTTCTTCTGTGAAAAGGTGCGTGTGATGCGCAGCGACTCTGCTCCTGACACAGAAAATGCTGCGAGTTCTGCAAAAATAACAATCAAAACCAGTGACTTGAACCTGTGATCTGTCATTGGGAAGAATGAATGAGTCCTCCTCTTCTGGAACAGAGAAAAAAATATATCACATAATCTGGTAGGTGGTCCACAACCAGAGGGTTTTATATGCATATCGATATAAAGTCTTCCCAATTTATATCCTGGCACTGAATCTGTTAAGACAGATCACCCCCATAAAGTCCAGTCCAATTCAATAATTCCAATTTTGGGTTCCTGGCATGTCCTATATCATCATATATTGTGTAATACGCCATCAGCGGTTGGAGTGCAATGCAAAGTAGTGCAGTAAAAGTCACAGAGGTCCAATAATCCAGGTAATTTAGTGCCTGGAGAATGCTGCGGTGGGGCTGTAAATCAAGCCCAAAGCCGCTGTGACTCCACCAGATGGGGGTGAGGGGTCGGGTCCAGGAATAGCACGGGCACGGCAGAAAAATTGGTGCTGCCAGTTGAAAAATGTCCGGAGGTGAGTCGATCGCACAGCGACCCCCCGGTTAGATCTGCATGGCTCGGACCGTGACACCTCCGCGAACAAGGCCCCGGTGCAACACGGCGAGGGCGAACGGAGCGCCCGACCTTCCCTCCATCAAATTCTAATGATGGCCTTCATAAATAATCACACATCACGCGAGCCTAAAGCAGTCTTTATGTTACTATTAATGATTAATTAGCGTCCTTCAGTGCCGAATATGATTTATTTATCCGCAAAATAGTGTTTGCCAAAAGAAGCCAGAGGACGCGGGCTTTTTAATTAAAAGATCAATTAATAACCCTACCTCTTCAGCCAGATTTGAAAATGAGTTTTCATTGCAATTACAAAATGGACTCATCAGTGCATGACTTATCAGCGTACACACAGAGACGCCGTTCCACACCGCCATCTGCGGGCCTCATTGTCCTCCTCCATCAGGAACGCAGGCGCTGCCAAGATTTATTAATTAATTAAGATTTCTATTCAGCACAGCAAGGGAACATTGTGTTCCTTCATTTTTTATAATAAAGAGGCGTATAAATAACCGGCTTAATGTGCAGAGAGCGCGCAGCTCAACCGGGATTCAAGGAGAGGAAATGGCTTCAGGTGCGCTGGTGCCCATCCGTCTCCGTCCGGTGAGGTGACGGGGCTGCTCTGGTCGGGACCACGTGTTTGAGGGTTGCACGCTTCTTCTTGGTGCTGAGTGAGTACCAAAAGTAGTAGAATAGAAGCACCTTTATTATTATGAAGGAAAGGATTGACCTTCTTCGACTGCTTTTTCCTTGACAGGTGGTGAGAGAAGCTCCTGGACCCCAGGGGATTTGAACCCAGAACCTTTTTTTTGCAGCCTTAGTGGATCAACATCGGCACATGGGGCAGACCCGGGGGGGACACCGCGAGGCACATGATCCCATCAAAGGTGCACAAGCTGAGGGTCTCCCAGAAGGTCTCTAACCTCTAAATCTGGCCAATGTTGCATTTTAAACGGGGAAAGCAAATCCAATGAAAACATCGATCCTCGGTTGACAAGTTACCGCTCATTTCTCGACCCGGTCCTTCCTCAACTGTTGGCGTGACACGATGACGTAGGCCTATTGGAGTTTGTGTCACCCAAAAAAGTTGGCGAGAGTGTGGCTCTGACAGTAACGCTGGTTGAAGCCAGAAAATACGGGTCGAATTTTTTTTCTGTCCACATTGTCCTCAAATCCCTCACGCAGGTTTGAACAGGCTTTTTCGGCCTGTGTGAAAGGGGCTTTTGGCATCCAGTTTACTGTATATTAATCCTGCAAAAGTTCACCATTCTGTTCCAGGAAGCAGGCATTCAATCAAGAGAATGGATTTAGAGAGGCGGATTTACATCCACACAGCCTGATTGCCCTCGTTTCAACTCCGGTAGAGATTCGAGAAGAACCCATTTCTTGGAGACCTTTTTGAATCATCAGTGATTCGGCATCAACATGAGCTCTGAGTGATTTTCCAGGAAGACGGCGCTGACTGAGGGGATGTCGGAAACGAGCATGATGACGATCCCACGCCACTAATCCTTGTCTGCTCTCTTGTCATTACGTGACATTGGCGGTAGGTGGGCCCCCTGATCACAAACAAACAAGTTTGGCCTCTTATTTATGGGAAGTGGTCACGACTCGCCCGAGCAGCTCTGCAGGGGCAGCGAGAGGGGCATGTTTCTGCCAGGACGGGCCTTGAATCTCAAACAGGCCCAGAGCTGGGCCTTTAGGGGGGGCGGGCAACAAAAGATGAGTTGATGTAAAGAATCTGAAGTATTCAGGCTGCTGGTCGGCGTCTCCCAACACGCATCAAGTACACGTTAATGCAAATGCGATGGTCCCAAGGCTTCCCAAGGTTTCCCAATCAATATGGGCAGAAAGGAAAGACAACCGTATACTGTGGTGAAGATGTGACCTGAATTTACAGCTGGGGTGTGTGTGTGTGTGTATGTGTGTGTGTGTGTGTGTGTGTGTGTGTGGGGGGGGTTGCATGGACAATGATTACATCAACAATTTCACTTATCATGTGAAATGAGCTGGACGGGGGGGTTAAGTCCAAACCAAAGATTTTAGGCCAGTTTAATCCAGGCTAATGTAACTAGTCACTGACTGCTGCGTTGAGGTGTGTGTGTGTGTGGGGGGGGGGCAGACACTGACACATACCCGAAATACAAACATAAATAATGGATGGATGGGAGAAGGCGGTGGATGGTTTCCCTGTAAACTGCATGCAATATGGTGTTGCTGTCCTCGGTGGCTGGAGAAAGTATCCGGCGAAAATCTGTGCTGTTTCTAAAACTCCACCAGCTACAACGTTCCCAGAACAGCTGCAGAAGAACAACATCGACGCTTTCCTGTCACGAATGATTCATTTACGTTTCCAGCCACGCTCGTGTTAGAATCTGCCACCCTGGGTAACGACGACGTCCCGTTTATGTAAACCAGCCCCGAGCAGCTTTTTTTTCCTGCTTATTATCCATTTTTAATGAGGAATCTCCTAAAATTTCACATCTTCCTCTGGTTTCCCAACTACCAGATGCAGATGTCCTGATGGAATTTTCAGGTTTGTGATCATCCCATTGGATTAACGCGCCGTCGTAGGCGGAGACACCTGCACCAGCGACAGACTCAGACGGGCCGTTCGGCCTCTCCGGTCTAAAGTTTGTGCGAGCTGTCAAACACCATCTTGTGACGCGACGGCGTTCAAACGAAGAAGTGTCACTCATCCGAGCGGGAACGAGAGCAGACAGCTCCGTCTCTGCGGGGAGGGAGCGCTCCAGACTACAGAGGAAGGTCAAATACCTCCGACGGCTCGGCAGGCTTTGGATATTGTTTCATCTCTAAGCTGTTGCTAATTGTTCTACAATGTGAAAACCTTCATTAATTGATACAAGATTGGCTTTTTATCTCAGGCGGAGGTATGTGGTTTTTTTTTTTCCAGGGTTGCTCCCTTTGCAATTCATCCCTCTGACTCAGCCGGTTGGATCTGATATTCACGCCTTTGTGTCACACTGCGCGGAGAGGATCTCAGCCAATAACGGCCCCCACCTGCCGCAAGGAGGAATCTGGAAACGATAAAAGTGGGTCAGACTTCAAATTTCATCGGGTCTAAAAAGCCCGTTTTTTTCCCCCCTCCTCGGCAACAGTGACAGAACCCTGGGATGAGCGCCGATCCGTCGCCGATCCGTCGCCGCCGAGCGTTTAAAGAGAGAGAAAGGGCACGGCCTAATTAAATTAACACTATCTTTGGCCTCGAGCATCAGGAAAACACCGGCAGGCTGAACTCTGCGCCCGAAAATACCGACAAAATTAAAACCCTCTGACACCTTTCTCGCCTCTCACCCGCCGTATCGCGGAGAACCAAACGCCGCGTCTCCGGGAGAAGCCTGCCAATGTTCGGCCTTCATTTTCCTGACTTTCCGTTTGCTCTTTTTAATTACCTTAAGCTGCAATTAGCCCAGAAGTCAACTGCACTCATTACTAAGAGTAAAAGAATAATTCTGAAAGCAGGGAGAAGTTGTTCGGACGCACGTTTAATTAGACCGTTAGCGCAGGAAATGTCAACGCCGCTCGCTCCCGTGTCGCCTGATTAGAATGATTAAAAAGAGAGACAGACGACGTCACTCCTCCACTGATGTCCTCTTGTTTCTTCTTCTCCTTTGACGCACAGATTAAAGCGGTCGGCACCTAAATGTTCTCTTCCGTGACGCCGTTGCACGGCAGGGCGGAAGGGCCCACCTGGATGGCGGCGGCGCCGCGGCGTCCCGGCGATGCCCGGGTTCACTGGGAGCATCACTGACGCCGCCTCGCCACCGCCGCCTCATTCAGTCGGTGCGGCAGCTGCACCGTCGCGCGCCAGCTTGGCGGGATCTCTTTCACTCAACTTCATTTCTTGCTCGGCGCCATCACCCTCTCTTGTTTGAGTCCCTGCACCAGCCACCATCGAAGTCTTAATTTAGAGCCGGCGCGGCGGGCGCCCGTCCATGCCCGCGCTGCTTGGCACGCGCTGAATATGGCTTGATGGCAGAAGAGGCTGAATGATACGGCACTTCGGGAAAGAGGCCGAGAGCTCTCCCCGTCACGGCGGGGTGGCTGCAGCAGGGCGGGAAGAGACAGTGATGAGTGGCCGCCAGTGGCTCTCATTACAGCCACCCCCCCCCCCCCCCAGCCCCCTCCCCAGAGGAAAAGTTTGCATCTGACACCTTATATTTAAAAATTAGCAAACCGAGGCGGCTAAATGGATTAAAATCAATTCCAGAATGTTCTGGGAGGCGAAGATGCTTCAGCTGCTTGGAGCCATGGAGCTCTTTAGAGTTTGGGTTATTAGACTCTTCTGTTATCTCTTAAACGGGGCTCGCCAACAGATATTTCTTGATGCCGGGAATCGGGGCGAGTCAGCGCGGTTTTGAGCAGAAGTCGGGGAGTCGCCTTCAAATGCTAAATGGCTGCAATAAAACAACAGCAGCCATCATGTAAATGGTTCCGCTGGAGCCAGAAAGGCAAGTCTGTAGAGCGCCGTGTTCGCCATAGCTCAAACGAGGCGTCGGGCGTTATGAAATATTTATGAGTCTGGGGGGGTGGGGGGGGGCGGATTTACACTTTGTGGTCCCGGACACTCCGTCAACTCGCCTAAACTAATTACTGCAGACAAATTTTGAATAAAGACTTTTCGGAGGGGGGGGGGGCTAATGTGTCAGAGTACTGCAACAGGAGAGATTTGGAGTTTCTGGAGCAGCGATTCATCACTGTCTGATCAAACATGCACGCTGATCCATTCATGTGGGCATCGGGGTTCTGATCAGAAATGTGTGAGGGCTGACCACCTCTCTGGGTACCCCCCCCCCCCCCAACTTAACAAGACACCCGACAGACTTAACATCTGGTCAAAGTGTAATGAGTGTGAGCAAAGCTACAGGTACCATTAGGAAATGGTATTTAATAAGGCATATATAAAGTTTTACCTGCAGGAATAGGGTAAAAGAGCCCACTTTAAATTCAGGAAAGCTCAAAACTAACAACTTTGTACCGTTTATGGAGAATTAAGCAGCGTGTGAATTCTGCTCGGCTGTAGTGACTCCAATGCTGGGACTCATTAGCCTTGGACTGCCTGGGTCTTTTCCCAACACTCTGGATGACTCTATAAACGTGTTGTCGCAGATATTTCAAAAGCCCGCGGTGCTTCTTCAACTCCTGGCCCTCGGGGAGCCGCGGTCATCCCGGCTTTGAAAGAGTCATTTTTCAGTCCAGGAGGCAGGACCGTGACTTCATAACCCGCCGTGTGGTACCCGCGACCTCCTTCCTGGTGGAATCCTGCTGAGGTCCGTGGCGAGAACGGCGGATAAGCCCCCGGACGATTTCTGCCGAGTTGGCCTCCCGCCCAGCGAGCTGCTCGGCCGCTCCGGCTGTGGCGACTTTGCCTGGCGGGGACGGGAATTGGTGCTAATCAACCCAGGCTCCCGCCCCCCGCGCTTCAGCGCTGCCACAGTGACACGCCTTATCGCTCGTTATGAATATGTCCTTTCTTCTGCGCCATAAAGAGCGTCCCTGTCGCCACGGCCCTTTGATTCTCGCACCCGGGTCTCGGCGGAGCTATTTATAACCGGCCTGTGTAACTCTGCCGAGACCCAGCTCGTTAATGCCGTGGAAATTATGGCGGTACAAAAAAAAACATTGTTTTATAATGAAGCAGTATGAAAGCCTAAGACGGTAAAGTTTTGAACCCCCCCCTAAAAAAAAGGTGCGTGACACAAACCATTTCAATCGACCTTGAATAGGAAAATCTTATATAATGAGCTTTCCAGATACCAGTTGGTAACTGGGCCACGAGGAGCCCGTCTCCTATAGTTCACCCCCAGCCCCCCCCCACTGCCTGGCGCGCTTTGCCAAAAGTGAGATTGAGCGCAGGAAGATCTATGAATAACAGCGAAGCAGAGGAGCACTTAAAGAAGAAAAAAAAAAGACAAGCGGAAGGACGGCAATAATTGTCCGGCACCTCTTCCCGCTCACGCCCACGAGCGCTGATTTCCCTGTGACCGTGACAGCTGAAGCCCGGGATCATTCATTAATGCCTCGGCTCCTCATTACTGTCTCCTCACGCTTTGGAAAGACTCATTACCTGCATAATGGAACGCTGCTTAGAACAGTCAGCCCTTTCCTTAGTGGGAATTAATCACCTACATGTGCAGACAAAAAGGGAATTCTCACATTAAATATTTACTTTCTACCTTTTTTATTTTCCCTTTCTGCTTTCGATTTTGCAGTTTCCACCGCGTGCGTCCGGCGGGGGGGGCGGGGCCGCCCTCGCCTATTTCCAGGTCAGGGTTCGGACCCGAGCGAGGCGAAGGCGTACTTACAGTTGACTGTGACTTTGACCGTCTGGGTGTCGGGAGAGGCGATGTCGTTGAGAGCGCTGCATTCGTAGTCCCCGGCCTGGTCCCTGCTGATGCCCGTGATGTTCAGGTGTTCGCCGCTGTCGTACTTCCTGCCTGGAAGCACAAACCAAAACACTTAGGGGGCGTGGCTCAGGGCCAAACCCTCTTTGATCTTTAAAGAAAGCTCTCGGATGTTGCGTTCAGGGCCCGATTAGATTTATTTCATGCTTAAGTAGAGGCAGATTAGCGGGGGCTCCAATCGATAGGTATCGATACGACACGGGGGGAAAACCGATAATGGCCAATTTCCAGTCATCATCTTCAGTTAAAACCACCTCCAGGAAGATACATTCAACAGCCCCGTCCACATGTCGCGCTTCATAGTTGGCCAACGGCGGTTGAGGCAAAGCACCACGACTGACACATTAGCACGGCTGGAGTGGGGAGCCGGAGTGAGGGGGGGGGTCCACACAAACAAGTCGGCTTCGATCAGCAACAGGATCATTTTAATTCCAAATCCCAGCGTTGTTGGAGGTGACAGGTGACAGGTGCTGCTGGATGTGCTGCCGCTAAGAACTGCCAAGAAGCAATAAGGGTGCCGGGCGTAATTCGGTTAGAATAATGAGAATGAAATAAGCAATTTTGCCTAGAACACAGGAACAAATCAAGTTTGTCTCAATCAAGAGTGCAGGGGTCTGGATGAGAACGTCACACCGGGGATGAGGAATCGCTTTTACGCCGCGCGACGTCGGCTGATCGGGGCGTCGTACGACAGAAGCGGGCGCTGTGGAAGTGTTCCTCCACGACTGGAGGTGATTCCAGATGTGGTCGGTGTTGGGAGAGGGTTCAACCCCTCAGAAAAAACAAACAAGTGATTGAAATACTGACATGGTGTGCTGACAGTCTCTCCTGCAACCGCCTGATGCTCGCACAGAAATAAATAAAAAATAAATAAAATAAAAACTCCCTCATTCCACAACCTTGGTGGTTTCCTATCTGCTAGCTAACACCGGAGGCACTGTTGATAATGAGCTCTCCCGTCTCTCCTCGCTCTGTTGTACTGGCAACAAAGAGGTCTTGGCAGAGATATGGGTGTGTGCACAAACAACCATACACACATATATAAAAATATAAAAAAAACATTTATCTGAAGCTCCACGTGTTGAGAGGCAGGAGTGCTAATGTGCCAAAAGCACAGGGACAAAAGACGGAATGCAAAGGAGCATTTGTACGAAGTATTGTTCTTGAGGGGGTTCGAAGACGGTCAGGAAAGCTTTTTCTTGGGTGACCTCCCGTCTCTGGTTTCGCCCGTAGTCACGGATGTGCCAGGCCAAACACAGTTCAGTGCCTGGACTCATAAACAGGCAGATCAAAAGGACTCAGAGGACATAAAGACTCCTCCTTTGTCGTCAGTGCGGTGGCTGAGCCGTCTCCGTATCTCGTATCCTTAAATGCTAACTAACTCTCTGGCGGAGCTGCCGCGTCGCCCATGGTGACGCTTAAGTCAAATATTCATTTCAGTAAAAGTCTCCATCACACAGCAATATGGATTTCTGTGAAATATAGCTGTCCCACCCGGTCTAGATTGTTTGTTAGAGGCGGTGATCAATGCTGCAGAGACAGTCGGAGCCATCAGAATGATGTCTCCTGCGTCAGTCTGCAGAGCCGATCCACTTAGTGATGAGAACCCCGAGACAGGAACACACTTAATTCTGACCGATAGACTGGCAGAGAGTTAACTTACAGTAAACCGGCTTACGTTTAAATGAAAGAGCCTTTTGTGGAACAGGGGGGACGGCGATGCGGAGCAGTGAAAAACACAGAGCTGTGTCTTTGCACCTGCTCATTATGTCCATTAAAAAATGGTGTTTCAGAATTTTTTTTTTTTTGTTAAGTGACCATAAAATCTGATAACTGGGTGTAATGAGATTATTGTGATAATCAGATCCGACACGTTTAGATAATCAAATGCAGCATAGAGGAAGCGTAAAAGCAAATTACATTGAAACTGTCATTATTACGGACAGACAACAAAACACGTCTTAGAATTTGTGATGTCCAACTCATGAAAATGCTTTCAGCTTGAGCACAGGCATCAGCTGTGCAGGCAAGATGGTAATTTATCAGAAAATAAGCAGCTTTTTTCTGCACTATAGAACCACTAACCGCTATTTACCCCTCATGCTATCAGGACTTGGAGGATCGTGCTGGCTGTTTGTTTGGTAGAACTGCTGCTTCCTCTTTAAATAATGATCCATTTTTAGGTGCTGGCCAATCTCCGCTCCAGCGCACATATTTGTTGAAGCTCAACTTTAGCCTGATCCGATTGACCCTGGATCTGTTTTCTTTGAGGCAGATGGTCTGATGCTCAGTTATGAGGCTCCACACTCTAGAAAACAACACTTTTCTCCAATCCGAGGAGACAGGTTTTTAACCGAACGGCTTCAAAAAGTAACTTTTTACAGATGTCAGAGGTTAGTTAAAGCTAAAAACAACAGCGGCTCCAGAAATAAACACGCTTCTCGATAAAAGAATGTGATGAAAACGGGTCACCTCTGCTCCATTCAACATGCAAACATATGGAAAAGCCTCTACTAATATCTCCGTTATAAATCAATGAAAATAACTTCCATATTTGATGTATGAAGATTTCATTTAACAACCGTGACATGAGAATAAAGGGAGGGCGTGTATGTATATTTGTCTGAAACCAAGCCAACAATTTATTGTATTGCTCGTTTGTGCAAAATGTGCACCGTTTGGGCATCAGCGGGGGCCCGATGTAATAAAAACATTCACCACTAAACGGAATAATGAGCAATAATGAATAATATTCAGCAGCATTCTTTCTTCTTTCTGACATTCACAGGTGTCATGGTGGGCTCAGTTAAACTGATGAATATTATATCAAGAAAATTGCACCCTTCACACAGTGGTCATTAGAAGAAAAAAAAAAATCTATTTTATATTACTACAGCTGCACTTTATGTGTTTTTTACCATTTCTTTTTTAAAATTGTTTTATGCAAAAGTTTGTTCTGAGCTTTTCCACAGAATGCTTCTGCATGAGCCCAAATGAGGCAAAACCCCACTGATCCAAGCGCCTTCATGGGGACAACATGCAGCGCTTACGGGGTTGTTGGTGGTGGTAAATTCAATTTGTTCGTTGTTTTGACGTCTGAATGCTGAAGGCTGCAAATCATTCCTTATACCGCTTTGTCTGTACGTAAGCTTTGAGATAATTAATTTGTGGAAGGTTCATTGCTTTTTGACTGTTCAGAATATTCCTCCCGCTGCGTAATTTGGATCATGATCTGGGAGAGAAAATGAGATATATGTCTTACATCATGTTCCTGTCTCACTGCCAAATTAATTTTCAGACAATGGACAAATTATGAGGTTTATAATGAGGCCTACGCTGCACACTGATTCAATATATTTGGTAAAAGGGAGATTGAAACAATTAAATGAATAAACTCAGGATGTAGTCCAAATTAACTGACTATTTAAGGACATGTTGTTTTAACGCTTTAGAGAACATTTAATTACAGTGAATGTGAAAAGGATCTTTTTTTAATGGTGTAAAAAATTACATTGGTGCCTAGAGAAATCAGTATTTTATAGGATACATCCATATACACACACACACTTGTTCTGTCTTTGTGAGGACCCTTCCTGAAATAATACATTACCCATCCACTTCTTCTCAAACAAACATCTCAGCAACACGCCGAACCCTTAACATAAACTAAACCCAATTCCAACCTGAAGCTGAGGACCAAGTCTGAATCCTCAACGATGCTTGAATTTATAAGGCCGAGCCAAAATATTCTCAAAGGTCCTCATTTTGCAAAAGTGACTTTGGTCCTGACTATGGCATGTGTACAAGAACAAGAACACACACACACACACACACACACACACACACACACAAGTATGTGTGCTTTACTACCTCTCCATAGCTCTGTGCTGTTAGTTGGTAGTTGCACTAGTTAGTAGGTAGTAGAGTAGTTTGTAGTAGTTTGTAGTAGTTTGGGACTGTCAGGTGCTACTTTGCTCATAGAGGTCTGTGAGTAAAGTGTGGCGGCTCAATTGTGTCTCAACACAAGTGAAGGCTAAAGTGTAAAAAATGTAAATATATGCAAGTCCTCTGGCGCCATGTGTGGAACTGTTCTACCCCATTCAGGCAATTTGTTGATTGGTTTTTCCAGGTCTATAACTCCCTGTGGAAAACTCTTCTCTTTTAATCAGCTGCTGGATTGTGGACCCTGTGGTATTTTCTACCGTTTCCTTCCGTGGTCTCACTCACACACAGCCTTGCACCCACTCATCTCGGCCGTTATGGTGCCTAAAAGGAGCGTTCATAATGTGCAGAGGCAGTTATTGGCTGTTGGCTGATTGGAGTTATTTATATTGGCCAGTGTTGGAGGATGGTGATGACCACAGACCCGCTGCTATGTTGACACCATCCGTGGTGGGCGTACGCTTCTCGTCCTGCAACGGTTAAAAACATCAACGTGTGATGTTTAACTACAGAAAGTAACTATCACTCCTCATATCAATAGAATTATATGATTATCAGCTGATGTAAAGTTCATTATTTTTTGTTTTTCTTTGACCTTTAGTAGGACTGGGGAGATGTTGAAGGATCACGATATAATAAAAGGTCCGTGTGTGCTGAACTTTTTGTTTCAGATTTTGTTTCAAATCATTTCAGCAGTAAAGTAGAAGCATATAGATTATGAAAGTATGTCATTGCATTCTTTGTATACACACAACTGTCTGTGCCAGGCGTTTATATAAGAGCAAATAAAACCACACAGCAACGGACAGCCTGAAAAAACAAACACAAGCAAAATCACCCTGAGTAAGAGCCTAAATGGTGTTAAACCAACAACTTGAATTATGCAAAAATTCCAGGCAGGCACCCTCTACCTGAGGGACATGTTACTCACAGCAAATTACGGAAATCGCAGCAGGGTTCATTTCACATTCAGCGCCAATGCCGCTCGAGTTCTGTTGCAGTAAGCAAATCCCCACGTCGGCGTGGAGGAGCCGTGAGAACGTCCCCCTTCAGGGCTGCAATGCGCAGATAGGGAAGGCATCACCCAAGAATCCATTACAGCGTACAGTGGCGTTTTCTACATCAATTCATCCTTTTAACTCCTGAAAATGGAGAACAACCCACGCTGCTCCTGCCTTCCAGCCCCGACAAAGTGTAGGCCAGAACGAGGGGTGGGTTGTAGCCGTGTGCAGGGTTGGGTGTGTAAAAACGCTTGTTAGCCCGGCGTGATGTGTGCACTCCACGCTGCTCTCCGGCTGCCAATTTGGGGCCATTAAAATCTATAGAGCCCAACTGAGCAGGAGGAAGTTAAAGTCGGATCTGATTCCGCACACCGCCACCCCGCTGACCTGCACAATTACCTCTCTGTTACTTTGTGTGTGGGCACATTTGTCCATCTGTGCAGTGGAGAGCAGCCGGAGGAAGTTCAACGGTGAGATCAGTGACTTTCCAACCCGGCGCGCTAACGTGAGCTCTGAGTGATCGTATCGCTGGATGGACCACACCTGAGCCCCAGGAACGGTTCAAGTCCGCTTTAATTATAAAGCGTTTGTGACAATCAACATTGTCTTTTTACAGAAAGCCGGACAGTGAGCCCAACAAGCAACAGAACCAAGAAAAAACTCCCTTTTAAGAGGAAGAAACCTTGAGCAGGACCAGGCTCATGTGGGAGGACCCTCCTGCTGAAGGCTGGCTGTGTGAGGAGGAGCCAGGGGGGACGGGAGACGGGGGGATGCACGAGGACACTGCTGTCCTCCTGTGGCCGGAGGTGATTAGAAAGGCCGCTCATGGACATAAAACCTGAAATAAACATGTGAATGAAAGCGGAAATGTACAATATTTCACAGATGTAGCCCAGATTGACAGGCTGAAATGTGTTGGATTTAACTAATTTAATATTAGGAAAAATTAAAGATACTCATCAACGCTTGGTGATGGCTCCTGTTCCCACGGTGATTTAACCATTTTCAGGCATTTCATATACAGATGGACTGGATGTCAGTAACACTTGAGGGTGGGGGCCTCATTAACTGCTGATTAGTTAATGACATTCTTTCAGCTCAGCTGCTGAGAGTGAGCCTTAATGGAACTAATTAGTGGATTTTAATACCGTAAAAACTGTGAATTCCAAATTCAGCACAGGGATTTAACAAACAAAATGGTGTGTGGGTGTCTCGAAAAACCAAAAGTAAGTATGGGGTATGGAAGTAACCCAATCACAGCTGAATTAAAAAAAGCACCTCTTCAGCTCCCTGAACTCCCCTCACGGAGGGCTGAATGGAGCCGTCTTCCCGTCTACTGCTGATATTCATCCTCAGAAATCACCACACTTCGTGTCTTTCACCTGACAAAGTTAAGATTGTGCTCAAACGTCAGCCGCTGAATTCAAAGAGACGCAGGAATGAACGTGGGACCCCAGAAAGCTGCTCTTTGAAAGGACGAGAAGAGGGCGGCGGTATTCCCGCTGGGCCTGATCTGTGCCCGTGTGTGTGTGTGTGCGTGCAGATCCATCTGACATGGATTATCTACATAACTGCCCTGAAACAAAGAGCAAAGGATGGAGAAATGCCGGCGAGCTGAGTTGCATCAAGACAACAATCAAATCTATTCCGGCCAGTCTTCTGCAGAGGTCACTCTTCTGTTCCATGGATTGCGCTCTCGATGGAAAAAGCTTATCAAGGCAATTTTGCCGAGCCACCCGCCCATCCACCGAACTTGAAGCAGCAGACTGCGATAAAAGACGTTTTAGCAGCCTTGCCGTGACCTGTAAAAAGCCACAAACGCATCGGGGCCCCTTCACCTGAGCGAACCTGGTGTTTTATGGGTAAATGTCAGAGTTAATAACACAGAAGCCTGTGGGTGTGCTATCAATGAGTTATTGTATTGAATTATGTGTAAAATGCAGCTTTATTGGACACATTTTCACTGATTTGACATCAGCAGCTCAGGAATCAGAAAATGCTGCGCTAAAGGTCCCATGGTACAGTCTATTTTCACTTCATATGTTTTTACATTAACCTGGAAACTTCCCCACATGTCGTCATGCTGGGAAAGGTTAAGAAAATAGGCAGCTTTTTTCTGCCCCTCCTCTGCTTTGTCCGCCCAAAGCTCTTTGGTCGTCCATTGATGAAAGTCATCTGAGCTACGACCGTGCGTTCAGCATATCAATACAAATGGCTTGCCCACGAGCAAAAGGTTGCTCTCTAGTTGGATGTAGAGGACATAAACATTTATCTTCAGGTAATGTAAAACATGGCTTGCATGAATACAAAGAACTGCATTTCTGCTCCTTATTATGACGGAGATTACCGATGTGACTGATGTAGGCATAATGCAGCTTTGGAACAGTAGTATATGAGCAACAATAAGAAAGCAAACAGCTACTTATAGTTAACATCAAGGCCAGATCTGTAGAAAAAGACCTCATATACAGGAGGCCTATATAAAGGCCTCCGTCTTGCCTTTCACTTTACCAGATTTCCACAAACCTCTGAGGCCTTCACTGTCAGGCTCTTTTTTTATTTTTGCATTCACAATTACAACCATCTCACTTCTGTGCGGCTCCGGTTTCACACACTCGTTGGCCCAAATGGTCGTCACGCTGTACAGTTCATGACTAAACTCTACTCATCGCAGCATTTGCCAGATTGGGAAAGAGGGCTGGGGGGGTCGCAAACACAAAACAGTTGGAGTAGGAATGGGGGAGTTTGACAGTCAGTCAGGGCAATTTATCATTCTGTCAGACTTCACTGAGTGCTGCAGTGGAACTATTTACACAGACCCCCCCCCCCCACTCGAATGTTTGCAGCAGTTGAATAGTTTGACTTGTCCGGGTGGTGCAGAATGGAGCGATAGCACAAATAAGCCGATACGAGGGCAAACCTGGCTCCATAAGAATGCTCTAAATATGACTAATGTCTTTGGATGGGGGCAAACAGCACCTTAACCTCCTCCACTCCCATTTCCTGCTCGTGGCCTCACAGGTACTAACAGCAGCAAGTTCAGCCGAACCCGCGTGCTCTGCTCCACGGTCAAATATTACTGTGCAAATATTTTTTTGCAATAATGGATTTCAGAACACAGCAAGGCCATTATGCCACCATTTTCAAAATTCAATTCAACACTTTCCATTCAAGTGTTTGGAGAGAGAAACCTTTCAAGGCAAAGCTTTTACCATGCGGGGGTCAGCTGGAAAAATGAAGTGATGGGCGCGAACCTAATGCGCTCTTTCAGCGGCTTGGTTGTGAGACAAATGAAAACAGCCTTTCTGCTATGTGGAAATATTAATTATCTTTGAAGGTGTTTATTTTCTCAGGCACTGTCGTGTCTGATGTCACAAACGCGCTGACATGCAGCGACAGCCCAGCTCTGAAGAGCACGTGCGCATCACTGGAAGAAAGGCCAGCAGCATCTCCTCCCAACAGGCGCAGAAAACCTGCCATCCTCCTCTATCTTTGATCTCCGGTTGGAACCGCCCGTTCTACATATCTGACACATTTAATGGAATTCCAACCATAGGGAATTAGCCTATTACATCTTTCCAGCTGTTCCACATGCTTTGGACAAATGGCCCCTCACGACAATAAGGAGCTCAAAGATCTGGTGGCCTTTTTTTCACAACTCCTCTGATGCTGCGAGACAGGCGGCGGTTAGGTTCCGTCCCCGGCCTTTCCGTTTGACCAGCATATCATTCCTTCTCCGGCACACTTCAAAGTCCCGCACGCATCAAAGCTGAATGAGTGACGGCCACTTGGACTCTGGGACGGTTCTTTTGATCATCGTCTGCAAACTCCCCGAATGCAATCGGGCCACGACCGAAGAGGAGGGATTTGACAGCCATAAGATAAATGCAGTCATCTTCTCAGCTATCTGATAAGCACAGCCAGCTCTAATCCATTAATATGAAAATGAGGAAGGGCTGGAAACGCCCGGGTGAAGGAACCAGAGTGCTTAAAGATGTATGTGTTTTTCTGACTCGCAACCACATAAATAAGTGATAACGATAATAATAAAGATACCACCTTCAGCAGCATTTTATTAATGTTGCTGCCGTCTCAAAAACTGGGACGTGAGTCTGTTTTATGGTTCCTAATGGCCTGGCTTTAATTTTGAAGCTAAACTCTTGGGCAATCCCATAGTGATGCAGTGTTGATTTTCAACTGAAAACGATGGATTCAGCAACTGTGTTAATAAGATCTGAGTGTGATGACACACATTAGGGTTTATTTGATTGTAAATATCCACAATGTGACATATTAAAGATGACAAAGTGGTGCCCCAGAGGGAACATTTTAAAGTTCTAAAAATTAAATAGATCTGTGGTGGTTGAATTGGTAGAATTCAGCCCACAGGCTTAAATAAATTGTAAAATAGAGTTCTAATATATCTTTATCTTGACAGCAACTGATTTAAAAGAAATCCTTGACTCCTTGACCAGTAGTCTAATAAAATTGTATTGTTGACAGTATTAGTAACACCTCTACAGCAGCTTTTGAGCTATTCTTCTGTGGAGGTGAGTACAGTACTAGTATGGGATTAACATGGATCACAATTTATTTCTTTACCCTAATTTGACAACGTCCTGAACATACAGGTGTGAGAAATATTGTCCTGTTTTAATCTCATACCACCTCCCATCTACCTGCGGCTGCGTCTCCTCGCCATCCCATTAACTAACGCCAGCAGCCCTTCCTCTCCTCTCTACAGTCTGTCACCTATTGATCCTGTCCCCACTTCCTCTCCTCCTCCCTCCCTTTATCCTGCCTGCCGCGTCTTTATCCACCCAGCCGCTCATTAGCATAGCTGTGTGAGGGGTCGACTCACCTAATGGGGTTATGTGTCTCCAGGAAATGGTGGGCTCAGGTTTCCCACTGGCCGTGCAGATGAGCGACACATTGCTGCCCTCATTTACAGTGATGTCAGAGGAAATGTCGTAAATCTTCGGTGGAACTAGAAAGGAGAAATAACAAAGGTTAGTGTTTTCAAATCTGACTAATTTTATTGAAAGAAACTGCTCAAAATAAGCACAAAGGTTGACCCCCTGAACACGAAGCAATTATAAAACTGTCCGGTAACGTTTGATGAGTCATTGAAGGCAACCTGAAGGACCTTCAGAGATGTTAAACTGCAAGTTTTCTGTCTGACACCTGCTTCTGCTTCTCACTCAATTTTCAGGTTTTCAGGTTTCCATTAAGGGCAATGAAAAAGCCTCTGACTTCTTCTGAGACCTTCAGAGGGGCTTCAGGCTGTAGTCCTGCTCCACCGTCCACCTACACTGTGACTGTACACCGACATGGACGACCATCATCAGGTCAGTACCTCGTGACTCTCACGATTATATCCCTCAATCGTAGACTAACAAACATTGATTAAGAAGGCAAAGAAGGTGTGCAGTTCTCTTCCGGTTATCCTAAAGAGCATTTACCATCGAACTGGAGACGATCCTGCAACAACACTGATCCCAGAGGTTTTTATGAAAGCTTAACAGCGATCTGGAGTTCATCTGGAGTATCAAAATAACTTTATGATGCTGGGAAATATTGCTCTTTGTGGAGACGTAGGCTAAAGGATAAAATCAATGACAAGTTTTCAGACCAGATACATTTTGAGCGGGAGAGCTCAATAAACTAAACCTTCACCCAAAACCTGATACAGGAAACGTCCCCACATGGTTCTATTAGCTGGAGGGTGTATTTAACTCACTGAGACACAATATAAGAAAAGGCTAGATATGAAACAAAACAACAGATCAACAAAGCCGGTAAAACTGTTCAAAGCACGATTAATACAGGTGTATTTCAGAAGCGTTGGCATCTTTAGCGCAACAATTAAAGTGTCGGTGGTGATTCGTCTTTGTCTGATGGTTCATTGTTTCTTAAACATCAATAAATAAAGGAAGACGGACCTCTTAAAGCCTCAGAAACGGATATGTAGGCAGTAATTTAGTTGTGTAGCAGGCAAAAATGAGGCCCCTTTGGAAAGTGTATTTTAAATAAGGAGTAAAATACAAATGATTTACTATTGAGGGCATCTTTTTGACCGTTCCCACTCGACATCAGTTACCTTCATCTTTCTAGTTTCTGGGCGCTTAAATCCTCTTTGAGCCTTGATGTTAAAAACATTAGTGTTAATTCTTCTCAACATACACACACACACATACAATAAATACATATAGGGACACAAGCACACACTGAGGCTTAAGCGGCACTATTTTAATCAGCACCATTTGAGCTGTTTGGTAATGGTTTCTCTCTCGCCTGGACCTTCAAACTCCTCCCCCCTCTGATCCCTGCTGAAATACTCGGCGACAAAAGAAAAGTCCATTCAACAACTTCCCTTTAAGACGTCTGGTCTCTCTTCTTTGAGCTGCCTTCACCTGCTCCTCTCGTCAAAGTACACACATTGTGTGACACTCGTAAAGGCTATTTCACAATAGACAACATCCCATTCTCCCTCCTTTCCTGCTTTAAATTCAATCACTAAAATCTCAGCCCTGGATGAAACTGGATGTTCCATTTTCACAAATATGTTGTGTTCACCGTCACTCTGACCTCACAGCACTTAGATTTAATCAACGCATCCTTTGCTCCGCTTGGATGGATGCAGACCCTCCCTCCAGCTGTTCCCCAGATATTGTGCTTACTGAAACGGATTGAAATGGACAGACAGCTCCCAAACGCCATGCTTCCAGCGACCGACCGGGCCGAGGCGACGCCGTCGTAATGAAGGACGGGGCCGCATCAGCTCTGTGTTCGAAGGGCAGGACGCTGATCATTAAAAACGACTAAAAAATGGCTCAGGACAACAAACAAATAAACAAGGTAAAGGTTCGGGTCGAAGGTCAAACATCCCCGCTGTTTGTGTGGCTCTCCGGTTCTAAATGAGCTGAGAGTGGAGGACCTTCAGAGGAGATGTGGAATCATGGTTATTGCCTGCTGGAGCACCGTGTTTACCTGCTGGAGGACTGTTGACACATCTCCTCGGTGTCTGATAGCGCTGCTGATGCTATCTCTCTTTAGCATGCGGGGACAGCCTTTCAAAGGGGGGATGGAGAGCCTTCAGTCGCTTTACTGTACGTCCACATTCGGCGCTGCAAAGCCTGAAGCCTTTCCCAGGAAAAAGAATAAAGGAGTGGGATGTGACACCCGTGTGCACTCTGCACAGAAGCCTAGGCTAATTAATTAGGGTCCCATGACGTGCACAATTACAGCGACAATGAGCTTTCCAAAGGATGCACCATTTCGGAAGCTGCAGCTTTACTTCCTAATAAGGAGAGAGAGGTGGGGCCGGGTGGGGAGGGGGCGTGGCCTTGACTAATTAATCCTACAGGAGGCCTGTTTTACCAGTGGGTGGGCTGCAGAGACGATGCGAGGCTCGTTCACGCTCCTCATTCTGTGAGGTGGTGAGCTCAGGTTAAGTATGTAGAGTGAAACACGGCATTAATCGTGAGCACCGAGAAGGTTTATCTCACATTTGAGGGCCGGTCTCTTCACTGTGACGCCTTTGCCGCGAGGAGAACTTGTGGAAGTGTTGATCTGTTTCTTGCTCAACGCGTCACTGTGGAAAGCTCATCCTCTGATTGCCCTGTATTATCCTCTTTACTGCTCTTGTAAATATCAGAGGTTTGTTCGCCACTGTGCTGCACCTCCAACAACAGATAATTACCAACCATCTGTCAACGCGCACGCAAAGGCTCGTTTCCTTAAATGCTAATTAAGCAACAATGCTAAGAGTGTCATGTTTGCCCATTTTACTGTAATTTTGCCTTCTCTGACCCTGCAGGAGATGCTGTGAATGAGCTGCTGTGACTGAGCTGGGTGGCATCGTCCTCCTGGCAGGAGCTTGGGGTGAATAAATAAAGCTCTAATGACGCCACCTTGAATTAGCGCGGTGCTGACAGCTGCAATATTAAAATGCAGAGGTTTTCCTTCCTAGGCTGCAGAGCGGGGCACAAACAAAAGCGCTCTTCCATTAATTCCCCAGGATGAATTCTACCACCATTACGGGCTAAAACTAAAACCATCCCGCACTCCAATTAGTGCAGAGAGGATGGGGAGGGGCACTTGTTGTAATGGACAGTGGTGAGCAGCACGACTGGAGACGGTAAAATCTGTCTGTGTTTTCTCTGATTCAGCTCCTTCACATGTCCACCATTACCATGTCTGTCTGCACACACACACACACACACACACACACACACCCCTCATATTTATGTCTTCTGAGGATTTGGGACTGATTGACACAATACATTATCCACCCTCTTACCCTCATCCTAACCATTCCAAATGAAGCCCTAACCCCGCCAACATAAATCAGCTTCTAACCTCAACCTTAAAACCATTTTAACACTTTCACAGTCTTTTGATGCTGGACCAACAAAAATGTCCCCACTTTGGCCCCTCAAAATACCCCCACTTTGTAAGTAAGAGTGAGTATTTTGATACTCAATATGAAGCAAATAAAAGGACACACACACACACACACACACACACACACACACACACACACACACACCTGCAGAAATCAAAGAAGGTGTTGTAAGTGCCCGCAAGCACACTTCCTACCCAAACACAACACAATGTTATGGGCTTATTAAAATGCAGAGGCGCACTGATCTGAGGATAGATCGTCTTTAATTAACAGCGCGCAGCACTTTGAAACTGGATTAGCTGCAGATCTGAGTTTTATCCAGATTTGCTGGATAAGGTGGAGAAATTCTCAACACTTGCTTCAGGTTCTCCGATTTTCTGCCCCAGAAGTTTCCAAAACTGCAGTCTGGTTCATGTGACAACAGCAGAGGTAATATCAGCTGTGTTTCCAGATTATCCTCAGTTCAGTTTGCATTATCAAACTTTGCGTGGCTTTGAGTTAAACGCGAGCAACTTTTCGATGCCCTTTGAAAGTGTCGACATACAGCACTTGACTACGAGCCCCGAAAGTTCAGGATCACTCTCTGTTTACCAATATTACACACTGCTGTCTCGGAGTTATTAAACACATCCTCCATCCTTTTCCGCCGAAATCTATGTGGCTGTGAGGTGATAATGTGAAAGCAATAAAAAGTTGTTGCTGTAAAGCTTTTTTTTTCATTTTCCTTCCAATTTATTTCAGCCCAGAAGGAAAGAGGTGTGGAATGAAGTGCAAGATTAAAACATTACAGCTCATCAGCCCTCTGTTTTTGGCATCCCTCCCCAACCCTGGCAGCTTTTACGTCAGGCAGGTTCATAAAAAAATGGAGATTTGAGGATTTGGAGCATGACAGGAAATGGATAAAGACACAGATTCTCAGCGTGCGCACATTAGCTGATGAACATTATTCCATAACGACATCATTACCTACAATGAATCCAATCATATCCCCCCATTAATGTACTGCAGGAATTTGCCTCCAGGTCCAGCGATGGTGTAAGATGGGGAGGGAACAGTATAGGATTATGACAGCAGCGGCTTTAAATCATCTGTAGTATAAAATTACACATTAGGTATGCCTTTATAACTATCAGGATCACACAATGCTGCCCAACACTTAAAACAATAAATCCCTTGACCAGTTAAACCACCAGCCAGCAGGACATTCATCTTCTGATTTTATGTATATATTTCAATAAAAACTGAAAAATAGCTGCAAACTTCACAGAATCATTCAAAAACAACAAATGGTACCAAGTTGTTGGTTATCACTAAGCTCATTGATGATTTATTATTTGTGGATGTTCTCAGTTGCTCTCAGATATTATTGACTCCATGACCTCTGACCCCAAAGACCCGCCCAGTTTTAAATCTATTTATACCTTCAGGTTAATAAAGGCTGGTGTATTTGTACTGATGATGTGTGTCCGTCCCTCCCTCCTGCCCCATCCCACCTTTTCCTCCTCTGTTATTCTGCCCTCACATGAGCCTGGTCCTGCTCAGGGGTTCTTCCTGTTAAAAGGGAGCCTGTTGGTGGTTTTGGGGGTCAGGCTCTGGGTTTCTGATTATTGTGATCCTAACAGTCTGAAGTATGTGAAGACCAGCAGATTCTAGAATAAAAAGGAGAAAATGAGTTTGAGCGTGTCATGAAAGGATTTTGTTGCTTTATTAATTTCTTTGATTTTGCCCTTTGCACAAAGAGGGCTGTTACAAATACCTCTTTTGTTCAAATGATAATGAACCATTGCTTTGCGATAATATTCCTGTCATGATCTAATGGTGCAAAAATAACATGCTTCCCAAAATGTCACAACTAATATGTGTGATGAGTAATTGCCTATGAGGTTAACGATGCAGGAAGCCTGATTACAGGGCGCTTGTTACCAATTTCATGCACTTCTGGGGGAATTTGAAAGGAATCAATTGATGAGAATGAACTTTTGGAATACCTTGAGAGGGGCAATTAATCTTCAATGGGGGAGCTGCACTGGGCATGCAATTCAAAGATAAGCTATCAACCACTCATTGAAAATGGTTCTAATTTACTCAGGTAATCACCATCCTCAGCATCCTGCTTATGATAAACAGTTTCTCTCTGGACCCTTTTGCTACTTTTTTTCCAATTAACTGTGAATCTCCAAAGTGCTTTTGATAGACACAACCACGAGAGAATGAGACAGCAGAGACTACCGTTCTGCTTTCCAGCAGCACCACATCACAAATGGTGTGTGTGTGTGTGTGTGTGTGTGTGTGTGTGGTGGGTGGGTGCAGGGGGGCCAGGGTGGTGCAGTCAGTGGTTAGCACTGTCGCCTCACAGCAAGAAGGCCTCAGGCTCAAATCCTTCCCGAGCCTGTGTGGTTCTCTCCGGTACTCCAGCTTCTTCCCACAGTCCAAAGACAGGAGCATCTGGGTGTTACGTTAATCCGTCATGCTAAATTGTCCGTAGGTGTGAGAGTGAATGGTTGTCTGTGTGTGTGTGTGTGTCAGCTCTGAGACTGACTGGTGACCAGTCCTGGGTGGACCCCACCATCGAAGAAAATGGATGGTGTGTGTGTGTGTGTGTGTGTGTGCCTTTGCTACATATTGAGCACCAAAACACTCATTCTACAAACTGAGGACATTTTGTCTGGTCGTCACAGCTTCAAAAGAATGTTTGAGTGTTCTGACCTGGTTTTGAGGTAGATGTAATTTAGGATAAGTTCATCTGGAATGGTTGGGGTGGGGGGCTGGGTAATGTGTTGTGTCTATTAAAGACTCAGTCCAATACTGGTCAAAATTTCAGGACCAAACATTAAAAAAACCAAAACAATATCTCATCCAAACTCCTACCCGAGTCAAATGCTCAACGTAGCTGAGCGACATGCAACGGAGCTGTTTACAGAGTGTGTGTGTGCACACAACGCTGGGAGTGACAGGGAATTAGTCCGGCGCTCTTATCATGTCAGCCGTGTGGCGTTTCTTTGCACGCAAGGAAACGAAAGGTAAAACAGCCCGAGTGCAAGACGAGCAAAGCTGAGTGTCTGAAGGGGAGGCAGCAGCGCCGACGCGGTGACATCACGAGACTCTGCAGTCAACAAGCGCTGAGAAGAAAGCGAGGTGTGAAACCAGTCATCACATGAAGCAATCGTGAAGGTGCAGAAGAATCCCCAGAGAGCAGCTAAAAAAAGGTAATAGCAAAGGAAGTCGTCAAATTCGTTTTGTTAGACCAGCCACTTTGTGGGTTGTTGACATTCGGTTCAACATTTCTTCTCAGTGACGAAAGAAGGAGCAAGAATCTGCCCCTTTTAGCGACCAAAGGAATGTCAGAAAATAAAAAATACGGGTTAGTGACAGTTATTTAGAGTTAGCAGTTACTTAAGGTAGCTCTATGCCCTCTAGTTTTCAGTGGGACACTGGACTTGAGTCCACTCTACATGTAGTTCGACAGGAGAGTTGAAGCCTGCAGGTCACATGTTAAAAACACAGACATTCAAGTTTTCACTGACATCAGGTTGAAATAAGGACTGGAGTCATGGATTTGTACTCACAGCACTCTCTCTCTCTCCTCCCCTCATTTACAATCAGAATCAGCTGTGTTTGTGTGTGTGTGATGAGCCACAGGTGTGTGTAATTGCTCCTTGCTGCCTTCTATTGGCTGATTTTCCTTTTTAAACACCAGCTGAGGTGGTGCTCCCTGTTCCTAATTGACCTTAGGCTGCGAGCGAGCGAGCGAGCGAGGAGACAGACAGACAGACAGACAGACAGACAGACAGACAATCTCTCTGTCTGCACACACAGTCAGACAGACAGACATGTTCAGTGCGCGAGTTAACTTCTTTGTATTGTTGTATAAGAAGCTACTCCACTCAGCTGTGTGTGTGTGTGTGTGTGTGAGATAATGTTACCCAGTCCCACTGTGTAACTGTTGTATTTCAGTCCCAGCACTAAGTAGGGGGGGGAAGCCTTTTTGTCCCTGTGTTGTCCTATTTCAGGTAGCAGCTGAGATCAGTGTGATTGTCTTCATTTGATTCAGCTGACTTGTTGTTTTGATTGTGCTCTGAGTTTAAAATAAACTGCTGCTCATGCTGTCAAATTGGATGTGGCGGAGCTCCTTGGGAGGGGGACGAGCAGGGCCGTGTGACTCAGGCCTGGGCTGTAACATGGCTTCAGGTTGTTTATGTCTTCCTTTATGGAAGCAGACTATTTGTTGCTGTAGTTTTACCATGTTTTTAGATGTTAAGCACAGAACGTCTAGACAAACTATCTGTATTAACACCTGAGCTGAGGAGAAAAGGAGGCATCAGATGGGTATCAGCAGATACCCTGAGCTGCAGTATCTGCATCCTACACAAAGTTATCAAGTTGGCAGAAGGAGGACGCGCACGAACACGCATGCTCAGCTTAGCGGGAAGCCCGGACCTCTTTTTCTCCGAGCCCGTCAGATTTTCCTGAAATATGAGCTGGACTACGGCTTTGCTGCAGTCGGTTTACAGATGACTGATGAGATGTCTGAGGCCGAGCAACGTCCCTGCGAAAACATCCATTCTGCAACCTGTTAACGTCCTTCTGCTTTCGAATTGATCATGTTATTCCGAGTCCAAGATTACTGGTTATATTAATTCCAGGCGACAAAGAGAAACCTCCCAAGTATCACAAAACCTTGACGGATAAAAAGGATTTTTATTATTGTGCACATTCTGCAGGGGGAGGCTCCACAATACCCCGGCACCTGTGGCATCTCTGCTCTGTTATGAGGCTCTTAGCCTTAAACACCACCAGCATCGCTGATATCTGCTCATCTGCTGGCGGGAGGACAGTCGGAACATATTCGCTGTTTGTCAAACTCTCTCGTTTGCTCTGTGCTAATTTATTTCTCTCACTGGCGAGTCACACAAATCCATGACAAACAGCGCTGGCTGCCAAATAATGCAAGGTTCACCTGTTGAAGGGGATTAGCCGCTCTCGACAGCGTCTGTGTGCGTGTGTTTGATACTGTACACACAAGCCGCGTGCGCAAACAGAATGTTTTCTTTCTTTTTTGGTTGTGCTGCGACTGCGTTTCTGAAGCGAGCGGCCCTCCGGTGGGCCCACCTGGCGCGGTATCGACCAACCAACTTTGGACTGAACCGAGCGGAGAAAATACTGGGCAATTTGTATCCGCTGAGGACTTTCCAAAGGTCGGATTCATGACTATTCAGAAGAGCGCTCGCCATTAAAAACCCCCGTCTCGTACAGAATACAGATGGAAGCGCGAGGCGGTGTGCGCCGCCGGGTTATTAGCAGGGAACATGGATGAGCGGTCGTTTCTGATCAGCGAGGCCGGGCGGACTCTCTGATGTGGTCGGCATCGGTGAGAGAGAGACTGTCTCACGCGGAGCTAAATGTCCGGGAAGCGCAGTGGAAATCTCTCACCACACTTTAATTGCCTTCCTCCGATCAGCGGGCGGGTTTCAAAGGGGGCGATGGGCGGGCGGACCCCCCGCCGCTGTCAGTGGTCAGTCCTCGTTTACGCTGCTGTGTGGGAGGGCGCTGAGGGCCCGCACAAGGCTGTGATATTTATCTGCCCAATTAAAGCCGGAAGATCTCCGGCTGAAGGGGCTGCGGACATTTGGGATCGGCGTCACAAAGGAGCTTCTCACGGCTATTTATGAGGGGTTCAGCCAAACTTCCATGAAGTCTCCTCTTCCTCAAACGAGCTGCAGAACATTCCAATGTGTGCTCGTTGGACTGAGGACAAATGTTTTGCAGCGATCCCTCTGTTGTTGCCGAGTTTTCCGAAACATGCTCGGAGGAGAAGTGAGAACACCCGCGCGTCTGTTGTGATTTGCACCTCGGAGAACCAACTGTTTTCCTCCCAGAGAGTCAAGGCCCAAAAACGCTGCTGCAGCAACCTTCAATCTGTTTACTGTTTCCAAATTGTTTCTCACGTTCTCACAAAAAAAAAAACAACCCCAAAACGGAGAGAATAATTCAGGTGGCGTTTCCACTAACCATCACAAACTGTCAATATCTGTATCTTCTTAACAAGCGGATCTGCAGAACCTTTGAAGGAACCGACAGACCTCTCACATAATTATTGAGCCGGTTGTTCTGTAATATTGCGCGCGCCACGACAATGGCCGCTTCGCTCGATAAGTGCGGCGATCGATTACAGCAGGACGCAGCGCGCAGATTGGCGAGTCTAATGGTGATTGAAGGAGGGGAGCAGAAAATACTGGTGGAATAGCGTAACGAGGAGCGCACTCGTCGTCAGAGGCCGAGGCTCCCCTCCGCCCTGCTCTGCATTAGTCACCGTAAACCCTCGCCTCGTGACCGGTAACCAGGAAGCAGCTGCTGCGGGAGCCCGGAAGACCAAACAAATGGACGTGTTCCTCCTGGCTTGTTTTTCCCTCTGTGGAGGGAGGAGACTTGAGCGCTGAGTGGCTGACCTTTGTCCTTGCTCGTTTTAATTAACCACAGCTAATATCAGCTATTTCCATGATGAGGACTCACATTAGTGCACAAGCGCACTACACACACATAATGAGGTGTGCTGATGCAAACACACATTTACAGGGGTTAAGAAATGGATTCATAAAATCACACTTTCCCTCTCTCTCTCTCACACACACACACACACACACTCACCCACGCACACACACACACACACACACAGACACACTCACCCACGCACACACACACACACACACACACACACACAGACACACTCACCCACGCACACACACACACACACACACACACACACACACACACACACACACACACACACACAAATGATTAGTGGCTATCTAAATGTCAGGGGCCATAATGGCAAATCTGTTCCTTTGGACATTCTCGCACTCTGTCCTCACTTTCTGAGCAACTTCAGTGACAGGCTGTGTTGAATTAATGTGTTATTATTCCACTGACAGCTGGGGAAACACACACACACAAACATAGACACACACACAAACACAGACACAGACACGGGCTTTCAAACATCTTATCGTTTGCACAATCACCAGAGACTGTTGCATAATGGTTGTCACAGGCAGTAACAACCAAGAATAACATTACACAAAACTGAAAGTATCGTTTACCTTTATTTACTGCGAGGCAGGGAAAAATCACTTCAACCTCTTTATCAAGTTAAATACAATTTTCAGCTTTCCTGTTGTCAGCAAAAATAGTGCAACGTACAGCAATAAATACAACCAGGCTGGGGTTGATATGGAGGGTTTGAGGGGATGGAGCCATTTTATTTTTGGCAATAAGCATGTTATCGGCATTAGATATGGCTCAAGGGCTTTTTTTCCCTTTGATTTCTAGCGTCTCAAAGCGATATTATATAACAAGCGTGGCGTATCTGTGATGTCCTGCAACATGCATCCAGCTCAAGTTGCAGCATGACTGCACCCAGCAGTCTGCAGGGGATCAGGCTCCCAAACTAAAATAACCCTTTGATTTTAGGGGGAAAAAGTCATTTAAAAAAGCGTGTGTTCTTTTGAAGGTTTCTTCTAAGAGGAGGAAGTTTTCATTAGCATTTCAGAAATAAAAGTCAAACACTATTTGCTTTTCCAGTGGAATGAGACTATTGACGAAAGGCCCCGCTATGTTTCACTTTAAATAAAATTTAACAATCCCCGGTTTAAGCCGGGTGATATTAAAGTGAACGGGGTAATTGTCGGAGCTGCCTGCACAGGGTGATGTAATGCAAAGTGATTAAAGATGGGGGGAAAAAAGGACCTACAACTAAGAGTTTAAAAGCACAGATGTAGCTACAAGCTACAAGAGAAACGCCTCTGATAACTGTGGATTCTCCGCAATTAACGTCTGAGCTCAAAAAAACTGGATTCTGTGACTGGAAGAATTTTAAAAAGGCTTTAAGTGTGTCTGCTAATTAATGAGGGGGAGAGAACAATGCCATGTGAGATAAAACGGCCCCTTTAATGCCATGCAGGGTGATCAAAGTGGCTTCAAAGTGAAGAGCAACAAAGTAAAGATTTAACAGTCAATTCACCGAGACCGACTGCCTCGGCGGATCCATACTAATGTCTAAAGTGTATATTTCTTATTATTAACGGCTGTTTAAACCTGGTCACTACCGTCCGTGGATCCTACTGTCTGCTCTTGGCTCCTGTTTGATCCTCAAGCTTCTAATCTGCAATGCATCCTGGGTACAGGCCTTGTTCTGAGTGAACTTGTGACAGTTCATCAGAAACATTCTTTTGGACACAGTTTGGTTTTTCTTCTACGCTGTGTGTCTGATGAAAGCAGGGAAATGGCCACAGCTGCCCACAAAGGCGAGCGTTCCTCCTCTCCCCCCGTTGTGGTGACAGAATATTCTTAGACGAGAGGTGCTATGCATATTTAATGCTTTATCGCACCTACGATCTTAATTAGTCGAGAGGGAGGAAGAGGAGAGGCGGAGGAAGAGGAGCGCTGCCACGCGGTGTGTAGGAAGGCCACGGCGGGCTTGATACCGATCTGTCGTCCTGCGGATCTTCCATCAGATAGCGGTCAGGGGAGGCTATAAATAGGTCAGAACGTGCGGATTACGATGGAGATTACGACGTGCAGCCGGAGCGGCGGAGCGGCCCGACTGATGTAGCGGAGGATATTTATCATATGTCAGACATGTATGGCAGAGGAAGAATCTCATTATTTCCCTCTTGTTAATCAGGTTTGGAGGAAATCCTCCACAATCAGCAGATTAGGACGGCTCTGAAAAGTTCAGGATAAATGCGCTCGTCCGACGGCCTGACGGAGGCGCCCGCGTCGCCGAGGGCGTCGCATTCTCCTCCGCTTTCAAAAGAAGCTGCCGATCTGAATTCAACCATCTCGTCGTTCCTCAAAAGCGCTGCGGGGGAGGGGGGGGGTGTGTCAGAGTGGGACAAATGTCACGCAGAGATTAAACGATTTGGTGGAGATGAGCGCGGAGCTGCAGCCCAGAACGCTGCAGCATTTGGAGGGTTTCAGGAGCCTGGCGCTCGTCTCCCTCCAGCAGGGACGACTGCGGCTGAGCTGCGGCGTGGTTCAGAGAGATCATCCTTCCTGGAACCGAACGGCAAAGATGGCATCAGAGTTTCACCTTCGTTGAGCATTAATTTAAGGAGAAACATGTCTTAAAGCTCAGAAGATGGGCTAGGGCCAGGCAGGGCGACACACCCTGAGGGATGCGAGGCAACACATTTAGCATTCGCTATTTAAATGAATGAACGCTTCAGCAGGGACCGCGACAGGAGTGGTGCACAAACGTCAGACCGGTTCATGAAAATAAAGAAGAAATGTATCGAGACGGGAATAAAAGGCATGAGTGAGCGCGACAAAGCTGTTCCGAACGAACTGTTCTGAGGATCAGCTGGTCAAATATCCCACAATGCACCTGAAATGGCTTGAGACCGCTGCACGGTAGCACACATGTGCGGTAATCCCCCCCTGCTCTCATTCCCCGCGTTACTCCACCGCGCACTGCCGAGCAGAGCAAAAGTGTCAAAAAAGTAAAAAAAAAAAAAAAAATCCAGCAGCATGAAATCCCCTCACCTCGACTGTAACGTTCATGTTGTAGCATTAATAAAGGCGGTGCGCAGGAGTCCCAAATAAAGGCCCTTTTCCCCTCCTCCCCTCCCGCTCAGCAGACGATGGAACAGCGTGTTCCCAGAAGCCTCGGCGGTGTGACAGAGCCTCTCCCCTGCTGCATCTCATCAGTAACAAAATCCCGGCGTCCTCCATGAGTGGGCTTAAGCATGTGTACACAAGCGTCACACGGCGACTACCACTGCTTTACCACACACACTGATCCCCACAACGCAAACACAATATGGTGTGAGGTTACGCTAACAGGGGCGAGGGGACCGCGCGAGACGTCGGGGAGGGCCAGATTTATGACTACCTCAAGTGCACCGCTGGGATGTGAGCGGGGCGCGTTTATCAGAGTGAGTCATCTGCAGTTCGCCGAACGTCCTCCCCGCAGCCCGAGTCCACGTCCAACGCTCAGTCTGGGGGGGGGGGTCGACCTCTGCGTCAGGTCATTCGGCAGGAGCAGATTCAATCATATTCACAGAGGGTTTACGAAAACTGGACGGGACAAAGTCGACTTCTCTGAGCTGGAATGTACGTGTATTTTGCCACGGGTCAAATGCCCGAGATCTAACCCTAGCCCAAGTGGTCAAGGAAGGAACTGCACGCTCATCAAACGTGTTTTCCTGCGGTCGTCTTCTGTCTCAGGACATTACCGATGTTTCCTTGTGTTGCTATTTGTGTCTCAGGTTGTTGCCAGATCTGCAGCCGGGTCACATCCATCAGGAAATTTGGCAAACGGCGCGACGCATGGCGCCGCTGACAGCTGGCGCATTAGCTCCAGTTTGATTGTGACCATATGGCCGACGGCGAGAAGCTGTGGTGACCCGGAACGTCCCTGGTAAGATTCCCATTACAGAGCGTACCTCAGTAAAGCCAACGTCTGCGGTAAACACGGCGGTCCTGCGGCGACCGCCGGCCTGTGCCAAGCAGCCGTTTGTCAGTTTTATTTTCAGCGGTGACCAGCGGACGGTCGCTACCGAAGTGGGACGAAACCAACGTTTACGTGAGGAAGAGAAGGGCGTCCGCATGTTGACGTTTAGGAAACATCGTTGGACAGCGACAGCGCGGGTTTAAAAACGAGATGGACCTCATATCACGTCGCAGTGGAGATGTGAGGCTGACTTAGACTTGTAAAATTTACAGCACAGAAAAAAACGCCTTAATGACTCCACAGGCCGATAAAAATGGATGGAGATATGAAATGGAGGGCGGTTTAACATCTTCAGAATCTTTAAGAGAGCTGAGGGTCACAAAGGGGCAGAACTTTGGCACGGATTTCATTTTCACTGAGTTGTTTATTCGACAAAAAAACGAGTTATCCTCCTCCAGTGAAGAAAAAAATAAAAAAATAAATTAAAATAAATAAAATCCACCTTCGCAACAGCAATTTGAACAAAAAACAACCCTCTAACTTGCTCCATCGACTGCCTGACTCAGCCTAATTCTGATGTATTTTGCTTCAAGTGTGATGCTTTGGCAAATATTTACATTGTGTTGTTTTTTTTTTTTACACCACTTTTATGTAAGCGTTAAGACGGTTGAAACGTTCCGAAAACAAAACAGGCCCCCGCGTGGGCCAGAACGTAAAGGCTAATTAACTTCAAATATTCCATAAAAGGGAGGGAGAAAAATAGCAACGCCGTGTGCTTATGATGATCAAACCTCGGAAATGTTTTTTCTCCTTCGGTCCATATGTTGGGACAAAAATTCCATCTGGAGAACCGTTTCCTG
This sequence comes from Lagocephalus sceleratus, assembly GCA_911728415.1. NCBI lineage: Eukaryota > Metazoa > Chordata > Actinopteri > Tetraodontiformes > Tetraodontidae > Lagocephalus > Lagocephalus sceleratus. The sequence goes on along the minus strand of CAJVRN010000030.1, from coordinate 1,282,411 downwards.
CTCTCACATTTCGCAGCAACACACTCCTACGAGCCTGACCCTTAACTCTGCTGCTAATATCCTCCTGTCTGTGATGGGAGGCAACTTCTGCCTCAAACCAGCAGTTTGCAGTCTTCTGAAACGCCACAAATGCGATGCTGATATAAAGGAGCTGCGAACGGAGCTGCGGTGAATTCTGAGGCATTAGCATTCGAACAGAGGCGATAACTTATTACCTCAGCAAGCATCAATTAGGACACTGTCATCAATTAGCTGGCCGTGCCCACAACAGCCCAGTTAATGTCCCATCAAACACATCGACACCTCTTGACCTTCTTAAATAAAAACCTTCAAGATGAGGAGCAATTTGGACAAGCTTAATGGTTTTTGCTATGTTAAAGCGTGACAGCTTTAATGCGAAGGCCCGCAGACGCGTTAGCTAACTAGCTGCAATAAAAGCCTCAACGGCCTGTTTGTAAAGTGGCTTTTATGATTGATATTAATTTCGGCGCCTTTTCCTCACGCCGCAGCAACACACACGTTTGTTCCCCAGTTTGTCATCGAGTCCCGACCCTTTTGTTGTCTGCTGGGATTTGTTTGGAAGTGGGCGTGGCCAACGTGGAAAAGGAGAGGGTTGAACAGAAATATTATATATAAAAGTAACATATATAAAAATAAATATGAAGATAGTTCCCCGATAGTTCGGCGCTGGAGTCGCGCCTGGATGTCCTCGGCGACAACAACGTCGTCCGTGCTCTCGGGCACTTCAACAAAGCAAACAGACAGGATGGAACGGCCTTCGCTGCAAAGTTTGGAGAGAAAAGGTTCCTTCAGGGTCGACATGTATGTGAAAACCCCGACAAGCGTCCGTTCTGCAGCAGCAGCATCGCATCTGTCGTCGCGGTGGAACGTTGTAACGCCCACGGAGAAGGTCCCCGGTGCGTCCGCCGGCGCCCACTCACCTTTTACGATGAGGTTGAGGAGTTTAGGTCGGGGGCTGCGCTCGCTCTGGATGGAGCACGTGTAGAGGCCGTCGTCGGTGATGTCCACCTTCGTTATCTGAAGGCTGTACTCGTGTTTGTCGCCGACGCCCGACACGATGGACACGCGCGGGTCCACCGACCACTTGTCATTCCCCGCGAATATGATGCTGGAGCGGTTCAGCCAGGCTCCTTTAGAGATCCCATCCAACAGGTAGCACCTGCAGCAGGAAAGAGACGGAACACCAGGAATGACTCCAAAGGCACGAAGGAATTTTTTGAAATTAGTCTCCTTTGACATCTAAATGCTGGTTTTATGCAGACGGCAGCTGTGATTTATACCATCCTGAAGTCCAAGCGAGATTTATGGTTATAAACAAACCTCTTCAAAATTCGACCTTGATGCTATCAGCGGTGGAATGAAAGTGCGTTTACTCAACTTCTGTAGTTTCTAATACAAATATAGCTCACATGTTTATGCATTTATGCTAATATCTCCTTCAGTTCAACTGTAGTTTGGAGGCAAATGTATAGTCTCTTGAGATGAACCAGAGGATGAGGAAAATAAGCAATAATGGTGGAAGCATCATTTTATAACCTTGAGCTAAAGCCTGAGGTTCGTTTGGAAAAGTCTTTGCCTGTCAGTTTAAGTGGTGTGAAAAGAGCAGAAGACTCCTACTTGTGATAAAGGCAAGCTGTTGTCAACATTGTTTTTGTTAAGTAAAACCAAACGGCTTCAGTGTTCTCATATTAATTCTGTCCATTTTCTATAAATAATATTCCATTACTGCACTACAGTGATGAGCCTGAAGGATTTTTTTTTTCTTTAAAAAGAAAAGAAAACCAAGCTGATATAATAAGTCTGAGCATGATTCCATTTACAGCCAAAGTTGCTTGAATCAGGAGGAATACTCTTCTCAGGACCTTGTGAACGTTCCAAACTCAAGGGCGATTAGTCCGAGTGAATATTGTCCTTAAAACCCGAGGCCAAATATACACGAAAACGCTTGACGCAAATGAAATGCTTTAGCCTGGAACAGCAGGACGCTGAAAATGCAAGTAATACATTTCTGATACCATTAGCCTATTAATATAATAATAATAATAATAATAATAATAATAATAATAATAATAATAATAATAATAATAATAATAATAATAATAAAGTGGTGAATCACACACTGATGTCTACACGCTGTAGAGAAACCAGCCTTTGGTCAAAGTCTGTTTCTGACTGACCACACTGGTTCCCTCAACAGCCTGTGCGGTCTGTTGGTAGATGGATGAAAGAACAACGGGCTGGATTTACAGAGGAAGGCTCAGGCTGAATTATGAAAAACAAAAAAAACATTGGATCTACTGTTTGGATTGATGGTTAAATAAACATAAATAAAAGCTGTGACGGCAAATATTTCCCATCTTATAAGGTGATTTGTTCCCGACCTGCCGTGATGATCACAGCTGATGATAAAACGTGTCAACAACTCCCTGCTCGTACATCACTGCCGTATCCTCTCACAGATGATTAAACGAGCGCTCAGATTGTCCCTTTAATTAAACACTTTGGTGTAAAGTAATGAAAACATCACATTTCTCAAACAGCATCTTGGTTGCTGCTGATTAAATTAGGTGCGCGCTTTAGTTGGAGGCTCAACATCAGCTCCCTGACGTGTCCCTGAAGTTGGGCTGACGGACGCGTCACACTCGTTGTGCCTCCGTCCTGATCGGCTCTCTCACCACGGCCGTCCGACTTCGCCAGCATCGCTGCAGAACGTCTTTGCCTCTCCACAAGTGATCGCCCTGATGGGGCGTCAGAGCTCCGCGCTGACCCCCGAGGGGGCCTCCGCCCGACGCAGAGAGGCGGAGCAGCGTGGACTGAAAACCTTTTTTTTTTTTTTTTGCTTTCAGACTTTATTGACACGTTGAGCTGTGCGATATCGGACTCGTCGGTTCAGATTCAGATCACACTTGAAACTGCACGTCCACGCCGACCTCGTTTTTGAGAGGCTGATCTTTCATTCCTCTAATTAAGAGCCAAAGGACGGGCCGTTTTACGACCTTCATTAGTCGTAAAGGTCAGCCGGCCATTTTGTGCTCCATTAATAGTCATGCGATTTGAGGCCTGATTCCAACTCTGAGCAAAAGTCTCAAGGAGACCAGAAGAGTGACGTGTTGGGACGCAGCCTTCCGAAGGACAGGGGGTTCAGTGCGGTTGTTACCAGGTCGGCCTCTCGTCTGTCGTGTTCTCTTTCAGCCGTAGCTGAGCTCAGAACACCCAACTTTGCTTCACATGACATGGAGCAGTAATTATCCCACAGACCTTTGTGCAGCCTCTCAGAGCAGCTTTGACACATAAAACATACACTAATTAATACTTTTATTCAGCCGTGCCTCTGAGGAGTCAGAAAGCAGCCTCATTAAAGACTTTTCTTTATTTAGATATTTGGCTATTGATTAAAAAAAGCAACAAATCAAACCAATTATGCTAAATGTGCAAAGAGAATGTGATAAACTGGAGTTTGAGGCCCTCACAAGAGTAGAAAAAAATGACCAATAAATCGTGAACGGCACATCCGTTTAGACCAAATTAGTCTAGCTCCGTCACAAAAGGAGATGAAAATAATATTTTTTCCCCATCGTTCTCCTAAAACTTGGTCAGCTTTTCACAAGTCTGAATATTTTGGCACGTCTCGTTTTGGAAGTCGTTTCGGGTTTCTCAGACTAACAGTTGACATCCGCAACGCGTCTGGCAGAAGAGACAAACGCACTTGTGAACGCATCCCTCTGCTCTCCGAGATTTCAGGTTGCGTAACAGTTACGTAACAAACAAAGATGTTTAAACTTTAAGCCGAGCTCGCCCGGCGTAATCTCACTACGCTCCACTTTTTAACCCCTCGCCCACCTCTGACCTCTCCGTTCTTAATCTCTCCAGCGGAGTTAATGATTCACGCCCCCGTCTCCTCCGTCCATTCACCATCTCTTCTCCACACACCTGCACGTGAACACGCCCTGACGCCCGACAATGCGCTCTGATGCTAAATAAATGAACCCATAAGGTGCCGCACTGACACGTCTGACAGCCAATCTTTAGACTTTTAACATTCCCAGAGCTTTATCACCACGTTTGAACACCTGCCTATGCATAATTCATGATGAAATTACGTATGATTTATTTATTTATTTTACAGTGCCCAAAACTAGAAAAGCGGTTGATGTGGTTTGGGGTCTACCATCGTCACATTCCCTCAGGCTGAAGCAGGTCCAGGTTCTTAAAACAACAGCGGATAGACACCACCCTATTTGCAGCGCTAAAGAGAATTCCCAGGCTCATGTTTTTTTACAGTTCTTTGGAAAAGTCTGTCTGATTTTACACCCCAAAAACATTTCCCGTACGCCTCCTAGCTTGTACACAAGACTAGAGGGAGTTGTTCTTTTTAAAACCGTTGCCTCTGCAAGCTTTTGTCTCAAATTCGTTGTTTTTTTGGGGTTTCTTTTTAAAGTCATTAAATTAGCGATGGAGAAAAATGAAGCGCTGTCTGGGGAGAAAGCTGATGTCAGAGCAGCGCAGGTAGACCGCAGGGCGCCTGACAGCCGAGCCCCAAACACACACACACATTTTACTTTTATTTTATTTTATCAGAAGAACCAGAAGAACACACATCAATAAAGCATACGCTCTAAAAAGAAAACATTGTTTGATGCCAAGGAAGACCTTCCATCCATCTTCACTTGGCTGATTGAACTGTACATCATCTGTACTGGGAAGCCACAGAGCACTTTCTTAGATAAACTGGTCTTGCTGGCAGACTGGTCTGTGGTCTTCAGCCAGCCAGTGTGATGTTAACACAGCAAACAAGAGCAGCTCCATAGATTAGAAGAAAAATGTCAGCAACACCCCCCGCCGTGACTCCACAGAAGTAGAAACAACAGCCACCTTCATACTGGCAGATTTAGGAGGGCTCCTCCTGAAGTGGTCTGGTAATGCTGACAGTCCTGGCAGCTTCTAATGCCTCCCTGACTTTGAATGCACCACAAACGCCGTTGTTGTTTCCCCTACTGTCACTCTCCGCCGGCTGGAGCGACTTCATTTGTGTATTTTTAGTAGTTTGATCAGGTTTATAATAAACCTCCCTAGTTAAGGAAATGGAAACACACACGTCAGGTGAAAAGGGATGATTTTATGGCAGCTAATCACATCAGAAAAGCTCAGATTTCTGTCAGGCCTCATGCTGCCCCCCCACACACGCACACTCACACACACACGCAGGCTGATGTGTGACATCACTTCTATCAGCCTCATCTTCAACTCAGCCTCCGCTAGAAAGAAAAACAACTGATCAATAGCTCTTTTGTAACAAATCTAAATAAAAGTGCCAGGCCCTGGTTGGCCAGAGGTGTGTGTGTGTGTGTGTGTGTGTGTGTGTTATTGAGCAGAGGCTCAATAACGGCACAGTTGGGATGTGACTGAGGTAAAACCGCCAGGCTCCTAATCCTTAAAATAATCCCGCTGCCTCTGGCTGCTGGGACACATCTGAAGCATTCCGGCTTTAATCCAAACAGACGCGCTGTGGAGCCCCCCCCCCCACACACACACACACACACACACACACACGCTTCTTACGCTCTCTTATTATATTAACCTGGGATCGAGCCTCCAGACTGTTTTTTTTTAATCTCCCAGTGATGTTGAGTCGGGCTGAAGGAGCAGAGAGGAGCTGTCAGACCCCTGACCACAGACACGCCCCTGCTCTCACCACAGCTGTATGACAGCGCCCCCCGCCCCCCCGGCCCCTTCAGCCTGCACCTGCCCCCCCCTCCTGAAGTGACCCCTGGTAAACAGCTGAGCTTCCTTCGCTGAATCACAGCCGTTGGGGAAAACGTGTCTGTGACGTCTGTTTGTGGTTTTCTGGGTTTGGAGCGGCGCTCGACGACGGCGACTCCGCTGGAGCCCCGCCGAGGACGTTCTCCTGAGTGCTGGTTCCACTCTCCGTCCTTCTTATTCCAGCGCTGACACTGACTGAGAGAGTTTGCCTTCAAGAGAATGAAAATGAAGGAGTTTTTTGCAAAATTAGTGGAGAGAGTAGACGAGCCGGGCTGCTGAAGGTTGAAGGGTAGACTCCGCAGAGGCATGATGGGAAAGCATTTTCTCCTCATAAATATGTGAATGAGCGCTGGGTAACGTATTCAGCACCAAGTCTGGCGTGCATGCAGATGCTGGTAAATGTCAGGTCCCAAGTGCAGCTTGATCAAACTGGTGATCATATGTTTAACCAGTCTACCCATCTCTGACTGGTACAGCACCATTAACGCACTCACTGGTTGTAATATAACCCCAGTATGTACAAGTAAGACTCCTAAAACACTTAAATATGTGGTGATGATGTTAGATGAGATGAGAAATCCAGGGTCTCCACTCTCACCTTTAAAAAATCCTCTGATCAATAAGATGTTTTAAATCGTGTTTTTTTCAGTTTTTCCTCTCCTTGTCGCCCCCTAGTGGCTGGGGTTAGTGATCAGCTCAGTGGATGGGACTCTGAAGGTCTCTGGTTTGAGTCCTGACCCCAAAGTATCAGGCGAGATGCCAGAGCACTTGAGCAAGGTCCCGAAGCGAGCAGCTATATCAGACCGACCGTTACATTTAAAATGTTCCTATGACTGATCATTTCCTGATGCAGAAGTCGTCTTGTTCAACTGCAAACACGCCCAGCAACACAAGAGCCTTCATTATTTACAAGGACAAATGTCCATCGCTTAATAAATCTTCTAAATTGTCAATTGCTTGTGACAAATCAAATAGATTAGACTGATAGAATAGGTTATGGGTGTCACTACTTTAAACATTTGAACACTACGGTGAACAAAGTTTTGATTGTGGAAGGAAAAAAACCGGAATCTGCTGCCCTATTACGAGCACCAGTGAGGCGCTCTGTGGGTAGTCTGGTTTCCAGTTTGGGCCTTTGATTTAGTTTACCAGCAGCACGCGTCCTTTGAGGTGACTTTAATGACGGTCAAAGCTCAGACTACCATCAATGCCTCTTCCAAATCAAATGACCCTGTCCTTCAAAAGCCAGGCTCTTCACACGAACAGAAGCCGCCAATTTCCCCTTCAATGAAATTTAAAACGCATCGGACAAAGGGGCACGATTCGGATCGCCCCCTCCGCCATCCACCAAAAACAGTCGGACGCATTCACAGCTTGCATTTCTTATTAATGCGCCAATTGTGCGCTGGTAATGACTGACTGGCATTTGACATTCACCATGAATACGTGCCTGTGTAATTTCTTCCCAGTGGAAAAGAAAGGAGGAGAGATTATGTGCAATAGCTGGAAGAGGAATATAAATGAGGCAGGACTGTATTTCTGCTGCGTATTAAAGACACGCGGATCAAACTGGGAGAAGCGGTGGGTGGTTGACACACTCCAGACATGCACACGTGGAGTTCATGGTGCTGTAATATTGGCTGAGCTCTGGGAGTCTTTTAATTACGCTTCATTTGATTTTCTATACCGTATAATGTGAAGTAAATAACTGGTTCAGGGTGTTTACTCCTTGAAGGCTGGAGCCATTCATTGAAAGGAAGTACAGAATATTTCTCAGTTCACCTCTTTAATAACAAGCTGGAAGTTGCTGTTTGATTTGGTTTGATCCAGAAGAAATCTTGTTTCCCAGAAGGGGAGAGTAGCATTTATGCTACATTAAGAAGAAAGATTAATTAAGAGATAAAAAAGAGATAATATCATGTCTTTAATGCACAATATTCAGTTTCACCCAAGTCCAAAACGATTAACTACTTAACCAGATCTTTTCAGAATGCACAAAGACGCTAATCCACTAGAAATGAAAAGGAGGAGAAAAATAGTCATAAAAAATGTTAATTACAGCTCAGCAGAGATGTCAATGAGAACTATTAATTTGAAGACAAATTTGCCCAAAATATCACGCTACTCTCCAGTGATTGATAATAAAATGTTAGAGAGTTGCTGTTGTTGTTATCATACCAAATATTCCATTTTTATTCCAAACCTGACAGACAGCAGACACTGTAGCGGCATATTACTGCAAATTCAGCTCACAACCTCAGTCGGGCTCTGAAATTTCATTTCCTCCTTTGTTCATATCTGAACAAATTTGAAGACTTGTCTTTCTTTTTCAGGTCTTCATCAGGTGTCTTTGACATCCAGTTTGTAATCTTGCGATCAAACGCTCCAACAAAAGCCCCCCATGTGAAAACATGTTCCACATGCAGCTTTAATAAGCAAACCATAAAACAGTCCCTGAGCAGCCCCTAAATCTGTCCCTGATCTTCCACTGAATCACTCAGAGGCTCAAAATAAATTTGAATCAGACCTGAAACTGGGTGAGCAAAGGTCAAGTAAAAACCCATTAAAATTTGGATGCACATAAATAAACCACAAGAATAAAGATCAGCAAAGATCAAAGCGCGTTCCTCAAGCTTTTGATTCGCTTCAGGAGACTGCCTCGGCTTCTTTCTCAACATTTTTGTGCCGATAATTCCACGGATGTGAAACTTTCACTCTTCAAGCGGCTTGTTTTCCTGCAGCTCTTTCTTAAGTTTCTGAGCACGAAATGCATTTTTTTAGCATCTGTTTTTGCACCCCCCCCCCCTGCACATTGAGGTAGCCCCCTCGCCCGCCGTGCGCCGTTGCTGTTTGGGAGCTGGCAGGGACTACCCAGAACAGCTCAGCAGGGACATCTGTCTCCCACGGCCATCTGTGCGCAGGTCCTCCGAGTCGACCTCGCTCATCCTGCTTCCTCAGCCTCGACTACCTGATCTGCACAGGCCGCGCCGTCCATCCACGAGGACGGTCAGAAGTCGCTGTAACAATTAAAGCTGTCATCTGAATTAAAGGTAAATAAGCGAGGACGTCGCCTTCATATTCCTGATACCAATCCTGCTTTGTTCTTGCAGCCCGCCCCTCGGGGCTTTGATGTTTGTGCGCTTCAGTGTGTGCCGCTGCCAGACAGTTTACCCACACTGTTCACGGCCCAAGTGACAGGTCAGGCTCGGCCGAGCGCCACGGGGAGCAGAGGAAGTGGAGTCGGGGGGGACGGGTCAAGGCCCGACGTGGGGAAGAGCCGTCCGCCAGCTGTTCGCTCGTGACCGTCGCGCAGGCGAGCTCAGGGCGGGGCGGCGCCTTCTGCGGCTGGCGCGCATCGCCGCTGATCCCGGAAATTGCTTTACAATCGAAACTTTCTCATTAGGCTGCTGGGGAACCTTCGCCTGCAGATGCTGATTATCATGCAAGATCCTCGCTGTCCCGTCTGGGAAAAAGCAGAAGAACTTTCTCGCTGAGGTGGATGCAGAAAAACACCAGGTTCTTTCATTTCTATGCAAAAAGAGACAACACCAAACAACAAGAGCAAGCGGCTGTTTGTTATTTCTTCCTGCAGGGCTTTATACAGCCCTTTTTGATGTGCTCTATCCAAGGCACAAATGGACGATCCTTCATTGTCAGAGGACATTGGAACCCCTGCGCAGAGCGATAGGTGGGACCACATTCATCATCCTGACAAAAGGAAATAAGCAATTGCCACAGCACTTAACTGCTTTCAGTCATCTGCAAATATTGGAATAAATACATGGAGCAGAAGAGAGGCCCCAGTGGGCACAGTCATATTTAACATGGCCTATTTGTGCTCGCTTGCTCGCTTTAGTGACAGTCCTTCCTCGTTCCCGTGGTACGGCGCCCGTCTGTGGAGTACAGGCACAGTTCCCGCAGATGAAGGTGAAAAAAAAAAAAGAAAAGCGCATCACAAAAATCCCGAGCCCCGGCCTAATAACAGAGCTGTGAGGATTGAACATGAGGGGATGACGCCTTACATCTGCACCGTAATTATGATGACAGAATGCACCAGATCCCCTAATGCTACGGGAGATTACAGCATTGTGTCAAACTTTGTGTTTATTATTCTTCAGAAAAGAGTGTGTGTGTGTGTGTGTGTGTGTGTTTACCGTACAGTACATGCATGCTCGTCGGCCTGTGTGAGATGAGGTGGCAGAAGGTTGGACGGATAGAGAAATTCAATGAATGCTTTCTCCTCTGCTTAAAATGCAGAGTCTGCATGTTGGCAGGCACCAGAAAGTCCTTAGTTAAGCTAATCGCCAGCCCATTTGGCAAAGGATTATGTTCAGCTTAGGGTGCATCCTGCAAACAGGGTCTCCAATTCATAACAGTGATTTAAGTCCAGAGTAATTTTATTGACGGAGCAAACATTCCCTCTGAGCGACGGCGGTAAGGTGTACGTGGGAATCCATCAGTAATAGTAAAATATGATTATGGTAATTACCAAACGTCGGCGTGGCAGTGGATTGTGTAGGGGTCGACAAAGGGGGGAAATAAGAAAATAGCCAAGGAAACAAGTGTCTAAGCATTTCAGTACACGCGGATTACAGGCAACAAGGGGCCAGCGTGGCTGGAGAAGCATTAGCACAGCTCCTGCCACCTAGGCTCAGGGCTGGTTGCACTTAGCTCACTAACGCAGGAGTCAGCAGCCTGAAAAACGATCTAATTCCTACAGGAGAAACTGAGATTTTTCTCTTTTTTCTCACAGTCAGAGTGCTGCAGCGGTTGGCGGTAGCGTCTCGCGGTGTCGGTGTGGGTTTCTCCAGCTTCCTCCCACAGTCCACAAGCACCGAGCGACTGGGGGACGGTCAGGTGGACTGGTGACCAGTCCAGGGTGTGTCAGTCCAGCCTGTGTGCCCAAAGCCATCTCCCATGTTGGGTTAAGTTGAAGTCTTAAAGAAATCACACTGAGTGTGTTGGTCTATAATTAGCCTCAGATGGCTCTGGTGTTTTTCACAACACTCTGAATTCATTAACCATCACAAGGCAGCGTGAAAGCCTTCCATTACTTCACCACTGTGGTCTTTCTCTGTCAACCTTTTGTGGATTTTCAACTTACATTCATTCCATCTGGGCCTTCATCCACACCCACACCCCCTTCATGGGAGCGCGGATGATGGGGTCTTAACTACCTGGGCCTTGGCCTCTCATAAAACAAAATACTCGACACGAGCAGATAAACACTTTGTTCAACAATGCACAAACACAAGAATTACCAGCTGCACCTTATGGGATCAATAATATTCAATAATAAGTGCTGTAAATGTAAAAAATGGGTTTGGTAGAAGGGCAGATAATCATTCATCCCACACAAACATTTTTTCATTGTGTAGCTGCCCGATCGATCGCATTAAGCTACTGAAACATGGCGGAGCAAACGTGTGGGCCCTCAGAGTGCCACTAGACTGATAGAAAAACATATTAACAATCAAGTGTTTGTATCGAAAGTCTATTAAACGCTGGTTCTCATTCCTCCCCTCATGTGCCAGTAGTGATGGGGAATAACAAGAGAAGGCATGTCTAAGTGAACGGGTTCATTAAGCCCGTGTAAACCGCAGCGGCATCCGCGATCTTCGCTGTCTTGGCAACCGGGATAATAATCGTAAAGAGAAAACACCCAGCAGAGAATCCATCTCATCCCTTCCTTCGCCATTATTATGCCTCATCAGCTCTGGCAGCTCATTACCGACACTGTGCACATTCAGGCGAGCCAATGGCAGAGCAGCGTGCACGAACACACCATACTGTACTCTGCTGGGCCGGATGGAACCGTGATTCTGCACAAGGGACAACGAGCGTCTCGTAAAACACTCAAAAGTAAACTCATTCTGATTCAGGCCCCTCGGAGGTGCCACTGCTGGGCTGAAGGTATGTTAAATGGATGATAAGAGTTTAAGCGAGCTAAGCTCCTAAATTGTTTGGTTATGGGAGTTGGGGGAATAAGAAGTGGGAGTTTTAGCCTTTAACCTGCATTTTTTTTCCCTTTATCGGTTTATGAAATGATGTAATTAGCCGAAGATCGCCGAAAGGTTTACAGAATAACCCCATTAAGGAGAACGCTGTTAAGTAAGTGCCTTAAGGCAAACATAATGGGTTTTTCCACTGACATGGTTTGTGTTTGATGGGAAAGAATGGTTTGCCTTTAATTGAAGTCTTGAACACCTCAACGGGGACGTGAAGTGTTTCTTTTCCCACAACAGACACAAAGAATGCAACATGTAGTGTTGAGGGCATTTTCTGTTATTTAAGAGTTAAGTTGCAAATCAGAGGAAGGCAATTCATATCTGCTGTAAAAATCCAGGCTTAATGGAATCTATTTTTACATGGAGCTCAGTTAACACGCTTGAATGGAGCCCCACTTGATTTGGCTCCCATCATTCCGGGGCTTGGTTACTTTATGTAAGAGCCCTTCCGGTGTCAGTCGGTTTGAAGGCGCGGTGACCGCCGACTCTGTCGACAAGGTGCTTTATCCCTCCTCTCCCCAGTCTCACAACACGCTGCAACTCAGCTCAATACACGTGCGCTAAAAATAGCCAACTCATCTCCAGAGATGTTCTCTTCGGTTCAAGTTACGGCTTCTGTGTGTGTGAGATTCCGCACTCTCCCCATACATTACCTGCACAGGACACACCAGCAAAGAGGCCACTCTTCCTCTTAGTAGGCCACGTCAAGAATGGATTAGGAACTTTTAGGTGGAGAGAAAGGATGAAAAGGAAGAACAACAAAGAACTAAATTATGATACTGTGGCATTTTCTTCTAAACAGGCCAGTTGTGAGAGGCGGGAAGCTCGGCAGCTGTAGGCTACGAGTAAAACTAGTAGAAAAAAAAACAAAAATAATGGAGAATTACGGACAGTAATTGTCCCAACCCACGAGATTCCAGGAAGCTTGAACAGCTTTTCTGGCAGATAATCAACTGGAACAGCAAACGGCACGATAGCTAAAAATATTCTAAGCATGAGCTCATAACAGGCGCATAAAAACATTAAAAAGCATAGAATGAAGGATTTTTGTGCGAGCCAGAGTCATTTATGAAACTGCTAAATGGATTGTTTTTGTGTTACCTCAAAAAGGGCTGTTCCGCAGACACATCTGTCACACAAAAAAAAAAAAAATGAGGAAAAAACATAACTAAATGCCGTCTGATTCTGTCTGCTTTTGATGCTGCAATTTTGTAATTACTCTTTTTCGCAATGTGGTGGCGAAATAAGTGGATTTGGGAGCTGATGCCAGGGTATACGCTCATTTCTGGTGAGGCTATTTCAGTACTATGACCGCCAATCTGTTATCAACTTTCTGGGGACTAATGGAACGGGCTAATTCCTGGGTTCCAAAATTACCTCGGACATCCAATAATGAGGCTTCTTTGACTGGCACACACACACACACACACACGTATTTGTGACTCAGAAGGAACAACAGCGGCGGTTCTTCTGAAACAACACGCCCTCTGCGCCATGGGCGCGCGGCGAACACCAGCGGGGGTCGCGTCTTCGCATTTGCGCGCGGTCTCGTTGGCGTTGGAGGGGAGCAGCCTCCAATGGCGGCTATGATGGATGCTCCGTCGGAACGCAGGACATGTTTCAGCAAGCCTGCTCGCTTACCACTCTGTTATAAACCTGGGAACCACTGACCTTGACAGGAAGATAGGACACCCCCCGTCCTAAAGGTCAGGCTCTGGTAGTCATGTCATCCATCAGGAGCAGCAATGAATCAAACGCGGGTCAGAACGTGCAAGCTGGTGGTGACTCCTCGGTTGTGGGATTCATAACGGACATGCACGTGCGCACACAGGTTTGTAGCGGGGGGGCGCTGGGGTCTTGCCTTAAAACCCTCAAAGGAAGCGGCAGAATGTTCATTTTCGTCATTAATGATGTATAGAACCCTGCAGTGCCGTGGGAGACAGGGCTGTCAGTCAAACCCCTGCAGACACACACAACACGCAGACACACACACACACACACACACACACACATGGTGTTTGGCCTCTCGCAGGTAAGATAGTGTGCACCTTCTCCATATCACCTCCTGACAGAAGAGACCTCAATCCCACACTACTACACACTAACAAGAGAGGGAAGAATCCGCCTTACAGCATGTAGGTCAGGCCTTCCTTTCATGGCTGTTGCTTAAAAGAAGAGGTTATTACCAGCAGATCCCAGCTCCGCTCTCCCACAGTCTCTTTTTTTTTTTTTTTCTTAAAACTGTTTCCTTCTGATAGTTTAAGAGGAGCACGCGCTGCTGTGAAGACGCTTTTAAAACCCTTGCTCCTGGAACGGGAGTCGTTGGCTGACTCTGCATTCAAGAGGAGTCCTCGCCAGCGAACTAACCGTTCAGAACCGCGCTGGCGAGAAATAATCATCGCCAAATGCCATATGGACATTAACTGCGAGATCGTTTTGCGCGGATAATTTGTATAATTTGTGATTGATGGAGTATAGCTCAGTTGGAAAACTTAATTACACATTTCAGGCTAATGCTGATGGTAAACGGCTAGACAGCGAGCCACGGGCCGTATCAGCTTCGGAAACCTCGCCCTGGCGCTGCAGTCCAAAATGAGCGATTTGAGCGTGCGGATATTGTGAGAGGTTGAATTAAGCCATAATTGCAAACGCACTCGCCAGATTCTCTCTTTCGCGTGGCTCTCACAGCTCCACGTTAGAGCGGCCTTTCTTACATACTCCATTGTTTTCGGTACAGCTCCTCCCCAAGGAGAGATTATTCTTAAGCATTTACTGCATGAGTGTTTTGTGTCATTAAAGATGCGACAGGAAGCGATGCCTTTAGATTTAATTCAAGAAGAAGTAGCTTCTTGTCTAGAGTACCACAACCCACAGCAGACTGAGATACCCCAACTGGGAAGGTCCCATCTTAAAGGTTGTATTGGTGATGTGACGTCACTATTGTTGAGCCGCCCTTGGCCTTGGCCATCTTCAAATGCGAGTGGTGCACAACCCTCCTGCCCTCTGGCTGTTTGGAAACTTCGTTGTGGTTTGGGGAGTGTCACTGTTCTCTCTTGAGACGAGCTAACAGTGTGTGAAGAAAGATCTCCTGTAAGTGAATAATTATGCTTTTGAAAAAAAAAGTGCTGATGCAACCTTTGGGATCAATACATACTGATGCACACAAGAAAACAGGAGCGATGCTGTGTTTTTTCTTGGAATCCTTCTAGTGTGTGGTTAATATGGGGAGCATTCTATGGCACCGGTAGGTCTGAGGAACAGCTGGCCGAGGCGGAGAGCCTTGCAAATGCGTAATCGTTTAGGTAGGACGGCATCCCGAAAATTGTGCACAGAGGAGAGCATCTGTCGCAAACTATATGAATACCCTTGTGACGATTTTGTACAGGCTGTGGACGGATGAAGATGGCTCGTGATGTGAGCTGCAGGGGGAGGGGCTTACAAGGACTTCTGCACTTTTGCCCTAAAGTACGAAACTGGTCAGAACTAACTTTGCTTTTGCTGTTGCCACCTTGAGGGCAAAGTGTTCCACAGAGGGGCCGGTACACGGTACGTGGTGAACCCGAGAAGAGAAGCCCAGGGGAGTATCTGACAGACTGACTATCGTCTGATGGGGTGTACAATGGTGCATGTCGGCAGCCATCGGTGATGAGTCACACACACAAGTAATTAACAGTAGTCAACTACTCTTCTCAGTTTTATTATAATGAATTAGTTCAGTATACTTTTTTAATTACCTACTCTCCTTCCACAAAAGACAGAAGAATCCACAGCTACTGAAATCTAAAGATCAGGAGTCACTGGCAGCAGGCTTTGCTTTTGAATCTGGGACATTGTGAACTTTCAGCTGCCATGCTCCATCATTTGAAACCTGAAAACCTCTGAGCAGCCCTGTTCCAGTAGAGAACGCTCCGACTCTTGAGGACTGCGTGAGCGACAAAGGAGACGGAGCCGCATCAGGTACCAGAGATGCAGTGACAAGGAAAGTGGATACAGCTGGGGAGCAGATGGTGAGGGAGGAACCGGCAGCAGTGCTGCCTCTCCCTGTAGTCAGGTAGGAGGAGGAAACGGTGGATGGAAGTGAAATATTCTCAATCCTGCATATTTCTCCTTTGCAAGTTTCATTTGTTACTAAAAACAGAATCAAAACCATGATTGTCTGCAAAAGAAGGAAACACCAAAAGTGGTGTTTTGTTATGTTTTTAATGATAACTTGAGTTTATGTGGACGATTTTGGAACATACAAATCGTCATTTTGGACATGAAAACAATAATAATCAACTCAATTGTGTAGTTTTAATTGGCAGAGATGTGATGGCCGTGGTAGGGCTAGAAGCAAAACAAACAGCCGTTAAACTAGCTGGTAAATTTGGTCGTTTGTCAGAGGAATTTGCTGGCCACTGTCGTTCTCTCCTCTCCTGCGTCCTTCTGCCTGATAGGGAGAGGCGCTGGAACCAGCCCGGAGCAGGAGTGATGATTGATGACAAGCCTCCTCTGGTGCGCGCCTCCCTGCTGACGTGCTGCTGCACTTTTCAGCACTAATTGGGCAACCCTGCAAACTCTGCGCCCGGTGCATGAGGGGTCCGGTTCGAAGCAAAATCTGCCCAGAGAAATATTTCAGCTCTGTTGTCCTGATTAAAAACTGACCACAGGCTTCCATCACGTCATTGTTTACTTCTATGCATTTTCCCAACAACGCGACGGGAAGGGCCGCCCCTTTTTGATCCCAGCCCTGCATTTGGATTATGCACATAGAGAAAGCATGATGAAAAGCCCTGCAATCCAGACAAAAGCCACTTGAAATTCTCCAGGATCGTGACATCAAAACCCTGCATCGTTTGCACCTCTTGGCTCCACTGAGGGTGACTTTAATAACCTATGTTATACGTATAATGCGTGCGTGAAGATTGATATTAAGTGACACAATGTAGATGGAGTGCCTCGCTGAAGGACACATCAGCACTATCCTCCGCGGCTATGGATGAAGTGACAACCCCAGGATCATTAATCCCTTTTAAGGCTGCGGAGGGGTTACAGCAGAGTAAACAGAAGGCCGGCGTCCTTTAGGAAAGGGTTGCTAAACAGCTGAGCCTGTTCAGATCATGGATTCATCCGCGGAGTCCTGTAGTTGCAGGCATATGCAATTACCGAGCTCGCGGAACATATGGTTGGGAACACATCTAATAACAGTGTGCTGGATGTTCTCTGGCTCTCGGTGAAGGACAAAGGCTCGGCACACGGGTGGAGAAATTATTGGTGTGCACTGAGCCATGACTGATCTGTGCAATCGGCGCGCACAAAGAGCATTATGTAAAAAAAAAAAAAAAAAAAAAGCTCTTTCTGAATAAATATACATGATGCGCCTGTAAATCTGATTACAATGTCGAAACAAGTCAAAGAGACCTATTACTGTCATTTTGCCCGCCGCAAACTCAATCTCCTCTGCTTTATCAGCAAAGCCTATGCATTTTTTAATCACTTTTCTTTTTCACTCGCTCTTCCCCCCTTGTTCTTTTTGTCTTTTATGTGCTGCTTTTGTCTCAATGTAATTCCGCAAGTTTAAGTGTCTCCGGGCCCCCTGACTCTATAATTAGGACCTGTCACTTCTATCGTGGTGGTGGAAACCTGGAGAGGCTTTGGCGTGCGCATCCTGGAGAAAATCCTGGGAACCCAGATGAAGGGGGGGGGGCAGCAAAGATGTGGACAGGATACTTTGAATTCATTTCCTGTCAGGCTTCTGAGCAGGCACATCTGAGGTCCACCTCTGAAGTACAGCGAGCACCGACTCTCTTTGTGATTAGCACTTTCTCAAACCATAGATTATTCTTAGTCCGCTTTTAATCTCTCTACAAAGCCATGCTTGCATGAATTATTAATGCAGCTGTATACAGTGTTCCTCATTATTAACTGTGATTTAAAAAAAAATAAAGACTGCACAGCAGCTGAAGTGCACATCTGAGCTGCAGTGCCAGGAAATAAAAAATGATACGGGTGAGCTCACTGAGCTTCTAAGAGTATCACTTTATAATGAAGCTTTCTTTACATAGACAAAAAAAGACAGCTGCTGGAGATGTAATGATGCACATTTCAATTTATAATATGTGAGGAAGAAGTGTATTAAAGGTTGATGAAAAACTATTTTTCTGTGATGATCTCATCTACGCTGTGAGCAGAGAGGTCGCCCGCTACAGTAACAGGACCCTCCTCTCTGACATGTTCTCTTCAATCTTTTGCCCACTGAGCCATAAAGCAGGTGAGCAAGACATCCAAAATGTTAAAATAAAATCTCACAGCTGGGAAACAAGACAGGAATTCTGCGGTGGCCAGGCTTTCGCAAAGAGTCTGCTAAAACCAATTCGACTCAAGGTTCCCCCAGCAGCTGGGCTCTCTGTGTGGGTATCAAACTTTCTGCTTGGACACACTGTCAGTACAAATGTGCTCTTTCAATTCTGACTTCCAGAAAAAACACCAACAAAAAAAAACCTTGTAATCGATTTTGCCACGTCAAACAACCTTGTAAGCGCGTCCTACACTGACCTGCTGTCTGTTATTTTGAGCAGTTCTTCACACGTTCTTCACTGATTATTTTCTTAATTCACTCCCATTGCAGATAAATGGAGCTTAGCCTTTGTTGATGCCCATAAAATTAATTTAGAGTGCTGCATGAGATTTTATGGAGCTATATTTAAGACTGAAGCCTCCAGAGGGAGAAGGTGTTGTTTCGCTGTAAATGCTTGTGATCTCGATGTGTCTTTTCATCACTGGAACAGATGTGATCGTTTCTTCTGTGTGATTCAGATCAAATCAACACTACCTTCTCCCTCAAGGTGAATCACTCTTCCTTGGTTCCCAGGAAAGAAGGTCCCAGGCTAAGTGGAGGAGAGAAGCCTAGCAGGCTTCTTTGTGAAATAAAAAATAAAAAGGTCCGAGAAGCGCCTTCAGCACCGGTGTTGCGTTCAGGGTAGCAGCACGGCGACGCGATAAAACATCAGACTCTGGCAGCCAAACCACCCGTCTGTACAGAACAGTAGCTCCACCATGGTGGCAGACAGTATAGTTCCACCCTGAGGACGATATCCAACAATACGCTGCACAAGTCTCTTTCTTTTCCTTTTCTTTTGAATGGCCCCAAGGTGGCCAACAAGACAAAGATGACTGGATTATCCTCTCCGCACTCTGAACAGACCCCCGTTAGAAGCCCCGATACTGTCAAAATCAAAGTGCCCGGATGGCTGTTGATGGAAGAATAACGTCTCGCACGCTTCCACACTGAGGATGGCTGTTCTGAGACCTGTGTTGTGTGGATGTAAACACATTTTCTGCCTCTGGGTCCTTCTACGGCGGCTCCACAGTCTGTCAATCAGAAAAGAGTAATTAAACGCTTTATATTAAACTGGTATGATCTTGCGGGTTCCCAGTCATCTGGGTCACAGTAATTTCAAGTGTTGTGCTGCTTAAATGGAGTTCTTTCCTTGCTCTTTTCTTTTCCCTCTGGCTTTGTTACCATCACAGGGGTGATTCAGAGCGTTGTTGATGACCCTGATAATGTGAGTCGTTAACAGAGATAACGGTCAACATTAAACACAGGCGCCGGTGTAACACATTAACTTACAGTGCAGCCTCAGATCCTTTCCCAGGTGACCCAACCACCATCCGCACTTCCACCTGTTTGACCCTAATGACTCAGATAATGGTCGCTGTGGAGAAAAGACGCCGGCGTGGGTCGCACCTCGGCTCAGGTGAAATAAACGACTCACATTATTGGGGTCATCAACGACTCTGGATCGCCTCCAACATGTGAGCCACACTTGAGGTTAAGGACCTTTTTGAAGAAACCTTGCAAAGAGAGTTCTCTCTTAAATGTGTATTCTTCTTCTTTAGTATTTATTGGTAGTGCTGGCTGTGCTACAGACGGCTGAGCGAACTCCATCCGGGCTCAAGTCCACATTGTTCTCTCAAGCTTACTTACAATCTTGGTGGATTTAAAAAAGACCATAGGTGATGCATTTTCCAAGATTGACAAAATAATGTTAGTAATGTGCTTTGGTGGAAAAAGAACAAAGGATTTAGCACAGTGGGGCTCTAGTCGGACCCTAGACACTCCAGTTTAGCTCAGAACAGTCGGTTTGGCTGCCTCTCCCTCTAAACTCTAATGAGCTCCTGTGATCTCCAACCACAGAGGGTTTAGCCACGCCCATCTCATATGTTGGGGATAAGACATGAACAACACCAGTGGCTGTGGTTGCACTGGAGGCGATACCTGGTGGGGTTAGGCTCAGAATGATTTAAATCAAGTGTCACCTGACAACAGGGTGAACGAGCAAACCACCACTCTGAGCCCCACTTTTAGACAACGGCGCTTTGCTTAACGTTGAACTGAAACAGGAACTTGCGGGGTGGGGTGGCTCTATTGATACACAACTATATATGGAGTACAGAACTGAAAAAGTGAGTTTTCATGATATGGCCCCTTTAACACAGGCAGCTAGGTCAGCCTGGTGAGAGCTCCTCCACACATAAACTCTCCCTGACCTGAGATTAACATAAGTCTGGTGCCGCTGAACACTCTGGGGTTTGATGCGGCGTCTCTCGGGAACCCGGGAACTTCATCATCAGAGGCCTTTTATGGTGACGCAGTTCATGCAATTACTGTGTTTACCATGAGCAGCAGTGGGTGCCATCCACCCTTAATTATTATTTTCTTATCTGAGACATGTCCTGCAGAGACGCGAACATGTGTGTGAAGTTTCAATGTTGCATTAAAGAAGGCGCAGTAATTATACGGGCAGCTCGTCTATTACAAAGCAGCCCCGCTTTATTTACTGCCTCACTTTATACACACAAAGACGAAGAGCTGCTGAAGCAGAGAGAGCGTCAAGGGTGTGAGGAGGAATCACACTCCGATTATGAAGCTTCAAAGCCCAACAGGCTCTAAAATTAGATTCCTAATGAGCGTCAGCCTTAAAGATCGGTTGATTTCATGGCTTAACATTAGCACAAACACCTAAAAGCCGTGTAAGTTTAATATAACTAACAGTCTAACTTTAATATAAATAACAGAACGTCCCCGTGTTCCAGAGAATCTACAGGGGCCAAAACCCCTCTGTCCAAAATGTGAATTTTAATAATGAATTGTCACATTGCAAAACATGCTAATGTCTTCTGGTTGCCAAACCTCTGCAGCTGATTGCTTCAGGAGACTTTTAAATGAAAGAATGTGCGTTTTAATTGGCTCAGACGATGCAAATCCGGGCCAGAAAGTGACAATCAGAGCTCAGGACTCAAACAACACAAAGTTAATTCTGCTTGACATTCAGCAATTAGGCAGTTCTCACTGCTCGCTGTTGTAAATTTGATCTCAGATCTTATACAAGTTGGACTATAACTGCATCAGTGGTGTTTTTATCCATCTGCTCAGCATGGCAATTCTATTACAAAAATAAGAGCATTACTCCTCAGACTAACAAAGCCGATTCACTCCGATGCTTCTTTCTCCATTCGCTGATAATTACCAGTGCAGACTCTCCAATTACTTGGCTCCAGCAATCACAGCACACACACACACACTCACACACACACACACACACAAACACTTCCAGAGATAAGAAGGAGAGAGATGCTGAGAGTGGCTGTGGGCAGAAATAACAGTGCAAAAAGGGAGATTAACGTCACCGTATATTTCTTCATTTGGATAATTTGTTGGCAATACCTCCAAGGTTAGTGCGGAATACCCAGAGTTTGGGAGACAATAGTTGTTTCTTCTGGCTTCAACACCAGATTTACGATGCACCCTCACCTGCAGTAGCTCAGGCACGACGGAACAACCGGAGCAGGCCAACAACGAGCCGGGTCGGTGCCCGACCCAGATGTTTGCCAGATCGTTTCAGGCGTCTGACAGCCACGAGGGAGAGGAGGAGCCGCTCCTCTTTACGGGGTAACAATCTGTGTGAGACCATCCCGAAGCGTCTCAAACCACATCATGGAGGCGGGTCCACCTCCCGGCACCCGTGTTTCTGCAGACTGCACCGACTTCTGAAGCTCGCCCAAGTTTGAGGTGCTTTTCTGCGCTGAGCTCAGCAAACAGAGACGACGGCTTTGTTTCAAAGCTCCGCTACGACGAACACTTCAAACTCTCAAGTCAGCAAGTTTTTTGTTGTTGTTGTTTTTTTGTTTTTTTTTCTTTGAGGAACTGCTGACACAGGAGGAGCCGAGACCCGCTGCTACATAACAGGGCTCGACCGAGGACGGGTGGATGACATAACACCATGATGTCAGAGGAGCAGCAGCAATTACTGCAAAACAGAAGGAGATGCTAACTGGGTGATTAAAGATTTTAATTTGAAGGGCTGTGGAAAAGTCATTTCAGCTGCCTGTGATGACAGACGGCTTTATTTGCAACAGAAAACATACATTGTTCGAGCACAGAAGGCGGTTTAAAAGAATGCATTATATGATGTTTATCAGCTAAACGCTGATAGCTTCTCGACAAGAGGAAGGGGTTTTTTTTCTTTTGTTGTTTTGTTCTTTTTCCAGCGGGACTGTTCCAGACACCAGCTGCTTTCCAAGGCATTTCTGATTCAAAAACCTGAACTCTGTTTTAGTTCAAGATCAACACTTTTAAGGGCTGCTGCTCGCAGAGGTGCGAGAACAAGACGAGGCGAGCGGTCTGACTGAAAGGTTGCTGGTTTAAGGCCGAGCCCCCGCTGCCTGGTGGTAATGTGCCCTTGTGCAGAAGCATGAACTCGTGCTTTTGGTGTACGAACGAGGGCGTCCTCTAAAATCGCAGCCGGTGGTGTAAGGCTGGATGAAAGCAGACACGATGGCACTGTAGAGATACGCCCAATTTATCCGGACATCTCTCTGTTATTAAGAAATAGCAGCAGCTGCCATCACACGCGTGATCAGGAGCACCTTGTCCCTGATTCCTTACTCCCGAGATAAAAGTGCTCCGGGCCGAGTTGTGGTTGGGGAAGATCTCAATTATTAAGAAAATGACGGACCAGCGTACCAGGACGGGGGCCCCTCCCCTGGTCCCCGGGGAGGGGCCCCCGTCGGCGGGCCTTTGTCCAGCTCATGACGGATCAATTGTGTGGACAAGTGAAGACAAAGCACAGCAGTGCCATTGTTTCTGAGGGATCACAGGGGCGTCCTCACAGGCCAGAGCAGCTCCGAAGCCCCACAGCTTAACGTCCAGCCACATACGTCAGAAGAACAAACGTTTAGGGGGAAAAAACAAAGATTTTAGACGTGAGATTAGAATTCCATTTGAGTCACCTGAGTCATGGTTGGTATAAAGGGAGAAAGCTCTTTTTGAAAAACAACCATGATGTGGATGAGAGCTAAAATTGCCAAGATGATGCCACTTAATTGCATCTACGACCGTTCATTACTCGGTACACTTTCTCGCACCGTAAAATAACATTCTGAGAGATGTTCCTGCCACACTGTTGCAATTAAGTGGATGCTAACAGCTGCCAATTGTTAAAAAGCCCCATTTTGCACGTGAAATTGCTCTCCCTGTCCTCTACAATTGTCACAATTATAATAATACAAGAAAGATGCTTTAAAACCTTGCACAGCATCTGCTTAGTACCCAAAAATTTACCTAGAGAAAGCCTTTTCATTCATGCTTTAATCTACCAGTGCACTCAATCACTTCATGCTAATCAAAATATATTGCAAACAGAAACACTTGATTTTTAAAAGAACAATGACTCGGCTTCCCTAATAAATGAGGACTACAATCCATTTGGAAAATGGTTTGTCATGTTCAAATGTGTTTGTATGTATGTGGGACCCCCAACGTCGCCGCCAACACAACCATAAATCACGACAAGTAGCTTTAACACCCGGCGGTGTTAACAGCCCGGAACATGTCTCCGGCTCCCTTCCAAGAGGAGTTCAGTTTATCCGTTTCAGAGAGACTACATCCCTTTGGAGGGGAGGACGACCTCCGTCTGGGTCCAGTTGGTTTTTGTCCAATCGTGCTACACCGTCTCGCACCGCCGCACCGATGCGCCATGTCGGCGATTCAAACTTAACTCCTTTAAATTGCACTCTGCGGAGTTCAACTTGATGTCCCTTTATTCCCATCCTCCGGCGTCAGGGCTGAGCCGGGAACACCGGAACATTTAAGGCGGGGTAGTACCTCTAAAGGAAATGTCAGGACCTTTCAGAGACACGGTAACGGCGAGGAAAATGATACATGGCGTTTATTTCACGGCTAAGGCCGAAAAACACGCCTCCTCTCCTATCGAGTAAGGGAGCGTTTCTATCAGCCGGCCGGGCACGACCAGGAAGGGACTCCCAGATTTATACAAATACCAAACTTCGAAAGTAGTGACAGGTCAATTTGGCACCATTAAAGGGGACAAAGAGCGGCGGCGGCGGCGGCGGCGGCGGTGGCGGCGGCGATGGCGGCAGTGGCAGCAGTGGTGGCCTGCGGCCTTCCGTCACAGCAGATGAGGAAAAAAACAAGAGGAGGGTCGGCACGTGCAGCTCCGTCTGATGCACTGATGCCATTTGTCTTACACGTTTCATTAGGAAAATAGATTCACCACAAATGCCAGAGCAGGGAGAGAGAGAGGTAGAGAGAGGTAGAGAGAGAGAGAGAGAGACAGAGGTAGAGAGGAGAGAGAGAGAGACAGAGGTAGAGAGAGAGAGACAGAGGTAGAGAGAGGTAGAGAGAGAGAGACAGAGGAGAGAGAGAGAGACAGAGGTAGAGAGAGGTAGAGAGAGAGAGGTAGAGGGAGAGAGGGAGAGAGACAGAGGTAGAGAGAGAGGTAGAGAGAGAGAGGTAGAGAGAGAGAGACAGAGGTAGAGAGAGAGGAGAGAGAGAGAGGTAGAGAGAGAGAGACAGAGGTAGAGAGAGAGAGACAGAGGTAGAGAGAGGTAGAGGTAGAGAGAGGTAGAGGTAGAGAGAGGTAGAGAAAGACAGAGAGAGAGAGGGAAAAGGCAGCCGAGTCTCCAGGTTTTATTCTGCTCAGATTAGATTTATAGACACGAGCTCTTCCTCTGATTACTGCCTCTTCAGAGTCGGCCACCGATCTCGTGTTTTTCCTGACGGCGTCGAAGGCCTTCATCCGGCTGTCCCCTCGCGTCCACAGCCGGAGGAGTCATCCGCCGTCCCCCGAATCAGAAGGGGCGAAGGGGCGGAGGATGCAGGCGGCTCCTCTCAACAGGCCGAGGCCTGGAGGCCTGCCCAAGCTCATGTCGAGAAACGGGGCGACCATGGCGCCCTGACGGGGGCGGGAAGCCCTGAGGTCATCCAGGAGGGGAAGGTGGCGGTTCAGGCGGCTCATCGCCCCGAGGAGCCCGCGGCGTGATTGGTGAGGGCCCGCTGTCCGCCGTCACAGGCAGCAACGCTCAGGAGGGAGGGGGCGGGGGCACGGCGAGGCGGCGAGGACGCCCCTCGGGGGACGGTCCACGACCCGAAGCAGCCGCTAATCGCGGGCTTCTGGGTTTGTCGGCGTTGGAGGATGGCCAGGACCTCAGAGTTGACCTCTGACCCCAGGGTGACGCAGAGACCGAACAAGCAGACGTTGTCTTCTGGACAAGGAACGCGCTTCACGTGCGGACGGCTGGAGTTCGGGGGGGGCGACCCCCCGCAGCAGGAATGCAGCCCTGGCGCGGCGCCATCGCCTCAACCAAGAGCCCAAAGACACGCGACCAGGCGGTCGGGGGCTTCTCCTTCTTTTGGCTCCCGACGCCAAACGGACGTCTCTGTTCCCAGTGTGGAGAAGGCCGATGGAGCAGATGGGAAACATTCGATCGCTAATTAATCAGCGATAAAGGCGCGCCGGTTCCTCGATTTATTTGTTTTATGTGTCAGCGGCGGCGGCGGCGGCAGCGGCGACTTGTTTATGGAGCCGATTCACAGCACCCAGATAATCTCTGCCCCAATAAACTGTCGGATTGAGGCAAAGCTTAGGCCGCTGATCACAGCCAGCCCAGATTGACACCAGGGAATTATTCGCCCCCCTCCTCCAGCGACAGTTGGGCGGGCCTCGCCTCCGTCGGGGGGCCTTCGGCCCGCCGGCGGACGGGGAAAGTGGGTTAAGTATCTCTGAGCTGCCACCGAACCAACAACCCCCACCAGCGCTCCACCGGCGCTACCCTGAAGCTACGGCGTCTCTCAAAGTTTTCCAAACAAACCAAGACCCTCCTCGTGCGCGCGGAGTCGTCCCCCTCCTTTTGCTGGAGCGAGACGCACCACTGGCACAAAGCCAGGGCCAGAAACACCTGTGGAGAACCTTTGATGTATCATCAAAGAAAGTGCTTTGGTCTGGACCAGTCAAAAGATACATGATGAAGATAAAGTATTCTATGGACAACAAGATCAAATATATATAAACATATATATAAATATATGTGTGTGTATGTATGTATATATACATATTCACACGTATATGTATATATACATATGCATATATATACATATGCATATATATATGCATATGTATATATACATATGCATATATACACATAAGCATATATATGCATATGTATATATATGCATATATATATGCATATATATACATATGCATATGTATATACATATATACATATGCACATATACATATACATATACATATGTATATGTATATACATATGTATATGTATGATGTCTGTTTTCATCAAAAACTCAATGTTTGAATGGTTAATGATCTTTTTCCCAGGTAAAAGCGTCACCCTCCTTTTAGATGATACAATAACGGCCTGATAACCAAACGAGTGCTCTCATTTAGGTGTGTTTCCACCATCAGTCGTATGGACGACCACGCGGCCCCTCCCCGCGTCGTTGCCTGGGGTCGGGGTCTTCCTGCAGTGGCGTACTCCATTGCTCCGTTACAAC
The DNA here is from genome assembly GCA_911728415.1 of Lagocephalus sceleratus. Lineage (NCBI taxonomy): Eukaryota > Metazoa > Chordata > Actinopteri > Tetraodontiformes > Tetraodontidae > Lagocephalus > Lagocephalus sceleratus. The sequence goes on along the minus strand of CAJVRN010000030.1, from coordinate 1,255,771 downwards.
GCTGCTCCACTGACTCGGCCCATGCTGATAACGCCGTCCATCCACACCCCCGTAAGCCCGCCCCCAGCGTGCCGTTCCAAACTGATGCGACCTGTCAGCGGAATGGCGGCTTCACCGGCGACTTGAGCCGAACCAAGTGGAACTTGAGAGGAGCTGCTCTGCATGCAGGCCCACACCGGGCACCTCTCACAACATCCAGAGGATTCATATGAAAATGGAGCAGGCCTTCCCCCACAGCCATCAAAGGGGACATTTCATACTGGTAGATCCAGATATCATCACTCTTTCAAAAGACGCTCCCTCCATCTGCAGTTCAAAAGATTGTTATTTATTTATTTACTTTCTGTGCTCAGCTGAAGCTGAATACGCAGAGACGGACAGAATTTAACCAACAATCTTACTCCTGAAACTCAGGGATAGTCTGACAACCTCTGTCACCAAGCGTGTGACTGTTGTATGTCCACCTCAGAGGCTTTGATGTTCCACACCACACCCACGTCATCTCCTTCATGACGGCTACCTGTGCGTCTGCCCCGAGGCGTACGTGATGGAGCTGGGGGGGAGGAGGAGGAGGAGGGGGAGGAGGGGGGGGAGTGGGAGGGAGAATGCGCGTCATCGCCACAACTCCCTTCTGTCCGCAAAGACGGGGCAAAACCCGCTCTTTCAAAAACTGCGACATCAAACCGCGATGCGCGGCGAGGAGCGCGTCCGCGCCGCAGAGGGACAGGTTCAGCGAAGTAAACACGCCAAAAGCCGCGGGAGCCCGGGTGCGCAGCGACGGGACGCACCGGACAGGGCTGCCCGCATCGATCCAAAACACAAACACGCCACAAACCCGCGCACACGCAGGGAGGAATGTCGGGGCAAACTTCGCGCTCGGGAGAGCGGACGGACGCGCCGCTTGGCGCAAGAGCCGCGTCCTGCGTAGCTCCTCCGGGGAGCGAAAAGGAGGACAGGGATGGAGGGAAAATGGCCTATTGTGCGTTCGGAGCGGGCGCTCGGTGCCAGAGCCGGGGTTTAAAAGTAGTTAGAGGACGCGCACGGACCGCAGGGGCGGCCGAGGCTTCTGCGGCGAGCGCGAGAAAGTGAAGTTGTGCGGGGTTTGTTGGGGTCCTTTACCTCAGCACAGCCGTGTCGCCTTGTCTGCTCACCACACTCTCCACCGAGGAGTAGTCCACAGTTTGTCCGGCGGGTAGGCAGGAGGGCAGGAGGCAGCACAGGCTGAGGATGATCGCAGTGAGCCAGTGACCAGACACGCACGCATCCTGCGCCGCAATCATTATGTCCATCACAGACGCGCGTCGCCGTCGCTCTTCCGAGTCTTCCGGATTGCGAAACAGCTGAATGAATCCCAAAATAAGAAGCGCCTCGGCGGGGACGACGCGCTCCTCCTGTGCGCCGCGCAGGAATGCTCCGCTGTACAGTTTCCCGGGTCCGCCTGCTGGATGTGGAGCCCTGTGTGCGGGGAGCTGCGCTCTCCAGTGGCTCGAACACCATCTAGTGAGGAAATGCGATGTAAAATGGGAGCAGACCTAGAAGCAGACAACCCCCAGGCTCTGATCCTGTTGCCATGCGGCCGTTTCCCGGGCAACCCTTTCCCAGTGGCTCGTGATGGAGCTGTGGGTATTGATTAGATATTGGTACAGCCAAAGACAATTTATTTGAAGAAATGGTGAACTTCCTGGCCACCCCCTCCTTATCGCCCATAAGCAAATGAGCATATACAGTAGTGACGTAACATACCCGTGGTGTGTGTGTGTGTGTGTGTGTGTGTGTGTGTTGTTGGGGGGTGGGATGTGGGGGACTTAAACTGAGCTTTAGGATTATCTGGCTAGCTTTGATCAGCTGATTCTGAGACACTTAGCTGCCAACCAGCTGGCCTTATTTGGTTGTTTGTCCGTCCCCAAAATTAAACAAACAACAAAAAAAACCCCAAGAAAATATCATTTGATAATTGCATTAAAATATAAATATAAAAACCTGCAGCTGAAGTAAACACTGGTGAATGAACGGAGCATGTACGGGGCAGTGTGTGTGTGTGTGTGTGTGTGTGTGTGTGTGTGTGCAACTGTGCAATTTAAAAACACTTATGGCAGCATAAAATCAGCACAATTAAAGAGGCCGGCTAAGAGCGTGCAACTTTATATGTTGATGACGCCGGTGTTATGGCCACTTGAACGTCCTGCTCACCGCTGGGGCCGCCACCACGGCCACACACTCAAGACTAAATGGTTTTTAAAATGATAATTGCACCGTTATCCACTAATAACTTCACTTAAAAGGATGATTCTCCTGCTGCTCTTGAGCACCTCCAATGGTTCGTCATGGAGATTTGGGCAAAATCCACCGAAATACCAGGGAGCAGCGACACGCCAAGGCAGGTTTTAGGTTTCAGACCAGAGAAGTGACCCTCTGCGCACACGCGCAGCGCGCCGTGTCAGAGCTGCAGCCTTAATGATGGTGATTACGCATCCGAATGGACTAAACGGTTTCTTCCCCCGCGCCGTGAATGACGGGGCAGAGCCGGAGCCTTCGCTTTCGGGAGGTCGCCGTGGGCGTTCCTCTGCTGGGAGCAAGTCAACAGCCGCGTACGAGGACAGGCGATGCGACAACAGAGGCCCCGAAAAGTTCATCTCTCGCCAAATGGCGCCGTCATTTGCATAAGTGAAGCCCCCTCTGATGATGGTGGCCTTAAAGACAGGAGCCTCGTGTGATGGCGGGCCAAAGGACGTGGATTGGCTCAGTTTATAAGATATTTTCTCGCTCTCTTGTGTCACTCACCTCTTTTTTCCCCTTGAGCCCGTCAAGATATGAACCTTCCCAAGCATGAAAACTATAATTACAGTGACTCAATTTCGTGCCGGTGCAGGAGGGGGGGTGTAACATCCTCTAATATTCAGCTATAATAACCTCAGGAATCCTGAACAAGATGAGAGAGATCAGGCGCTGGATTATATATTTCCCCATCTCAGCTGTTTTAAGCTTTAATTTGTGCTTTTTTTTCACCGATATATCAGATTTCAATGTCGCGTTGGGGCGATTGTTTCATCCACAATCAGCAGAATGAAAATAAAGATGCAAAAGAAGTGGCGAGAGTTTAAAATGATTTTATAACAACGGTGGTGCAGCAGCAAGACAACTCCCCCTAAGAGGAAGAAACCTTGATCAGGACCAGGCTACCAGGGGCCTGATGGTAGAGCGGGGGGGCGAAGGGCAGAAAGAGAACAGACGCATACAGCATTAAATCAAATCATTATTAATAATGAAGATGCAGAACTGCATGTGCATGGGTCGGGGGGTCGATCAGCAGGTCAGCCGGCAGCCATCGGCCTGCCCCCACTGCAAAAAAAGAGTCGGGGAAAACCAACGAAGCGAATCAGAGTTCTTCGTCTAACATGAAAATCAATATGTATATGTCATAATCCAAATGGGCATTGTCCAGTAATGCGCTCGCTCACACATGCAGCTGCAGCATCCACATAAATTATTCACTCTGGCTTTTGCTTTGATTTCTCCTGCCTCAATGTTGCACGTCAGCATTTTTTATTTTTACCCAACATTGTACGCATGAACAGTTTTCTCGTCAGCGAGAAAAAAAAAGCAAAAAAGAAAGAACAGGGCCGCTTAACGGCCTAAATGCTGCTTTTCAGTGTTTAACACCGCTGATTGTAAAGGTGATAACACTTGTGGGGGTCCGCAATCACATAGTGGGGGCAAGACAGCTAATTAAATATGATTTCTGGCAGTACAAGTTGTGGGAGCTGTCAAGATTTTACCGGTATCCAAAGGTAAAAGAGTGTATTGTTGTCCTTGACAGTCAACAATACCCTCGTGGAGGCTGCAATAACAGCCCGCAATCGCAGGGGTTGAAATTAGCCTGAATACTTCGCGATGCTCACCTGAAAAAGAGCTTTATTCTTCTCTCGCCCTTGACACAAATTCTGTTACGCCACGGTGCAACAGCTGACACTTGTTTGAGCCCGAAGTAATGCGCCGCATCTTTCATGCTGTAGCTGTCTGTCAACACCTGAAGAAAAAGATGCTCTGACTGAACCGCACCAGCTTGTGATCGATGTAACCTTCCAGCGGTGAATCACTTTTTTGAGCCTCCACTTTACTTTTCCTGCGCCGCTCACACGTGACAAAGCCCGACAGAAGAAGTCAGGAGTCGTGACGGGCTGCCTGTCCCCGGTGCCGCCTACCGGCGCTGGTCGAAGGCGGGGTGGCGGACAGGCTCGAGTCACTGGGTCTATATTAAACAGCGGATCCTTCAGGCTCGGGAAGGGCGTCTGTCTGAGTTCCCATCACAGGAAGTGAAGAGCGCGTTTTTGCTGAGACATCACTGACATCGGTGGAGGACGCGGAGGGCGAGTGTGGATGATTCTCATCACTTAAATGTGAAGCAGCTGTCTCAAACTGTTGAGCGCCCAGTTGGCTGCACGGGCCCGGTGTGTATCCACAACGCTCCAGGCAACATAATAATGAGCTGTGGCGCTAGACGGACACACAGATGAAGCTGTCATCATCAACTCCTCTTTAAGCTGCAATCACATCACACAAAATGTCCAGTTTTTGATAGTACAAAAAGTAGTGGGACTTGTACCGCCGACTGCAATCCCGTGTCCACGTGCTGGGGTGAGAACTAGCAGCAGATGACCTTTGACAGATACCAGCCATGCTGCAACATGTCTGTCCATCCACAAGTTTCCTTCAACATAGTAAAGCGAAGCAGCTAAAGCCTGTTTTATCAGGCTGCTTGGAGCGGAGAGGCAGAGCAGTCACCTTGACCACTCTTGTCAGATCGCTGCACTTGACGCTTCTGCAGTATCTCTGATTGGATGTTAATGAACTCCAGAGAGCCATTTTTCAGCCAGCGCGTGTGTTGATAACTATAATGTGAAGGACTAATAATGTTACCTTATTACACCTTTTGGGATTATTATGTCCCTGGCTCGTATCAGACCCTTTTGGCGTCCATCTCGGTCGTAATTAGGGAAGTCTTTTCAAGTGCTTTCACTGGAGACATTTTTACTATAATATCACGCAGTTACGCTCCCGCTGCGCTTGCAAGAAAAATGACACCTAACACTTAAAAATGAAGGATAGTCATAAAAAACATATTACAGACCAAACTTTTCTAACTTCTATGCAGATTTCTTGTGGACGTGAGGAGGCAGCCAGATTGATCTGTGCACAGCAGCTGATTTCAGAGTTCATTTTTCATTATCAGCTCCGTTTCTAATATCTTGCTGCAGTAACAGAAACATCAAATCACCTCTCAGCTTCTGTAGAGGGCTTCTTTGACTAAAGCCTGTTGAGCCCTGAGGCATTGTTAATATTACATGTAGCAAACCTAGCAGCACTTGAGAAACTTTTTAGCTGTTTTTCCTCTCCGGGTTGCTGCTGTGACATTTTTGGGATTGAGTAATAGCACCAGAGGAACTTCAGATTTTCCATATGTCGATAAACACAAAGCAGGCTGGAATGCACCGATCTGAATCTGCAAATCCATCCTTCATTCACAATTCTGTTCTCCCTAATAATGCTACTCGGAGTCGATCGAGTCCAGTTTGATGGTGGAGTCGATCCCAGCAGGCATCAGGTGAGAGGCAGGAAGCCACCCTGGACAGGTGACATAACGACTGCATTCCTACGTGACACTGCTGCTAAACTGTGATTATTTTAACACATTTTCACTTTCAGAGCTTCAGAAAACAACACATGTTTCTTGATGGCAGATCCTGATGAACAAGGTGTCTGATTTCCTTCATTCATTACAGGCTGCTAAAGCATCACACAATGCAGTAAATGCAGCACCTATGCTTAGCTGGGATTTCAACAATTAAAACCTCAACCTTATCTGCTATCTGGAGCTATCAGATTCAGATTGTGTATCGCTTCACAGCCCTTGTCAGACACCTGCAGTTATCTGAGTTATCTGAACCTCTCAAGATTTCTCCTGAATCTGAACCCTCTTTGAACATACCTGTTAATCTGGTTTATTTCATTCATTGATGTCGGCACATGTGCTAAAAAATATATATATGCTGTTGCAAGTCTCTCAACTGTCACATTATGCCTGTTAACATTAAGAGCGTAGCTGTCACTAGGTTCAACGTGAGCTGTGAAGGCAACAGGAAGATTGAGTCTCACGTCACCACTCCGGTATGTTCTCCGAATGGAATCCCATCAATGGACTCTTACATGCATGCCAGGGTTTATAAATGCAACAGATCTGATCAATACTGATCTGATTACTCCCAGTTATTGGATTTATATAGTCGCCCTGTGTTTTACAGCCCGTGGTCAGAGTGGATCCCCTTATTTATGGGTCAGGGTCAGGGTCAGGGTCAGGGTCGGGGACGTGGGTTCACCCTCAACCCTCATGAATCATGATCACACAGTGACACAAAAGTTCATTTCCACCTTATTAAGTGAAGCTTGAGTGGAATCTGACCAAAGTATAATGTGTTTCCACCACCAACGAACTAAACTGGTTTAAGCACGTCTCAGTACAGTTTAAAACAGCGACTCTATTGTCGGCCAACGTAACACAAACACCAGCTAAAGATGAAATCCAGCCATGTGGAGACTAAAGCATTGCCCAGGCTCCCTGGGAAGACACATTCAACTTTTCAAGAACTGTCCAGAGAATCTGACGTATAAATTTAAGCCATACAGTATTAACGTCCGTGGCTGCGCGGCACTAATTCTGTCCACGCTTCGGAGTCAAATGTCACGATTCACTCAGCCTTTCTGCTTCACTCTCACCAGTTTAATCATGGATTAAGGGGGGGGTGGGCATCCTTTATTATGTGGGAGCCGTCGGTTTGGACGCGGCAGCGTGACCTTCACACCGGAACCCGGGAAGTTAATTTTACATCTCATCGAGGGCTGAGTTTTGGAGCTGCGCGGCTCCCCCGCAGACAGCTGTCACAGAAAACTGGGATCTTCATAGCACACTTTAATCTTCCTGACCTTCTGCCTCAGAGAAATAGATTACCCACCACACCCCCGGAGCCGGCGCTCTAACTACCCGTGTCACCTTATGAATACCAAAAAGGACATTAAACCCGCTGCTTATGAGGCCGGCGGCGCGTGTGTCACCGGGAGTGTTTTTTAATCAATATAACCAGCCGCGATATCATCAGTCTGCTTCTGAAACAAATCACCGCTGATGATTCGATCAACCGGCGTGCCGCTGAACAAAAGGAAATCACGTCGCGGTTTGTTTACTATTCACTGATTTCATTAACTGAAAATCATTTTCCACCAAAATGGTTAATGGCTCCTTGTAGTGGAAAAAAAAACACAAAAAAAACCAGAGGAATAATTAGCCCGTAACGCTGATCGTGTAACAAATCCAAAATGTTAGATGGCTGTCAGTTTCCTGTGTATTAACAGTAAAAACAAGCACTGAGATGGTGGAAGAGAAACATTTGGAGAAGAAAAAGGAGCCGAGGAGGGCGATGAGCGCGCCTTTTTGTTTCTCCACTTGGCTAGATTGGAAGATTCAGCGGGAAATAATGAGAAGTGATACGTCAAAGCTCTGCTGAAGATGAAAAGCCTGAGGGCATCAGGAATGCTTTAAAAAGTGTAGCAGAGCCTCCAGACTGAACGAGGCTTATTTTCATGGCAGCCATACAAAATCCAATTTATCTGGCTGCACCCCCCCACCACCCAACCCCCCCTCGCTCTTTATTGGACGCCTGACCCTGACTCGTCCTGAGACAAACAAAGCTGCTCCATACTGTCCTCTCTTTGCAAATGAAGAGGGGGGCATCGCAGCTTCAGTCCAACCAAACTAGTGTTTGGACACCCGCCCTGTGTTTATCCTCTGTTGGCGGGTGGTGGTGGTGGTGGGGGGGGGGGCATCATCCTCGGGCTGTTTTCTGTCTCTCAATGCGACACCGATTGAATGAGGGTTTTAGATACAAAAACCATGAAAAGCACTTTCATCTGATCCAAGCGATCCCATCCGATCCTAAATGGAGTTTTCGAGCTGCTCCCGCCCGAACCCCCCCCCCATTTCCACACGGTGGGATGCCCTCAGTGGGACGGAGAGGATAGAAGTGAAGATGTCAGCGTGAAATGAAATGCTCTCTCGGTCCTGAGGGAGCACCCCCCACCCCCACCCCCACCCACGCGGCTGTCGATCATGAAGCAATAACACGCCTGTGTACATGGTTGCGCGGGGCAACCCGTGTGGGGAAAAAGAAGCGTGGAAGCCTTTAAGATGGCGTCAGAGCCGCGTGGCTCGTGACACGGATCAGCCGTCGGCGCTGAAGCCTGTGAAGGAACCCAGAGCCAGATACTTGATGCTTTGATACCTGAAGACCTGACGAACGTGGTTTTGAAATCTGAAGGTTCCTGCCGTCCTCCACAAGAACTGCAAATCAAAAACGTTCTCCCCGATAATTGAGCGCTGTGTTGTGAGTCATCTGGCACGTGTGCGTAAAACACACACGAGCAGCTGATCGAATTGATTTATTGGCCGATAACATCAAAGGTGATGGGCGGCTCCCGGCCGACGGGGCTGATGTATTTCACGCGCCGTAATTGCCGGAGAAAAATGACGGGTTCCCGTACGGCTCACCTTCGCCGCGCTGCCGCCAGCCCGCCGCTGGAAAACGCAGGTTTGATTTATGGCGGCGAGGACGAGTGTCCGCCATCCCTGAAGTCAAACAGGAGCACGTGTCGTCCTCCATCTCCCTCCTTCCCGATTCACCTCGGACACTTCGAGGGGCCGAACGACAGAACCTCGACCAACAGGACCACGTTCACCGAGGTTCTGCCGTCGTTCAGTCAGCTGGGTAAGCGTGCAGCTGAGTATGAGGAGACAGACGGACAGACAGAAGACAGCGGGGGCCACTTGGCTACTCTAATGTAAGGAGAAGGACTTAAGTGGTCTGTAGCCTGGGGGGGTGGGAGCGGTCCCGGGTCTGTCGGTGCAGGCCTGCGGTGTCGTGGGCCAGACGGCCACAGGCTGAACACAAACTTAGCATAACTATCCGCTGCCTTTATTCACTTCAGACTGAGAGGCTTTATCAATATTAATGCGCGTCCTCCTCCAGGACCTTGCCACGTTCCTATCGCAACCCTGAACAAACTTTTGTTGTATAACTATTTAAACTAAAGCATTTTTCGTGGGAAAACATATTCTACATTTCAAACAGTCTGAGTCTCTAAAACCATCTTCGACACAAATCATAAGTGCTGTAGAAGTCATGAATGCATACGTCTCATTGTCCTGCAGCCTTCATGGATTCTGGGTTGAAGCCAGATAAACTTTACTTATGCTAAAAGAATTAGATTATATTACATTAGATTAGATTAGATTAGATTAGATTAGATTAGTTTAGATTAGTTTAGATTAGATTAGATAAAATAAGATTAGACAAAATTAGCCCTCTTTCTGTACATCTAATCTAACTAAAAACAATGTTTGTCTGGCTGTTCAAATAGTAGAAATCTGGGTTCTGTTATGTGTTAAGCAATTACATATTTTTATACATTTAATAACCTTTACTTCAGAGCTTTGTTATTACCTCCACCAAGGAGCTTATGTTTTTGCCGGCGTCTGTCTCTCTGTCTGTCTGTCTGTCTGTCTGTCTGTCTGTCTGTCTGTTAGCAACATAACTCAAAAAGTTAAGGACTGATTTTGATGAAATTTTCAGGATTTGTTGTAAATGTGAAAAGGAAGAACTGGTTTCATTTTGGGGGTGATCCGGAAGAAATCCTGGATTCTGGATCACTTTGAAATGTTCATTAACATTGTGGTAAACGGGGCCAAACATGTTGTTTCTCAATATCTCGGTTAATTCTTGACCAAACCCCATGAGATCTGACTCAAGGATGGACAATGGGATCCTCCATCATATTCCAAAGGCTGATCCGGATCTGATCCAGAAGACGGATTTTATTGATATTTATATAAACTTGGCGGAGGTCTGCGCTCTCCGAGTGCTTTCTAGTTTAAAATAGAATGTGAAGATTAAACAAAGCCAGAATGAAAACATGGTGTAACACAGCACATTTAACCAATGGTAAAGTAATGGACTGTAGCTTGTGCTGCATAATGATATCAACAACAACAACAACAACAACAACAATAATAATAATATTATTATTATTATAATTATAATAATAGTTCTGTGATTTCTTTTAGTTGACTCAGTTTGTACACTGACTTTTGTCTCATTCATTATTGAAATGATTTAAACCAATGTCTTTGTCTTTTATAAAAAAAATGTTAAAAACGTTACTTTTTAAGATCAAAGGAAAATAATAGAAATTTAAAACAATATATATTGTTAAGCATCAATTTAAAAAGAGAAGAAAACAGTCCAGTTGACACAGAAGTCTCACCTTGGGCAACTATGACCTGGATGAATGAGAAACTACACAGACATATTGAGTATCAAATTACAGAATGAATCAAAGTGATAGGAAACAAAAATAAACCACAGCTTATAAAAAGCTGTTTCTCAGAGGACAAAGTGGTGCAGCGTGAATAATTTACACATCAATGTTCCTTCCCACCACCCTCTAATGTTGCATTTATGTCCCAAACTGAAAATCTATAAAAGCTATATTTATCCACTCTATACAAGGCAAACACAAACGCTGCTGAATTATTCAACAACCACCGCTTCCAGATCAAGTTATGTTTCAGCGTAATCACCTCGAGAGAAGAAAGACTTCACTGAAACAGTCTTGACAGTTTCTGGATTCAAAAGAATTCTCCAGATTCATCGCTGCCTTGACGGAGGTGACGTTTTTAATGGGAGTCAAATCAATGGATACATCAGATGAATTTGAGTTTGAAGTTGGCACTGATCAAGTACGGATGTATTTATATACATTTGAATAAATGCGTATATATGTGTATGTATATGTGTCTATGTATATGGAATGTATGAGCATTTGTGTTCACTGGCTTGTACTGGGAAATGGTTCTATGCTGGTCTTATCATTCCAGGCACAAACACCTGCATGATGGTCCCCCAAATATTGATGAAATATTGGCACATAAAGGCCATTGTGCAAGCATCAAAGAAGATCACAGCTACTTCTTCTTTATTCTCAGCACAAAGCAATTTCAACAAAATACACATCTAATAAATAATTGTGGAGTGGAGTGCGCTGGACCTGCATCCCCATCGCAGGAAGCCAATTTGTAGCGGAGTGATTCAAGACAACACGGGGCCAGAGGAAATCAATAATAAAAAAGACAGAGTATAATGGGGGAGCTCCTCAAAACTCTTACACTACGCTACAGTGTCTCTTGACAGCGCCAGACCCTGACACGTGAAATGAAAAGCTCCATTTGTTTTCTCTGCTGGTGCTGCATCACAGCGGCACGTGCAGGCGTGTTACGGTTGATGATTAATGTCTCATTTGGTCGGTTTGATTTTAGTTTGAAATTGACAAGTGTGTGTTTGTGTGAGTGTGTGTGTGTGTGTGTGTGTGTGTGTGTGTTCTTGTACATGCCACATAGTGAGGACTGGAGTACTTTTTCATCTGCAAAGTGAGCGCGGTTTTGGAAACAGAAGACATTTAAGTTGGCCTTTACATCTTATGTTAAGAAATTAAGACTTGATTTTAAGTTGAAAGTTATAATTGTATTTAGGTGAGGGATTTAGTTGAGATGTTGGTGTTACATTTAAGGGCTTGAGGATGCATCCTTTCAAAGATTGAAATAACAAGTATGAGAATGTGTGTGTGTGTGTGTGTGTGTGTGTGTGTGTGTGTGTGTGTGAAGTCATGTAGCGGGTAGATGTTTATGTAATTATTAAAACCCGTTATTGACTCAGACTCTCTTGACTGCTGCTTTTCCTACTTGGGCTCGTCTGTTCCAGCGGTGCCGGGTGACGGTCAGGAAAATGTCCTTTACAGGTCATCAGTCCATAACAGGATGCACACACACCATTTACTCACACCAAGGACCAATTTAGAGTCTCCAATCAATCTGGTGTTCACGTGTGTGGACTGTGGGAGGCGAGCCTCCACAGACCTTGTGATAAACAAATACACCACGTCAAACCTCGTTACGCGTCTGACCTTCAGACATGAAGCTCAGGTGCACACAGAGTGGAGGGAAATTAAACCGAATTTCCCTGCATGTTTTTTTGTAATGCATATATGTAACATGCTTCTGCATTCTCACTTCCTCCATATCCATTAGTCTCTGGTGTGCTGCCTGTCAGCTGATGCAGCATGCTCGTATACCCCCCCCCCCATAGAGGTGTCATCCACACACAGCCACATGGAGGGGGGAGTCGGACAGGGGAGGAGAAGACGGAGCGTCGCTCCTCCCTCCCTGTCTTGGGGGTGACAAGGATTCTCCTCCACACCTCCATATTCGACTAATGAGGTGATAAAGTGAAGGAATGGAGCATGAAAGCAGACATGCAGCTGAGGCCAGCGTGTTCCCGCGACGCCGCTCCTCAACCCATAACCTTTTGCTTCACTGTGTTTTGAAAACAGGAGGGAAGGATGAGGCAATTTCCAGGATGTGTGTGCAACGTTTTTATCTGTCCTGCGTGGTGCAGCCTCTGCGTTGTGCTTGGAAAGGAAATGGGGAAATCTTCCTCAATCTTCCTCGATCAGCTCCAGAACACATCCCAAATGAAACATGACTTCAATCGGCAGAACAGGTTTTAATGCTTTTGCTACACGACTCCAAGAAGCGAAAAAGAGGCTTTTGCTTTGACGTCCTTGTAATTTTAGATTCTTCTGACTCTTTGTCTCCTGAGGGGTTATTTCTGAGGAGCCTGTGAATTGGAAGGAGAGGCGCCAACCAAGTAGATTTATCAGGTGGAATTCAATTCAGGCAAGTTATCTGAGGAGGCACGCTGCAGCCCAAATGACTTTTCTTTAGCGGAAGCCCTGAACGCTTTCAAAGTTGGGATAATTTCCTGCTCTTTCCCACTGCGGGACTCAGATTCAGCTCCATGCTGAGAATGAGGAAATTTCAAAGGGAGCACGTTTGCAGTGTTCTGTTAAGAGCCACACTTTTAATTAGGGTTAGATTTCATAGCTCTGGATTGTGCTGTGATGTGCTGATCTGCTGTCAAAACACACACACACACACACACACACACACAAATGCTCTGTGTTGTGCTGCAAGAATGAGTAATGCAGTTATTGCTCACACTCTTTGTAATGCAGTTTAGATGATGTCACTTCCATAGAGTCTGTCATCCGTCTGTCATTCATAGCGTGGCTTCTGAAACAATATCATGTGGCTGGAGGGGAAGGAAAGGTCTGGGATCTGGACGGCTCCTGCAGATTAACGCGCTTTGTGAAAATAATGACTTTCTGCTAACAAGCTAATCTGTCAGCACAGGGAAAAGCTTCGGGTTTTTCACATTCCAGTGAACAGATTGGCGGATTGTCTGCGGCGGTGACAGACAGCGGATCATATCCTCGTGATTCCACCGGGGAGCGGGCTCAAGCATATTAACCAAAGCCTGGTATTAACAACAAACAAACCAGGAATCATCAGAACAATCCCGAACATGATCGAGTTTGTCCAAAATTTGGCTCGTATGTGACACAGTTTACAGGCTGTTACTAATGTTGGCTACACCTCCACTTGTACAAAAGTCTACCTGGGAAGTAGAAATGTAAGCGCTTGGCTTGTTTGGTATTCCAGCTTAAGTTTGATTCCCAAAGGCCGGACCTCATAAATAATATGATAATACTACATTTGCAGTGCAGGTGAGAAACAAAGCCCGGATTGAGCGGCCGCCAACAGTGTTTCCCGAGAGCATCCAGAACCATTTGGAAGCCAAGCGGTGGAGGCCCGACTAGGAAAGTTGACAAGGGCAAGACAGAGGCTCAGGAATGCTGACAGAGACCAATGCTTCAACAGGAAGCACGCCGCTGCTCAAACACATTACCGGGGGCTTGTGATCTGTCAGAGGATCACCTGCACCTCCTCTTCTTTCTGAAACATCTTAAGCTGCTTGTGCCTTCAGCCAGCCTTCAAAAAAATAAAATACAAAAAAACATCCCTTCTCCCTCCAGACAGGTATAAATGTGGCAACACTTAATTTGATATCTCTGCAAAGTGCCTGGATGCGAAAATGGTTTCTTCTCGCAGCAGCATGACTCCGCTGTGAGGGAAGTGTAAGTGCTCATCTGGCTGTTTCTGCAGAACAGCCACAGTAGCCTATTTTTGACATCTGCGTATCTATGCAGAGCAGATTTCTGCAGTAATGGCATCTCATCCCATCGGGTTCACTGTAGGAGTGATGTAGATATCAACAGTATGTCAGAGACCATTTCTTTTTTCTACCCCGTGTCCTCTCTTTCACACTCACTCATGTCTTCCTCCTCCTCCTTTCTTCAAATGTCACATTCACAGCTGGTGATATTTTTAGCAAGACCTTCCATTTGCTGTCTTTAGAGATTTGGGTTTATCACCTCGGCACAATGCGCTGAAACAATATCTATTTTTGAGATGGAGCGCATACGGCACCAGCTGTAACTTGATTAACATGGTTTAGTGGCGCTTGCAAACATGTATATTTGTTTTTTTTGCATTATGGATTCTAGTCATTTAAATAATTACCTCATTTGGATCGTGCCACATTTTAGGGGAAGAGCTAAAGTGGTGGGACTCCTGCTGGAACTACTGACAGGATCACAAAGCTCTCCTTGCTCAGTGATGAGCTCTTTCCACTCAGTGTTTCAGTCAAGTGCTTTTTGCCATTTTCTTTTAACACTCGTACACGGGCACAGTCTTGTGCCTTTCTGAAGTACATCCTTGGACATCTCTACTTTGAAATGCATCCTTTGTGCCATTGCTGTCTGGACTGTGCCCACGACTCTGATGCATACTTGATAAAATAGGCAGAGCAGCTACACTTCTCAGAAACTTGGCAGCTTGTGAACTTGGGACTCGATTGATGACATTTCACAAGAGCGCCAAAAGCCAAGAAGTGCGCAGGTTGGCCCTTCCACCTGCGTGAAGCTAATCTGATGGATTCTTTCAATGGATCCTTCAAACAGGGGAAAAGAGGGTCGCAAGTGTGCGTTGGAGGACAACGCCTGTGCCACTGTGGCGTAATCAAGTGCATCCTTTGAAGGCTGCAGCTACTTAAATGAAGCACTGCTAATTAGACACGTGACCTCAGCGCAACAATTAGCTGTTTGCTAACATGGTAACCCCCTTGATTAAAGAAGAGTGAGATCCTCATCAGACATTTCTGTCCAAGCAGCTCTTTAATATCAAGCTGACAAATCCAAAGAAATGTCCCGCTTGTTAAGAGACCACCGGCCTCCTTTAGAAGTCAACGCAGCATGTTTTGAACCAACTGTTGGTCTCATTTCTTATAAATAGGCAGTTTTATTGATCTAAAGGCATCGCCATCTGTCCAAACTCCTGGCGAGAGGCGGAGTCACGCCTGGACCCACAGCTTCAGCTGATGTCTGCCTGTGTGTTACCCATCTGCCTTGTTGTCATTGTTTTTTTGTTTCTTTCATGTCCTCCCTCCTGCTGTACTGGGTGTGTCCCCCTGGTTCCTGGCCCCCACACACCTGCCCTGCCTTTGTCATCAGCTCACCTGGCCCACATCAACTCAATCACCTGCACCTTAAAAGCCCGCTCCTCCTTTCTGTTCGTCTCCAGTTTGTTGTTGAACTCTGGTGGTGAGTTTTTACTAGGCTCTTGGGAACCTTCAATGTGTTTTTGCCCTCTAGTTTTTGGGATTTTTGTAATTGGATTTTAGATAATGGACTTTATACTGCTGCCTCGTCTAACCTGTCATTTTGTCTCTTTTTGTTTCTCAGCCACTCTCTCTTCAACCAGCCAGTCATGCTCAGACTCTTGCCTCACTCCCTGTTCAGTTCTTCCTTCCACATTTCATCAGCTCTTGCTATTCTGTGTGGAAAAAATAAACATTTTCCTGGGTCAGCTGAGAACATCTGTATCCAAAATTATATATATATATATATATATATATATATATATATATATATATATATACCTTCTTTGGCATGTATGAATCACTCTAAAATTCAAGTGAGACTTGGTATCGATTGCTCTTCTCCTGCCCTTGGACTCGGAGAGAAAAAGAAGAGTCCCTGCCATCACCTACCTCTGATAAAATAAAGTAGAAATGAACATCAGAGGATAGAGTTACACTGTGCGTGCAGTGGTTGTAGAAATATAGAAGTATATTGAATCACCCAGTGAGTCCGACTTCTTTTATTATCTTGTTTCTGACTCGGCTCATCTCCACTTCCAATATGTAACTTTATTAACTGTAATATTTCATTAACAGGTCAGCACAGGTGGTGGAGATTTGTTTTGTGGTTTTTTTTTTTTCTTTAATGCCAGGTTCGTTGTTTCTTCCTGGTGTAACTTTATTGACTTCTCTTGTCTTGATATCTGCATTTAGAAGTAAGTGCTGAAGTTTCTCTGGTGGCCTTTCAGAGCACAAAGATGGCATATTTATGTGCATATTTCCTCATTGCCTCCTAACTCCACGGTCTTTGTGGGTTCTGTTCCATTTCTGGGTCTTCAATTTGAAGGCCCTTCCTTCAAAAACTACAAGAAACACCAAATTTATTAAATGTTCAGCCCACCCGAGAGCAGCTCTTCTATTTCTGCTGTAAATTTAGCCTTATACTCGCAGGCTAATAGCTCCGACGACCCAGGAAACATTATAATAATTACACAGGGCACACCTCTAGATCCACAGAAGGCTGCTCAAATACTGTCTGATACTGCAACCAAAGGTGTAATCATCTAAAAGGGAGTGATTTGAATCCTCTGAGGACCTCAGGGAGCCGTGGAGCATGACAGGGCCATGATACGCTACATTGTGACAGCATTGGTCACATTGCCTGTCGCTTCCACTTCTCAATTCAGGTCAGTGCCGATGTGGTGCTCCGGTGTGAGAACACTGAGTACCCATCAGTATGCCTCACTTACTCCAGAGGTTGGTTGAGCCGCCCTGTAGAACCTGAGGAAAGAGGAAAAGTGTGTTATTGCAGAACAAAATGACGCAGTGTGTGAATGACAAACCTCAGAGAGGTACAAGGATGACGAGACTCGCGTTGTCGAATCCTGCTGCCAAATCTGATCAACTTTGTGATGTTTTTGCACCGGTGGCCTTCAACACTTGACTTTTACCTCCGTCTTAACTCCCACCTTTGTTTTATTTTTTATCTAAGCTCACTGGTAGCCTCTGCCAGGATGGCTCAACTCAGCCCAGCATCCTCAGAGAGAGAAGTAAACCTTTTAGTTTATCATTAAGAGGCAGGAGTAAACCCTGGACAGGTCACTAGTCAATCACAGAATAAACACACTGTCACACTCAGGAACAATTTGAAGTCACCCCTCGTACTACTAGTCATGTTTTCAGAATTATGAGACTTGGTAATTCATACATCCCTTTCCACTAATGTAAAAACATTCTTTTGCAGAGAAGTGTTACTTCTGTTCTCTCACAGAAGTCATTGTCTATGTTTCGTGAATTGGTATTTGTTTCTCTATGAAGGTCCTCAACTCCAACTTTCCTTGCAGATACCGCTACCTATTATATTTTCTTCAATTCTCACCCACAGTGCAGCAGCGCTACAGCATCTCAGAGTGCAGCGTCTAGGCAGTACCCCAAGGGGTGGTGGAGGGGAGTCAGATTTCTGAGGTTGCACCGAAATTTCCATGTTGCGCCATCCTGACAACACAAGATCAAAGGAAGGCTCTGTGTAAAATACGTCTGGATGGATAAGTATTCTAAGAGCGAGTGCTCATTCGCATAGAACTGGAGGTGTGCGGGGTTCCACGGGCACCCAAAATTATGCGGTTGGAGGTCATGCACATCATTGTTCTGAGGGGCACACATGCTGAAGATAAATTTTAATTATCACAATTTCCACGGCAGTAATCGAGGAAGGAACCATGGTCCAGCATTTGGTTC
The DNA here is from genome assembly GCA_911728415.1 of Lagocephalus sceleratus. NCBI lineage: Eukaryota > Metazoa > Chordata > Actinopteri > Tetraodontiformes > Tetraodontidae > Lagocephalus > Lagocephalus sceleratus. The sequence goes on along the minus strand of CAJVRN010000030.1, from coordinate 1,237,835 downwards.
CAAGGAGCAACAAACAGACATAACCTCTAATCAGCCAGGGTCAAGAGTGGATCCTGTAAGGCATTAAAAAACCAATGCCCATGGGTTGACTGTGCATATTTGAGTAAGTAGTCCACACATTTGAATGAATTTCTGCCTTTGGCTGATGTTTATGCCTGTCTTTTTTCCCCTGAGTGAGTAGGAGTTGTTGAGCCAGTGGCAAAAAAATTATATTGTGACTTGTCCCATTTTCCCTTGAGTCCTGGAAAATCATTGAGGAACACAACACCTGCTCCTACAAAGCACCTTTTCATTCCAAGACTGCCTCAAAAGAAAGGTATTGAACCACCGATATCCTGATCAGTGGGGAACCACTTTTGGAATCGCTAAATTTGAGAACTTTGAGCTTTTGGCTCAAAGCTGATGTTCAATGAGGGACAACTTCTTTCTTCCTGCAGCCCTCATGTGAAACTTGAACCCCACTGGCTGCTAAGCAACAACACCACATGACTTACCCCCCTGTTATCCATCTTTATGTATGGCCTATATCCCGACCTCACGCAACCATGACAACATTCACCATAAATCTAAATTAGAGTGCTCGCAACCAAGCGGCGGAGCAACCGAGATGTCACCTTAAACTGGTATTATTCAGGAGCCCGGTGGTTGGGTTCCTCCATCACTGGGAGAGCAGGGGCTTGACGGGGATATGACGAGGTTACCGCGTCGTAACCGCCATTTAGCAGAGAGAGATGTTTCAGTCTTGAAAAAACCTTGACATTTCTGAATGGAGGGGGCGGGTTGCCACGCGGCTAACATGTACGGTGTGGGTCGCACGAGCGTTGACACTTGAATGAGAGGAATGAATAACATGCGAATGCACATGTGGGTCATCCCTGTGGGAAGAGCATGGATAGCATGTGCATATGATGAAGGATGGCAATGATAGCCTACAACTAGGATAGTTGTCTTTTGTTTTATAACGGTTAAAAGATTGAAAAAAAGAACTGTAACCATCAGAACCAATCAATAAGCTCCCTAAATATGTACAGCTGGTGAAGAATGACTGAAAACATTTGCTGAAGATTTAGATGTAACCGTGTTCTGAATGAAAAGATTTCAACTAAACCAGGGAGTGCTCATAAAAACCAATGTTTTGGATTTTCCATTTTGAATCATATGCCTTTTATTCTGCTCAACAATGCAGAACATTCTGTGGCCTTCCAGCTTGGTTATGTGTGTTAGATTGCTCTCAGCACCATCACATATAACACTCAGTTACACAAGCCTTATTGTGAGTTAATGACATTTCTTTAAAGGGAGTATTTAAAGGTAATGAGATCACAACATCTGATTAGGTTTGAGCAACCATGAATTATTGAGTGCATTTACATGCACACTAATGAAGCAATTATTGGGAATAATCCATCAACATAAATAATTTGTTTGATGCATTTGCATGATTTTTAGGAAAAAAACTAATTTCTATTCATTCCTCAAAACCTCAGCCCTCCTATTGGTCTCGATCACAAAAGTTTGTGTACATCACCATGGCAACCCAGTTACTCAGACTAGTGCTATCAGCTGTTGGGATGTGGTTTGTGACTATCAGGAACACAATTACATCCACACTTCTGCTTCAAACGAGGGGGTGGTTGGGTCTCAGCCTCTCCTGCATCGCTGCATGCCACAGTCAGAAGCAAGGGTTTGTGGGAGAGTTGCTACTTGCCGGTGTTTTATGCTGTTTATGTGACTGTTTAACTAATCATAAAGCTGCACTTTTCAGATAATAACTGATTTGTTATTGTCTGTAAAGGTGCCTGCTGATGAGACCTGCAGATGACTCGTGGGTGTATCCTGCTGTGAAGGCTGGATGCTGCTCCCAGACACAGGACAAAGCATACATGTCTTTACACATCTAAAAACACCTTCAAAACAAAAGAAAACCTTTAAAACGACTTCACAACCAGTAAATGTCATCTTCTTCCACATTGGGGATGTTACAAATGCATATGTCTGTAATCCACAAGACAATCTACAATATTTCAGTCTATCCTTAACAACAGATCCAAACTAGATGTGGAATGGGAAGAAGGGATGATTTTAGTTCAGTCAGCACTTTTTAGGAAGTCCTTTTAGAGAAAAGAACGTTCTGGGTAGGCTACACACCAGTTCAAGCATTTGTCAACAGACAAACATTTCAGGAATTGCCGTCAGCAGTTCGTGAAATGTTTGGATTAGGCTAGTGGATTAGACGGCAAACATCCTTTTATTCAGTTGGGGACTGCATTTGCACATTTCCTTGCTGGATCCTACACGGTTTCCCACGTGCATGCTGTGTTTGCCCAAAGGCATTTTATGAAGACAAGGATATGAACCCCCCAAGGTTGTTTGTAACACATCGGCTTTTATGGAACATGAATGTACAGAATTATGCCAAATTAGATAAATTAGCACGGCGACACTGAGATCAGTTTAAGCAGCAACATTAAAACAAAAGTAACACGAGCTCTAGAATTAGAAAACATAGAAAAGTATACCGGAAATGGACCTAAATGTCAAAATTGTTGTATTTTTAGAACCGCTCCGCAGCTTTAACCACATATTAGCTACTAACGAGGGTGAACCCCTGTCACCGGCTCCGCGTATGTTTGCGTCACCCTTTACCGGATTAAACCTATTTCTGCAGGTGGCGCTCATCCATTGGCGCTTTCCAGCTCACCCCAGAGGAGACATGGCGGTGCCGTCGAGGGGCGTCCTTCAGGATGTCGGAGAATTTTTGGCTGCGTCTAAATTAAAACGGCATCATTGCTTTTACATGGTGACAAAATAATTTAGTAATCCGGCTTCCTGCCGGAACCGTCTTCTAAACGAAGCTGACGGGTGGATGTTTTCAGGCCTAGTATCAGAGCACATGAATACGTTATTTCTTACGTGCTCGATCGGTTTCAACTATAAATATTTATTGAATGGTGTATGTTGGTTCAGCTTATAGCTGAGTGGAGCTGGTGTATATCCATCAATGATGCTTGAAGAGCACAATAACTGATATTAGCAGTGAAACAGCCAGCAAAACAGTTCATCATTATTTTTGGAGCCATTAATGGGCTTTAGAACACTTTAATTCATACCCATCACTTCCAATTGAACACGGCAGCCTAAAGAGGTGGTAAAATCAGAAGAAAGAGTGTAGTTCTTCACCAAGGACCACTCTCCCTCAGTTTCATAGGTAATTGAAAATGTCATTTGGAGTGAAAAAGCTTTGAGGAAAAAAAGGCGTCTCCGCTCCGCTGCAGGTTTGATAGTAAGGTCTCCACAGAACTCTGACGCCGAGGAGAGGAGCCGCTCGATTATTAAGAGATGAACTCCTCTGCAGTGAAGACGTTTCTGCCATCGCTCCTTCGTGCATTTGGTGATCATTTATTCATTCCAGACATGATGCTGTGAGCCGCATTAACGCGATCCACCATGAATATTTATAAAGACAAAGTAAGTTAGAGGAAGTCACTAACTTCCGATAGCAACTGTTACATAGATTGGAATCAGCCATTCTAATATATGTAACATTCTTGGGGTTAAAACGTGGTCCAAATTAGCAGCGTGCTACACAATGGTGATGTTAATGCCCTCAAAAATGTGTGGTTGTTTTATGACAAAGAACACGAATAGTTCCTATTGTTGTTTTTTATTTAACTATCCCAGAAACAATAAGTAATACCACGCATAGTCTGAGCTATACATAACATGTGGGGTTAGTACTTATTAGCTGTGTTGGGGGATGAGAACGGTTTTTCACACCAGGAGGTGGAAAATGAGGAGCAAGCAAAATAACGTGTCGACAATTGACATATTAGCCAAGCAGAGCGTTGCTCACAGATGCTAAAATAAGCCAAGTTGTGTTGCGTTTTGTCACATGTCTCCGTATATGCTCCACAAAAGAAACTCCCCTTGCCAAAGGGAGGCAGAATCGCGTATTCAGAGGCAATTTGGATAAACGTAGCTTCAAGCATCTCTTTGAAAAGGTAAAATGTGAAACAGAAAACTGGAGCTGACGACAGCGGGATGCCGTCATGTTTCAAATAAACAATAAGAGAGGCGATTTTTCTGCACCTGTCACGACTGAATACTGCTGATTTCATGACCTGATTGTTTCTTACAGGCTGTATAAATCTGCGACGAAGCGGCGGAGCTGCAGGCAGTTAAACACTAAAAATGTGCTGCATGAGGCAGGAAGTGATGCCTGAGTTCAGCTTAAACAGCCACGGACACAAATACACATTTAATGATGGCTGAGGAGGGAAGGGGAGGGAGGTGGACGCTGTAAATACTCCCCCCATTCTTCTCCGCCTGTTCACTCTATTTATTCTTGCTGTGTTTGGGTTTTTTTCCCCCTCCATAAAAAAGAAGCTTCCACTTTGTATCTCATGATGCCACCTTTACTGTATGCTTTGCTGCCTCCTCGTCAATGCATCCCACACTTCTTTGCTGTCCAGGACCTTTGCAAACCATAGGGTTGCCATGGCGACCACTCTGCTTGGCCTGAAGGATCTCTGCCCTTTGGTTTGCACCGTGTTCACCACAAATAGCCCACTCTCTTTTATTTTTGATGGGTTGACAGTGGGGTTGATTTCATTGACGTTTCCCTTACAGTCTCTTCCTCCACAGCTTATGAAACATCTTCTCTTGCAGGAAAATGTCTGGGGGGGGGCTTTTAAAAGACATACCGGGGTAGAGATATCCAATTTTCATCAGTGTGGGACAATGTGACGCTTGGTTTGTTGTGTGTAACTGAATTTCTGGGTCAGATGGATGGAAGGGGAGAGGAGCACTGATCTGTACAGGAAAACATCAAGTTTGCACAGGAAGTATAAATAGAAAGGAAGCCCCCCCCCCAGTCCCTCCATTCGGTGCCAGTAAGCTCAAGAGTGCCCCCTCCTGGTTGATGTCCCATATTGTTGAACATTCCCTGGAAATTCTAAAATTCTGTCCTGCTGAGCTTTGAGGCAAATTCCAACCAGAATATTTAAAGCAACATATCTCACCTGCCGCGATGTCAACTCCCCCAATCATGGCGTTAAAAGATCAAAACGTGTTCCAGGGAGCCGGGAAGTGTTTATGCCATCGCCCAGCAGCGTACAGGAGACTGCTCCTGTGAAGGCTGTTGCACTGCAGGACACCGCTAACAATGCAGACATGTTTGGGAAATGTCCCGGCTCACGAAGACAGGAGAGGGGGAGACGGCTCATTACCGCTCAGCCCATCGAGAAAAAGAAAACACACACAAACGTACAAGCTGAAACCCAAATATCAAGAAATCAGTAAACAGATACTGATATACGTGCTTAATGCTCCACTCCCTCTTGTTTCCTGCATTTCATTTGTTGGATCCTGGGACTGGGCATGACTTCCAACCACCTCCACTAATAGCTGAGCCTTCTCTCTTAGACTTGGCTGAAATTAGTGTCAGGAGTCGCAGTGACCACTGACCAGGCTTTAGCATGTCCTCGGAATGTCGACGTCCCCTCAGAGGAGGAGCACGAAGCCCTGGCGTCTAATGACACTGCCCCCTACTGCTCGTGCGCGGAGGTGCTGCATGTTGTGACCCCCGCTGTGACCTTTTGTGTTGTGGTTGGGACGAGCATGAAAACCCTCGCGTCTGCGTAATTGCCGTCATTATCTCTGCGGGGTTTGTGCAGTCTACCTAATCTGCACAATCACAACGAGGGTGCGTGTGTGTGTGGGGGGGGGGGTCGAAGGGCCATTCCTCCCCAGCTCCTGATTACCTGATCAATTACGGACTAACGCCTCAGACCTGCTGACGTCAGCCGTCAACACAAGGTCAGGGAGTCCAGGTCTGGTCCATGACAGCAGGCGGCGAGGATCTGGGTGGACGTGCCTGTCGGAGGCAGCGGGATATTAAAGGTAATGGCTCCGCTGTGATTGTTCTCATCCTGCTCATCCTCCGGAGGCAGCGACTTTCCTCGACTATTCAACGCCATCTGGCCAAAAAGACACCCAGAGGGGCGGAGCGGAGCTGGGGGGGGGCAGCTCCTGCTCAGCGGGGTCATCAGCGGGCGCCCTGTGTGGCGGAGCTGCTGAACTTCAGGGCCGGCATGTTGACTCTGTCCCCTGAAATCTGCAAACAGTTCCGTCCAACGAATCCACGGAGCAAACATGGCATGTCACACGGACCCTGTAAACACAGAGATGCACCTATGGGGGGGGTGAGCTGCCAATCATTTATGTCCACCCTCCAGAGTCTTCACTCACTTTCTTCCACATTAGAGAAAATTTGATTTGGTAAAGATAATGGGATGCAAATTGCTTTCTTCACATTTTTCCATTATTATGAGATTATTTATAAATGACTTCTTCAGATGCTTTATTTATATTGACACTCTTCTACCTCCTGCGTGAGGAATAAAATATAATATGGACACACAAACTCTTCAACATGGTGTTTATAGGAACAAATGATTTATGCAAGGCCGAACCATGGTTGGGCATTACGGGGGTTACAGGGTGTTCAAATATTAACATTCTTTCAGATGAATAAATCAGGCCTTCGTAGGCTAATAACAATGTGGTGATATCTGTCAGACAGGTGATGCATGTTTCATGGTGCTTTCTTTCATCGTGGATGAGAGGTTTGGGTCGAAAGTAGAGGCGCTCGATCCCATCTGGGCCTCGTTGTCTCCCTGTACGCACGGAACAGGTTTCATGAGGCCAAACTTTCCTTTAGTTCCTCGCCATCTGTTTCACGGGAAACGATGGAAGGAAATTGCAGAATGTATATAAAAAACTCTGAAGGACCGGAGGTGCACTGACCCTCAGCTGACACGCTGTCGTCATGTGTCTCAGAGGCTGGTCAAAGAGGCGTTGCTGTAGGCCAGGAGGGGCTGGGGGAAGCTGGCAGGTAGCAGAGGGAACGGCACGGTGTGGCGGGACACCGTCAACTACAAACAGAATCGTCATGGTGATTAGGCCAAAAGGAGCAGATTTGGTAGAAGGGTGGAGGCTGACTGTACCTGTGGGAACGTAATCTTCATGTCGATGCTGTCTGACGAGGTGGCGACCATCGACGCCGACACTTCCCGCTCGGGATTTCTTTCATCTTTCTGGGAGAAGCCGAGAAGGAATGCCATGCCTGGGATGTAGCTTCCAACCCTGGGAAAGGTTAAAAACCAAATAAAGTAAACACAGGGAACAAATTGTTGTGTCCCATCAAACGCCCCCCTTCTGTTCCACCTCCTGCTCACCTCCTGCCGAACTCCGCCATGCATTCAGGGATGTTGCCCCAGTTCAAACTGGCCTTCATGGCTGGCTTAGAGCCAGGCAGATGTGCAGCTTCAGCGCTCACTGACATTTCGTAGGTCTGACATTCAGCGCCCCATCTGATGTTTGCCTGGACCAAACAGAAATCAGCCAGAATCGATCACAAAGAGGGCCGAGTCCCTCACACAGGCGCATGTAGCCTCAGCAGGCAGAGTCACACAGTAAAATCCTGCTCTGGTTTCACCCTCATGGAGCAGAGGAGCGACTCATGCAGTTAAATAACAATAATTGCTACAGTGATTATCCAAAACACCCTCCGATCCTGGCTTTCTGTTTTAATTTTGCACAATTAATTTGTACTCAAACTCCAAAGCTGAAGAAGAGGGTAGCTAAAGCATCATTATCAAAAAGAGTAGACCTGCTAATGCTGTATTATTATTATTATTATTATTGTTGTTATTATTGTTATTATTGTTATTATTATTATTATTATTATTATTATTATTATTATTATTATTATTATTATGTAGCTCAGTTAGACACTGAGATTTACAAGCAGGTAATTTAATAAAAGTAAATGGAAGTCATTACAAAGATAATATTTCACCAGACATCTAAAAATCATCAGAGGCTCCAACATGTCTAAGAAATGTCATCAAATATTGAAGAACAGGAAATGTGAGTTCTGATCTGAGCTTTCTTAAAACCTGAGAAGACGGCCACACAGCTGCTCTCCACCGAGGGCAGCTTTTCCAGGTCGCCAGGGTTTTTTGCTGGCACCATTTTCCTATTTTGCTGCCTGTCAACAGACTCCCGATTGACGGTAAGTTGACTCGAACAGCAGCTCGATAGCTAATTGTACTCCTCCGTTATAATGTACACGACCTTTTTGAAAGTTTAAAACAGGAAAGTTTGAAACAGGAAAGTTTGAAACAGTGTGTAGCAGAGCAGTGTGTAGCACTGTACATGTTAATTAACACTTGACATGGTGCCAAAGGCTGCAGGCTGACGTTAACCTGATGTTAATAGCTGATAGAAAATAATTCCACTCTCAACTGTGTTTAAACACTCAGATAGTATCCATGGATTTTTTTCGGGGAGGAAATCATTATTGGTTTGATTCAAATTCAGATGCTGGTTCCCAGAAACCTTCACCAGCAAAACTCCCACGATCATGAGCATGATCATCACTCAGCAACATGCAATTGATTAGTAAATATACATAAAAAAGAAAAGGTATTTTACCCCATCGGGTGTGTTAACAAAGCGCTACTCAAATGCTTGGTGTTTTCACGATTGATTGGTCTTTTGTTCATTGTGAAGAGTTACTGTTCCATGATTAAAGATCCTTTAACGGCTCCTCAGAATCGCTCCAGCCGAGCTGATTGGCACAGCTGGAAGCTGGAGCTTTTTGGCCAATTGGACTCATTTAAAATAAAAACAATTGCGCCAGATGAGTGCAAAAAACTGGTCAAAGTGAAACATTCTTTTGAAACACATATATGTGAAAGCGCATCCCTGCCCCGCGGCGGCGGTCTTTACCTTCATATTGAGGGGGCTGATGGGGATGGTGGACTTCATGCACATCCTCCAGGTGGTGGATTCTCCCACCTGAGACACGGTCAGCTGAGAGTTGGGAATGCCAGCCTCCATCCTGGAGGAGAAGGAGGCCTCGTAACCCTCGGGCCTCTGACTGCCACTCATGGCGAGAGCTTTGAAAGTGAACAGAGGTTTAGGGGCTGCGACCTGAAGGGGACAGAGAGGAGTCTGAGCGAGGGAAGTGAGTCCATTAAATAATGGACTCTTCGACATCCCTCATGAGGAGAATCCAGAGCTAATGTTACCGTTGGGAGGTCAAAAGGACTACTGTCAAGTCCTTGCTCAATGGAAGATGATGATCCTTTGACTTCCTGTTTGAACAGAGAAACACAACGATGGAATGTAAAGAACTGTTGTAGAAACACCAAGATGAAAGGCTAAGGACACACCTTGGAGAGGCTCCTCAGGGTCTCCAACAGCTGGCGGGTGCTTGTCTGGACTTTACTGGGGTCAGCGTCAAACTCAAGGTGGATTTTCTCAACATTTTTCTCGGTCGCAACTAATGATAGAGCAGAGTTGGTGATAACACAGAGAACCACCACTGAGTTCTCCCCAGAGCAGGAGAACCTCTGATCAACAGTCCAACCTCGCCCATTCACAGGATCTGATCATGTCAATAGCTGACTCTTTTCCCAGATAACAAATGGTTTTGTTTTCTCTTTTTTAATCTGTACAGAATACTTTTTTATTTAATTTTCTTAGATGTGTTGGATTGGGCAGCATACCTGGCACAGCTTTGATCTCCATGTGTGTGAATCCCAATAAATAGTACAGAGGGTACTCCTCGTGATAATATTCCCTCTGTATCTCTGAGTTTGCACACAGACTGAGCCCATAAATGCTGCTCCCAGCACAGAATTTACTGCTCGAATGCCACGAGTTTGCTTCCAACGTCTGCCGGGATGGAGAACAAATCACAGAATAATCAGTCTGCAGCAAAAACACCCTGAAGGTGTCGGCTGTACCTGTTTGTCCTCAACCTCTGTTGCTGTAGTGACCTTGTCGGGGATTAAGGGTGTCACTTTAGCCGGATCCACAATGTTTCTGTTGACTGCATATACATTTGAGCTGTAAAACAAAGAAGTTCAGCAATCAGCTCATGGGAAGCATATAAAAAAAGCAATAATCTCAATTTTAACCTGAATATAAATATACCAAATTAATTCCTCAAGTGTAGTTTAAGAGTGGAATTCAGAGTTTCAACCATAACACAAAAAAAGAAACCTGAGTGAGGCAATGTCAAATTCTTCTTTGGAAAGAGGGAAGTCGATTTCAAACTTCTTGTCTTTGATGTTTATCTTAGCGTTAAAGTTGAACGAGATGGAAACAGGTATTTTGCTCTTTAGCTCAGAACCGCACTGGAACAATTCTGTGTTGATCCCAAAGAAGAGCCACAAATCTTTTGTGAACCTGTAAGAAATAAAAGAACACAAAAACAAAAAAGTACAAGTACCATATCACATGTAGGTTAAAGAAAATATGACATCAGTTAGCATACTCAGTAAACATGTTTGTAGCATAATTTAAAGGAAATGGAAACAAAAGATTTTACCCAATGAAACCATCACTTTCCAGGGACACTTGAGAGTTTAGAAGTTGTCCGAGGCTCTCTGTCATAGGTGGATTTACTGCAGCCTTGGCTACAACACAGAAAGCATGTAAAGTTCCTCAGTTCTGTAATTCTTCGCCCCACCCACAAACTTCTCACACTCTTTTCATTTGGATTTAAAGATTGTGCAATCTGGCTGCTCACCATTAACAGTGAGTGCAGTAACGGACTGATAATATTTGCTGATCTCCAGCGGTAAACCCAGACTGGTCGCTTGGAAGAAGCGCATCTCGAAGGTTAGGAACGGCTTAACGCGGTGCCAGGACATCCGCTCCTGTAAACTGTGAATCACACCCCACAGGGGGCTCTCTTTCCCTGCAGAAGCCCGCATGGCCTGCAAGAGCGCGGAACAGCCTTTCAGCAGCGAGATAACCAGCTTTGGGCGTTTGATCCTCAGGGGGCATCAACCCCCCTCACCTGGACGACTTTCTGGATGATGTCTTTGTCGATGTTGAGGAAGAACCACTCTTGTCCAGAGAAGCGGGAATAGGCGGTAAAGGCGTTCTTGTTGTTGGGCAGAGCCTCCCAGTTTTTAAACTGACAGAAAAACAGAAGAAGTAACTCGTGTTCCATCGTTTCCAGCTTTTATGGATACTCACCCTGTCTAAGACGGCCTTGAAGTCAGTGAAACTGAACGTCTCTGGTATGGCGCTCCGGAACAGCTCCTTGATCCCATCAGCCCGGACGCCGAACTGTAGGAGGAGAAATCCGCAGGTTTGCTCCGAGTTTGGGAAATGAGTGATTTTCATGAAGCAGTGATGCACCTCCAACAGCTGCATGATTCTCCCAATGAAGAACAATTTGGATTTCATGATGATTTCAGAGGGGAAGACATTCCTTTCATTTCGCAGCATGAAGACCTCAGCAGCGCTGCCAATGAGGAAATTGTCTGAATTCCCGACAAAAAAAGGTGAAAGGGTCAGTAAAAGTCCTCAGAGACATGAGAGAATTCCTGCAGCGTCGTACCGTTGAACCAGTCCATCCGCATTGCATTGCTGTTCTGATAGTTGAGGTGGGCGAATTTAGGCGCCAGGATTTTCACGGCAATATTGCAGGTGCTGGAGCTATCATGGAAGGAAGATAAATGTAACTTAGCAGGGCGGTCTGGACAGATCTGGATACAGTAGCCATGCTGCTCACAGGAAGTGATTCTCTGGCGTGGCGGATCTGGCGAGGCTTCTTAAGTAGTGGTACGCTGAGCTGATGACATTGGGGTCTTTCTCCTCCAGCAGACGGGACGTCACTGTGGAAACCAGTGCCATGGAGGGCTTGGTCTCAAACAGGATGATGAAAGCCAACATCCGAACCTCGGCAGGGAGGGTGTCTTGCAGGAACAGATTCAGGGTGATGCCCCGGACCTGACATTGGACATCAAAGGTTCACTTCCATACGCCTGCGCCGTTAACGGAAAACCTCTGGGCTCTTACGCTGTGAGGGTCTCTGGTGGCGATGAGTCTGAGCGACTGCACGGCAGCGCTCACCACCGCCGGGGACAGCTCCACGGAGGAGGCTGCCACGCCGGGTAGGAAGAGCATGATGGTCTTGATGCTGCCCGGGTGGCCTGCATTCCCCAGAGCCTTCAGGGCGGTCACCATCTCGGTCTCGTTGCGCTTTGTCAGACTCTCCTTGGCTATGTTGAGCAGTGGCTGGCACACAAGTCAAGAGTCGGTCCTAAACCCTCGCCTCTGTACCCAAGCATAACGATCGGTCACTCGTTTAGTTACCTGAACTGTGTTGATGGGACAAAGGGTTTGATAGGCACAGTTTCGGTACACCAGGGAGCCGTAGCTAAGCATCACGGTTTGCCACAGATAAATGTTGCAATTGGTGAACGGCAACCCGAGGAAGACCTGAGAGAGAGAGATGGACCGTGTCAGGGGCGAGGGGATCCCTTGAATTCAAGTTCACTTCACGTGGACTCACTTTGGCCATCTCTACCAGCTCAGAAGTGGGCTGCAGATGGTTGACCGATAACAGAATGGCCTGCACGGCTTCTGCCACACTCACATCACCAGCTTGGAACCGACTCTTCAGGAACCTGAGGATCCTGGCATCGTTGACCTCAGTGACCGTGTCCAAAAACCAGTCTCTGATGGACGAGAGGAAACAAAACTAGTGCTGGAGACGGGGTTTACAACTTTACTAAATCCCCTGAACACAACATGTGAATGAGCCCAGAATGACATCATAGTTATCACACAAATACACATGCACACACACATATCCTTGTATCTTTGTGACATAAACATAATGATGCCTGACCACCCCTTACCCTAACCATCCCAACTAACCCCTAAACCTAACCTAGAGCCAATTCTAAACCAACCTGAAAAGGTCTTGACCCTCAAACAGCTCTTTGAAACATCCTCACTTCCCAAAAATGTCCTCACTTTGATAGCAGAATGCCCGTCTGTCCCCCCCGCAGTGATACATAACAAACATATTAAAAAAGCACACACAGAATAGACCTTTCTTGAGTAGAAGGACAGTGCAGCAAAGCCGGTCTTTCCTTGAGACAAACCCCCCCAGATTCATTGTCTTGGTGACGGTCATATGTATGTGACCTCACACGTCAGCCTATGTGTGTGTGTGTGTTTCATATCAGCTCTTTCTAACATGCAGGAAGAGACGCATTATGAAGGTCAGCCCGGCGTTGCTGACCTTTGCTCCCTGTTTCCTGCCAACTGCTTCCACATCTCTTCCAGTTCTTTGTCCGGCATCGCTCTGAGGAGTTGATACAGCTTGATGTTGTCCTCCGTGGTTGTGCTGCGAATGTCGTGTTTGTTCTCTTCGGCCAGCTGTTTGATGAGCTTGATGGCCTGTGTGGAGCAAAGATGCTTTAAACGCCGATTTGCATTTTAAATGACTGGGACAAGAATTCAGTGTAAACTCAAAGATGACTTCAGGTGACAAACATCTCTGTCAGGTGCTTTCCTCCGGTACCTCACCTTGGACATGGGGTCGTTCAGGTCCTCCATGATGATGGGGAAGGTGGCTCCAGCGGCAAACTTGAACTTGAGGTCGCCCTTGTTTTCCATCGGCTCCACTGTGAGCAGCTTCTGTACGTCACTCACCTTGACCAGTACCAGTTCCTTCCTGCAGGGGGAGCCATTTAAAGCAGCCGTTAGCAGAGTCTCGGAGTGGCGCTGCGTGCAGATGTTTCCTAGTCTTACACTGCCTCCATCTTGAAATTGCCCCCCTTGACGTTGAAGGGGCTGAAGAACTGCCGCTCCACTCCACGCACTCTGTCGATGAGGCCGCCATCCGCTGTCGGCTTGATGGAGTAAAGGTCTCTGACCGTGGAGATGACGGACTCTCCCTTCTGGGTGAGGACACACACAGATGCAGCGTTGACGGCGGACTGCTTGACTCCCACGTGCATGAGGGGGCGACCCCGCAGACCTGTTTGGAGGCGGTGTCGGGCACAGCCGTCGCCATCCCGGTGTACATGGCGACCTTCTCCCTGCAGTTGTTGACGTCCAGCACCCGGGTGACCCTCAGCTCCTTCGCCTCTCCGTCCATCTCGGTGGCGTAGCTGCTTTGACACTTGCCGTGAATTCCGACCTGCAAAATCAGTCCAGATCTGTAGATTTCTAAACTAAAAGGACTACAAAAAGAAGGTTTTTGTTGCAGGACTCGCCTCCTCCAGCTCATAGATGGTCTGAGTGAGCTTGATGGTGGCGTGAAAGAGGCTCAGGATGCCCCTCACGATGTTGACGACGGTGTCAGACACCCCTGAGGAGGCCTGGATTGTGCTGACGTGGCCGCCCGCGTACTTGAACAGGAAGGGCTTGGCAAACTGGATGAGGAGGAGCTGGGTGAGTTTCGGCGAGGCCACGAAGTCGGCTTTCCCCGGGTAGCCGTTGAACTCCTCAAACTTCACATTTGAAACCTGCGAAGGAGGACAGAGGCGTCCTGTGGGGTGACTCAGAGGTGGCTAAAGGTCAGCGGCGGGGACACGATACCTGAAGGGAGAAGGTGTCTTCCGACACACCTCTGATAATCAGTTGGCAAGTCATCCTCACGGCGGACTCCGCCAGGTTTGGCACGCCGAGCCCAAACCTCATCTGCCCCTCATACTTGTATTCGTATGTTTTGTTCGGGTTCAGGCTGAGGTCTGCAAAATAGTCCCATATGGGGGCGTTGGATCATTTACTGTTTGGGAGAATTTTTCAGAAACTGTGTTAAAGGTGGGCTCACCATAGCGGACGCTCTCGCATGCTGAAAGACGGAAAAAAAGAAACAGATGTGTGACACACGTGCGCATATTCCCGCGGGTGTTCAGGCCCGAGCTGATTTAATTACATCAATATTCATCGTGCACATTTGATTAAAAACATGCAGCAGAGTTAAATGAGAGCCCTCAGACTCCAGAAGGAAAGCGAGAACTTACTGGCCAAGGCCACCAGGCAGCACAGGAAGAGTCCCCGCATCGTGCAATAGAAGCAAATATTTCATACTTCTCCTTTTAAAGCGGCGTCCTCTCTCTCTCTCTGTCATTTGTAATCAGTGGGGAAGCTATTTGCACTGATGAGAGAGAGGAAAATTAAACATGTTCCTGTGACATTGTCGCTGTGACACTGTCACCATGACAATGTCAGCGCAATGAGAGCGGTTTTGGACCCCCATCAGAAAGCTGGTTGCAGGCCTTGTAGGCCTTTGGAGTTTGGACTCACGTTCATTCCCTCAAAAAACAACGTCAACATGTTTTGTGCAGCTGAATGAGAGGGTGAAACGAGGGGATCCACATTTGTTCCGCCAGTGAGACTCGATGAAGAAAAAGGCAGCAGGCGTCGTTCTCCTCTTCTGGTTCTGCATCATGCAGAGGCGTCACGAAACCTCTTCTTGGACCCAGCAGAGCGAAACGTGGAGAATCGCTGCTCCCCCTGCTGATTTTGTTTTTTTTTTAAAAAAAAATCTTCAGTTCTGAATGACATCAGGCAGCAACTTTTGCATCAACCCTTTGAGGCCTTGGTAGTGTTTTTGCAGAGGTTCCTAGGAGTAAAATCATCAAAGTGTTTTTGTCAAATAGATCTAAAATCACAACAATGTTGCAGAAGTTGGACTTTAAAAATGTCATTTCCATGTCAGATATATTCACTCGATAGTGATTTCCATTTTTGTAACCATATCGATGACAAAATATTATTTCAAAATTTTAATAAATAATATTCAGTATTTTCAATGGTCACCAGGTAGCTTCTGTAATATTTTTTATTATAGGCTGTAATTCCCATATCAGCCACCAGATAGAGACGTTGATCTATTTATTGGAGAGGGAACATGCAGAGAAACTTTACTGTAACTCCTAAACTGAGATGTTGAGAGTAACATGCAAAAAAAAGACGGACACGTCTTTTGATACATTCATTTTAATAATTTACAAATCGATTTTTAACAAAAGAAGTATAGGCTTCAGTGGAGTTAGCATATTTGGCGTGTTAAATGGGAAATACACGTTTTGAATCTGCTCATGTTGCCAAGGAACACAAAACAGATGGAACGCCTGAACGCTGGCAGACTTGTAGAAGGGAAACATGATGTTTAGGTGTTTTTCTGAAGACTTCTGAACCAAACAATTCCTCCCGCACCTCCCAGAAATGAAAGCAAGAGTCACTGGATGCTGCAGAAGGTGTTCAGGCTCCGGCTGTGTTAGTTCATCTCAGGCATTCAAAACAACACGGTACATTTTTGAAAAGCCTGTAGTACTCCTCCTGAATCTGGAATGACATCCACAACGGGGAACTTTAGATGTACTAAACGTACGCCTACGGGGTTCTGAAACGGCCGGTTTTACCTTTCTGGACAGCACGCAGAGGAAGATGAAGATGAACATCCCCTGGAAGGTGTTGCTGATGGTGAACAGGTAGGCGGTGAGGGTGGTCTCATGGAGAATGTGCAGCACTCCGAAGGTCCAGGTGGCTCCGAGCACAAAGAGCAGCGCCATGGCACCACGGGCACAGGACCTGAGGGCCACCAACAACACCCAGATACAAAGACCCGCCTAATCCGCCCTCCCCCTCCACGACCTTCTCCACAGGTGCAGGCTTGATCCTACCTGATGTTTTCGAAGTGGCTGATTTCGGGTTTTTTCACAGCAGTGTGTCGGTACACTTTGTAGATGATCACTCCGAAAGCCAAGAGATTAACCTTTAGGGGAGAGACGTGACAAACGAACACAACAACAACAACAACAACAACAACAACAACAATGATAAAAGAGCTGATGAATATTTATGGGAGGATTCACATTCGGTGATTTCAGTTCAGACTTTAATTTTAGAAAGTGAGTTAATCTCACCAGGATGATCAGGCAGGCCGGCCCGATGAAGCTCCATATGAAGTGGTTCTCTGTGCTCAACCAGCAGCTGCGACCAACAGAGACGTGCTTTTATCTGATAACGTCACATTTAACCACCTCTAGTGAAACTACCTCTGCTCATATCTTCCACAAAGCCTTCATATTGTAATTAGGACTATCCTAATTCATTCTTAAAAAAAAAATAAGCAAAAAAGTATTTTCCTCTTACACCTTATCGGTGCCATAGTACTTGAAGCCGAGTGTTGCTGAGATGGCCACCACCACCGCCGGGCTTCCGTAGCCAAAGACGTAGAAGTTGCGGTGCAGGAAGCCTTTGTTGTAGATGACGCCGACCACGATCAGGTACAGGTGAATGCCCTCGATGCACATCCAGGCGAACGCCGCCAGGAAGAAGTAGTGCAGCAGGCCAGCGATCACCGAGCAGAAGAGCTGTGGATCGAGAGCAAGAGGGGGCGAGATGTCCTCCTCCTGCCCCCGGCAGGATGCACGTATGGCCCCGTGCCCCTCGCTCTTGAGCGCGCTCACCTTGTGTGTGTTCATGTTGATCCCCACCAGGAAGATGAACTCGGCCATGAAGAGGCTGCAGCACAGGTTCTTGTGGATGGTCGTCCTGGTGCTCTGGATCTCGCTGAAGAACCAGAAGGTGAAGATGCACATGGACAGACAGATGAGGGAGATGATCATCCCCAGCTGGGTGATCCTGGTCAGGATGGTGCTGTGGGCCCCCAGCTGAGGAGCAAATTGAACGGGAGGCGCTTTTCATTCGGGAGCTTCACGGTTTGCTGAAGTTTGTAATTTGTCATATTCGGTCTCGCTCGGAATGTTTCGATGATGCCTTCGAGGCGCATCCCCCGCGGGTTGGACTGCGGGGAATGCGGCCAGGCGGGGTCACCTGATGTTGTGATGCTGCTCCAAACCAGCCAGAAGCAGAAGCTGCGTATTTGTCAGAGTTCTAAACCAATAAAGAGCAAAGAGTTCTCCTGCCCTTAACTAAGGGAAAATTTAAGTCCTTTTTGATCTTATTTAGGTTTGAAAGATCAAAGAGTGCAGATAAAGAAGGATAATTCCTGTTACAGGACATCATCCATCATCAGAAGAGGACTTTTGTTGTTTTTTTATTGCTTATATACTGAATTAAATGTATAAAATAGGATTTCGGGTGGATATTTTGAATAATGGGACCATTAAGGGACTTCCTCCCTTTGGAGTTGGATTGCCAACAGTCTCCTGGAACCATTAGATTCCCCGAGCCTTTCCCGTCCAAACACTCACGTTGGCTCGGCCCGACGACATGAGGATGGCGAAGTGTGTGAGGTGGTCGCAGGAGCAGGTGGTGGCATTGACGCCGACGTGGACAGTCCTGCAGCCCCGCGTGGACCAGCGGCCCTGCAGGCTGTCGGCCTCGTATTCCCAGAACGCGCATTTGACGGCGTCTTCTTCGGTGTCCACGAGCTTCAGAGATGGAGAAGGGAAAGAAAGTGGAGATGCTTATGAAATGAAGAGGAAGCTCAGATGGGAAGCAATCAGGCTTAATGGGTCAGAAACTTTATTTTTGATGTATTTTATTCAATTCTACGACTCTGCTCGTGCCTCTTTGATCGATGGGACGCTGTCATGTGTTTCACTTTGCTGCGCCATGTGTGCCGCCCAAAGTGTGCCAACGCAACAGAAGCCCGCTGGAGAAATCTGCCCATTTATTTCTTTATTTCCCAAAGATCTCCCGAAAAGAAGCACTCATCGAGTCAGTACAAGGACCTAAAATTAAAGCCACAGTTATTTTCTTGAGTTTAGGTTTGGGTCGGGTGCAGTCGTTTAAGTTTTTAAAAGAATTTACGCTCTTCATCTTAAATAAACTAAATTTTTCTCCTGAAAATGCCAGAAAAGGGATCTAAATCAGGGGTTGGCCTCATATTTTCCATATCTGAACATAAATCAACGCACCCTTCATCGGGCTGTGGCCTCCGGGGCCCAACAAAAATAATGATTTTTTGGCTTTCTCATACATTTTAATTGTCTAAAGCAGCATATTAATTTTTGGGGTTATTTCTCGCTTTACTTGCTTTTCCATCCATCCGTTCGCCTTCCTTCAATTACCCTTAACAGGGGAGGTCAGCCCAAAAAGCAAAAAAAAATTGACGGAGTCAAAATTTTCCTTTATGAAAACAAAACAAAAAAGCAGTAAAAGCTCCTCCCATGTGAATTTTAACCAAATTTGTCCAAATTGGAAAAATGCTACCATGGAGTTATTGGTAAAGTGGCCCTGGGAATGACTGAGACATTCCACAAAACGGATCAGAAGGATGAAGAAAAGAGCATTTGTTCAGGTGAAGTTTAATAAAGCGCTCCGCCCGGTCAGCACTCACCTCGCTGTGCCTCAGAGTGAAGGTCACGTGGTCGAGCTGGTACACGTCAGCGGGTTTGACGGCGGCGGCGATGACTCGGGAGTTGACAGTGATTTCCCCCGTCCCTGCGTAGCGCGAGTAGTCGGTGACCCCCGGGTCGGCGCTCGGCTTCAGGATGTCGGCGACGCTGTCGTAGTGCACGAACACCACGGACACGCTCCCTGACGGACACGGCAGAGGTCGCCCGAGTCAGGCCCTACCGACTCCACTCAAACTTTGTTTAAGGCAAGCGGAGCCGTAAACCTAAAGCGGACTCCCTCAGCGCTTGACTCGAGTCATCGTCGCGTTTTCTCGGCCGTGAGGCAACATATGGCCAAACAGTCGCCGCCGCCCAGCCAAGCATGCAGATGGTCGCGACATTTGAAAAGGCTAATAAGGCCACTTTACCATTTCTGTCCTTTGCCGCTCGCGGTTTCGGACTCAGATTTATATGATCTCCTGCCATGGACGTGGACAGTTTGGCTTTGGTTTGGAGGGCATCAAAAGTGTAGAGTTTCATTTCTGCACTCGGAAAAGCAGAACAAATGAAAAGAAAGATACAATTAGACAAAGCGTGACACCCAGGTGGGGGACAGGACGGCACAAACGAGCGTATTCCTGACTGGCTCACCCATGTCGGGGGCTTTGATTTGCAGCTCGGTTGGAGTTTTGTAGTTGTTGGCAAGCGCCAGCGCGCTCTGTTCGACAGCGTGCAGCAGCTTGGTGATGGTATGTTCCCGACGCTCCTCTTTCATTTGGTTCCAGGCCGCCAGCTCATCCTTCTCCACCAAGTTGTTGACGGCGTTCACTAATTTCTGTTTAAAAGTGGGATTGTGTGTTGAACAAAACCAAACAAAAACCCCCCAAAAATATGGCAACAATAGCGCACAGTTATTTTGGAATTATCCGTTTTGGAGTGTCGCTCGAGACACAATAATTCCAAGGTCTCCCCACTTTGAAGGGGTCAAAGTGGAGTTAGAAGACAGGAGCAAAAGGAGGGACAAGGATTACTGTAAGGGTGGAGTTGATGGAAGACAGTTCCACGCTGGAGTCCAGCACCGATGAGGATCGACTCAAGGCCTCCACGTATGTGATGACCGCCACCGACGACAGGTCGCCCGATGTCTGTTTGACAATTTCCTTGAGCAGACTCTGGGGTTCAGTGAAGTTCCGCATCTGAAAAATCAAAAACGTTACAGCAGGTGGTAGAACGTTAGTGACCCCTCCAGTGAGCATAACGCAACCCACAGTGGGTCCATGGTAACGTCGTTGCATCAGGTTGAATTGTGACGTTTAAAGGAAATTTGGAACCTTTCCTCTTGTTTCTATCTGCTCCTCCATCTCTGAAGGAGTGTCTCCTTTGAAGCAAACACTTTTACACGTGGTTTCATAAGCGGCTTTTTCCAAATTTTATAGATTCCTCGCCGTTACATTCATACTAAAAAGGGCAGTGGCTGCTTTGTTCCTCTGTTCTCTCTGACCAACAGGGGGCAGTATCATCACATGTCTATTTTAACCTTCTTCAGTTAGAGTCTGGGGAAGGTGTGGGGAGGGGGGGGTACTTACATCCTCAAGTGTTCTGTTGATTGTCTCCGTGATGCACCCGATGTTGTCGTGGCAGTATTTCTGTGGATTCTCTGGAAACAGCAATTAACAAACTTTCTGATTGCTCAGTTTATTTCCATAATTCCAGCAGGAGAATGTCTGCGACATTAAAGCCTCCGAGGTTGCAGAGGCGTAACATCATGGCTTTCTATCAGAACATGACAAAATTCCAGATTGCACCTTGACGCGAAGTATTGCGTGATAGATTCTCCCCCCGAAAAATGTACAAAAAAAAAAGCAATAAAGAGAAATGTGTGAACGCGAGCGTGTGCTCTTCGCTATCCTCACACTGACCTTTACATGTTACATCTCCGGTTGGGTGAAAGTGCTGAGTGCCTGAAGTTGGGATGTAATCACGCTGACAGGTGCAATAGAAGGATCCATCCGTATTGTGGCAGCGCGCGTTCGGTCCGCACTGCTCCCCCAACTGGCATTCATCGATATCTGAAAGATGCAAATCCAAAATCCCGCCCTGATTTATGAATTTACAATCAAACTAACACCCTCAAATGGGTTTAAGCTTCAATCCAGGATTTAGTAGGTAATTAGGAGTCCCTTTGATGACCTCCAGGGCTCTGAAGGACCCTAGGCCATTGCCCTCCGTTACCGCGCAACAATACGCTACAGTGGAACATTAAATTAAGTACTTTTTTTGTATATGTAGTGATTTTATGACTGTTTGAAATGCTAAAGTGGGTGAAGTTAGTTTTACCGGTGCATTCAGTGCCGTCGTTCGGCTGGAAGGAGCCGACCCCCGTGGACCTGTAACCGGACACACACGTGCAGAAGTAGCTCCCCTTGGTGTTGGTGCAGTTGCCCCTCTCCCCGCAGATGTTAGTCACATTCTGACACTCGTTGTCGTCTGGAATACAAAAAAATAAAATGAGAAAGACAGGTAGGTTGAGGAAGAAAAGGCCAGCTGTAAGGGCAGCTTCCTATTTTCTTCAGTTCAGATGTGAGGGTATTTGGAGATTTTGAGGTTTGTGATTGCAATTATACTACATAGCTAATGCATACCTAACAATCCATCCATGGAAATTTTGATGTAACATTTTGAAAATGTTACACTCAGAATCTGAAAGAGCAAAAGAAATAAAGAACCTTTGCAGAGGTAATGGGCTAAATTGCACAGAAGGTGAGTTGCCGCATGGTTGCTTCAGTGATTGAAATGTGGCTGTTTGGGAAAAGATATCGCCTTTGTAGCAACATCTGTCAGTCAAACTAGGAGTTTGTGAAACGTTGAGCTTTGACTCGTGCAAATATTGACTTGATGTCACCTCCGCCGCGTTTAAATATTCTTTAATTTGCTATCGATCCTGATTTGAGCTTCAGTAGGCTGCATCTTCTCTTGATTGGAGCCTTTGTGATTGCAGGAGCGCTTGTTGTTTGATTCCGAACTGACTCAAATTACTTTGATGTCTTTTTTTTTTTTTTTTTCTTCGTTGCACAGGTGTATCACGGGGGCAGATGCAACTCGGAGCCAACAGTGGAGGTGACTGGTTTCAGCCGACTTCCGTCTCTGGCCTCTATAGAGAACTTTCCACTGTTTTTTCTTTCTCATTTGTGGAGGTTCGACAAACGCTGTGTCCTTCCTCTGCACGCTACCTTTCGCACAAAAGCTGTCCGGGAGGGGAAATCCTCCTCTGTGATGAGGGAGTGGGCTGCATCTGAAGGGGAAATGCCTCCACAACAGGCCTCTCCAACTGTCACAAACATTGCATGCCCGTACTTCACGGGTAGCTTTGATGTCTTCTTTTTAAGCTACGCTAACCACACGCTCTCATCTTCGGGCTTTGTGTTACTTTTCCTTTTTGTAAACTGATCTTCGGCTTTTTCATAAAACCTCGGCTATCGGGGTTGTTTCAGTTTTAGTATTGGGGAGATTTTAGCGGTGCGGCTAATGTGATAAGGACTGGTCAGGAAGCGAGAAGGGTTCCAGGAATTCAAAACAGCTCAGAATTCTGACAGAGGCCTCTGCTGTCTGCAGGACACAACCAGCAAACGAAGAGCCGGTCGCACAAGGCTCATACAATTACACAGTTTATCAATAGGTGTGTTTTTCTTGTATTTGTTGATTAATTCTAATTTTTTTCCGCAAAAGGGATCAAATCACAATAAAGTTTAATTTCTGTTTATTCTAATTTCATCAGTTAAACTTTATATATATAAAGATGCATTGAATTTGAAGTTTATGCCACCTGTGAGTTAAAATAGATCTACTTTATGTATCCAGAAAATCTTCAATCATGTCAAAAATGAAAGGAAGCACCAGTCTAGCAAAGAACAGCGGTCCACCTAAAAGAGCTCGGCTCTGCTTGTTACATCTTTACGTGACTATTCACCTTCACAAAACGTGGTCCCGTCTCCGGTGTATCCCTGCTTGCAGAAGCAGCCGTCATTGGAGCCATTCAGGGCCCCACATGTGGCGAGTTGATGGCAAGAATCGCAAATGTCAGAGAGCCTGCATGGATCCATCAGACTGGAGAGCCATGCTGCGGAGACACATGAAAACGACATGAATTCTGTGCTTCCGTGGCTGTTGGAGGGAAAACAGCCGCACTGGTGCTGGAAAAAGTCAGGTTTTATTCTGAGCCTGACCGGAGAAAGACCTCGACTAAGAGTAAACTAATTAAATAATAAATATGGAAATTAACAGTGTCAGAAAGATTGTATTAGTGCTAGTGTGGCTGGCGGCGAGTATAAAGAGGACAGATGAGGTCACGTACCTGTTAAAAGTACAAGTTTCATTGGCGACTTGAGTAAAGACTCCATACTGGCGCCGTGTCAGGGTTCCACTTTTAGCCCGGAGCTGGGGGGGTGGGTGCTGACGTGGGCCACTTCCTCGCATCACTTTTTCCTGTTTGCCTGAACCTGTCCCTTCCTGTCTGGATCTTTAATCTCCTCTGGAGTCACACAGCCGTGGACCAACCAGGCCGACATGGGACCCAGCCTTCATTTGGTTCTGACCCCCCCCCAAAAAAAACTAAACTAAACTGAGCTTTCAAAAATTCACTCTTTTGGTTTTCTAAAGAAACAAAACATTGTGGATAAAATGTGATTAATGGGACCGGTTTTGGAAGCCTGTGCACCATTGTTCTCGCTGGGCACATACAGTGGGCTAAGTAAACAACCTAGACCTGCTTCGTGGAAGGACAACCCCCCCTTGCCTGCCACCTCCCTCCCTTCCGTAAAAGACTCACACATTCCACAACTGTGCATCTTCGCCTTCTTCCACTAACAATGTGTGATTATTCCATCTGTTTTGGGCTGGACACAAACTGAATGAGGGCCCCACGTCCCTCCCTGACCCTTCTTCACAAGCCCCGCCATGGCCCATGTAACCCTGCGTAAACACAGACTCAAGGTTAAATATAAGGTACAAATATATTTTTTTATTTCTATTTCCATCATGACCTCGTTCTCAGTTTGCCTGTCGACAGCTATTTATCAACTAACTAAAACTTTTTGGAAGGTTATCCTCTATTAAAGCCTCCCAAGAACCTCGAAACAGAAGAATTAGTAAACAGGACGATTCAAATCTTAAGAGTGACAACATGAAAAGAGGAAAGTCCATTCAGGTGCAACTTATTTCTACTCAAATAATCCCTTAGCTCCGTGGCGCGACCACAGTCGTGGTCCGTGAATAGTTTCTCTCTGAAGATTTTGCTGCAATCTGTGGAGGCGGTCTGAATTGCTCAGGCAAGGCATTTACCAGAGTTTGCCGGCAAGAAAGGGAGCGGCATTAAATGGCACCATTAGAATTGCACTGTCCTGGGAAAGTGCTGTGAATATCTCACTCTGACATTTTACTGACAGTCAGGAAGGAAGTGACACTTTCAGGAACAAACCTGGGCTGATTGCATCCTTTTTTCTTTTAGGAAATCTTTTAGCAAAGAATTTTAAAGGCTTTTATTGTTGTAAAATAAAAAGAGAGCATTGCTGCTTTGGGGGAAGTCGTTTTGTGTAAATGCCCCCCCCCCCCTCATGGAAATGGAAATTCTGACTGTGCAGCCTAGGGAAGTTGGCGAGCGTCGGGAAGCGAGGAGTGTTGCTGAGCTTTTTCAGACCATCTTGAGTTTTGGAGCCTGGCATTATGGTTAGTCTAAGGACTGCGCTGGTCTCTTTGTTTGGTCCCACAGACTCTGGTAGCGCTGCCTGGACTCCGCTGGGCCTGTAGGTGGTGCTGAAGCGATGCTTCCTGCAGAAGAATTATCGGGTCAGGAAGCTCCAATAACACCTGTACAGGTTCAATTTTGGTTGAAAATGAGGTTTTTGCCGGTTTTGTTTGTCAGCATTTGGTCACAGGAAGATAAGAGGATCAGGAATATCCTCTTATAAAGTCAACAAAACACCTCAGTTTCAGAATTCTTTCACGACTGGCTGGCTGGCTGGTAGAAACTTTCTCTTGGATTTTACGCAAGCACAGAGAAAAATAAGTTTGTCCTCTTTGATTAGCGTTTAGATGTCACAGGACTACCAGCATGAACCAGGAGCAGATCACTCGGAGGTTTTATTGGTTGCATTAACACTAAACTAAACTAAAACTCCACAATAATTTCATCTTTGCAGATAAATCCAAACTTTGAGTTTGGTCCGAGTCCGTGTGGTGCGCTCCAAGCGTAAACCCGTCTGTGTCCGGTCCACGTTAGTGTAATTTCTGCTCCCGCGTTCAAAAGTGTTCATCTTTTCCCACTTATTAAATCAATCTTTGAAATTGGTCAACGAGTGCAGGAGCAGAATGAACGGGCACATCAATCACAACTTTTGCCTTCTGCGTGTGATTGAAATTCCTCCACTGGTTCATGTCAGGCTACAGCTCAGAAACGAAACTGTATCTGTGGCGCAGTTTGGCCGAGGCCAATGGGGACCGCGGAGGCTCAGACAATTGTGTCAAAGATATACTGTCTAATTATTAGCTTCAGCTCCAATGATCCAAAGTGAAAACTAGATTTAATATGGTTTCCTCACATTTCTAAGAGAAGAAACTAAAATGATATCATACAAATAAGATTTGACAAATGGAGAGATCAGAGAAAGCGTTCATTTTTCTGTCGTTGGGTTTTGGCTCTGCGACTCTGTGATCCTTCCGTGATTCTATTATGGAGAAGTCTTCAATGATGTTACATCTCCAGAATCAAGTCAGGGCACCACGATCAACGTCAGTTCAAACCTCAACTTTAAAATCAAGTCTTAATTTCAAACAGACCTTTGAAGTGAGTTTCAGCTCAAATGTCCTCACTATCCAAACATGTCCTCATTTTGCAGATGAAAAGGTATTCTGGTCCTCACAATGTACTATGTGCAAGAATATGCACACACACACACACTAACACACACACACACAGAAAACCCCTCAAGCCAGCAAGGTTCTTCAACTATCCTGAGAGTTCCATGACACTCGGCGGCTCGTGCTGGAGGGGAGCCGTGCACGACTGTGTGAAAGGATTTGTGTGAACGCTTACGTCTGAATGTCCAATTCGACTAAGAGAGACGGTGTGTGACATGTTGGGGAAGACAGAGATGAGAAATGCAACCAAAAAGAGAAAGACAGTGATGGAAACATTTCACGACGAATCTATCCAATATCGCTGTCGACGACAGCGAGAGTATGAATTCTGCACCGGAATAACAAGTAGAAGATTCCTGGGAACGGCAGTCATTAAAAGCACCAGAAAATATGTACGTCTGTTATGACACAGAAACGTAGCATCGCATTTTCCTGCTCACAACGGGGTAAGGAATGGAAAATGGATACATTATTTCAGCTGATGTTTTGTTAAGGGGAAGCTGCAAATAATTCTGCCTGTCGAGGTCTTCGGCAAAGGTTCCGACCCAATGTCAATGAGTTGGAAAACATTCTGAGCTCCCCACGGCGTGGCAGTAGAACAGGCTCGTTTTGAAGAACGTAATTATTTAAGATAAAATCACTATAATCATAACATAAGAATGTCTTTGGAAATATTAGACCAAATTAGCGCATGGCTCAAAAGTTATCTTTAATAAAAGTCTTTCACTTCTGCTAAAATACATTAAATCAAGTCTGGCCTCACTTGTTTATGTATGAAATGTCTTTTATTCTGTCTCAAACGTGGATCCCAGCCATGAATTTGAAACAAAGATGCAATTTCTCCAAAGATCGGGCGCAATTTACAAATGAATTTCCTTCACGCTCGACTGCCTCTGAAAAAGACATGACTTAACACAGCCCAACGATCCTATCCATATTCCCGACCTCTTGTGATTCCCATTTCCTCAAACACAGATAGCTGAAATCTCCATCTTCTCAAGTGCAACAAGTCTCACTGATTGGACCCTTTTTATTTTTTGCCTCCCCTTTGCCACATTGACCTCTTGTTAGTTTTCCAGCCGGAACAAAATGACACAGCGGAGAGGGTTTTCGAGCGTAACGGAGCTGGCGCCACAACGTAAATGTATGCCGCCTCATTGATATATTCGGCGGTTTTAAACCATCTCCCAGGCGACGCTGACATCGCAGAGCTCCGCGTTTTCCTGCACACTCGTCCAAAGTTTCTCACCTATGACCTCATCATTCACGCTTCCAAAATTTCTATATGCTGGAATGTTAAAACCTGCATTGATGCATCCTGGCATGAAGTGATGTAACCTTTGGCGTGATTGATTCATACAAAGCTAAAGGTGAAGCCATTAGTTTCTGCTATCAGATCCCTCTGTGGGGCCCATTCTGAATTTATAAAATTTCAAAAAGCCCTGATAATTTAATTTGAAGTGCCCTTTTATAGGTTGGGTCACCTGCGGCGCCCCCTGCAAATTGAATAAAGAACAGTAATAGAAAACAGGATGTCAGGTGG
Source organism: Lagocephalus sceleratus (assembly GCA_911728415.1). NCBI lineage: Eukaryota > Metazoa > Chordata > Actinopteri > Tetraodontiformes > Tetraodontidae > Lagocephalus > Lagocephalus sceleratus. Next base: position 1,210,235 of record CAJVRN010000030.1, on the reverse strand, counting down.
GCTCCCCGCTTATAAAATCATTAACAACAGTGTGCCTTTTCTCATAAAGGAGGCCATTTATTCCGGGCAGAAAATGTTATGAAAGTGGAGCAACTCAATTTATTTTTCATTAGGAATTAACTCGGGAGAATCACAGAGAGGGTTAATAGCTGCAAGCGTACATCAGCGGCTCCAGCTAACAGGTTCAAGGAACGTCTGGGCGAACGGCCGACGCCCCCCCGCTGCAGCAGCCAGGCCTTAACTGAACACGCGTTGACTCTGAGGATGCGGCAACAATGTGTCTGCGTCCAGAGGTCCAGGCTAAGGTCCAGGAGGCAGCCCCCCCCCCCCCACACACACACACACACTGGTCCCATGCTGATCGCTTTGTTTGGCTAATATCAGAATAATGCAGCAGCCAGGTCAAATCCTCTCCATCTTTTAACAGACTTCCACTGAGCCTCCCGGTGCTCCCAGCATGCCTCACACCACAGACCGCAGGAGGTAGAGAACCCTGCCTAATCCCTTCAGCGCTTCGGCAAAATATCTATATTTCCTTGGTGGGAGATCTGAAGATTACGGCTACATGTGTCTGCGGACAATGGCTTATTATTTTACACACGTGGTGTTGGTTTTTTTTTCCTGCTTTGTGGGTTTTCTGAGGCGGAACGTGTTAATAGAGTCTAGCAGAAGCAGCTGTGAGAATCACTGTATCCTTGCTGCTTTTGATTTTGAGGTGAATTTCTCCACATGTGAAATTAGAGAGCCATTTGGTAACTTTTCCATTGAGGGACTTACTTTTTGTTAATGTTATTTTGTTTTATATGGTTTAACTTTTATACAGAAAATAACTTTTTCTCATGGATTTTTGTAATTTTTTGTAATTATGTGAGATAATGTATGACTGATATATTCAATGTAGGGATGGTAGGAGCATCAAAAGCTCCTTTTAAGTTTATAAGTTCCACATCAGGACGTTCTGTGTGAAATTGAGTCAACAACTCGCTGAATGCCTTCCCCTTCCCTGCAACTGTTGCGTCTGTAGAGGCAGAACCATGATGACCAATGCAACCGGATCACCCCATTCCTCACAGAGTGCATTATCTAGGGTTTGCACCACTTTCTAGAGACATCTGAATGTTACATGAGCATCGCTGTAGCCTAATTAGTGCACTCAGGGCATCCCATAATGCAGTACAGTGGTCCCTCATTTATTGCTGAGGATGCGTTCTGGAAATAACCTGCAATAGACAAAAGCCGCGAAGTAAACAGATTTTTTTACAATTATTTTAGATGTTTTAAGGCCACAAAACCCCTAACCACACACCTTTATACACCTTTCCTTCAGGCATTAACATTTTCTCATAGTTCTCTCTTATTTAAGCACTCTCAAAGTTCAAACTTCTTCCTCCGCCTTTTGGGTGCGACCGCAAGCAAGAAAAAAAACTTTATTTAAACTTAAAACTTAAGAGTTTAATACTTGGTTTCATTTAGAAACCATGCATCACTTCACTAGCCGAACGCATTCATACAGTACGCTGTTAAAAAAAAAAATACACAAAAAAAAAATCTGCAATACAGCGAGGCCGCGCTAGGTGAGCGGCGTTACAGCGAGGGACCACAGTAATCCAGTTCCAAGTTAATTCTCAGGGCCACAGTAGTACACAAACACACCTGGTGTTTTATTAACCGGTATAAAAATTACTATAAAAACTAAATTGTTGCATTTTTGACCTTTACCAGGTTGTATTTCCATGATGTCTTAGTTCAGTTTCATCTCTGCTCGCTGCTGTCAAAAACTGCAATTCCTACTGTCACATGTTTCCAGCTTTGCTCCCTCTCCGCCTCGGCATCACCTTTGTAGCTTGTTTGACTGTTTCTTGTTTCTTTCTTCTTTTTTTTTTTTTTTTACTGATCTCACTGGCACGTACGTTTGATCTGACTAAAACGTGCACATTTCTAAGCCAAAGCGATAAAGTGAACATAAAAACAGATGTGAGACGGCTTTCAGAAGTATTACTGACACACACACACGCAACAATTATGCAGCTATCATGAGAAGGCAATCCCGACCATTTACATTATTCACTTTAGCCAACGGGGGGGCTCATAAATAAATTCCACTTTATTCCCCCAACGATGAATTTGCCGCCTACAATTGAAGATAATTTCAAAAAAAAATTTTCTTTGCGATCGTCGGCGTACATCACAATAAGCAATCCAACCTACTGTTGGGCATGTTTTAGTCATGATGTGTATTCATTAATCCCATCTGCACCAGGATGAAAATCCCACATTCAACATTAATACGCGGCATCACCGCACATATGGGCAGGCCGCGCGGGTTACGTAGATTCCTAATTAGCATGCTGCCTCTCTGGTGAGGTTCACTGGGGGCTGGCTGTTTGAAGTGTTTTTCTTTACCAGCAGATGATGATCACGGCATTACAGCCAGCTCTGAAGAGGAGCTGTTCTCTTCCTCTCTTTTCCCTGGAAGAACAGCCACCAGAGAGGTTCCGTTAATAAGTTCCCAGGGCTAAACTCAACCTGTTTTCAGCTTCATTCCCTTCAATGTGGAGACGAGCAAACGCTAATTTGCTCTCCTGGACTTCTCAGCTGCTAATTGTGGAACAAAATATTCTGCTTTAAGAAAAAACCTAACGTTCTTGTGGTGAAATATAAAAGATTTTCTGGACTATGAGCAGTTTCGGGCCATGTGTGACCGTCTGAGATGCTGAGTAATAATAATGACTCAAAGTAATTTCGGACCGATGCTCGTATTTTCACGGCTCACCGCTGCATCTCAAACGGAAATTAAAACAAATATTTTAATAGCAACATTATTCCACCGTTACTTTTTATCCAGGCAGCGTTAAAAAACATTCAGGCTTATTATTTAAGCCTGAAAGATTTTACATTCCAGGCTGCCAGAGTTCCTTTGTTCCTTTGTTTTCAGTCACATTATCGCGTCTGGAAACCGTCAACCAACCTGTCACGCTAACACAAGATGTCCTTTTAGAGACTTTTAATGATTACATTGTTAATTAAAGTAATTCAGAGTTGTAATGATTTTTTTTCCTGCTGAATGAAAACAAAAAACACGACTCTTGCCATTGTCATAATGTATATAATGTTTGTATGAATACATGTTTTATTAACTGGGTGGATGGGGGGGTGGGGGGTTCTCGTGTCAAAGTGATGCTTGTTGACACGTAGCTGGACAGGACAGAACCTTTGAGCAGCACAATGTGTCAGCATTCTTGGAAAGTTACCACCCTCCCCAGATCAAAGACACCCTCAGCAGATCAAAGACATTTAACACATTACACATGCATTGCTGAGAGGTGAAGGTATTCACTCCAAACTCCACACAGTTACCCTCTGTGAAATAATGAATTCCTTCTGATTGATTCTCTGGGGCAATTTCAGGCTTTGTGTCCTTTTGTTTTATTACCTCCACCAAGGAGGTTATGTTTTTGTCAGCTTTTGTCTGTCTGTCTGTTTGTTTGGCTTCTAGCAAAATAACTCCAAACATTGCTAATGACATTTTCCAGCAACGCTGATAATAGTGCACGGAACAGTTGATTATATATTGGTGACTTTCTGGATTACCATTTTATGGATTCTTTATCACTGTGAGATAAGGCCATTTTCAGCATATAACTCCACAATAAATTGTGGATACTCTTACAATAGGTTCTATAATATATTAAAGTTTGAGCCGGATCCTGGCAAAATTCCGGATATTATAATCCAGAACAGGAACAATAAGGGGGACTGTGGACTTTCTGATAAAATGAAGATAGAGACATGCAACTAACACCAAACTGCAGCTGAGAGTCTGCTGCAGCAGTAAAGTGTGAGCAGATTTGTGGCATTTTCAATACTTATGGAGCTACATCAGGGAAAAATAGTTTTGTTTGGCAATAACTATTACACATGACATCACGATTATTCTGGATGCAAAAGGAATCTGTGACTACATTAAAGTAGATAACGTGAATGTTGGACTGTTAGTTTTGGGTGTAAGTCATAGGGAACTAAGCTTCTTGGCAGAGGTCCGGTGTGGGAATGGGAAGGGCAGAGAAGTGTGGAAGATGTGGTGTAATGTTAAGATTCAATACCGTGTCCTCAACACGTAGCACGGATGACGAGAAAAGACTTTATCTAGTCTGATTATGAAAACTTAAAAAAATGTCCAAAGACAAAATGCCCTTGTTTTTTGTTGTGTCCTCCAGAATGTAACGATATATAAAATATTGGTTACAGCAGCCTCACTGAAAGCCTGAGGCCTTTTACTCCCACCTTTATGAGGCAACAATATTAATCCACAATATCAACCGTTTCAGGATCAGATGTGTGGAAATAACTCTATAAAAGAGACTAAACAATGGAACAAAGATATAATCTTTTAATTAGCTACAGCTGTACACAACCTTGGCATGCTAATGGTTGCTACACTGCTGTTAATTTTTCACGTTAATATTATTCATCAGCTATAATTTATCACTTTCTCACTATAAAAGCTGCATTTTAGATGCCACTGCTAATTTCCAAATAAATCAGCTGAAAACATCTGTGGTTGCAGTCGTAGAAAAAGCTTTATTCCCCATGAAACTGAAATTGGTTTATTAGAGGTATTTAGTCATTAGAGTCTGTATTCACACAATCACCTGATGAAGAATGAAAGTAAAGCTTGGGCTGTTGGTCCCCCTACTAATGACCCTCATGTGTTTCACCTGTGTCCCCCCTCCCCTCCTCCTCTATTTAAACCTGCCTGCCCCCGCCCCTCCTCCCTGTTTTTGTTTGAAGCGTCTCCCTCCTCAGTTTAAGGTCTGGATCCGGGCCTGTTGGCCGATCTCAATCTGAGTCACGGTAACAACCTGCTTTCATGAATTGTTTTATCACAATCGCGTCCTCTGTCATCGCCCCTCGTCAGGGGTCCGTGTGTTTGGTTTTCTGACAGTGAAATTAAAATAAAACACAAGCAGAAGCATTCCTCCCGTTCAGAAGGGATCACTTTACCCATCACATCTGTTATAAGGTCTTAACCTTTGAATGGCCAAGGAACAAAAAATAATAAAAAAGAACCAAAAACCCAGTTCCTGAAGAAATGAGTGTGGTGAAAGGAGTCAGCAAAAAGGAGGCAAAACTGGACAATAAGTTGTATAAAAAAAGTTTATACTCACAACCTAAACCATTTAATAGTCTGTTTAAGCACCAGTATAAGAGGATTAACGTGGATGGGACTTAGAATCTATTCTTATTTGTTATTGGTGTGCGCTCTGTTTAGTTTTGTGTTTTATTTTTGACTAAAATGTTCTATGGAGCTTGTGATTAGGCGATTGTGACAGACAGCCACAACATTTGTGTTACTATGCGAATAAAAACAATTTTAATAACCACACATCTACAGAATCCAAATTTAAAGGCTAATTCAGAAGATGTAGGCAGTGTGTTTGTGCACATTGATGTGTTTGAAGACAGCGTAGAAGTGTCTGTAGTCAAAAACTGAAACTGAAACTGAACTAAAGCACTCAGAGTCCTCTATTTATTATATTGTCTAACCAAGCCCCCCCCCCAGTCAGACCAGCAGGTAGCGTCTGTGAAAATGAGTCGGCTAACTGGTCTTTAATGGTGGTTTTTCACTGGTGGTCCGGCACCATTACAGATGATTTAAAAAAGATTCCGTTTTCTCGCAGCCATTTTGGGCAGATTTAAGCAGCTCGCTCGCGGAGGACTCGTTTCACTCAAAGGTCATCCAGGATGGGGGTGGGGGGGGGGTGAGTACAGTGCACCTCGTCATTTTTGAAGGACTAAGTGTTCTGCAGTGAAATAGACCGCTGGGAGACTCAAATGACTCAAAAGGCTATATCAGCAGGCACTTGCGGTTGTAGTTATTTATTTATTAATTTGAGGGCTGTATACTGACACATCTGAGTGGTCTAATTGCTGCGAATTGACACCGGTTACTGTCCATAATGGGAGCTCGGGAGTCTTTTGCGACCGCGGCTCATTCAGACACCCCCTCGCTGCAACTTAACTGCCCTTAAAATGTCTGATTGCGACGTGGGAGCTGTGGGCCGAGACGGGATTATCACTCTTTGTTGTGTGACTGCGTCTATTATCCTGACCTCTATTCACAGAGGGCCCCGAGGAGTGTCGCTTCCAGCCACATGGCAAACTATCCCATCCCCGACACACAACAAGTGAGTCCAGATCTCTTCCCGGTCCCAATTCACCGGACGCTGTCGGCTCGGGCGCCGGGCCTGGCGCAGCGCTGCAGGTAAGACGACCACCCCCTTATTGATTTAACGAAGATGAACTGGAGGCAGGTCCTTCCCATGTTATTGCAGCGGATGTGATTGATTGTGTGCGTTGGAGGGTGATATTGTCACCTCGCTGGGTGAAGTTTGTCAGCAGCTCCAGAGGAACTGGGCTGATCTTTGAGGCTTGGCGTGCCCGTGGGGAGCCATGGAGGTGCGTGTGTGTGTGTGTGTGTGTGTGTGTGTGTGTATACAGAGTATCGAAATAATCATTCTACTGGAAAAGTGAAGATATTTAATAGTTTCAAGGGACTGTTTGAGGGTTAAGACATGGCTGAGGTTAGAACTGGGTTTAGGTGTAGTTGTGATGTTAAGGACCTGAACATTATGTTCATTAAAACCTTGACAAAGATACAAGTACAATGATGTGTGTGTGTGTGCCTACGATCTGATGTATTCTTTCACCTTGTTTAGTCAATCTTTATTTACATTATTCGTGTAAAAATGACTCTATTTGATTATTATACTGTAAATCATGCTCATTTGATTTTAGAGGTTCCTGTTTAAAACAAATCCACTTCAGAACTGTGCATTTCCTCACCGGACTCTAAGTTTTGGTACTTTTGTTCGTACAAATTTGCAATAGTAGTGATGAGATGAGGATGGCACAGCTGAGCGTCCTCCTTGCTGCTCCCAGAGGTTTGTGGGTTGAGGTCTGCAGCGCCGCAGCTCAGATGCTGCAGGCTCCTGATTCTGGTTGCATAAATATGTCTCCATTAAATTGGGACTATTAATTCATCGTATTTATTTTAGGGCTGCTCTGCTTATTTAAACCTCAAGGTGCGTTTCCCCATTTTGCTTTTAGTGCAAAAAACTAAATAGAAATGATCTGCTGCCTCAAAATAAGGAAGGGTCCTAAATGCCATTATTGGACAAATAAAGTGGATGTCTGCATTTTTCCAGCCTCTCAGAACTTTCAACCTCATAAATGTGAGAATTCCATTTATTTTTTGCGTGCCCCAATTCACTGAAAATTGCTTAATGGTTTGAAACTCACTCCTGACAGCACCATTAGAGACTTCTACAGGGATAATTTCCACCAGGCTCCATTAAAGACGTTTTGACGCGGCTTTTGCTTTGAGACAGGGTCATTCTATGGATGTGCTCTGTTGGACAGAAGCATAGAAGAAATTAAAAAAAAAAAAAAAATAATATATATATATATATATATACATGAACTTCTAATTACTAAAGTACATTTAGAAGCCTGAAAGATGAGAAAACAAACATATGTATCAATAGTGGATCTGGGGGTGGGTCCTGCCTCGGATAACCTTTAGATTCACTTGGCATGCTGTTTTTGAGAAGCCACCACGACGTGCGGAGCTGCTGCGTGGACTGTCTCACTTCTCGTCCCTCAGCCCACTACACCAGATGGCGACGATAGCAGCCTGCAAATCAATGAAACCACAAACCTCCCTGATAATATTGCCTTATACAGCTCGCTTGCTAAAACTGCTGGCTCACTACTTATTATTCCATTACGTTAAAAAAACAGTTCTTAGAAATATGTATAACTGGATCAATCATCTGATCTTAATTTAAAGTCTCTCTTCCTCTTTCCAAAAAGGGAAAATCGTCAGTTTGGCCTGTTTTGCTTCTAAACTACCGCATCGTTGTGATAAAAAGCTGGGTATGAAAAGTAGACAAAACAACAAATGAAAGAAGGTTTTCTGCTCATAATATTTAGATGATCGTGATGTAAACCAACAGCTTTTGTTGTTTTGTCCTCTTGAGAGCAAAAACCAGGAACTCTGGGACACGCAGATCCTTTTGTCCTCTGCAGCTGAGATCAAAGCCCCCAGACAAGCACCAAAGACGACTAAACGGACAGGTTTAGTCCCAAGTCTTGACCAATCACTGCTCTCCAGTATCAGATAATATGTTGGTCGGCAGTCGAGCATCAGAGACGTTTCAGCAAAGTTCTTGGTTTGTGTCGACCCCGCCTCCGTCCGCCAGTGCGAGTGTCATGAGATTAGCGCCACGGCCGCCCCCCATGACCTCCAGGAGCTAATGAGATACTGTGCCGTGACGGAAGGCCAAGAGTGCCATTTCAATGTCATGCTGGCCCACTTTTTTCCTCTTTCCCCCATTTTCGTCAGTATGAACTTCATGGGTGTCGACCCCGCCCCCTTCCCTCCGCCTTTCGTGCTCTTGCTCCCCAGTCAACGTTTTAACTGTAAGAATAATCTCAAATGGATGAATTCTGAGAGTTTGAAGATTTTTACAGATTGAATTGAAATTCTTTATTTTAATGTCTCTTTTGTTGCATTTTGTTGTAATTGATTTTTCTTACTGCTCCATTTTTGGATCAAGGCTGTTCTTTAACTATTCTTTAACACAATACCAAGGCTATTTACTCAGGTTTCCTGAAATACTTATAATACCTCACATGTACCTTTTTAGAAAAAAAAAATCAAAAATCCTAATTGTGGGTCTTCTATTTTCAGCAAAAGTGCCTATTTAATAAAGGAACAGAGTCCGGGAGTTAATTTACCTTCCGTCAGGCACAATTCATGAAGGCTGATTGAATCTTCTGGGTTTTGATCCTCCCACGTTTTGACTGACATCACGTTGGAGAAATAAAACTAAACCAACAGAAGCAGTGTCAAAATGTCAAACGGATCGTCTCTGCGAACATCAACAGGACGTCTGTATTGAATCTTTCTCAGGCCTCGCTATTCCCCGGCCCAAACCACCAAACTCAATCATAAAAAAACGGGCATAAAAAGCCTTGGTCAGTAACTGACATCCCCATTTCTGAAGCTGTCAGGCCTCCTCTGCCATTCGTAAATGGTTCCCCTAAGGAAGTGCGAAGTTTCTCTGAGCGCCATGATTTCGCCCTCCGTGTTAGACAGGCCGGAGGCGTGTTTTACCATGTCTGATGTGTAAGCGGGCAAAGTCGAAGGGTCGACAGAATTTCACATCTGAACATCAACTCTGACACAAATACGGAATCCTAGGAAAATACTTCCTTTATTTTTTTCTAAATATCCCAACAGTTGAACCGATATATGATACTTTATTGCATTTTCTACATCTGCCTTGGGCGATACAGCAACCATACTGTACATACATGCAATTAAAGAGAAACATGGCAACAACGACTGCTATGAACCCCCCAAAAAAAAAAAAAAAAAGGAACTGCATTAAGTTTGACTCACGCAGCTTTATACCTGCTCCAACAATCAGCCAGCATGTTTTTCACCAGACCAATGTAGCACACTAATCAAGGGTTTTGTCCAGGTTGGAGCGGATATTTGCATAATTACTGACGTGGTTCCCCCTCCACAAGGGGTCAGGGTGCTGCTCTGCCATGTTTTTACAGTAGCCTGGAGCACACAAAGAGAAATGAATATAAACATAAGTGGTAATTGGCTCATTCAGTCCATTTTGCCTCAAAAAAGGCAAAATTTTTCAATAAATATATGGATAGGAGTAATCCTCTAGACTGGAGGTGGAAAATATCCACTTTGTTCATGCTGCTTTTGAAAAGGGAGCGAGGGCTACAGTTCAGTCTTTACATTAATGGATGACAGGATTTTAATGTACACAATAACAGAAAAGGGCGCTCAGCCTCTCCGTGTGCTGAACCCCCGTTTGATTCCAGCAATGTACAGCCAGGCTTGGGTTCAAACGACGCCGTGCTTCGCATATCTAAACCCTTTCGGCAAGCGAAAATGAGACGCGTTCCGTCCACCCTCCTGACCCACCGAGGGCCCGATGGGTCGTTTTAATTGTGGAGGTGTCGGCGCCAACCGGACGCACACAATAAGCATATAATTCAACCTGTCAGACCTTTTCCACATCGTGATGTAGAGGGGTGGCCATCCATCAAGGGCTGCAGCCCCCCCTTTGAAAAGGCCCCTTTCAGCCGATACTCTTCGTTCTGACACTTGAATTCTACACTTTCATGCCAGAACAGTTGGCTGTTTAAGGACTCTTTAGAAGCATTCCCACCGAGTGTCGTACTGCCGATGATCTGCTGCTCTCTCGGTGAGGGCTGCAGCAACATGGCCGGCAGTCAGGAATTAACGATGAGCATTGGACACGAAGATATTAGCTGCTTAGCGCAGAGCGACATAATATGCTACCTTGGCCCTGGGGCGGAATCGGTGTGTGTACCCAGATAGGACCCGGCTGTGTGTTCCACAGAGATAGCCAAGCGCAGGACCATGACCAAAATGCCGATAATGGAATCTGTGACATTTGATGTTAGTTTAATACCCACTTTAAGACCCCCCTCACTTTATTTTTCAATTGTGGATTTGCTCAACCTTGGCTGAGAGGGGCTTGGATTAGCCCCCCCCAGCCTGATTGATGCGTCCAGCCATCAGAAATAAGTCCTGATTCAGTGTTTTAAAAAAAGTTTGCGCCCTCCATTGAATGAGGGAGAGATGGGACTAACCAGTCATTTTTTTTTTTAAATTGAGAGGGATCTGCTGCTGCTGCTTTGTGTCTTTGGGGAAGAACCAAATTGTGTGAGTGTTTTTTCATTGATTAAAAACTTAATTGTCTCATAAACGGTGAACTTCAGGAGAGAAACAGCACATTCGCGCTTCCACTCGACAAATAAAACATGATCAACTGCCACTCACAAGTCAAATAAAGGCAATTGTATTTAATAAAGTAAAATAAAAGTCAAACAGTGCTGATATTGACTCTGATCATTGTCTGATTGGCTGCTCAGACGAGCCAGACCAACCTTGATAATCACATTGATGAGGTAATGAAAGTCAGTTAAACACAGAGAGAAACAGATGAGACACCAACACTTTGAGTTCCTTCAGCTGATCCAGGCTGATGTCCTGATGGGAGAACTTTGTGCTTTTCTTTTCTTCTGGTGGGGGAGCAGTTCTCTCTCTAATTAAAAATAAAGACTTATGACGAACAAAACTATGACCTGAATCCAGAGCTTAAATACTTTGAAAGTGATGAAGAATATATTAAAATAAATCCCGGAACAATCTAAATAAAAGTCTTTAACGCAGATGAAACATGATTAAATTTCTTAAATCCACCCAAATATATTTTAAAATATGCATAAATAAAAGTTTCACTGAGCAAAAGCATGAGTTGGTTTCAGCGTGGGCTAATTTCTTTTGAGAGAAATTCTGTGCTCTTAAATGATCCAGTGTCGCCTGTAATACTGCAGGAAATGCTTCCATCACAAATCAAAAACACGTCAAAGCCAAGTTTTATTAACAGAAGAAGGCGCAGACTGATGAGCAAACGGGCTGAAATGAAAGCACAAACAGTGGAAACACAAGCGGGCCAATGGGAGCGCTCGATAAAGCAGATTCAATAACCTGCTGCTGGAGATTTCTGCGCCATTACGCTGCCGTCTTCCCTGAATCGACTTCAGAGCCAACTGTTTTCAGATGCCTCTCCAAGTTCTACCGCATGCCATGATTAATTCAGACATAATGTATGTTAATGTATGGTAATCTGTGTAACTGATATGCTAATGATCACCTTACTCCCACAACCCAACTTTCTGTGGCGGCACTACGTTTATTTAAGGAGATGCCACAGTGACAAAATTATCCAGAAAGACTATTTATACAGCAGCTATTTTTGTAAAACACGAGATGCAACATAAGTATTTGGGATCTATAACACATGGAGATCGAGGTGCTCGTGTTAATTCAGTACGCAGCCGTTTTCTTTGTTTCTGTATCTGAGAAATGAATTTTCTTCATCCGGCTAAAAAAAGAAATCCAAAAAACAAGCATGTGTAAATATAGTTCAAATTTAAATGAGCAATTTAAACCTGGCCAGTTCTTTCCAAAAGGCAGAACATCCCCAAGCAATATGATTTCTATGGCAACAGCAGGTGGCACCAAGTCATCATAACAGGAGGTCCATGTGGAAGCGTCCTCCATGAATTTCAGCGTGAGGAATTAGGTTACAGAAGAAGAAAAAAGGAAATCTGAGCAAATACACGGAGCGGATTTCTGTCCATGTCCGTTTAGCGCGTTCACAGAGGAAGGCGGCGTGAAAGCCGCACGGTTTGGAAGCTTCCTGGAATCCTTGCGTTTGTTCCTCGCGAAGGTGTTCCAAGATGCAATCGCCGTGACATATGTCTCGGTGGCGGACAGAAGAAATGTCAGGACCGCAGCCGGGCCTTGTGTTTGCTGCAGATAAGGGTTTTTGAACCTTGACCCCGGAGGCTCCCTGAGGCCCTGACGATATCTGCTCGACATTCTTCAGCTGGAAGTGGAGTTAAAAAAAACCCACTTATTTAACACTTATTTGTGCTCCGGAAGAGTTCAGGGTCAAGTGAGGCTCTCCGAGCAAGGGCGCCTGCATCTGCGTAATAACCACTTTGGGAATGATAATTATCAGCCCAAACTCCCCGGTGAATATTTCATGACTCTATTCCGTCCTATTTGTCTTAGTTTGTGACGAGCGAGTCGTTGGAAAACAGTTATCAATTATTCACTTTTTACTCAACAGGCTCATCGGAATTTGGCGGAATGGCAGAAGGCCGGGATGGCGGGTATTACAGGACGACGCGCTGTTCGACAGTTTTTTGTGTTGTCGTAATTAAGTTTTTTTTGGAGGCAATGAGAAAACACGGGATTTAATGAGGACACGGTGCGAGATGTCTGATAACGCTGTTGGATCAGCGGCGCGGCGAAGATTACGAGAGGGTTCAAGGTGACACGTGCGGAACAGAGTCTGTCTAGCATCAGCACTTCGCCGCATTTATTAATTTTTGGACACATAAAAAACGATTCAGCCCAAAAAATTCGCCCGCGTGCTGATTTCCTCGGCTGAAGCTAGTTCACGCAAACTGCGTCAAATTTGCTTCCGATTATCTCCGTTTTTCGAAAACGCTTCTCTTTTATTTCTAATTCTTGACAAACCGCTAATGATGTGGAAAACGCGAGGCTCCATTTGTACCCATAAACACACTGTGGCCATTGGCTCAGTTGTAAAAGATAATGACATGTTGGAATTAAATGAGCCCGCTCGCCATCGTGCTTAATCTGCCATTGCAGCCCTTCCCGAAATGGACATTAATCACGCCCGAGTCCGCCGGCTTCTCTTACTTGGAAAGGCCTCGGGAAAGGTGAGCGAGTTTGGACACTTCAGCCAGATTTGACCACAAAACACAATGACTCTAATTGCTAATTATGAAAGTCTGTGATGAGGAGGCGTTGGCTCCATTGTTGTTTATTACGGCGGGATCTGCCACTAATGACGCCGTTGTACTCGCAGCCAGGCGGCCTCCGCCGCGTGCACGTATACAGTAAACGCCGGGCTGGTCGCTGCGCAGAGGTCGGACGCGTAGACACGAAGCCTCGGTGCCATTTCATTGTCGTAATTGAATTTAAACGATTGTTTGCTGAGAGGGCCATAAAGTGGCTCAGCAAACTGTCTCTAAAATGGAGCAATAACATCGAGCGAAGTCTGTAAAACAGTGACGGGCGCACAACGGCAAATCTCAGCTCAAGCGGAACCCCCCCCCCCAAACCGAACCCCCACCAACATGCTATTGTTTACGTTAAAAAATTCCTCCATGCAGCATTTTGGCTTCAAATCAGGATGAGATCGAAGCGGATTCGGGGACGCAGACGCGATGGGGCCCGCCGCTCAGCGGGGCCGATAACCGCCTTAACGCTTGGGGCGTGGTGGGATCACGGCTCAAGCGTCACTGATGGCGCCGTCTGATGTGGCCGCACGGCATGGGCGAGCAACGTGAAGCCTCGACGCGTGGAGCGCCACCGCAGGCGGCGAGTGTTGTTCCCGGGAGGGTCGGGGGTCAGCTCGCCATCGCGTTGGACGCCGGCGACTAAAACGGCTATTGATTCGCTTTCTGTCTTTGATGTCATCCGTGTTGATGAAATGTTACATCGGCCTTATCTGGGCTCTTCACCACACACCGTCGCCTACGACCTGAAGGAGCATCAGTGCGTCTCTCTTCCCCGACCTCGAGGGCCCCCGTAGATGGACAGGCTCCGGGGGGTCTAGCCCGTTGGGGGGGTGCATCTTTATTTAAAAAAAAAAAAAAAACAGTGGACACAAAAAGAGCCAAAAAAACCAAAGCAGTAAAATGAATAAGCGTTGCTTTCCAGAAAGGTTTTCAAGAGCCGTCGCTGCATTTCCCAAGAAAAATGCTGGTCAAAGGCAGAAGAATGAGCCACGGTGCTTCGTGTGTGACAGAACTCCTCCAAGCTCCGCCTGTCTATCCACAATGTTACATTTTTAGCTCAATCTTAGCAGCTTTCGTCCTCCCCATTATCTTCACTTTTCCGTCCCGTTAACTGGCGATCCTCCGGCCCCCGCTCCACCATCCACCCCCTGGCCCCTCGCACCACCTGAATCCAGAGCGTCTCCAGGCTCCTCGGTTGGAGCTTTGATGCGCTCTTGTCCCTGCGCCTCTTCTGACAGTGACACGCCGAAGTCCATCCAGAAGCACAAATGAATGGAGCAGAATTCTCGAGCGGCGGTCCTGAATGCTCCTCAGCTTCGCTTATGTCGCAACACTGTGAAATTACATCAGAACGTCAGCAGCTCTGACGTTGTGGAACCGGCCGCGTCTCGTCAGGTCGGTTTGTTAAAGGAGGCCGAGGCTGCAACCTGTGACTGACAGGTCCTTTATTATTGTTTAAAGGAAGACGGGAACCCGTTGCTAAATGCACCGCTATTGATCAAGGTTCCCTGAAAAGCTGCAGGTTAGCCCTAACCCCGATTGGCTGAGGGGAGCGCGTGACATCATCTGTCTCTGAGAGGAAATGGGCAAACTGGGGCCCACAGAAGATGCTGGTTTGTAGGCCGAGCGTGGCTCAGGTTCGTTCTCGCCTCCGTGTAGCTTCAGGACCTCCTCCCACCTTTAAGCCCGCACAAAGCCGGATCAAATGAGGAGGTTCTTCAGTTTGGATCTGGATTATATTGAATCCAAATTCAATTAGAGGGCGAATCTCTCTCGGCTTCTTCGCGAGGCACTTTTCACACCGCAGATGTGCGCGGTTCAGGATCGCCTCAATCAGTTTAGTTCCCCCTGATCGATTTAATGTGTTCACATATAAATGCGTGAGCCTCGGCGCCCAGTTGTCATGGAAATGTGTGTGTGTGTGTGTGTGTGTGTGTGTGTGATTGTGTGTGTTTGTGTGTGTGTGTGTGTGTGTGTGTGTGTGTGGCAGCAGTGGCGGGTGGGTGGGGAAGATAACTTGTGTCTAACATACGCAGGGTTTTCCTCTCTGCAAAAGTCTGAATTAAAGCACCCACAGAAGCTTTACAAATGTATGATTAACTGGACCCATAGTAGACCTAATATATTGTAGGCGTGTTTGAGACTTTATTTAAATATCACTACATATCTAAATCTGACAAACTTGCCGTGTCCCTTGCAGTGCCATCCATCCATTCATCCACCCACCCGTCTCCCTAACTACAGACGATTGAGCGTAGCTACAGAAATGGTTTTGATCCAGTTTAATTTTGAGGCTCTGACACATTTCTTCTCAGTTTTTGTGTCGTCTGGAGTCTGATTGAATTCCTGCCACCCGCTCCACCGTCATAATCCCAAACACCTGCTCTCCAGAATACTTTTTCTTTCCTGACATCCTAATTATCGACGCATCAATCATTAAAATCCATTATTATTTCATGTGTGTTTTTTATGGACTTCCTGCCGCTGAAGGTCTTGGTCGTAACGTTGGGAAGAGCTGACGGAACGAGGGCTCGCGCTGCTCATTATGTTTCATTTTCCCGGCGGTATATCAGGCAACATCCAACTGAACTGATACGCTCCAGTTTAATCATAATTAACGCCATATCAAAGGCCTCTTTTCAGTAAATACGGAGTGCTAACGAAAGATGTTTTTCCTCCTACCAAATTGTGTAATTATAAAATGCTATTTACTATTGTGTATTTCACTTGCAAATATTTTGAAGCTGTTTTCACGTTTCAGTAGTTCTCTAAAGAATCGATGTGGTTCGAGGAATTATTGGCTGTTCTACATAATTTCTTAACACTAAACACATTCATATTATAAATGCACACAATAGTGCTAGAATATTACCGTTGGGATCATTTTGTTTTCCTTTTTAGTTGAGCTTGTGTTATCTTCTGTTGCACACAATGACACTTCTGTGTGTCGGGACATTTTAGACCCTTTTTTGGACTCTTCGGCTTCGTTTTCCAGAAAAACCTCACAGCGAGATTCCTTACAGTTGGGAAAGCAGATCAGTGATGGATGGCCGGCCGGTGGTGGCTTTTAAAGGCGCCTGCCTTTGACGACAGGAACCTGAAACGCTACACCCTCTCCATTACGGGCGGCGTTCGGGGCGAGCGACACCTCCGCTGAACAAACCCGATAGGTTGATACTTGGAGGCTCCGATTTCCGGGATTTTGTTGAGTTTTCCGTAAAGGTCAAAGACGAGGCTGGACTGGACGGGTACCCAAGCAACCTTGTATGACCTTGGCTCAAACTTTAGCGTTTCCTCCAGTTTTGGTCTTTTTGTGCACCTCTGAGGTGGCCTGATCCTTCCAAAAGGTCAAAGTTCAACTGGTATTTCATCTTTTAGGCTCTACAAATAAATGAAACACGTTCATGCTGTGTTGCTCTTTTCTTTTAGAAAAAGCAGCGCCAGGGTTCGATTTCTGTGCTGCAGCTCAACTTGAACTGCAGCCGAGGCGTTCGTGGTGGGGGGTGGGTGGGTGAGTGTGTGTGTGTGTGTGTGTGTGTGTATGTGGGGGGGGGCTTTTCTTTAGTACAGCAGGACAATGGCTGGGCCACACTGCAAACCTCTGCTCATGCTTCTTCTGCTCAAAACCATTTTACTTCTCATTTTAACTTCCATTTAGTCAGTTGTAACACATCTAAATTGTTAAACCGGTCAATTTTTAATAAATGTAACTGTGGTTTAAGTAGCTGGAGAGCCTGAATGTGGCTGAAAGGGCTGATAAATGTCAGCAGCAGCTGTTATAGAGACATTTTAAGGGGGTGACAGTATTCGCTAACAGTGATAAAAATCGATCTTGTGTCGCATTTCTTCTCCAAATCTGTCTTTCAGAGAATTGTGTTAAAGATACAAGTGAAAAAGCTGCAGCGATTATTTAACATTTGGCTCTTTAATGTAAAGATTTAGTGATTGAAGTGTCAGATTTAAACATTCGTGTATCAAAGGGAAGCTGAACTGATCTGTTTGTGTTTGTGACATTATTGATGCACAGAAGAAGACAGTAAGAGTTTAATTTTCTAATAAAGTTATCATCCCTTTCTTGCTGTTGGTTTCAATTTTGTTGTTAATAATTGTACATTTTAAGTGGATTTTAAGTGAAGTATACACTTGTGACAGTATTGGTGCTGTCACTCTATCAGACACTGAAGCATTAATAAGATATATGTTATGTTCATCTAACTCCGTGTGCATTGCTGTTTATTGATGTCTGCCAATGACATCGAAACAAGGCTGCTACGTCTCAAGTCTATAAATCTTACGGAGTTACAACGAGTCGACGGGAGCAAATGAGTGACAGTAAAAGACGTCCCTATAAAAATGCAGTGTTTTCATCGCAGAAGGCAGACGTCAGTCAAAGAGACTGATTTCCATGTTCACTGGGGGGTACGTTTTGGTATCAGCGATGCTGAGATGTGATTTTGATTATGACTGCTGCAGCACCGCCCTACTGAGATGATGTTCCTGGTGTTGCTGCTGCAGATATTTGAAATTAATTCAATAACAAAAGGAAATGACAGACAGACGGGTGCTGTAATTCGCTCATAAAGGCATGAAGCCATTTAACAAAAAACAAAAAAAATAAAAAATAGAGCGTTAGCTCTTTACTCCTGAAGTTAGAAGTAAACTTCTGCTAATAAGGCCAGCAGAGTTTACAGAAGTGCGGCGCAGAAGTTGTGTTTGTGGGACTAACGAAGGGGCAGTGGCATTCTCCGAGCCTTCCTTTGGATCGCAGCGGAGATCTCTCCCACTGCTACGGCGAAGACGCCCAATTAGCATGAGAAAATATGGCCTCTGAGCTGGGGGTTACTGCTCCCAGTGGCGTTCTCCAAACAGCATCTTCACCGACAAATGCCTGTCCGCCCGAACGCGTGTACTTCACAGCGAATTCGCCACGTTAGGCCCGTGTTAGCTGCGGCTTGTTTGCAGGTTCCTCTGCTTTGAGTGATTCAGCAGCACCGACTTCACTGCAGCTCTTTGGAGCAGAATCTAAATCTGTGAATCTAAACGCAACAATCGGCGACACCGGTGTCTTCCGGTGCGATCCGGGATCGATGTATCAATTTCAATGGAAAAATTGCTTTTTAAATCTCCCTTCGACACCTCAGCCAGGAAGATTCTGATTAAACGTAGCACGTGTTTTGAGCAAAAACTGACCGACATTTCGTCTGGGAATGCTTCACACCTTGTATGAATTAGTTCAGCTTTGCCTCCACGCCTGTAATTACTGCCCACATCTGAATGGGCTTAGCAGGCCAGTGCGGAGCGGTCCCACTGGGGCCCAGCATGGGTCCTTTCAGCCGTGTATATTCCAGTTGTGCCATTTCAGGAAAAAAAAAAAAAAAAAAAAGAAAAAAAAATGTATTACCGCCTTACAGCTCTGGTAAATGTCATGCCATTCTCTCCTGTGTGGAAGGATCTCGGCTCTGGTACCAGTAGGGGGTCAGACATTTATGAGAAAGGGAGATGGATGTGCAAACAATAAAGAGAGGGATCGACTGTGAACGCAGCACAATCAAACGTGGCTCCGAGGAGCAACATTTTACAATAAATTCACAATGAAAAGAAATGTACCAGATTTATGTGTTAGATTTGATGTATAGTCTGACCATTATATTTAATATGTACTGACAATGATAGCATGGGGGGTATGCCCCCAGCCCAGATAATCCGCATGTCTTTCAGGCGCTCTCAGAACTTAAAACATTTTAGTGAGCAGCAGACCAACACGTACGTGTTATTGTTTTCTCCAGGCAACAGATTGGATATGACTGTTGTGCCTTGCTGCTTGTACATCATCCTGAAGTGGGAGGTGTTCCGCAGCTGCCCGCTATGAAACATTTCTCAGTCCTTACCCAGCGAGCAATTTCTTGTTCTAAACACGTTCTACTAATCTTTGTTTTTACGTTTCCAGAATGTTCTACAATAATGCTCTCTAAAACGTCCTAAAAATGTTTTGTAACCTTCTTAAAACATTGAATATGAATTTTGAAGCGTACTGAGAGTATTTCCAGTCCACAGGTTGGTTCTTTCTAATTATTTCCAACCAATTTAAAGTTTCAATTCAGTTATGTTTGTCAGTTTGAGGCTAACATAGCAGCATTGTGGCCACATATAACTTAAACTATTCTGTGTTTTGAGTAGGATCTGAAAAAATCTCTCCGGTGAACTCCATAATAACTACTATAACCTCCTTGTGGTTTCTTTGTATAGATTTAAGGGCTTTTTGGAGATAATCTCACCGTCTCATCGGACCAGGACTGCGCGTTTTTGTTCTCTATCAAAGGTGCGCTATCATAGAGGTATTTGGACTGGTGTAGCTGCGTGGATGATGCATGTGTTTATGTCATGCCACGCTGAGCCTGAGGAATGACTCCAAACCAGAATGAATGAGCTGTTGTGTTTAAGAAAAAAAAGAAGACGAAAAGCAGCAGATTGCTGGAAGACATTAATGCTTGTTTTGACTAAAGCGTAAGAAACGCGCACTCACAGCCACTGTGTACGGCAGCCCTGTTGGTCAGTCTTAATACGGAGTTGTACTATCAGTGTTCCAGTTTTGGAGATTAATCCAGATAAGATCAAATGAATTATCTTTATTCACTGAAGCAATTAGGCGAGGAAGGAGGTCTCCCATCTGTCGAGGGATTTGGAGTGTGTTTTTACTCAAAAGTGAGCATTCATCATATCGCAGCTTGGTTTCCTGATCAGCTTAAACTGTCCCCCAGGTGTTTCTTCTTTAAAGGCATTAATCATGGATGCTTATTAGCAACACATGACCTGCTGATTCTCACCTCCTCCATTCATCTCCTGTAGGAAGGCTCCCCTTGTGCCTGGTCAAATACTTACACCTGATCCCTGCCAACCCTGGCGTTACCCCCTAACCTGCTCATCAGGGCCTAAAGGAGCCACAAATGGCCACGAGCCAGATGTCGGGGATAGCATGAGCACGGTGGGATTTGAGTAGTGAACCAACATGTAATGTTTTTATGGGTCAGAAAAAGGGCTTCCTGGCATTGTTGCTGGATACGATTAGTTCAGCCCTAACCTGAAGAACTGTTCATTATTCTTCACGGTGTGTTCACTGACACATTGTTTATTTATCAAACCACGTTATTTATTACAATTAAAGCAATGAATTCCCAGCAACAAACCACAGAATCCCCGATGAGTAAATATCAACAACCATGTGCAAATGTTTAAATTAAATGTCAGGTTAACATCAGGGAGAATATTAGTGAGCTTAGGGCTAAATTCTCTTAACGTCTACCGCTGTCAAAACAAAAACAGCTACAGTTTCAAATTTGTTTCTAGTGCGAGGTGGAAGTAAATAGTACTGTCTGTCCTGTCGGTGGCCTAATGGCCTGAATTCTTTTACACAGTAATCAAGCCGAGGGGAATCACTTCATCTGCTGCGAGCTTCTTCTTGCTTTTAATCATTCATTGTTCTTTACATTGTGAATTCGGTACGCGCTAAAGGTGGACGGAAATGGCTCAATCTCACGGCAACATCATGCAATCTAATAATGGGTCGAATTAGCGGCTCCCTGCCACAACAGACTGCACTGTTGCTGCGCCGCAGGGTGGTTATTGCACGGTTTCATGCAGCGATCCAGTTTCTCACCTCTGCGATCACACCTCATTTGATTAAGGAGATATTAAAAGTGCTTTTATTGGTTTCTTATGACTTTCGTAGCGACGAGGCTGGTGAGGAGACGCCGCCGAAGACCTGCGTTGTGCCCGCTCAGCCTGCGCTGGTGCCCCTCTGGTTTGACACGGAGCCACCAGACTGTGTTCAGGGGGGTTGAAACAAAGGTTACGGAGCCTCGTCAATATTTTACAGCCGCTCCCCCTCCCCTGCCATAATTAGATAGATTACCTGTTATCCACGCTTCCGTGTGCAGACATGGTTTAAAGCGGTTCCATCCTCCGAGCAGATGGAACAGAAAGTCAGAAGGAATTACACGGTGTAAACGCAATGGCACTATTAGTGGCCGCAGCTGAAGCGAGGCAAAAAAAAAAAAAAGAAGTAACTTTCTCATGTCAAGTGCTGATGAATTTTTTATTTGGGTGGAGTACAAAAGGTTTTGGTTAAAAAATTTAAAGACCTGATGGCTGATGGTGGCGTCCGGATGTCAGAAGCATTCAGTCACTCTCTCTTTGCGCCGCCGGCTGAGTACAGGTCCCCGAGTGCCCCGACACCCAGACCACTGTAACACAGCAACAAATGTTGTGACCTTCCATCTTCTCCTAATTTAAGACACTAAAAGGCCTAAAAAGCAGAAAACTGCACGTGTTCATTCTTTGCGTTGTCTTAGTCTAAACATGCAAGTCACGTGTGCACGTGTGTGTGTGCCTTTAATTTATATATATATACAATAACTTTAAAATTAATTAATCTATTTGAATATTTACTTCAGGCTTTCATCTTTTTTTGAAAGATGTTTAAATAATGCGTAGGGATAATTTACTTTGTTGGATCAATTTGTCAGAATGCAGCATTAATTATGCACATTTCTGAAAATGTTCATGCTTTGACAGTAAATTCTGGCCTATAAAACCGCAGCGCTCACCTCTCTGCTGCAGCAGCCGTGCACAACCATACGTTTCCCCTGAAGCTGATCTGAATATGGAATTTCCGGGGTTTTTTTTAAACGCACCACGGCCGGGTGACAGATCACTGTGAGCATCTGCTATATTTTTTTTTGTTGTTTTTTTTTTTTTATAGCAGATGCATAAAACTTATTCATATCTCTGACAGCGTGTAACAATTAGTCATGTAGCGGTGCAGTGATGTAAAATGTGCATGCTCACGAACCACGTGGGGTGGGGTCTCTGTGAGGTCACAGATTAAAAATTTAAACACTGTATGATGGAAATACATCTGCTGCAGGAGAGGAGTTGGAGGACGCTTCACATTTACTGAAAATTTTTTTTTTTAGTTTTTAACGCTGATCTGATGAAAACCAGCTAAAACGAGCCTTCATGTGAAATGATAATTAAAAAAGCTACCTTGTTCAGCAGTTGAGGTAATTAATCGCCTCGTGTTTTGCAATTATGCTATATTTAAACCATGTACGGTCTGTATGATGGTTCCCCTGTGGACAGAGGAACCATCTGTGTTGTCATTTTTTATGTACTTATGACACCAGAGTGTCAGTGTTTCTATAGTTGTCCTGTGCTGCTTTTAGTGCAGCCTGGATTTATCCCTACTGTCCTCTTTACGTTGGACGTAACGGTCCAGACCACACGCACACTTCGCCATCTGCTGGTCACCGTCAGTGTCAGAGTTTTAAAATAGCTCTTTCTCTCTGTTTTCTGGAGGTATTGTGGTGGACGGGCGGTCATCATGGGGGTTAAATCCTTTGGTATGATGGGACTCCTCCAAAGGTGCACGCCACCGGGGCACAAGACGGGAAGAAGGGGGATGGCTAGAGGCTGTCGGAGGCAAGACGAAGAAACGTTTCTTTTCCCGAGGTAACAACAACAAAGTTTCATACTTTAGGAGAAACTCAAGTTCGGAACTCCAGGGAAGTCGCATGCGTTTGCTAATCAATCATCGGGGCACCAGCAGAGGCGACACCTCTGGTTTTCCCCTTTAGCCACGCCTGCTGGCCTTTGCCGACCAATCAAGCGATAATTCTTGGACAGCAGAGGAGGAAAAAGTGTTGAACAAATTCCCAGACCAGAACTGCAAGAAACAATGAAGCCATTCTTTTTTCCTCACAGCCTTGGGAGGAAGAACAAATTTCTCTGTTCTTGTGGACTCGAAAAGCTTCAAAAAGTGACAAATCGAACCGAGTGTTGCACATCAGAGGTTCCCAACCTGCACATCAAAGGGATTCAGAACCGCTGCTATACATCAGGCGTTCCTGTCCCTTGGTCTTTGGTGTGCTAAGACCAGAAAGCACACACTCAGAGTGTCCCAGGAGCGTCCCAGTTTAACTCTGATGATGAAAGCGCTCCGCAGAAATGTGGCTGCAGCGTTTAGTCTGACCAGATACGTTCCAGTACATCAGTGGAGCCACTGGTAGGGCGATCATCTGTTGTTGATGTTCCTTGCACCGGACGACATGTCCTCCACACGAGCTTGTTGATCTGGTTTGAGTGTGTACAACACTCCACGACAGCCTCCTTCAGGGGGAGGGGGCTGAAGTGGATGAGTGGTGAAGGATAAACTGATTGACGAAAACTAACAGTGCAAAATGGAGGAAAAGCGTCTGTCGTCTGCAAGTGAAGTGCAGTTGAACTGTGTTCATATATACACTATCCATTATTTATATTGTGTGTGCCTCTCTCATTGATTTATTCTTTATTTCTGCCTTGTTTGTCCTTGTTGAAATTTTTATCTCACGGTGAGCTGCCGACCCCTTCAACTGTGTGTAGTGGCTGTGGCAGCGAACGCATCATAAACTTTATCTTAATCGGTTTATTCAGTGAAGTGGTGTTTAAAAATTACCCCCTCTATTTTTCTCTTACAAGTCAGCGAATGTGGACATCAGGTCACTTCCTGCAAACCCAGACGTTATGGAACCGCAAATGCAGATTGTTTTTGCTTGTTTATAAATGATGAAACTGAAAGAATCGATGCACCAACAGGATAAACGCCGATCATGTCAGGAACCGCAATTAAGTTCTAATCTATAATGCCTCCGGCGGGGTACATTAACCCTTGCCAATTAGACTTAGTATAGATAAGGCTCAGACATTTAAATCGCCCGATTCTGTCATCTTGTATTTATGGCGCACTGACACCGGACCCCTACCACGGAGCCCCCGATTGAATCTGACGGAGGTCAATTGTACAAGACAGCACGGGCGGCTTTAAAAATAATAGGACAAGTGAAATCCTGATGCAACATTTCATCTTGCGGGCAGCAGATTAATCCTAATGAAAAACGACTGCTCTCACTGTACACGCCGCTCCCCAACGAGAGCCCGACGCCTCCGCACTCGCCGCATCAGCATGCAAAGCAGCGGCGGCCTTGTGGGACGCCGGCACCGAAGGGTTGAGGACAAGCACCTTTCTCAAATGTAACTTTAGCTAAACCGTTCCTCGCAGGGCAGCGGAGAACTAAAAAAGAAGAGACAACGAGATGTGGGGTGTCACTGCCAGGCTATCAGGAGGCTACTTGGTTTTAATCAAAGGCCCGGCCGTAATGTCCGCCAGCCTCCGGCCCCTTCATTTGCGGCGGTCTGTGCGGAGCTGCTGGCGTGCTGAAAGCCCTCGCTCTCTCCCCGCCGCGGTTCTCTGTAGATCATCTTTGATTGACCCAATTAGGCAAGTCCGCCGGGCGATGCTCGCTGCTTGTTAGCGTTGCGCATCGGCCTCATCATTGGACGGAGTACGTGAACGAGGTGCAGAGCAACCGTGACACAAGCCTCCCTTTCAAGTGCTAATGAAACCAAAGGATGGCGAGCTGTTGGAGCTGGGGCCTGATTCTACGGCATTCTTGATAGGAAATATGCAGCGATGCGCTCTCTCGGGTCCATGAGCGAGATGAAATATTCATATATGTTAACACATAACCTATAGGTAACATACTGCAAAATAATCCTTTTACGGGGGAGCTACGATACCATCAGTGACCACTGGGAGCACAGGAAGCGCGTGCCTTTTCCCCATTTCCCAGCTGAAAACAATACTGGCACCTCAACCCGGATGTCACCTATTAAAGTTGGTGACTTTAATTAGATTTTTTCCTCTGACAAACACACGGGCACGTCAATCTTAATTTCCCCGGTGGCATTTTTAAGTGCACGTCAGCTCACGTTTTTTTTTTTTTTTTTTTCTTTGCACATTCTTTGGAAAAAAATGGCAAAATTTGTGACATTCTCCCAAGATGTAATGAAGCAGTATTTTATGAGATGAGCTCGGAGGAAGTGGCAGCAGAGCGCGGCACCGCCGACGCAGGTGAACTCCCCTGCGTGGGGGAGCGGAGGGGAAAAAGGTAATTTGTGAAGAGACCGACCTGCCAAGGTGATGAAGAGTTCTCCTTTGTTGATTTTTTTTTTTTTTTTTTCCACCCGTCAGGAGTTGTGAGAGAGGCGAGGTTACGGTGACACCTTGACTGGCAACTGGGGAGCGTGTCGTCCAATCTGGAGGCTTTGTGTGGAGTTTAAAATAAACAATATGTAATCGAATTTTAAAACAGCTCTTTGTCATCTGCGGATGTGGTTCCCCTCAACTCAGTGACATCATGGCCTCGGGGTCACCTAAGCAGTTTGAAAACATTAAACTTTCCTTAAGGCACAAAGCAACCTGTAAATGTAATTCACCATTTGAGAGACTAGCCTTTACTTAAACTTGGGTGGAGTGAGGAATAAAACGACCACAAACAAACCCCGCGCGATTCTGGTAAAGTTTTGTAGCTTTCAGATGTGACACGGGCGGGTCCATGGCTCTCACAGTCTCTGTGTGTTTGTAGTAACATTTTGGAAGCACAGAAGAGATTTTTTAAGATACACTTTTAACTTTAAATCATTTATGGGATAATTCCATTTGAGTAGCATCTTGGTGTAAATCTGGAACCCAATAACTCTCCCTCACCAGCAGCTAACTGAATGAAAAATGAAATTTGGAAGCAACATTATGCAAAAGATGTTTGTGTGTAAAGTACTTTAAATGGTGCACACCTGTGCACGCACAGAAGAGACACACACTCAGAGTAAACGGCCTGTGCCTCGGTGCATCCCCGCAATGAGACGCAATTGGGGCTGGTCGAGAGGTACTCGCCCAAGAATGTGGCGAAATCCATAATCACGGTCTACGAGCGCGTTTAGGACGCTGTCAGACCTCAGAGAGCTGCCGTGTCCTCAGCTCTTCCCTCTCTTACAAATCAGCCCAGCTTGTGTCACTGGAACCGACCTTACGAAGCTCATTTCTATTATTTCTTGCACGTATGTTGAAGCCTGCCTCCTTGTTTTGTCCACCTGAACCCAACTGAAAGTATAAATCCACCATTCGGAGGCTTTCTCTTTATCCCGGCGAAAACGGTTAGCCTTAACGCGCACGTGGTCTGGCCAGACAGTAATATTCACCATTGTGCGATGTTTTGTCAGTGGAAACATTCATTTCATCTCAGTTCGTCTCCGTCCCAGAGAGAAATTGTTCCATTCGGTACCCATAATGCCTTGTGTCACAGTTGTCACAAGCGCTCTGTCTCGTGTCTCCCCTCGGACTGCATTAGTGTCAGCATGCACTCTGCTCTCCTCATTGTGTGTAATCACGGCTTTGTCTCTGGTGCCCTGACACACACCTCACTGCATGCAACTTCCGCACTCCCACCGCCAAATCTCTTGCCGTCCCCTGCGCCACTGAGCTGCGCTCGCCCCGCACCTAAAGGGATTGCTGTCACGGTGAAAGGGCCGGGTTTCGCCATGCCTGACAACTCGCGTATTTGTACGCCGTAATGCAAACGTTTCCCCGCTGATATTGTCTTGTCACTTAATGGTGACCCCCGCCAGCGCCCCATTAAGGGCCGGCCGTCCTGTTGGCCTCGGAGAAACGAGGCATTTCTGCAAACGTGCCCCCGCAGGACACTCTCAATACGTGTCCCTCTTGTTATCTATGCGCTATTGTGCGCCGCACAAAGCCATTTTCCAGCTTTATCCGTCCCCCGCTGCACCGTGTTGCCGTGACCCCCGGGGGGGGGTTGGGTGGGTGACCGCTTTCTCTCTTCTAAACTTAATGCGCTTGTACAGCTCTGCGTTGAGACCATACCTGGGAACAATCTTGGGGGTTACGTCATGAGTGGAAATGACCGGGATTAAACTGTCATCATAATTGTTGCAATCGGCCTCAAACGGCTTCAGTTCGTTTCCACTTTCTTCCCTTTTTTTTTTTTTTTTTTCCATAAAATCAAGCGTCATTTGACTGGAGCTGTGAAAGTAATCAAACCCGCCCTTTATCACGCGCCTGTAAAGAAAAGCGCTCTCAGTTAATCCAGCGCTGACGTGCGTGCAGACCGGCGGCGGGGCACGGAATCACACGTTTTAATTTGCACCACGGCGGCCACCTCGCGGGGCATATGGCGCACGCACGCATCAGAGTTGTCTCCCGACGCGAGGGGCCGTCTGCACGCCGCGCCCCGTCACCTGTCACCACCTCACCTTTGAAAGACTCTGTGTCAGCAATCACTGTCAGCAGTCACATGGTTATGAATAAATTCTGCCGGAAACGAGTTGAGGTTCTCTGTACCTTTGGTGGCGAAGCTGTCAGGGAGGAAATAAATGAAAGGGGGGAAAAAAACAACTTTAGAGTTTTATTTTTAGAGAGACTAGGCTAGCTACCGTGGATGACTAAAATGACGATAATAACGGGAATTACTGGCGATGAAAGTTTACGATGCTTGGCCCGTCCTTGAAAGTTAATATATGTCTCCCTGCTGTTTAAGACAAAGTGTTTCACAATGTCTTTAAGTTGTTTTCTTTTTTCTCTTTCCCACCTTTAAACGTGCGGGCCGTGCGCGAACATGCTCTCGTCACCGTGAAATGTTCAGCAAAGGTCAGAAAGATTAATTGAATGTATTCCGCTTTCCCCCCACCACGAGCGCCCTAAAACAGAGGCCTTGTCTCAGTTTTATGCAAAAGTTGTGTCGGATTAAAAAAAAAAGAACGAGTACATCCTTTGAATCCTTGCTCCTTTCAAGGACACGCCACACATAAAACATAAAATACCTCAGAGACATGTTCCCCCATGATAGTACATTTTTTTAACAGTATATACAGTCAAGCATCCTGTTTCCTCCCCTTTATAATTAATTGTGCAGACGATGATACCTGCATACTTATGAGGGCCCATTCTAAATAGGTAGATGGAAGCGTGGGAGCCATATGGTGTTGTCTGACATGAAGAAATTAGGCCACCAATGCTGTCTGTTCATTGTCATCAACATGGCCACCTGCTTTGCTTCTACAGCAGGTAAACTGCTGTAGGACCCCCCCCCCCCACACACACACACACACCCTCTCGTCGTTTACGACTTGTTATATCTTCATGGAACAAGGATTAACACAACTCTATGATGGCTCCAGGAAACCTGCCTTTTCACTGAATTTAGCCAAAGTGAACAGTTGCAGCTTCAGCACGATGACTCCGCCCCCGTCACCTCCCGTTGGCTCGTCACCCGTTGGGTCGTGTCCTTGACGTACGGCGTTTGGCCAAAGCCTACGTGGAATGACCTTACTTTATAAAAAGGCACCCGACCAACTTTTTTAACTTTTGGTACCAACAGAATATGAGGAACTTTATGAATCCCAAGCAAATTAATGTGTAGAGCTGCAATTAGGGTTGAAGGAAAATAACCACAGTAGTAAAAGTGGCAAAAACCCACTGTTTAAGTATCAAAATACAAATTTTAAGTTGCAAAATATACACTTAAAATGTCCAAATGTCCAGTTATTATGACAAAATGTAGAACAAACACAAAAAAACTAAATATATGGTTAAAATGATACATGTATGATTAAAATGATAAACATTTGCAGTAAAAGTGATAAAATAAGAGTTTAAGGGCCAAAATGTATTGTTAAAATGTGACAAAATGTCCATTTTAAATGGTAGTGGCACAAAAAAAATCTAATTAAAACGGTAAAATATCCAGTTTCATGTTGAAAAAGTGAACTTCATATGTCAAACAATCCAGCTAAAATGAAAAAATACACAGGTCAAGTTGCAAAATGTAGATTTATAATGGCAAGCAGTCCAGTTAAAGTACTTTCAAGTGGTTCAAATGTAATTAAAAGTGCACTAACTCCAGTTAAAGTGGAAAAATATACCTTACAAGTGTAATAAGGGTTAAAATACACAGCTAAAATGGTAAAATGTGGCAAAATGTCCCATTAACCTCGTAAAATGTCCCAATAAAATGGCAATGTGTAAAGTGGTAAAGACGTAGGTACCAAAAGTCTTTCCTCTCTTACAACACATACACATCTTTGCCAACAGATTCCCTCTCCGGCCTCGCCGCTGCCACCCCCTCCTCTCTGAGATGCAACCATTTATTTGAATTCTGGTGGCGAGATGCCGGCGAGGAGACATATGGCGGCGGTAGAGCTCCGGCTCCCCGTCAGCAGACGGTTCCTCTGCTTAGGTCGCATTACAAGCTGCTGGGTTCCACTTAGAGGAGACACATTTAAAGCAGCAGCCCTCGGTGCTGCAGGAGCAACCTCGGGGGACAGACTACACACTCTTCCTCAGGCACTTCAATTCTTTTCTCTCTCTCCTCTCTCTTTTTTTGGTGTCTGAATTAATTTTTCATCGTTTAGCTGTAGACTCAGCGAGGCTCCGTGGTCTCACAGATTTGCGGGGCAGAGCTGGAGCCATTTGGCAGCGGCTCACAGGCTGCAGCCAGCTGCTGCCGCTGGTACCGGGTCCGGGTTTTATTTAGATTGTCAAACCACCACGCGCGCAAAAAAAGAGAGACTCGTTTTAACCTTTGTTTAGTGAATTCCATTTTACCTTTTATTTCATTTTCCCCCTCCTTTGGAACAACAGCGAGTGTGTGTGTTCAGATAAACACGCGCGCGCACACACACACACACACACACACACACAAACACACACACACACACACACACACCATCCCCGCTGCGTACTTCCAAATCTCTGCCATGTTTCTTTGAGGCTGCAAAAGGTGAAAAGCCAAAGATGGACATTGACAAACGTCTCTGCCTGGATGAGATGAGTTAAAAGGTTTCCTCGGCTGAATTGGCTCCATCAGCTGTCAACAAGTCTTCTAGGCCTCCGCTTGAACCTTGAATGTGCCGAATTCCACCCTTGTTCTGGTTTTCAGGGAGGTTTTTACTCGCCCTGCAGAGCCCGAGGAGGGATTAAAGATTGATGAGGGCTCTCAGAATCAGTTTATTGCTCCAGAGCTGCTTGCATGTGTTATGAGTGGGAAGATTGTGTTGCTGTTTTGCCTCATAGAAGATCATGAAGCTGGCACAGCGCTGAAGTGTTTGACAATCAAGGTTGGATTGTTTATCCTGTATTTTTTTATTTTTTTTCCTCCCTGTCTCTCGCACAAATAGCCTTTGGATTGCAGCGGAGCTGCGAGTAGGCAGCCTGATATTCTGATGTGAAAAATGATGAAATGCTTGTTGAATCAGACGCTCCCGTATTTCCACAGACTTGCACATTTTGCCCGACTTTAAAATTGATAAGGGCCCCGCTCGCTCGCTATTGCAGATAATACCTGGATGATCTTGAATAAATTCTCACTTTTGCCCCTCTGCTGGACTACATCTGTCTGAAGGGAACATGAAGCGTATCAGTTCAGCCCCAGTGGAGAAATATAATGCATTTCAATGCTGGATGTAGAGCTGCTTAGGTTTCCAGACTCCTCTGCTGTTTGTGATCTTTTATGAGAGAATTGGACATATAGAGGAGTTGCTGAGGCCTGACGGGCAACTAGTTCAACATTGTCCAACAGTTACAACAGTGTTTTTATCGAGTTTGTTTTAATTGTGTGCATAAATCATCCTCACTGGAAATCTAATAAAATGATGCAGAAATGGTTGTTTAGGTGGAGAACTCCTGTCATTTATTTTAGAAAGTGGCAAAAGGAAATAACAAAACAAAATATCTATTTCATTTTATTTCATTGGATGGACAAAATGTTCTAGTAACTTATTCAAAATATTGCTCCCCCAGACAAATTTGGTTAAATTAAAGGGCTATTCCCCTCAAAAACATCACACAAAAGTTACAAAAAGGTTATTTCAATTATGAAAGGACACTTTTTAGATTTGTGGAATGTTTGAATTCAAAATGCAATTATTAAATTGTTCTGGGCATATGAATAATGTGAGTTAGGTTGTCACCTCTCCTTCATTACTCTCTCTCACACACACACACACACACACCCACACACACACACACACACACACACACACACACACACACACACTGATACTGCACCACAAACTCGTATCCATCACACCTTAATGGACGCACTGGAAGCCGAGCTGAGGCAGTGAT
Organism: Lagocephalus sceleratus; assembly: GCA_911728415.1. Taxonomy (NCBI): domain Eukaryota; kingdom Metazoa; phylum Chordata; class Actinopteri; order Tetraodontiformes; family Tetraodontidae; genus Lagocephalus; species Lagocephalus sceleratus. The sequence continues at coordinate 1,178,755 of CAJVRN010000030.1, read as the reverse complement.
TGGAATCTCCGCGGGGACAGATAAGAGGCCATATTAGAGCGTGTTAATTTTTTGGTGTTGACTTTAATTTTTCAGCCATGTGCTGTAGACGCAGCACGGCGCCGCGCTTCCACTGATGAACGGTGGCGCAAACTGTCATCTCAATTTGGCAGCTGCTCACTGGCTACACCCAACAGCACCCAACTGCATGTACAAGAGGGGGGGGGTGCTAACAACATGGGGGCTTTATTACCTGGGAAATTAATGATGTGGGAGACTAAGATGTAATAGTGGAACCATCTGCATGAAATCATCCGAGACGGGACTACTTTTTCCTGCGCTTTTGTGTTCAGGTGGAAGGTTCCGGGGACATAAATCAGCCACTTAAACACCTTCCAGGCTTAAAAACAGAGAATGAAACAATATCTTTCCTCCATAGAGGAATTTTTTTTATTTTATTTTTCGATACACTTTGTTGCGTTTGAGAAAGCCTTGAGTTGCTGGTGTTACTGGTGCAGGCCTGGTTTCTATGGAGCGGCTGAGCTGGGACGTCGCTGATTGGCTGACGGGGCGCGGCGGAGAGCCAATGGGATTAGCGCGCTCCCGAGCCAATGGCGCTCGAGCAGGCACCCCCTGTTGCACAGCTGTAGAATTTGCCCTCCCGGCTCCGTCTCCAGCCGTGCCGGGGCGCTGCGCCTTCCTCGGGTTTTCCGAGATTAGAACCTCGACTCGACTCTTGACGGCAGGCTGGCTCCCCGGGCCCGGAGGAGCCCGTATCTGGATTTAGCCCCTCCGCCGCTGTCGGCCTGCGGTCTCTTTTCCCGGGAAGTCGGGCATTGTGAGCCGATGAAAGGCGTGTGCAGCGCGGCCAGAAACAAAAGCGATGGTCTTTCACGGTGAAACGTGATAGGCTTATGCAGACGGCACTGAGGGCACACTGACGGCAAAATGTGAAAATATTTGGGACTCCAAAATATTGAACCGACGTTTGGCCTCAAATTCATCCTTCATGAGTTCAAGTGCACATCCGTGTTTACTCTTCCTGTGTGTGACGGCCATGTTGATGCCGCTCCCTGTCACGTGTCCCTCGAACGCACCGTCTCCCGGACATCCTCGCCCCCCCCTTTGACCGAGCTGCCGGCCCGATCGGTGCCCGACCCCGCTCGCCGCGCTCTTCCCTCGGCACGCGGGACCGGGAGGCTCCTCACACGAAAGAGCTCTGACCTTTCTTTTGTGGCACCGTCAAATGGGGCTGCTCGGTCCTGCGCTCTGAATAATTAATTCCTCCCCTCGGTAGGAGTGTTTGCTAAACAGTGGGGTCCTCTGCAGTTCACTTTTTCTGCACCACTGCCACCACACCCGAGGGGGAGCGACGAGTGTGCGCTTTAGTCAGACTTAAGATGCTCCTTTCAGAGACAGTCGGGAGATATTGGAGAGAATGTTTCCAATTTTTTTTCTCCTCCTTTGAAAGCCAGCTGCGCACAAAGGAAGGTGCTGAGCTAACTTTGCATAATTCCACGCTCGGATTTACGCTGTTTACAACCGAGGGACTATTTGTAGTCAAAACTAGTTGAAAATAGGCAACTTTTTCCTCCCCACCCCCCACCGAGGGGGGTGTTTGTGCGCCAGTCCATCGAATTCCTCCGTGATTCCACTTCACGTGCTAATGCTCCATTGACACGAGGTTAATTTTCCCAAATAGCCGTAATGTAACGGTCGACTCTGGAGTGGATTGGTTTGCAGCAGGGCCCTAATCCCAACAGTTTGTCACTCTCCACCCCCCCCACTCACCCCCCCACCCACCCTCTTGCAAACCAATCTCAAGGGGAGAGCGGTGGTGGGGGGCTCTTGAGGGAACGCCCCTCGCTGCGTTTGCCTCGTAACAGTGCCACCTCGGCCCGCTCCACACGCCCGCTTTCATCATCCGAGGGGGGGGTGAAATATTGTGGGCAGAGCCGTCCGAATGACAGCCGCTTTGATGTTGCAGCTCCTGCAGAAATTATCAATGAGACGAGGGGTGGGGGGGGGCGGGGGCGGGCTGGAGTGATATCAATAAAGCAGCATATCTGATTCTCATGATGCTGCCTCCGTTTTCATGTAGGAACACAAACAGAAGCTGCCTTTGTGGGGGGGTTCTTTTCCCCCAGCCCCTCTGCAGACACGCGCACGGCCGTGCAGGCGAGGGGGGCAGTGCAGGACTTCATTAGAGGAGACCCAAAAATCCTCCCGGCTCAGCGTCCGTGAAGGCTTCATTTAGGCTCAGCCCCCGGTGATGAGGCATTAGCGCCCGTTCAGCCCCTCGCTGGGCCCGCACAAAAGCCGGCGGATCTCCTCCCAGAATAAATAACAACCTAACCTACTTCTCACAGGCAACCATCAGATCATCAGGCGCGTCTTTGCTGGAAAACGGCAATTTTTTTTCCTTTTTTTTGGGTTTGTTTATCATCACAGGGCGGGAGGAGGGTGATGACATCCCCCTGGTTTTAATGGTATGAAAGCAAACAGGCCCGATTGTGGAAATTAAAGCTGATCCTGACAGATTATTTTGATTCATGGATGAGATTCTGCACATCGTGGCATGTTTTAAAGGGAGGAGAGGGTGGAGGGGGTGGAGCCAGTGTTCATGTCGAGTCGACTGAACAGTTCTCAACTTTGATCCCAGATTTGAGGAAACAAAAGGGGGCGATGGAGCTCCAGTTCGTGTGATCGGGTCGTACCGCCGGTCCCTTTAAGGGCCTTCCCTGGGCCTGGAAGCTGAAAGGCAACACGGGGAGGCGATGGTAAACCCGTGCGACAGTGAAAAAGCAGATTTTGATTGACCTACTTCTGCCTCTTTGGAAATACAAACATTAATCTCACTGAAAATAAAGCGGAAAACCAGGAGCTTCAACCCAGAGAGCAATATGCTCCTGCTTTTTGGGGATTTTTGTTTTGTGCAAAACCAGGAGAGAGAAACTGCACTTGGCACATCTGCATATGAGAAATCTCAGCGTAATGAAGACGTATTAGCCTGTAGAAGCGTTATTACGGCGCGAGGAGGGGTGGGTGGATGTTTCTCATCGCGCTGTCTTCAGGGTTGCTCCCGGTCCTGATCTCATCTCTCTGGCATGAAGGGGGAGCTGTGGCTCCTCCTGTCCGACCAAGGTTACGGCTTTTTCCTTTTTTTTTTTTTCTCCCTCCTCCACCTTCTTCTTCTTCTCTCTCACACTTCTCCCTGGCTCCGCTGTGCCACATTGATTTAAGTGTATCTGTTGAGGGGAAAATAATCAATGCAAATTCCCCGGCAGTGCAGCCAACAAATAAGACATGTCTGATTCATCAAGCGGACATCGCTATAAAGACCTCTCTCTCCCCTTTGTCCCGGCTCTCCCTCCATACTCTCTCACCTCTGGGCCACTTCTCTTTCTTCCCCCTCACTCTTTTCACCTTTCTGTGTCGAAAAACTCTTTGCCTGATTAGTTTAAGGAACCGTTCTTACCCAAACACACCCTGGAACTACAGCATAGCCATTAAGTTAAGGTAGGTGCAAATGTGGGCTGTATTTTAGCTGCTCGCAATGTTCTCATTTCCTATTTAATAAGAAAAAAGAAAGACATTTGAATAATATATGTAGCCTGGTGCTGAGAGGGATCATCTGAAACATGTCTGTAGTGGAACAAAAGTCACCTGACGCGTGTTTTTTTTTTTTCCTGCCCGGCTCCAGCTTGATCTTGGTCAAATGCTCCGGCTCCTAACGAGGGCAGAGGGGAGCCCGAACATGTAAATTCACTACATGTGTGAGAGAAATAAAGGCAGGGGCTATTTGGAAATTCCTGTGTGATGAAAGGGAAAGAATATACCCCCAAAAAATGATTAATGTGGTGTTCAGGTACACGGAAGATTGAGTGATGCTGTCATCTGGCCATATGGTACCAATTTATTCTGGCGAGTGTGAGGCAGAGTGAGCGGAGGAGCCGTGCCTGCCTGCGCGAGCGTGCACTTCCAGAAGTTTTCCAAAAGAGCAGGAAAGAATAACATGCGCTGTTGTTGTGTTTAGATTAGGAGCTTTAGCACCAAAGAGATGCCTGCACAGAATCCGTGTTTTTTATTCTCAAGTTGAGAGCTGACTGCTTCTGGGTTTTTGTGTGTGGATGTGTGTGGATGTGTGTGTCTGTGTGTGGGGTTACATCTTTTTTTTGATGTGATTTATAGTGTAATCCATGCAGAAATATGTGTGATTAATTATAATTTGGCCAAAAATTCTCAGCCCACTTATATCAGAAACATTTATTGTTGGCACATTATTGTGTTCTGCTGTTTTTTTATTTATTTTCAGTTGTGAATGTGTGTGCGTGCATGTGCGTGTGTGTGTGCGTGCCTACGTGTTACTTGCAGAAACTGTCCCCAGCAACATCTCTGACAATTTGTGACAGGATGGGAGAAAATGAATAAATATATAATTGATACAGATTTCCTATTTTGGCTGAAAGCAGCACCGGAGCAAACAGTCGCTTGATTTTTTTTTTCTTTTTTTGTTTTTTTTTTTTTGTTAAATATAGCCAGGTAGGAGACATAAATGCAGTTTGGATCTGACAAGCCTGTCGAATCAGGCTGAGGGCTGAGATTTGACATGGTTTGTTCATCCTCTGGCACATAAATGGGGTGTTTTTCCACCCGAAATGGTGATTTTGCGATGCTCTATAACGAGAACCTGAAAGCATCAGCATGTGGAATGCATTCACCCCAGCCCCGCTGAAACAGCTGCGTCCGTGCTGGAGCACACCAGCGGCGTGTCGGAGCGCAGAGGGACTTGTTAGACGAGGAGAGCGACGCCTGGACTGTCCCAAGTGAGGGTGCGGGTCGAGTCACGTGACTCCGCCGATGCTCCTCAACCCTGACCCGCTGGTGTGACATCTCAGTCAGGCCCGCCAGTGGAAACGAGTGTTTTTGAAAATGCAGATGGCACCAGCAGAAGGGAAACAGGTTAGGGAGCTGGAGCACGGCCACTTTTTCTCCCCCGTTTTCACTACCTTGTTATTTGTTGCCTCACCCCTGCAGGGCATACTGACAGGAGCAGATAAACCTCTTTATGGCCTGAACTGAATTGGCTCCTATTATCTAAGGTATGGAGCTGCTCAATGGTTGGAAATAAAAGACTTTATCCACTGCCCATCTGCCCACCTGTCACTCTCCGCGCGTTTCTCGGGATTCCGCGCCGCCGTGGCTCATTTGTGCCTGTAATGGCAGCATTCGGCGAAGTATGAGGGGGGGACGGACCTCGTATCTTTGGAGGAAAATACCGATTTTTTTTTTTTTTTCTTTCGACAAATGTGTCATTTGAGAAACAGCCCAACAGTCACACGTGCTGGGAAATAATAGTTCTCATTTTAGAAATCTAACGTTTTCTTTATAAAAGGGTGCGGGGGGGGCGTAATTGAAAATCCGAAGGAGGCCTTCGGGATGGCACGCGTCAGTCTGCTAAATGCTAAAGCTACGCTGTGGTTTGGGGCTAGTTGTCGATCGGACTCTTCATCTGTTCTCTGTCGCTCCGCACTAAATTAATTTGAGCTGACTGAAGGAAAAATGTTCCTGTCTTGACTGTGGGCTACCAGAAAATATATTTTTCATTTGTTTTATCGCCATTTTTTTCTTTATCTTTGCGAAACGGAGAGAAAACCTGAAAATTACAAAAAATGTGATTATGCTAAGACATGTATTATTTTCTCTATATAAATTTAGAAATTTGATATATTTAAAAAACAATATTCAATTTAATTAATTAAATACCAAAAAAAAACCTCTAATAATACTGATTATTTTCGTGCTCTTAATTTAATTTGTTATCATAATTCTAATCATTATTTATTTGGAATGAAGTGTTCAATTATTATTTGTTAAAAGCTAATTTTCGCTCCCACTTGCTCATGCTTTGATCTTGACATTTCGATGTTGGTGTTGGTTTGCCTGTATTTCTCGTTCTTAAATGCCAACGCATTGTGGTTGGTTATATCCTCAGCCAGTTATGTTAACCATTAGAATTTGGATCCTCTACACTCCATTTTTAATGTTTTAACAGTTATTTTTAACCATCGTTTATTTACAGGCTAGCGTACGTTAGCAGACAGTTAAATTATTCGTAACAACGCAGAAACATATTGATGACTAACTTTACTTGCTGCTCTATTGCTGCATCACTTTTCTTGAGGCATTTGACGAAATATACGATTAAATATATATATTTTTTTTTTTTTCAAAAACCTGGCCACAAACATAAATATATTCAAATATATTGAATATTTTTGTGTTTTTTATTCATCAACTAATACAGTTTTAGTAGTAAGTAAATAAATAACGAAATAAATAAATAACGAAATAAATAAATAATAGCTTCCATTTATGCAACAAATGAAGACATTCCAAGGCTGCAGGTGTCAGAATAAGGTCTGAGATATAGGAAAGACACATGTTGAGACATCTGCTCCAAAGTCATTTGGTTATTTTCTGTTTCTGTGAATAATTTTCTTTGGTATTTAAAAACATTTCACAAATATTCATGGTTTTATTCTGACGGATCTATAAATCTGAAAACACTGGGCCCGTGCAAATTTTTAACTATTATGCTGGATTATAACTGGCTATAATGGCTTCGCATCCATTTTATGTTAACTCATTGCCTTTTCAGCACTGAGGTACATTATTGGTCAACACATCGACATTGGCCACCAGGAGTGGGCGATTATCGATTATCTGGAGCAGGGAGAAAATTCCGTATTGTGTATTTCCAGTAAAAACTTGCACCAGTGTGGAGTCGGGGTTAACAAAATATGAATGAAAATCACTTTCATGAGCCTGGTGAAAACTTGTACAAACACAAACACACGTGCACACACACATGCACACACACACACACACACATGCACACACACGATGGCTGAGGCCAGTGAGGTTCCAGCTGTATCAGTCGACTGGTTTGAGAAACATCGACGAGCGGGCTCCAGATCCCGAAGAGCGGAGGGTCGGGCGCTGTGACAGGGAATCTCTCCCTTCAGCCAAGTGTATAATCAGCCTGTTTGTAATGGAACAAACAGAGCCAAAGATTACTGTCGTGCTATCTGCGGAGTTTTGGAGCGCTTTAAACAAGTTATCAGAGCCATCTGTTGGGGCCTCCAGGCCTGAACTGATGAATATGGCTGCAGAACGAGAGAGTCACAAGAGGCAACTTCAATATTCCTTTTATTAGGCAAAAAAAAAAATCCTTCTTTTAAGGATGTCTAAAAAGCTAGCATGACTTCAGGTTGCGCTGTATCTCTGTCTCCTTAGAGAAGAAGCCAAATATTTGATTAAAAAGTCTGCTCCGTACGGCCAGGCTGACATTTGTGAAGCATCTGGTGGCCTGTATGAGATCTCATTTGACAAGTCTGAGCGCACGAACGGACAAATTTGATGGGTGGGGATGGAAAACAGTTCCACTCCAAACCAGAAAGTGCGATTGTGCGCGGAGCGAAGTTGTCGTGTTAAGATGCCACAAAAGTTACAGTTAGTTAGCAGTCAGTGAATTACTACATCAGTTATCCCGAGCAATTTTAAAACAGCTCTAATCTTATTAGCATTTAGATGGGCATGCCCAATGGGATATTGCACCAGGACACAATATAAAAGCAACACCCAATTCATTGACTGTGTACAAACCGCTCACAAATACATCAATAAAAACAATCCAGAGTATTCTTACACCGCCCTTCCCTGCCATTTGAATTATTTCAATTGAATCTAAGTGCAGTAACCCAGCCTTTAAAGTACCACAACAACATTCAGAGTGCTCACTGACTTTCTATTTTGGACTAATAATCCAGAAAACAGATTTCCCTTTCAGACCAGTAAGCTAAGCGTCATTGATAGTTAAAGGAAGACATTAGCATGAGTCTGTGCTTAATGACATTGTTTAATGGTCTGTTCACTTTGTTAATATGGCTGACAACACAGACACATTATGCCGGCAACTTTGAGTCGAGTGCGAGTGTGATATGAAGAGTCACTTTCTGGGAGAAGTTCCCACATTTTAAAGTCAAGTTTCTCAAATGGTTTCTTGCCTGCGGGCCAGTCTACAGGGCAGGTGGGGAGTGGTGAGCAGACTGCGAGGGAGCAATTACGCGGATTGCTCGTTAATTTCCTCCGGTGATGCAAAATCGTTGAAGTCAGAGGCGACGCTGAGCGATGGTGATGAGAACCGACATTTGACAAGAAAATGAAAATAAAACCCGCAACATTACACCTACATTTAGCCGACGTAAGCCCGTTTTCCACCACAGGAATTTTTATCATTTTCCTAAGGGTAAAAAAATTATACATGAAATGACCAGTGGGGAAAAAAATCCACCAACCCCAAACCTGAAATAAGACATCAAACCTTCTGAGAATGGTGATAAAAAAGCACCACCCCCCCCCATATGAACCTGCTCCTGCGTACGCTGGCTTGTTAATATCTGGTTAAGAGGACAGCACACAAGGTTGTGTTGTTGTTTTTTGTTTCTTCCATGGTAAGAGTGAAGAGAATGCTCTGATTCTACCACAAACCTTCAAGACAACTCCAGTAATTGGTGTAATCTCCGTAGGATGCACTTACTACTTATAGTTAATTATAATAAATTGCACAGATGTGCACGGATCAAATGTTTGTCACTGCGCTGCTGAGATAGAAGCGCCTATCTCATCAGACAAAGATGTCACCTTCCCTCTCCTGCTATTGTTTAATGGCTCCAGCCTGCTTATATCTTCCTAACGGTGAGACTTCAGACCTTTTTATTCCAAAGCCCTTTCACATCACATTGTGCTGCACTCAGACTTGTGAGAGCATCAATTATTCACACAAATCATTCCTCTCATCGTGTAGCTGCAGACTGCCTTTGATTGATAATATTGCACTCCGTCACATCTGCTCAGACGTTACTGGGAACCAGCTCTGCAATAACTGTGGCTTCTCACCACTGAACGCTTCTGTCTCATGAGTGTGGTTGGACTCTGGTGAGCCTTATGAATCCTAACCTAGACCATTTAGACAGCAGCAGCGAGTGCTATAAAGTGTCGGGCATATATGCTTTATTTATGGTAGATTAAGATGAGATGCTGTCGGGCCTGCCTATGTCACTGCACAAACGTGGCCTCATAACCAGGAAATTGGTCCTGTGGGAACTAGTACTCCAGTTCTCCAACTCCGCGGGCAGATAGGTCGGATTCTCTCACTTCACAGCGACAAAGACGGGGCTGCCCTTCCATCTGTGGTTGGGTTTAGGTTCAGATGAGCTGGGATCAGCTGGAGCCGTCTGGTGTTACCGCCAGCTTGCGCGCTGCTCCTGTAAAGTTGTTACATCGGCTCAATTAAATGATTTGCTGGTTGAGCTCCACAGTCTCGGTATCTGCTATTTATTGTCATTTTCACTGATGAACTAGTAGCAGATTTGACTCGAGCCTCCAAATTAGTTTCATTTGTCATCATGGCTGAAAATGACCCCCTCCCCCAACCCCACCCAAGATAACCAAACACAGAGAATTGGATATGAGAAATAATTTGCCAGCGCTAATCATGGCGGAAGGCTGCTTGTCTGAGTGGTAGCTCGGAATATTCGGCTGGCGGAAGGCAATCAGGAAAGTCTCGTCTCTCAGATGCTTCGGTTCAATTAGGCTGGAACACTCAAGACTGAGAGCTGCACCAAAAAGTCCTCCTCAGCTCAGCACCTGCAGGGAGTCGAAGACGCTCTCGCACAAACTGTAAAAACAAGCACAGGTAGGGCAACAGGAAGTTGAGCGGGGCGGCAGGCGCACTTAAACCATCAATCTGGCTTTAAACGGCCGTCTTTGTCTCTTTGATCACTTTATTCTGCGTCCTTTATGCAAACGGAACTACGGAGGAAGGGCCTGGGGGGGGTGGAGGGCAGTGGGGGGGGTTGTGTGTCTCCCGGGCCGGAATGGATGGCGGAGTGAATAATTGCCCCAAAATCTGACCAGTGAATCGTTTCGCGTGCGCTTTAATGTATTTCATAAATAATCCGCCCGAGAAGGTAATTAGTGCAGGTGTTTACACATATTTCTGCCATGGGGGCGCACGGCAGGATCGCAGTTGGCTGAGTGGGTTTTAGGTGATTAAATTAGGCCCAAGGTAACAGGAAGAAGGATGGGCTACAGTCGGGCAGGTACAAGCAAAGCAAGTGTTTCTCAATTCATCATGGAAAAATATAAATAAATAAAGCCAGTTTGGGGAATTATGCAGGTTGGAATTATCTCCCTTTACTGGGATAGATCTGGTGTTTGCATAATCAGGAGTGTGCGTGGAGGGATTTTTCATATTCAGGGAAGGTCATCAGTAAAGAGACACCTCTCTGGGGGGGTTTCCACAAGACGAATATTAAGAATGAACCGCTTACGTAGTAAAACGCTGAAAGCCGGCTTCATCCTGACCTCCGAACAAGAGAGTAAAGAATCTGACGAGATTTTGGCATCCAGATCGGGTTCAGGATATGTGGAAATTCCACCAGATGATTAACATCAACGTCAACTTCAACCTTTGCTGCCAGCCGATGTCTCTAAATCCTTTACAAAATCCACATAATCTAACGCTAACCCAGTTCCCTGAACCTTTTAGGAACGAGTCATCCCCAACTGCCAGAGCTGTTGTTAGAGGCCGGGGAGGGTCGATGGACCAACGCGGGAGCTGAAGGGTTTACGGCGCCTTTCACATTGGGTTGCAAATGTTTTTGAGGCTGACATCCAGCTGCATGAGATGTTTATAGAGGCTGCGGCCAAATATAACGACATCATCCAAGATGTGAGCAGAAACAGGGGTCAGATCTGTCGAAGCCCCGAGTGGAATGTTTGTGATAAAAGCAGCTCCCGCGTGAACCTGTTGAGGTCAGGCTGGAGACGCTCTCCCTCCCATGCCACGCTGCAATGTTGGAGAACCACCGTCTCCTTTGCTCGGATCTTCAGAACCTTTGGTCAGTGCGGCGGACTCCTGGGGCGGCAACGCATCAAACTCTCATCTCCAGTTTGGCCTCTCTGTGATCGAGTCTGGCGGTCGCCCAGAACCTGTCGCGCTCTGCAGAGAACTTCATCTGCCTGCCAACGTTACTGCGCAAATTACCTGCAAAAATAAAAGCTGCAACAAGTTGTTTCATATCCGCGCTGTCACTGAACTCCCTTAAATTGGAGCTACACGAGCCAAGCTGACCCTCACGCCCCCCAGCTGCCGCTGTTGAAAGCGAGCAAACCAGTTACGCTCCGGTCCACCGGCCCCGTTGCTCTTCCACATCACACCGCAATAAAACCATGTCGCGGAGCAGTAGCGTCTGAAAAGGCCCGTAATTCAAAGATATGTGACTCAAATGGAACCCTCTGTAGTGTTTCGCATTATCTGAAGCTGCACACACACACACACACACACACACACGTGCACACGCCAGCACGGCACTGTTCTGATGTAGCGGTGATAATGTGAACATGCTCTCAGGATGTCAAGAGCTGCCTTGGAGCTACACGGCCTTGGGTTTGATTTGTTGCACAATTGGTTTGCACAATGAATGTTCTCCCTTTAAGTGCTGCGTGGGAGCTCTGAATCCCTTCACCTGAAAAGGGAAAATAAAGTGAGAGGTGAAGTGTACGCGATTATTAAAAAAACTAAAATAACAATAATAATCAAGGTATCTGGTGGAGATTAGAACACATTTATGAGACAATGGTGATGAATGGAACACAAACACTGAGCGGTGACCCCTCAGAGCGGAGGACCTGAATAGGTCTAATTTGAAGAATACTAAAAAATAGTCCTTAGTTTGAAGAGGGCGTGAGGGACATGGTATAAAAGGTTTAAAATCAGTAGAGGTGGTGTCAACCAATGCAGAATAATCATCCGTGTTTCAAATGAAACATCCTCTTTTCAAAGTTTCAGTCGGCAGTTCCAGAACGTGCAGATATCATTTTGGTGATCTCTACGTTCCAACAGAGGTCGTGTGAAGGTCAAACCAGGAGCGCCAACATAAACATGTTTCGTGGCAAATTATCTCTCGTGAACATTAACTTGGGCGGGAACCCCCCGGAGTCGGCCTGTTCCTTCTCGTTCGCTGACGGGATGCGACAGGACCGGGGCTCAGTGAGCCGTGCACGCCCGCGTACGTCACGCCGCGATGAGAGGGGAAGGTGAGCGCGTGAGGGCATCACACACTTCATCACTCGGGTTTGTTTTTGCTTCGCTGAAAAGCTGCAGATAATGAAAAGAGGAGGGATGGTTTTAAACTATTAATGTCATTGTTCAGACTTTATTACACATTTGTGTTGCCACGGCGACTTCTTCCTGTCAATCAGCCATGCCCCGCCCCCTCCTTCACAGTTACCGATCTTCATTGGACCGATGGCCGTGTCGGGGTTAATTTGAGTCTCTTTATTTAAATACTGCGTCTTGTGAAGGTGCAGCCAGTTGTGTCTCTATAGAAGCGTGCACGTCTACTCATGAATGTGCCACATTTTGTGAGTAGATAAAAGTCACAGGAACAAACAACTGGGACTGTTTTCAGTCTGTGGAGAAAGCAGTCTGAAAAGAAGAGAGAGTTTTCAGGGATTTCAGCCTGAAGGCCGGCAAGTTTGATGGTTTTGGCAGGAAAAACAGTTTTGTTCTTGTTTGGAAAGTCCTTTCTTCCACTCTCCTCCAACACAATCCCTCCATGGCCAAGCTCATCGACAGGTTTATTTAAATATTAAACCTTATTCATGTTTCTTGACTATTGATTAATTGAGCCTGAATGTTTCCATCGGAGATCCAGCAGACCTTTTTATCCCAACAACTCAGACAATGTGACCCCGTCCGTGTCACAAAACAGACATTTTCTTCTTTGCTGTGTTTACATCATCCTGCCATTCGTTGTGGACCAGGATTGTGCATTCTTAGAGTTGAAAATGTATTAAAATCTGATCAGAAACGAGGATAACCGCAAAGCAGATCTGAAATGAAACTCACAAGAGCGTCTGCTGAATATCTGACATTTAACAAAACTCCCTAAATCTGCTCTTAATGCCTGTTGATCCATCGATTCCATCAGTGTTCTGCCTGCAGGACTTTAATTAAAATTGATCGCTTTGAAGTAAATCGGTGATTGTGCGGCTGACAGGAAGGGAGGAATTTTAAAGGGAAACATGGAAATTAATAGATTGTAGATGTTGTTTTATACGCTTTATGTGAAACTGTGACATCAGTGTGATTCCATGTCATACTGGTGATCATAGCCAACAATTTGAGTGCATATATTCTCATGTTTGTTTGTCAGCTCTTTCTGTATGTGCAGATTCAGAGGCTCTTTCAAGCTGAGGAAAAATATAAAATAAATAACAGGAGCTCATAATGTGGTGTATTGGCCTATTGTAGGATCAAAAGCCTGGTTTTGGAGAAAGCACACAAATTTGCAGGGGCGGGACTCACAAATTGTGATTTCTCTTCCGAATAAACAAAGGCAATCACTCCAGTCTGTGTCGTTTTTTTTTTTTTCTCCCAAATAAGCAGAAATTACAGCTTGAATGCTGCTGATGATGTTGTGGCTGCAGCTTCGGCGATGGCGGCTGTTTGCTTTTGTGGTGGAATTCTTCCACTGCAGACACGATTGAAAACAGGCGGGGGCTGCCAAAGCTTGAGGAGTCTGATGCTGAAAGAGCCGTTATCTGGGTCCACGCATGCTTTTATAATTATAGATTTGCTAATTTCATCCCCTGCCTCGTCACGTCAGAGCAGCCTTCGCCTTCTTCCTGCACGAGGTTTGAAATGTACTTCACTTGAGCTGGATGTTAACGTCTCATTCTCCGTGGATTTGTGAACCGGAAGCGTACAGACCCCCCCACCCACCCCCCACCCCCCTCAGCTGTGGTCTTTATTTACAGGAGGAACAGTGGGTCAGTTGTCTTCACGCTGCTCAGATGGTAACATCTCCACACGTGGAGAGAGCAGCTGTCAGCAGGGATTTCTCTCTCCGGCTTCCTCTCTCACGCTCTCTCCTGGAGCTGCTCTGTGATGTCAGTAAGCGCTTCCCCGTGCAGGCAGCCATGTTCAAAACTGCATTTTGGCGAGTAAAGACGTCCCCGTGTTTACCCCGTTCCTCGCTCCCCGCCGCAGCCGCGTTGAAAATGAAATATGGGACGGGGTTGTGCAGGTATGCTGCAGCAGGCAGGCGGCAAATGCGTTGCCAAACTCCAACCAGATTGTTGCTCTGGTTACGAGATACAAATATTCGTGGTGAACGCACGTCGGAGTCTGGATTGAATGGAAGGAGGCTGAATGGAAACAGGTGCAGTGGTGACAGCAGCAGGTTCTGGGTTCTATTCCAGCTCGGTCTATACACGCGTTCTCCCACTGTCTGTATGCATTTTCCCATGAACGGTCCTTAACCAGCCGTGTGTGTGTGTGCATGCTTGCACAGCATGTCACATCTCTCCCGGTGAGTGCTGGGAATCACTCCATCTCCCCCAGTGACCCTGGTTCAGAACACGGTGGTTAACAGGGCAAAACCAGTGTTTCTGTCAGATTCCTGTATCCACGGCGACTTTGATTACGCTGATAATTCCAGAGCTCCTCTGTGATAAAACCAAGCAAATAGTTTGAGTTACACGTGCATGGCGACACTCTGGATAACGAAAACCATCAGAGGAGACACGTGGAGAGATACAGACGCATGGCATTGTGTTTACAAGGAGATTTCCTTCAGTACAAAGAGATTTGACTTCCTTCTCTGTCTGACAACAGTGGAGCTTCCATTTATAGAACATCCAGCTGTGTAGTACACAGACACACTCACTCAGGTGTACTTTAGAGATCCATAAAGTACTTTCAAATACGAGATGCTTCACATGCAGATGGCTGTGTGTGACATTCAACTGGGTCAGGCTGAGCAGAACAAAGTGTCGCTTAACCGCCTCCCCTGCAGTCCTGAAATAATGACCCGTCTTTGCACGTACGTGAACTCCCGACGTTGCTCCTCGCTGTATCTTCGCTCTTCGCCTCGCTCATCCTCAGTCACACCTGTTTCATGTGCTTCTTAATCCCACCTCTAGCCCCCCCCCATACTCCGTCCATTTCCCACGTGGCGCGCGGACAAAAGAGCAGCTGGAGTTATGACCGAGCCTCCAGATGCATTCATGAATTATTTTAGGTTTTTCTTTTTGCTCCGTCCCGTGTCGTCTGTTTTAAAGCTCACTGTGAGGGAGCACGTGTGATGGCTGCAGAGGATGTTGCAGGAATACACGCCCACCTTTCCAAAACCTTCTCCTTCCTCCTCCTCACACACGACCCCCCCCATCTGTGAACATGGTTGCTCAGTGAGCTAGCCGGGTCTCTTGCGAATCAGCAGTGGAGGGAGGCTCATTAAATTTCTTTAAACACTCATTTCCTCCCGTGTACGAGCGCGTTTCGCAATAACGAACGATAAATATCAACAGAATCAGAGCAAACAAAATCTTTTTTTTTCCCAGCCTCTGCCGCTAAATACCTGCGAAAATAAGCAGTTGGCGTGCTCAGCTGAGTAAATATTTATTCGCTCCCTCATCAGAATAACCACGCCGTAGCGGTGCCGCGAGGGTCCAGTCGTGGCTTATCTGCGCAGCGAGACGGTGCGATTGAGGCCGACGATGGACTCCGCCTCCAAAGAAGGGAAAGAAAATCCATTAGTGTCTGCTTTTTCGTTCTGACACTGACTTCTGGCTACCTGCCAGCACTTCATATCACGTTACAGCCTCAACAAACCCCGTTTGTCTTTATTACCGGGCCCTAATCTCCGCTGACGGATCATCGTGTAGCCCGTTCCGAGGGTCGCTAAAGTTCCTCGTTGTTTTTTTTTATTCACCTCCACTCACCGACGGCCACATTATTCGGCCCCCCCCCCCCACCCCACCCCTCCGACTCTCAGCGGCGATAGCCTGCCCGCGCTCCCCCGGCGCTGGTTAGCCGCGACCGTGATTAATGTTTTCATGGTCTGGTCAAACTGTCAATATCTTCAACAGCTGGGCCCATCTGTCATCTTTTTCCGGCGACGCGCCCCCCAGCCCCCCCGAACGTGGCTCAGGTCCTATCAGAGAGGCCATCCATCACAGTGGTAAACAGAGACGTCTCACGTCAGCGGACCCCCAAACACTTCTCATCATATACCGTAACAGACAAGCGATCATCTGGTATTATGTCACGCCACGGGCTAATGCGAGATATTAAGGGAACTACACAGCGCGCCAGCTGCCGATTGGTCTTAGCGTGAATTTAATATCGCCGAGGTAGCAGATTTCACCCCCCCCCCCCCCCACGACTGGTTCTTCTTCCAAAAGCTGCTGAGGAACGACGCCAGCGTGGGTACGGAGGCTCTCCTCCCTCCTTTCGCTCTTAACCACATTTTGTGAATCAAAGGCCGTTCGCTCTGAAGGGGCCCGCCCGCACATCGATCGGCGCCGGATGCTCTGCGGCGTCAGAAGGGGAGGGGTGGAGCACGGAGCTAGAGCAGAAAAAAAATACAAAATACAAATAAATAAATAAACCCCCACCCTCGGACGGGTCGGTGCCGTTGGTCGATGGCGAGGGCCTCGGCGGACGGCCCCGGCTCTCTCGCAGGTTTGCGTAATCGATTGTCATTTTCTGCCACTCGGGTGAATGTTGGGGGGGGGGTGAGGCTGGGGGCTCCATTCAGAGGAGCATCCCGAACCCCCCCGCCCGTGCACCGCTGTGCCCCACTCGCTCCTGGCAGGGATTATGCTGACGCCGTGGAGGGGAGAATATATGCGAGGCGGAAATCAAGATATGGAGCTTCTGTCACTGCCGTTGTCAAGTGATGGAGATGAATGTTAAATATGTTTTCCACATTTGCTGCATGAGTCCACACTCCAAAACACCCAAAAGCACTTTTGATTCTCTATTTTTTTCCCCTCCTTGTTGCTTCCGTCAGCGCTTCTTTTTTTTTAATCTTCACCATTGAAGCATATAATGTTCTCAGCAGTGGGGAAGCTCCAGAATTACCTTGTTAAAGTGAGACGATAAAGGCGGCTGCAGCCCACCAGAGCGGTCCGCCAAGTCGGTGGCGAAGGCTGTCGGACGCCGAGGCCGCTTACGCTTTAACCGGGAGGAATCGGATTACCGCCTTGATCAGACCTGATGGGATTACAGCCACTTTGGAAACGTGATGACCAAACAACCCTGGTTTCCACCTTTCAGTGCATTTTTTCCTGGTTTTCCTGGTCACACATCTGGTGTGTGGGCGGGGCTACACACTGCTGCCATCCGTCGTTGGGTCGCCTGGTTGTTTGTCGCCTTTTGTCTTCCGTTCATGTCATGGCTACATCGCTCTCGGTTTACAGAGAGCAGACGTAAAAGTGTCTCTGTCCTCCGTTCTCACTTGAACAATTTGATGACTCCAGTAATCGCTCGCGCTCACGGGCTGAGTGAGGTTAAAGGTGCTGTTTACGCTTCACTCACTAACATCTGACAGGACTTTTCCATGCTTAAAACAGGTTTTTGGTATTTTATGCTGCATTTTTGGTGCCCTAATTCTAACTCCAGACCAATTTTACATACATTATTAATGTTGGAATGGCATTAAACAGGCATTAAAAAGCTAGACGGCTGCTTAATGTCATTCTGTGAAGCCACATAGTGGCACCATTATTTCAGGGTGTGCAGCATTATGAATAAATGAATCCATCCATTTTCCACTCACCCAAACAGGGTTATGGGGGTGATGGGGTGTCTCCCAGCAGGGTGACAGACAGGTATACACTCTGACACCAGTGCATCACACACACACACACACACACACACACACACACACACACACACACACACACGAAGGAGCAAGTCTACAACCAACCTGGTGTGCATGTGTTGGGTCTGTGGGAGGATACTGGTGCAGCTGGAGACAGGCACTGGGAGAGCCTATGAAATCCACAAAGGAAGAGCCAAGCTGGAATCAAACCGAGGACCTCCTTATTCATAAATACTAATAAAAAAATGCATAAAGGAGGACAAAATGGGCTTAGGTTGCCTAAAATTGCTTCGTTTCAGTAAGCAGACACCTAACTATCAGCAACTCTGTAGGAAAAAACAGTTAGGAGGCCTTAATGGGAAGCAGAACTCTGCTGCAAAGCTATATTTTTTTTATTATTCCCACATTCTGATGAATTCCATCCGCTGGGGTCAAACCAGAGATACTTTCAGTAACAGCAGGAAGCACGTGTATCAAAGAATGGAAGAAAGGAGGCCGATGATCAGGGCAGTTACATGGAAATAGTTTCATTTCCTTTGGTGTAAACAAATACCCCAGTTGGGTAATAGGCTGCTCCAGCCCAACAGAACATTTCGCCCTGAGCCACACAGCACTTCCTGCACCTGACCGAATCCACCCTCAGCCCAGTTATGACGCGGCGGCTCATTGTTGCATCCATGTCAAACACAGTTCAATCTGTGCTCAGACTTTAAAGAAGCCGTGCTTTCAGACTCTCGGGGGAGAGGGCTGAAGGCCGTGTTTTCAGAATTTATCCCTCGAATTTGACGTTGAGCGTCTCCTTTCAATGTTTCGGATTCTTTCCAAGGCGCTTGGGCTTAGCGTTTCATGCCAGCGAGGGCTCCGCCTGTAGCACGGGGAGTTCACGCTGGAGCCTCCTCACAATGGTAAAAATCCATCAGCTGATGTTTTCCAGTCTGTGCATTACTGGTTTTTAAATTTGTCCCTTTGTGATCACTTATAACGCCGAATGCTTCTTTCTCCCCACCCCACTGCGGGAAGGCACCCGAGGTCCCCCTTCTTCGCGTCCGCAGGTGGCGCGAATGCCACCGCCGAGTTCCTCGCGCCGTTGATGTCGTTTGCACGACCCAGCGCGTGCGCCTCACCCATTCGTTTCGCTCAAGCCTCCGCGCCGGGCTCTGCGTTCCTGAGAGTCTCGCTTCATATCTCAGCGGCGAAGCAGCAGACAGGGCGCTGCGGGGCCCCCATCGTGCTAAGACTGAGCACGCCGCAGGTAAACGCATGCATGGACACTCACCATTAGATCACTCCCCATGTTGTCCCTGAGATGGCGCTCTTAATTAGAAGGCCCTTGGATCTTTCTGTCTAAACTAAGGTTTTACTGCCACATTACCACAGTAAATAATGCACTTCCCAGCCAGCCAGGGTGAAACATGGCCGGGACGTGCGGTTTATTACAGACGCGGGCTGTAATTGACGCTATTTTAGTGCTGCTTTATGGCTTCATTTTGAACTTCCGCTGTCTGCGATTAGCCCGTTACTTACCTGAACCTCCTCCAGACGATGGTCCGCTCTCCTCAGAGCCAAATGAGATGGCTGCCAATTAGAGAGGACTTCCAGAACCAGCCGCACCTCTGACGGAACCCTGTGGTCTCTTCTTCAAAGGCTACAGAACAGGTAGACCTCAAGGAGACGTGCGAGTTTCAATGACCAGAATAATCAGAGGGATCCCGTGGGGGATTTTCAAGACTTTGCAATGATGTTTCACTAAAGGTTCTAAGCTGGGACTTAAATTGATTCCAGTAAAACATTGTTTTCCTGCAAGCTTACACGATTGTGTTGCTGCTGAGGAGACCATTTACCACATTTGTTAAGCTCTTAGGCGCCCTCTTCGTTTTCAGGTTAAATTGATGAACGAGGAGGAAAATGATTCGGAATCACCATCCGCAACATTCCAGCAACTTCCTCCTTTCAACCACTTCCAGCCATGCGCAGAAACAAAGACGTCCCCGCGATCCCGGGAGCGCGCTTCCTGGATCCGCGGTGTGTGAGCCCCGGCGTACCAAAGTGGCCTTTGAATTGCGAAATTTTCCTTATTATTCAAATGAAAATCGAGTCGGGGCAGATGGGAGCTCAGCGCCGTAAATCTCGCAGGCTCTACCTCTGTGATTGCTCAGGCCACCGTCGAATAAAGATTAGAAGAAAATCGCTAATCACAGCGGATGTCATTAGCATAGCACCAATAACTGGGTGTGAAAGGGAAAAGAGGAATCGCCTTATGATGCTGGTTAAAGTAGGAATCAATGCCGTGTATGGATGCACACAGCTGCTTGACAAACAGACATATTCACTTCCAAGCGTGGGTAAAGGAAGCGTCTAATAATCATGTTTTTTTCCCCCCTCTCCACTGTTTTTGTCTGAGTGACTCGCTGGAGCTCTTGATGCTAATATCACGCCCCCCCCCTCGCTTTTGATCAGCCTTTGCAGCTGGGCTGCCCTCCCTCACTTGGATGCATCAACAAAGCCTGAAGTGGCCACTCTAATCTGGTTAAGTATTGCCTGGTTGGGGAGAAATTAGCAGAATTCTTTTAACTTTTCAAACAAACATAATACAGTCAAACTTGCTGGAAGGGAATCAATTGCGTGAACTGAAAATAGTTTTTTTTTTTGTTTTTTTTTGGGCGGGGGGTTGTTGGTTGGGGAGGGAATCATTTCATTTCTGGATATCTTTATATGCATCTATTCAACTGCGTGTGCCTGTGGAGTCTTGTTGGAGCTGCGTTTTCAGCCCAGAGAGCTGAATGAAGCAGAGGAGGGTCTGTTGAAACGTTGTTGAGCTTCAGGAAGTGGCTTTTTTTTTAAAAACCATTAATTCAGAAACATCGATTCCCGTGCATCCATACAATATTAGAGGGAGTAATGATGGGAAATTGTGTCTTTTCTGTGAGACTGCTTGGTGCCACTCCAGGAAAATAACCGTCTGAACATACGTTTCTGTGATATCTACTGAAATATGAGTTTTGGAACAACGTGCAGCCGTGTTTATTTGTTTAACTGGATAAAATATTCATTATGTATCTGTGAGCCGGATTCTCATTAAAAAACGCCCACAGACTATAAGAAAACCTTCAGATTTGTGCTGCTTTGTTTTGGAGATCTTTTCAAGAGGACTGAAAAAAGAAGTCTTTTCTTATGAACTTGGCCAACAGATGGTTCGGAGGGATGGGAGGAAAAAAGGGCTGAGAATATGATCACAATGCAAACATTTTAGCTGCATTGAGCATGTTCTCTCTTTGGGTGTTTGGGCCAGATTGTCTCCATTTTTCAATGTGTCTAAACCCTTTGTCTGCGAGGGATCTTTCAGATCTGTCTTTCTGCTAATAAACTGCCATTAGCCCCCCCCACTCATTAATAATGCTTCTGTCAGATGCCCATTCTCTGCTGTGAAAATAGAAAATATCATTAATTACAGTTGCTGTCACCCCCTGACAGCTCCTGCAATTGTTCCGAAGCCGAGTCCTGTTTCATTGTGTCCATACCTAGTGGCCACCTATTCTTTACTGTCTCAATGGGGATGTCCAGCATGCGAGCGCCACAAAAGCACAGAGCGATCCAGGCCTGCATTGCGAAGCTCCCGCCCCAGCAACGCATTTGTCATGTGGAGGAGCCGGCGAGACTGACGAGGAAGACTCAAAACGTGGATCCACCTCATGCTCCCGAGCAGAGATCAGCGCAGAGCATTGGCCAGCACAGAGTCGGGGCGCTTTTCATCCTGGATTTGTTGCAGTTTTTCAACACAGAGAAACATCCTCCCCGGGGAAACACTGGGATTTTCTTACTCTATTCATCATCGGGGAGGGAGGGGGTGCACCTGACGAGATGCACGACTCCTGCAGCTGTGCGTTTGGAAACATATGAGGATTTTCTTACAAGCAGAATGCCTGAAAAAGTCAAAAGTATGGATGGGAAAAGGCACAGGCGCAGGGCTGAGGGCTCCAACGCACCTCCAGAGGGTGCAGAGGAACATCTTCAGGGTGTCTCTTGCATTGTGTGAACCGCAGAAAAGCCCACAACCTTGGACCGACTGTTGTCGTGTCACACGTGTTTTTATTCATGCAAATCTTTTTAAACACAAATGCACCATTCCTCACTGGATTTCCTCCACAAGATCCCGATGACGTTGCAACTCGGGTCATTGGCTCGTCTGCAGTTGAGTTAGTGTCGTAATTCCACGGCTAATTGTGCAGTCTGTGTGGTCAA
Organism: Lagocephalus sceleratus; assembly: GCA_911728415.1. Taxonomy (NCBI): domain Eukaryota; kingdom Metazoa; phylum Chordata; class Actinopteri; order Tetraodontiformes; family Tetraodontidae; genus Lagocephalus; species Lagocephalus sceleratus. The sequence continues at coordinate 1,156,796 of CAJVRN010000030.1, read as the reverse complement.
ACGATGCCTATGATATAAATCTGCTTAAGCGGCAGATTTGTTGTTTTTACATCATTTTGGCAGCGAGAAACTCCATCACAAATAATCTGTCAGACGTACAATCATTATCATATTTCTGCGATAAATTTGCCCCCGCACAATCAATAATTCCACCAGTCTGCTAAATTTATTCATCAGCAAACACAATCTGGAGGTGGATGATCCACATCCAGCTCACATGACTCTTTACAGCCAATCAAAGAGGACCTCTTTTTCAACTCTTCATCGGATACGACTATATTCTGAACTCTGATATCCACGGCCTATAGTAACTCTTCATTGGAGCAGATGGACCTGACCGAGGTCTCATTGTGAATTGAATGTGGACAGTACTTTTCCTCAAAATATGATAATTTTAAGTTGCTTAATGGGTCAGAAATCAGCCTTTCCTGTCCAACAAAGCTGTGAGCAGATAAAGACGGATGAGGAATAACCGCGTACGTTCTGAAGAGGCGAAACTTCACAAGTTGCTGCTGTTCGAAGGCCTCTCGGTGACAGATGGAAATCTGTTATGCGTTAACCGTTATGAGAAAAAGTTTGACAAATGCATCAACGTTCCCGGCCGCAGCCAACGGTAATGGAGCAGCCACTCTCGCCATAATGTCCCCTCGCATATTTGTTGCAGCGCGCGGGGTTGTGTGACGCGGTAATGCAGACTTTAAAGTTTCATGTGACAGATGTGTGGCTCTGCAGCGAACGGCAGCGGGCCCCATACGTGGATGTAATTAAACGGGGGCAAAGGCTGCTGATGATGCATCGTCCGAGAGAGGGGAGGTCCCGGCTTCCTGCGAACCCACGTTACCGGAGACAAATGACTTGCAGCGGTCGTCAGCGTGCCTTTTAAGTTGGCGTGCCTCAGCCTCGGGGAGGGGAGTGCGTCCTATCAGTGGTGGCCCGGCTGAGACAAATGGACAGTCATAATGCCCCCCCCCACCCCATCCCTCCCACTGGTGGAGAATGGGTTTATTAGAATATGATGCAGTGGATGTGAAATCTCTGTCTCGCAGCGTGATTCAGTTTCCAGCTTGTTCCTCTCCCCGCTCACATCATCACTTTCCTGAGCCGCCCAAGAGCTCTTGCTCTCTGAGAAGTTGCCTCAGAGAGTCTGGAGTCCATTATTGCTGGCTTTTTTAGGGGTAAAAAAAAATCCCTAAATGTGCAGATACGCCGCATGTACAGAACACTCTGCGTAATTGAGATGGCCCCAACGCTCGGCAGGTCCAACTAAACAGGAGGACGACGGAGCGCATTTAGCTTGGCAGGGGGATGGCCTGCTGGGGCCAAACATGCAACAACTGCTGACAAGGGAAGTCTGAAATAGATTTGATTGCATTTGATTAAAATACGAATGCAATTGTTTCTAAGTCCGTCCAAATATTCGTCTGTTCTCGTTCGCTGGCGACGTTTTTGTCGATACATTTTAGCGGTAAAAGGTTTTATTCCTGAGTAAGGAAATAACGAAGAGCAGTTTGCCAATATTCTATATGCGTCCCTGAATTTGCATATTTGCATGTTGAGCACCAAGATGTTCATTCTAAAGTGAGGACATTCTTGCAAAGTGGGGCCATTTCGGCTGCTCCACACGACTTCAAAGGACCGTTTGAGGGTCAAGACGTGGTTTTAAGTTTGAGGTTAGAGTTGGGTTTAGGTAAAGGCTATGGGTGCTGGATAATACAAGGATGTGTGTGAATGTGTGTGTGTGTAGAACTCTCCTTTATCCAAAGACTTTCAAATCTTTCAACACAGCATGAATTTTATACGTGAAAGTAAAACATTTGTGCTCTACAGCCGCACTCGACAGCCCCCCTGACACCCATTCACCCTTCCTTCTTTTGTCCCCCTCTTTGTCATGCAGCCCCCCCCCGCCCCACATACACACACACACACACTCTCGGTGGGCTGTAAACATGTTGGTTTTATCGTACACACTCTGGTCATTTTCCTTGAACACCGGCAAAGACCTCCGGAGCAAAGGAACTCATTTATGGCTCCTCCAGCGGCCCTGGAAGGTCAGCAAAATTCAAATGAATTCATCTCCTTTTTTGACTTTGTCCTCCTCACAGACCCCCGATGGGCGCTGCTAAAATTGAGAACATGAGCCTTTTAATCAGAGGTGGATAAAAGGTTAAGCTCTCCTTAAAAGCATCATTTCACTTGCCTATAAGGGGAACTTTTCATTAGCACTTGTGTATCGACTTCCTGTATCCACCTGTGTGCGTTTGGGTCCGTGTGCTGCTGAATTTGTCACATTCTAAATGTTTTCTGCAAGAAAAAACATGAAATATTTAATATTGTAATTACTTACATAATTAGCCGCAAACAGTTAATCAGCATAAATTAACAAGGCAAATAGTGAGGAACGGTGGCCTGATTGGAGGAAAAGAAAATGGGCAATATCAGTTTCAATGAAATTGAAATTGTTTGAGAACATTTTTACCAGTTTTTATTGAAAACGTTTCAGTCTTTATTGATGATTAAATAATTATCCTCCATCTGAGGGCTGTTTTGGGATTAGAATTGAGATTACAGGCCCCCATCTGCTCCTCTTTATTATAAAAGATTGCATTAATAGTTTGTTTTTAAATATCTCTGGTATTTAAAGAAGAAATGGAAGAGGTGAAGTACAATTTCAATGAGGCAAAACAGCTGCTAATGCTGAATTATGATAGAAAAAAGTTTAAGCCGAGACTTTTTCTGTTATGAAACACTAATAACACCATCTGCTGATCCAACAGTATTATATACTCATTTAGTTTTATATGAAAGTACAGTCACGATTTTATAAACGATTTCATAAATTAAAAAAAAAACAAAAACTCATTGTTACTCAATTTTAGACTCTCTAAGGCACCCATGATTTAAGGTTTTTTTTTATCCATGAAGTTATCATTTAGTTTAACAGTACTGTTACTGTAAATGCAGTCTGGGATTTCCTGTAGCAGTTAGATGTATTATTAGGGTTAGAGTATCGTATCATTATAGTAACGTATATTTATCAGGACAGATGTAATGGAGCTCCTGGATTTGGAGCATCACATTCATACTAATACATTTATAATAAAATATGTTTTTAGAGGAATAAACCTGCATCAACTGACAGTAGAATCAGCCTAATCATGTCCTCTGCTGTGGATTATGCTGTGTGAGGTCATATTTCTCCTCTTGTGTCAAATAGCCTGACATTATAATCCAACACATCACAATGTGGTGGGATTACAGGCAAGTTTAATCCAATTCATCCCGCACAGATTATACAATGATCAGATGAAAAGGGTTTAGAAAAATGTTTTCAGAAGTAAAACCCCACTGCTGTTAGAGGTCATGTGCAGAAAATGCTGCCATTTGGAGTTAATGACGATTTCTTTAAATTTAGAAATCAATTTTGAGTGGAGACAAATGGACTCTTGCTGTTGAATTCTTTACTTCCTGAAGACAGGCCGTCCGCGTTTGGTTGATTGAGGTTATGAAACAGTTGTCCACTCAGCACAGGAGATCATCGTTCACCTCTCGGGCTCGACTCTTCTACCGAAGGTGCAAAACATTTACCCTAAAAGTTGCAGCGAAGCCCCAAATAGCAGCTGAGCCTGAGATTGGATTTCCCTGAATGGAGATTTCCTCTCGGAGTCAGCTGTCCGCGGATCCGGCCCCCTCGAAGAGCACGCTTAGCGGAGCTTTGCGTTTATGTTGCTCGCGCAAGTTTTTTGTTGGTGGCAACTTCTGAAGGAGGCCGATTACAGGCCAGCGAACGCCTCAGTTATCATGAGTCATGAGGTCTGAAGAGCCGCCGCGAGTGCCGCCTTGAGTGTCCGCATCGTAGCTTCATTTGACATGACAACGCTGACCTTTGGAGGCAGACTGGAGGTGCAGCCGCCGCTTATGTCATAGTTTTACAAAGCACGCCGCACAAACAAGTCCATCTTAATATGCTGAGTCATCGGCAGCACTAGCAGTACAGAAGAAAGTAACTTTAAACTTTAAATATAAAGGGCTGTGGAACAGGAAGAAACCTTGAGCAGGGCCAGGCTGGTGGAGCAGCCAAAGGAGAGGGAAGACGTACTTCAGCCAAAGAATGGTGATGGATATTTAATACCTCTGACTGACTTTTGAAGCTTTCGTTCAATTCCTGCATTTGTTTTGATGCTGTTGTTGTCATCTTCATTCATCTCTGTCTTTAGCTTGTTATAGTTTAACTGGAACATTGTGCTTTCTTAATATTAGACTTTATATGACAATAACAACTAACTAGAAAAAGAGAGAGGCTTGTAATCCATTTTTAAAGTGATTACTGGATGAGTACTTAAAGAACTCAGCTTGGAATGAGGAGCAATGGCTTTTATTAAATAGTTGAATCTATATATCAATAAGGAGCAGACACGGGCACAATGAATGTTTATATGTACAAACACTTTTTCTCTCTTGCACTCTGTCACAATTTCACTACGAGGTTGTGCAACAAAAAAAAAAAAAACATTTTAAATTAAGCTACAGCGGAGTAATATGTTAAATACAGTTTTTCTCTTTTGCTTCCTCTGAGCTTTTTTTCTATTGAAGCCTCAAACAATGAAGAAAAACAAGAGACGTAAAGCAATTCAAATTAGAATTGTGGTCTCTGCGGACCGAGTGTAAAATTGCTTTCACCTCCTGTGTGTTGACTGGCAGGCCAGGTTATTACTGGCGTTCCAGCGGCAAAGCCCTCCGCTGCAAATCAACTTATCAACTGTGCAAATTAACAAATCGGTGCAGGATGGGCAAATTGTTTGGAGATGCTAAAGTCTGTGACGATTAAGGCGAAGCCAGCCGATAATCCAGCAAATAAGGTTAGAGTTAAATTTAATTCCATGGCTGTTTCATGTTGTTTATTTAACTACACGGTTATCACAGCACAAAGAGCCTGTGGAAACGTGGTCTGTCCAGTTTCCCAGTTCCGTCCGTCTGGACTTCCAGTTGTGCAGCGCGCTCCTCTTGTTTTGACAATTAAAATAAAATAACGTTAAAAGTGAGCTGATCGTTCTCACCACCAGTCCAGACGGCGTGGCCCACTTAGCGGGCCCCTAAACAAACGGTTCCTCACAAAATCATTCTGTTCTTATTGGTCTTTTGGGGATCGCGTGTTTGGGTTTTAAGTTTCTGAGAGCGCTCCGCTGTGAAACCAGTGGGCCATGATAAATTTTCATAACTGTCTTTTGAAAGAACGCTATTTGTTCTTGTCAAATGTGTTTTTTTTTGCTCACCAACCGCTGCACATTCGTTAATGACGTTTCAGCTGAGAGCGCCCTTTTATTTGCTTTTCTGGTCTTTCTGCGCCACCGTGAGCGAAAAGAGACCTTTGAAATCTGAAACGTTTACGCTCGTCGTCGTGTTGCTGCCTGATGTTTGCTCCGTTTTGCTGCTTCCCTCCGTGTGCTTTGGTTTTCTTAAAGCTAAACACCGGCCGGCGCCAACAGAGAGCGCTCTCTCTAATTGGCGCCAGCACGAACTTGTTCATGACGGACGTCGGCCAGCACAGATGAGCTCGACGAGTGACGCGACAGGCGGCGGGCACCGCCCCATTCGCTCGCCGCTGTTATGTGAGGGCATTTTGATCTTGATCGTTTACTGAATTGATTCAGCCGGTGGAGGACGCCCACTCTTTAAAAACAGACAAGAACCTGATGTGACGCCTGAGGGGCTCAAACCCGCGACCATCGCAGGTGACGCGTCACGTTTATCTCACACAGGAAGTGCGTAGGTAACTGAGTCCTGAGAGGAGATAATGTTAAAACAAAGCCTCATTGGGTTGTTTGTGTTTGGGCAGGAAGTGACCCCCGTCCTGGTGAAACGTGACCTGTGGACTGGGGGGGGGCAGCTTGTCACAATTACTCCAGGACTTGGTGGCAGAGTCTCTGAGGAAGTTGGGGCTCAGACTGTCCAATCAAGAGTGTCACAGGAAGGGAAGAAACCACTTGGCCGGTCCTTTATCAGCCCATCAGCTCCGCCGCATGACGGGGGGAGACAGCCAGATGTTCCCCTCGGCGGTTATCAGTTTCTGGGCTCAGCCTGTGTCTAAGTGCCACTTCTTAACTGCCGATAGTGACCTGTTTGGCAGGCGGACATGACTCGGCTGTCTCGGAGGTCTGACGCAAAAGCAAATCCAGTGGATTTGGAGCCCCTGGCACCAGTTTCAGGGACAACGTAAGAGGTCTTAATTTGCCACACTCACAGGGATTGTTCCTTGTATCTGTACATCACTCGGGTTGAAACAGAATGTAGGCGTCCTTCACCCAGAGTCATTAAAAACGTGCTGGGAAACCCACACGCTTCTACATGGAAGGGCTTCACGTGTTATTGGACCCTGTGAGCTGTTGCTTGGGCCGGTGGGAGACATGTAGGTGTCAAGAGCGAACCTTCATACCTGGAATTTCAGCAGGCTGTGTCCGGCTAAGGGCATGACTTTAGGTGTATTTCACATCAGTTTCTCACTAAGTTTGGTCAGTTTGAAAATGTAATGAGTTATTTTTACTGAAAGTGTTTGTGCCTTCCACACTACTGAGGGTAGAAATTATTTTTTTAAATTTCAACCTTGTCCTTGTTGTGTTTTTATTGCTCCTGTTTAGATCATCTAGTGTGCTCACATGTGCAGCTGGAGTTACAACTGGACCCATCTGACCCGACTCTTGTGTGCACCTGTTTGGGAGGTGTCGTGGATTTATTGTTGAAGTCAGATCAGCATCGCTGGAGATTTGCAGTCTTTCATCCCGTTGGTGTTAGCCTATGATGTCATAGACCACAATAGCAGTCGATGTCAAGTTAGCGACTGAGACCACACAAAATATCCCTTTTTATGGGTCTAAAAACAAACCATGTTCAGCCTTGGTCTGCAGTTGTGGCTGCTCTGAGCAGAACCTCTGGCCCTGTCCTGACTGGTCTGCCTGCATGTAGGAGTTATCCCCACTTTCAATTGTATTATCTCAGTTTACTGGACTTTCAAAATTTCATTTCAGTCGAGCTAACGTGGTAACATCAGGGATTCATCGGACTAACACAATAATAATTGTTTGTTTTTCTCTTTTTTGGGGTCTCAACCTGCTGACCGTGATATTGGTGCCACATCAGAGCTGGAACTGGCTCAGAATCAAAAAGTTAGTTTCTATTGATAGTAGACGACAAGTCAGGTGGTTTTAATAGTTTTTTATTAAAATTCAGGCCAACAAATCCAAACTGAGACACGTGTAAACGACACCAAAATCAGTGTTGCTGTGGAAAAGCTGCGTTGATTGTCTTTCACAGAGGCTTGGAGGACACGGAGGGCCCTCAGCGTGTCACCGTCGCATCGCTCACTGTCTGATGAGGACGTGACTATGCACAGCAGAGCCCTCAGACATTATTAATCACCTCACATCCACACGGCCAAAGCAGAGCAAACGACAGCGGTTTCATCGCAGATGACGCGCGATAACCATTATGTGGTCATCATCGTCCAGTTCCATTTATACCTCGGACCATCTGCTTCCTGGGAGGAGGACGGAGGAGCAGGCAGTAAAGGAAATGACTTTTGTGAGCCCGTGTCCACAGAGCCAGACTGAGGGCTGGCAGGCTGGAGCCAGAGAAACTCTTCCCTGCTTGTTTGTGGGGTTTTCTCGTTGTTATGTCACATCCCGGAGACGTCGTTTTAACGTCGCCACTATCTCAGCCGCCAGTCAGGAGAGATTTGTGAGTTTTCATGGGAACGGCAGCAGTTTCCTTTGAGGCTTTTCAGAAAATCGAGTGGCGGTTTGTTTAAGAATCCGCGGCCGGCCCGTGTTTACATGCTCTCATGCGAGGGCGGCGGTTGTTTGCTCCTTAGGCCGGCCGTAGCTGAACTTTTCTCTTAAACTTTTTCAAAGGCACCAGGTCAAAATCGATGCATTTCTTTGGGAAAATCTGGTGAGAAGAATAACAGAGCAGAGGGAGAATATGAATTAAAGATGCAGGCGTCCATCTATCTGCCATGTCTGCCCCTCCGCCGCTGCCCGGTCCTGCCTCCCAGGTTTTCCACTTCTCTCTCTCTGAGAGGTAATTATGAGCGCGGTGGTGGGAGAGCGTCGCAGCCCGGGGCCGCGGCCTTGAACCTGGCCTCTGGACCAGCTCTCTGTCCTCCTCTTTTTTCCCTCTTCTTCTTTCAGAAGCAAACAAAACAATCCCATCAAGAGCCAAAGGGCAGAGTTTGTCAATGAAACCTAAACGCCCCCCCACTGTTGACGTGACACATGAAATCTCTCACTGGCTCACATTTCACTTTATTGCTTTTGACGGTCCTGTTTTTTTTGCCTCTGCATGTTTTCTTTGTTGGTAAAATTATACCCAGTTCAATAATCTGAGGTGGTTAGAAGCCCAGTAATATTACTAATGCGCCATTTCCTGATAGGCTGTAGCTGATTTTCTTAATGAGATTATCCCTGTTTGTCTGCCCACTCAGTGAGATGTAGATTTTCTGATGTAAAAAATTGCTATACATTTGGAAACAGTGTGAAAACATTGCATTGATCTTTCCCATCTGCATTTTAAATTAAAATTAAAAACACTTCATGTCTGAGTTTTTGAAAACCTTTCTTACTTTTCTATTAAACAGAGAAGGAGGTAAAAAACCCACCAAACGTACCATAAACAAACAGATTTAGTGACGTGGCTGGCTGCATCAAACCAAATCCGGCCACTCCAGAGACAAAATAATGTTAAAGAATTGTCGTTTTATCATAATTAAAATATATCTGAGTTGTAAAAACGACATAACGGAGAGAAATGTCTACCAACGTCTGCACTAATTTAGTACAAAATCCCTGATATTCTGCAATATACTTCTCCCCACAGAACCTGAGGAGCTATAACATTGCACTCCTCTCCAGATTAGATCCTGGATCCCTAGATCTTAAACCAATAGATAGCTTATTAATAGAATTTATGTGGGCTATACCGTCTTCTTGGGACAGGCCGCCTAATTATCCTGCAAGCAAATGACACTGGTGTGCTTTATTAATGTTCCACTGTATTGCCAGGGACAACCAATAAATATGGCACTGGGGATTCCACCAAATGAAAGAGGAATATTTCAGTCTTTTAATGAAGCCCTGTCAGTGTGCACCACATATGCCCTTATTTAAATATGCACACCATCCTTCAAAGACACATTATACAAATGATGGGTAAGCCATGGCAACCGGCCTGCCTTTCACGCCCCCGTTCCCTGAACCGACTTGGCCTGTTCTGAGTTTGGAAAACCAACAGATAAAACTCAGATAAAAATGAATCCTCACTTTAAAACAATGTTATCGTCCGCAGGATGGTCTTAATATGCACCCCAGGGCCCCAGGATGATGAAAATATCCCTCAGAGATTCTGCAATTCAGCTCAGAGATGAATGTGAAAAGTTTACATACGGGCGGGGAAGGTACCAGTGTTGGTTTCTCTCCCCTTTGGTCGGTACCTAATGGAAAATCAAACACCATTATCAGTACATCAAACCATAAAAGAAAAATGTGTGTGTGTGTGTGTGTGTGTGTGTGTGTGTGTGTGTGTGTGTGTGTGTGCGTGTGTGTGTGTGTGTGTTTGGCGCGTGTGCACGTGTGTGTCCTGCGCAGACTCTGCTTTCCTCAGTGCTTTATGTACTCCCTGAGGAGATGTTAGGCCTGTTGCAGAATGGTCATAAATCCCAAACTTATAGTCTCAGTTTTTTTTTTTTGTTTTTTTTTTTTGTTCCTTTATCGCACAGGGACGTTGTTGTCTGGCCGAAGATTGACCACAGCTCGGGGCTGGGCAGGATTGAGATGGGACGCGCTGAGGACAGCAGTGTCTGATGAGCGAGCCACCTCCCCTTTAATCGGAGTGGGCTCACGACCAGCTGAGACAGGCAAGTTTGGCTGCATCTGTGACATTCTCTGTGTACTTTTGGTTTCATGTTTATCATGTTTTACCACTCTGTTGCCTTTCTGCAGCCATCTTGTTCTAGTCAGGCTCATTTAACCCTGAATTGGGAGGGAAACCAAGCTGCACCAGCAGTAAATACCCCCTTCAGTGTCTGCACACTGATGAGTAGGAGGAAATAACGTCCTTCTGAGCTTGTTTTTTTTTTTTTTTATTTATTTTTTTCAGGGAGCCCAGAGCACGGGTTGCATTTGCTGTACACTCCACTGCAAAATGAGACTAGTCAAGCCCTAATGTAACCAGCAAAAGCTGGATAAAAATCTATACAAACTCAATTATGAATCAATTTGAGTTTGTGTCAGACAGTCTGGTGCCAACAGAGTGGATTTTTTATTAACTTATGGTCTGGGAAGAATGAAACACTTTTCATTTGTGTACTTCAGTATGTTGCTCCATGATTCAGAGGAAGGGTGTTCACACTTTGTCTTGCAGGAACTTCTCACTCTGCTCGAGCTCACGAATCCGCGCCCTCGTCGAAATCGAACCACGCTGTTTCCTCTTTCTTTTCTCTGGCAGTTGTATTGCAAAGATGTGCAGAAACCCCCTTTTTTCTTTTTCTCTTTGCAAAACAGAAGGCAGCTCAACAGTTGATTGAGTAATTAAAATGAAATCCCACCCACACTGATTCATATTAACACACCGCTGTAGAACATTTGAATTGAGATGGGCTTCCACTGTGCACCCCACCGGCCTGCTCTAGCGTGCTAAACTAGGTCAGCCGTTTGAATATTCATGATCCTCTATGACAACTTCCCGCTATTCCATGTCAGGACCTATGTTAATTCCCAGATTTGCACATTTGAGTCCACTTGAAACTCTTTAGCTTCCCTACCTAAGGTTTGGAGTGCTCTAAGAATCAGTTAGACGACTGTGGCACGTCTGAAAAGAAAACATTTAGCTGTGCGTTGATAAAACTACCATTTGTTTGCTGTGCTGAGGGCTTGGCTTTGCCGGCCATATGGCCACTGTTGCGGACAGTCACTCAGGCTCCAGCTGTGATATTTTGAGATGTTATTGATTTGAACCAAATAATCAGGTGGCCAGTGGGATTTGCTGCTCGGCGTGCGGCAGCATTATCCAGTCCTCGTATATCACTGGATAATCAGCAGGGTTGACGCCTAAATATTCTGGAAAACATAATGGCCAGTTGGAGCCACAGCTCATCGTCACAATCCCATCTGTCAATCACTACCCATCCTGTGGTTATCGTCTGCCAGTTGCCATGCGAGTGACATTGCTGTCACTCGCTGTGAGACTCTCACACGTGGAAGAAAATAGCCTAGTCACGTGCACAAGTGAACTCCCATTGGTTCCATTAAAAGTTGCCCTACAGTCGTCCATCTTCTTTGGTCCCAAAGCCATACATCTGCCATTCGTCAGGAATACCTGGTTTGTCCCAAAAGGTCAATAAAGCACAAAAAAAAGTAGTTGATAGCACATTGCCCCAACATTTCTGCTAACAGTGACGACCACTTATTAGTAGAGAAGTGAATAATAGCAGATATAACTATCAATTGTTATGTGGAAAACAGTTGTACCCACTTTGTCTTGGGAAACTAAACGAGCCTCTCGGTAGTCACTCGCTACTTTGCTGCCAAGAGCGGCATCATTAATTGGAAATGGTGCCGAATGCTTGGCATGGTCCTTTTCTAACAAGTTGACTGAGAATTGTGGTTTTCGCAGCCAAACTGCGGACGTGTTGAGCACAGAATCAGTCGGGAGGGAAGCAAACGTGGCAAAACACGCGCAAGGGTAAAAGGAAAGTATAATCAAAGAACTACGAGCTGATGGGAAATAAACTGTTTGCCTGCTCCACTTTCTTTCCTCAGTCTGTTATTTTCAGATTTTTCTTTTTCCCCCTCATTTGTTCAAAATTACAACCCCGCCGTTGATGTATTGCGACGATGATTATCTACCGAGATTGGGCCTCTGGAGCTAAAAACTCCCAAGGGAGCCTCATCACTTCTGCTCGTAATAGACAAGAACAAAAGGAGCGCAAGGCGATGAGAGGCAGGAGTTCCACCGAACTCCAACAAAGGATGCATTCAAACCTTAATCCACACCACCGTCACCAGCCGTCAGCCCCTCCATATCACAGCAGCTGTTGGACCTACTTTGCCTCAGAGATAGCTCAGCTCTCATCTCACCGCGGGAGAGCGACACTGAGGTGTGTTGCTTATAGTCTGGTTACAGCTGTCATTAATTCAGACAAGTTAGAGCCCAATCAGAAGTTTTATGCCTGCCTCCCAGCTCTCTGCCTCCTCAGTGGCAGGAGATGGCCCCGTCGCCTCGGCCCCACTTAGTGTGACACCTTAGTGCTCCACCTCCCTCTTGCCGAACGTAACATTTAAAGATTTATCTCTTAAATGAGAACCTGTAGTAAACAGGCTAATCTGTTTGGCAGTGCTCGCGGTCATGGCTGAATGAAATATTTGACAAAGCTAAGCCTCCGGATCTTCCTATCTCTCTCTGGCAAAAGGCCTCTTGTTGCCTCCTTCAGGGCTCCTTCTTTTGTTAGCCCTACCCATTGCATTCTTCCGGCTTTTTGCCCGTGCTACAGGGGTGTGGCTGGGCTTTTGTCTCGGCCGACAGAGAGTTTATTATGTGATTGGCGAGGAGCTAATGCAATAACGCTCATCACGTGCTGCTACCAGGGCCAAGTCCAGCTACTTGTGCAGCGCTCTTCTTTCTCTCCTCTCTTCCTTCAGCCTCGCGGAGGCGGTCTGCCATCTCTCCTGTGGTGACAGGTTCCCTCTGAGGTATTTAACCACTTGTCTTGCAAAACCCCTTTTAATTGAAATTACCCATTGGCTGATAAGCTTCTGGGGCCTTATCATGGAAGAGATATCGGTTAGGGTCTTTTCAAGCTGCTAGATTTAAAGCTGCGGCTTTCTTTACTCATTCTTTTACTAATTGTCTTCACCTCTCTCCTCCAGTATGTCTCATTTTTCCCCAACCAATCTAAAAGCCTCCTCCAAAAATCACATTTATGGCCTTGTTAAAATGGCCGTATTGTCTTTTTTATGTACTACAACAGATATCAAGATTAAGACAAGCCCTCAATGTTGTGGCTGAGGATTTGTCTTGTAACCCGAAACAACCAGTAAAGATAACATGAGGCACTTTCAGACCAGCAGGGGGATGTCCCCTGAGAACACTAACCACGAGGTAGGACTGTTTTTTTGGTTGTTTTGGGGATAGTAACTGTCAAGTAACCAAATTGGCTAGTGGTGGGCGTAGACATTTCTTATTTCAGATGGCACCAAAACAGTGCCAACTGTAAAGTGCACAAAAAGCCTTTGCTGTCATCTACGTCCATTTATAGCAAAGTAGACTTTAACTTTTATAAAAAAGAGAAAACATTTGTCGCTTTCCCTCCCTGTGTCATTGTTCCGTGAGTGAGAATAAAGGTTATAACTTTTTTTTAGTGGGCGGGTAACAGTGTTTTGAATGTGTTCTAACAGCTAAAGCAGAGACCATATCGTGGAAGCTAAATGAATCAATGCAAGTGACATTCCAAGAGGGAACAGTCATTCCTGGTGGCTGCTGTGTGGTTGACTCTGAGAAAAGTTTGCGAAAAGTTTACAAGAACAACAGTTCCACAGGTGTAAAATGGCCTGTTTCGTATTTATGAGACAAAATGCAATCATGAACTTTAGCACAGTTGAAGCAATGGAAACATAGCGCTTTGGGCTGTGATGTAAGGAAATTGGAACTTAAAAGTTTGTGGGTGTCTGTTTATCTGCTCTGATATTATGTGGCAAGAAAATTTGTTTTTCCCTCCTATAGGCACACCACGCTCTCTCCCCTGTTGCAAGCTGTCAGAAGTCAGTTGGTTATTGAGCCTAGCACCACTCTGCTGTCACTGGTCTTGTGTTTTTTCCAAATTAAATAGCTGTACAGGGGTCCCAACAAGCAGCGATCATTCCAATGGTTCAGGCACGCAAACTAAGGTGCCAAGAGAGTAGATTCAAGTAACCCTTGCCCTGATGAAACATCACTGTTTCTAAGAGAAAAATGATGTTATCAACTCAAGGATTTCTACGGTTTTGTGGTTCGCCAAGACAAAAGCACATGATGCCACTCTGCACTGATGAATAGACCGCGGAAGTAGGCTAAACTCGAGATGAAAATGTACAGTATCGTTATCTGAAGACATGACTCTATGCACTGTAGAGAGGCCTAATGGCTACATGCAACTCATGAATACATGGATGTTTAGCAAAAGGTGCTGCAGCAGTATCAGGGACTGTTTAACCGTATGATATTCACATATTTCTGGGAGTAAATAGGCTCTAGCCTGGGGTCCGTTGCATGCAATTTGAAGGTTACTGCTTGTGGTAAAGTTATTCCAGTACTTTTCTCTGAAACTCAGCCTACTGTGCAGGCGTCACACACGTCAGCAATTGAACAGTCGTTTTTTGAAGAGTCTGTTATAATATCGCAACTCTTAGTTGGGCAAATCAATGTGACACCGCTATCTGAATAATTCATCAGCGGTTATTAGGCCCTTTCATTTACATGTAATAATTGGAACAACTGCTACACATGCCTGCGTGATCATAACGAGGCTTTAGATGTGAAGCACACGCAATGGCCGGTCTTTCTGTCAAACATCGCACTTTGCGGTACGCTCGCAAGATTAATGGTTCGATCCCCAGAATCGTATCAATGCGACAATGTTTGACACTCTCGCCAGTGTCTGAGACCCAGCCTCAGCCAAACATTTACTGAGTTGTCCCTAAGGTTGCTCATACATGTTTAGCAATTATCAATTATGACAGTGGATTCTGAGCAGTCATGACTAAAGTTTCTAGCTATGAGATACGGTGTAAAAATGAGCCGTTCATCTTCAAAATGAAAGATAAGTAATTACACAGTAATTATGCAAATAAGTTTACTTAAGTTTAGGGACAAATATTCATCTTATGTTTAGGAAAAGATTGATACTTGTTACTTTGGACTCATCCTGATGTATTCACTTACAATTTTTTCTGAGTAGTGGAGAAATGACACTCAGGTGAATGCTAAAGGGAGGGTCTCAAAAGGAACATGAGCACAAGGGAATGAAAGCATGAGTACAAATAGAAATGATTGTTTTGAATCTGGTACGACACAGAGCTTGTACCTGGATTCGTTGTCATGGATGGTGTTGAATCATGGGATTGTTATTTATTTCGTGGATCAAGAGAGAGCGATAACTTCCAGATGGCAGCACGTGCAGGGGTCCCAGCAGCCCTGATAGGCGGGTGGGGGGGTTGTGACCTGAGAAACACCATGTGGAGGCAGAAGGGCCCACTGGAGCCACCTGAGCCTCGACTCTGGCTGAAACAGGAGCACATCGCTGACAAGCCGTCACACAGACTCGTCGATGGAGCTTTCAGCAAACTCTTTCTCTCTCTTTCTCCCCCCCCCCCCCGACCCAGACACATGCCCAAACCCCAAACCATCGTGTGTCATCATGGCCATTAGGGTAATTGCTGATTATGAACAATTGTCTCGCCAAACTGGTCCCCGTCATGCATCAATTCACAAACGTTTATTCCAGGTTTTGGTTTAAACGATATGAGTTTAAAATGTTCAGATCTCCTATAAAAAAAATAAAAAAGGTCCCTTCTTTCCTCCATCATATTTACTGCCAGTCATCGCTCCCTCAGATGTGAGAGCCACGGCGGTCCAGACATCCTGAGATGAAAACTCACAGCAAATGCTTTGGTTCTGAGGTCCGCTGATGGATAAGTGGACAGTGTGTCAGTGACAGGTACTGCTGAAAAATTGTCCCTGTTACGTCCGCAGACAGTCGAGGCATCTGTGGAATTCAAAGTGCTGCAAGGCTCTTTTTTTTTAAAACAATCTGTCCAACACAATGTGATGAAACAAAGGCATATACAGTATATATTCTTCAGGACAATTTGACCTGTCAGAGAGGAGAAAGCTGTCCAAGCAAAACCCTGTTTTACAGCACTTATGCGGAGTGAAGTCACAGCTTTCTTGAAATCAGATTTTTCACCCTGAGTTACTTAAAAACAAGTGCTGGACCTGGGCTGGAGACACACGGTAGGACTCTGGACTGGTGCTGAGATGCTGCGGTTGGCGCCCGCCTGCAGCTGGAACAGATGCCTGCGAGCGCAAGAGGGGTGCAATCTTGAACTGGCGAGTGTGTGAAAAGACCATGAAGGGAACACACACCTCCCAGTCAGAGCCGGCCACTGCACCATTTGGCATCTCATCCGGCGGTCAGCGGTGCGACCGACAAACGCGTTGTATCAATGTGCGAGCTTCCAGGACAGATCCAGTCGGCTCACTGCTGGCAGCTTTTAGAAACCCATGATTCATTCTGACTGTGAGAGAAATTTATTTTTACTCACTAAAATACACCAAAATTCAGCACAACTTCCTGTCGGCAGCATTTCCTATTAATAGTGATGCTGAAATCAGGGAGCATAATCAGGCATGATGACTTATTTCCAGGTGACTTTTTAGCAGTATTAAAGCTTAAGGTCTTTCGTCTCCCTATCTGGGCATTTGCAGCACATATTTGTGCACTGACTGTCTTCTCGGCTTGAAGCAGATCGTGTTTTTGATGGACAGCAGATCTTACAGTGCCACCTACAGACTTGGAATGTGTAGGTTGTTAAAAAAAATGTGATTGAAAAAAAATCACTATTGTTATCGTCTAACATTGTATTGAAAATTACAGCTATATATGTATATATATATATACATATATATGTATATATATATATATATATATATGTATATATATATATATATATATATATATATATATATATAGTGTACAGTAATTGTTGTAGATCCTTATAGAGAGTGAATCCATGTCAGATTCACAATAATATCCAAACAATTGGTCACTATTGCACAAATATAAAGCCATAACACACCTGTGCGGCCTTGTGCATTCAGGCGACGTGCGTCTGATTCCCTCATAATGTTGATCGCTCGAAGTGGCCTTCAAATGTGTGACTTGCGGCCATTTCTGAATATCACTTGAGAAGAAAATTGCACCTGCTTCGCACTCCTGTGTCACTCACTTTCCAACCAAAACCGGTGGAGGCGGCGAGGGCAGGAGTAGAAAGGCGGTGTTGAGGTCCTCCATCAGTACCAGGTGATGAGTTTACGCGTCCTCACTCCCCGGGGGGCCCCCTGGGCCATGACCTCCCGTCCATCCCCTTATGCTCTCACTCATTTCACTTTCATAAGGACCAGTAATGACTTCCCTCCAATGAAAGTGAGAGAGGAGCACAATGAGTCACTTGTTGGGGAGAAGTGGAATCTTCATCCCATGATGGCAATTGGACCTACTTTCAGAAACTGCTGCAAGGGAAATATATAGCTTTCACCGAGGTCACACGGGAACAGTGTGACAACACATTTCACACATTTTCCTGTACACACAGACAGCACTCAAACGCTCCTATGCCCCAATGTCCCGCACATGCATATAGACTGTTAGAGCGCGGCTAAGACCCAATGGCTCTGTGCATTGTAACGTGCTTCGGAGCCTGTACCCGGATTAGCAGCTCATTTCAGTGGTTGCACAGTTGGCCCTCGCGAGATCCCAGAGGACTGAGACAGCTGTGCGGGGGTGCTGTGTGGAGAGTGCCGTGTGCTGGGGGGCAGGGAGGGGAGGGATGCTTATCTGACACCAAGGGGCAAATTTGAGATGGTCCAATACCAGCTTAAGCAATACACACCGCTGCACTTAACTGAAATGGGACCGAGGAGCTGACTCCCGACTCGAGAGGAGTCTTATCGTATTGCTCCTCACTTTAAACAAACTACAAGGCGGCAAGGATTTACAAGGGCCCGAGCGCAGACGTGGGGTGAGGTATGGCCTCAAGTGTGATGATTAAAAAAAAAAAAAAAAAAAAGAAGACCCTTTGAGATCCAAGTTAATTTTAAAGTGGGTTCAAGCTAATTTGAAAAGATAAACACAAACGGCAGTTTCTTTTCATTTCAATTAAGCGCCCGGAGTGCGCTGGGGTCGCGGCTCTGTTGTGATAAATACTGGAGAAACTGCTTGCTTTAATTACATTCTGTCCAGGCAAACAGCCTTGTGGTGACGGGATCCAGGTGGACCTTATTATGGAAAATGTGAGAAAGGTCTTGAGTGATGTGGGGGGTAGGGTCACGCGGAGATGTGCAGCGGTGATCTCACACCAACCTCATCTGGAAAGAGACAGGAAGTATGCGCAGGGACCTAAATGTAAATAAATATTTCAGGAGAAGTCGGGTCCTCTGTCAAGTGCAGACAAGGTTTCTTGACTCACAGCGTCTGAAGTGACAAGGTGTGAAGTCCCTGATTCGATGACCTGCACTTGAGCCTCTTTGAGCTCCCTGCTTTCATTCCTTCTGTTTGTTTTAACTTCTGTTTTTAATATTTTTATGTTGTTTCTAAAGCGTGCTCCTGTGAGCCGCCACCTGGAATGTTAATAAACCAATTTACAGGCAACTGAAGTGAATTCTTGTACAGCTTTAGCCTTCGCGTCTCGGGCCACCGTTGCGCGAATGTCGAATCGTGGCAAATTTTCCCGGCAGAGGGTTAAGGTTTCATGTTAGCTGGTGGGCTGGATTTTGTTATTTCTAAAACGTCAAGTGTCGGCTCCAAAGCAAACACCGCAGACTCCAGGGCGGGAAGGAAAAAGGAAACAAAGAACAAATCCAGAGTTCCGCAGCACAAGAAAACCTTGAGGAGTAAAACACTGGGGCATGAGTCAGAGGCCCTCTGGTGACTTTCCCAGGTGCTTGACAAAAGTGGATTCATAAGCTAAAGGATCCTCACCAACTGATGTTTTTTGTAATATTGCAAACAAAGGCACCTGTTGCTATGTTTTATCGACTCTTTTATGTCGGACTAGAAGAAGTTTGGAGGCATTTGCATGAGAAACGGGGCTGGTGGTGAGGCTGGAGTCCATCTCACAGTAGGTTGACTCTCTAATCCTATCTGCTACTGTGGGGTTGGTCCTGCAGCTCCAAGGCTGCGGCAGCAGGTGACTCCTTTGTAGGGGAGGAGGGAACTTCTATTTTTTTTTTTTTTTTTTTTTTAGATCCTTAAACTCTCCCGAGGTCACCAGCCGGGCTTTGTTTTGTTTCCTCCAACTGTGTTGACCTTAAGTTTGGGAGCTAGATTGTTTCAAAGCACTGGATAGGTTTTAGCTATCATAATGATGAATAAGGCTAAACGGTATTAAGTTGATGATTATTGCCCACCCACCCACGCATCCACTTACACACACACACACACACACACACACACACACACACACACACACACACACACACACACACACACAGCCTCTTGTGATTTAATGCCAGGGAGGTTTGAGAAAAGCTTCATTGTTCTGAGCACAACAGCTAAAGCTTAATGAGTTCATTCCAGAGTGCTCGGCCTTTCTCCCAAATCTGAGCTGCTACCACCGCTGCCGACCCGTTGACCACATGACCATTGTCACTGAGACTTTTGCTAGGTCTTAATAGTAAGACACGCAAGAATGTAGCAGCCTCTGAGCTTTTGCCACCTCTCAACGCTGGTGGGAAAGCCCAATTCCGAGAGCAGCTTACGTTTACCATGGCAAACTGGTGACCTGTGGGTTGACTGGAGCAATTTTGGGGGGGTTCCATTTAGGTCTTCTGGGGCATTTGGAGAAAATTGCATCTATGTGCATGCTGAGCTAATATTTAAGGAATAGAAAGTTGAAAATCCTCCCCTTATTTGAGGAAAAGGCATCTTTCTTCTTAAGATTATTATTACAGTGACCCTCTATGACCTCTGTGACTTCTGTCTAAAAAAAAAGTGTGGTAGTCCAAAACCCCCAGCCTGGAAAGAGACGTTGGGGACAGTCGTTTGAGAATAAATGTACAACTAATGTTTTAACTAAATTAAATTTCTTTTAAAGACTTGGCAGTAAGTGATGGGAGTCGGCCATTACACTGAAACACCATCATTAGGCATTTCTTGTGGAACCATGCGAGCAAATTCATTTTACACTTGGCCTTAGATGGAATGACAGGGTTTTTTGGTTTTTTTTTAACTTGATAAATTAATGGTTCACACAGACGATAGTGATCTGGAGAAAAGAATCGAAGACAAAGATGCAAGCAGAAAACCTTTGTGAGATGGATTTTAACGAGCTCCTGATGTCGCGAGGTCTGATTGTGTTGAGTGTCGGTGTTGAGAGGCTGTCAGTCGACTGTGCCTGTATACGAACTAACGCGTTCTTTCATTAAGAGCTATACAAACAAGGCTGTAAGAGGAAAAGGGAGCTGAAGAGAGCACAGTTACACATCCTTAACCCCCCGAGAGAACAGCATGGAGCTGTCATTTGTGTCAGGTGTCATCATCGCGGCAGGTCTACCTTCTTAAAGTAAAGTAATTACAAAGGAGGGTAACATTGCAGGAGGTGTGACTCTAACACAAAGCATTTATTGCAAGCTGATGTGAGATGATCCCTCATGTCACCTAAAGTAAAGGCATATGTGTTGTTTTTTAATGTTGCCGAAAGAAAACTAAAGAGTGCTGATTTGGTATTATTTTTGAAAAAATTTCAACTTCAAGGCTTTTTAATTAACCTCACTTCTCTTCTGTCACACCACCGTCACGCTCAAGTGACGTCAATTTCAGCCATCCACCCTCCAAAAATGCGAGAAATTAGCTAGGAATTAACACGTCTGACCCAGGACATGAACCTCATGGAGAGAGAGAAAAGCCCAGAAGGGTCCCGTTCACGGTAACCTTTCCCCTCCCGAGGGTGGTGCTGGAGAGGTGCTCCATCCTTCCTCTTCTCACTCATCTCCTGGACTAGCTCCACAAAGAGATATATTAGAGCACTTCCTTATGAAGATTGAAAGGAGCACATTGTCTTTTTTGTGCCTCCAAGCAGTCAATTATTTGACAAGTACACATAATGAACAATGCAAGACTAGTCAGAATTTAATCAAAAGGCAGAGACGGGGGCCCCGTGCAGATGGGAAATGATTAACACAGTTAATCAAACATCCCAGTGTTAGGTTAAACATGGCCAGCCCGTCCCATCATCTGCGAAAAAGACGGGCGCTGTTACGCATTACCATTTTTCCATTTCCTTTACTCCGCCAAGCATTTATTACATTTATTATGTTGACCCTTGTTTATTCTGCTGCTCTCACAAAGACATTTACGTTCACGGCGCGCTCCTCCCTGATTCATTTCCCCTCTCTTGATGAGACCGCGGTGTCGATAAATCTGAAGCAACGGTAAAACGCCGTCTAATCCAGGTGGTATTTATGCAAAGGTTGTTTGATTTTTTCCTCTCAGAGCGTTGCTATTGAGAGGACTTTTGACAAAACGCCCACGCCGAGTTGACAAACAAGGCTTCCATTGAAAATCCAATACGTCAAGCAGGTCAAAGTACGATATGTGTGAAACTGCACTGATGCTTGGGCACTTGTCTGCAATCTATAATCTGTTTTTGGATCCCGAAACAGAACAAAGCGGCTTCATTTAGCAAAATCTTGCAAGTTTGACTATGTGCATTACATCTGGTGAATCAAGACAAATTGTAGCTCTTTTTCCCCACAGATAAGATCTAACCCTGTCCTTCCACCACCACTTCACATTGTGTTTATTTCGTGTGGAGTAATAAGTGTTTTACATTGAGGCCTAGCTGTGCTCCGGGTGTCAAAGAAAGAATCTCACTCTTTCATGTGTCCTCACAATATCTCTTTATTTTGCAGGCCAGCGCAACAGTGTGCGATGCTGCCTGTTCCCCTCCCACTTTATCACGCAATATAATTACCAGTGATTGCAAAGTATCTCTCGAGAAATTGGGACAGAGCAATTTAGTTCATTGTCCTCAGAAATTGGAGCTGCCCCTCGTTTCCTTGTCTCTCCCCCCGGCTGGATGCGTCCGTAGCGCTGCGTGCCAGAGCGAACCACATCACTAATCAGGCGAACTTGGGCCCAGCTTGGACAGATTTCAGTTCGACTAAATCGTCACAATAAACGGGCATGTTTGATGATGTGCATCGGTGAAACCTCGGCCCGATGTTTTAAAGGATGGCCTGGCATGCAGCGGCGTTCTGAAAAGCACCTCGAGAGAAACTCAGCTACCTTCAGGGAGAAACAGTTTAGTTATTACCGCGATGTTTGAGCCGTTGGAGCTCAGGGGTGGTAATAAGTTTAGGGATCAACAGTGACAGTAGTGTGAATTTGGTGATTTTGAATGCTTTGGTGAGCAGCTCTCCGTGTTTAGAACCGTCCTGTTTTATGGAAATAAGCTATATGTATTTAAAACTTATAATTGTGTTCCTTTATACCAGCACAAAGCGGTTACTTTTAAATTAAACAAATTAATCTGAACGCAAAATTAAAGGAATGTCCGTCCATGATGATGAATGCTTAAGTGAGATTTTGCTTCAATTAAAATTTCAGGCAATTATTCTGAAAGATTATTGACCTCTGAGGGGGCTGCTGGGGTCACATGCTGCATTTTCTTCTGTCTTTGCAGCATGGTATTCGTCTTCATTAGAGAGAACAATTGAAAGCATTTTCCTCTCCGGCTGGAGGGTATTAGCACGGGCAGATTAGCGGTGGCACACTTCACTAATAAAGCCGATTTCTATTATTGTCCGTGCAGGTGAGGGCTCATTTGAATGTTTTTTCATGCTGACCGTCTTCAGCTTATTTTTTTTCCGTTCTTTCAGCGGGCATAACCATTCAGAGTTGCACCAACTTTTCCCCCTGGTCCACTTCCACCGACCTTGTAAATGTTAGCCCCCTTTGATTTTAGCCCCAGGAATGTCTAATTGTCCTGTTTCTTTGATAGAAGTACAATAATTGTGAATCGGTGTTGAGGAAACAGACAATTCTGCTTCCCTGCAGCTCAATGTGCAATGCTTCCTGCTGAAGCATGTGTGGCAGTATTGCATGCATCAGCTGATAACTCAGAATCTGCAAAGATGGTCCGTCAGAGGTCCAGCAACATTTCTCAATGTTAATATTATTATATAACCAAAATAATTATCATATATAACCCCCCACTTTACTGGATTTTTTTATGGAGCAGTAGTACATTTCTTAGCATATGCACTAAAGCTGTTTACTTGAATTTAAATTTTTGTCTCGGGAAATGCTCACACCTTTAAATACTGTGATATTTCATGATATTATATTGTATTCTTTCTGCTGTTGGAAGTGTAGTGACCAGGCATTAACAGAACCTTGTTTGATTGAGGTCCAAAATGGTTTTGACAAAAAAAAGGCTACATTTAGGTTGACTAAGTCAAAGTGACCCGACTCTGTTTCTGAGCTCGCTTTTTGGAGGGACGTTGGTGTTTCTTTCTTGGGAATAGTGATGCCAGAATGGTCAGAGCAGAACAGAACTAACTTCAAAGGCATTGTGGAAAAAAAAAGTCCTGATGTAAGTGGTGAGTTTTTGAGTCTCTTGCTTGGCTCAGCACTGATTTTGTCAAAATCATTTTGGACCTCAATCAGTTATATCCTGTATAGTCCTGTATAGTTGTTGTATTTACTCCCTATTTATGTATGTATGTGTGTGTATGTATGTGTGTATGTATGTATGTATGTATGAATGTATGTATGTATGTGTGTGTGTGTGTGTGTGTGTGCGTGCGTGCGTGCGTGCGTGCGTATGTATGTATTCATGTATGTATTCATGTATGTATTCATGTATATATTCATGTATGTATGTGTGTGTGTGTGTGTGTGTGTGTGTGTGTGTGTGTGTGTGTGTGTGTGTGTGTGTGTGTATGTATGTATGTGTATGTGTATATGTGTGCTGGGTTCTGCTCACGGTTTCTTCCTTGACCTCAGGCTGCTCTGGAGGTTTCAGGTCGGTTCTTATAAAGCATTGTGTGACAATTTGTATTGGTATTTGCGCTACATAAATAAAATTGAATTGATTTTTATGCCTTTGTAGAAGAAACGAGGGCTGACTAGGTAGTTAAATTAATGACTAGTAACTTGTTAGAAAAGGCTGGCAGAGAAGTGATGAAAGTCGTAGTGAGGATAGACGACTGGCTAATATCTTGAGGGGGCTGTAATGTCATGTGATCACCTCACACTATCTTTGGGTTGATCCTGATCTACTCCTTGAATACACCATGTTGCCACATGCTGCTGCTGTTATTACTGAGCATCGTCCCTCCATCCACTTACTGGATACCCTGGTTACTGGTACCCTGGAAGCCTGTATATTCCCAGTGTGGGTTTTCTTCAGTTGCTCCAGTGTCCTCCCCTCATCCAAAAACATCAGATCGATTGACCCTAAATTCCCCCCTGGTGTGTGTGAGTGTGTGTCCTGTGACGGGTTTATTCCAGCCTCCCACCCAGTGACTGCTGGGACAGACCCCTGCACTGGTGCTGACCCTCAGAACTTAAACAGAAAAGGGAGGATCTAAGCGCTCACTTGAAACCAGCTGTGTGTTTTCACCAGGCTAACATCTTACTGCATGCTTAAAATTTTAAAAAGTTTGCCAAAAGCCCGCCTACACCCGCCCCTTTTTTGACACTCCCAGACGGGTGAGAGAGCGTGGAATATCTTGACTGTGCCAGGAGGAAACTAGGGCCCCATGGAGGCTTCCGCTCGCTGGGAATATTTGGGCTTCAAATCTGGGCTAAGCAGATGAAAACTAATGCAAAAAAAAAGTCTTCTCTGTAGAGTTCTTGGAAAAATGTGGGAAGGAAATATCACAGATGTTCTCCGCTGCTGACTAACAGTGTTTTGGAATAATCATGCATCACGTTGATGGATTACAACAGCGATAAAAATCGAGCCCGTGGTTTGGCGCCCGCTGCAGGACCGAACAAATGGATTCTCCCTTCAGCCCCGTCGCTCGGCGCGCGTCGGGCGCATGCTCGGTTTACTGCGAAAATGCCACATCTTTGCCGTGAGAAATGCACGCACATTTACACAGCGCAGAACACAGCATGGCAAAGTGAAGCAAATTGGAGCCGTTGGCCTCTGCTGAACCATATTACTGGCGACCATATATCACTTTTTATAGGTCACGAGCGAAGCACATCTGTTTCCACTCGGCTAACTTTTCCCTACGAGATATTTGAATCGGGATTCTTCACCTCCATCCCTTCCCCCCCCCTCCACCACGCTTGTTTAAACCAGCCTATACTACGTATATCAAAGCTTTTTTTTCCTTTTTTTTTTTTTTTTTGATTTTGATTACAGATCACAGTCGGGTGAGTGGAGCGCTCTGTTTACCCCACAACACAGTTAGCTTTAAATGACTTGTTTACACAGCGCGGCCTTTTAACACTCAACTTCTTTGACAGTTGTGCAAGCCAGAGCCCTTCCACGCCGGGGCCGGACCTCGCTCGCCTGCTTTTTTTCCCAATTTGATCTTAAAGCTCCTCATGTGTTTGACTTCTTTTTAATTGCTTCCTGTCTGCTGGGTCAATTATAAGTGCTGGGACTTTTCTAGCAGAGGGGGGGGGCAGAATGCTTTATTTCTCCCCCTCCGACCTGATTAAATAACAGAAATTCGAGGATGATGAGATCACTCAGCGAGGGCTCGATCCGATGGCGTTTCTCGATGGGTAGATATTTTGGTTTACTCTCAGGCTCGAGTTGATTGCCTGGGATTCCGTTCTCAGTTCTACTTAATGGAAAAGCGGGGAGAGACAAAGGCAGTCTTACTCTTTAATCCGCTATTGATTTTGGATCGGGTGCACTCCAGTGTAAACATCCCATTGGTATTGTGTTTAATACAAAATATGAGCTTTGAGGGGAAAACGCTGGAGCCACTGAGCCGTCAGGAGGCAATTCAACCTACGTCAAAAAAGTTCTATCATCGTCACCGCTCCCCACTAAACAAAGAATATGCTGAGCCGTGAGCCTCGGAGAGACACGGCCTTTCTGTCAGCAACCAAACCTGAAGGAACATGAAATCTCATTGGCTGGTGTCAGTTTCCGATGATGTGATTTGCCCTAATGTATCATGTGACTCCGACATTTCCTTGTTTCACTTTTTTGGGAAAACATCCAGGTAAAATTGATCTGAAATCCCCTCTGAAGGCCAATAATGTTGTATTTTTGTACTTTTAGATGTGTTTTTGATGCGGTTGCTGGTTAGAATTGCTTCCAATAAAAAACATGAAATTTCACAATATAAATCTTTTAAGCAAAGAATTTTGTAGGTGAGTTTGTTGTGAACATGTTGT
The DNA here is from genome assembly GCA_911728415.1 of Lagocephalus sceleratus. Lineage (NCBI taxonomy): Eukaryota > Metazoa > Chordata > Actinopteri > Tetraodontiformes > Tetraodontidae > Lagocephalus > Lagocephalus sceleratus. Next base: position 1,130,626 of record CAJVRN010000030.1, on the reverse strand, counting down.
TCACAGTTGGATTTACACAATATTTTATTGTTAGAAATGTAATAAAATGTGTTTTGGTAGTTGTTGATGCTATTTTCTATTTGAAGTGATTAAAAACCAATAATGAAAATTCTGTCTGGAAAAGTGTTTGACTGATATGTCAACAATATGAAGCAATAATTAAGAGGGCTTCTCATTTTGCATATTTGATGTGGCGTTCTGGCCCTAAATCAACATTTTTCAACACAGTTGCAGAGCCTTTATCTATGCATTATTTATGGTCGACAATCTCAACATCATTACATGCAGCTCCTGGGAAATTGCTCAAAACATCCAAAAGCCCAGTTAACCTTCTCCCCGATGTCGCTTCCCTTTCCCTGATCAGCTTCTCAGGCCCTGTTGCTACCTCAGACCCATCCAACAGAGTGAGGTCAGGACTTGGTTGCCCATGGCTACATAAATATTAACCGAGCCTCCGCCGCATCGAGAGGCCGGCTTTGATTATGAGTCCGCTCCTGGAGTTCGATATCCAAGGAGACCACTAAAGTCGGCGTGACAAAATTGACGAGAGAATACCGAGGGAGTCGGGAGAAGCCTCACTTGGTTGGGAACAGATCGGCCGCGGTGCAAACGAGCCACCACACGTTTGCACTTCCCGTATTAGAGCTGGGCTTTGAACTGGCGGCGAGGAAAATAGTGACGAGCAAACTTTTTCGGCGCCCCGATTCTTGCGTCGGTGCGTTTGTCGGCAAAGCGCTCTCTCTAATTACGGGAACGACGGCGGCGGTAAACAGCGGAAAGCAACTCGGGTGATGTTGGCGTCTGCAGCAGGCTGTTAATAAAGGGACAAACGAAGGTCAACGGCGCCTCGCGAGCCAGTGATTGAGTGATCAGAGCCAGACGAGGCCGGCTTAATTGTGCTGTGGAGCAAAACCTCGCCCTGTCATTGTCGGAAAAAAAAAAAAAAAAAAAAAAAAAAGGACGCCGATTCCTTGCTCCGGCAGCGGTCCCGCGGCCGCTCATGTGTGCCCGAAACGTCAATCATGTGCAAATATTGTGGGAAGGAACCAATAATCATTGTTAGCTTAACAATTGAAGGTTAAGCGGCAAGCTAGGAGCCGCTCGGGAAATGGGCAGGCATGTTTGATCTCTCCATGGATGACCGGCGCCTGACTGAAGCATGTGCTCCTCTTTTATCAAAACAGGCTCTGACATCTTCACAGCTCTGGCCCTTTTGTCCCGGTTTTGTTGCAGGGGCTTTTTTTTTTTGGGCACTTGATATTTTTAAGCATCAATAGCCTTCAGCCAGGAGATTCCACTTAGCATCGGCTATTCAGGGTACGACTGGAACACACACACACACACACACACACACACACACACACGGTGATCTGTAATACCAACTATGACTTGAGTTTCCCCCTGAGAGTTCTTCACATTAAAAGCAATTATTTAAAAATCATAAAGAGCGGGCTTCGTCTATCGCCCCCTGTCGACGGTCCGAGGAATCGGATTCAGATGAATTCCTCCAAAATGGCTGCGGAAGCTGCTCGCCGCCGCAGCCACGTCACACGTGCTTCCAGTCCCACCTTATAAATAAACATTATTCCAGATATGGACGCATGCCACCGGGTGACCTTTTATTACATCTGTTTTCCCTTTTTGTGCCTCACCAAAAAAAAAAAAAAAAAGAAAGAAGCCTGTATTATTATGTAAAATTATGCTTATGAAAACATAAGTTTGCCCCTCTGTTGCGTTCACCTTCACCTGCATGCCTTGGCTACACATTCCCCCTCAGTGGGTGAGAGACGGCTGTGATTGAAGCCAGTTGTGCGCCCACGTCCCGCCTCATAACGTGTCGGAGCAGAACTCCTCAGCCGGCTCAGAACACGCCGTGGCCTTCGGGCGGTGCAGGAATAAACCTTTGGCTTGTGGGACCTGGAAGGCTGTTCTCAAATAAAAATGTAAAAAATTCTGATTGGAAATTTAAATGTTAGGGAAAAACCAGGTGTGTGGTACCTCTGTGTTCGGACTGTTGAATGGTGACTATCATGCTCACCAGTTGTTTCTTTTCCATCAGGGCTGATAAACGTCTGGAGCCGGCGGCCACATGGAGGCACACAAAGGCCAACATTAATTCCAATAATGTTCCATCAAGTAAGTAATATAATAGTTAATGCAATATTATTTATTAGTCACCATTTACTGTAAGTTCATGTAAAAAAAAACAAAAAACCTTTAAAATAAGAATATGAAATCGGGTAATTTTACGCCATTTTTTCCCACCCAAAATTCTCAGAATCCAGCTTTTATTTCTAAAAATGTATTAACCCCCCCATCTGTTTTCCATTGTTAAGATTCCACTTTTATAGCTTAGAATTCTCCGAGGTTTTACCCAAAGATAAAAAATATAATCAAAATTCTGACTCCAAATTTAGAATTAAGAAAGCTAAGAATTAAGAAATAAGAAATTTATAACATTTTTCAAATCTGCATTTATGGGGGCTGATTTTCTTTTCTTTTTTTTTTTATTACAACACAATTAACATGAAACGAGAAAAAAAAAATAAAGTAAATTTTCCAAACAAAAACGACCAAAAAAAACCCCAAAAAACAAAACATGTCGGTGAGGGGGAAATTAAAGTATTAATGAAATACGTAATCAATCATTTTAAACCTTGAAAGACCAAACGTGACATAATTGTGGTATGTTGGTGTCCAGGATGGGGGTGGTGGTGGGGGGTCTCCTCCACGTCCCTTTTGATTCTTAGTGGTATTAAAGTCGAAAAAAGCTCTGCCATTGGTCGGATGGGCTGGACTGCCTACTGTGACAGTAGCGCTCGACACCCCAAAGGAAGGAGCCGCGCGTCTCCGAGCGGAAAAGTGGGTTAAAAAAAAAAAAAAAAAAGATTAGAGGGAAAAAGGGTGGATATCAAACAGCTTCCTTCCCTTTCGGGTGACGTAGCTGAAGCGTTTTCTGTGGTTAAAAACGTGAGATAAAGGAGAGCTTGACTTCTCCCCGCCGGGCGCGACGCCGAACACAGACTCCGGGTCAGCGCGGACGCGCGGCTCCATGTCGGGTTTTGGGGGGAGTCGTGCGCTCCGCCGCCGGGCTGCTCTCTCCGCCGCACTCGAGCGACCGAAGCGCCGCGCCGCCGCTCCGCGCCTCCGCCGCCGCTGCCCTCCAACTGTGTGAGCCCGGGCCGGGCAGCGTCTCCAGAGCCGCGCCGCTCAAACTTCTCCCGGTCAGTCTCATCCGAGGAGATCTTGAGGAGTGAGTGGAGACCCCCCCCTCCCCCTCCCACCCACCCACCAGCACTCACCACACCACCCTCCCCACTTCATGAAGACGCGCAGAGCCCCGCTCCCGTGCGTCCCCCTCACTCACTCACTCTGGTTCTGGGCTCCCCGAAGCTCCGCGTCCTCCCCGCTCGCCGCCGCTCCAGACAGCCGCGCACGGGAGAGCCGCCCCGCCGGGCGCCGTCGTTAGGCAGGACCGAGCTGAAGAGCAACAGCTCCATCATGGGAGTGTGCGTCCTGCGCCGGGGTGCGCACGGGCTGAGCGCGGGACCGGCCGCCTGACGACCGCGCGTCCGTCCCGAGCAGGAGAGCATGCCTGGCGGCTGCAGGAGCTTCGCCGCAGAGGACTTCAGCCCGACCATCCCGCAAAAAACTGACATTTAGTCGATATCTTTCCTCCCAAATCACACATCTGCTGACTGCACTTCAGCCTGTTTGCGCCACAGCTTTTTCATAGAGGTAAGAGGACCTGGTTTTTTATTTTTCTGCTTATTTTTTTAGACGTGTTCTTCCCGTTATCAGATGAAATGAACCCCCAAAGGAGTGCGCGGGCAAGCCTGTTAACTTTTCCTTTTCTTTGTGGGGGATTTGCTTTGGGGGCGGACTGAAGTGCGCACAAATGAGCGTTTTCGTCGGGACTTTAAATGTATTTCGTAGTGAAATATCAAAACCTCAGTCGATGCCTTGAAAGTTTTGAATTTGGCCAAAGTCGAAAAAAGTGGCAGCATCGCATTTGTCCAAAGGTCAATTTAAATGCGTGTGTCCTTATTTAATCTGGTCCTGTTAAAGGTGGCGAGGTTCTTTGAAATCCACTGGTTTGACTGGGGGTTTATGCTGGGAGATGTGACCCGAGGAGCGTTGTTGGTGTGAGTCCTCTGACCGGTCAGTCCGTCAGAGCAGGACGGGTCGGGAGGAAAGAAAGGGGGACGTGGAACAGCCGAGCCTCACCTTCCAGTGAAATAATTTAGTGTCGGCCTCAGATGGATAAATCAGTCTGAGTGTGTGTTTTCGCTTGTGTGTGTGTGCCTGTGTGTGTGTGTGTGTGAGTGTGTGTGTGTGTGTGAGAGGTAAACGTGCGCAAAAGTAGACGGTTTGGTTGTTCGGACTTGTAACGCGTTGGCACAGAGTGGCAGTAAAATTAGATCCTCTTACTGCACATTTATTATTCAGGCCGAGTGTTTGAACGCGTCTTGTCAACCGTGCGTTAAAGAGCAACAAGCGCACGCGGCGCCGCGTCGCCCCGCGCCGCGCCGCGCCGCGCCGCGCAGCCCGGGCCGGGAGCGGCGCGGCGCGGCGCGGCGCGGCCAGCCGCCGCTGCTCGGTGCGCAAGCTGCAATGTTAACGCGATCGATCACGAGATTGTGATGAATTTACCTCCAGCTTTCTTCTGAGCGTCACGGCTACCGCGTGTTTGCGCATTCGATCTGGTAAAATAAACGTTAATGCGAATTCCTGTCCAGATCAGAGACCGTGAACGCATCTCTTTCCTCTGACATTTGTTGAGCCACATGCGTTTAAATGGAGGTTTGAACGGGCTCAGCATGGTGGGAGGCTCAGAAACAAAAGAATTAACCGAATTTAAATTGCCTTGATCCCTGTCCCGTCATACATGACAATGGTGTGTTCAGGTCCACCATGAGCTCCATGCACCTGGTGAGAAACACAGAATTTTCTTTAATCAGCAAAGACACACTTTCATCACGCTCCAGCTTTCAGTCCAATCTTCCATTTTGGTTGGTACATAGGAAAAAAAAGGAAAAGTTGGAGTTATTTCAAATGAGAAATACTTCACTGATCCTCTGGAGGAAATTGTTCAAGTACATATTCCAGCTGTTTGGGAGCAGCGTATTAGCATATCAAAGTGGTCAGGAGCCTTCCACCATTCACCGAGCCGTATATTTTTCTCTGCCTCTGTGTTTTTGGCCGAACCTGAGACTCGGAAGAAAAAAAAAAGAAGACTCGGGAAAACTGAAAGACTCGGTGCACCCCCCCGTTCCTTGTACGCGGCTCCACATCCCGTGTAGAACATCATCCGGTTTCACAGGAAGGCAGCAGCTCTTTTGATATGTTTTTAATTAAAAATCCTAGAGAGGATTAAAAAAATTGTATATATGTATATATATATATATATATATAGATATATATATATATATATATATATATCTATATATATATATATATATATATACATATATATATATATGTGTGTATATATATATTTATATATATATATATATATATATATATATACATATACACACATTGTATTTCTAAAAAAAAAGTGAATTCAGATGAAAGAAGGGAACCATCTTGGCTGTGTCAGCTCCAGCTTGCTATTATCACTTTCCTTTTCTCCCCAGCTTTTTTTTTTCTTTTTGTCCAGGCTATATTCTCATTTTACTGCGAGTGTGTTCGGCTTCAAAGAAGCGCGGCTGCTCTTGATACTCCGGTGCACCGCTGCCCGTCCTGTCTTCTGGCAGATCAGTGCAGCCCAGCGCGCTCAGGGCTGGAGCGCCTACATTCCTCCCAACTCCTCCGGCTCGTAATTCTCACAATAAGCGAAGCGGGCAGGGCGGGCCTGAGGAGGACGCTGATCTGGTGGCACGATGGGCGGCTGCTCCGGCCCCCCGATCCAAGAAGAGCCGAGGGCGTTTGCGTCAGGCGCTTGACAGGGACATTAAACACACCACCGTGCTGCTTTCAAGGCCCCCCCCCTTCCAGGTTTTTTAAAATTCCAAGAATACGTGGGGCACGTCCGCCCTTCCCTCCTCTGCGTGGAGCGCCTTGAGCGACCCCGAACGGCACCGCAGCGGCTCCTTCGGGGTCGTGGAGCCTCCGTGTGAGCGGCGGGTTGAGAGGTCCTCTGGTCCTCTGGTCCTCTGGTCCTCTGGTCCTCAGGTCCTCTGTGTCCTCTGTGTCCTCTGGTCCTCTGTGTCCTCTGTGTCCTCTGGTCCACTGTGTCCTCTGGTCCTCTGTGTCCTCTGTGTCCTCTGGTCCTCTGTGTCCTCTGGTCCACTGTGTCCTCTGGTCCTCTGTGTCCTCTGGTCCTCTGTGTCCTCTGGTCCTCTGGTCCTCTGTGTCCTCTGGTCCTCTGTGTCCTCTGGTCCTCTGTGTCCTCTGGTCCTCTGGTCCTCTGTGTCCTCTGGTCCTCTGTGTCCTCTGGTCCTCTGTGTCCTCTGGTCCTCTGGTCCTCTGGTCCTCTGTGTCCTCTGGTCCTCTGTGTCCTCTGGTCCTCTGGTCCTCTGGTCCTCTGTGTCCTCTGGTCCTCTGTGTCCTCTGGTCCTCTGTGTCCTCTGGTCCTCTGGTCCTCTGTGTCCTCTGGTCCTCTGTGTCCTCTGTGTCCTCTGTGTCCAGCTGATCCCACCGTCGGCCAACTGTGCTGACGGCCGAGTTCATTTTCTAAAAGAGAAGTCGGCGCCTGAACAGAACGCTCGGCGTGCGGCGAGCACTTTACGCTTAAACCAGGAGGTCGGACCTCGTTGTTACGTACCGCCACGAGCAGCCGTGTCCGACCCCCCCACTTCACAGCTGATTTTACTCTACGGTCAAAGGAGGTGGCGTGGCCCTCCCCGCCATTTTGGAGAAGCTCTCCGCTTCAAACAAACACATCCTGGGAAGCAGCAGGGGGTCGGGGTGTGTGTGTGTGTGTGTGTGTGTGTGTGTGTGTGTGTGTGTGGGGGGGGTACGGCCCCGTCCACATGGCAGGTGAAACTTTCTGCCTGCCGAAATGATTTCCAAACGCGACGTCGGCGAGGACGCCGGAGCGGGAGAGGCGCCTGAAAGGCCGGCGTCTCTCCCAGCTCAGCCGCCGCCTGCTTTTCTTCACGCCGCTTGTTTTGTGGAGGGGGGGGGGGGTGGAGGGGGGCGTGGAGGAAGAGCAAGGTTCAAGTGGTGACTGTGAAAACGGTCGGGAGCGCCGTCGGTCTGGGATCTCCATCGTGCCCTCTGCCTTTGACGCCATCTTTGAACGCTGCAGCCGCACGCTGGTGTGTGTGTGTGTGTGTGTGTGTGTGTGTGTGTGTGTGTGTGTGTGTGTGTGTGTGTGTGTGTGTGTGTGTGTTGTTTCTGGTCACGTAAATGAGCGGAGCGGGTTTTTAGAGCTGAGGGTGGGGGGGGCATGTCGGCATTACAAATTGAAAGATATCACCGGGGTTACGAGGAGTTTTTATCTCTTGGATATTTAAGATAAAAGAAGAAGGAATTAAAAACGCTTTGATGATAAAAGCAGGCTGTCTCACTTTGATGGTTTTTATTTTGTCTTTTATAGAAACAGAAATGGGTAAATCACACACACACACACTCACACACACACACTCACACACACACACACACTCACTGTCCCCGCCCTCTCTGTGTGCCGTACGTTAGCGGGCCTTATCGTGCGCAGCTGCAATTTTCGACTATTTGGGAGAATATTCAGTTTCTGTGTGAGCGAAGGGATCCTGGATGGAACGGCTCTGAGCAAACAGAGGTTATTGCGGCTTTGCCATAGCAGCCGAGAGCAAGGCCTGGCTGATGGTGTGTGTGTGTGTGTGTGTGTGTGTGTGTGTGTGTGTGGGGGGGGTGTCTAAGGACGTCTGCCAGGGGAAGCAGTAATGTCTCGGCTGGATTATAGAAGACAGCAGCACATCCACGCTCAAAGAGCCCTTTTTCCAACAAGACAGGGCTGTTATTTGAGGATGGCGAGGGCAAACACGCCAAAGCCTCCTCTTCCCTCTATAGGCTGCTGTTGTCAATGACTCATTGAAACGGGGATAACTTTGAGCCTGTGCACTTTCCCTCTTTGGCTGCTTGGTTTTTTTTAGTTGTAAGTTCAACACACGCATGCCGAAGTTTCTTTTTTCCCGGTGTATTTGAAGGTAACGCTGCCTGCTTCAAAGCCATCGTGGCAAATTACCGCCGGCCAATTAAAAAGACGTTTTTTTTTTCCTCAGTGTTGAAACAAGAGACAGAGATGGACTCCGTCTGATCTGGCGTCTTCGCCACCGCTCGTTCGGGTTGCGCAAACCCGGCGGACAGAAAAGTCAAAGGAAATGTGAGCAAAGCAAAGATGATGTGCTGGTCAAACCGAGTCCACCTGGACCAGATCCACACGGGGACACGCGTTCACACGCGTCCCCCCGTCACGCACATCGGCCTGTCTGGCCCGGTTTGGACGTGGGCGGCGCGATAAACGCTATTTTATTGTACAGTGTTTAGTTGGGCCACGCCGAAGCTTTGTTCTTGCACTGGAGCTGCCAAGTCAGATGGAGCGGAGCATCTGGTCTGGGAGTTTCAGACGAATATCACAGGCATGCTAAGTTGCTAAAAACGAAGCTAATCAACGAAATAACTGTGTGTTCAGACTTCAAACACAGAAACGCCCCCCAAAAACACAATCAAATTATCTCTTAACGATGGCCCACGCTGTCAGATATCACCGTGCGAGCCGAGCTTGTTTGGAGGAGGCAGTTTGTGGACTTCTGTGGAGCTCTTCCCTCATGTGCGCAGACGTCCGTCATCGTGTGAAGAAACCGTTTTTACCTCCGTCCTCCTGAACGTCCAGCCTCCACCGCCGAGCAGCCGTTCATCACGAAGCCCGCTTCTTTTATCTTCGCTCTGGTCTCCATGTGTGGTCCACAAAAAAAGAAAAAAATGTTTCCCTCACAGGCTGACGATTTGGTGTGGACATTTGCCCCCATACCACCCCACCCCCCCCACCCCCCCCCCCCCCCATGCCCCCCCCATGCCCCCCCCATCTCTCACATAGATAATGTCTCTGCAAATGATTTAACCGCTCCACCTTCCAGTAATTGAACAAGCAAAAGACTGGGCTCTTCACAGGAAAACAATGGTCATATTATCTTAGATCTTTCTCTCTGAGACTTGAATGCCCCCCCCCCCATCACCACTCTGGATTGGACTATGAGGACCGCTTTAATGGTTTTAGGTTTGTTTGTTTTCTTTTCCTTTTTAATAAAATGAAAGGAACCTAAAGACGCTGGCGCCTTTCTGCAGCGATGGTCGTGCGAACGGCGTGCGCGTCTCTCAGCATCCACCGGGGGGGGTAAGGCGCACCTTCGGGTGGAGCTGGCTTGACTCGTGAAGCATCCGACAGACAGTTGCGAATAATTAAAGATAAATCGTTTTGGACGGGGGCGCTAGAGGCTCCACATCGCGCGCACCACGATTCCAAAGGTGCTTCAGCCATGACGTTCAGGAGAAGCGGGCCCAGCAAATGTTCGCTTTCTGTCCTGGAGACAGCGTGACGCGACGCCTCCGCCTGTTGCTTCAGGTGGGGGCTCGGGCGGTGGGGGCTTGGGCGGTGGGGGCTCGGGCGGTGGGGGCTCGGGCGGCGCGTACGCGGCGGAGCGGGAGCGAGCACTGATTGTGTTTTTGGGCGGCAGAATTGACCTTGCGTGTCAGACCGAGGGGGGGGTTTCTTTTTCTTTTTCTTTTTTCCATGCCTCGTTTCTTACGGAGCGCCATCCGGGCGAAATGGCCTCAGGAGGAGCCGCGCCTGACAGAGACGCATTGTTTCAGGCGGCCAATAAAGTGGCGCGCTGAGTGGCTACATCTGTGCACCTCATCCCGACTGCAGCGTGGCAACGCGGCGCCTGTCACCGCTGCACCTGCTCCGCGTGGAGACGCCCCGTCCCTCCCCTCCATCGCCCTCGGACACCGCGTCACTCCCCGCCGCCCCGGGGCCCGGCCCGGGTCACCCGAGGAGAGAGAGAGAGAGAAGGAATTGGTAGCGGGACGAGAATGTCAGAGCTGAAAAAGATACGTTAACATTTGCGGAGGAGTCCGTGAGGGAGCGGATGCAGATGGATGCGGGAGCAGAATCTGATGTATGTATTTGTCCGGCCGCCCTGACAGCGCCGCGCCAGCGCCAGCAGGTTGTCTCCTCCTAATATGGTGAATGATGAGCGGAGATAAGCGGCCCTGGCTCCTCGGGGCCCGGCCCCCGCTCGTGTATTGAGGCCATTCAGGAGTTGATCTGATCAGCTAAGCAGAGATTCCGGAGCATTAAAGGATTTCGCTTCTCACAGCCGCCGCTAAATGCGACAAGGCTCGCTGGAGCGGCAGGTTCCTGAAACAAAGCGGGAGTATACAGGACAGAAACGGGGGTCTTGAGGTGGGGGGGGTCCACGTTGCTGCTCCTCGGCTGCTGGGGCTTAGCCAATCAACATCTAACTATAAACTATAACTAAACTCCCCAATCTGTGTGTGTGTGTGTGTGTGTGTGTGTGTGTGTGTGTGTGTGTGTGTGTGTGTGTGTGTGTGTGTGTGTGTTTATGTGTTATCCTATTATTTATGTATGTCCAATGGAAATCTGACACCTTAATGCATCTTTTTATTTGATATTTTTGGCATTTGCGCAGGACAGATACATACGCGGCCTGCCATATAATAATAATTCATCACACCTCCCTCCAAATGAGGTGTGAGGCAGCTCCGCTGGTGTGAATTCTGCTGTAAATCACACATGCCCGGGACGCCTTATCCATTAGATCGACTTGTTTTCACTCTTAACGAAAGGAGGGGGAGAAAAAAAATGCAACTGCGCCGTGTAAAGATCTTTATTAGTAAATGTCACTACCTGATTTTTCGCCACCCTCCAACCAATCAATCTTATTCTGAGGAAGGCCTGCAACAAGCCACCACGTTTAAATAAGCATCGATTGCGCCGTATGCGCGTGCAAGGACGGCCTCTGCAGTCAGGCGGCTATTTTTATTCAGCGTCACAGCGTGAAAAGGCGCAGGTTTATGACGTGACGGAGCGACTGCACGAGGGCGTAGAAAACGTCCCTTTGTGGGCTTATTTGGGCTTTTGCACCTGAGCGCCACCTGGAGGGGGGGTGGGCAGGCACAAACGAGAGCAAGGTCAAATGAAGATCAGACGTAAGGACACATCCTCCAGCACGGCGCCTGGCAACCCGCGCCACATTTACAGCTCCAGCATCAGCAGCCGAACCAGTGTGACGAGTGGCGCTCTTAAGTCGTTGATGAAATAGTGGCGGGGGGGGTGTAAAGAGGACAGTCAAATGTGTAAGGAGAGGGAAAAAAAAGCAGCAGCTCTTTTTTTTTTAATGTCATTGCAGCAGAGTCGGCAGTGTTCATCACCCTGAGCTGATTGCTCGTGAATGTGGAGCGGGCTGAGGGGATCCATTACCATCAGAAAACAGGTCCGCCGGTGCCTCGCGTGGGCGAGGAGCTGCAGCGCGGAGAGGCCAGGACCCGCCGAAAGGATGGAGATGTTTGTCATTGCCTGCCCGTTCATGTTCATCCTGTTCGGGGGGTGGAGGTTGCGTATTTGGAGATATTTTGGTGGGAGTTAAAAATACGCGGCCCGCGATGAACCCTTGGGATGGGTTGGGGGGGGGCGGGCAGGTTTAAACGGTGGCGCCCGCTATCGACACCCAAAACCTGAGCTCATCATCCGCTGGAGGACGGAGGTGGATGCAGCAGACGCCGCCGCGCCCACGCGTCCCCCCGCCGCTGCCAGAGAGGGCAGCGTTCTCACCTGAGAGAGGCTCCAGCGCACAGTAAAGGCGGCGCAGAGCCGGGGGTGGGGGGGGGGGGCTGTCGGTGTAGGAGCAGAAGTATTCTGGAGCCACGGACGGGCGTAGCTGCGCTAAACTTCAGCAAAAGTTCAACAGTTTTTTTCTTTTTTTTGCGGGAGAGTTGAGTAACGAGGCCTCCGTAACGCAACGTGCTGAAGGGGAGCGTGCGAGCGTGGCCCCCAAACACGAGCACTGGCTGATGCTGGGCCGCTGCTCCCACGGCAGACGGTGGCCCTTCTTTGATTCTTTGATCAGCGCGACGTGACGGCGCCTTCAGATGCAGCTCCAGCGTGACTCAGCTCTTCCTGTCGGTCGCTCCAGGACAAAGTGATCTACAGCGTCGCAGTCTATCAATTTTTATGAAATGGAAAAGAATGTTTCCATGCACGTGGCTTCATGAATTATGTGGCTCAGCCCCCCCCACCCCCACCATGCTGCAGTAGTCTGCTCCAGCCCTGCCCCCCCCCGGACCTATTGAGCGCTCTTCACATTCAGAGCGTGTAAGGCTGCTGTCATTGTGTAACTCGGAGCTGCGTTACAGTTTGGCGGATCATCGGTGCTCAGATTTGAATCTCTGTGGTCCGGATACGGGGGGTGTGGGGGGGCGGTTCAAAGGTGCAAAGATAATTTCCTCCAGCGATCCTTTTTTTTCGCAGCCAGCCTGACAGCCTCCTGTTTTTTTCTTATTTCCTGCTGCTTTCTCTCTCCTTGTGTCTCCAGATTCCCCGACTTTGGACCACCCCCCCGCCCCCACCCCCGAACCGTGTTTGTTTATCGCCAAAGAGCAAACACATATTAAACACACACAAGGTGCAGAGCCGCTGATTGCGGCACGTCCTGTCCTGCTGTTTGCGGCGGTGGGCGATAAAACAAGACATTTGCATATTTTTTTCCAGCCTTTTTTTTCAACTGCATCAGGTGGAGGCAGAGAACGTTCACCCACAGACGGACACGTGTTTCTTTTTTAAAAACTCTTGCGCTGTCGTCACTTGAAAGCCCCCCGGGCACCTTTTGTCTTGGTTTCGGAGTCAGAATTAACCTTGATGTTTTCTGACCGCCGATCGCCGCGCCATCGTGGCCTGCCTCCGTGGCGGGGTGTCGTAACGGGGGTGAATGCTGCCGCCGGCTCTCGCAGCCGCTGCTGACTGCTCTTAGCTGCTCTGAACCTCTCAGATGTGGGTTGCATGCTGGGTGACATATTTCAAGTTTGTGGTCAGACTACCTTTGCATACTAACGGACTGTTCTGCAGCCCCGGGCTGCAGCAGTGCAGCAACAGCGGCCTCAAAAAGCCAGAATGCACCTGATTTGGTGACCTTTGATCTCGTGTACCGTCTGTATTTGCAGCATCTCTACACTTCTGCTTGTTTTTATTTACACATTATTTTTTTCTCTGTTCCTTTTACACCCCCGTCCTATTTCTATTTATTTATATATCTTTACTTCCACAACTCTTTGCATACGGTTGAACCACTTCTTTTACTTGTTTGGTCTGAGAGGTGCCCCCCCCAGGGCCTTAAACATTCAGGAACAGAAGGGTGGGGTATTAGAGCCACTGGTCGATTCCCCACTTCCTCGTTTAAGCTGAAACATCTCTTGTATAAAATAATTTCTCTTCTCTCTCTGTCCCTCTCTCTCTCCCTGTCTCTCTCTCTCTCTCTCTCTCTCTCCCCGTCTCCCTCTCTTCCCCTCTTCCTGTCTCTCTCTCTCATCTCAAAGAGGCTGAGCTGCGAGCTGGTAGGAACGAGATCCTTATGGCACCTTAGTTATTAAGAGAGGGGTGGAATGAGCTAGTCTGAGCTTGTTTGCATCACAATCCCACACACGGTGCTGATGTTATGCTAATGAGCCGTGTGTGGGAGGCTCAGCCCCAAAACTGTCCTCTCTCTTTCAGCGAGAGGGGTGAGGCCAAGGAGGAGTGACACTGAAACTTAATGATGTCGCCTGGAAATCCAGAGACACTCAAACGACTCTATCTTTTCAGCGGCCCTGGATTAATGTGACATTCTCGATACTGGCTGGGGTTTTTTCCCGCCCCCACCCCCCCCTCAGGTTTAATTTTCAGCTGTTGGAGACCCATTTGCTTAAAAAAGGCACTTTAACGTCGTCATGGATGCACAGATTTGAGGGCTGATGAGTGACGGCACCCTGGTGTTCCTGATGTTCTCCTAGGTTGAGACCAGCGCTCCCCGTGTCCACCGTCCTCTTCAGATTGACAATCGATCCAGCAGTACTGGGATAAAGTAGGCTGGTGTCCATCCCGCTTGTCATGATTATGAGCATCTTCGGTGACTCTTTTATTTTTTCTGCCAATGTCTGCGTTGTCCTTTATTTTGGCTGTGATTGTTATTCCTCTGAGACTCAGACGGGTTAAGATCCTTAATTAGCTGCTGAGCTGAGGTGCACCAGTGTCTCTAATGGGGAACATGATCATCCTTCAAATACCAAAATATCCACCCTTCCAGAAATACCCAGAAAACAGGATCGTGTTGATGCAGATTTCTGGGAAATCAATCTGAAGTTGGGGTGAATCTGGGTCTTTGTTGTGGGGAAGCATTTAACAAAGCAAATCAAAAAGATGAGCTTCCACTGAAGAACACATCCAACCCCCCCACTTCCAACCCACTCCATCCCGCGGCTGGCTGAACTGTGTCTGCGGCTCATCTTCTCCGTTACCTTCTGTGTTCCGTGTTGCCGCCCGGCGCCTTAAAAATTAATCACCCTGTTTAATAACGCCGGGCGATCACGGTGCATTATTGATGCTGAAGCTCTTTCATAGAATGTGGGAGTGAAGGGGGGATTCAAGCGTTCAGCTGTTCATGTTGGGGGGAGTTGTTGATGGGTGGAGGGTCACAAAAGCCGCTCACTGGTGCATGTCGAGGTAAATGCAGCAGCTCATCCCAGTCCGCAAACATTTGGATTCTGAAAGGCGCTCGGGCCCTTTAAGGCCAAGAAGGGAAGTGAAATGTGATATTACACACAATACAGTTTTTTAATGCAGCGGAGCGACGGGGACGGATCTCACCCCCTCCTACCATTCAGTAAAATCTGAGTTGTTTGTGCTTTATCCCAACTTTTAGCGAGGAGCCGCGGCCCCAGGTCAAACCCCGGGCTTTTGGTTTTACCTGTCATGCTAACCTGGATCACGCAGCAGATATTTTATTTCTTTTATCGTGTCCTCATTTATTCTCCCAGTGAAAGTATTTGTGTGCACAAACTAATTGGATTGGGATTCAGGACTGGGGAGTGCAAGCACGTCCCGCGTTGCATGCGGTCGGCGTGTTCCAAGGTGAATCGCGTCATCAAGGACTCCTCGGACTTGATTGGCAAGCACTATCGGTGCGATGGGGCCCGTATAATGGCGGGTCTCCCGTTCCCGACCTTTCTATTTATCTCGCCGTATTAATGTCAGCCCATTAATTCCTAAGCGGGGGGAACATTCGGCAAAGACCCCGTTTAGCGGCCCGGGCCGAATCGTTCTTATCTCAGCGGGCCTGAAAGGAATAGTTTTGCGCTATCAGTGAGCGGAAATGACATTTTGAAATTTCATTTGAGATAATCCACTTCACTTTCCAGTAAAACATCAAAATTACAACTGAGGAATGTGCCGGGGTCCGGCATTAAAACTTCCCAGCGCAGCAGACAGGTGAAGGCGTCTTTCAGCGCTAATCGGATTTTTGTTGCGTTGCAAAAGTGATTACGAGGATACGGAGTTAATATACGCCCTGGCGGAAGGCCAGCTACCATAAAAAAAAAAACTCACATTGGGGGATGAAACATGTTGACATTTTTAAATCTGCGGATGTGCGCCGATAAAACATCTCGTTAAAACGACACCCGGACACATTTCTTTGCACCCCCTCCCCGTAAATGCGTTGATGAGACGTTTCGGTGCTCTGCTCATGATTGCCTCCTGCGGTCGCCATATGTCTTGACTGTGGGGGGGGGGCAGGCATCGATTAATTGGGCCCCCATAAAAATGATGGGTGGGAGCGCGGCGAGTGGCGTGTTTTAGTGGCGGCCTGGTTTGCCTCAGAGGGTTGTAGAGATTCTTTTAATCTAAAAAAATGTGTGTGTGGTTACATAACTGGTTATCTGATTTCACCATGACAAGCCCCCCCCTCCCTGAGCAGTCCTGTCGTGCAGCGTTTGACCGGGACTTTTTGGGGGCCGAGCTTCTGTCAGGGTCAGGGCTCGGGTTTTGGGGCAGGAGCAGTCACACGGCGTTTTGCCGGGTGTCATTCAGCCGGACCCCCCCCCGTGGCCTCGGCGCTGCACTCAATCATTCCCCCGGCCGTGGGGTCAGCGTCTGATTCCTCGCTGGCCCATATCTGACTCAGTGGGGGCTCCAGACTCATCCCGACGGTGGCCCAATCTGTCCCCTCTGGAGTGCGAATTTTCTGATTTATGCTTGCAAATTGCACATCTTCAGCAGCGTCGAAGCCGGAACGCCATCTCTGTCGGGAATATATTTCCCGTGTAGCTGACGCTGAGCGTTCTGAGCCCCCCCCGTCCCCCAGGTACTTCACTATTTTCCAACAGAGATAAGAGCTTGCTATACGACTCCGTGTGTCACGATGCTTTGGGGAAAACCATACAGAAACCGAATGTGGCCCCCACCCCTCCCCATTAATCTTGGATCGGTCCACTGGTCCAGATTTACATATCAGTGGAGCTGCAGCCATGTATGTCCCATCCTCTCCTTCCCTCTGATGTTCCGTGACAATTAACATCCCAACTCTTTCTTGCAGTTTACTGAAAACTCGGGGGCTAATTCAGGGGTCAAGCAAGACTTGCAAGCTGTCAATCTTTCATTGTAACTAGAGTCCGCCCCCCCTCCCCATGCACCCAGCTCCTTTATTCTCCCCTCCACCCCCCCCACTTCTCCCAGCCCTCGTTTATCCAATGGCCCGACTCTTCTTCTATTCTCCTGTGGCCCTCTAACAGTCAGAGAGGGACAAGCGGGACCTTTGTCTGCATTCTTTCACATCTGTCTCTTGTTTTCCGACCCCCGGTGAATTGAAATTTTAAACTGTCGTTTTCAATCAGCCCCCCACCCCCACACACACTTCTCTTCTTCTTATAATAACCCTGGTGATAAAAATATCATGATTTATTACAGTTGTAGAATTTCCAAGTTGGACCGTTTCATGGGAACGAAGGGGAACATTCACACAAGAGAGGAAAACATTTTTTTGCAAAACCTCAAAGACAAACAGATGTGATGCAAAATTGGAAGTACACAGTTCAAACAGTGTTCAAAAACACAATTCAAACAGTGTTCATACACTTGTTCTTCTATTTAGTTATGCTAAACACGTGAGCTGTTCCTTTGACAACTTCTCACTAGTTTGGTGCTTACTCATCACTATGAGGAGTTCTGTGAGCCATATTTCTTTTATCATACAATCATTTGGGCTACTGTTTGATGTAGCATGCAGTTTGAGGAGTGTATTGCATATTTCTATTGGAAAATGGTGGAATGCTTCCTCAAATTTAGCAGAGTGCCTGCCCTCTGCTTTGAACCCAATGAACGTTCCCAGTATGGTTAAATTTTTTTTTAAAAAAACCATGTTACTGAATATCTCATGTGAT
Organism: Lagocephalus sceleratus; assembly: GCA_911728415.1. NCBI lineage: Eukaryota > Metazoa > Chordata > Actinopteri > Tetraodontiformes > Tetraodontidae > Lagocephalus > Lagocephalus sceleratus. The sequence goes on along the minus strand of CAJVRN010000030.1, from coordinate 1,113,208 downwards.
GAAGTCGGGAGCTCAGAGAGAGGCTGGTTTTGCACGAGCTGCGTAATCAGGCAAAAGATTTGGTTCGATTTCAACTTTTGTTCTGATCTCGTTTGTGAAAGCCGATCATTTTTATTTCCGCAGAGCCGCCGTTCACCGTTTCAGCCGCTCAATTGTCAGTTATAAAGCGTTTTGTGGTATGGGGACTCGAGCGAGTGCACATATGTTGGGAGCCTCAGGGCCCACGCCCCTGCGGCTTCTCCATTTCTCTGAGTGCTTCAACATCTGTCTGCAGTGACGTTTCTATTTAGCGAAAACAGTGTGACGCCTGTTGACAGTGTTGGCAATCTGTGCTCAATAATCATAGAAAATTGCTTTGATCATTTGTCTAGGGCATCTGAAGTCCCGCCCCCGTCGTCAAGGGTACTCTTTATGCATCCCGTGAAAAGTTGAAAACCAAACAGGTCCCCTCTTTTGTTGTGTGAAAATCTCACCTGAGTCGAGGCCGTTTAGAAATGAAAACAGCCAAGGTAGGACCGCTATTTCTGGTTGTGAGGCGGGATGAGAGCGGAGCCCCCCTGCTGAGAGGGGAAACCTCGGCACGTTTAATGAGGAGAACGGCAGTCAGGCGGTCTTCCTCCAGTCTGCGCCTTTGGTGTCTCAGCATGATTCCCAGCATGATACAAAATATATTAAAGTATGGGACTGTTATCATCGGTTTACAGAACGCCTGTCTCCGTGTACAGGGACCTAGCATCTGAATTCTTCCGTGGTAGGGGGTCTCATCTGCCTCGCAGGCAAAACAGTTTAAAGGCGTGCTGTCTTTGTCCTCACGCTCTAAAAAGACTTCCTTCTTTTCATGCTAAGCTATGATGACAGGCAAGCAAAAATAATCATGTTGATTCAGCACTGTTACGTCAGACTTCTAATTTTCTGTTTGCATACATAAAGACGAGCACCAGCGGAGGGTTTTGGTGTGCCCCAGAGGTAACTCCAGGCCTCCTCATGTCTTTCATTTGTATATAACAGTCCTCAGTCCTCTGGTCCAGAACCATACTACTAAAATGACGGACTGGTGACAGGATGTAGACTTCCAGCACTTTCTGAGACCAGAATCAAAATAGGCAACAGCTAACAGCTGAAGGGATGTAATATTTCTTAATATATATATATATATATATATATATATATATATATATATATATATATATATATATATATATATTCTGAGACACACGGGATCAGTTTGTGCGGCCGAATAATTCAATTACAGTCAGAGTAAAATACCCACTGGAAATGTCATTTAAGGACTGTTTTTCCTGCTTGTGTTAAGGTGGTTAGCGGAGCGGGTAGAGCATTAGTTGTTACAATGGCTCCTGGCATGTCCCGAGGTGCCTTGTGTTTGACTTTGCACATATCGCACAGGTCACGGTGTGAACCAGAGGCAAAGCGGGGCGATATTTGAGGCTCGTGGGTGGTGGGAAAATAAAAAAAAAAACTTGCCTCAAACAGCAGAAACTATTACAATTATTTACAATAGCTTCCTAACAAGTCTTCCCATTACAATACCACATGTGGGTTGTTGTTGTACTAAAGGGGTGCTAATGTCACACAAATCAAATCCCTTTGTGGACCTAATCATCAACTCTCAAATGCCAATAAACTGAAATGTGGGCGTGAGCCTGGTCTAGCTCATTAACGGGGCTGAACAGTAAGATGTTTGTGGACGCAGATGAAGATCCTTAAGTCCCCCCGCTGCTTTAATGTGGAGTCAATCTTCTTAAGGCTGCGTTATCCCGTACGAACCTGATTATTTGCAGCCGGTGTCCAATATGTTTGGTCTCAGCGATCCACTTTCATTTGTTTGGAGCCACGGCTGCACATTATTCCATTGAACTAAATGCACCGCGGCTGCCTGCTCTCTCCTCCTGTTAACCTCCTCTAAATGGCTCTGAAATTAGAGGTCTCAGGTGAGGCGTAATGTCATAGCAGATGAGCTGATTATGGCAGGCTTAATTATAACTTAGTTGCCCGTAATGCGTGCGCTCCGCGCGCTTTCCCGGGGAAAGAAATATTGCGCCGTCTGAGATCCCAGACAGAATAGATCAAAGGGTGTTCAGACGCTGGATTTTCTCCAGCTGAGGCTGATTCGCTCTGGATGCAGAATTCCCCGCCATCTTTTCAGTCGACTTCTCTTGTTAGCTTCTAATTCGAGGGATAACACTGCAAAAGAAAAAATCGGAATGTTGTTTTTGAATGTGATAAAAAAATATATATATATACACTTTCTAATGGGGTCCTGTGTGTCTTGTTGCCGGAGCGATTCCATATCCCAGGGTGAATGTGCTAATGGTTCATCGGAGTCAGAGTACTCAGCTTAGCCCGGCAGTGTAAACACACAGACAAAAGAGAGCCGTTAGTTGTGTGGAACACATGCCGGAGCATGCAGGTAGGCATTAGGTTTCACCCGACGCCGCTCCTCGGCTGTATTGATGACAAGGAGGAGGACATTTGTTTTTGTAGGGAATGAGAGCGAAAACAAACATTCAAACAGGCTCGTAGAGGGCAGACACGGGGGGGTTAGAGCGATACGTGGTTGGTCGCAATGCGCAGAAGTGACCATTTGTTGGCGTTCCTTTATTTGTTTTTCTTGGGCCGGGGGCGGGAATACAGATCAGTCAAATGCAAGCAGTTGCTCCACGAGTGCAGCAATTTTCCTCCAGTGGGAGGAAATTCTGCGTAAATAACACCAAAATGTGGCAATTTTTTCCGAAATGGCCCCCGAGAAAATGAGGCCGATCTGTAGTGTCGCGCATTGGTTTCGGTTTTGTAAGACAAGTGTAGAATTCTTAACAAAAGGAAGAAAAAAGGAGAGACTTTCAGCCAGTGTGATGCTGCTACGATGACCTTGTTATGTTACCGTGTTTTAAATAATGACTGCAGCCGCTTAAAGGTTTAAACTCAAGCAGCTTGAGGACGTCTGAATTGACAGTACACTGGCAAGGTTAACGTGAGTCACTGTAGGTCCAGGGAGGGGGGCCCCATCGACACGCTCCCAGCTTCCCCAGTGAAGTCATGTCCAGTCACCATTAGTTACCATTAATCACCATTGGTTACCATTAATCACCATTGGTTACCATCCCCTGCTCAGGATTAACGACCTCCTGGGCTCCTTTTGCAGGTTTGTCATATTTGTGCAGCGAGACACTTCCTGACCCCTAATGTCTGCCCCCCCCCCACAGGTACTAAGATGAGCATCCCTGATGGTGGCCGGCTCGGACTCCTTTAACCAGGCTCCCTCCATCACGTTGCGAATCTGCGGCATCGAGCTGGGCACCATGGCGGGCTCTCTACGGATGCTGCACACCCTCTGCTGGTTCCTCATCACGTTAGCCCAAGTTCACTCCACCGAAGGTAAGAGTTGGGGCCCGGGGCCTCGACCCCCCACTCCCACCCTCTGCTTCCCCAATTTGGCTTCGGTTGCCTAATGTAGTAACACGATACGGTGTGAGGAGATCGTGACTCACGCCGGAGCCGCTCCTCTGAGTGCAGGCGGCGCTCGTAAGTGATGCAGTGGCGAGGACAGTGGGCGCAGGAGGACGGGGGATAATCTTAAGTGGTTTCATTAGTTGGTAAATTGTGATTTGTCTGAGATTTTCTGCTTGAAAGCGTCAGTTGCTCCCAGTGGCATCGGCGCTGGATCCATTTGTAAATTCTCCGCTAAAATGTTCCGTCTCACGCAGATTTCACACGAAGCGCGGGTGCGTTTTAATCATGCTGCATCTTAGCTTTCGACTAAATCGCTCTCTGCTGTATCGTAATTAGAAGATCTCCTGCAATGTTTCCTTAACATATCGGGGCTTAATCGCAAGAATTATGACTGTCTAGATTCAGAATCAATCCCAGCGGGTTTCTTATGTGGTGAATTTATCAAAAGAGGCATTTTTTCTACAAGTTGAAACTCAGTTTTACTGGTTTATTTTTAAAACGATCACTTTCACTGTGTGTTTTCGGTGAAACGTTTTTCATGTAAGCGTCAACTTTTAGCAGCTGTCAGCCTCGTTGGACTAACGAAACCTGGGGGCGTCACCCGCAACCTCAAACCATCTGTGATTATTTGACTTCTATAAACGGTATTTTGGAGATAAGCGATTGCAATTCCGAGGTTTAGGCGCTTAAAAGGGGGGCAGGAAAGGTATCCGCGACCCCAGTTTGTGCACCTGAAACTGCTCCGGCGATTGAGAGGCAGCGGGGGCGATGGGGTGGGGGTGGGGGTCTTGGGAAAAGTGGATGAGGAAGGGTGAAGCTGTGCATGCTGACAGGAAAATCCACATGATTTAGAGGTGACACTTGAGGAGTCATAAGCGGCGGCTCCTTCATATGAGGGGGAGGATGAAGGAAATGCAAAACAAAGCGACAGAGCCATTTATTGATGACATTATTAACTGACATCTTTCTCCTGCCGGTTCCTATCTGCCCTCACCTCCTTCCCATTTCTCATCTCTCGGGGGAGATCAGCCCAGAAACAGTTCATTACAAACAATATCCCCAAGTAAACATGCTTCATTAAACCACGTCTACACCCTAATATCTTTTTAATGCATTTTTATAATTGAATGATGTAAATAGTTTAAAGTTTGGGGGTTTTTCTTTCCCCTGTTTTGTTTTACATTTGAAAGAATAGACATCTACAGTCCGTAGCTGTGGAGAGTTCTCTCTGCCTCTGTGATGGTTTCACGCCCGGGCTCTGTATGGTTGGGACAAAACTAAATAAAAATGGTTCATTTACACTTGTCTGTATTTAGACATGATTTAAATGACTAGATATTTTCTCTATCTTGAATTTTTTTTGCGGGGGGCAGACCTATCCAAAAACCTTTTAATCACTTTCTTTTCTTGATAATCTTTTGCACCGTCTTCGCAGCGCTGGGACCTCAGAACTACAATTAGCTCTCAAGACAGAGCAGAACCCGAACCAAACGTATTCCTGTCGTTAATTGTTCTGATGCTCTGTCATTGTTTGGGTCTGCGGTCAGGCCTCGCTGCGACACAGATGCTGCAGTCGATGTGAGTGTCGATATTTGTGAGACGATATGGATCTGATTATCATGGAGGACTTTGCCTGTGACACAGACTGAACTTGAGCAGCAATGGCTTTACCAAAAGTCGATATTTCTTCTAAATTCTGGCACGAACGCTCATTGAAGCGGCACAAATACAAACTTTTCACTATTTCTCTGACAATATTCAATCTTTCCACGTCTACATGAGTATTTCCCAGACAGGATATTGATTTTCTATTTTTTACTGAATTGATGCAGAAGCACTTATTTAGAACTTGACCTGTATTAAGGTCAGCACATTTAATGATCTGCTGCATCACTGGGCTCATTTCCATGACCAGAAAAAGCCGTGATTATTCAATTTTTGAGTAATCCCATTATTTGTGTGATCATGTAAACAGCACAATGTTCTTTAATGGATCCACACCAAGTTTCATCACAGTACTCCCATGTTTGGCTACACATTTTCCTGTTCATCAGATTTATGTCATTTACCTCTTAAAATGTAGAAAACATTGTAGAAGACCAAAATGGAGTTCATTCAGGAGCCATTTCTGGTTCTTGACTTTGTGATTCTCGTGGCACACCTCCTCTGTAAGAAACCTGATAAATGGGCAGAAACGTGTAAACCGAGGTTTTCTATTATCACATTTCTGAATTGCATCCAAGAATGAGCTAGGACTCTTAGATTCCTCTGAGTTATTGGGTTTTTATCTCATATAAATGGGCTGAATGTTGCATTTCATCCAACATTGAAAACCATGAGCCTTCAGGAGACATTTAGGAAGTTATCCTACAGGCAAATACTGCTTAAATAAAGTATAAGCAGTTTTAATTAGTATTAAAGCTTCAGTGCAATTCCTCTTAAACATATATTGAACCTGATGATAGATTTGATTATTATTCTATTAGAATGTTTTTTTGAATGAATGATGAAAAGAGCTGCACCAGCTCACTGTAACACTGCATCATCTGCATCAGTGTCAAACGTCTTCATGCTCAATCAAGTGGGAGGAAGGTTGTAGTGATGTAGACATTTCTTATTTCACCTGAATTATCCTGAACTTAAAATTGCCCCAGCTGAGTGTTTCACCTGGTTTTATTTTCTGCCTCTTACAGCAGCTTGAGAAAACTCCCACATGCTAAGCAATGCCGAGCGACCCGCAAGGATCTTACATAAAGGAAGCTAAATGGCAAAGTCTTTGATGAGACTGGATTTCAGAACTCTGATATTTTTCTGATTTACATCAGGCTGCATTTCAGGCACTGAACTAAAGCCAACATGTCTGACAGACCGCCTGTTCCCCGCGTACACCCCGAAAACCACACTTGTTTTTCCCTCTGAGCTCGAACTGTTTAAAGTACTTGAGATTCCTCAAGGGCAAGATGGAAGGGCACCTATAAAAGTCCTCTTTTTGTGCATTGTGAAAGGGAAAGAGATGAGATTTACAGCCTTCATCTCATGCTGAAAGGAGCGAATTAGACAATCGAGGTGTTCTGAAATATAATTACTGCGAGTAAAAGCCTCGGGCACGCTGTGAGATGGAACCTGCAAGGACAGGATCCAGCACTCTCCAGCTGCCGTGCCGCCGCCTCTTCAGTTTTTAGCCTTTTGTGCAACTAATAAAGAACCAAAACTGTTTGTATATTGTTCCATAATTAAACTATCACAGCTTCGTCTTTTTCCCCCCCACCAAGAAAATTGCATTTAGCCTCACTGACAACTGCTAAGATGATATTTTACGCTAGTTTAATGAATCAAAACAAGGGCATGGAGTTACGTCACCACACTCCTGCCCCCTCCCCCTCTTCATTTGGCATTTAAGGTACATCGAAATGGCTCACCTTCAACTAATTTGTTAAAGGACCCCAGTCCAAGAGAAACCTCGGCAGCAGTTCCCAATTAATTTTACATTGGACTTTCCTGAAAACCAGCTGAGTGTAAAAGGCTCAATTGTTGCTTGTCTCCCGGGTCTTTTGTAAACAACTTCTGTTGGTTCTGCACTTCCGCCTCCTTCTTGATGTCATCCCACTTGTTTGCTTGCGGCCTGTGGAATCTGGCGTCCCGCGGAGCCGGGCGGGCGGGGGGGCCCGTCGCGCTGTCATGTCTCTTTCATCGCCGTCCCGGCTCGGCCAGTAAGGAGATAAGGAGACAATGGCTGGGAAAGCAAGCAGTGGCAAGGTGTATCCACGGCCCCCGGGTCTCCTCCCTGCAGAGCACTTCAAATCCTCATTAGGATTTTCAGCAAAGGAAGGAGGGATTTTCTGGATTAGGGCTTTGTCACTGCTGGCTCCAGGTTGCTGTTTGTCATGCAAGAGTATGGCGCAGCTCTTGACATCCCATCACCTCTTTTTTTTTGCCAACCAAAACACAACCCATCCTTCACCTGTTTTTTTTTTTTTTTTTTTTTTTTTAAACCCCACCACTAAACCAAAATGTATGAACTTTGATTAATTAGCTGTGTGTCCTTGCCACTGGTTTTTTACCGCCGTTCCTCTGGCCCATTTGAGGTGTCTATGCTGAACTGGCATTCTTCTTAATGGCTGTTTGTGCACGGATAACCTTGTGAAGCATCATTAGTTTGTTGTGCTGCTGTCACGGGGAAATCTCGGCCTCCACGACAATACATCAGACCGCAAAGACGTATCCTTGTTTCCACTCTGTCTCCTCTTTGTGAGCCTTTTTTTTTTTTTAAACAACAGACATTTATCAGACTGTCTGGGCCTGATCAAACGTGGCCCACAACAATGAAGAAAGTTCTGTCTGACCTCTGCTTCCCTCAGTCACCAAAGTTCTGCCTCCGAGATCAGCCCAGTTTTGACTGGCCTCTTTAATAATCCTACAATGTGTAAAATGTCACAACTGTTATTTGCAGTTCGCATTTGTTCCCTCGGATTTTGAACAAAGTGTCTAAAAACATTTGCAATAATGTGATAAATCTAAAGAATCCTGTGAGGTTGTGTCAGTGACTTTAATTAAGGCGTGAATCCTGCAGACTTCTCGCACGTCACAACAGACCTGACCTCTACCGCGGGCCTTAATTGGGTTTCAGACTTGTCTCAGCAAATGGTGCTGAAGCCTACCTTTTCCTTCTATTATCCTTTTCAGATAATAGACATTCACACGGGTCTGCAGAGACCATGTCTGGGTAGGATTTTATGCACTCTGGATGAGTCATCTACCCTCATGTCCTTATCTGATTCAGGTTTTACCACCGCGTTTTGTCTCGTTTTGTTCTCAGTCGGGCAGAAACATACGGAGTCCTAACAAGCGTGCCAAAACAATGTACAAAACACAATGTGAAATCTCCCTCTGCCGCCATCCCAAACACAGACGCACAAACAAACTTATCTGTCTCGGCTGCAGTGGTCTACAACCGAAGAGCGATTATTCACGGAACATTTCGAGCTTCTGTTGTTTATGTCTGATCCCCCTGTCACTGATATGGCCGGGCACTGTTGTATTTACCTCATTTCTTATTTATTTATATATTTTTTGCACTTTTTTGCTTGCTTTTAACTCGGCATCAGATGTTGACCGGAGTCTCAAAGCCCGGGCGTGCAGATCAAAAGGCGATACAGTGGAGGTAGAAAAGGCTTTCTGGATCTTCAATGTTTTTACGTTGCTGCTGTCGGCGGACTAGACGCAGACCTTGCGCGGGTGTTGCTGATGAAGTGCTGCTGGGAAAAGGGGCAGATGAGGAGAGTGTTTCTGATTATCTGGCATAGATGGTATTTCAAACAGGAAGCGGCGTGCGTGCCTTGTGCCAGACATGAATCAGCTCAGCCGGTCAAAGGGCACCGGTAGCTTGGTTTCCCATTTGCTACTGTACAGGGGAATTTTAAGGTGATTAAGCCGTGTCGCGCAGGTCGCGGGAGGGCAGCGTTTCTTGCAGTATTGACTTTTTATTTGCTCAAAATGATCTTGCTGTCAACCGTCTGCGCCGCGCAGCCCTTTTTGGCTGCATTTACAAACCCGGGCAATTTCGCTTCGACTCCCGCAGCCTCTCAGCTGGCGATGGGAGCGACTCTGGACCGGGTTCCTTCGAGTGGTCTTCGGAGAAACGGTATTTATGAAAGCGTCGACTCGTGCCTCCATGTCAGCAGAAACGTAAACAACAACAATCTGCAGGTGTTGGAGAGGTATGTAATCACCTTTCTTTGTGAGGATGGCGCTCAAAGGCGTGTTGAGTGAAACGCGGCAGAGTGTGGTTACGGTTTGGATGCCATGTAAGGAAAACTGATTGCAGAACATGTAATGACAGATTCTGTGAAGAGGACATAATCTGAAGGCTTATGATTTCACAGAGAATGCTCTGCTCTTAAGACCAAGGTGCCAGATACCTCCTGCCTGCCCTTAGTGGAATCCTCTTTGTCCTCTTGCTTTCAGTCCTGATTTAGAGTGGCTGTAAATCCTGAAGAGGTACCCATAAAAGAAGGGTGGTGAAACTACGCCCATAAATATAAAGGATTTAGAACCAGAGCTTTCTGGTGGGACTGTGAACACTCATTTGTGGAGCTTGTTAAGTTGGTACAAGGTTTGGATTAGCCAACATCCTGCTTCACTACGGACAGGTTCATAAAAACTCCTCTGAATTGGTGATTGAGTTATTTGGACTCATTAACCCCTCTCCTGCCTACAATTCCAGGAACTTTGTTTCCAGGAATTAATTCAATTAATTCCAAGTGCCCTACATTTAGCTCCACCAGCTTGTTGGCTATTCTTTCACGATTCGACTCGGTCATGTGGAGTCGCTGACCCAAAGTCCTGCTGAATCACATCTTTGGCAAACACGCTCAAACGTCCCCTGAGTTCTTCCATCCACTTGGAACTTCTCTACATTTACGCCATTTTCCTTAATGATCACAAAAAAGTAAACCTTGCAGAAATAAAACAAAGGCTGCGAAGTGTGCTTCTTTCAGGGGTAGTTTGGGTAGGAGGGAGCAATTTTTCACCGGGTCATTTCAGTTGAAACAAGTCGAGGTTTTGTTCAAAATATGACCTAAACAATAAAAGTTCCTGTGGTTGACAAGTGGCCCATTGTTGCAGTGAGTATTCTGACTTACTTAAATGCAACATGCCTCAGATGAACCCCTTCCTGAGGGCCTCCGATTAAAGCCGCACTCAAACAAGGAGGACCAGGGGGGAAAATACAGTGCATTACAGTACTTTCAGAGCAAATGTTTGCACACACACACACACACACACACACAAAAACAAATAGTTCATACAGACCCAAAACACCACAAGACCGTAATTCATGCATAGTCTATCCTCTATGTATTAAAAACACGTTTCAAACTTCAACATTTAGTGAGTAAGTACAGAACAGTAAATAAATACCTGATGAATTGAAACCTATTTGAATTATTTTACTATTTTAAAGACAACAGTTACAGTGGGCTAGCCACCATTGTCTCTTTCAATTGCCTTCATCAGATGAGTTGATGTAACCTTGAGTGATGTCGGTGACAAAAGCCTGGGAGGCCTGTGTTTTACCTTCACTACAGCAGCACGGTGTCGCACAACAGTCCTCCTGACTGAGTCTGCATCAAGCAGGCAGCCTCGCCTGAATAAGAGCCGCAAAGAATTCATCTGGAGTGACGCTCGTGCCGTCGGGGCCTGACTAGCTGGTTGGTCGGGGAATTTAAATGCCAGTTGGGGGGTCAGCCGAAGCAGTGCCTGAATAATGTGGCACAAATGCATACACATGAGAGCCGAGGCTCGTGGAGAGGAGTCGCTGCTGTGGCCGGCTGGAGGAAGCACGCTCTGCGCATGCAAACCAGGCAGATGGACTCTTCTCATTTGTGTGGACTGCCACTGGTGACCCACTGGGAAATGTTTCCTTATTGCATAGAGGAGCATCAATTGCTTCATTGGAGCAGAGAAGGAAATCCGGGCTACTCAATATATCTGATTCCAGCTTTTTCCCCCTTCCTTCCTGCCTATCATTTGTAAAGAATGCTACAGAAATTACACCGGGAAGTGCAGAAAAACATGGATCTACTACGGCATGGTGGGGGGGTCACTAGAATATGAACAGACCAGGACCAATCAGTGGTGACCGTTCAGAGGTGTCTGATTTATTATCAGAGCATAAATAACGGACTTTTATCAGTTCTCATTCAAAGCACAATTAAAGCACGCCTGTTTGACTGATAGACATGTTTCATGTCCCCAATGATCAAAATCCGGGGTGATGTAATGGTGAGTCATTTCTCCGTGAATAAAGCAAAACATGTAGGACAAAACTGTCTTGTGGTTACCAGAACCCTTTCATCACACCAAGATGTCCTTGGCTTTTTGTGACCTAAAAATACGCCCCCCAATTTTCCTCACACACGCGCGCAAACACACACACCCACACACATGCGTACACACACAGGCGCACACACCCACACACATGCGTACACACACATGCGTACACACACAGGCGCACACACCCACACACATGTGTACACACACATGCGTACACACACAGGCGCACACACACACACGCACATAGAGCACGTGGCCCCAGGGCTAACCGATATTAGACAGTGGGATGACATTGTGTGCTTGTGCGTGTGCAGTGAGCCGACATGTGCAGATGATGTGAAGTCAATAATGCATCATGAAAAAGGGGATTTATGACCTTGATGAGCCCCATAGAGCTTAATTAGGCCTTAAGGTTGATTTACATATGAGGGTGGGTGGAAAGTGTGGAGTGTGCATGAGCTTGTTCCTGTGCAGATGCAATTCTCCCTCCGCCTGCCTGCAACTTGATATTTGTTCGAAACATCACTCAGACTTTGCTGCTGTCCACGCGCAATAAAACGATCAAGCTGGTCAGGCAGCCATCCCATTTCCTGTGTAGACACATGTGCCAGGCGAGCGTGTGGAGTAAAGTAAAGGGAGAGAGGAATCTGCAAGTCCTTTTTATCATGCATTCTATTCAGAGAGAAATCACAGGATCTTCTTCAGAGTCATGTACCTATATCAAAGATGCTCCTGATAGCCCCCCCGCTGTTGCTATGGAAGTAGTGGAGATGTAAATGAACTCGAGTGAATTGGATGGTGGGGAATACAAATGAGGTCGGTACGCTCGTTTCCCTGCTGCTCTTTTCCTCTTCTTCCCCCAGCGTCTCTCTCTTCCTGCCTCTGCACAAGGAGGTTTGAAAAACCCGGCATTAGCCAGCATTCATCATATTCTAACTGCACATAATATGACATTGGACCCTTTTTTAAAATGCCTTCAGATGTTTTTTTTTATATACTTCAGATCTCTTTTGCGAGACATTTTCTGCAAGACATTTTTGTGCAAGCCCGATGTTGTATAATCCACCCTTTTTCCATTCTTCACTCAGAATGAGGAGGGTGGATAGATCAGTATCGGAAATGCTGCTTTCCTCCGCAGAGTTTCTCCACTTTGTGCTGCAGCGTCTTTGACATCTTAATTCCACGTGTGCTCATTCATAGTTTCAATGGCTTCGGTGAGAATCCGCAACATACATATTCATGAAATTAAGAAAAACCATTAAACCAGACGGTGTGTCCAAACTCTAGTGTACATCTGAGACGTGCTGCCGACGCCGTTTCAGATCACGGTTTGATGGCGGTGCCGAGCACGCCTGATACGCTGCCAGCCGCCGATGTATACCATATTTTCTTTGGTCCCCTCCCCCGCACAGACACGACTTTTTAAGAATACAAGACGTTGTCAGGGAAATCTCTGGATTACAGAATCAGCACTGTGGGGAGAGTCGTGACTTTAAGGTTCTCCTTAACACATTTCATTAGCTCGCGCCTCCAAGAAGAAAGGTTGGAAGGGGCGGGGTGGCCAAACCTGACAAACTCAAGCTGGGTTTCCCGCGGCTCGGCGCTAATGCTATAGACCATACCTTTTCTTTCACCCCAAATCCCCCCAGCAAGCGACCTTGTCGGCTCAGGAGTGCAGAATAAAGGCAGCCCGGGTGGAGATGCTAGCTCATTTACAAGCAGCTGTTTGGCTCTCACCGGAACGGCGGGGGAAAATCAAAGGGCCGCGCTAACGGCAGTAGACAAGCATCAGCAGCGTCCTCGTCACACTCCCCATTGCTCCTCGACAGAGAAATTATCTGGTTTCACATCAAAATAATCTGAAGACCTCTTTTGTTGTCTGGCCACAATGATGGCGGCGTGAGTGGCTGAATGGGCCTTTTGATCAGCCCCCGCTTCGCCCCTGGACTAACGGCGGAAGCATGTGTAACTCCGGCTACAAAGCGCCATTTTAATACCAAAACCCATTTACTCCGAGTGAGATAGTCTCGATGAAAACCAGCACAGTTGCTCTGCCGCGTTTTGCTGCAATCGCACTTTGGCAAAAAAAAAAAAGAAAAAAGACGGAGTCCGTTTATTTAATTGAAAGAGAGTCCTTTGTTGCTCTCATTAACATACCCTCAGTTCAGAAGCTGCATTTCATCGTAGTTCTTTTTATGTTCTCCGCGGTCGTCGCAGGCATTCCGTCCCCCTCGGGGTCTGACCGTGTTAATGTCTGATTTATAAACTGCAGGATAGAAGGTCCCAACATGGCTGATGAAGATCCTAATGACTCCTCATTTCTGTGAAATTGGAAGACATTTTGTTCATTACCTATGCTTCAGTGGCACTCATATCCTTCCAGATGGTCACTTTCCAATTGATTGGGCTCATCTGCGCAGGAAAAAAAATGAATTAAAACATTACGGCACCGGTGAGACGGCGCGTAATGGGTTTCCTTTACGTAAGGGACTTCCACACATGTTTCCGGCAGCTTCGGCGTGGACTCGGACGCAATCCCGAAGGTTACATGGTAGTAAATGCCAGCCAGGGAAGCTTTAAATAGAAGTTTCTCATTGGTGCAATAAAGTGTTATAACCCATGGAAATGGAGGTCTTGTTCACCTATAAAAATCAATTACTAGCATCCGATGGCTACACGTGTGTAACGAGCACGTGTCAGAAGGTTGACTGATGTCGTGCTTTTATTTCAGCTTCCTGTTTGAGGACTGGAAGATGCCCATTATTTTCAATTCCTCCAATAAAAGCGGCTAATGTCGGGGTTACAACACGGTGCTCCGCTGTTATATAAACACACCTGTAGCCTCTTGAGCGGGCAGGTGAGCGCGGTCCGTCATTACCGGGAAGCCAAAAGGAAAAGGGCAGGGCCACGATAAGGATCTGGCCGGCGAGGTTGTCCACTGCAGCACGTTGCTGCGGTCACATCATTCGTCTAACCACACGATATCGTCCTCCGTGGTGTTCGATCAGGACAGGCTAAGCTCCTCCTCCCGCACATCTAACCGATGCGTTTCTGTCAGCAAAGTCGCCTCCATACCTTCAGGCACACAGTTGGTGGCTGCTTTACTAGTAAAACGGGCTTGTTTTTTTCTTTTTAATTCAAAAGAAAAGAAAAAATCTCCCTTTGCGGCTCGGCCTGTTTTTGCATCAACGCCCCCCTGATGTCATTTGTCTTTTTGCCGTCTGCTCAGTCATAAAAAGGCCACTTGAAACTCAATATAGCAACAAGTGTTTTCAGCCTCTCCAGTAAACCGTTGAGCTCAAACCGGAGCGGCCTCACGAGTGTCCTATGGAGCCAGTATTTCACCGCTGACTGCATATTGATATTCGTGTTTACCGTCGCCATATGTCAAGTCAAGAACCTGCGTATTAGGAATCGCCCGAATGATTATGCTAATGTCTTTGCGAGGAACGCAATGATTACTTTTCTGGCTCATTTGAATAATGAAATTATTTAGCTAAGTGAGACAGTAAGCGTTTGATTTCTTTTATTTCGTGTTGGATTCGGTAATCATTCTTCTGTAATTGAAATGCATTGTTGTGCCGCCGCGTGATTGATGGTGTTTTGTCTTCATGCAAAAACAGAGAAATGGGATTTATTTGAAGTGCTCGCACAAACGCACAATTTTACATTAAAAGAAGGGGACTCCGAATGAATCAAATGGGGGGGGGTTGCTGTATGTCATCACAGCAGAGTAAATTACATTTTTAGTTTGTGTTTTGTTCCCCGATATGAATAATGTAGCTGCAGATTCATCAGAAAACAGACAGAATTGGAAAAAAGTGAGCTGAACTGAGAAAGTAGTTCAGTGTCAGGCCTAATCAATGTACAGAGACCGCTGTTCACCCCCGTTTGGTCGATGTGTGTGTAAAGAAACATTCCAACAGTCGGGGAATGAAAACCCACCTGCTGGATTTTAAAGAGCTTTAAATCTGAGAACGGGTCGCTGTCGTCAGCAGATCTGGAAAAGATCCTGGTGCCGTCCTGTTTTTGTACTCACGACAAAGAAACCCGCTAAATGGCATAAAAGCAGAGGCGGAGCTGTGAAGGCTCTGTGGAGTGATTTAAGTGCTCCGAGCGTCGGCGCAGGTTCGGGCTCTTGAGGATCAAACGTGTCCGAACGGAAACGGCTCCCTCACGAGGGAGCGCAAAGGAACGTGTTGCGCCCGGCCGTACGTGACGGCCAGCCGATCGATTCGTGGGAATCCTCCGTGACTTCTGGCGAGACGCGCTGAGAGTCAGGCGGTTCACGAAAAACGCCGTAGTGGATCTCTTGATGGACGAGATGTGAGGGAGGTGATTGTGTATTGTCAGATAGGAATGGAGGCCTGGCTGTCAGGTTGGGTCTCTAGCAGACTGCTCCACACCCCCACCGCTCCGGTCTCCTGCACCTGTTCTCTTAAGCCTTCTGATAAATTGTTCATCACTATAAGCGTTCCTTTGGACGCTGGCAGCAAAAATGAAATGCGAATAAGTCGGTCTCCGTAAAAGGACAGCTTGTGTAAGTAACACTGGCCAGCTGCTCTCCTCCGTGCGCATACACGCTTTGTTTACCGAGTCACACTCTCACCCCATCGCTGCGGAGACGGAGGATCAGGCAACGCAACCTGACATTTATCTTCCTTTGTAAAAAAAAAAAAAAATCCGGTCGTACTTCCCGACGAGCGAGGCGAGCGCAGAATGTTAATCCTCCCCCTGCCACTGTAGCATAGCATTTTAATCAGACAAAGATAATTGTATGGGTGCCTAATTGATGATGCATCCAACTGGGTGAAATGAAATCAGCCTTTCTAGGCCAATTTAGAAGTCAATGTCTTTAAGTTAACAGTTGCAACTATTACTTTATAATTACACTCAACCATCCATATGAATGGATGCACTGTGTGCACCTAGTACCAAACCATCAAATATATAAATATTGTCTTTTACTGCACTAAACCTTTTTTTTCTGCGCTCTTGGCCACTTTTGGACTTGTAGTGACACTAACATAATACTAACTGTAAAGAGAGGGCTTGATTAACCATCCCCTCAGTCTGCCGTTAACTTTGTATGTTCTGTGTTTTCTTCTTTTATGGTTCAGCTCCTCTAATGATGTTTTTTTTTTTTTTCCCGAGCCCCGCTGCGTCGCTCTTCAAGGATGTCACGCTACTTTAATAGATGTAGCGATCCACCTCCACATTCCAGTTCAGAGCTGGGCGTATTATTCCAAAACAACCCACGCTGTGCTGACCTGAACTGTGTCACTTATTGGAAACACAGTGTGGTGCTCGATATCAAACTGGTCTGAAACTGTTTAAACTGGGCCACCCAGATCAACCCGGCCGATTTTTTTTTTTTCCTGCAGTTATTGTTCAGTGTTAATAACCCTTTATCTAAAATCCAGTTCTTACATTGTACTGCATGTGTCAACTGCATGTTTTTAGTTTATTTTTTTTTTTAAATGCACATCACATAGAGCTACAATATTGATATGTACTTTAACTACCCCCACACCAGTCTCTCTCTCTCCCTCTCTCTCTCTCTCATGCACACTTTTTTAACTGTCTGATATTCTGCCATCGAGCTCTGTGGACTGCTCAGTGGATTAAATTACCCTAATGCTGTACAGATGCTTGTCGTAGGTTTTTGTTCTGGTAGAAAAGCGAGCTTTCTGAAACCACAAGTCCCCGCTGAAAGAGCCTGTGATGACAGCATATTAAAATTAAACAACTGTGGCATTCTGAAAAAAAGAGAAAAGTCCAATCTTAATGGAATTATATTGTTTTACTCTCACATCAGCTGTTGAGTTTGGCTTTTTGTGCTGTGTTGACGGACACACACACACACACACACACACACTTTCAGGGGCGCTTCAGACGTTTTAGCTGACAAACTACACTTTAATGACAATTATTGATTTCCCTGCACAGCCGTTAGGCACAGGGATGACATACTAGTGCCATTAGCTCAGAGTTTGTGGTTGAGATGTGAAATGTTCCCTCGGTGTTGTCTGTCAGGCCGGTTGCTCAATTCATGGGTCACTGTTTACACGTAGATTCCCTCACTTGAACCCCTGCAACATTTTGGTGTCGAAAAGGCTTTTCTGTGTGTTTATCATCCTTCTAGGATCACATTTTTTGTGTCTTTCATCCTCTCCAGCTACACTCCCAACAGCTCCCTTTGATTTTGACTGATCGCCCCGTCTCTCTGCCCCTTCCTCCCAGGCTTCAGCAGAGCCGCCCTGCCCTTCGGTTTAGTGCGACGAGAGCTGTCCTGCGAGGGTTACCCCATCGACCTGCGGTGTCCAGGAAGTGATGTCATAATGATCGAGAGCGCAAACTACGGCCGAACAGATGACAAAATCTGTGATGCCGACCCTTTCCAGATGGAGAACGTCAACTGCTATCTCCCAGATGCCTACAAGATCATGTCACAAAGGTAATCGATATTAACTTCTAACCCTGACAATAAATTATGTCGGATATCAAGAGAAAATATTTTGTTTATTCTGGTTTCCACACGAGTGGTCCACATTTGTGGAAAAAATAAAGAAAAATAGAAATAAACCTTCACTACAATCTGTTTTTAAATGTTTGGATGTAAAATGACATAAAAGTTTCCCACCAGCATCATTTAATACAAGAAGAATGAGCATAAACAGCAAAAACAGACCAAAATTTCATCAAAGACAAAAATGAAACATATTTTCAGATTTTATGTATAGTATATTTTTCTGTTTTACTCAGAGAAAGATTGATTGATGTATTGATTGTAGTGTTTATTTTGAATATGCAAGACAAAATATATTTTGAAAAAGACAAAAATATTCAACATATGACACACAAATGCATGTTCGACACAAAAAGACGCTTCCTGATCTAAACCTCATCAATCACGTCTGTAGTTATATCAGTTCTACCTTTGTATTTAGTGATTTAGATCATTACTAAATATATGTACAGACAATACAATAACTTATATACATATACACACATACACACACTGACATAAAACAAATAAAAAAATACCAGTATAAATAAAAAGGCACTAAAAACATAAAACATATTGTCATAAGTGAGGATCACCTCCCTCATCACCTCCTGAAATAAATACTTGAGCGTTGCTACAACTCTGTGCTTTTTCAGTCTCAACCAAATGACTGAAACACAAAAACCTTTTCCCAGTTGTACAAAATTAAGTATAAAATCAATAATTCTCCATCATAAATAGTGAATATTTTTTGTATATTTATTGGCAATAAATGCTTTTCTATTTTTAGCTTTATCATTATTTTAGCTGCTTGAAATTCCACGATGTCTGCAAATTTTACTAATTTTGACTGAAGGAATAATTAGTTTGTGTGCTCCTGAGAACTAATGTTGTAAATTATATTTATTGATCTTTCTTTAATACAAAATCTTTGTTGCTTTATTCATTATTGCAATAAATGTTTAATTTACTTTATACATGTTCAATATGTGATTTCTAATTATTTAATTCTGTAATCTGTGGTTTCCCTCAAAAAATATTATTTCATGAACTTTTTCTATTTCAACTTTATTTTTATTACCTCCACCAAGGGAGGAGGCTATTAAACAGCTACTGTTTGCCTGTTTGCGACCAAAATAACTCAAAAAGTTAGGAATTAATTGTAATTAAGTTTTCCGGAAATGTTGATAGTGGACCAAACAGAATTTGGAAATCACCATTTTGGTAATCTTCCAAATTCCAGTGGGGTTGTGATCATAAAGCAACCTACCTTGTTATGTTACCCTGTATTACTTCTATCTATATACATATACACTATATATAGCATCTGGATGCAGGAGTTTGTGAAGGATTCTTTATCACTGCTTGGCAGAGGCCTGCACTGTCAGTGATTTTTCTAGTTATTACCTGTGCAATTGAACAATCTCCAAATAGCTTTATTTTTGTCTGGCTCTGATTCAATGATTTGTTTCTGTCAATCAATGTTTGCAGTTCATTTCTATGTCCTTCTGTCATTTTTGTCTCTAGAAAAGAAAATATCTGCAAACAGCACAAAATGCAACACCTTACTAACATTTTATGTACAGCATTAATGTACAAAATGAAAATTTCCGGGCCCAAAACTGACCCCTGAGGGACGCTACAAACAAGGCCCAAACATGATGAATCTTAGTTGCCCAATTTTTTAAACTACTGTCTCCCACTTAATAATGCATCCAATCCAGCCCTATAGCCCCCAATACAATCCTTTTTAATATTTCATGTTTGATTGTGCCAAACATTTGTTTAAATCAATAAGTCCCCCAACACCATATTGCTTGTAATCTACCGCATTTGTGATTGCTTCGATTGTCTCTATTATTGCCAATAACACTGATTTGCTTTAACCTAAACTCATACTGATTTTATTTTCTGATTTTCTTAAAATATATCCATCTGCTATTGAAGAGAATTACCAGTATTTTTCAGAATTTTGGTAGTAAGGAGACAGGTCTGTAGTTTGTTTCAGGGGTATGACTTTTGTTATTTTCATTGTATTACCTCTGCCAAGGGAGGAGGTTATGCGACAGTCCGCATTTATATGTCTATTTGACTTTTTGCAAAATAAGTCAAAAAGTCATGAATGGATTTTAATTAAATTTTCAGAAAATGTTCTTAATGGGCCAGTGACTAGAGGATAAAATTTTGGTGATATTCTGGATTCTGTAGGAACTTTGACTTTTGATCTTCCACAGCCAAGGGGCTTTGATCATAAAATAACCTACTGGGTTATGTAACCTTGTATTACTGGTGCCTATATATAGTACCTGGATGCAGGATTTTTTTTGAAGGATTCTTCATTGCGTGGGAGGGGTCTGCGCTACTCCAGTGCTTGTCGAGTATGGGAATGAAGTGATGAGTTTGAAATGATAAATTACAAATATTAATTGAATGAAGAAATGCTCTCAATTACTTTCTTTTTTTGAACCAATGACACATCAATATTACAGTTATCATTGCTGTTTGTTCTTGCATTTTTTGAACAATTTTCAAAATGTCCATTTCATCCACTGCTTAAAGAAACAATGGGCAAGAATCTCTGATAAGTAGTTATCTGATAAGTGTTATTACCTATTTTTGAAAATACGCTTTCCATCCTCTCATTGACTGTATTGAAGCTTGACCTGGGGGCTCTAGAAATGCAGTGAACAAATAACTAATAAATAATTTTTATTTTTCTCCATACAGATTGAAATTGATTCAAATTCAAATAAATTATCAATCACAAATTGAAGTCTAAAGATGTACCTATAAACACAGAAGCTCTTCCACCAACCTAATTTTCTGTGTTATTATACCCAAACTCAATGCCATCTAATTCAAAGTCTATACTTTTTTGAAAGTCAATCCATGTTTCAGATAGTGACATCAAACTGTATGGCTTCGAAAATGTATGTAAATTGTTCTCAATATTATTGAAATTTACACATAACTTCTACTGTTGAAATGTATAAGTATGTATAATGTATAATAATTTTCCCTCAGAGCTATAAATCAATGACAGATCAACCATATCACGAGACATGCTCACACACACCCACACAGTGGATTGGGGTCCCGATAGTCCATAAGCGTGTGACCAGCTGTCCCATTAGGACCGAGCCGAAGGGCAGCACCTAGGATGATGCACGAACGAGGGAATGTGTCACTGGCTGCCATCTTTGGTACGTGCTCTAGGAAATTAAATGAATAAAAGTAAATAAACAATGAACAAAAACGGAGGAGGCACAGCAGACTGACGGGATGAAGCCAGATAGTTGACTCACATCGACTGTCCTGAAAGGCTGTGGCTCGGCATGTGGCCCCGCGAATTCTGCTACCCTCAGCCAAGTCTGGGAAATAACAAACAGAAATAAATAAATAAAAGTAAAACAGTCCGCTGAATCACAAATAGTGACCCAGCAGGAACCACCTGACAACAGCTCCTGAGCAGCCGCGGCAGAGATGCTCCCCGGGATGCAGATTCCTTCCTCATATGCATATCATGAAAGTGCCAGAGGCCCCCGCTTAGACCGCGTTTAAATATGTTTTTTAACATCTTAGTGTCAACGGAGGATGGTAACGTGTGTGTTTTAAGAAAAGTGTGGGTGAGAGACAAATGTCAGACCCTGTGGGATGTTCAAGGTTTAAACAAAAATCACAAGAGCCCTGACGTGTTTACATTTATCATGTCCATCTGACTGTCACCTATCTATCTATCTATCTATCTATCTATCTATCTATCTATCTATCTATCTATCTATCATCTATCTATCTATCTATCTATCTACCTACCTATCTACCTATCTACCTATCAATCTATTTATCAATCTATCTATTGATCAAGTGATCTATCCATAATCCGTCTATCCATCTCATAGCAACATTTGTGCTCAGTGTAACTTAACAGTCCTGAAACCACACTGAGAAGTTGTCAAACACCCAACTTGGGACTAATTAGTGATCATTTTTATTTGTTATTTCAAGAAAATGTGGGAACAAAATAAAGTCGTGAGTACATTTAATGAAACAATGTTTCCTGCCAAGGGTAATCACCTTGAAAAAATTATTTGTTTTGTTTGGGTTTGAGGAGGTTTTTTCTTGTACGTACTGCACGAGGAAGGACCAAACTTGAACTGGCAAAATGAAGACATTTCTGCTTGTCCTCACTACTTTTAAATCTTGGTTTTAAGTTTAAGGTCACTTTTGGTGACATTCTCAAAAACACTTTAAATGCCCTTAACTCAACCTCTACTCATTAAGTCCCCAACACCTGTTGTGGTCAGGTGATAATCATGTGACTCCTGAAGTGAAGGCAGGAGCTCATTTAAAAAAAAAACTTGTCTTTTGATACCAAATGTAACTTTAAACACATTAACAGTCCCAAATATTTAATATCACATCCTTCCTTTAAGAGGAAAAGAGTCTGGGTTCCCAAAGGTCAAGGTTAGCGTTAGGGTTAGGGATTGGGGAATCTATGTCATCAGCGAGTCCTGACAGAGATAGAAGTACAAACATGTGTGACCCTTCAGTTCTCCATGACAACCCTGTTGACTTTAGGCCTTTTATTCATTTCTCATAGCATTGTGCAATTCAGTTTATCCCGCCAAAAATATATTTGTTCACAGGGATGTGTCTATTTACACATTTTTGCATGCATGTTTGTGTGTCTGTGTGTGTGTGTGTCAGTGTGTGCGTGTCTGTGCGTGTGTGTCTGTGCGTGTGTGTCTGTGCGTGTGTCTGTGTGTGCACCCATTTTTAAATGTCGTCCTGAAATGCAAAGAATGGGATTGTGGCTTTTGATGGATCCTTTTGTTTTTATATCCGGCTGGTATTATTATATTCATGAGCACAATGATTTTATGAAAATAGCCGTAGGACTGTTGTGGCTCAATTAGAACATTCAGCTGCAAGCAATTAGTCGACTCAAGTGGGTGATAATCTGCAGAGGAATTCTTCATGTGGACACCTCCCCGGCAGATGTGAAACTGCGTGGCGGTATAGTTTGAAAAAAAAAAAAAATTCATTGATAATAATATTCAGTGAGGTGCCAGTTCTTCTTCAGTGTTTTAGTTTTAATTATTACGTTTTTCATCAGCACTGATTATAATGATAATGCCTACAGCCACGGAGGAAACATCCAGCAGATGAAGCTGTGACTCGCTCGTTTCTGACTGTTGTAGCGGCCGTCTGGCGGGTATCGATTGGAAGCCGAGCCCTCGCTGCAGCAGTGAGCAGTAGTGAAGATGACAGGGACATATTGCGAGCTATCGTCTACGTAAAAAAAAAAAAAAAGCAAACGCACGAAGGTAGCCCGTGTGCACGAGTGGCTCATGTCTTATTGAATTCCCGTTGACTAATGAGCTTCATGGTGAGTATTCAATAACAAGGTCATTGATTGCTGTAAGGGAACATGGCGGAGGTCGCGCTGCACCCACAGATCACGGCTTTTGCGAGGAGAATATCATTGACTACATTATCACAGCAGATTGCTCCATAATAGGGGAGGTGAAACCAAACACATCCTAACATGGCCTTAGAAGAATCCTCTTGGCTGCTGGTTTAAGCAGCTGTTTACACGTCATGTTTGCGAGTAATTTTTTTATCCGTTTGGTTGTTAAATACTTATACATATATATATATATATATATAATACTGAATATTGACAGCTTACTCGTTATGTCTTATTGGTTCCATAACATCTAACGTCTGTGTTTTCCAAGCCCTCGTCAATAAATGCGAGGCAGCCGTGGAAACGAGATGATGCTGCCTTCGCTATTTATATCGGTGACAGGACTGCTTGCGAGGCTCTCTGAGGACTGCCATTGTTGCTGCCTGACAGCACATTGCCTTGTTCCCTCGCTCTCTGTATACACAGTGTTAGTGTTTATTTAAAGCACAACAGATTAAGATTTCATAAAGATCCTGATTCAGCTCGGGCGTTTCGGAGGGGTGTGCACAAGTTCATGAGCCGTGAAACTGCTCTCTACTCAACGCTGTATCAGTGATGATGTGATGAGAGTAAATGCGCGGCAAAAAGATAATTAGGAAGCTGGAATGATCATTAGCCAAATGACTAGTCATAGAAACAAATAACTCTTAAGGAATTAAATTCAATAAATTAAAAGCAAATTCACGCATTAAAGTTGGCCGGCTGATAAACACGGTACCGTTATTGCTGATTTGTTCTCGCACATTTAGTTTGGAGGAGATGAGTCGATAGTGGACCGATGGAGGTTTACAAAGTGTGGGCAGCCAACAGTGGACGGCTAACAGCCACGCTGATGGGAGCAAGTCAACTCAGTAGGTTTTCAAAAGCGAAGCAGGAGTTCAAGGTTGGATTAAGGGAACGTCCGCCCCAGTGCTCGCACATGCAGCTCAGAGTCTGCAGCTTCTGGGTAACGGAACAAGAACATTTCTGTATAAATGTCCCTGAGATGTTGAAAGACATTCTTGCCCGGTGGAAAAGCAGAGACACAAGATTCAGTGACACATACAAAGTTGTTCAACACAAAATTCAGGTTTTGTCATGTTCCTTTTCAGCCCAAACCAAACTCCATATTCATAAACATCTGTGAGGCCATTTTCAACATCTGCATCACGTACTTATCATGCTATTTTCTGTGCTTGCTGTCTGTCCAACCTTCTGAAGCCCTCTCCTGATGACGAGGACACGACCTTTTCCAGCCTGACCCTGACCCTTTGATAGAATTTTTAAGCCACTCCTGAGTAGCTTCGGCGCCACACGAGCTTAATGTGTCAGAGCTGCACTCGGCCTTCTGGTAAAGGTCACCTCTGGAGCTGCGTAATGTCACAACAGTATTTCCACCGTCTGGAGCATTCTTCTGCTGCTCTCAGAATCAATAGGTGAGCTGGACGGATGCGGGTCAGACGGCCTTCCTGCAGAGCCAGCGAGAACCTGGGATGCCTTTGTGGAGCGGCACTGGCAGCCCCAGTAAATATAGCATAAGTCGAGACATGTGATAGTAATTATGTGTTTTATCCAGCTGTTGGTCCAGTTGAAAGCAGGATGTTAATGGTAAACGCCTAACGACCTATTTCCTGAAACATTAATAGGCCAGCCTGCAAAAACACTAATATTAGTAATGATTACACTGGCAGTTTGCTGACATGCCCCCAACCCCCCCAACAGATTGTTTCTTTTGCTGCCACTTTGCAGCCCAGGAAATGATTAAATTTTTTGTTTTCGGGCCTGTCCGCCATCACCAGGCTTGCCTCTTGAGAGAGATGTCTGCTTTGATAATTGTGCCGTGAACCTCATCAGCATTTCAGATGAAATGGAGCTAGACGGGTCACTTTGAGTTTAAGAGACACTAATTTGATTGAAATTCAAACTGGGAGCGCCAGGAAGTAGATTGTGCCGTCTCGGTATTGCGCCCCTCTCACTCATGTCACTTTCCCCCTCCAGTCGCACGGCAATCGTTCTGGCTGCTGATGCTCTTATTTTGTTTTATTGCGGATTCCCAGCGGCTACATTCATGGCTGCGATCGAGTGTTGATAGATGGGAAATCAAGCAGTGGGAGCTAGACAATTTAGCATTTAGCAATTAATAAGCATCCCTGTGACCGCGATAGTTACGAGGCACCATTGTGTGTCTCAACACTGGCTTTACCCATCCTGGAACCCTGATCTTTAATAATATTTTTGACATTTTTTGCAGCATATGTTATATTTGCACCATATTGGTGCAAGATATGAGGAGTGGGCTTTCTTTTTTTTGCTTAATACAGTTAAATTATGCATTTACCTGAAGGAAAGGCATATAAATAAATTGCAAACCCTAACCTTCACTGTAGCATTGATTGAAATGAAATAGTATCTGTTCATAAAGATGGATTAGTGAACACAGATGCTGGATTTATCTATCATTTTAGAAAAGCCTTAAGTTTAAATAATGTTATTTACAACATTTACTGTTGAAAAGAGTTTTTCCACACCTCAGGCAGTTTATTATTCATTTAGCATAAAATCTCGGTGCCCAATTATTCCTCTGGCCCAATTCATAATGGCAGCGGAAAAGGTTAAGTTGCGTCTGGATGCATGGTATCGGGAGCGCTATCAGTTACACCTTGTTGGCATCTTATCACGGCCCTTGTGCTGTCAGCAGGGAGCACTCATTTTTGAAAGAGATTTGCATCGAATCCAAGCAGTATTTTTTACAACACACTAATTGTGGTGGTGGCTGTTTCTCCCTGAAAGGTCAGCGATGTGACGGGATTACACTCGGAACGCCGCGGAGTGATTAGCTGGCTGGGGCTGAAAATTAATGTAATCAAATTGGAGAGAAAGTTTGGGTTCAAGGAAAGAAAATTACACTTTTTTTTTTTTTTTACACTTTCAGAACAAATGTCATGTAGATGCAGAGAACTTTATTGATAAGATAACTCAAAAAGTTACTATGTATTTTTCTTTTCATGCTCTCACCCCCAATTTGCCAAATATCAGGGCTCATTCAGGTGGGTCCAGAGTGATAGCTAGTGCTCTCGTGGTGATGGGATTTCACTTACTACAACAAAAATTCATCATCGAAAGCGTCAGGATTCAGTCGGCTGAAATTGCAGGCCTGCCTGTGAAGTGGCAGGGCATTACATGGTGAAATGTTGCCCAACGACCTTCAGAAATCTTTGAAAAGTGGAACCACAAATGGTGAAAAAGTAAGAAGCAAAGGTGATTCATTATTCTAAGACAAATATGTGATATTCCATTGTGGGCAATGCTCTAATGAGTGCAACTTTTGCCTCAAAGTTCCTTGTCCTCGACTCCTTTAACAGATGGCTAATTACTCCTTTGTATCATGCAATAAAATAAATTAGCTCCCCTTCCACTCAGTGAAATCCTACGGTCTTTATAGAAATTGAATGTTTCACTCAGGAGGAAAAAGAATTCCTTAGACTTAATATTCATTATGTACATGATTAATTACTATATAGCCCCAGACTATCAAAAGATAGTCAGAGATATCATATTTCACATGTATTTAATTAGCGTGCACGTTGAGACCTGTGCCCTGGAAGGCCCAAACGCTCAACTTTTTTTACGGGAGAAATTTCAATTATGTGTTCGCTCCGAAAATGACAGTGAGGGTGACACACGGAAGAAGCCATTAGGGCTGCCTCGATTGGTCTCAGGAGATGCTTCGGTTTCACAGATGAGACAGACTCACAGTCGAACAGCCCCCCCCAGCTCCAACACCAGGCCCGTATATTACATATATATCAGCAGTCACCTCCACAGAGATATTTTATTCACTCCTTCCCCAGTTTTGTTGTTTACATCTTGTTGTTTAATGTCTTTGTCGGGCGGATCATCTCATTAGCACCGTGAATTTTACTTTTGATATCCTGCTGATTCACACAGTGAATATAAAGTAAAGTTTCTTTTGTCCATCTGTGAATCTGAGAGATAAAGGGCTGTGATTTATGTCGCCCTGACACACTCTTCTCTATGCAGCAGTAGAGGGGGCAGGATTATCAAAGTGAACATATAATGTAGAGAGAAAGCAGCAGTGGAGAAAAAAAATGTAATTGCGGCTCGATCATTGACAGAAGCCGAAGAAATCTTGTTTTATTTTACTTGGAAAATGTGTTTTTCATCAAGTAGTTACTGCACGGACTTTGTTCAGGGAGTAGAGTGAGTGGGAAGAGTAGAACTGAGCTTGGGAAAGAAATGATGCTTAATTACATTCCCGGCCGCTATTGTGATTTCGCTTTTTATTTAAATAACGGAGGCCATTTTTGAAGTAGATGAATATTTGTTAGTGTAGCAAAAACCACAGTGCGTGGCACACATTCCCCCAAAAGCTGGTAGTTTCCGATAAATAGGGCCAGATTTCTGCCCCTTCTGTGTGTGTGTGTGTGTGTGTGTTTGTGTGTGTGTGTGTGTGTGTGTGTGTGTGTGTGTGTGTGTGTCCTTACTGTTCCATGGTGCTACAACAACAATTGGAAACTCTGCCTCTGCAACCCAGAACAATGGTCAAACCCAAAGAGCGTTACAGTGTGAGAGGGAGTAACACATTTTCCAATGATCTGCTGTGAAATGAACGTGTGGCGATAAGAAGAAACAAATATCGTCTGTGGTCTCTGCTAAATCAGCAGAAGAGAGTTATCGACCGGGGCTCGCCAATAGCGTTTTTCGGTCCCCTCGGTAGCCGAGATGGCTCACTCGAGGTATTGATGTCGTTATCATTGTCGATTTCAGTATAGCAAAAAGGCGTTCACCTGAAATCCCCCAGACTTCAGAGCAGCCCACCACAGGCTTGGTTTAAATATCTGCTCTCCAGATGTTGGAAAAAAAAAAAGTCATATTTTCTATGTTAGCTTTCTGTCTTTACAAAACTCACCTGCTAAAGCTAAACCCAAGGATATCAGTAACATGCAGGCTGTTTTTTTTTCTATGCACAGTGCCCCCAGAGGTCCACTTGTAATCCATTGTGAATACGACTTTATTTATTCTTTATGCATCGGCATTTATCTCCCGGATCACGTTGTACTCGGCAGCGAGCTCATTTGCAAGGACAAGGCTCTGCACGATTCAGGTGCCTGAGACATTAATACACGGCTGAATTTCAGAAAAGCTGCAGATTTCTTCCACTGGCAAACACACATTCAGATTATCTCAATAAATATGTTCACAATGGGAAACCACAGAGGACTTTTTGTACAACAAATGCAGTCAGTAAGGCAGCGATGAATGAATAAAGATGCTAGTAGATTTAGTTCACGACTATATGTTACCAAAAATATCCTTTAATAGAAACTCTTTGACTCTTTATGTCATTTGGAAAAAGCATCTCGGATGTCTTCTTGTTGCTAAATTCTTTATTTCTTTCCCCTCTCAGGTGCAACAACCGGACCCAGTGTATCGTGATCACAGGTTCAGATGTCTTCCCTGACCCCTGCCCGGGAACCTACAAGTACCTGGAGGTCCAGTATGAGTGTGTGCCCTACAGTAAGTCTGACCCTTCTGTCATTAAATGAAACCTTCGCCTCCTCTCCTCTAACCCTTTACTCACCCACACACCCACATCTCCAGTGCACTTGCCATCGCTCCTCTCTGCCCTCCCTCTCTCGCCACACATCCCTCCTCATGTCTAGTTTTCATGTGCAACATGTTCCAGCATCCGTTTCTCCTCTTTCCTCTATCTGTGTCACATCATGAACCTTTCATGAAATATGACCCGTGAAGCCTCCTGACCCCCGTCGTACCGCCTTTATTATTGATGTGCTCGCTGTGTTTCCCGAGGACCAGCCTGGTTATGAGATAGTAGAACAGAAACAGGAAGTCGTGCCGACAGTTTTTATGAAGTCCATCAGGTGCTAAAAATCCAGCTCACCCCGATGGATTCATTGACATACATCCGTATAACAGGTGTTGGGAATATGCTAACAGATGTATGGTTACGTAACGCGGCAGAATGGTGCCTTTCAAAAAGTCAACACAGGAATATTTCATCCGAAGAGATAGTGTTAACATTTTGTCTGGTCCCCGGGTGCTAAAATATTCAACGCCATTCTGCTCCCGAACAATCTTTAGATTGGCCTTTGTCCTTTTGGCTGCCGTGTTCATTTGCCTTTTATGAGGGGAAAAACCCCCCGTGTAACCTTTTCAACCTGATTAACGACAAAGGTTTAGGTGATTCGGCAGTCACTGATTAGGTGGACCTCCCAGGAATCTGAAAGTTTAGCCCATATATGAATAATCCATCTGAAATGTGTGTGTGTGTGTGTGTGTGTGTGTGTGTTTTAAATTTTAGTGAAAAATATATAAGTAGAACTATATTTCCCGACACTGCTCATTAGCGCAAGACACTGTTCCCCTTAGCATTAAATAAGAATGCATTAGTGAACATCATTAGGTGGCCGAACTCATTACAACTCAAAGGTTAGCCTCTCTGGGCGGCTAACCTGTGATTAAAAATAGAATAGACAATACTCGCTGTATGATTCTGCCACATTCGACTGAGCCAAGCCCTGTAGCTTTTCACTCAAGCTTGCTTTTTTTGGTTTTCTTTGCTCCTTGTTTTATTTGCCTCATAGTTAAGTGAATTATTGATCCGATGTCTTGCCGTGTTACCTCAAACCTTAATAGCAGGATTAGCCTCAAGGTGCACTCGTGTCCACCTGCTGTTATGACTGTCTCCTGCCTCCTTCTTACACCAAGACCACTGTAGTGTGAAGGGAGGGGAAAAAAAAAACAGCTGAAGAAAAGCTAAGAAAAATGGTTCTCACTTCACTCTGAGCAGTTCATACATGTCTGTAGCCCAATCTTTTTGCTTCTCAAGGTCCATGCCCCACCAGAATAGGACCAAGAACACAGAATGTGTCCTATCGCAACTGCCCTGGTAAGTGCATGCTGCTCTCCCAGTCCACTCCAGTCCACTCAAAACCCAGTCCAGACCCCCCCACCTTCCCCGAGCCATGTCGTAAAACTGTGATAGATTTGCAAGACCAGTTCCTGTTTTGCCCCCCCGTCCTTACCAGCCCTCCGTCCACTCTCCCCCAAAGCAAAAACCTGTAATCTGGACCGCTCTGTCAAGTCAGAACAGAACAAAGAGGAACTATCTCGGGGGGAAGGTTTAGTGAGCCGAACCACGGCCACACTTACTGGAACAGATGGGATAGGAAACACGTTACAACAATTTTAGCCTTTTTTTTCCCCCTCAGAGGGAACGCGTCGTAGACCAAACACCCGAGTTTTGTGATTAAAATGCCGTGGCGATTCGGGAGCTTAGGACCACTCGGATTTTCTTGGATACAAGACTTTAGAAGTTGTTTTGCAAGAAAATGTATTAAATCCACATTAAGCTGCTCAGCGTCAGGGCGCAGACAGTGTCCTCGTTTCCACGCGTGACCTCTGACCCTTCACAAACGCCCTCAAAGTCTGCCTGGAGCTTCCCTCTTTATGTCCATCTTTGCACACTGACACAAACAGTTTGGGATTTGTGAAAGTGAGTGGCTTTAGGATGTTGCACAGATCTACCGGCTCAATATTTTCATCCTTTCGGCTCTGTAATTTGGGTCTTTTCATGAGCGGCCCTCATTAGCATTATATTCCTCTTCCACCCGAGGATGCAAATTTGCCTTCACCTGCCTCTAAATTGCCCTCCAAATTCTTTCAAATCAGGCAACATAAAAGCCGAGAGTTTTGCATTTCCGTGATTTTGCGAGCGTGTAACATATCAACGGAGCCGTGGCGCGGGTTGGTTGAGCCGTTTAACTGAAACAACAGAAGCCCTTGATGTTCGTTCTTTAATCATTCTGCGTGCTTTGTTGCCTGGTGATTGACACCTGACATCCATCCATCCTCATCTGACTGAACAAATGATCAACAGCCATTAGAAATTCATGAGCTCTAGCAGAGGTTTGCGTCTTTGGGGGTTGGGTTGGTTTGGGGTGTTCTCTATTTTCTCTCATTGTTGTTTAATGTTTAATTAAAAAAAAAAAACCAAAAAAAAAACTGACTCTTTCTTTTCCCCTGTGCAATCTGCAGGAAACCTCCTTGGCTCTCTGACTCACTCTCTCCAATTTCTGAACACACTGGTCTTCTTTTTTTTTTCTTCTTTTTTTATCATTTCTGCTAATGCCATCAGGGGCTCCCATCATGCGTTCCCAACTTCCTTTCCAGGTTTCCTTCCTTCACACCATCTTTGTCTGTTCTCTTCATGCCTCCTCTGTTTTACGAGGCAGAGGAGAGCCTGACTGATGTTGTGACTCTTGTTTTGTTGACTTCCTGTCTTTGCTTGAATTTGCGGCGACGCCTTTGAATTTTTTCTGCAGACTGATGTGCATTTATGGATCCTTATTAATCTTGTTTGTTGCTTTTTCCCTCCCTGTTTTTCTGTTGCCAATGAGATTATGATCTGACAGAAATATGAACAAGTCACCTAAATGATTATTGCTCATATTTGCAACACATTTAAGCAAGTTACTACTTTAAATATTTTAAATTTAAAGTGGTAATTTAGTATGTTTATATGTGTCTTTATGGAAATTAGAAAGTACCAGGAGAATACAATAGTAGTTCATAATGAATATTAATAATGAATGTCGGTCAAATCCATATTGGTGTTTTTATCAACACACACTAATGGCATTAGCCAAGAGAGGTAAATTCAAGCATTCACATACTGTTCTACACTTTCAAAACCTGTACAGACATTCAGTATGTGACGTCTTAAGAGTAAATCTGGGCTCAGACTGCTGAAATCTTGGAGACCTTGTCTCTCCTCACAATCAGAGGAGAATTTTGCTCCTGGACTTCAGTCAGCCCTGATTATCTGCTGCTCTCGGCAGCTTGCGGGTCCATTTTTAAACCCCAAACCAAATCGCTCGACGACTCATTAATATTTAACATGTCTGACATTTAGGATTTTAAATAGGACTGACCGCCTACATGTCTTCATGGAGGGAGAAATGACGTGCCGTTATCGTCCAATCTCGAGGCTTAGAGGTTGTTTTAGATGATTGGAAAGTGGAATTTTTGTTCCAGTTGTGTCCCCCTTTTGCAAAACATTCACAATATGAGTATATATGACCGCTACATTGTGAAAATATATAAATTAGCTTTTATCCTCTTGGAAATCATCGGAATTAGCTTCAGTTAGTGTAATTGAATCAGAGGTTCTCACAGCTTGTGCAGATCACAATTACTTTAAGTTTGGAATTTAATTAAAACGCTATTCCCTCACAGTGGAATTACTACACTAAACCAGAGAGTCAGGTTCTAACCTGAAGTGAGCTCTTTCAGTTTGTTTCTTCCTGTTAGAGAGAACAACTTCAGCCCAACTTTCTCTGCCTGCGAGGTCATGGAAAGTCCGACCTCTGCTCTGACCTTAGCTTTAACCTTAAAAGAGGAGAAACTTGCCAACAGGTCAAAGATTTTAAATCATGCTCTTGGAATTAAAGCTTTTCTTTTATATATCTGCTGCCTACTTCTCTGATTAATGGGCAGAGTTGCAGCAGTTACCTTCTGAGTGCCTTGTCTTTATATTAGCTGCAGCTTATTGCTTATTCAAAGAACAACAGATTCACATCTCTTATTACAATATAAATATATCTTAAAACTTATTTTACAGAGCAGCATTAATGTAGGATGTATTAATTTAAACTGGTTTTTGAACCGATATACTTTTTAAAATTACACATTTTCTGATAGAAGTGTTAAAACAGTTAGAAGACAGCAGAGTCTGCCAATTTTAATGTCAAAAACATTCCTATGACAACTTAAATAGATTTAGTATGTAGTTGAGTTTTAAGTTTATTCATTTATATATTTGCTTTTTGTCAGAAGGGTTTGGCAATATGGAATTATGGTCACATCACAATGACGTCAAAGATTTTGAAATAAAACAAAAAAACAATTACTACTTACTTATTGATAAATTCACCATGTCTGACATAAAGATTTACTTTGTGTGATGTATGAATTGCCAGTTTCCAGAAAAGTATATAAAATGACAATAGTCACAATATTGCCCAGCCCAGATCTGAACTTTTCACATACTTGGGCTTTGTTCAGTGATGGTGGGTGGATTCAAACAGACCACAGAATGTGTGACTTTGAATAAACATGCAACATTTCTAGATGTACTTCAGTTATAAATCCCTTGGTTACATGAGGGCTCTTTTTCATGGTTTTGCAACTTGAAGTCTTTTCTCAGCATCAAATATCGAATCCACCCACCATTTTGTTCAAGCCCAACGTCTCAGACTGAACCATTTCCGTGCTCTAATCCAGCCAATTTTTCAACACAGGATGAGCGCTTGCCGACATTCAGCTGCCTTACCTGATCTCTAATAGGTCTTCCTGTTTATGTCCATGTCTCATAACATGTTTTTGTATATGTAAATCACAGTGATGACCGTTAATTCATATTAATCTCTTTTTTCCCCCCTTTGCACCCCTTTCATTCTCTCTTCCAACGCATAAAATAGAAGTGGAGCAAAAAGGTAAATAACAGACATGATCCAAATCCTAGCTCCTTGTTTTGTGGCATCTGGCTGTGAACTGCCTATTTCTCCCATGTTGGCCGTGACTAACACGTCATTGACGTTACCTTCAGGACCCCCCCCCAATCCCCCTTCACTGTGTAATGTTAATGGCCAGTGTAGTGCAACAAGTGACACGAGGCTGGCTGAAAGAGACAACGTGCAGGCAGCCAGAACATGTAAATGCCAATGCATTGGCTGCAGTCCACAGGGGCTCCCTCTCCCCATTCTCCCCAGAGTTCTTTTGCAACTCAGCAGAGAATCAAATTGCCTGGCTTCCAAACCCTTGTCCATAGCATGCCATGGAAACAGTCTCTTGGCCCCCTCCTTTTTTTTTTTCTTTCTTTCTCCAAACTATTGATTTCTACTGTTCCTTTTTCTCTCGGAGTCCCATTTTCTCGCCTTTCCCCACCACTTGCTATATGTCCTGTATTCCTGATAGTAATGAACAAAACACCTCAAGAGATCCGCAATGAGAAGTTAGGTACTAAATGAGAAGTTAACGGTTGTGATGGTTGCACTCTTTTGCTAGTCCTCTCAGGTATACATACATCCAATACCCTTTAGCAGACGCCGCTGACTGCTGCTCTCTCATAACCTCTCCCGTCTGTTGTCGAGTGACGTTAGTTGGCTGCTTTATTCTTATTATTTTTGTTCACAGGACCAATTGTTGCGTTAAGTTTCGTTTTTTGTTCCGCTTCTTTTATCTTAATTTGTACTCTACTCCTAACAGTAAATGTCTGTGGGGCCAAGCTTCTTTTTCTTACCAACAAAATTTATATATTTGTTATGTTTAACAACTTTTCTTTTCTTTTTCCTTTCTATGCACAACACTAAAATCCGTAAACTGCTTGTGAATACTGGCTCTATAGCTTGTAGTTGTGTTTTGGCCACTCTTTAACGTGTACCTGTCCCCACTCCTCATGGATAACCTCTTTTAAAAAAAAAAAAAAAAGAAGCCATTAGAGAATTTGTGGATATCACGTTATTTGTGTGGTTGCATCTTTCACGTGTTAACCGGAGTGTGTTTTCTTATTCTATTCTTCTCTCACTACTAGTTTTTCTTTGTCCCGGGACTCTGAAAGCTGTCGGAGATCCTTCCTTTCTATTTGAAGCGGAGCAACAAGCTGGTGCCTGGTGCAAAGACCCGCTTCAAGCCGGCGACAAAATCTACTTCATGCCTTGGACTCCGTACAGGACAGACACTCTGATCGAGTACTCCTCCCTGGATGACTTCCAAAATGGCCGGCAAACCATCACCTACAAGCTGCCTCACCGGGTGGATGGGACTGGCTTCGTGGTCTATGACGGGGCCGTGTTCTTCAACAAGGAGCGCACCCGCAACATCGTCAAGTTCGACCTGCGAACACGGATCAAGAGCGGTGAGGCCATCATCAACAACGCCAACTACCACGACACGTCGCCCTACAAGTGGGGCGGCAAGACAGACATTGACCTGGCGGTTGATGAAAACGGCCTGTGGGTGATCTACGCCACGGAGCAGAACAATGGCATGATGGTCATTAGCCAGTTGAACCCCTACACGCTCCGCTTCGAGGCAACCTGGGACACGGCCTACGACAAACGCTCAGCCTCCAATGCCTTCATGGTTTGCGGAGTACTCTACGTGGTGCGATCCACCTATGAAGACAACGAGAGTGAAGTCAGCAAGAGCCTGATTGATTACGTTTACAATACCAAACAGAACCGTGGGGAATACGTTGATATCCACTTTCCCAACCAGTACCAGTACATCACGGCTGTGGATTACAATCCGCGAGATAATCAGCTCTATGTGTGGAATAATTTTTACATTCTGAAATACAATCTGGACTTTGGGCCACCCGATCCTGCTCACGGTAAGAGACCACTCGCCCCCCCAAACATTTGTTTCATAGACAGCTTTATTAAAAATGATAACACCAAGACCTTGATTTGAGCTGTCATCAAAAGAAATTTATGTGCTGGTCCTCGCGTATGCAAGTGCCACAGCTGACTGATTTTTAATTTAGAATCTAATATGTGCTAGATATGTCACGGCAGCTTTGGAGTGCAGGAAACGATCTCTAGGGGTGAAGTGAGTGGGGCTCTGTGGTAAACAACACCTCGAAGCCAGTTATCATATCATAAAGAATCAGCATCGAGGGGATTTGTGAAGGTTTACCACCCGGGCGTTCTCAGAGTCCCTGGTGGTAAGGCTCAAGGGACCCCTACTAGCAGAGCCCTCTAAAAAAAGGGCTCTCTCAGACGCTGAGAGATATTTTTCTCTTCTTGAAACATGCATGCCCGGACAGGTGCAAAGTCTGGCCAGGGGCAAGGTTAGATCATTCCCCAAGTGATTATCTATCAGCCATTTAAGAAATACTTAACTCTGCGGATAGACTGGAAGGTTCTCCCTGAGAAACAGATTGTAAAACCGAGGGAGAGGGATCAGTCATCCGGGGTCACATCAGCAGTCTGTGTTTTTAATTTATCTGTCAGGAGCTGAGCAGAGGCTAGCTGAGGCCTGTGATAGCCCTCACAATGAGAATATAATAGCAGTAATTATGCTAATCCCTTCCGCAACGAGAGTCCAGAGCCCGCGTAATTCTCTGCGTAGTCAGTGATGCGCCACAGAGGTCAAGCAACTTTTCCACAGATTATCCAAGTGCTCAATATTTATTACGATGTTTGCCCGTCCACTTATGTATCGATATGACACAGGCTAGGCCGGCTAAATTGGGTTCAACTAGTGGCACAGCATCAATTCAGCCAAGCGAAAGAGAGCCTCACCACGAATAGGAATGCAGTCCAGTTCGTCAGGAAGAATTTCACACGCCGAGATGCTCTTCTCTTTAGCAGTATGATTCCATCCCCAGTTAACCGGGGATAGGTCTAGATGTGAGGCTAATTAAAGGATTTAGAGGAGGTTTCAATATGATATCCTAACTTGAAAGGCCACAGAGTAGCAGATGTAATTATATGTGAATTTACCTACTTCTACCAGCATTAATGCGTTTCCACTTCCGTGTTTGGTCTTCTTAATAACATATCGACGGGTCAGATAATCAGAATTGAAGCCATGTCTGCAACAGCTGCTGGTTTATCCTGATTGGTTTGAATGTATCAGCGGTAGTTTAGGTAGGTATCCTTAAAACATGCTCTGCATGTGTTTATTTCACCTGCACCTGCACCTACTACCCAGCGCCATCCTGGATTCGCCCTTTAGAAGTTCCATAGTTACACAGTTACACTTGTTTTTCTTCATTTTAATGTCAGCGAGGAGCCAGACCTCTCTTTACTGACAAATGAGATGCACTGGCTCGCCTGCTGACTAATGTATGTGGAATTGCAGTCGATGAGCGCGAGGGAGAATGGTCCAGGATGATCATCAAGATGTCAATAAACTTGTCCTCCCACACGGCTGAGGTTGACACATAAATGATGGCACTTTTTCTGGCTGTCACTGGGGCGTCCTCTCCGTGATATCTTGATGCTCATTTCAGGGCTTGCTTCACCAAGCACCGAAACAAGCTACGCCTTTCTGGCGTTGGAACTTGAAGGTAGGGTTTTTTTTTTGTTGTTGCTGTTGTTTTTTTCAGCAGCACTTGGTTAAAAAAAAATCCAAAAGAGTATTTCAAAGTTCAGCGAGAACCTCTATTAGTTTGAGAATTTCATGCACATGAGAGGGAGATGTAATTGTAGGCAGGGATATTGACAGTGTGCCACTTTGCAGTGAGAGTGTCCCACTCCTTTTTTTTAAAACCATATTTCAAGTGCACAAACAACTCTGTCACATAATTCACTCTGTCATGGAATGCAGTCACATCAAAGTGATGCTGAGACCCCGCGTGGCAGACGGTTGGGTTGTTGTCAAATCTAATAATGTCGCTCGTGTCGAGGCAAGATCATCTCTTGTAGGATTATGGGGGAGTGGATGGGGTCACATCCAACAAGCAGCTCCGCTGGAAGTGGACAAGACACGAAATGGGTCAGTAAGTCCCTCACTTGGCTTCGACTGACGCTGGCGTAATCCACTCATTTAACTGTGGCTCCGTGCCGGCCGTCTTTCGTGGGCACAGCGGCTCGTAAAAAGGCACGTTCTTCCATCACATGCGTGTAAATGAGATAACCACGTTGATTTCAACAAGTCATTCCCAAAGAAAACTGAATATGAAGCTGTTTATTCATGCCAGGAACTGCGACGTGGCCTCTAACCAATGGCTGGGCATCGAAAGCTGCTTTTTTGTGTTTTTGTTTTTTTTGCCATGACTGTGCACAAACACACTGTTTACAGCCTCGATGAGACACAGGTGAACCTCTTATGAATCCCTTGTCTCAAAAATTAGATTTCAAACAACTTTTATCCAGCAGCCTGTAGCATTGCCGTTTACTCCCACACAAATAAGGGCCGCCTCTTTAATTCTCCAAATGTCAAAACATTTGCATAAAGTTGCAACCTTTACCGCATGCTCCAATTATGCAGTTTGCCAATGGGGGTGTTAAGGAAGAACACGGCCCGATTTGTTTGAAATTATAAGGTGTTGCTCGCCGCCTCGCCAATTAGCTGGTGCAGCTCAGAACGCGGTCAAAAACGACGGCCCTCGGTTTGCGCGTTATGGAAATAGCGAACATCGCAGGGATGCTCAGCTGTTGCGAATGCGAATCAGGAGTCACCCTGGAGAGCAAAGCTCTTATAGTCTGATGAATATACAGCTGCCTAATAAGCAACGCGATCATTCACTCCTGAGTGCCGCGGTGCTCACCGAGAGGTCAGATCGTGCGTGGCAGCATTTCAGAGTGCGATATGGGTGTCGGAGTGATCATCTGAGGTAAAGCGGCCGGGTCTCCGCTCTCATATCTGCACTGCAATAATACCGGCGAATGGGTGGGGGGTGTTAAAGTGGATGGAGTTATTTGTTTTCCCAGCATTTCCTGTCACATTCGTCTTCTCTTTTATTTTTCTGACTTTATGTCGTCTGTTCCACCCCCAGACTCCTGCCGTTGCACCCAAGTAGCGTTTCTTGGCCCTCCTCTGCCGTCCGTGCCCCACATCTGGATATTTGCATGTCCGTACGTGCGTGCCTACACGCACGGGCGTCTGTTCAGCTTTTCTCTGGAAGTCGGGCTAAAGCCGCGGTCAGACTGTTCAAATCATGCCCAAGTAAATGACGGGATTTAAGTAAATCCTCGGCTGTGCATTCTGTTGTGTTTATAAACACACACGCACACGCACCCACACACACGCACACACACAGTCAGACATTCATGCCTGCATGTTACATTTTTACATTTTAACTACATTTTATGCTGCTGGTGGGGGTGGGGGGGTACACAAAGCATCTGGAATAGCTGTAATTTCACACGTTTTTATGGACCTCAACAATAGCCAGGATCTGATCTGAACCATTTGAGTGAAGACTGCTGTTGCAAGCAGCTCATCTTTGGTTCTGTCAACTTGTCAAGGCCTTTGCAGGGGATATGAACTCCTCTTGGTTCTTGTCAGACTGGTATTGACTGGATTCACCATCGAGACAGAAGCGAATACAACACAATGAATAAACACGCATGTTTGAGCTTGGATCCAACTGGATTTTTTATCTGGACAAACATGTCCAGCGGTTCATTGTTGGAGTTATATTTAGAATTTGTTCTCAGCTGCACATGTGATGAGGAGCTATTCTGACTAAAGACTAAAACTCTATCTGTGTTAGTCCAGTTCAGGAGGAAGACCAACACCAGTTTAGTTATATGAGTATATCACAAACACACCCTTTATTATGCTCCATTATTACTCACTCGCAATTTTACCCAGA
The DNA here is from genome assembly GCA_911728415.1 of Lagocephalus sceleratus. Classification (NCBI taxonomy): domain Eukaryota; kingdom Metazoa; phylum Chordata; class Actinopteri; order Tetraodontiformes; family Tetraodontidae; genus Lagocephalus; species Lagocephalus sceleratus. The sequence goes on along the minus strand of CAJVRN010000030.1, from coordinate 1,073,578 downwards.
TATTAAACTGTGTAGAAAAATAAACATGCCTCCCTTTATGGTTGCGCCACAGGATCTTCTCGTTCCTCCTATATGGCTTTTTTAACCACCAGTTTATGGCCGCGCAGTGATGTTATTCTGAGTTATGACCCGCCAGCCTCACTCGTGGTGGCATTCTGGGCCGAGTCTACCTTTGGTGATAAAAGAGCAGAGATCCTACCACGGTGATTTACAGACCCGTTCAAGATGTTTCTGAGATTACGACGTGGGGTAATAACGGGCCAGTGTCTGGTGGCAGGAAAAGGCCGCTCAGCGGGAGTCCTGGAGGTCACCTGTCTCCTCTGAAACGCGATCGTGATCTGGGCCGTTTGTCTCGCGTCGACAGTCTGAGGCGAGGAGCCAGTTGTTCCCAGACGAGGTGGAACATTTTGTTCCTTACCCGAAAATCGAGCCTCGAAACACAGTGGCCAAACACTCGGCTCATAACCAGGGGTATTTACGGTCCCCAGCCCGGGCACGCCTCCTCATCGCCCATGTCGGGGAGATGCGGCCTGATCACCGTGCCTGTGTCGCCCCCGACATGTAGGTACATCTGTTTGGGAGCGTTGCCATGTGTGAACGCCTCTGAAATAGACATCACGCACTGCGCGCCGTTAAATACCGGCGTGGCTGGCACACGCGGAGTTAATGTTTGAAATTTGAGGCACGTACAGTACAGCGAACACGGGGGAGGGTGGGGGGCAACGGGCTTGAGTCTCGCAGCTGCTCTGTCTGCTCCTCATACTCGTGTCATTCTTTGCATATGCATTTTGGACACGTTTATGCTGACTCGCGAGCACGGGCCCGCGCGAATCACCGTGTTTGTATGACGTGGGGGGGTCACATCGAATGCAGCTGTAAATAATATAATCCAGCTATTGTTTTTTTTTTTTCCTCAAGACAGGGACGTATACTGTACACACTGTCAAGGACAGGACTCGTGGGAAATTATACCAATTTTCTCTCAGCTTTCTTCATATTTATTACTGATATACAAGCAATCACATGGTGCGTTCCCCCGCACTACAGATGCAGCACGGACGTGTAATCCAATTTCCTTTTTTGTATTATTGTTATTATTGTTAGATATCAAAATGCATCACAGGCATATTATAAATCATCAGACAGTCTCCCACTGAAGAACAGCTTCATTTCCATATGAACTTCAAAGCGAGAAGCCAGTGAGGCCTGGGCGAGGTGCACGGTCGAGACGGAGATGTTTCTCCTGCAGAATTGGCATAGGAAATATATTACACGTTATTTTTTATTCACTTATGCTGCCTTTTTAATGTCTGAAAACCTGGTGGGCTATTCACTTATCCCCCTCCCGTTCACTGGGTTCTCCCGGCGCTGGCGCAAAGACCAAGAGCGGACCCCCGTCGGAGCGGGCCGCGCTTTGCCGACTTGTTACATTTCGGGCTTTGTTTTCCGTCAGGAGGTAATTACCACCCAGGAACCAGATTCCACAGCGTTCAATGCACACTAATCACTTGATTTTTGGTGAGGACAAAAAAAACACACACCTCCCAGTGGGCTCCACTTCACATCTTTACAAGATTGTTCCACAACAGTGGTAGATAAAGCAGCGAACACTTAAAAAAAACAAAAAAAAAAAACATTTTATGAGGCAAATTAGCTGAAACCAATTATAAGAGCGTGCTTCTCTACCATTCTTTCCCATTTCATAGCAAAACAATAGGTACCTGGTAATGTGCATGAAACATTACCCTGATGAACAACTGTGCACTGCCTCTGAAAGTCAAGCCATTAGCCATAATATAAAAGACACACACACTGTCGGCTTTCATTTTTCACCCCGGCATGAGCACCGGCTCCTGGTAAAGAGCATCGCTCTCCTCTCCCAAATCCCTGTCCCGTCGCCTGTCATTAATTCGGGAGCTACAACCCCAGAACTAATGACCGAACTGCTGCACATACTGTATAAGTGCACCAACGCGTGGGCGATGGTGCACCGAGAGGTTATGAATAAGTCTGTCCCAACTGTTGGCGGCACTTAGAGAATATCATTCTGTGTTCCTGCGCCGTCTGACAGCTAATTGAAGGTTCCCCCTGGGCTGAGTGCAGCGGGGACATAATAATCAACGATCCTGTCATGGCCGTGCTGTACAGTCCACATGTGAGATTTGCTTCTATTGTTACAATCAAAAAGAACTTTTCAGAAGGTGGTGCGGCATGTCAGGCTGGTGTTTGCATCTGTGAAAATGGGCTGTAATTCTCCTCTCCTCAGCTAACGTATGGAGCTGAGAAAATAATAATTTCCTGTATGTTGTTGAATGTGACCATGTGAGTGGGGTTTTTTATGATTAAATCAGAAAATATCAGTGTTGTGTGACATTTATATTGGACTCCTGGACATTTTTATGGACTTTTTTTATGTCACCCAGCTCCAACAAACAAACCAACCCCCGCCTCACCCCCTCCACAGTGTCCATGTCAATGCAACTTCTTTCCTCTGAACTTTCATTGGATCAAATTAAAGCAAGCCATACCATAAAAGTAACCGGATCATTGTGTTCCTGGCAGGATTACGGGCCGCCGCGTTATGTACACAGGCGGAATGGTGGTCAGAGAGGAGGCTGCTTTGGTTATGGACAACTCGCTCCGGGAAGACCGCACTCACATTAGCAGCCTTTTCACGCGCCAAAGAGGATTAGCTTGCTCCATAAACATGAAATGAAACCCGCGGACAGGATTATTTTAGCCTCTTCACTTGTGTTCTCTTCATAATAGTTCTTGTTAATGAAGCTCTTTAATGTGCAACCGTATCCTATGATGACGGCAGGAATTCCACAACTTGAGCAACGCTCTCATTAGCTCCAGCGCCTCTCCGCTGAAGCCAAGGCCACCCCCCCCCCCACACACACACACAATACAAGTATTGGGCTTAGCCCACAAGTTTGGGAGAAGGGAAGGCAACTTTTCTGTGATTTATTTGTTCCTGTCAGAGCTCAGTATCACTTGACAGGGAGGTTTTGCGAGCGAGCGCTGGAAACAAGACACAGTTGTTAGTTAACATGCTAAAGGAATGCGCTGAAATTACAGCAGATGCTACTTTGATTTATTGGCCGGGAGGTCGTGAGCCCTTTATCTTAAATCATGCTGCCAGACAGCAGTTCCTTTTCATTTTATTTCTGTCTGGGCTTTAAAACTCCCCACCCACGGTGCCAGGGATTGTATCATTATCAGCTTTCATACTTTGGAAACGAGAAACCGACACACAAGTCCACATTTTCTCGGGAACACTCGTTCCACGCAGAGCCGAACTGAAAGAATTACACATTGGTGTACATGGACCGGAATTTCTTATATTTCTGTGCTGTGCCCTTCCCCGAGAGTCATAAAAAACAATGGTTATAGCAATGAAAGGGCACTGGTGCAGGAGAGAGCTGGGCTCCTCTCCCAGCCGTCTAAATGCTGCTGCTGAAAGGACACTAAGCACCGATTGTGTCTTGGCCGCCGTGACAGGCTTTGTAGATGAGAAATTTCACTCTGTTGATAAAAGCACACAGGTGGAGGTAGAGGAGGAGGAGGATGAGGAAGAGGAGGAGGAAGATAGAAGAGAGGAAGGTAGAAGAGTAGGATGTGGAGGAGGAGGAGCCAGCCGGTGTGTGCACCATCACCTCAACCTTCCTGCTTCCACATGTTTATTGAGATCTATACTGTCATTAACGGGCAGGATGGCACACTTTTGTCTCCTCTATGCAACAGAGTCAGCGTAGGTGTGTGTGTGTGTGTGTGTGTGGGGGGGTTGGGGTTGGTGAGTTCCCTTCAGCTCACCTTTGCCTGGAGTGACCCGTCGTGTGTGTACCAGCATACCGGCACAGACTCTCAAGTCTCCAACCCAGCCCTTTTCTCTTTCTCCATTTTTGCTCTAACCTCCCCCCCCACATCCTTCACCCCCCCACATCCTTCACACCCCCCCGTCCTGACTTTGACTCGCTGCTCCCTCGGATGTTTTCACTGCGCAGAACGGCTTGTGTTCGCCGGCACCTCTTCACATTGTCTGCACGCTCCGCGGGCAGGCTAATGGAGGAAATCAAAGTACTCAAATGCGATTTGATTCAGCCTGTGCGTTGCATTACAATCAGAGCTGCTTTGGCTATGGTGAAATCCACCCGAATACCTGCCTCCACTCCCACGTTTTGCGAGTGGGTCACGCCTCCCTTTTATACTTAAAGATCTGTATTAAATGATGTTTGTCTTAAAAACACGAGACTGTTGTAAAATTTGAGTAAATGTCTCTGTAGCGTGTAAAAAAAAAAAAAACCTCCCTGCTCTTTCTCACTGGCTCAAACGTAAGGCGCGCACTACTTTCCCATTTCCTGGGACAAAGCCATATTGTTTTCGCCCGTGGCGCTGCATGAGTTAGTGCACACCTGCTTTAGTATGAGTCGCAGCGAACGCAGAAATGTAAAGTGAGAGCTCAGGCGCCATCACAGCATCTACACTTTCCTTGTTGCCCTAGTGAAATTTAATCAGCCGTGCCACTGAAATCTCCCAGGCAAGAATGATTGCCAGGCAGGAGAGTGTCACTGTAATTATTGTCTTGTTCGCTGCAGACTGAGTGCCTCGGATAAGCCGCAGTCAACAGGAAGTACGCCTGTTGCAAACAAAGTACGCGCAACAGGATATTTGAAAATATAAGCGATATGCCATTCAACCCTCTTGAAATTAGTAGTAGAAATGCTATTTAAAGTGCTTCGTGGGGATCTTTGCAAACAAGAGCACTGACAAATCTTTATGTAGACAGCATCGCGCCCAGCAGGGCTGCGGCGCTAATGAGCCGAACCCGCAACCGTGACTGCGGATCTAACTGTCGCTGTCAGCTTATGGAGCTCGGTATTACAGTGTTGGTATTGTGCTCCATTGTGTTCCGAGTACAAAGCTCCATCAAAACATGACGCCCGTGTCTCCCTGCAGCTCCGCCGCTGTCACAAGCCACCACGTTCCCGCAGCCTCAGAGAACCACGCCAGCCACCACAACAACAACAGCGGCGCACTGGGGCGTGGCCAACACCACCACCACAACAGGGCTGAAAGAGGGCGGCAGGGGAGCACCCAAGGTGCCCCCCGTGGCTCCCAAGACCACTCCTCCTCCACCTCTCGAGTCCTTCCCTTTGCCCGAGCGCTTCTGCAAGGCCGCCGAGGAAAGAGACATCATGTGGCCTCAGACCCCGCGGGGGATGCTGGTGGAGCGACCGTGCCCCAAAGGAACACGAGGTAAACAGCGCTCACCTTCACCTCAGGGCTGCTCATAATATGAGAGAGAAGGGCTCTGGGCTTTATCAGATCCATCTGACACTCGTCCAAGGACTTTTTTCTCCCCTTCTTTATTTATCCAAAGAGCAGTTGAAGCGCGCGCTCAGGGGAACCGGCGAAGTCACGTCATTAATGGCCTTCAGCTGTGTTATTTCAGGTTGAAAAAACGGGATTTAGCAACCTTTAATGGCCGCATCGCAGAGCGGTGGGCTCAGCTGGTCGTCCTACAGCGTGTGTGGGAACGTGCGGCCCTCATTTGATGTGCACGGAACCTTGTCAGCACCCAGAATTCACAGGGTTAGTTAGGACAGGAGAAGAATGCAGCCGCATTACAGCACAGACAGCAACAATCTGTTGAGCACATTTCCTGAAAATATGTAAATATGCAGACATATTCTGGTCTCAAATTTATATACAAGTCATGCCTTTGTTTGCATGTAAATGCCCTGTTTGCATGCAGGTTCCACTATAATTATTATTATTATTATTATTATTATTATTATTATTATTATTATCATTATTATTATTATTATTATTATTATTATTATTATATAAAGATCATTTGATCTGACTTGAATCTGAAAGGGACTATTTTCTTTTTGTTTTCCCCTCCAGGCACCGCTTCTTATTTATGTGTGCTCTCCAGCGGGACCTGGAACCCTAAGGGCCCTGATCTGAGCAACTGTACCTCCCACTGGGTCAACCAAGTAGCCCAAAAGGTTTGTCTGACTGTTTTCCTTCTGAGCGGAGGAAGAAAAAAAAGCTGTTTGTTTCATGTCCACTTTCTAATTGAACCATTACGTTAAAGCTGCGTTAATAAAGAGGTGTAGAAGAGTCACACGCCCCCCTCCCTCCCTCACAGATCCGCAGTGGTGAAAACGCGGCTAACTTGGCCAACGAGCTGGCCAAACACACCAAGGGCCCCATATTTGCCGGGGACGTCAGCTCCTCCGTGCGCCTGATGGAGCAGCTGGTGGACATCCTGGACGCTCAACTGCAGGAGCTCAGGCCGAGCGAGAAAGACTCCGCGGGGCGGAGCTTCAACAAGGTAGCGCGTCCCGCCGCCTGCGCTTCGTTCAGCCATTACTCTTGTTTCCCTCATCTCGTTTTGTAGCGCGGGAGAGCTGTGACACAGACCAAACAAAAACACTCACGTGTGTGTGTGTGTATACAGTATGTGAAGTATTAGTACGACAGTACTTGTGTGACGCACCTGGGAACCGAGAGGAAAACATGACGGGGGGGCTCATTTTTAAGACGTAGTCGTAAGATCGATTTGTCTGCCGCTCATCACAGGGCTGGTGCAGACAGACCGTGGCTCATATTTAAACACTCAAATGGTCTGGCAATTATTCCGACTGCCTCTAATTGAAAATTCTTATCACCGTGTTCGTAAATCTCATGCAAAATTGACACGTTTTTCTTCTCCTACTTAAGATTAACATTCCTGTTTGAGCCCGTTAGATTAATGAGGTCCCGGATCCGCGACCCGGGAGGGCGGGGGTCCGCGTGGCCCAAAAAGCGGAGTCATGATTCCACAAAAAGCTCATGAACCTGTGCAAATGACGTGTCTCTATTTTTGATCTCTCCTTCTCTCTCTTCTGGTAAAACAAAAAGCTTCAAAAGCGAGAAAGGACATGCAGGGCATACATGAAGGTACCGGAGCGATGCTTCTGCCTGTTTTGCTTGCTACCAACCCTGCCCCCCCCCACCCCCCACCCCCACCCCTTTCCCTCCCCTCAGCTACTGTGCAACTGTGTATGACCCCGCCCGAGTTGAGCAGCATGTACCCTCTTCACTGTCACCTGCTCCCTCCTCTCTCCTTTTTTTATATTTTATTACAGACCTTTTAAGTATTTGCGTTATACGCACGCATTCCATGGATGTCTATGTGCCCCCCTCGCTCAGCAACAGAGGTTTATCTTGTTCTTGTTCTGGTACGCCCCCCCCCCGCCCCCCATTCTGTGTTTCCTATTAAAGTTCACTCAGGATTGCGCAACCAAATACTGCCGCTGAAACAAACATCCTGTTCTTTTAACCTGCTGGTGATGCACTTGCAGAAGCCACTGTGTTAAATTATTTCTGCACAATTCAGCTTTTTTTTCCCTTTAAGGCAAGACACAAAATGTTTTTTGTTTCATTATAGCTTTTTTGTTTAATATTCATATTAAAGATATTAGGGGCTTCTTAAATATGAATGGGTTGCTTTAAAATTCTATAATAGAAATCTTAACATTTAAATTGGTGAGATGAATTTTTATTTAATTTCATTGATAAATTGGAGCCAAAGTCTTTTAAATTTGGACTAACTATCATTCTAATAGTCCATGAATTAGAAAATACTGTCAACAGCAAATGAAAAACCCTATAATACTAATAATACTTTATGCCATGAATAATGTAATAAACAAAGCAGTAGTTAAAATCTAGAGAGATAGGTTTGAAATATGGAGTTTGGAGTTTGTAAGTGCTACCAAAGTACAGATTTGTAGTCAAGAGATTGAGAAAACCTGCATCTTGAGAAACATTTTTACAGATTTATATTGTAAAGTTCCGTACATTTTCATTGCAAAGCACAATTTGCCAGTAAATCATCAGACACAGTAAATCATCAGACACCCATCAAGTAAGAGAAAAATACAATATTAACTGGACACAACAAATGTTTCAATGTTCGGAGGTGGGATGTTTTCCTTTCGAGTCTGTAGGAGACACGTTATAAAAGCAATATATCGCACCTTCTCAAATTTGACTATTGCAAAAAAACCAACAAAAAACAGTGTTTTTCCCTGCTGTTTCTCACCTTAATACGGCCCACTCCTGAATATTACATTAAGCACACTTCACTTTGTTCAGATCTCTTCTTTTTTCCAAGGACCATCACCTGACCTTTAGCAGATTTGTAGCTCTCTTCTCACAAGGACACAGGTTTTAGGTCACAGATACCATTTGTTTCATAAATTACAGTTGAAATATTCAACTCTGTCTGCTTAATAGGGTTGGTTGGGTCAAACCATTTTTAACCCCTTCTCCCCTCCCTCGAATGCTGTCCAGCTGGGTCATCAAGTATTTGGGTAGTGCATTATATCCATCAACCATTAGGGAGATTCGTGTCCTCTACCTGCCACCAAAGTCACCCCCCGCCATTAAGACCTTTCCTCTGGGAGGGTGTTAAATTGGATCAAGCTAATTAGCCAGTCAACGGTTGTAAGCTTGTTAAAAATGAAGGAGAGAAAAAAGGGTAACAAAGAGAAATATGTATAATGTAGAACTTTTATTTTTGGAAGGCACAACATTAATGTTTGTAGGGCTGGAGAGTCTGAATTGTGGTGAATGAGCTTTTCATTTTAGTAGCAACAACACAAAAGCATCTGGAGAGGAGACCGGTGACTCAGCTTTATCTGATAGCTGCCATACTTGATGCAATATCGCCACATCTGCCCCCCGGCCCTTTCGCCGGCCGTCGCCCACATTGATTACCCGATTAGGCCCATCGATCCGATTTTTCCTTTGACCGGATTTATCTGCTGTTAGTCCTGACCTCTACTCCCGGCACAAAGTGAAAAAAATGATTACCTGAGTCGCGGTACTTTCACAGAATCTCTGCTTGTTTTTATTTGGGGGGTTGACATAATCCACACGTTCGTTCGTCCTTCTCGAACTTTTTCATGGAGTACCTGCCAAAGTAAAGTCAAATGAACTCGAGGTTCAAAGTTTAGGGAACGGAAAAACCTCCACGAAAGCCAGTTTGCAATGAGAAGGTTTTAATTGTGTACGGCTTCTAGTGGTGTGGCTTTCATCAGACCATCTCTTAATATCTCGATAAGCTCGGTCCGAGCGTGACCCAACCTTGAGAAAGAAACTGAATCTGTTACGTCCTTGATGCTGCTATTTCTCCTTCCTCCCGCTATGGTTCCCCCTTTCACTATCAATGGAACTGCAAAAGGAATGTGTCCCTGCGACTATCATTGATTGACTGTCCTTTAAGTTCCGTCATTCATTTATCGTGACCCTAACAGACGGCGTTTCATCCTTTCTCATCCACGTTTGCATGTCACTGCTTAATGCTCCCAAACACATTTTCCTCCATTGGTGAGTGAGTTCACTCACTTGTCTTGTGACGTGCCTCTGAACCGCCTGCGTCTCGTCTGCTCTGACACAGGCCATAGTGGACACAGTAGACAACCTCCTGCGACCAGAGGCCTTGAAGTCATGGCAGGACATGAACAGCACGGAGCAGACGCACGCGGCCACCATGTTGCTAGACACCCTGGAAGAAGGCGCCTTCGTCCTCGCCGACAATCTCATGGAACCGGCAATCGTCAAAGTTCCTGCCGAGAACATAAGTGAGTGAGGGAAGCAGACACAAACAACTCGGGATTGTTTCCCGATTGCCGCAGTTAGCTTGATTACTCGCAATTCAGCGAGAAAACAAGGCCACCGTTGAAAAAATGAACGTTTTCCATAAGTGCTTAAACCTCGGGGGACCAGATAACAATGCATATTAGGTTTAACGGTCGCTTTGTGACAAATGATAAATATCGGACAATTAAACAGACTGGATCCTCTGATTGCGCACGCTTAGTTTTATAAATGTGCATGTCAAAACCTCGTAACTCTATACGTTAACGCGAACATTAGCCTGCTGGGAAGTCGGTGTTTATTCAGAGGCTACATTTTTTCTGCTGCCATATAAAGGAGGCTTTCCTCCACCTCCCGTCTTGTTTTTTTCATATTGCTTAGTCTCACCGGGCTGAAGTGATCACTCCGTGATTGACGTTTTTATTGTAACTCGCTGTCACATAGATTTACTGTTTCAGTCGCCGATATGTCCCGTCATCTACGCGGGCTTTTTGGCTCGTGTGGAAATGTCAGATCCAAAGCTGCGGCATCAGTATGCGCCGATATTTTTGTCTGGATTTCGAGTCTGCCTGTAACATGGAAATTGACCGGTGTCTTTTCCTCTCGTTCCTCCGAACTCTTTGCTGATTCACAGTCCTGGATGTGTATGTGCTCAGCACGGATGGCCAGGTCCAAGACTTCAAGTTCCCGCAGTCCAAAGAGGACGGCATCTCCATCCATCTGTCGGCCAACACAGTCAAACTTAACAGTCGAAACGGTGAGCCACATTTCAGGCGCTGAGAGCAGAAAATAGGAACTTTCTCAAGCCAGCGCTGTTAACTTTAAAAGGCCGGGTGCATATTTAATGTCTGAGACAAGCTTTTAGTCTAACACACAAGAGAGGGGTTTTTTTATGTTCAAGGTCTTTGATGAGGGTCTAGAAAAGAGGACAAATATTATCCTGTCATTGCCGCTTATTTAACTACCTTAAATGAATGTTTCTTTTCTTGATCTGTACATATTCACACTCACTTCCTGACACCCACAGGAGTCGCCAAGCTGGTTTTTGTGCTCTACAAGAACCTGAGCCAGTTCCTCACTGCCGAGAACGCCACCATCAAGATGGCCAATGAAGCCTACGGCCGCAATGTGTCTGTGGCCGTCAACTCAGACATCATCGCAGCCTCCATCAACAAAGAGTCCAGCCGCGTGTTCATTAATGACCCGGTGATTTTTACCCTGAAGCACATTAATGTGAGTCTCTCTGCTGGAGTGAGTGGAAACAAGTCACATTAAAATCACCAGGAGGGAACATGCAAACTAGACAGAGACCTGCCATTTGAATTGTAAATGTACGGCTAGGTCAGCCCGCAGTTTATTTAAGTCATTGAACATCAAATTAAAGGAGTCTTTAGAACATAAGTGAATTCTTAATGAAAACTAATTCCTTAATCAACACTGGGATACAAATGATACCCATTTTCTTTTATAGTTGGGTAAATTAACTCCTAGATTAGCTGTACAATCCAGAATGAAATTATTCCAATTATCTTTTGTCTTTTAAAGTTGTCACTAGACTTCCCAGAGGGCCGCGCATGACTCCATTCTTTATTGGAGAAACTGTGCAACTCCAAAGACGCGCAGTCAAACAATTACGCCTCTCTGTTATTAAGGCTGCGTACAGCCGAGTACGCTTCGGCGGGTCTGGCAAGCACGTGCCAAATGAGATACAACATATGAATTGCCGCATAAGAGCCGCGAGGTGAAAAATCCGCATCCCTATCAGTGTGGAAAAATACTTTGTATGAGTAGGGGGTAAATGGCCTCTGTGTTCTACATGTACTTCAATTTCAGGCAGTCAATTATTTGGACACTTAACCACCATATCTCTTGTTATCTGCAGATGGAGCGCTACTTCAACTCCAATTGCTCCTTCTGGAATTACTCTGAGAGGAGTATGATGGGCTACTGGTCCACCCAAGGCTGCAAACTCCTGGAATCCAACAAAACACACACAACCTGCTCCTGCAACCATCTCACCAACTTTGCCGTCCTGATGGCACAGCGTGAAATCTCAGTATGTGGTTTTATTCCTATTGCCTGCCTCTAATTGGGTCACGTGACCTGACACAGGGCTCCGACTCCTCCTAGGGTAACAACATCGGGCACGAGCTGCTTCTGACCATCATCACTCGAGTGGGGATCGTGGTGTCCCTCGTCTGCCTCACCATCAGTATCTTCACCTTTTGCTTCTTCCGGGGCCTGCAGAGCGACCGCAACACCATCCACAAAAACCTGTGCATCAACCTGTTCATCGCGGAGCTCATATTCCTAATCGGCATCGATATGACGGAACCCACAGTAAGCCCGAGTGATTCCGCCTCGTCGGCTCAGTTTTGATCCGTTCCCTTTCGCTTCGTCTGCCCTCTGAAAAACAGAACAAATGAGCCTTCCACAGTGAAATGGATGACACTTTAAGCATTGTTTGTTTCTAACCTTCCCTGCTTGTCCGCAACATGACATGAGTGGGACAGCGCCATTAATATAGATTACTAAGAGGCCAAGTCTTTTGCTTGACAGGCCCTTTTTCCTCTTTCACTTAAATCCCTGGTTGCCATGGCAGAGCCCGCATCAGCACCATTTCTCTTCCCTACCTTTCCCCTGGCTGTCTCTGCAGGCGAGCACATACAGCTGCATACAGCTGGAAATAATGGCCTCAAATTCTGGGATGTATGATTAAATCCTCCTCTAACCTTAAAATTTGAATGCCATTTAAATTTTTACTCTGCTGATGGATGAGAGCCCATGTCGTGAATGAATATTCATTATCTTTTTTCCCTGGCTGCTCCACTGAAACGTGCAAATGCGTGAGGCGGTCGTCGTGATTGTCTTCTTTTCAATGGGATTTCATAAAAGATTGGCGGATAAAAAAAAAAGTACTCCAGAGATACTCTTTGTCGTATTTGGCTCACCATCTTTTGAGTATGAAATCATATTATCGAGGTTTGCTGTTCCTTGACTGTTGTTTTCTTTTTGTCTAAACCTTAGATTGGTTGTGCTATCATTGCCGGGATCCTCCACTTCTTCTTCCTGGCATCCTTCTCCTGGATGTGTCTCGAGGGGGTACAGCTGTACCTCATGCTAGTGGAGGTTTTTGAGAGTGAATACTCGAGGAAGAAGTACTACTACGTCTCTGGTTACCTCTTCCCTGCCATTGTGGTCGCTGTCTCCACGGCTATCGACTACAAGAGCTACGGGACCGAGAAAGCGTGAGTGGACGACCCGCCATGTCTTCCTTTACAAAGAACCACACTTGTCGGAGCATTATAGACTTCACTCTGGATCCTGGTCCCTTTTTTGTCAGACTTGGAGAGCTGTTAAATTTTTTACATCATTTGAAAGAGGCCAATGGGCTCAACACTGCGGTTTTGGGCGGGGGGGCTACATTAAAGCTTTTCTGCTTAAAGACCCTCCTGTGACCTCTTGTTTGTAAATGCTCTGTTAAAGCGAAGAGCTGCTTGTAGAAGAAAAGCCTTTCACAAAGACTAATGGCTGCATCTCAACTAAAACGCAGCTTGTAAGGGGGGCACTTTGGGTCTTGCCTGTGTTTTTCCGAACTGTACTGATGTTAAACCCATAAATAAAGTGTAACTATTGACTCTGGGGTCATTAGCAAAGGTGTTTAGAAGACAATTTCCTTCCAATATTTCTGCCCAGAGCAAATAGGAGGTGTTTTTGTAATCCGCTCTGTTGTTATGCTGAAACCAGCTTCCGTTTTTTGGTCACAGGTGCTGGCTAAGTGTGGACAATCATTTCATATGGAGTTTTATAGGACCTGTCACCTTTATCATCATGGTAAGCTGTTTTATTTCCTTTTGAATGGTGAGAGTGACAGAGGGAGGAAGGGCCTGAGAGTCTGTGATGAAAGAGATGATGGAGGGCGATAAGGGAGAGGAGATGCTTGAACCGCAGGACAAGTCTGCCAGATTATTTTATTTATTTATTTATTTTCTTTCTCCTCAGTCGACACAGTTGTGACAGGTTAATTTTGAGCCAGCAGACATATTTCCCAGCTTCCCGCAGTCCTCTCCGCCTCTCGGTATCTGGGTTTGAAAGGGTACTTTAACCTTTGCACAACCCCTGCAGAAAAATCACGTTACAGAATTTTCACTTCTTCACAAGTTTCTTTATGATAAATGGACCAAAAAAATGGATTCAAAGTGGCCTTGAGGTGAGCATTCTACATTGCTCACAGGACTCTGGGGTTTTTTTTCAGTAAATAGCAGATGAAGCTGTACCGCAGAAGTAAGGGCAGTCCTGTGTTTGGTCAGGGGCCTGCAGGGTGAAGGGCACACTGCATATCATGATGACATATGTCCCATTGAAGCATGCAATTATTTACCGGCCAGGACATTATTATCTCTAGCTGCATCAGTGAGTCTCAGAGGAGTAAGACCTAAAGGAGTCTGGCCTCCCAGCAAAAAAAAAAAAAAAAAAAATCAGACCCAGCGGGTGGCATTTCTCAGACATTTCCTCCAAGTCCACCTCATCTTGTACTGCCTTGCCCTCGCGCACAACGAGGGATGAGGAAGAGCTCTCCAAAACTATCTGGCAGGGAGGGCCAGTGGAATTTGTTCAGCACCGTGTTCATTATCCAACGTAATGTATTTACTGATCCGGTGACCTCTGCTGAACAGCAAACCGACACACATTAAAAAGTGGCAAAGAGAAGGGGGGCGCCAGTGTGAAACCAGCATAGAGACATACAGAACACCTCTGTGTCTGCTGGTAACTGAATAAAAAAAAGAAGAATGTGCACGCCAGACTGCGCTGTAGTTTTCCCAGATATGATATAATGCAGCTTTTAAAACTGGAGGAGAGAAAAACCCTGTGGAAGAACTTCAATAAATAGCCTCTGTGCCACCGAAGTTTGGAGGAACATTTGTTACAGGAATTTATTTACCTGGCTAAAAGAAAAATCCTGGTGATTCGCGTGGGTCACGTTTCCACCGCACCTCAAAGTTCTGGGAAATTACTTCAAATCAGGCTGACAATGCATCAGGGAGGGGTAGCTTCTACTCATGTTTCACAAGTTTATTCTATTATATCCCCTACATTTAACAATATGATATATACTCAGAATAGTTTTCTATAGACTTGGGCGTTTTTGCCCAGTGTCTTATCAGCAAATAAACACTCAAAATATCCCGGACCTCGCTGTCAGTGCTTGTCTGGAACTTCTCTTTTTTTGCACCATTTCCAAATGTTCATCGTTGTAAGATGCTGTATTATTGCCATAATGGGAAAAAAAAGAAATAAATGTTAAATAATGTGAGGAAAAAGTTTAACTATTATAAAAATATTTCTCCCTTTTTAACACCAATTTGAAAGTGCAGTTTAACAAGACAGCCCACATCCCTGAAGACCAATTAATGTCTATTTATTGTTTGTAATATTTTGACATTTTTTTCCAACTTTATTCTCTTCATATTTCAACTCTGTTGCTTCAGTTTTGTTTTTTTTTATTCTGAACCCCACAACCCTTGTTCCTTTCTTCTGTGGGTAATTTTGGTGGAAAATACTAATGTTTTTCAAAATCGCAGGTAAATTAAAAAGATTCCTTGAAAAGGGGCTAATGAACATCTTTGATGTGTCCGTTAGGGACGTGGCATTCCATTTGTATGAGCAGACTAATAATTGAGGAAAAGTTAACGTTGCAAGACATGCATGTCTCCGTGTTTCAAATGCTCTGTCTGCCACACTGGAATATGTTTCCATCCTCCTAAATTGGGCCCTCATTGTTCTCCAATTTTCATTCCTTCTACTATAATTTGCCTGAAAAATACTTCGCGTGGTGGAAACGATGATCAGGATCCCGGTGGTGGTGACCAGCGAAGCAGAATCGTGACCCTTTGAGGAGCTAATGTATTGTAGCCGAGCAAATGTGTGACAGGAATGAGGTTTCACAGAGCTGCGCTTGGGCGTCGCGCACCGCTCCTCACATTCCGTGCAACAATTGACTCAGGAAAGACAAAGTAGTGGGGAGAGGGGCATCTCGGGGGAGCGCTCGGGAGCAAGGTTTGTCTACACCATCCGTGACCCTGCCTTCTGAACAAATTGGCTGTGTCCTTGTCAGCGAGGGAAAGTAAGAGAAAAGGCACAAGAGGAAGAGGAAAGAGAGAAAACAGAGCTGCTGTGGCTCGTGTCGAGGCCCCCGCCTGCTCAACAAGCATGTTTGTGCCAAGTTCCACCGGTTCAGTCCTAGTGCGGTCGTGTCTTTTCTTTTGCCTCTTTTGACTGTTTCCTTTCTCTCTTTGCATGTTTTGTTTAGGGTTGCTGTTTTTTTTGTTGTTTTTTTCTTCCTTCACCGTTGAAAAGGGGCTCTAAATATTGACTGAAAGAGCTGAGTGGAAGGCATTTAGATCTTTGTTCTCAGGCAGAGGTTGCCCTGTCTCTGGGCACAGAGGGTATTAGCTCCATGGAGGGGGAACATGGAAGTAATAAGTGGTGGGGGGGGCATTAGTATGCTTGAGATAACTTCAACACAAGGGCTCTTGGATCATGACACGTCGCAAGCAGTTCTTATCATCTGGACAGCTCCATCTGCACCTTTAATATTTTATCCCCAGCAGTTCATTCGGAGTTCAGTGTGTACACACACACTCATACACAGCCCACTTCACAAAAAAAAAAAAAAAACCTTTCTCCTCAGTCCCAGTGTGCATGGCGAGGTGCTTCTGCATGGCTTGCAGTGATGATTCAGAGACAGAGTGAAAGATAGAGGCAGAGGACCGAGTGTGTGTGAGTGTGTGTGTGTGTGTGTGTGAATGTTGGGGTTGGGGGGGTGGATCTGCCCAGGAACGGCTGCGAAAGCATGTCGACGGGGGGTGGGGGCAGCGGCGGGGGGGCGACGCACGGCGGGCTGCGAGGTTACTTTATCGTGTCCCTGTCCTCTGTCTCATTGAATCCATGTCAGCACTCAAGACCGGTCACCCCCCCCACCCCCACCCCCGCCGCACCCCCAGCACCCGCCGCCCCTCCCCTCCCCTCCCTCGCCACATCTGACTCACGCAGGCAGCTGATGGAAATAATGGCCGTGAAACAAAACATAGTTTTAGTGCTGCCCGATATAAAAGAAGGTTCACAAACCAGCCGCCCCCGGCCCCCCACCCCCCCCCCCCCAGGTTGATAGCATGTGGAGGAGTCCTGTATTGATCTCGGGCAGTCTTTTGATAGCAGCATGCCGCCGGAGCAGAACACAGAGAATTTTCGTTTGGGGGGGGGGGGTCTCGCAGGTCGCCCATTCAGTCGGTGTCACGCTGACAAGGCGCCTCCCTTTGTGCGCTTGTGTCCCGCTGAAGGTGCGATAACGGCGAGATCGCTCCCTTTTCAAGGCTCACCTTGGAAACGCTGTCACAAGCGTTGGGTCTGGCGTCCACTCTCGGAGACGCTCATTTAAATGTGGATTCTCAGACCCCCCCGCCCACCCCCCGGATGTTATTTACACAAACACCGGGCTGCTCCCTGCATGTATCATTGACCGGTTTAGCGGGGGAATAAATGCTCCTGAACTAAATTATTCTGAACAGCACCCCTGCACGGCCCATCCAGCTTTTGTGCCTTCAAATGGCGGTATTGATTTTTAAGGTACCTTCAGAAACACGCCGCATTGTATCCTTGTCTCAACCTGATATGTGCCACCAGCTCCTGCAAGATTTAATACATTAAAACAAGCCGGCTGAGCGTGCCCCGTCTCCCTCTCCCCTTTCACTTCCCTTTCTTTTCATCCTTCCGTGCAGAAAAGAAATCGAAGAGAATGTAGCCCGTTCCCTCCGCCCTTCAGAACTGCTTAAAGCTTATAATATTTCATATGTCTATATAATGATATGCCATTGTTTTGTACAACAAGAGGGTTTCTTCTTTCTCCCGCCTCATTTGGTTCCTCTCTGACTCCTCCAGACTCGTCTTGTGTGGCCCGTCCTGTCCCTTTCCCCCTTTTTTCCCCATAGTGATGGATTTTAATGCGTTTCCGTGGCCTTATTGATATAGAATGACACAACATTTGGCGCCAGTCGGCCCGTCTGAACGACTGGAACAATAGATGTTTATTGGATTAGTCTGTGGACATGCAGGGACACGAAGGCTCCCCTCTTTTAATACTTATGGACAAATTAACAGTGTTTTTCCTCCCTCTCTCCCCGCGTGTGCTGTGGCTTCAGTCGTGTATCTTCATGTATTAATGCTGCCATTACTCTGTTTTGACAGCTCAATCTCATCTTCCTGGTCATCACAATGTACAAAATGGTGAAGCACTCCACCACCCTGAAACCAGACTCTAGTCGACTGGAGAATATAAAGTAAGTAAAGGGTCGTGTCCCGAACCCCTGCGTTCCCCTCCTTCCCAGCAGCGCCGCTTCTCTCCTGCTACGACTCCCCTGGAGCAACTAACACATTTTTATTTAGTTTTAACGTTTTCGTGGGAAAATATGTCTGTGCCTGACGTCCGAGCCTAATTTTAGTCCTTCTTGGAACAATTTTCTATCAGCGAAGGAGATTTTGGCTTGACTTTGCAGACTTTGTGAGTCATCGCTCCGTCCTCTGCTGCTTCGCTCCAGGCCACCGGCCGCAGACTTGCGCTGGCGTGACACGCACCGCTCCGAGGCTGCGACTCAGCCACGCCCCGTTAGCTCTGCCGGGGTGCACGTAACAGCTACCATGTGTGTTTTGCTGCTGGGACATGTCAAAGCTGCCCCCCCAGCCCCCACATCCCCCTTTTGTTTTGTTTCATCTTAATAGATCCCAGAAAGGAAGAATTTCGCCACTCGCTAACTCCGGTTCAGGCCCAGTGTTAATGGCGTGTTTTCCCCCATCTCTCTCTCTTTTTTTATCGGGTGATATCATTCTGTCGCGCCTCCTCTGGACACTCTCACATGAAGCAGGTCCTCCGCTGCGCCCTGGTCTGTGCTGGGCTGTTGTTCCAAACCCCGTTTGTTATTGCGTGCAACATTCCTGCGCTGTGGTTTGACTGCAATCAGGATGAATCGTCAGAAAAGGGGTTTGTTTAGACTCCTTGATTTATTTCAGACTGCTCTCTTATCAACAAAACCGCAGCTGAACACATGTATCGAACGCGCCGATGTCAATGTGCTCCCTTTTTCTGCACTCAGTTTGTTTAGTTTTGCAGAAACTGTTTACTTGTGACCCCCCGTCTGTTGACTTGTATCGAGGGGACTGAACTCAATACCTGCATGCTGCACAGACTTAACGCATGCCCTCTGTTTTCTCCTCCTGCTGTCACCCTCCTCTTCTTCTCTCTCTCCCGCCTTCCAGTAATTATCGCGTTTGTGACGGCTACTATAACACAGATTTGCCTGGGTAAGCCTCCTGCACGCATCTCTGCCACCAACACAAGTCCTGCAACTGTGCTAAGACCAAATCTGTTTTTCTAATTGAATCATCAGCAGCGCTACATACACGTCTCAGTTGTCTCATTCTTTTGTTTCTAAAATCGTTGCCTCTAATGATTTCTCTTGGCTCAAAGTTGGATCTGCTGCTCGTGTGCCGACTAACTCGCACTCTTCTGTGCTCTGATCTAATCGTGTTCCTCTCTCCCTGCTTATCTTTTGCTTTCTAGCTATGAAGATAATAAACAGTTTATCAAGTAAGGACACATTGCCCAGAAGTCCCCCACCTCTCCAGCCTGTTGTTTATTCTCTCCCTTCCTCTTTGTTCGATTCTTTCCTTTCCCTCGCCGGTCCACCCCTTCCAAACCCGCGGCTCCACGGCCGCCCATCCCCCGCCTTTGTGACTGTTCTTTTCACGTCGTGTCCGTCACCTTGAGGTCCAGTTTTGTTGTGGTTGCTGTGTGTCCGAGCTCTGAAGTGTGGCCGCTGCTCGTCTGTGAAGGCGCGGCAGGACCTTCACGGACGGCTCGGGGGGTTCTTCTTGCATCCGCGTACTTCCTGTTCCCCGACAACATAGTGATGAATGTCTCGTTATCGTTCAATGTTTTACGTGTTATGCTGCTCTGAACTGACTTAGAACAAAGTAACCTTAACTTGCTCTGGTACTGAGTCCTCGACCATCTACATCCAGACCTACACCCTTAGAGGGGAGCAGAAAGTGGGGAAATACCATTAATTCTGATTTTTGGTGACTGAAAATCAAAATCCTCATCTCCTCAGTCTGATGGTGGACTTGTCCTCACGTCTGCGTGTCTGTGGTTGTGTCCTCCAGGTCCTGGGTCATGGGCGCCTTCGCCCTGCTGTGTCTGCTGGGCCTCACGTGGTCCTTCGGTCTCTTCTTCATAAACGAGGCCTCCATCGTGATGGCGTACCTCTTCACCATATTCAACACCTTTCAAGGAATGTTTATCTTCATCTTCCACTGCCTCCTCCAGAAAAAAGTGAGTTTTTTTGTGTTGTGGTTGTTGTTTGTCCTTACCGAAAGCCGTTATTATTCCAAGGTGAATCTTTCCTGACTGTGAATGAACTGCTACGGCGGCGTGAAGAATTTACAGAGTGCCAGAAAAAACAACATCTTTCCTCGAACACTTTAAAGTCCATACACATGTAAACACTCGCCCTTCTGCTCGTGCAGGTCCGCAAAGAGTACAGCAAGTGTTTCCGTCACACGTACTGCTGCGGCGGGCTGCCGGCGGAGAGCTCGCACGGCTCTGTGAAGACCTCCACCACGCGGACCAGCGCCCGCTACTCTTCTGGTACTCAGGTAGAGAAGCTGCTTTGCTCCTCAGGTGTCCAGAGGGTCCTCCACCCTCCCGGAAGGTCAATCGGCATGGTCCTCGCGTAGGCAGAAAGGCATCAGAGAAATGCTAATTTGGCGAACAGAGCAACCCGGACGGACTGCATGAGCACCTTCTTCTTCTCTTCTGCCCCTGTTAGCACTTGCTTTTATGCCTCATCTCACTAACGCCACGTGCATGAGCGCTGTGCTCTTTAAAGCCTGAATTTTAAAGTAAAAGACAATGGGGGGAAAAAAAGGAGGAATTGGGCGATTTTTGGGCAGCGCCGTTGAAGACGCGCTCCCTCCCATTTTGAGTATCCACATGTGGGACCAGCAAAAAAAGATATAAATTAGCTTTGAGACCCGGTCCCGCCTTTGCCTCGCTGCAGCATTGGCAAGATTGATGTGTCGGTCTGCGCGTGGAAAAGCACGAGCGGAAGAAAAAGAAAAGCGGAAGGTAAGCGGGCTTCTTTAAAGTCCTAATTACTTATCCCTTGTTGACCTGACAGAGTCGTATCAGGAGAATGTGGAATGACACCGTAAGAAAGCAATCTGAGTCCTCCTTTATCTCAGGTGACATCAACAGCACCTCCACCCTTAACCAAGGTCAGTTCACACCTCATTTCTCTCCACATTCACACCTACCAGACTCACACATTCCATCCCCAGGCTGACAGCCTCACATTCGGTTCCACGGATCCTCGACTCCCGCAATGAAAGCGCTCGACTCGAAATGTCGGTACAACACAAAACCAGAGGGAGAGGAAGGAATAAAAAAAAAGAAGAAAAAATAAGATCTGGGCCTTCAGACTAGTCTTTCTGTTCTGCCAAGGAAGGATTACAAAAATCCTCCCTCAAATACTGCGCTATCATTCTGGCCAGTAATGCCGCTCTCAAATCGGGGCAAGGCTCTGAGATTTTTTTTTTTTAACTTCTTATTTAAGTGCTTGGCTGCCCAAAGTTCAAACCAGGACTCGGGGGAAACAGACAAATCTAAAGCCAGACAAGGGGGTTACTTCAGAAAACGCTCAACACGCAGAGGGGGGCCATTTGTTGCCCGACATAGAAGGTGACTTACAGGGAAATTTACGAGGGAGGCAGGGGGGCGGGGCGGAGGAGGCCGCCATTTATTATTTAGTTTGAGCACAGATATGGTGATGAGTAGATGATGTTCAACTCTGGCTGACCCGGGCCGCTCGTTGTGTTCTCGGGCTTTCTGCTACATCTGAAACGACGTTCTGAGCGTGCGAGCGGAAAAGGGCGAGTTTACACTCAGGTAGTTCCACTTCACTCGCTCCGCTAACCTCCTGCCACTCCTGACGCTGCTGCTCTTTTCCTCCTACATCCTTTCTCTCTTTTTTTAACCCCTTTTCAGCCACGAGGCAAAAAGTTACACACAATTTTGTTCCGCCAAGACCCCCCTCCACCCAAACTTCCAAAAGGTATTACTGTAAAGATTGGCTATTGATCACTTAAGGGTGGAGCTGCCCCGGCTCCCCCGTCAAAATGGTGCACTAAAGCGGGGCTGTATCTCCTAAAAGCACTTACCTGTCATTAAAAACATCCCTGGAGGCTTCCAAAAGTGACAGATGGCATTTAACTCTGGTGATAAATGGCACTGGAAGTGCCTCAGATCCTGCAAGCTGGGGGAAAAAAAAGGACATGAAAGTAAGATGGGGAAGGAGGCAGCAGCCAAATATGAGTCTAAATAAAGATTTTGATTTTGAAACTTGGAAGGATGCTGCTCTTTGTCTGAGAGGAGATGTTATATTTGGGCCTGGCTCAAACAGTGAAACACTTTCCCAAACGCAGTGAGGTAGAGCATGATAATATCACAATAATAAATATAGTATGACATCGTGGGTGCCAAGCGCTGCTGGGCGGATGCAGTAATGAGCTCAGGGGGCTGAGAAGAGTGCATAAATGAATAGGTTGTGAGTACTGCACACATTATGAACTTGTTTAAGTGTTAAGGTCACTTGCTCAAAAAAATGTCCTTCCTCCAAATTTATCTACTCTTCTTCTTTTTCGCCACTCCAGGAATGACCGGGAACTATCTACTAACAAACCCTCTTCTCCGACCACAAGGCACTAACAACCCTTATAACACCTTACTGGCCGAGACGGTCGTGTGTAACACCCCGACAGCTCCAGTGTTTAACTCGCCAGGTGTGCTTCCTCCACACATTTGTGCTTCTTTTTCTTCTTCTCTTCTTCTCTTCTCCTTCTTGCTGCCTCCGAAATATCAGTACTGAAGCTATACGGTGAGGGAGCCGTATCACAAAGCCTTAAACGTGTATCCTGACGCTTTAAGATAAAAAATGACAAATTAAAAAGATTGGACAAATTTACATTATCAGCAGATGGGACGAGTGTTTTTTTTTTTAAGTGATTTTACGCTCACAATCATCTCTCTTTGTGCAAAACGACACGGATTGATATAGAATTTAAGTAAATCCTGACTTTAGTGAGCCGCTAGAACGCATGTGCAAGGGGAAGAGGATGCTTTATGGTCCTCCTCCGTGCACATGCTGAGCTCCTACACTCTTTTTATCTACAGGGGACATGAGTGATTAAGATAGGAAAGTGATGCTACATGCATGTTCTGTCTTGCGATAAGACAAGACGTAAAATAAACGACATGATTAATCGGCTCCCCGTGCAGACATCAATAACAACCCTGAGTCAGAGCCATGTTTGCCTGAAGTTGTCTCTGTTTAAACGCATTTGATAGATGATCCCGATAACACGATCCCAGTGTCGAGGCTGCCGTTATTATGTGCGTCTTCTTCTTCTTCTCTTTCTCAAAATGGAATGTTTTGTGATGTTTTCTGTGCTTTTTCCTTCTGCTTCCCTCTAGTGACCTACAGAGAGACAAGTATGGGAGTAAAACTTAACTTTGCCTATCAAATGTAAATTTTTTTTCAGCATGCTTATTAAAAAAAAAACAAAAAAACAACAAAAAAACACTGATAATGAAACCCCGGCACAATCACTGGTTTACTTTAGGCCATGAACACACACTCAGTGAGCAAGTGGTTCACAAAACTACCCGCCTAAATTCAAGTTCAATCTGGACAGAAATAAGCCGCATTTCGCCATTTGAGTTAATCTGTCAGGATGTGACAGCTTTATGGCTCTTGCCCGTTACTCTGCTTCCTCTCCTCTTTAATTTGCGGTTTTAACCGACCGTTTTTGTTTAGTGCCCCCCGCTGTTTAAGGACAACATCAAATAGATTCCTCTTTTCTTTGATTTTTTCTTTTTTCTCTTCTTTGTTGCATTCGGCAGCGCCGGTGTCCAGTCCGAGCCCCCCACGGCTCCCCAGACAACACCAGTCTGGACTGAATTGCCTCCTGACTGCGATAAACACCTGAACGCGGCAGCTGTTCTCATTTCACCCGCTTTTTTAACGGACACTGCACATTCTCGCTCTTATCACCGGTCTTGACAAAATCTCTTAACCATCTCCAGCCTGATAAATGCATTTCATTTTTTTACTGCTAGCAGAGCACATTTTTGCCTTTATCTCCACTTTCAATCATAACATACCTCCTATTTATCTTTTTGCGGCTGTTTTTCTGTAACCTCATTGCTTTGAGAAATTCCTAACATGGCTGCCTATGACCTCGCGGAGGTTCTGTTTTTTTTCCCGACCCGTTCCGCCAGCGACTTTGGTCTCACTGGGATCTGTCACTGTGACGGATGCCAAGCGCTGGGCTGCGGGCTAGCTCTGACCTTTGTCGGCTTTGGGCACACAAGCTGCCCACTAACGGACCAAATGTGTACCAACACAAAAAAATGAGAGGTTTTTTTGTTTTGTTTCGTTTTTGTTTTTGCCTTTTTTGCGAATAGTATCTGTGGGCATTTCAAATCACAGACCACAAAGCTGTTTAATGCTTATTCGTCTTGTTTGCTGAACCCTTGCTCTCGCTAAGTTGCAGTTCAGACTCTTACGTTACGTTTGGTTGTTCTTTTGAGTGATTGTTCCTCATGTTACAATAAACCATTTTACTTTCTTTTGTACATCAGCTGCTCTTAGACCAGATAGCCTGAGCAGACAAACATGATGTGAGTTGTCTAAAGTGAGTCTTTTCACCTGCTGTGTGTGGTGACGGTGGAGTGCTGCTTGTGGGCTCCCCCCATGTAGTGAGAATAAAAAAAATGGCTGCCCTGTTTCATATGAGACTTCTCCCTTTCTGTCTGTCATTTTCACATCTTTCTTTTACTCCCCCAAACCTGTTAGTTGCTAGAAAACCCGTAAGTGTCTTAGCTTGCCCGTCTGTGGCTCCATCCTTTGCTCGGTATGTCGTGATGGTGATTACCGCCTCTGACTGCTTTTTTTAATGTTGTTTGGGATCTTTTCCTTTGCTTTGTCACTTTCGTGGCGGCACTATTTCCCGATTAAAACAACTTTTCGAAACGGAAAGTTAAAGAGTGGGGAAGTGAAACCATTTCTCAATAGAAATACTGCCCAGTCATGCATGCTTATATGCTGTGTGTCAAAGATTGTGCCGAACTAACCGATTGACGGCATGGCTTACCTTGACTTGAGTCTTCTATGTGAAAACGCATCCTGAACAGCATTAAATCAGATTGTTTTTATGTCCCAGCTTTTGCCTAATGTCGTCTCCCATTACGTGTTCCTTTTCTTCCCAGGGCATTCACTGAACAATGCGATGAGGGATACGAGTGCAATGGATACTCTGCCGCTAAATGGTAATTTTAATAATAGCTACTCACTTCGCAACGGGGACTTTGGCGACAGTGTGCAGGTAGTGGACTGTGGCCTGAGTCTGGATGACGCTGCCTTTGAGAAAATGATCATCTCCGAGTTAGTACACAACAACCTGCGTGCCTGTAACAAGAGCAGCCAACAGCAACAGCAGCAGCACCCCAGCTTACATCACCCTCCCCACCACCATCACCGGCCCCCGCAGTACCACCATCACCAGCACGCGGAGCGGGCTCCGCCCAAGGTGACGGTCTTAGGCGGCAGCAGCAGCGAGGACGACGCCATCGTCGCCGACGCCTCGTCTCTGGTGCACGTCGGCGACGCGGTGGGTATCGAGCTGCACCACCAGCAGGAGCTGGAGGCACCCCTCATCCCCCAACGGACTCACTCGCTTCTGTACCCACCCCAGAGGAAAGTGAGGACCGGTGGGGGAGTTGAAACATTTGTAGACGAACTGACGCCCACCACCAACCCAGAGGAGAGTCCGCAGTCCCCGAACAGAGACTCTTTGTACACTAGTATGCCTAATCTGAGAGACTCTCCCTCCCCCGAGAGCAACCCTGAAGTGGTGGAGGACCTGTCCCCCTCCAAGAGGAGCGAGAGTGAGGACATTTATTACAAGAGCATGCCTAACTTGGGTGGTGGCAACCAGCTCCAAGCCTATTACCAGATAGGCCGAGGGACCAGCGATGGCTACATTATTCCTATTACAACAGAGGGCTGCATCCCTGAAGGCGACGTCCGGGAAGGACAGATGCAGTTAGTGACAAGCCTTTAAATGTATTTAAATCATCCTCCACCCTTTTGGAACCCATGAAACACCGTTGAAAGGAAGGGTCTTGACACCCCACCATAAATAATCACCATTTACAGTCCCCCCCTTGAGCTGCATAACCGTCCGTTTGTCGCCCACCTTAGGCTAACAGACTTGGCGTAGAGTGACCCATGTTTCCCTGAGACTGTACATAAAATGCAGGGTGGAATTTCACTTTTAAAGACAAGCCAACAATGTATTTAAATGTGCTGCTGCTGTTGAGGGGTGTGGAAAATCTTGAGGTACAGAAAGGAAAACCTTCGAGAGGACAAAAAAAGTAAGCTGAATGACTTCTATCGGCTACGTCAGTTCGGCTCCTTCCCAGTCAAAAGGCTGTACATACACCCCCCAACATCCTTGTTGTTGAGGTTCTTTTATCGTAATTTAAACAGGACCAGGACACAGACTCAGATTGTAAAATGTTCCTGATCTGACTTTGAGAAAAGGAATATAAGGTTCTGGTTGCCCGCGCTCTCCATCGCCATGATGTTTGGATTGTATGACCACTTGCAATCAAGCCCCTGGCCTTATATTTTCTCAACTGTACATTGAAATGTTGTCAAGACAAATGGCTGAAATATATATTTTGTCGTATTTCTAGTGTAAAATACAAAATCCTGGAAGACTGTAAGTACGATGAAACAGTTTCATTGCAGAAGTTTAACATTTGAGACGCTACGGTGTAAAAGTTGCACATACAGTGACACGGTGTGTTCATGGTCCCAACACTAAACAATCATGGTAGTTTCAAACGGAATGGAGGATTCTGCTACTTTTTTCCCACACGTGAACAGTGTTTATTTTTTATTTTATTTTACGTTCTAGGTCTGGAGTTCCATTAAATCCACGCATTGAAATGTTGATTTTTGCCAAAGTATCTTTACTTTAGTAGAATGGGAATGCAAACAGACAAACAAAAAAACAAAGAAAAAAAAAAGCAGTTGAAGTGATTTATGCATCGCACAGGTTTTTCTGTGTAATTTAATAATCCACAATAATCCAGATAGAAGTTTATAACATGACAGTAACGAGAAAGAAAAGCAACTATCTCAGCCATTGAGATAAACAGTGATCATAAATGTTGTTCTTCCATCCATAGGTTTGGACATTTTATTTATTTAAATATTTGCAACAAAAATAAAAGAAAAATACCTAAAAAAAAAAAAAAAAAAAAAAAAAAAAACAAAATCGATGGGAAACGTGTGAATATTTTCCAGCACTGGTATACATGCTGTACTGTAGCTCATCTTTTCTATGTGTTACCAAGGGGCTCATCACTTAAGACTGATGTAAAGTTACACACTTGTTTAACAAAATCAAATAAATGTGAGATTTTTGGTGAAATCGCCAGTTGCTTTTTAACGGTTTGTGTTTTTGCTACTATTTGAGGAAACAGGCTGATTTATTTTGCTATCGAGAAAAGTACACCTTTTGACTCAGGTTATAAAAGTAAGTCCCGAGCACCTTGAAAGGTAAAATGATGAAAATTGTTTTCTGGGGGATTTATTTGCTTTCTTCTGCTATTTTTTTTTTTTTTTAATTATTCTTCGATCGCTGCAGAGTAGAGAGAACTCATTTCACCATATGTGTTAGAGAAGCCAAATCTTTCTATGTGATTCAAAAATGAGCAACTCAGGTAGGAAAATTGCATTGTAAATGTTCCTCTGTGTGGTTGTAACTCTAATAAAGGTTCCAAAAATGACACTGGTTCACAGCATTGTCCACTTAGTATATTATTGAATGGAAAATAATGGCTCCGGTGCCATTAAAACGATCCTTTTCTGACAGAACTCTTGTAAGCTTGTAGCTTTAATGATAGTGGAACCGTGTCCACAGCCCTAACAAGGGGTGGAAGGTAGTACGACCGCGTTTGTGGAAATCCATATTTTACACCTAATATGTTCTAGTGTGACACATATTTGCTCTAATTAATGTCCCGATCCTGCTGAAGCCCACCTTCGGCTTTGTGCCTCAGGTGACGCAGATTTATAGAGCATTTTAAAGCACAAGTTGAGGCAGAGTGACAGCTCTCAGCAGGGGGGGCTGCAAATTACGCTGTTTACCATTTGGCATCGAAGGAAATGAGTCAGAGCTTAACAAGAATCCACTTTATGTGAGCATAACGCTGCGTGGGCAACGCGTTGTTTTGACGTTTTGCACAATTACGTGACATTTTGTGCAATTATAAGAGCCTACAAATTACCAAAGAGAATTATGTTCTTTGTTTTTTTGGTTTTCCTTTTTTTTTTCTTAAATCGCAAACTTTTGCATAAACCACCTTAAATGTCAGTTAGGAAACTATTATTGAGGTTAACTGCTGCAAATGGCAGGCACAAAGAGATGCATAATAAAAGGCTAAGGGAAACGCGATCATCCCTGTATAACCCAAAACTGAATACTGTAAACGCAGATTGTGTGTGATCTTGTTCTCTTTGGCAGTAACTGACGGTGGAGCGGTGGAAAAAAATGAACATTGTTCTCCAGATAAATCCGCCCCTCCCCGCCTCTCTCTCTAACTGCAGTTTATTTGTCCTAACACGCCAACGTCAGACGTAAATAAACTCCGCCGCGAAGCTGCTTTGTTTTCATTATTAAGGGCAGGGAAACACTCCAATCGGCTGTTTGTTTGGACAGGGAACGTGGACGGTGCTGCCTCCGGCTTTGCGTGTGGCCTCCTCACAGCGAACGAGCCTCTCCCGCTCCTCTTCTCGTGCTGAGGGAGAGACTCACCCTTTTGTCAAACACTGATTCAGAAGTAGGCCACGAGCCGAGGGGCTTGGGGGCCCGCTCGCTCCCGCTGAGGCGTGAGTCCGGCAGCGGAAGCGAGATAGTCCCGTCAGCAAAAAGTCAGGCTGGAACCACAAAAGACGGATGTGTGGGAGACATGAGACTAACGTGTGGCCAAATACATAGGTTGATGAATGCAGCCAGAGGAACATCTCAGGATCTTCTGCTGAACGTGATGCAAGAGCGCGTAAGAAATTGCTGTGATGGTGGAGAGGCTGTGTCCCACATACTGTATGACTGTCCTCTCTGGGGACAAAGAGAATTCATTTAAAAAAATCCCAGAAGTCACTGGGTGGGAGGCAGGAATACGCCTGGACCGGCTGAGGAGTCTCCAGTCAAACCACACGGGCACTGGGAGGACTGGAAGTCTTAAAATACATTTTACGTTTTTGCGTTTTTTGTTCTCAAAGTTCATTTCAAAAAGTTCTCTTCCAACTCTTTGGGGTCCTCTCTGAGGTTATCTGTAGCAGCTCCTGGACTATTTCCTCTGAACGGTAAACATCGCCAATTACAGATAATATCATCACCACGCATTAAAGAAAAGTGCTCCGGCCAAGGAAGCCCTCTCAAGCCACAAACACTAACGGGCAGGCCAAAAGTAACTTCCCAAAGTCTCAAAGTCAAAGGGGACCCCTTAACCCCTCACTCTTTTCTTCCTCCAAATTCCTTTGTCCTGTCCCCAACTTCAAATGCACAGATTTGCGGCCCATGGGCGACTTAGATCCGCTCCCGTCGAGGTGAAAAATCCAATTAACCTGCAGCTCCAGCTGCCTTCATTATAATTCCCTCCCATAATTATGAAATTACCAGATGCAGGATTTCAAATAAAAAAAAAAGCATGAGAGAGATTGACTGAGAAAAGAAGATGAAACAAACCATCGGCTGCCAGTGCGCAGAGCCCCAATTTACCTCAAGGGGAAACTACTAATTCTCATAACCGGGTTTGAAGGTGAGACCCACCAAAGCCTTGTACTCAGAGTAAGAAGCACGGAAACAAAAACACAGCATGGCGGGAAAGATCAGGAATTAGCCTTTCAGAGTGAGGGATCGGCTTGTATATTGGTGGTAAAAATACACCAATAGCTTGTAGCATTAGAGCGGCGCTGGCACGCTGGGGTCTCAGTGTGAGCTGTGATGATGGAAGCCCATTCTTCTAAAGGTCAGCACTTACTTTAAAAAGTTTAGACAAAACCCCATGAAGCAGCAGTACACTATTTAGTACTTGAACTTGGTATTTGAACTCATTTCAGTGCAAACAATAAGGTTTCTTTTTTTTTTTTGTCTGACAAAGTAATTTTTTAAGGGCCAAACTTTAACTGGCGCTGCCTTCGAGGTTCAGCGCGCAGAGCAGATGACTTACTGTCTCCACTGAATCCATGAAAACAACAATCTATTATGCCTCACAGTACCTCGACATTTACTTAATCAGCAAGTAAAGAAAGTAACGAGCTAACCGCCGTCGCTTCTGAAGCACGACCGCGTGGACGTTCCACTCGGGGGTCTTTTCTATTGTCCTAAGAAGGTGCACATGCACGCAGGGCATAAACAGCATTATTTATTATTCATCCTTGAGATGCACGCAGCGTGGAGAAGGCTGCTCTTTGTCCTTGTGATGGCAAATATTAAATATCCCTTTAACTGAATAGTGGGCATTTGTGGGTACCCCTTTAGAGAAGAGCAAGTAATAAGGCCTTAAATATTCACCAACATCATCAGACATGAAGAGCAGACGTCAGTGTCTGTGTTTACCCTCACAGGGCAGAAGTAGACATTTGGAGGTCACTTTTTTAGATCCAAGCTGGAAGAGATGGAGATTCTCCACAACAGGAACGTCTCGACGTCGAAGCTCAACAAAAGTCCAGCTACAAATTATTTAGATTTTCTTTGATTTTTTTTTTTTTGGTTCCATTATTATTCAAAGCCCTACAGAGATGCTTTCCACAATTCAAAATAAAAAAGTAAACACTTCATTACATATGCTAATTTATGCATCTGGAATATGAGAAATGATGAAAAATGATTAAAGGATGTGATGATCGTTGCTCTCATCTCATCAAAATGCCACAAAATCATTTGCAGTGGGATAAAGGGCATCGATGCAGCAGGTGATGGACGCCGCGCCGTCTTTATTATTGATAAGTGGAGGGGAAAAAAGTTGTAACCTCGGGTGGAGATGCGTACTGCGGGAGAATATTGATTCTGAGTTTCCTTGCTGGTGGCGAAGGTGCACCGAGTGTGAAGACGAGCTATGAAATATACAACAAGAAGGATGTCTGCGTTTGCTCCTCAGTCTCTCCTTGAGATCCTGGAAAGTGTCTCCAGGAGACCCTCACCAAGCTAAACCCAGCCAAGTGGGCCCTCAGGCACCCAGAAACGAGCGAGGGCATCCGGAGGAGCCTTCCCCTCACTCCTCCCTCTCTCGTTGAGCTCCGGCCCGTTTGTGTGTCAGTCAGCTGCTTAATGGAACACTCTCGGGGCACACAGACACATTAAAAACATAAATCTGAAAACTCTGCCGCCATCGATTGTCACGGAGCGGGTACAGGTGAAAACTGGCGGAGGGGAACGCAGCACACCGCATAACTCAATGTGCACTGAACTGCAGGTCAGTTTCAATATAGCGTGAGTGAAGTGCCATGAGATCTAATCTGATTTCGCTTTATTAAAATGAAAATGCATTTCGAGGAATCAATTGCACTTTCTTTTTTTTCTTTTCTGGCTTGATCAACAGTTTCTCTCAGCGGCGGCTGACAGCAGCGGCGGGGGAATGGCTGATTCTGTTAATATGGCTGAGCTGATCAAAGGTCTGCAGAGGTCTGGAAACGAGGAGCGGGGTCAAGTAAGGACGACGTGTCGATCACTTCCTCCGCGGCTTTAGGTCAGGATGCCTGTAGTTTGCAGCAGAATGAAGTGAGAGAGAGTGAAAGAAGACTGTATACAGTCGGGGTGGGGGGGTCCTCTCCTTGGGCCGCTGGGGCATGGCAATGTTGATCGGCAGTCTGAAGAACGGATGTGCTGCAGGAGCATTGTGGGAAATTACTCAAAGCAGGATTCAATAATTCAATATTTCCTTCAGTAATTCCATCCGCCGGTCTCTTTTATTCTGGTAAAGGTCAGATTCTGACAGATTACGCCACCGTGAAGCAGCAATGGGGACATTTGAGGGATTATTCAGCTGTGTTCTGAAGCGTTCGGTGACCAAGAACTTGTTCTCTCATTATATCACTGAAGTCGTCCTCAGGATTGTTAATGAAAACCTTTTTTTTTTTTTTTTTTGGCTTTTACAGTCTAAGAGAAGTCCCAAAATCAATCAACAGAACAGCGATGAAATTTCAGGCGCGACCTTTG
Organism: Lagocephalus sceleratus; assembly: GCA_911728415.1. Lineage (NCBI taxonomy): Eukaryota > Metazoa > Chordata > Actinopteri > Tetraodontiformes > Tetraodontidae > Lagocephalus > Lagocephalus sceleratus. Next base: position 1,041,514 of record CAJVRN010000030.1, on the reverse strand, counting down.
GAGGTGTCCTCTTTAAACATTCTCCTGTCTGAAGGCTGACTGACAATAAGACGTCTTGCCAATCATGTAAATCACATCTCGGACGCAAAGGATCCGATTGCGCCCTCTGACGAGCATTATGTTGACTGAAAAGGAGAGGACAAGCAATTAATGATATCAGAGCCGGGGTCTCATATCCCCGGCGACCAAAAATAGATCCGAATGATCAGATGTTCCAATGTGGAGCGACGCTTTCCCCATCTCCCTGCTCATACAGGGCCTAAATTGCTTTCAGCTTATTTGTGATAATCGGAGTATTGACACTCGGAGCTGTGAATGGCGCCTTTCACGCGACAGAGCCGAAGCTCCGGAAAATAGACTTTTAATTTCAACGTATTTCAATAACTTCCAGTGTAATGGATTACACCGCCGCCCGCCCGCCTGATTGATTGGTTTCAGCCTTTATGCCGGGCACAAGGCAGGCCCGCCGCAGATGTCCTTCCCCGGGTGGCGTTTAAATGACAAATTCTGGGCTGACTCCGCGATTCGCCGGGCAAAGCCGACAGCCGCGGCGCAATAATTACAGCCAACGCTCATTGGCCTGTCTGTCAGGCGGTCCTGCGGTACTCCGTCACCTGAACGCGCCCTGTTGCGTCAGAGCGTGCCGCGGGCGTCCACACAGATGCTGAATGGTTGTTTTGTCTTGAGTGCATCAGTGGCTCTCTCTTTTTTATCCTTTGGCTTGAAGGTGATCTCAGCTAGGAGCCTCATTATACAGTAGCTCACTTTAATGGCGTTGCTTTCAGCACAGCAGCTCTGTGGAATTAGACCATCAGTACCGGCTGCCTCACGTTGTTTCCACCGGTCCTGGTGGTCCTGGTGGTCCTGGTGGTCCTGGATCAGACCTGCTTATTCTAAAGGCCGCGCTGGTGTCGAGTTTTTCTTTTTCCCTCCCCACGACTCTTTGACAGCATGTTGAATCCTCTACTTACGCTTTGTATTCACCGGGCAGGATCCAGCGTCCGCGGAGGGTCCCTTTTTAAGCTCCGGCGGTGGCGGCGCTGGGGGCCGGGGCCCCCGGCGGAGCACCAACATGTGTCATTTGGATGAAAGTGTCAATTTAAGTGTCTGCGCCTGTAATGCGCCGCACCCTCAGCCCAGGCTGCCTGCATTCATTTCCTGTTTGCCTGAGTTCAAAAGTGTTCCTCGCCCGGCGTCAGTCACGTCCCCCCTCCGCCGCCGCCCTCGGGGGGGGGGACCTCAGCGAGGCTGCCGGAAATGTATTCTCTTAGCAGTACACTGGGTCACGCGGTCGATGGCGGCACAAGGGGTCGGGGTTGGCCGACGGGGGCGCCCGCTGTCGCTGCTGCTGCGGTATTTAAAGCTCCCCGGATTTACAGCTGCTCCCTAAATCCACACGGAGGGCAAAAAAGACGGAGAGACGGATGAGCGAGGAGGTAAATGGTGGCGAAGCCTGACCCCGCGGTGCCTGTGCAGGACGGAGGGGGGGGGTGGCTGGGGCTGGACAACACAAAGGTCCACTTGATTAAACATCAGCGCAGATTATCAGGGCCCTCGGTACATATTTGCACAGATGCATTAATCAAGAGTGGCTCGACTCCTCTGACGAAGAAGCGGCCTGATTATGAAGCATTGAGATGCGGCTCGTGTTTGCCGCTGTGCCACGAGCCGGTTTATGAGCGACTCGCCGGCTGAAAGTGATATAACAACACCACCAATTGTGAAGCACAATAGGAAATCAGGGAGCAATCAGAGAGCTTTATTTACTTTAAACTCTGCACCTTTCACCAAAACATGATTTGATTAATGCCATCATTTAGCATCTGTGACAAATCAAGGGATGGAAAAGAAATTAAAGAGTAAAAGAAGAATTGTGAGTTTGTATTCGAGTGTTTGTGCACTTAAGCTATTCAAATTGCCATCATTTAGTAAATGACGGAGCATTATTTATTTTAATCGATTACTATGATTTCTATTAGCATCCTGGCACCTTACAAACTAACCTTGAATGATTTATGCCCCCCCCAATCCAATAATAGTGCTGTATCATGGATTGTGACTGACAGGCTTATTAGCTTCAGCTGAGGGACGAACTGGGTGCTTTCGCTTTTCTTTGCTCACAGCGTTACATAAAAACTCTGATGGAACATTCCAGACAATTTAGTATGCTGAAACAGCAAAATGCTGTTTGAATAAGAAAAAAGAAATGGAGCTACATCAGTATAACTGACACCTTTTTGTAAGCTGACACGTGCTAGTTGCTGTTCAAAATGGGGGCTGATAATAAAAAGGTATCATTTGAGCTCATCCTGTAATTAAACTCATGAATATATATTGGATTGTTTTTCTTTTTTCTTTTTTAGTTTTTCACCTCTGCATCTAATCAACACCCTCAGCTGAGACCGAGTGACTTCGGAAAGTGCTGACTGTTCAAGGTTTCATTTCCCAGCGTGTAAAAAACCCCAGGATTTTATGAGTAAATCCAATCTCTGGAGATAAAACTGACAGGCTGAGATGAGTGTCACTCTCACACTGGCTGACGGTGATCGTTTAAAACCCGCCACATGGGACCGCTGCGCTGGAAGCCGTGCAGATAAGGACTAATTGGGGTCACACGTGCGGCGCTTAATTCCACAGCTTTTACACTATCATGTACATGGCATGATGAGTCTGCTCCGAGTCATTCTGGAGACTCCGCTACATCATTGTGGCTGACAGTAGTCAATTAATATTAGCGCTGCCCTGTGCTCGCCACTTGTCCAACGTGAAATTGTTTGCAAGTGGAAGCATTACAATTGGGTTATTAATCTTGTCACCGAGCTTCCAGGTGACAGGGTGCTCCCACAACTCATTAGGACTCATTAAATCAGATGGAGCGCATGAGGAGGAAAGTTCCACATTCCCTGGGTCGAACACATTCATCCATCCCGCTGAACGACCTTTAACCCCTATCTGTTTCTGCTGGATCGACAGGCTTCTTCTGATGGTGGATCTCTGACGGTCTCGTGGATACGTGACATCTGTCAGCAGTGGTCGGCCCTCCTCCTGTATCGGTTTCCTGCTTCCCACCCTCCTCTGGCTCCATGTCAGAAACACCAGATCACCTTGAGCACTGTTCAGTCTCCGTCTCACTGAGCTGTCGTGGACGTGTGGAAGAATACTCGGCGTGGAAGAGACCGTCTTCGGTTTACCGGTGAGTGTGTGTCTGAACTTTTGTGGGGTGGGGAAACTCTCACACTAACCAACTAGCTTCACCTCGTTCTTGTAATACCAAATGTGCTAAGTGGTTAACTTGCTGATATATACAAAAGGGTAAAATATATGACATGAGAGTAGAGAGGGTACATTTGGTATCTAGGACCCAGAGGATACTACAAACTAACAGAAAAAGGTCAAACATTTAAAGCAACCTCTCATTTCCAAACAACCAGGATGAGTTCTTTAGATTTTGGGACATATTTGCTGCACCATCAGGCTTTTCATTTGTATGCACCATTTTCCTCAATAAACCTTGTGGACTACATTAATGTTTTCATTGCTCTAGAAATGTTAACAAAAGAAAGAAAGGGCTTGGTTTTAGTGTTTAGTGTAGAGGAGATGTGCTGGCACAAACCTTGTGGAACGAATGCCCCGTATGTCCCAGGCTGTTACAGCCAGAGGAGGAATGCAAAGTCAAAGCAAGGAAAACCTCAAAAACTGGCACCTATATCCAGTACAGTATAGTAGACATCAGTTCTGATAAGTGACATATAGTATTAATGTAGTGATATAGTAATGATCTTTATTTAATGCAAAGTATGCCAATAAGCCTATGAGTATTTTTTGACACATTTGATCTGGCTTCCAAACTTTTTGCCTTTAGAGTATCTCAAGATCGTGTTCTATAAGCTGATCAAAGCTTCTGTGTAGTTCAGTGTAACAGAAACATTGACAGATGAAAGAAAATTCAAAAAAGTTCAAAGAAACCTTAGTGTGACTTCAGATTCCCTGTTAATACTAATGAAGTTACCACAGCATTTGTACTGCACTCACAGTTTATAGACATTACATAACTCCAATACACCATGCTGTTTGATGTTGAACTCCAAACTTGTTTGTGTTTTGAATTTTGTGATGCACAGAAAGGCTATTTTGTGCAAAATTGTCAAAAAAATGGAAAATGACACATGAAGCACATTTTGCTTTGATGTGGATGTAAGCAAAGCAAACAAACCATATTAAGTATTATAATAAGTAACTAATTACTACAGCAGTTGGACAACAGTGTCAGGAGTGGACCTTTACGGTGCATTTCCATGTGCATTGAAATTGAACTACACTTGCACTGGACTTCCTGACTACAAAGCAGTTTGCGGTGGGTGGATCACAGGTAGAGCCACGCCCCCCCGGCTAGGCAGCGATATCCACTGTTTTACTTTGTTGTTCTTGGGCCACACCCGTTGAGCATTTTTGTCAGACCAGCCAGTCGCTCTGCAACTTTTCAAAACAAATCTCCATTTCGGGTGTTGCACCGAACTACAAGTTTGAAAATATTACGTTCTTTGTGATGACTTGGCATCTCAACACGTTGCCCTGATTCCCCAGGTTCCTCCTGGTCACTACCACATGCAGAAGACCATTGTAAACAACTCAGTGGGACGCTTCTGATTCCAGGTCAGCGGCGAATTGTAGCACCATCCACATGTTCTTGTAAATCAGTGAACAAGCTCGAGCTCTCTGGGGTGCTAGTCCGACTTCATTCGGAGTTCTCTGAGACAATTTAAACTGAGCTAAGGTGTCCACGTGCATTTTGTGTAATTGAACTAACGCAGTAATTTGGTTTTCTTCAGGGATGCAAACACACTTAATCTCAGCAGAGGAGCTAGTAGAATCCATGCTCACTGCAGTATTCAGCATAGTTTAAAAATGTAATAAGCTCCATGACATTAATATCTATCATGATCCATCATGTGGTTACGAGTCAGGACAAAGTCACTGACTGCTAACACATGTCGCTGGCATGTATTTTAAATGCTTGTAAAAGAATGTAGTCCCTGTGTGTGTGTGCGTGTGTGTGTGTGTGTGTGTGTGTGTGTGTGTGTGTGTGTTAGAGAGAGACAGAGGGAGAGATAGAACTGTCGCAGGACACAAATGAGAGATGAGAGTAAAGGATCAGGTCACCGTGAACCCACAGAGGAAATGGGGGGAGGCTAATGTGGAAATGAAGTGTCAGAGCGTTTCACCTTCATTAGTCAGAGTCACCACATGTTCTCACCTGGCCTGAGCGTGGTTAACCATCTCAGCTGCTGTCTGGCGTAATGACAAAGGGCGCTAAACAGAGAGCCAATGGGGCGACACCCTTCGCTACCCGAGAACCGGCATCGCTCATTTATTTTTCTGCTCATTACTGTTACCAACATTTTAGATCTGATAAGTGGGACTTGTTAGAGTCACACACACACTCACACACACACGCACTGAAATAATTCATTAATTGAGCAGAAAGCTGAAACACGTCCTGAGTAGTTAAGAGGTTGTTGCCTCAGATGACGTTAGGTTGAAGTTCTAAAAGCGAAGAGACGATTTCAGCATCATGTGGCTGAATCTGTTTGAGTGTTTGAGGTGACGACCTTCTAAAATTTCCCTTTCCTCTCAGCGTGCACATTGAATTCAATGTTTGCTCTGTCGGAAAGGCTTTCCATCTCCTACTCTGCACACTAGCTTTAAGAATTCACCTCCAGTGATCACAAAAATGCTTTTGCAAATTCGACTGTTTGAAAATTTCATTTTTTTTGTAAAAAAAAAAAACAAATCTATATTTACAAGCAAAGTCACTCAGTTGGACCTGATTGGAAAGGATATCACACATTTCTATCAACCAGCACACTAATAATTTGAGTTTGTCTGGAACTTTGCTGACTGATCAAAACCAGATCTCAGATCGTTCACATATGAGCCATACATCACTTTTAGAAAACGCTTCACTCGATCGCAATATAATAAGTTAGACATAAGGACAAAACAAATGGAACCAATAACTCAGGCGATTGACTACACGAGCCTGGAACAAGCAAATATCACAATAAAACGTACATCGAGTCAATAAGACGACATTGAGATACACGACAGCGCGTTTAATGATGAGCCCTTCGTTTCATTCATATATTTGTCCTCTTTATGGCAGTTTTATTGCTGCAGCTGTTGTTTTCCGCGTTGCTGGTGTTGGGGCGCGGGGAGGCTCCCTCCCCCGCCATTGACGACGCTGGCACCACCGTGACTGATAATCCCCCTGAATCATTTGGAAAACATTCAGTCTCCAAAGTCCAGACCGATAGATATCAACAAGTTTTTTCTGGTGTTGTGTTTTGAGACGGAGCCTAAGTGACATTTGCGTGGATGCGGGCCTCGTCCTTTATTTGCATTACTGCATCGATAAATCATCTGACACCTTTATAGTTTGCACCACCGACTACAGAGAATAGCTTTTTCTGGAGGAACGCGGTACCTCTGTGTACATAACTGCACGCAGATCCATTCATCATTAGGCTGTAATTTAAGTAAACGAGGGCGGCGATAAATCTAAAACGTATGAACGCAAGAGTTGAGAGTCCTCTGTGCACATAAACACCCATGATAACCTTCTTTCTCCAGTTGGAGCGAATGCTCATCCTTTTCCTCTGTGTTTCTTTTTCCTTTTGAGGAAATTCCTCGCTCCAAACATTCCGTACTCCTCTGAGGTGCGCCCCGGATGAAACGACGTGCGCACCTCAGTGAGGCTCCTCGGGACCGGCGGCGCTCTGACTCGCTCTTGGAAGATTGACAAGTGAGCATTATTCTTCACAAGAAAATGGCAGGCGGTCCCTCATGTGATATGGAGGCGTGCGGAGGGCTGCTCTCTGGCTGCCTTTCTGTGCGTCTTTCTTCTCTTCTTCGACTCCTTTTTTTTAAACACCTCTGCTCTTCCAGCAGGCCTCCGAGCATTTAAATGATCTGAATTCTGCAACATGGCTGTCTGCCCTCGTGCTGTCAAATTTGGACAGATACGTTTCAGCAGGCGAGAGAGGTAGACATTGACGATACACATATTCTACACACACACACACACACACACACACACACATGCACACACGAATGCACGCACACACGGCTGCCCATGAGTCCTGTGTCGTTTCTCTAGACAGACTCCCGCCTCTCAGCGCACCCGCCAGTTGAGCCGGGCTGAAAAGTGGAAAAATGTGCTCCTCAGCGGAGATGCAGTCAGTCAGACAGCTGTCCAAAACCAGCGGCTATCTGTTCAGTCGGAGACCAGAGGGCAAAAGGCCAGATTGTTTTTATTCCGCTCTCAAGTTTCAGCTGTAGGACTTGAAGGGAATAGGGTCTCGCTCTGGAGAGTAGGCCTGAACTGTTCCCGCAAAGATGTTCAGCGTTTGGCGACAGCAGAGATACAAAAAAAAAGAGTTTTATTCTTTCAACACTTTTATTTTTGGTTGTGTTCCTTATAATTAGCTTTGCATGGTGAGCACGTTGTCACTCTCAACTGTTCCACATCATGAAAGTTGCTGAGGTTCTAGCACGCCAGAGAAGATGCTATAGATACCAGAGTGGTGTTAGTTTCAGTGAAAATGTCAGATTTCAGACACACACAGCACACATGGGCATTTAACTAAGAAGTTTGATGATGATATTTATGCTGCTCTTAAACGCAGCGTTAAACGGGTGATCTAAAGGCTGGATGTTTAGTCGCACTGCTCTACCTGAGCCCATCTGAGGGTCCCTCAGCGGCATCCCCTAAACCACAATGCGACGGTTCCTGACCCACCACTTGGGTTTTACAAGCACAGATGTCACTGTCAAAACAGACTGATTAAAGCTGATAAAAAATAAAGAAGCCACAGGCAGTCGTTGTTATTGACAGCACCATGGTGAGCCTCTAGTGAGCCACAGCATCCCCATTTCCAGGAAGAAAGCGCAATTTAGTGAGCCGGGCGAGGTCTGCGAACGCGCCCGCCTGCCTGGCGGCTCGGGGGGGGGCGCGGCTTCCTCTTGTGCCTTTATTGCTCATCATTTGAATAAAAAGTGTTTATGTTACTATGCTAAATAGTGGGATGCCCGGGAAGCCATTTTAAAGCGGCGAGGACCCGTCAAGATCCGGAGCCCGTGGAAGATTAACGCAGATTAATAACCCGACTCTGAAAAACGAGTCAGCACAGACATGTGGAGGCTGCAGAAGCAGGTCACCGTTCAATATTTAATCACTTTACCCCAAGTGGCACGGCTGCACACTGGGTAGAGGAAGTAACCCGTTATTTCAGAGTGACTTCGACATCAGCGGCGTGATAGATAAACTCTGGGAGGCGAAGCCTGTGTCTCAGGGAAGCGCTTTCATTTGCAGAGCCCATAAGTCCTGTTTGTCTCCAGTCAGGGAAGGAGGACGGTGTTGCACAGACGAGTAGGAGATGAGCACATCTGCCTGCCTGCTCCTATATTTATCAGCCTGGACAGAACTGCGGGGTGATAACTAGATACGCTGGGCGAACGCAGGGCCGCTGCCAGCACTGATCGATCTGGAAATGTTATCGTTGGGGTGATTTATCTGGAGGCAGCTACTTTTTAAGAGAAATGATTATAATACCTTAGTGATATCTTCAATATCCTTCTTGACTCTATTAAATTTTGATAAATGCAACTTTAACCTGAGATGGTAGATTGCATTTTACCATCTCAGGTTAAAGTGGGTCTTTAACCTGAGATGTTTAAAGTCACAATAATTAACAAAATCAGATTTGCAGATTTGTGCTGCAGGATTGAAAATAAGTAGGTTTTGGTGCTTAAAGGGTTAATGTGGGTCTTTAGCAGGACAAGTCCCCCCAGGGAAAATGCTCATGAATTGCCCTGGAGCAATCTCTCCAAATCTAGACATTAAGTATTTTTGTGGTCAGCAGAACATTTGTCGGCCAAGGCCGAGCGATGTCAGAAGCCGCCTTCCTCTCTGCTCACAAACAGACTGTGAAAAATTGACATATTGGTCACAAATAGTTTCATCTCCTGGGGAAATCCAATATCCCCGGGATATCTCTGGGAATCATCTGTTTCACCACGAGTGCAGGATTCTGAGGAGACCTCGGTGTCCCGGAGCAGGATGTGTAAGCATTATGATGGCTGTGATACACAACATTGGCATTCGGAAGGCGGCGTGTTCCTTCGATTTTCACAGGGGTGAAATTGAGCAAATCAAATATACTGTATCGAGACAGTAATCTAAATCCTCAGAGTCCTTTTCAAACTATTTGGATATGAGATGCATCGCTAACTTTACGCAGAAGTGCCTCCACACGTCACGCTGTTGACTTTGACCTTATTGAAACCGTCTAAAGGGATAGATTGAGTTTCGTTTTGCTGGGAAAGTTCAATTTTACCGGATGAGGTGCTTTGAAGTTGAAATATTAGCGGGTGGGTATGTTTTTGTCTTGGATATACAAAGGGTACATTTTCTTTGCATGTGGCTAATGCAGACAAATGTTTATGTTCCAGCTCTACCGTAATGATTGTTGGCAGGGCTGAGGATCGGGAACAGCTGTAGATCCTCCCACGTGCCCAACCAGGAAGCAAAAGAGATTTGTGGGAAACATTTGGAGACGCAGAAGCTCCCTTTTCTGACGGCTGCAGAAACATCCTTTAAAGATTTGCAATTCACAGATTGGCCACAGGGGAGCCGATACGGCTAATCTTCTGATTCTCACACGGAGGAAGGAAAGTTTGAGAGCCATCCGAGGCCACTGATGTAATCCGCGCTGGCCGTCGATAGGCCTAACTTTGCACCATCGTTGAGAGAAGCAGCGGCGAGAGATGAGACTCCTAAATTTAGGGAAAAATGAGAAAGACCTCAATCCATAAAAATGATGTTTTTATCACTTTCTTTCCCCCCTCAACTTTCTCCACAGCACATTTCCTTCTTTGAAGAACATCAAAGACTTGATTTTAATTAATATTGTGTTCACTGGAGTAGTTTACCTGCATAATGAAAGGTACAGTGAATTCTGTTGCATGGCCACATTTGGTGCAACAAAAACATGTTTGTTTTTTGTGTTTTTTAATAGTTGCTACGGGGTTGATGAGGAAGCATCCAGAGAAAACCACATGAGCATGAGGAGATCAGGCATCACAGAAAGGCTCAGAATCCAACTCACAACCTCAATGCAGCAACTGAGTTAACTACGACACTGTACCCTCCTGTGAGAACAGAAACTTTATTTTAAAACTTAATTCAGCAACAGAAACCCCAGTGCTCAACCCGTCAAATCCTTTGCATCCCATCAGTCTTGGTCCACTCGTCAAAACTTCCTCAGTCCTGTTTCATCCGTCTTAGATCAATATCCAGGTTAAAACTAATCCCATCACAGGCTCACCCAGAGTTATCTATGCCTTCATTACATCCAACATCTTCAGAAATCCCTCTGTAGCCTCCAACTAGCAACTTAAAAATCGACTTAAAAATGTACTGATCACTACTGAGGTCTGTGTGGGCCATGCCCCAGTTACTCACTGGAGTTATTGACCCCATATCAGTCAGATCCCAGCCAGAGATCCTTGGGCGAGATCTCTCTGGCTGTTTCTAACTCCAGGATGTATTTCAGGTTGTATTTAAATAAGATGATGATATGTTTATCAGGAAATCGGCACGATAGAAATCAACTGAAGAGCAAAGCCCTGTGTGGGACTGGTGACCTGTCCAGGATGTAACCCTGCTATCGCACTCAGGTAAGATAATGTAACTTTTTACAGACACAGGACTCAGGTATTTATGGATTTCTGGAAAAAAAGATAAGGCAACAGCGCACATCAACACTGGGCACCGTTCGGTGTTCTTTCTGCACAGCTGTAATGTCTGAATAGAGCGATGTGCATGTAAAGAGACAGAACATTCCTCAGGCAGAACATTTCTACACACCATTAACACATGGTCAGAATGGTTGTACCGAGCAGAGATTCACTTTCATCTTCAGTACTCTGTTGTCTTCTGACGCAGAGGCAACAGAAAGTGTGTACACACACACACACACACACACACACATATATATATATATATATATATATATATGTGTGTATTCAATTTACTCCCCTGCTGTGCAATGTACAGTGTGAATGCTTTTGCAGTTGAGACATATTTCACAGTCTATAAATGGAGATTCAGAGAGACAAACATGCTCAGTACACACAATTTCCACCAGTCACTAATAGAGTCTTAGCTCCACAGCTCTTTTTTTCCTTCTCCATATGCCTTGCTCCTTTCCATATGGTACATGTCACAGTCCTATTTCCATGTCCTGGCGCCACTTACACTCAAGGCAAACACAGGGTGGTGTGTGTTGATGATTGTCAGCAGCAACCATTTATCATCTGTCATGCTTCTGTCCTCCAAGGAGGTAAATACACCCAGTGAATTATGGCTGTTTTAGTCTGCGAGCAGAATCCCACATGACAGGCAGCAGAAGGCCGTGACAAAATCATTTAGGAGGAAATAGTTTATCATGGCCGTGGTAAACATTGTCCATCACACGTGAGAAGAGTGCCGGCTTTTAAACTTTGAGGAGGGCGAACTTGAGCAGAAGGCATTGGGGAGTTGAAGAGTGTCACTACAGATGTAATTCAATGTGATGGAGGTGGGGGGGGCAGCATAATCATCATGTTTTCCCTGGTTCTCTTTGGTTCAGTATCCATATGTGTCAATAGCAGCTTCCACAGTAAAGATAGACGATGGGATGGACTGTAATTAATAGGAAACTCAAAAGGTGTGTTTTACTCGTCAGTGGGTGCTTCAGGATGACTGACGTTTAGATGTGGCATGATTTTTTTTTTGTTGTCGTACCTGAATGGAAGTAAGGTTCCAAATGCATTTAAAAGTATTGGGATATTCTCCATAGACTCCGGTTCAAATTTTACCAGCAGACCTCAAATGCTTTCAGTCCACCTTGATGTTCAATTTAAAACACATATATTTTGAGTCGGCGGACCCGAGGACAATGACCCACTGTTTGTCTCAGACGTGTCAGCCACATTCCCGGCGCAGCGTGACTCTGTGAGCAGTCGGGACAGATGGAAGGAGTATTGAAAAACGGTGAAGTGTGGGGGCAGTAAGGCCAATTCCAAACGTCATTCAGGAAAGAGGAACAATCATTAACAGATCTGGCCCCTCTTTTGTTTATTTTTTTCACGGTGTGAGAGAATTCTAGCTGCAGGAGAGACTCTGGGGGGGGTTGGGGGGGGGGTCACCTGAAGTGGAGGCACGTCACACAGGACGTTTTGGCAATTCCGGTCATGAAGTAATGAAATCTTGGAAACTGGAGGAAAACCTGACACGGTATCCATCAGCTGCTGTCGGCAACATCTGCATGCTGGCAAAGCCCGGTCTGACATCCAATCAGTTTACAGAAAAGGTTGCCTATTATCCAGTGAAATATGTAAAATGACAAATGCATGATGGCTTTCACCCACATCTCCTCTTTAATATATCTGAACTCTCCAAGATTAAATGCGTCCCCCTCGCCTGCAGTCCTTCCTTTATTTGGACACAATCTTAAGCAGACTCATAGTGCATTTTCCTTAAGTTAAAGTGTGAAATTTACCTCTTTCCTTGGCGGCCGTAATAATGTCCTGGAAATTGCCCAGTGCACTGTCAAAGTGTGAAATGATATTTCAGATGAAGGGATCATTAATGACGGTGGAAGTTAATCAGGAGGTGACCTGTAAATGTGCCCGTATCAGTGGGAGTGTCTGCCTGGCTAAAAGCAAATGGTGTTCGGGCACTTTATATTCCATTTGGAGAATAGGGCCGGTCATGCATTAAAGAATATCTTGTTACACTTTCTGTTGAGGTATCGTTGCTGAGGAATGCAACTGGCTTAGAAAAAACTATTTGAATAGAATCCAAGTTCACTCTATTTAAAGTTTTTTTTTTATGTTTGATCAAATTAATAATGAGGAATCTAAGAAAATGTGACCAAAGTTTTGACTTGGGGCTTTTGTAAGAGAGCACACACACACACACACACACACACACACACACACACACACACACACACACACACACACACACACACGCACACATACACACACACGTACACGCACACACACACACACACACACACGATTGTTAAACCCATTGACCAGTGCAGTGGACAGAAGACATTTTGATTATGATGCATGATTTTGTTGCCACAAAACATTCTTGAAACCAAGTTGGCTGCCAGATCATCGAGAATGCAGCCAATTTCTTCTGAAACCTGCAAGAAAAGCAAGAATATAAATAAATATGATGGCAACAAGAAAAAAGAAGTATGAATAAAATCATTAAAATACTTTTTACTAAAATATTTTTGTGGGTTTTGGGTTGCCATGTTTCTAGTCCAAAAACATCAGGTTTGACTGAGAGTCTCTGAATTGCTGCACGGTGTCACTGCATGAGTGAATTTTGTGTGTGTGTGTGTGTGTGTGTGTGTGCATGAGCGTGTGTGTATCCTGTGCTGGTCATCTCATCTCAAGGTTCAACCAAAGAGGAACTTTCAAAATAAGCTAGGAAAATCTGATCGGCTGATTCCGTGTCAGATCTCACCAAACTAAATCAGCAGAATCTAAGTTAATAGTCTCATCCCACTCTTAGCTCCAAACTCTGTGTAGTATTAAAGCATCACAGATGGCATTGAAAACCGAGAGCTCACTCGATCTGCTTAAGTAGACCTTAGTTAATAATTGGTTCCAGCCCGTTTTCACACCGGCTCATCACATACCATCATTTTGTCACATGCTGCTCTCGGCCTCTCCTGCACATGGTCTTTGTTAAGTGTCGGGTCCAGAAACCGCACGTCAGGTTTGAGGAGAGATCACTGCTGTTTTGTTAAGTGTAAGCACACAAAAAAACACACGGCTGAGTTCAGAAAATCAAACTCGTGTGTGTCTGCTCGACCATAACCTCACCCCCACCCCCCCCCCGGGGGATCTGCAACCAAAGCCGCTGAATTAATCTGACATTCCAGACCTTTAATATTAAATCTACTCTGTAGAAGTTTGTCCCCTCTTTATTAGACTTTTAAATGCTAGTTGTTTGCCTTTCTTTATTCTGTTGGTCTGGTTCATTCAAAAAATTAAAAGTTAGTGTGATTATAGTTGTTTTATTCATCTTTTAAGATGATTTTTAAGAGTTCTACACTATTTAAAATCAATGGACATTTCACTGTTTCCAAAAATGGAGGGTTTACACGTGCAGCATTCAGGAAGCTGCTTCCAGAAGCAGATTGGCCCTCTGGGAGACTTTCTGCTGTTTTTACTGGAAAAGAAGCAGAGCTGTTCTGTGTCTGCCTGTATTACACTTACAGAACGAGAAATCCAACAGCAAAAGTCTGTTTTCTGAATATAGTTTCATCATTAGATTCACTCAAACTGTTGTGGGAGAGACTTCTGCGCTCTTATGTGGAAAGGCAGGAATGGAGAGAGATCTATGACAGAAATATGAGCCGGTAAAAATATGGTACGATAGTGTGCATGAATGCAATTCACTCTTCACTGAAATCTGACATGTCAAAAAAATGTAGCTGCACAAATTCCCATATTTCTTGATTGACGATTGTCATACATTATTGCAAAACACATGAAGAAAGCTATTTATTGATATCTCACTTCATAAGAAAGTTAAAAATAATTTTGTTGTAATCACTTTTTGGTCCAAGCCCTGATTTTTATCAAACTAATCACATCCACCCTCTGGCACAGCAGCTCATTTAGAAGCTGATCCCCTCGCTGACATGAGACCGCGTAATCAAATAAAGTTCATTCAGTTTCCCGTTTGTCTTCTGCTGGTTCACCTAGAAAATAGATTGCTAGTAAGGAATCACCATCATCAGACAGGATGAGGTGCTTTAACCTTGAGGATGAGCCTTTACTTCCATGGACTGGCCTTATATTTTAAAACACACACACACACACACACACACGCACACACACACACACACACACACACACAAGGCACTGAACCAGATCCATGCAGTAGTAGATCTAGCTGATATGGTGACCTGGCCAACGTCAAGCTTTCAAGTACTGTTGAGTAGAAGAGGCTGCTCAAA
This sequence comes from Lagocephalus sceleratus, assembly GCA_911728415.1. Classification (NCBI taxonomy): domain Eukaryota; kingdom Metazoa; phylum Chordata; class Actinopteri; order Tetraodontiformes; family Tetraodontidae; genus Lagocephalus; species Lagocephalus sceleratus. The sequence continues at coordinate 1,026,422 of CAJVRN010000030.1, read as the reverse complement.
TGTGCTAAAAGTGGTCCTAAAGACCCCCTCAGAGTGTAGTGGTATTTGCAAGTGTTATGGGGAAGTTTTTAACATCGGAGTGATAAGGTCCCCTCTAAACTGCAGAGTAACACTGCAGTTTTCAAACTCCGTTTAGTAATTTTAATGAAAACAAAAGCTACAACAGAAAAGTGCAGTTTCAAATTATGTGCTTGTAAAGAAGAAAGATAATGAAGCATCTTGAAGAGGGGAAAACCTCATGGTTAAGGAATTTGTCTGCAACACTTTGCAGAGCCTTGTTCCTCACCTGGTGAATTATTGTGTATTGCAGAGTGGGCGTGGCTAATACTGAGATGAAACAGCAGTAAACAGTTTTGAGGAACAGCTAGCTGTGGCAGCGAGAATGTACAAAATATTGTCCAACACATCATATACAACATTTAAAGACACACAAAGGGGTAGTAATTCTTGGGAGGAGGTATTTGAAATGTTACACACATGTCTCGTGGTCCACTAATGCACCATGTTCCTCTAGCAACCTGGTGCAAGGTAGGTTGAACTGAGTCAAGTAAAATGCTTTTCCATCACAGCTGCGCTGCTTGAGGGCAAGCTGTAAATGCTGACGTAGGCAGCTGTTGCTGCTGGTATGACATGAGTTCCTAAATAAACTGGTTGTGCGATTCGCATGTCAAGCTGTGCTTGCTCGGAACACAAAGACATTTGATGTCATTGCAGTTTGCTTTGGGCGGAGCCAACGCGCTTTGGCCCCAGCTCGCTGATGAAAAGCAAATTAGTGCAGGTGGTCTGGCTGGGCAAAGGGAAAGGGGCATGAATGTACAGTTGAGCTGAAGCACGACCTCGTAGTTAGTCAGATCCCTACAATTAAAATAGAGCAGACGTTTAGTTCTTTGTTTCCTGCTGCTCTTTCTGAAACTTTTATTTGGTTGTGTTTTCACTCATTTGCCTACAAATGTGAAAACAGGCCATTTACAGGTAGAAACTCTTGTTGTTGGGACTCTACAAAGAAAAGTGTGGTAAAACATTTTATTCAAACATTCCTCTACCCAAATATAAACTCCAAATTAAAAGCTCTTTAGACTGAAATTGCATTTGTCAGCATCTTTTCCCAGGATGCCGTGGCGTGAAAGGAAGCCCAGTTGAAGATAAACAACTTTGCCGACAAGACATGCTGTTTATTTTAGGCACACGGGTTTGCAAAGTGTTAATCGAGACAGTTAAGAACTAATCCCTCATGATTTTCAAGTTTATTTTAGTGCCTTGGGTCATTGATGTGAACTTGAAGGTATATATGAAGCGCCAAAAAGAAAAGGGAAAACCGTGGGCAGAGAACATGGATGCTCTTCGCACAATCAAAGCTTTCTCAGCTCCTCTCTGTAAACACTGGCGCCTATGAGCGAGCCGCTCAGTGATTAAGAGGAGGCTGCAGTTTTAACCGAGACTTTCAGCGGCTGCCAAAAGTTTCCAGGCGATCAAATGAGGCATCTTGTTTTCTTTCTCCATGTTGGTATTTAACAGCCATTGACTTAAATTAGCCGTAACTCCCAGCAATCGGCCCAGGCCTTTGATTTTATTAGTCGAGTATTGCGATTGGTGCCATCCGCGCTGGATGCTCGGCAACCAGCCAGCGTGGGTGCTGCTTTTCTGTGGATGCACAGGAAAATCCCTTCCCATCCGGCTGCACCCACAAAGAAAGCCGAGCTGTGATGCTACCAATTTAATCTGACCAAATGTAGGCAGCATAGCTTCTCCTCGAAAACTACAAAAGAAATCTGCTAAGCCAACTGTTATTTTGGGTAAAGTAACGGCGAATGAATCCAGATTCTCATTACTTCTCATTAGTCTGACATTCCCGAGTATGAAAGTACATTTTTTAAAAGTGCAGGCAGGTTCAGATGGATGGCCTGATATCAGACTAATAGCCTCTTACCTGGAATGATGAGTGTCTTAATCAGTCAAGGTCTTGTTGATGAAAGCTTAAGGCTCCACCACGAACTTGAGGATAATTAATCTAGAGAGGACGATCGAAGCTCCCAACCCAGGGTCCCTGCCAGCGGCGCTCTGGGGGAGAGCGAAGGGAGCGCTGCTGGATTTATGGTTGAAAATGTAGACGTCCTGGTAAAATGCAATAAAAGACGACAGATTTTTTATCAATGTATGATGAAGCGGCGCTGCCGAACTTGTGTTGTCAGCAGGAAGAGGTGGAACGCCGCCAAGCTGTCGTTCCAGCCTGAAAAGTGTTCCCATGAAAGGATCGATAGATCTTTGATAAGGCTAACACGCCGTTGCGTCTTTCAAGCCATGCTGAACGTGTACTTGTGCCATCAAGGGCGTTCGTGAGGAGCTGACCCCGCCCGCTGTGATGATGACTGAGGGGGCTGGATCCTGTAGCAGGAAAGGCTTTTGAAGCGACGAATATTTACAGGCCCAGAAAACTTGTTTTCTTGTTTCACATTAATGGGTTCTGCCTTGTTTCCACTGCGTTTTCTGCTCATGGCGCTGTGGTTCGTACTGTCACCTCATAGCAAGATGGATCTGGGCTGGAGTCCAATGGGAGCCAGCGGCTGTTTTGTGTTGTGTCTGCATGTTCTCCCCCTTGTCGATGATGATACGCCCCCCCTGCTCCCCCCATCCAAAGCATGTCTTTGGACTGTGGAAGGAAACCACAAAGGCAAAAGAAGTGCCCTCCATGTCTAACCAGAACGTGCACTTGGGAAGCAAACTACCGATCTGTTCCAGACAGCAGCACTAAGCTGACTGCAGCCTATTTGGGATTAATGTCTGAGATGACGTCCTTTTAAAAAATCCAAGAGTAAGCATATGACTAATAAAGACATAGATGTGTTTAGAGATAAAGCCGACCTGTTGATAGTTGTTGCGTGCATTAGAAAGAAAGACTTTTACATGCCTATAAATGTGGGCAACCCTCCATCTTGGGAGAATTTTCCTCCGTGATTATACCATGATCTCATCTCTGGCTCTCCTTGGCTGCCTTTATCATCTCCTAATCCTCCATCCAAGATTTAACTTCTTTGTCAAGCTAAAGTTTATCATAAAATAGGAGCGTAATTCTAGAAGATTAACTTGAGATTCAGTCTTTTTAATGATCATCACTATAACTGCAAACTGTACTGTCTGTTAATGTTAAATTATTATGTCCAACATTCCAAAATTCTGAAGATGCAGCTGTTGCTATTCCGCAGCAAAAGAGTGTAGAAATAGATAAATTATGTTAATCTAAAATTTTGCATAATGCTGGATGTGATCACAAACGTGTTCCCAGTAATGTGGATGTTTTTTCTCTTCCTCATCAGGAGTCTTGAATAAAAACACATGTGAATGCACACAAATAGCACATGCTGCTGTGAGGCCTTTTGCCTGGAACCATTTCAGACATATAGGTCTCCCAGGAGCGTGTAAATCCAGCTGAGATGACTGATGACCATGGCGGCCACAGAAGCCGCAGTGACATGTCCTTGTTTGTTAAAGTCACTGTTGCCGGCCCCTCGTAAAAGCCAAAAATTGGTAAATAAGTGCAGTGAAGCGTTGAAGATAAATGGCTCCCATCATGGAAATTCATTTATCTCTTCAGCCGCTGATTTAGGTAATTCTATCTGGAGAAAAGGGGCACGATGGTGCTCTGAGCAGACAATCCGCATTTTCACATCAATGATGTCCAGCCCCTTTACTAAGACTAGAAACAACCTCAAACGCTGTGAAAACATGTTATGAATAAGCCGCAGAAGCTTTGTTCTTTGATGCCATGTTCGTTTTGGAGAATAAGGAACAGGGATGTCAGTAGATTAAGGTTAAGGTGTTGTGGGAGGATTAGATTGAGTTTAATGCAGGAGTTGGGTCGTGCTCAGACAGAGGATTAGTGCCTCGGCTTTACAAGCTTCTGTCCAACGTGTCCCTGTGTGTGATTTTAAGGTAAATCTTACGATGCTTCCGTCCTTTCATTTATCTTTGATAATGTGCTCGCCACAGCTGAAACAACCCAACTCTCTACATATTCTGCATAAGTAATAAACCATAAAAAAGAAAAGCTATGTTTTCTAAATCAATCTTGCAACTTTAACAGCTTCAGCGTATTTAAACCACTTAATGTGTTGTTCTTTAGGTTTAAATAAAGGCAGCAAGTGCAGGTTTTTATTTGGTTGGACTTTAAAACACCCTGCAGATGTTGGTTTCACTGATCATTTGATGTCAGGCAGCGTGTGTCGTAAAATAGATGTCTCAGTGCACCAGTGTGCTAAAACAACATGTGTTCTTAATAGACTTCAGACTGGAAGATGGTGTTTTAGAAAAAATTAAAATAAATTAAAACACATTTATTTTAATGTTGCTTTACCAGTTTTATTGAGAACGTTTCCTACTTTCATCTATCTCCCGAAAAAAAAGAAAAAAAGAAAAAGTTTTTTGGAGTTTTAGAGCTGACACCAGCAGGGATATTTTCATGTTAGCTTAATTTAATATTAATATAGTTAACAATGGTGTTTTAACACTGTGAACATGCTCAAAGAACGGACGATAATGGGATTAAGTTGTTTAATCGGTAAACATAAATGTGGGCAAATTTTAGAGTTTAATAGTAGAAATTGGAGTTTTGCGATTTACTGTGAACTCACAGTTTAATGTTTTCTTTATTGTCTTTTGGTCATTTTTGTTCCACTTCTGAGAGCCCAACTACAACAAACACATTTTCTTCTTAAAATCATCTGATATATGAAATATACAGCTTCTATTTGTATATTTCTTTGAAAACATTCAGATGACTTCAGGCAAGCTGATTGTAATATAATAATTTGCATAGTTTTAACAAAATGCAGCACAGGAGCTCTTTATCTTCAGTATGCAGATAATAAATGAAATTAGTTTAGTTTTTAAAAGAAAACCAGCTCATTTGAACATTGCGACTTCACTATGTTGTCACTTTGTCACTGATTCCGTTTTTCTGTAAGTTAATCCATCTTCAGTAGGTCTGATGTAGGTTAATGAAAAGTGACCGGTCAGGATTCAGACAAAGACTGGGACCGGTCCCACAAAATGTCCTCCAGATCCATAATACTCTCCTGCTCTTTGATCTTCTGGGAATATCGAGCGTTGCACTCCTGTCTGATGCGGTTGCTCCTCAGGCAGTCAGCAGTTCTGCATCTCCGCAGAATCCCGCCTCTACCAAACGCGATCCTTCATTTCCTGACAGCTTAATCTGTGCGTTAACTGCTGGACAGCACCTGACTCCAACTGTTTGCACTTGTCATCGATTGTGACACTATCAGAGTCCGGCAGTCTGCATCAGGTGCGCTTCATAAAAAATTCAGAGCGCTCTAACAGGCAGTCGTAGCCCGAGGCTCTCAAGGTTTATCTTTGGAATAGTCTGACAACACTGGTCACGCTGCATCGTGTGTCCTTAAGCAACAGCAAGGTCAAGAGATTTGTTTTCTCCTTCCAGACAGACAAAGAAATAAGAGAAAAAGACCACAGACGTTGTAGAGGAATGTCACTCCATTTTTTTAATGAATGACAAGGCTGACAACTCTCAGTGTGTATTATTAAGTATCACCTTTGGAATGAAATGGAAGAGCAATGGAGCAAGACAAGTTCTTAAGCAGAGGCTAGAAAGTGTATGAAGGCAACAATAGACATATTTAATACAATCAGATTCCACCAGAACGGAAGAAATGATTCATGACTCTGGTGCGTAATGCGATGAAATGTTATTGCATGTATAAAATTCCAATACACATGCATAATGTTTAATAGGATCTCTCTGGTCGTGTTTATGTGCACCTAATAATTCCCGCTTTAACCCTTTCACTCCCCTCCTGCCAGACCTGTTATGACAGAATCTGATTACCTGCTGAATCCACTAAGTAAGCAGCTTATGGGAGAACCGCGCCACCAGTTTTCTGCCCGTAATCTACTTATCAATCAGAAATGGAATAAATCTGCGCAGAGAAAACAAAAAGGCATATTGGTTCTGGGAGGGTGATGATAAAGCAATATTGTTTGTCATGCATTTTTTAAAAGTTTAGGAAACGAGGGGATTTTTTGCGTGCTCTCCCAGTTTGCCTCCTCCACACTTCATTTTCTCTCTGCTGCTTTTTGATTAAAATTTCCTCCTCTCCTCTTTTCCCCTCTGGCTCTTAATTATCCAACACTTTTCCGTTTGAGTCAAGCCTCCGCTGCGGCATATATTTATATTATCTTTCCTTATTATTGACATTAAAGACGTATAATGTTTCTAACTACAACCCTGAGAATATACGGTTTTCAACACCTTAAAGAGACAGAAATTGAAAGATAATTTGAACCGCCAACATCACGGATAGCTCTTGAGCTTCTTTTACGAGTAAAAAAGTCAAATCCAGAGGATTCAACAGGCAGCATGACCGTACTGTACTTTATTTATCAATGTTCATCCGTCCAGGAGACAGTGGCAAGAAATCAATGGGACTCAGAGAGGCAGTGAGGGGGCTGATCACCTTTTGTCGACTGGAGTCTCGCTCTAATCAATGACGTTGACGTTGGTTCAGGTGCTGGGAACCATTGATCGGGGGGAGATGTAATTGGTCTCATTTGACGCTGGAGAGGGTCAGATTAAGAGAGCTTCAACACCAGTGTCCAGCAGAAACAGACCTCGAATGGGAAAACAGAGTGATTGCATTGCTATGATCCAACCTCGACCTTGTTTGATTAAACCAAGTGAAAATTAGTAGCTCTCATTATCAACTTAAATTATGTGTAACAGAAAGACAAAGTGTAATTATTCCAGAATGAAAGGTTTACAAAGTTGTAACATTCAGATTTTGTCTTTGTTTTAATCGTTTCGAATGAAATCTGGTTTTGTTTGCAAAGGTTAGCGAGTTGAATATTGGATTCTGGGGGGCCGGAGTAATTACAATTGTGACTGAACAAATGTGGACCTTCTTCACAGAAATGTATCACGCTTCAGAGGAGCAGACGGGTCCTTCTGTCTCTGAGCTCATTTTGTCAAGGTCAAAGTCAAGGTGGATTATGCACACAAAGTTAAAATGCAATTAACCTCTGGTGGTGACATTAGCGTGACTTTGTGAACACTGTAAATATAACTTTGTTGGAGGCGGAAGCCCTTTTTGGACGGCAGCCAAACAAAAGCAGAGGGTTTAGCGGACTGGTCTGTGTTCACGTTTGTAGGTTCCTCGAAGCACAATTGATTTTGGGTTGTTTTTTGTGCTTTAGTGAGTAAGCTGTTTCAGCCTGGCCAACTTTGTGCATCTTGATTTCCTCCGATTGATTGTGATTGACGAGGCCCGCTGACTTTTCTGGGATCGTTTGATTAACCTGTTAGACCTGGACATAAACACTTCACATCCGAGGGACTCAGCATTGATCAGAAGGCATTCCTCGTTGGTTTGAAAAAGTCGGGAAAGTCACTTGGAGCTAACTCAAAGATGTTTCAGGCCTCAGACTACAGAGCGCGCGCTGAGAGGCTGCTGGCCAAGAAGAGAGCTCCCGCCGCTGATGTGTGTCTCTAATCAGATGGATAAAGAGAGAATGTTCTGGACAAAGTTATCAGGAGGTTTGGGGCTTGGATGCAGATTTTAGATACACTTAAAAAAAGAAACACAAAAAAGGAAACACAAAAAACCACTGAGGTTACAATTTGCCAAAAATCATTTGGTGAAACGTTTGTTCTGGCTGCGTTCAGGAACGACAACACAGGAACGATGCTACAACTGAACCTCTTTATTTTAACTGCCACGCTAAACTTCACCCTCGATCTCTACAGTTGAATAATTGCTGGTCGTCGAGCAGATTTAGTCGTAACTTGAATTTGTCCCCCTGTTTTCCTGAAATGTCTTTAATTTTGCGCCCTGGGTACAAATTCGACATTGACTTTGTAATTTTCTTTCTAATTCCCTCTTTCCTCAGGCAAAGTGTGTTTGCACATGCACCGCCATCCCTCTCCTTCACGCTCTCTCTCTCTCTCTCTCTCTCTCCTTGGTTCCCTTCCTCTCTCTCTCGTCGTGAACGCTCCCCCGTCCTCTCCCTGTCTCTGCACATATCCAGCTAATTAAGAAAAACACGCAACTTGATTAAACAAGTAAATTGTGCTAGTCTGTGTGTCTGTGATCGTTTGGATAACCAAGAGTTTCCTGAAGAACATTAACAGTGATGGATGTCGGACGCCCAACTTCTCAACGGCTGCTTCTAGAGGATGAGACTTCCCGTCGTGCTGATGTGCCTCAGAGTTCTGAGGACGTTGAGGCTGAGGGTAGGTGGAACATCTCCCTGATCCAAATCGAATATAGAACCAAATGAATTCACTGTACATCACACCTTCCTCCTGTCCTGTTTTTCCTGTCTTTAGGCTCACTCTGTCTACGCTGCGAGGAGGACGTGCTGCATTGCGCTGAATTCACAGGCGCTCACGCACGAGGAACAAACCCAACGTCTCTTGAGCTACGTGAGAAACCAGCTGGCATCACAGGGACAGAGACAATCACACGGCCTTCAGCGCTTATGCAACAGTTCAGTTATCCAGACAAAAAGAAGGAAGCTGCACTTGATTAGCGCAGTTGCGTTTGCTGGGAAACAGGTAGGATAGGGTTCTTGGTGCAGGGACCGGGGTCCCTGTGTAAACTATCCTCCAGCCTACCGGTCGATGTCAAGCTTCATCGGGCAGGGTCGTCAAACCAGACTTTTTGGAAGGGTGTCTTAGATCACCGGGGCTGTAAAACTTCAGCCGTGTTGCACTACAAGTCAGCTCATTGATCCCTGGGTCGGGTATCAGACCTGATGGGAATTTGTCACGCAAACACGGGCCTTCGGGCTATCAGCTACCGTTTAGAGTAATTTCACACTCCAGGCTTGTGAACCTGCCCGCCCCCTCCCTGTTTTCACATTAAAAATCAACCCATGTGAAATGAAAGCCTTGGCCAGCGCCGTGGTGGAACGCCAACACTCTGGGACTCCTCTGTGTCAGGGCTGCTGCCCCCCCCCCCCACCACTCATTTGTATTCATCCTACATTGTTAGTTTCAAAACAGACATCGGCACAAACCTGGAAAACTGGATGTTAGCGGCCTCACTCTCCTCCGGCCGCCACGTGACATCAGATGCCCGACTACAGAGAAACACTTCCAGCCGGCGCATTAGAGAGGGTGGTGTCATATAGTATCAATAATTTACCGCGGTCCTCAGAGGGGGATAAAAATTGAAATGGGCTTTGATAGTAAAAAGGTTCCCCACCCCTGAATTAAATAATAATCACACTGACACCCTGAAAAAGAAACACTTATTCTACAGAAGACCATTAACAGCAACTACTCACAGCAATATTCATGTTAAATCATTATTAGAGACTTCATATTTCCTCTCTTGTTTTTTTTCTCCTCTGTTCAAATCCATATTTTAACTATAAGACTAGAGCCCAGTTGAGTGTGGCTGGGCCCCGGAGCCATGGCTTCTCTTTATTTCTGTCCTGACAACATAACGAAAGGCACATCTGGAGGATTATAGTGCGTACACTCGGACAAACGCACGGGTCACGGTTAGCAGAGACCCGCTTCAGGCCCGCGGGAGTCGGGTCCAGCTCCGGTCACATGACATTAACCTGACGATGGCCTGATCTTAGCCAGGCTCCAGAAGGGAGCACTAAAATCACACACACAGACAGATAACGACGCGCCGCGGCTCAGAAAGGTCAGCGCTTGAACGAAACCACAGCCTGCTGGTTATGTGTTGGGAAGAAAGGTTTAGTCTGACTTGATATTTAAGTTGATGCGTCCTGAAGAGATGGAACCGTTTGCAGGACTGAAATGATGCAGCCCCCTTTGTGCTGAATATTCATGAGTTACGTAACAGAACACATGTAAGAATATTACATAACATCTGTGGTAAAGCACGAAAATGACTTTGAGATATTCGCTCTTGTGTTTGTTCACGTGGCCGTAATATCATCGGATTATGAGAAATAGGACACCTCACTTTCCCCCATACTCACTCGTCCGTGCGCGTGTACCCATTAATCTGATTTACTTTGTTTGTTTACACCCGCGCATGGGTTTAAAGAAGGAAGTGATGTCATCGCAGCGTGAGCGCCACACAAACTCGTATCAATATTGATGGTAGATTGTTCGTCGTTCCAAAGCCAACCGTCTTTTCCTCCCCGTGGAGAGAAGAAGAGATGAAGTTCGGGGGGAGGGCGTATCCTGCTTATCAGGCCAATTAGCAGAGCTAGCGCTCAGACTGTAGGCGTCGCCGTGTTCAGGAAGACAGATGTCTTAAAGATAGCAGGAAGTTTGAGTCTTCCATCACGACACACTCAACCAGAGGTTTTTGATTACATTTGCATGTAAACACGTCGGATCTGATGATGACAATCCTCTAATTATGGTGTGACTCGGGGGGTGTCACTGCCACCTTTGCTTCATTCCTTCTCTCCCAGATCCCCCTGAAGAGGCGAGAGGGAGCCCCCGGGGGTGGGCGGCGGTGCTGGAGGTGGCAGCCCAGCCCTGATTAAAGAGCGCCTTTGTCGTGTGTGTGGTGGAGGAGCGGCCCCACCGCCGCGCCGATGAAGAGCAGCTGGCCCCAGGTCCTCTAATTGCCTGTTCGGATTCACTGCAGGCTCCATTGTTGTGGAGCCTGCAGCTGTAAGGGCACAGATGTTTACTGTTGGGCAGCGGACAGCCCCGCTCCGACCCTCTACCGCCGGGCTGCAGTGACAGCCTCCCCCCTCCTCCCCCTCCTCCCCCCTTCCTCTCAGGTAAATTAGGGGAATACGGGGAAAATGTCAGTTCATCCTTGACTTGGCGTGTCCTCATTTATGGATAAATTAGTCAACCATTACTATTCCGCTGGTTTTCATTTAGAATTTAATTTCGACCTCGAGAGCTGTTTAGAAAAGGGTGAATGCATTTTCATACACCCCCAAAAGCTTTTCTGTTCAACAACCGGGGACTCTAAATGACTGTGCAACAAATGATGTGCTCTATTTACAGGTTGCTGTTTTAAAGCAGGAGGACTCACAATACAGCGGCTCAAGTGGCTTTTTGTCTAATGTGTGACCACACAACCAGACCCCCCCCCCCACACACACACACACACACACACACACGCATTTCTTTCATTAATTGTCACATTCACCTTGAATCATGTAAATGCTGTGACTTAAATTTCTGAAATATTCTGTGTTTCAGAGCGGCGTGCGGTCCCTCTGTACCCTACGTTTACCTTTTACAGTATTTTCTTTTTCCAGAGCAAAGTCGTCTCAGTCAAGGCAGCATCCATCAGCCCACCTGCACTTAAGCGTGAACGTACCTTGGGATGATTCTTTGCACACTTGTGTGTGCAGTAAATGGAAAATTGTGATGACAAGAGTTAGGGGGGGGGGGGCACGTGTTCTCTCCTGAGTGCGTGACGGCAGCGTGGGAGACGTGCAGGTGTTGCGTTCTGATGGAAGGACCCTGATGCAGCAGCCATTTGCAGTCCATCATCAGAATAATTCTTCTCAATTTGAGCAGCGTCAGTGTTTATTTCAACATTTTGCTGGCTTCACCCCTCCTCACACACACACACACACACACACACACATCGGCCGCACCTGCTCTGCTGAAATCATCTGCACACCTGCACCAGTAGCTCCAGTCCTGCCCACACCTCCCAGTGGATGATGATGTGGCTCCTCTTCTTTCCTCCTCTCTCATTTACATCTGACTCACAGCTTGTGGGAACTCAGACACATTTTGGTGACCACAACTACCGTCCCTGCCCACCCACCCACCCGTGTACACACACACGCACGCACGCACACACACACACACACACACACACACACACATGCACACACACACATGCACGCACACGCACACACACACACTGTCTTTGTAGCTTTTGCTGATATTAAAAAGGAGAAAGCAGCTGGGTCTATGCAGAATAATGAGGTCAAAGAAATTCTAATAAGTCTGCAGGATGAGACCAGTGGAAGAGGGCAAGAGGAATGAGAAATGAGGGACCAAAAAAAGAATAAAATAAAGGCTGTGCTCTAGGACAAATAAAGATGTGGACAAAATCGCCACGCCTGTCTGGCCCGTCCGCTCCGCCATCGCTCGCTTTGAATCTGCTGATTGAACCGCAACATCCGGGAAGTGCAATCAGGCCGATTTCATTTAGGCCGTTTAAAGTGAAAGTTTGACTGACAGAACAAATGACGGCTCGCGTCGCCCATTTAATTTCATAGCACTTAAAAAAATAATTTGGTTTTGAATTCCATCAGAATGAAAACAGGGCAGCGTTTGACTGTCCACACGAGGGTGGAGGGAGATACTCCTCATACATGGAGGCTGTTTACGCTTTACAATTACACAAAATGCAGACATTCACATATTTACTGGACCGTGTTCATGATACACAACCCAACACAATTCTGCTTGGCCAAACAATTACTGCGCTTCTGCTAATGTGTGAAGAGCACAATCAAACCAGTGCAACGTTACCCATTTTAAATAGATAATTTGATACTTTCCCCTTTAATACCATTGCTTCACACTGATATAATGAATATTAAAATACTGAAACCCAAGGTTGTGTAACGTGATTAAGCACAATAAAGCTACTCAATTCCAATCAATTTGTAGTAGCTGCAGTTTTATTATTAATTAGTACACTGTAACCTCACAGTGAACTTCTTTAAAACATCTCAGATGGACCAAAGTGTAACGCATCTCCCCAGCGGTGCAATAGTGTAAAGTGTGTAATATGTGCTGCAGATTGAAGCAACCGTCCTTCAGACGTCAGACAGCTGCGCCGCCTTTTAGGCCGATCCTTCACTCAAAAGTTCCCCCCTCATAATGTTGATTCCGTCTGAGTGGAGAGTGCAATTTACCCTGTGCAGTACCTGCGGATGCTGTTAAGGTTAAGAGGGAGGTAGAAGATGTCAAATCCATCCCGCTTGGGAAAATAAGCCTTTACGGTGGGAAGGCAGCAGGAGAGGGCGGGCATGCGCCCAGACGCCAGCCGTGTCTTTGGGATGTGCTCCAGGTGGTCGCAGTGGCCTCCACTGGCGCAAGACACCTCAGTGATGCACGTTATATTTGGACATCACATATTCACCATGTGCTCCATATATCTACATCTTTGATTAACAGCGCATGCATGATTACCTTGAAAATATGAGCAATTCAGTTTTACCATCTGTAAAGTGTAGGCAGCAAACACACACAAAATGGAAATAAAAATGTTTAAAATGCAACTACCACCTTCTGTTGTTCACTTTTCAAATTAGAAAGACCAGAATCCCAACAATATTAATATTACAGGCTTTAGACAGCCTAGGATAGATTAATAAAATTATTAATGACTGAATGATGAATGAAGATGTATTTTACCTTTACCTAAGTGTTTCTGCATTATGTGTCAGGACAACAAAACAAACAAATAAAAAACAAACAAATCCTACAAACACAAACAATGGTTTGGACTCTATGTCCCAGAATCCTCCAGTTTCTGTTTTCCAAGTCATTTTATTTGATATTGGGGGCTTTTAAACTTTGTAAATAATGTGTGCATGTATATTTTTTTTTCTATGAAGTCGTGGTAAAATGTAAACAAAGTTGCATAATGTTTGTTTTTTCAGGTTTTAACTGAACTTCCCCAACAGGAGGAAGTATCCCAGAGTCCCCCTGGACAAGGAGAAAGTGGCTGCATGTTCTTCTCTGTGCAGTAAAGCCCGCGTTGGAGGTGCAGGTCGGACAGTGTTGACCAGAGACAGACGTTTGTTCACACTATCGGTCTTCGGCGTCTCAGTTGACCGAGTTTAGAGCAGCAGACCGACGATCTGTGATCGTTGAAGGACCGCGAGGGCGTGGCCTCGACATCAGCCTCGCGTGGTGCGTTCAGGTGACCTTGGAGAAACCGCCAGCTTCAGGAGCGAGACTGGACCGGGACGCTTCCCCTGACTACACTCCCGTGAAGGGACGACCCACAAGACCAGGACGGTGAACGAGAGAAGGGCCGCGGCAGCCCGGGCTCCGTGCGCCGCTGTGCGCCGTCTGGAGGCGGCTCTCCGGCCTGGCCGCCATCCTGCATCTCCAGCGGGATCCACAGCTGTGTGAGTCCTCCGACCGTGAACGTCACACGGACGCGACGGTGTTCCGAATTAAAGGAAGTTTAATCTAATCCCAGGTTACCTGGATTATAACAATTGGGCAGCAATGTCGAGACTGGGCACCAGCCATTAACTCCTTTATCTAAGTTCGTTTTGGTCCAGGTTTATATGAAAGAAATGCAATTTTATATTGTGAACGGGGAAATATTCCGGGTCAATCAGGTTTAAATTAAAAAAAAAAGAAGTGCCCATCATTACACTTCTTATTGGGTGTAAGATAGAAGAACACTTAATTGTATCTATGTACAGTTTATTAAAAGTGAACTGCTATTTGAGTTAGTGCTTTAAAGGGCGACTATTTTCATTTTGGGTAAAAGGTAAGTGCATTTTGGTGATGCTGTTTTCATTATGAAAAAAGTTGCAGTAAGCTGTTCTCTTACTATTTATAAGGTTTTCTTTAGGTCTTGAGGGCTTACCAAACTTTTTCAGTGATGCACCACGTTGGTTACTCTTCTAATTCACATTTCCCCTCAGCTCTGTGTCATTCCAATATTTTCAACCTCTAAAGATCCAAAAAGTGATACAAGTAGAAAACAACACTAGTAAATGTGCCATCTTTAGCTGAGAACCTACAACTAGTTTGCTTATTATTGGAGGTAACCTTAGTGTAAATTAGAAACACTAAGGATCGGTATTATTGTCACGTTGGCGCTGGTACTGAATGGGCCCCACAGTGAAAGCGCTGCTAGAATACGGTTCTCTTCAGCTGTGTGACCTTTAACAAGAAACTATACAAGACTTGTAATATGTTGACAAGTGAACGTATTCAGTCATCACTCACAATCATGTTGTTGGTGTGAGATGTACAGCTCCATTGTTTGAAGCAATGTCACATACAATGAAACAACCCTGAAACATGCACGTGAGAAGAACCTGGAAAACAGAAGACAGCAGTTTGACGTGTTTACCTGTATGTGAACAGTCACGGCTCCGTCAGCTCAAGAGCTAAAACATACAAACACCAGAAACACCAACGTCTGGCAGCGTGTTTGTATGAAGGCACCAACGCTGTGATTTTCCTCCCGTTTTCTCTTTTCAGATTCCTAAACTTTTTCAATTCAAGTTGGGTTTTTATTTTGGTAGTTTTTTCCATCCACAGCTGCTCGTGAGAGGCGCATCAGAAGATGCTTAGCACAGATGAAACACCTAAAGCCATTATTCCACAGCTGCAGGACTAAATCATGACTTCCACCTGCAGCCGCTAATTTGAGAAATATGCCACACTTAATTACGCATGGGTCAAACACCCTGCACACCTTATTTTTTAATTAGCTTGGTCTTCTAAAGCTGCATCAAATCTGCGGCGGACTCGACGGTAAACACAACCTGCATGCTATTAAAAGCTACGGCTACTTATCAATTAAGCATTCTATTCTTCCATAAATTATTCATAAATACGTCTCCAATATTTAAAAACCTGAGAGGGTTTATAACATTCTGGGTTAAATAAATTCGCTTTCATAATTTATCATGAAAGTTTGCATTTTGAGGCTACACCAGATGCACCAGGATGTAAGAGACACGGCGCGTGTTGCTGGTTATGAGGAGTCAAAGGTAAAGAAAAAGGAGCCCCTCCACCATCAGGATGGAGGAGCTTATCAAATGGAACATCAGCCCACATGTGCTTCGGATTGTTGGGACAGTCTCCTGGTCCCTATCTTCACCGGGCTCCCCTGCGTCTTGTTTTTTAATGGCAAATATGGTTTCCAAATGTCGGCTGGCTCTCTGAGGAGGGAGGCAAAGCGTGAGTGGAGGACCGGAGGGACGAGCACGCTCGCAGCAGCCTCGTCCCTCTGCTGCTTCTAACACACGTTTTGTGCTTTGCTGGACCACTTCTGCACACGGAAGGAAAAGCTTGACTGTTTGTCCAGAACTCTCCGTCGTACTTCACGCTGCTTCAAACGTGCTCGTTTTCGGTTTTTGTGCGACTAGAAGACAAACCGTTTTCCAGCATCGTCCTCGTGTTGTGGTAAATTAAATTAGCTGCTAACACGCTGTTCTTTGGTTTTCAAAAGCAAATAATTGCACATTTTGACCTAATTAAGTATCCCAGATGCAACAACAATTTGAGCAGTTTTACAAACACGCCATTTCCCATAAATTTGGAAGGAAAAATAATTACCTCCATTTATTAGAAAGTGTTATTGCTACAACAATGAATTGTTCTTGACAGATAAATGTCTTAAAACCACAGTGATCAATTTGGTCGGAGGGGATTGCCGATGTCTATAAACAGGAGTAATATTATCCCAACTTTGTGGGCAGCAGTGTAGACGAATAATGTCCAATGTCATTCACAATCCATGTGAGCCCATATGAATAATGATTATTGTTAATATTCAGTACACATTGATTGACATTGATTGAGGTTTATAATAATATTGTATTTAGATTAATTATATAAATAATGTATAGTAAAATGTTAATGTGATTATAATATAAAATAATATATGAATGCAAAGGAATTAATTTTAGATTAAATTAAATGTCTTTATATTCCAAAATAAATCCAAAGATTTCTAAATTTTTAAGTGAGTTTATTACCAATTGAAAAAAAATAAATGGTAATTTCAGCAAAAAGTAGCACAAACACACACTTACATGCACATGTGCATGCAGAGTTTAGAGCTGAAGGTAACCTCGCGTTAGCTGCAGAAGTCATAAATTTAAACTTTATCTTCAGCCCAACATAGATTTGTTTACTTTTCAGGACCCAAATCTATGAGTCCACAAAGATGGTCGCACCCAACAGAGCAGGCAACCTTATTAAGTGGGACTCTATAAACCAAGACATCTCTCTCTCTCTTTCTCTCTCTCTGTCTCTTTCTCACACACACACACACACACACACACGCACACGGTTTTCACTACCTTTTTTGTTTTTTAAGAGGACACTCAAAAGTACCAGACTGGCTCCAAACATATGTGACTGCATAAAAGCACACGGCAGCTCCGGACCTGCAGCCACTCCGAGGCTGCTGCGCTTGCATAAAATTTACCATGAATTTCCATCCTTGCCTCCTTTGGGGAAACGAGAGATTCATGAACAATTCATTCAGCTGTAAGTCTGCTTCACTAAATGCCCTTTTTAATGCCACAGGTGTACATTTGAGTGTAAATCAAGTGATATTTATGGCACCTCCTTTAGACGGAAATACGTTTTGTCGTCTTGGGGGAGCACTGGTTATCTCCCAGCGCTGAATGAGAGCCTCGCCATAATATATCCAGCTGCCGCGTGGATGGAACGCTGGGTTCTCCACAGCTGCGTTCTTGCATTTTGCTGGAATTGCAAAGCAGCTCAAGACTCCTTCCCCGTCGCAGTCAATTTGAATTGTAGTTTCAGCCTCCTAATGCAAAAATAAAGCATACAGTCCACCAGTTTGGATGGAGGGGGTGTAAAAAAAAAAAAAAAAAAAAAAAAAACCCTCCAATGCTCATTTGTGACACATTTGAGTTTGATATTCACAAGTCGGTCCTGGTCAGCTCCAGGCCACCTGTTAAATCCGCCTGGTGTGCCAGCGCCTGCTCCCGGCCCGCTGCTCAAGTCTACCCAATATGACTGCTATTCAGATTCTAAATGGCTGTGAGTGTGTGTATTTGTCACGGGCCCTTATCTTCACCCGCTGTGAGCCCGGGACACACACACTTACCCCCTTACGCGATCACACACAAAACACACACACACACACACACACACACCATGCGCAACGTGAGCCAGTTTAGTTTCTCCACCAGGCTTTTACTGTAACTTCCAGATTCGGGGCGTTTTCAAGCGAAACTGAAGACAAACGGAAGCTGCTTTTGTTGTCCTGTGTTTCTGCTGTCTCGATTGTCTTGAACTGATTTCGCATCTGCGCAACTGATTTGCACTTTTTGCATAATTGTTGGAGCAATTTAAACAACTTTTTTTTTTTTCAAAAGTGTGTCTCCATATTGTTGATAATCAGCACCAGTTATGACAAATCAAGTCTTTGGATTGGGTTGGATGGTTCTGGGGTTCATCCTGAGTTCCTCTGAGTGCACTGTCTCAGAAGTCCTGATCACAACCTGCATGTGACAACACTCTCTCTCTCTCTCTCTCTCACACACACACACACACACACACACACACACACACACACTCACACACTCACACACTCAGAAGACAGGACCCCCGCATTAGAAAACTCAGCACCGATATGATCGAATCCAGCAGCCGCGTGAATCGCCTCAGTGTGGTTGAGTTGAGGCGAGGCCGCCGTCTCCCCGTGAATACACCAGCGGAAGGAGCTTCCTTTGAACTAGCACACACCTCAGTACGCCGTCTGCATGCGCGCCCGCGCCGTCCCCTGACCCGGGAGTGTCTGCGAGCCGCGTCAAGGTTCAGCGGCGCTCAGCGACAGCGCCGGACCGGGCTGTTAATCTCCCTCACGATCTCCTCAGACACACACACTCTGTCAGCGATCCCCCGCGGCGGCGGCGGCGGCCTCGCCTCCCTGCCTCCCCTCAGCCGACGCTGACAGGTGAATGGACTGGATAAGTCCTATATCGCACCATCTTCTTCAGATCAGTCACCACGAGGGCTTTTTGCTGCGCCGTCTGTGTCTGTCAAGGTCACTTTGTTTTTGTGCACAGTTCAGCGCCGGCGACACGGGCGCCATTGTCCTGGAAGAAAGAGCCAAGGCCCCTCTGCAGCGCGTCTGAGCTAACAGGCGACATCTGCAGATGGCCGAGCGCTGAAATGTTTCACTTATTCAAATTCCAGTCGGGAAAAAATGAACTCACACGAGGGAAAAGAGAAGATTGAGAAGGTGGTAGCAATAACCAACGAGTCAGGATGAGGCGGCGTGCGCTCTTCGGCGAACCTCCTCCGTCCGTGTCTGAGAGACGCCCGGTGATCGATACTGACGGCGCTGCTGTCCGGTGCTGCGCTGATCTGCACGAGATCGGACTTCCTGTCATCAATCAGGAAGAGGACGCCCCGGTGCGTCGGCCTGTTTATCCTGGGAGTTGGTTGTTCATGCGCCTGTTGACTGGAGGCAAACTGCGTAAATCACAGCAGCGCATGACGGAGCTGCACGAGCACAGATGCTGCTGCTGCTGCAGCGTCCTGGACACAAGGACGGGCAGGAAGAACATGTGATGAATCCATTAATGCTGCAGATGAGCAGCTGGTGACGGCCGCATTAGTGATGCGTTCACTGACACACGTATGTTCATGTGTTATCAATATAATAATAATAATAATAATAATAATAATAATAATAATAATAAAAAATTACATCAGTCATTTTTATTAGGTGAGTGTAAAAAATGAATTTAAAATAAGAAATAGTTAAATTTTAAATAATCTGCATATTTATTCCACAACCTGAAAATGTAGCATCAATATATAACTATAAATTCAGTTATTTCATGTAGTATTTATTGTTGATTTAATCCACAAGTACAATTTTTTTCAATTGCCATTTACAACCATCAAACACATTATTATCATGAATGTTATTATAAGAGACTCAAAGTTGGAATAACAGTTAGTGAATTGATCAATAACAGATTGATCAATGCACTTTTGAGGAGATAAATATTTTATCCATCAATAATAATTCACATTCTTACCAATATTTCATGAAAAGAGGTGTATTATTAACAGAATATATATGATTATTTGGCACTTTCATTAAAAGTTATTTTCTGCAACATTTTGATTGATTTGGAAATCTGATATTTATTATTCAAAGTTAGAACCATTTAAATGTAAAGAATAAAGTTCAGCTGTTACATAAAATTAGCATTGAAATTATTTAGAAGCAGAATAGTAATAAAAAATAATAAAAAAAAATACATACTCCTATATACACTTTACTACATCACAAGTTCCTTGACCAGATTATCTGATCAGATGGTGACACAGAATTTTTCCTGTTCCGCAAATATTTTGGGTATCAGGAGGAAAAGCAACAGCCCAGTCTGGAGCATGGCTGGAGAAAAGAATAAATCCATTAAACCAGAGACATACTGGGCAGGAACCAGAGCAATAAAGCCCCGCTCCCTCTGCTCTCAGATCAACTCTTAATTGTTATCTATTTGAAAACTCCTGCAAAGGATCCAGAATCAAAGTTAATAATCAACAGAAGTAATTTAAAAGCAGCAGGTCCCCAGTAGATCCAGCAGATGTGGTGATCCGTGACTTGAACGCTCAGCTCCCAGGACTTTGGTCTTACGGCGTCCCAGGGACGGAGGAGCTAAAGGGCGCCGCCGCCGCCGCTTTATTAATCCATTACATCACACGCGCAAATGTCCCTGAAAGACAGCAGAGGAAAAACAGGCGCGGCCGAGATCCGCCTTTAATAAACTAATAAATTAAGGGGCCCTGCGTTTTTATTACTTTAGAAATGGAATTAAAGTATAAATTCCTCCCTTTTACCTTTTGATATGTTCTCTCATTAAGAAAGGGCTGAAACTGCACCTCCCGCTGCTCGGGGCCCTCCGAGCAATTGTTCTTTTACAGTCTTGTGCTTTCAAGGCAAGAGTGTAATCAAAATCCTGAGCATGGCAATTAGATACAATGGCTTCCCCAGCCCCTGTGAGGGCATCGGCCGAGCGCAGCAGGCAGGGAAGAGCGCCGTAAACACGGCGTTGTCTGCGCTGACGAGGCCCGGGCATCCGCTACACGTTGTGGCGGACGCATGGTTCCCTCCCGCCGGCGGGGAACTGGACCTGAGCTTCTCGAGGTTCCTGCGAGCGGAGCTTGGAGGTGATTGTTTTGTTGGATTTGGGGTGTGTGTGTGTGTGTGTGTGGGGGGGGTGTGTGCTGTTGACTGACGCGGTGAGTCGGTGGGAATCAGATGAGGGCAAAAACAATAACACCAGCTGAGGTTTGGAAGATCCTATCGGAGCTTTTGGGAATGTCTCATGTGGTTTGAATCTGCGGCCGCACTCGCAGCAGACGCATGACGTATTATTGTAGTCTGATGTGCAATCGTTAAGCAGTCCAGCCTTTAGTCTTTTATTTTGAGAGGAAAGTAGAGATGCACCATTCTGCTTTACGCTCTCACAGCTCTGACGGCTGCTTTTGTCCAGGCCGAGACCTTCATACATTTTTCAGAAGTAGAGCTGACCTGATGACACGTGCATGAGCTAGATTTGACTTTTCAGACTTGTTTTTCTGTGTGTGTGTGTGTGTGTGTGTGTGTGTGTGTGTGTGTGTGTGTGTGTGTTCTGGTGTTTACTACATACTGAGTATGAAGATCTGTATTTGCTCTCAAAGTGAGGACACTTTGTCCTCGCAGCTACGCAGGACTGATTGAGGGTCATTGTGGGTTGTGAGGTTGAGATTGTGTTTGGGTTAGGATCAGGTTAGTGAGGGTGAGGCGGGGGGGCAGGGTGAGGCGGGGGGGGTCAGGGGAGCAGCTGGGTAATCCATTATGTCTATTTAAGTCCTCACACAGATGGGTTACATACAGAGAACTTTATCAACGTCTTCCACTAAAAGCTCCTAAACTTCAACTCAAACCTCACTTCTGTTTTTGTGTATTTCTGCCGTTTTGATAGCAGTTATCAATTTGATTAAAAATAGGGTAAAATAGATACTTTGAAAGCATCTATAGAGGGGACGGGCATTGTTGCATCCCTCGCTGTACGTCTAAATTCAAACGTTTCCCTCTAATGACCAGAAGAACTCTCAGTGCACATCAGCAGCACACACAGCAGATTAACCCAGGAAGCACAGGGGGAACCTGGGCATGGGAGCATACCTGGAGGCTGAATTTCTTCGTGTGTGTGTGTGTGTGTGTGTGTGTGTGTGTGTGTGTGTGTGTGTGTTCACCTTCTGGACACTCCTGTGCCTGATGCGAGAGCTAACTCCAGGTTCTTTACCAATTACCTGAAGAGGCCTGATGTGGCCAGGGAGAGCTACTAAATGGTACTAAAGTCTGGAGCTTTCTAATGGTTCCGTAATGATCCTGCACATTAACATTCTCACACAGGACACTAGCGCTCAATAAATAAATCCAGGTATTTGTCCCGTTGCAATTGAACCGGTGCTATTTTTATTTTATCTTTTTTATTACAGTGAATAAATGTGAAGGAGTCATCCTGAACTGGGTGTAGACTGGGGGTAGACTGGGGGTAGACTGGGTGTAGACTGGGTGTAGACTGGGTGTAGACTGGGGGTAGACTGGGGGTAGACTGGGGGTAGACTGGGTGTAGACTGGGGGTAGACTGGGTGTAGACTGGGTGTAGACTGGGGGTAGACCGGGGTAGACTGGGTGTAGACTGGGGATAGACTGGGGGTAGACTGGGGGTAGACTGGGTGTAGACTGGGGGTAGACTGGGTGTAGACTGAGTGTAGACTGGGTGTAGACCGGGGTAGACCAGGGTAGACCGGGTGTAGACTCGGGGTAGACTGGGTGTAGACTGGGTGTAGACCGGGGTAGACTGGGTGTAGACTGGGGGTAGACCGGGGTAGACCGGGGTAGACTGGGTGTAGACTCGGGGTAGACTGGGTGTAGACTGGGTGTAGACTGGGTGAAGACTGGGTGAAGACTGGGTGTAGACTGGGGGTAGACTGGCTGCTTTCCTGTTTATATGCTTTATTAGACAATGTTAGACATCCGGCAGCCCGTCCTAATTTGTTTGTGCTCCCCTGCACAAACACTTTGTACAGGATTACCAGTTCCTCTGCGTGCACGGCGCCTCTGCACGTACACGCAAATCAGAAAGAATTAAGCCACGGCGAGGCGTGCATCGATTAAGTGCTAATCTGAAGCAGCTGAGTGCATTGGACAGCGTCCACGGTAAACTGAGGAAGACAAAACAGAGGCAGTAGACGCCGTAGACCCACGGTGCAGCCTGGTGGCACACGCCTGCGAGGAGAACACATGTGAGGAGTAAACACACACACACACACACACCTACAGAACATGTAGAATAATGCTCTACGCGCTGCAGGTGGAATGACTTCCTGATGCTGCCTGGTGTCCATGAATGCACCCCTGTGGCGTTCCTCAGCTTCCAACACACATTTTTTAATTCAGCCCTTCGCTAATTGCTTTTTTCCCCGTGTGTGGAGCCTCTGAGCGAGATGCCACAGTCCCAAAGCCCCCCGTGACTCTCGCCATCCGTGCGCTCCGTGGAGGCGGTGGGGCGAGAGCAGCTCAGCCCAGGGACGACACGCGTTTCATCGACTTCCGGAATGGGAGGAATGCGCGGAGACAGTCCCCCTCGGCAGAACACGGGAGATGCAAAGCGACAAGGCAAACAAATGACAATTACATACGCTGATGTTAATTAAGCGTCGCGCGGAGCACCACTGCGATGTCACGGCTAATAAAGACCTCTCCGTTAATGAGCAGTACAACATGATTATGGACAGAGACAAGGAGTCCTCTGATCACTTGTCACTGCCGATGGGACTCGCTCGCACGTTCCCACATCAGCAGTTTTGGCCCCCCTGGGGGCCGTTGGCACACATGACAGCGCAGAGATTTATGGGAGTCCAGGCGCCCTGGCGTTCCTCCTTTAGCTTAGCATCGCGTCATCAGGGAGAGGTCTTGTTTAGGTGGAGTTCCTTTAGCTTCTGCCCACAGATGAAAAACAGGGATCTGCACCAGCATCTCTCCCCACGCTGCACCCAGACAGCATCCAGAGCAAATAGTGACACACACACAACGTTCTGTTAACAATTGGGGGTAATTTTTTGCTGCTTCTATAACGAGCACATATTTCAGCAGCGCACTTCAAGCTGAGGAGGAGAAGTCAGCTGTCATCCTTTGTGGACTCTAACTATGGTGGTAAGCAATACAAATGGGCTCTCTCTTATAATGAGATGTTAGCCTGAGTATCACATGGAGCTTTTAATCGTCCGTAACATGCTCTGCGGGAAGATAAAGTGAGATAACAAGCTAAGTGTTGAAGTTCAAAGGAAGCCTGGCAGAGAGAAGCTCGCTGTGATGCCGGGCGAGCGCGCTCTGGAGCGAAGCTGCCGTGTTTATGACGCCAGACGTGACTCTTCAGAACGGGACGCCGCGTGCATTTTAAATATTTGATTCTGCATATTTAGACCTGTTTGACGCCGAACCCGGTGAGCCTCGTCGCGCCTTTGTTTCTGGATCCACCTTCCCTTCGTGCCTTCACTCCGGTGTGCACTTCTCCTGCCTTGGCACAACGTCAAATATCGATATTCCTGGAGATATTATATCAAATTTAGAAATGCAGGTAGTGTGATCCGCACTATTTTGAGTACACCATAAGAGGAGTTTCCGCTCCATGTATTGACAGCAAATTAATGGACTCCTGTAGCACTCAGCACTCAGCCCGTGAGTGGCACCCCATTGATTTCAAGGTGTACTCTTGCCCATGCATGGCTTTCTGAATAACCCTTTAAGGTGCAGGAGGAGTACTCAGAGAGTCCACCGCAAGGATGAAGCTCCGTTTGGATAAATATTTCAACACTTGGACTTTGCTTATTGATTAGGGCAGTAATTTCCACACATGCCACCCCGGGGAGACAGGCACTAATGATGCTGGTTCCACCATGTCCAGCCAAGGCTTTCCCACAAAGATGTTCTTCTCGGGCCGGGGCCTGTGAATTATGGGATAAAACATTAACAGCTTCACAAAGTGTTGCGCATGTTTCTTTTTGTTGTTGTGTTGTGTTTTCTTTTTTTTTTTTTTTTCCTGCCGCGGACAACGTCTGGTGTCTCATCAGCAGACCCCAAAGAGGGTAATGGCATCGCTGGTTCGAAGCCAACCGGCCTGGTGGAACACGGCGTCGGAAAAGAAAAACAAAAGTTTTTACCACTTTGCAAATATAAAAAAATATTATATTATATTATATATTTCTCCATGTGGGAAAAACTGTCTGTATTAGCATATAGTGTCCTTTAAGTATATCATTTTCAATTTATAACTGGTTGGTTATTTACTTTTGTCTTGAGGGGTAAATAAATCATTTGACTTTTATTTTAGTTTTTGCACGTACCGTTGAGCAAATGCATGAAAAAACTAAATCCAAATAAATACTTCATACGGTACACGCATTATTTATATTTAAAAAAGTATTTTTTAAATAAAAATAAAAAATAAAAATAATATAAATATATATAATATTTTTATTTATTTATATATATGTATATATATGTATATATAATATTGTTTTTGCTTTGGAACATACATTTTAATCCTAAGTGTATCTAGTTTAACCTCAAAATGTACAGGGCAGTATTTGGAATAAACATCTGAAATGTATTTAACATATTATTTAATTATATTATTTTCAAATTATCATCATGGAAGTGTCTTCATTTTATTATGGCTTTTCATTCCACTGAAGCTTTTATTTTATTTTATATTCTTTTTACGACCCTATTTAAAATAAAATAAAAAAAACACAGAAGAAGAACAACAGAAACTGAAATAAGCCTTGACTCGTAGGCCAGAGAGCACTGATTATAATATAATCGTATATTAGATCTCATTTTCCTGCTTGTATAGGCGCTATTAAATGGCATATTGACTTAAACCCTGGACCTCGTATTAGCTGAAATAATTTCCCATTGTCTCGGCGCCCTCAGCGTGGCTGGTGCGGCTGCACTATTTTCTCTTTCCTCCTTTGCCCCGAGCCCTCCGATGGCGTGTCACTTTCCTCGCCTCTGGCGGAGTCTGAGTCCCAGCTGTTTGCATGCACGGCTTTGCCTTCGCCACTCTGAGAGGGAGCGGCGCTGGATTTGTGCGTCCCCCACGGGCTCCATAAAGAGTAAAATATCTCATGAAGACGCTCGCCACACGCTGCGAGGATCGCAGTTTAATATATGTTGCAGTGTCTCACATCCTCTGGGGTGATGAGGTGATGAGAACTAGTTTCCCACCTGTGGGGCAACAGTAACAATTTGAGCTAACACGAAGGCGAGGCGAGGCGAGGCGAGGCGGGGGGGGGGGCCTGCTGCTACTCAGACGTGCTAATTACCTCTCCGGTAAAGTGTACAGTGACTTCCCCCCGTCTCCCCCCTTGGCCTGGCGCCTCACACCATCAACATAATGAGAACAAGGGTTTTTTATTCTGAATAGCTAAATATCTCCTTAAGTGATCGATAATGTGCATCATCATAAATCACATCTGGGATGGCCTGAAATCCTTCCAGGAGTCAATACCACGCGCCACAGACGACTAATGGTGAGATGTAGCTGCCTTTGGGGAGATATGAGGAATATTCATGCATACGTATCGCGCAAACTTTCTCACCCGCGAGCCGAAGCCAGACGGGGTGTGGGTGCACTTCTGGGGCCGCCGCGTGGCACCGGCCCAGCAGGAAGCGCCGCTGTCTGGCCGCGTGCTTGGCCGTGAAAACGCCTCATTAATTCTTAATGCAATTAGGCCTGAGTCAACAAGAGGAATTAAGAGCGGAGCGAGACACTGCTAATGTCGTTTTTTCAGGCTTTGCCGGCAAAAGAAAAAGTTCCCGGTCGTTTTTCTCGTTCTCCCGTAATCCGTCGCCAACTTTTATCCGCATTCGTTATCGTGTTTGAACACTTAAGGCCGTTATTGGGGGCAGTCGCTCTGAGGCGCTACGACAGGAGTGTTCTTGTGTCAGTCACGTCACCAGTGTGTGAACTCACGGTGGTTGAAGGCTCCTTCAGCCCAAAGGTCTCTGAGGCTCCGCACGCCGTCGGCTGCAATCACGAGTACTTGTTCCACGGAGCCAAATGGTGATTTGCTCCACGTACAGACGTACAGACGTACGGACGTACAGACGGCACTTTTGGTCTAATTCATATTAAATGGGAGTGGGAAATGATTTTTACATGACTGCAACTTGATGTAAGTGTGATTTCCTCTCAAAATACTGGCTCTTTGGACAAGACCTCTGGCTTAATTCAAAGTGTGTGTGTGTGTGTGTGTGTGTGTGTGTGTGTGTGTGTGTGTGTGTGTGTGTGGGATTGTGAAACTGTGTTTTTAAATTAAAAAAGATTTTCTTCTGCATTTCTTTTTGACATTTCCTAAAGTATTTTATGTCACATATCTGCTGTGCAAATCCTTAAAAAAACAAAAACAAAAACAAAACAAAAGCCAAGATAAGATTGCCGGGCAGATCTCGGAGCAGCTCCGGCTCCTCGGCATGCGTGCGGCAGCGTGATGGACTTGGGAGTACAGCTGTGGAGGCACCTGCAGCTTCATTTGCAAAGCTCGCGTTTTCAAAATCTCCGAGGATACATCTCAAACTCCTGATTGGACACCTGTCAGCTCGCGCCGTTCAGCAGCCGTTATTAAATTGCAGCTAATGATTGGTAAATTTGAGCCAATGGTGCGGACTGACAAGAGGACTCCATAAAGAGGGAGAGCGTGTGTCAGCCTGTGCTGGAGAAACCGGTAAATTAGTGTCTGTATGGATAAAGCATGTGAACCTGATTAGAGCGCACAAAATGTCAGCATCTTTGAGAAATGCTGACAGGCAGAACATCCTCTAAGAACAGTCAAAGTTTGTGAATGGACAAATATTTAGTGGGTGTGCAGAAAAAGAAACGGTGTGTGTCAGAGAGAGAGAGACAGAGACAGAGACAGAGAGAGAGAGAGAGAGAGAGAGACAGAGAGAGAGAGAGACAGAGAGAGAGAGAGAGAGAGAGAGTTGTGTCAAAGGCCTGTGCAAAAGTCGGTTCTGTGAGTGTGTATGCCTCACGTGTGTGTGTGTGTGTGTGTGTGTGTGTGTGTGTTTTCCACTGTCCCAGAGGGAGGGTGCTGAATAACAGGCCCTTTTTGACAGCCTGGGACGCTGCAAGCTGTCAGCCCCCCCCCCCCCGACACCAAGAGATGGAGGAAGGAGAGACCGAGAGAAAATGTGGGGGGGGGCGGGTTGGGGGGGCGGGGGGCAGAGGGGTGCGGACTTTGCGTGTTTAGACTAATAGGAGGCCAACGTTCAGCTTCTCCTCCAGCGAGAACAGACAGTTGAAATCTCTGGGCAGTTAGCACAGCGCTGCCTCCCAAAGATTTCCTGTCAGATAACGTCTATAAGAGGGGAAGGGGCTTTCAATAGCAGAGGGAAGGGGGAGGAAAGTGGATGGGGGGGGGGGGGGGGGCAGCACCTGTAAAAATGCTCTGCCTTCATGACGCGTGAGCTGCCAGGATGGAGTTCTAAATTTGGGCCTGACGGGGAGCGGCACCCTCGGAGGGTCTGACAGTCGGAATCAAAACAGGTTTTGGAGCGGACGAACCCCCCCCCCCACACACACACACACACACACACACACACCCACGCTATTGGGGATTATTGAGATAAGACGTGACTGACGCATAACCTTCATGTGTCTGGCTCCCATAATTAACGCAGCCGTCACAAGTTCATTAAGCACAAAATCTGTGGAGGCTTTCGGTCGATTCGGGTTTCCTCCTCTTAGCTCAGCTGAGTGTGTGTGCGCATGTGTGTGTGTGTGTGTGTGTGTGTGTGTGTGTGTGTGCATGTGTGTGTGTGTGTGTGTGTGCGTTTGTGTGTGTGCATGTGTGTGTGCATGTGTGTGTGTGTGCATGTGTGCATGTGTGTGTGTGCATGTGTGTGTGTGTGTGTGTGTGTGTGCGCGTTTGTGTGTGTGCATGTGTGCGTGTGTGTGTGTGTGTGCATGTGTGTGCGCATGTGTGTGTGCGTGCGACCTGTGAATGGTGGTATCCTCCAACTGGGATCCCACATCCCCCTCCGTCCCCGGCGAGCAGAGCTAGACGGGTGGAATTGGAGCGCGTGGACGTCACGGTGACCGAGCTCACGCGTGAGCAAATCAAGTGAATTTGGAAGAGACCGACTTCAGAGTGCACAGACGAGAGGCGCACACATGCGTCTTTGTGCGTAGGGGAAGTGACTTTGACCGAGCATTTGTGACAATTAGAAGAGACCCTGTCAGGTGTGTGTGTGTGTGTGTGTGGGGGGGGGGCACTGATAAGTGAGCAGAGGAATAAGAGCACACTTTTAACTGACGCCTGCACGGCCAGAAGCGCTCGCGGCTGTTTTATAGAGCAATAAAGCGTAAAGCTGCTGCCCCTTTCCTTATGCATCCTCTTTATTTACATGTGTTGGGACAAATGTGGCATTTGCTTCCTTCCACTGTTGTACTTCCTGTTTTGACACCGAGCTTAAAGTCCAAATGATGTGCCTCTGTGTCGATGGTCCAAGATTTAAATATCAGCATCCAGCAGTGCTGCTGCTCTTTCTATAGACAGTTTTGGTATTTAAGTGGTGGTTAGCTGGTTGGATGGATGGAATTATTAAATGTGAGAGGAAAATGTCAGAATTACCATAACCTCCTAATTGGAAGTGTTATGTCCTGGTTTCCAAGCACCCATGATGGCAGGTTTTTGCTCCATAATCGGAAAACTCAGCAAAGCATTTCTTAGAAAGTCTTCCCAAAAACACAAAAACAATTCTGTGGACTTCCCTGAACTTCGCTTGGTAAATCCATTTCACCTAATTAGTGATTAGTGTGTTGTGGGGTGTGAAGATCTAGAGACCGCCATATCAAGCAGCTTAAACACAGCACTGAAGAATGATGTGACTCTCGCTTTAATACTTCAGATTAATTTGGAGCTAAATTAGTCTGATGTTCAGATTCCAGTAAGACCTAAAAAGCTGTTTATTTCCTCGTGCTGACTTTCACCTCCGACCCTGACACTTCCATTCTTTGGGCGCTGGTCCTCCAGGCCCTCCTCAGGCAGGAGCAGCAGTAGATTTGGCATTAGGGGGATTTTTCTGTCTGTCTGGATTGGAACTTTTACTTAGTTTGACAGTGCAAACCCTTTGGCTGTAATGGGAAAACAACCAAAAAAAAGTTCATCCTTGGAGGAGCTGATATCTCAGTGTTACTTTTAGTTTTCAATAAAAGTTTAAAGGGTAAAAATATGATTTGCAGTAGTTTTAAAATGTGGACAAGTTAGAACAAAATCACTTTTTAATCACACAGACATTTTTTATCATTTCCAAATAATCATAATCATGAAAAATGGCATTAATAGATTATTCACTTGACCAGTGATTGAGCAAGAGCTCTGAAAAGTAGAAGTTTTCCCACAAAGCAGGCGAGGAGCAGCTCCTCCATTCATATTTATATATGTTTTTAAATATGAATCACCTGTTACAGTGAAAAATGCATGATTATATGACTTAGTGTTTGGACTGTGGCAGAAGAGCCAACGGAAAATAACCAAAGCAGAAAACAATTAACACGCTGACCCGCAACTCCACCAGCCCTCCCTGCTTGGCGCTGACGTACTCCGTGGGCCGCCACGTCCTCAGCCTCCCGTTAGCATGCGCAGGAATGCATCTGCACTTATTGAATTGCTGAGCGGGGGACCCTTGCCTGGGGGTTAATGCAACAATTTAGTGCGGACTGCCTGTGGATGTGTTGCCGTGATTTGTTTGGTGAGTGTTGTCAGCCTGCAGGGTTTGGCGCTCTCTCGCCTCCCTGTTAAGTGGGAAGATGTAGTGAGTTCTGGAGGAGCTCCATCATTTGCCTCCCACTGTATCTGTGTTTAATAAGTCACCGGGAAGAAAAGACGGCTTCATGCATCATGGCTTTGCCTCCGCGCGACACGCTCGCAGTTTCTTTGGGATGCTAATCCCAAATAAGCACATTAATAACTGCAAAACTACTCTGAATGAAAAATTTAAGTGAAGTGCTGAGGAGAAAAAAAAAAAAAATCTCTCTTTGGCAAGTTGGTGGGGGGGGGTTCATTTCAGGCTAAAAACAGCCTCATGGTTTCCCTCACAGCCCATCACATCCGTCATGACACATTTTACGTCGGTTGCGAGTTGCGACCTCTGTTTCCTTGATGCCAGCGGTGTCAGCGAGGCCACAGTGACACGGTGTATAATGAGGATTATATTTAGGTGCGTCTGTGTACTGCCTTGTCTGGAGGCGCGAGTTACAACCCGTCAAAAAAAAAAAAAAAGAGAGAGACCCCCCCTTCTGCAAATGCCCCGGCTCGACACAAATTATCCCCGCTGGCATTCCTTCGGCTGCTGTCGGAGCGTCGTCGCATCACTTCGTGACTGATGGCGGTGCCCAGTGGGTGGATGTTTTTGGCGTATTTACCGAGGACTTCCACAGAAGAACACCAAATCACTGGTTCTGTGGTTCCATCCGCTTCCTGTTAACAATGGTTTTAACTCGATTAAAACACTTGCGCTGCTTCCCTGTCGTCCACCTTCAAGAGGAGCTGAAAGGTAAAAAACAAAAAAACAACGTGGTCTGTTGGCAGTCGCGATTGTGCCGAGACACAATGTTATCGTCTGGACACACCTTTTGTGGAACATTTTGCCAAAAAAAAAAAAAAAAAAAAAAAAGACATGTTTTTTTTTTTAACGTTTTTTTTTTTTTACATTTTTTTCCTGATCTGGACTCGACACGGCTGTCTGCTGGGCTGTGAGGCAGCTGTTGGGAGACTCACCACCTGGTGAGCAGCTTTGAAGCACACTTTGAGGATTAAATTATTCATTCAGAATGGCGACATGTATCCAGCTCGCCTCACGCTGAGGAGAGGATTTTACCTCCTGCGGCTCAGCTTTACCGGACAGTCTCCCGACACACGCGGCTTCCCATCCTCTCCATGAAAAACACTCTCCACAAAAGTTCAGGCAGAATAGGACGCACAGATTACGATGATTCCTGACCCGATAGAGCTGTGCGAGGCGTGAAACGTTTTATGATGGGCGGCCCGTTCGTTGCGACGGACGCCTCAGATCTGGGAACGACGGCGTCCAGCGAGAGGCCTGGACTTTAAACGGAGTCCCGCTTCCATGGAAATTAGGCAGGATATCCAGCTTTTAAATAAAAAAAATATATAAATAAAGAAGCTGTAATTTCGACTTTAAGGCAGAGGCAGCACTTTGAAGATAAACCCCCGCCTGCTTACAAAGGTTTGAGGCTACAAATTGAAAAAGAGATGTAGATTTTATTAATGTTGCAGGTGATTGACAGGAAATTAAAACGGGCCTGGACTGCAAAAAAGACGGGGATGGGCACTGAATTTTATTACTGAATATGTTTGCATGTTTGGGCTTTCCATCACTGGATGCTCGAAAATTTATGTGACTATATTTAAGAAAAAAATGGAATTATTGCAAATAGAGAAAGGCCTCGGTTGTCAATAAGACTTGGGTAAAACTGCCTTTAGTGTCATTCTTGGTTGTTGCTGTCATGACACAGGAGGGGATCATCCATAAATCAAAAAGGAAGAGTAAAAAAAGGCCTTTATTGATTTATTCTAATAGCAGGCTGCATGCTCGCTTGTGCACATGAGCTGTTTCCCGGTGGTGTGCTCCATGTGAGGCCCCAGCATGCGTCGCGCTGACGGACGGTCCAAACCCCGTATAATCTCTTTATGTGAGGACTATCTCCGTTACAGGCCAGTCTGGCTCCTTTTCACACGGCGAGATTTGGTCTGATTGTATCTCTGCTGGCACGCGTGAGCGAATCATTGCAAAAGTCTGAGCCCTGTGGTTATGTAATAATCACCCTGCCCGACTCCGCACACGACCGTTCCTGTTATCAAGCTCCAGTGGGTCATTTGCCACCATCCTAGCCTCGGTAGTCTCTCGCCTTCTGACCCATTTCTCCATCCTTGATGGAACGCTCTAACTCAACATCTCATTTTGACTCGTTTTTATTTTAAGAAAATATATGTTTTGTTGCGGGTTTATGAGGATTTCTACATTTCTGTTGAATAAATTCACCCCACGATTGATCAACATGGCCACCATCATGGTGAAAGCGCCCCAGATGTCTCATACATGCTGTACTCTCTCAGGTACTGTCGATGAAGCTTGAGGGTTCTTCCATGTAGCGCACGTTTAATAGCATTCCATATTTAGACATTCTTTAACCTGATCTGAGGGACTAAAAGGACTGATGGGGTCCCAACTGCTAGAAGATTAGCCTCAGCTGCAATCAGAAAAAGAAGATGATCCAGTGAAGAACACCCGGTACCGCCTCTGTGGCTCTTGTCAGCACCAGAGAGGTTTTCACTTGAACTAATTAGAATGTCAGAACCGAGAAATGGGCCAAAATGGAGAACCCTTGAATGTAAAGCGCAGCGAGACGGCACCTGTTGCTCTTCCAGGATGGCCTGAAATTGACATGTTTCAAGGTTTGCGCAGTGCTCGTGTCACATCTGCTCAAACACCTGTCCAGAAGGTTTGATCAACACTTCAAATGAGTTCCTCGCTTACACGGAAAGCTGGATCTTCCATGGCAGTCTTATTACATGTTTCTCTCTTTTCTATAGAAGAACAACAAGATTTCTCTCAGCCAATGGAGGAAGATCAGAATACCTCCTGGATAGTCACAAAACCACCAGTCAGCAGCGGCCTGGAATCTCTTTTTAAGTATTTATGAAAACTGCAAATGAAATGGAAGTGGGCAAAGAGTCCGTTAACTGTCTGGGTCAGGGCACAAACGATGTGTCTGAAAAGAGCTCAAACAGAGACAAGCAAACTTGAGGAAGCAACAGAAAACAACAGACAGAAGTCCCCAAAGCAAAAGCAGAAAAGTCACAAGTTGAACAAGAAACCTCAAAATGAAATACCGAGAGAACATAAGGGAGAAACTAAAACACATTCAACACAAACCAGATGAAATTACCAAACGTATCCCAAAGACAGCAGATCCCGACAGGCTCCAGGTCTGTTCATGATGTTCTGCCTCTTAAACATGCTGAAATTCCTCGAGGGTGAACAGATGTTGGGTCTCAGGTGTGAAGTGCATGTTGACCCCTGGGGTCATCGTCTCTTCTGTGTTCACAAACCAGTTGGGGTTCTGGGCTGGTTTTCCATCTTTGCATAATGTTTATCTTTCTTTAGCAACAATGACTGAATCCAAGAGGGCGGAGCCTGATTGACTCAGCGTATTATTACAGCTCTAATATCCAGTAGAGGGTAATTTCCTAGGTTCATCTTCATAATGAAATTCATTTATGCAATAGCTAGCGGGAAGTCAAATACGCACACAAAATACCCGTATAATCCTGGAGAGGACTTCAAAATGAGGTTTACAACAATTACAATTACCTCCCATCTGCCAGTTTATGACACAGTTATAAATATGGTATCAGATGGTGAATATGGGAACAAGCATTTTGCAGCAGATTCAGTGGAGCCGCTGAAGTCGCTGACGTTTTCCTCTTGTTTGCAGAAGGAGTCCATTAATTCCATTAAGTCGCAGACTCTCGTTTCAGTCGCTGCGCTGCAGAGTTGAAAATCCTCCTTTTTTTTTTTTTTTTTCCCCTGCGCAGTTATCCGTTGTCTCTTCTAATTCGAGTCTCACAGTCTGTAAGCTGGCGCAGATTAGTCGACTTATTCGTTACAGAGGGTGTCTGTTGTCGATTGCTGAGCTTATCCGGCGTGATTAATTCTAAGTTTGTGCGACTACCAAAGCAAACAAAGACCGGTCTTTTAAAGGGTTCCTTGCACCAGAGGATGCATTAAAAGATACGTGCAATATGTCATCAGCTGTGTGCATTAGGAGAATGTTAACATCAGCTGACGGAAACTTTGGAAATTTCGGTTTGATCAATCAACATCGGGCCGTTTAAGGTGAGTCAGTCGCTCAATTTATACCTTAGATCAAATCATTGATATTCAATAATGCAAACACATTACTCGAGCATAGATTCATACGTGTTATTTACACATGTACTACTGAGGTTAGTTCAATGTCAGGATCATGAATACATACCTTAAGCTTTGAGCCAGTGTGAGGCTCTGTTAGAGGCACAAATTAACGGGGATTGAGCAGAAATCAGCGTAAGAGCCCAGAACCACTTTAACTGCACAAACCTGTGAGTGTGTTTACCGACGCTGTTTTGCGCACATTAATGAGCACACACATACGCATGCACGTGAGGCCCCTGCGCCGCTAATGCGCAGTTTTGTTTCAGGAGGTCAGCTCCAAGCTGTTGACATCGCTCCCTGGCTGCTCGCGGTTCCGGGCAGAGCCTCATTATCACGGGGTCCGCTCGGAGCGGGGTGGGCTTCGTTAGGAAGCAGCTGTCAGTGCTGAGGGGGCAGAGGGGAGAAGCGGAGCAAGTGCGATTGGTTCACCGCCGCGCTCAAGGGGCAGCTGGCTGTGGCGTTCTAGTCTGCCTCTGTGTGCTAGCGCGTTTCGTCCTGGAGTCTGTCTGCATCCCTGCGCTTGAATTCCAAGTTTTAGATACTCAGAGCTAAAATGTTTCATGTGCTAATGAGACGAGATGTCTTTGAGGAGCACGAGACCCTTTGAGTTCAGCATCAATGCATGAAAGCAGCGCTCATTGTAAACACGTGAAACATTTAATACTCTTTATTAGACGTTCGCTTCTCCTAAAAATATAATCAGCCTGTGATATTAATGCAGATAAAATGGAGCCGATGGCAAAGAAAGAACAAAAATAAAAAGCAGAAAACTGTTTTTTAAAGCATATAAAGGGGAGTGGAGGATGAAAGTGTAGGACTCTTTATGCGTGTCACTCTCTCTCAGTGACCACAGCTAATGAGACAATACACACTGGCCAGGACTCAAGCTTGGAAAACTGCTCTTCTGGTGCACATTAGAATCCTGGCAATTCCCAAAAAAAAAAATAAAAAAAATAAAAATCTGGTGTCTGGGAGGAAAACAGAGCAATCCTCTGTGACACAGCAGTCATTAACTTGTGGGATTTACTGAAATACGATATCCTGTTGAGAAAAAGTTTCCACTCTGATGAGAGCAGTTCTTCCAACTTTACCAATTTTCTGCCCAGCGGAAGCCACGCGCGTCGGGCGGAGGAGCTGCCAATGCTTTCCTATTAGGAAATGTAATGGATATTAAATGATGATGTACAGAGGCAGCGTATGTGCCGCGCAGGGGCGAATTAAAGCGAGGGTCTGGCAGGGCGCGAAAATATTAGAGATGATATGGTTTTACTCAAAGAAAGGTGACGCGATTATGTAATGCGGTTCAGGCATTTCGTGGTTTGAAGCGATTGGGGCCGACGGTGGCTCGGGAGACCGGGCAGATCATCCAATCACGGGGCCTGTCGTCTCGTCGCTTCCTCTTGTCCACTTGGTGAGGAGTCCTTGGGCGAGCCGCTCTGCCGTGGAATGGGCTGTGTCAGGCGGGGTATTTGTCACATAAAATCAATGCCAAATGAAATACGGCACCTTTTAGAACCTATCTTACACCTCCCCCTCCACCCTGGCAATTTCGTACGTTTAAAATTTCTCGATAATTACGACCAGAGAATTCAGGTATCTGCAAAGCTGAATTCATTTATAAATACATTTAACACTGAAGTTATAATTGCTTCTCTTTCACCTTGTTCCCCAACTTGCAGCAAACACCAGATGCCAAAGTTGCAAGTAATATTTCAATGCGAAAATACCAAAGTTTCCTGAATGTCCCTGAACAGATTTGCATAAATCTGTGATTGGCAGGCAACGGCGTGAGACAAGATGTACTCCTCACAGGCTCCTCCGGATACTTGAGATCAATGCGTCCTTATTTCACAGTTAAACTTCAACTCGTTTGCATCTGTGAGTGAGACGTCCTCTGTCTGTCCAGAAGGCTCCCAGAGGTCGGGGGCCTTTTTCGTCCTCCACCGTGCGTGGGATCGATCTGGATTTTTCTTTTCCCCACAGCCAGCTTTGTGTAAAGATTGTAAAATAAAACCTTTACTTTTATTGCGAATCTCACCCGCTTCAGGCCCCTTCCTCCAAAAAGAGACGCAAAAGTCAAAAAGTTTGGTGTCCCGATGTGACGAGGTCTGCCTTTCGCTTTTGCTGTTTGCTTTTTTCCTCTCAGACAATCAGATGTGCCCAGGTGGAAGACGTTTAATCGCAATCTCAGGTTGGACTAGCATTTTAATATGATCACAGGGATCACAGCTAGAACCACCACAGAGAACTTTGACCATGCAAGTAAAATGAGTTCAGGAAAACTTTAAAAATAGGAAAAGAAAAAAAAAAAAACCTCCGGTGGTCATTTATCTAATCCCGTTTTTCTAAAATTCCCACCGCATGTCAAAACCTGACACTGTTTCCCTTCGCCTCCCCGTTATTCCGAACGGATCATTAGCTTCCGTGTGCTCCCGTTGGTTGGCCGTGTTGTTTCAGCGAAGCCGATGTGATGTGATGAGAGTGGGAAGCTCTGGAGACTAATTAAACATCCTCGAATCTGAAAATCTGTTCAAACTCTTCTTGTTTTCAGCACGCAGAGGCGGTGACCCAGGGTTTCATTTAATGTTTCTAAGTATCTATTAATGTTCCGCGGGTTCTGTTTAGAGGTAGGGGAGGCGCGGGAGCAGCTGCTGATGGATGGGAAACATTAGAGGCGCGGCGGGCACTGGACGCTAATATAAAACAGTCATACAGCTATTGTTTTTATTTATCTTTTTGCATATTTCATCACGTTTCCCTTTGGTGGAAGATGCTTCTGCTGGAGCTGCTTTTTTCCACTTTCCATCAAACATCTCTCTGAGGTGCTCCCTCGTAATCGTTTGGAATTTTTTTTAAGGCGCCACGTGCGATCGCCCTGCCGCCAAGTCTTCGCTGAATTTTTCCCATTTATCGCCGTGTCGTCGCGCTCGGGCGCCTCAACTAGGCACGCCCGCACGATATTTGTAAAGGAGGTGGCATTTTGTCCTCTCTGAGCAGCGTTCAGCTGCCCTCGTGAGACAAACGCTAGATTTCCCGAGCAAAGCGGAGCGCCGAGCGGGCTGAATGGGAGCTATTGAGGTGATGCGCAAGTGACCTTTAAATTTCACTCCTCCTTCATCCTTTCTTTCTTTGGACCCCCATTGCCGTAGCAACGCATATCAACAGCGCGGCCCCTCTGGAGGACACCGAATAACGGAATAGTTGTGCGCCGCTATCAGTGACACAAACTGATGCCTGCTAATCCACATGCTGTATTTGCATTTATATTACACCATCGGGCCATTACGGGCCGGAATCCCATCCGTCTGTCCGCGCGGAACGACAAACACGTGACCGCGTCTCCCAAAATAATTTGCCGGCGGTTTGATTGTTTAGCTCTGGTTTACTTTAAACACCCGCGATAAGAGTTCATTTGAATATTATCCTTCCATTGTCAGGACATCAGCCTCCTTCAACAAATTGGCATCATAATCCACTCGCCGTTGTCGGGATGAACCCTGGGAGAGGACAAAGTGCCGAATTCAAGATAAGATGCGCTCAGAAGCACTTTAATGTTTCTGCTAATCAAATTCTGTGGGACTTGCCAGCCCAGTCATTAATTTTCCATCGGCTCCCATTGTCAATCGCAGCCGTGTCAGACGCGAAACAGCCAAATGAAGAGCCGGGGAGCAATCAATAATATATCACCGAAATAAGTTTTATGAGAGGAATGTTTTTTGAATGAGATCACTGTTGCTGCGTTTGACACACTTCATTTCATCCTCATCTGTCAAGTTTAGCCTCTGATGACGGTGGATGCACGCAGCTTAATGGATGAGACGTGACAACTTTGAAAGTTTTGAACGGCGTGCGAGTCGAAAACGCTCCTCTTTGAGAGGAGGATGCAGAACTTTCCTTGTCGCCGGGTCACTTTTTTTTTTTTTTTTTTTTTTTGCCATCCAGGCCGAGCAAAAGGCTCTCGTCTAATTTTGACATTGTAAGTAAAATGTTTCAGACTGAAGAGCAAGTAAAAATGTAATAATGCCATAAATCATTCATGCTCATTGATTTATTATGACTGGGACATTTCCTGGAGCAGCCCCTCAGAGCCAGACCTTTAAAAGACATGGCCACTAAGTCGATAATAAGAATATTAGTGATGTCTGAAAACGCTTATACCTTCTGTATTCAGTTGTCCTTTAAAGTCATGGATGCAGTTCCAATAGTAATCAGATATCAACATGATATTGCTGTTACTGGACACATCAGAACATGGGCCTCAGTCATAGTGAGAAAACACTTATCATATGCATGGTTTGCTCTTTAAAAACCTAATTATGATGTTAGGTGTGAACATTGTTGTTTGCTAATGACATCCAGGAGACAGCCTTGATGCATAATCTGTGTTTAATTAAGAATAATTACTTTCCACTGAGCGGTCCAAATTTGGAACTGAGAGCCTCGATGAGCAGGACAGACAGTACGGACTTATCCATGCTGCGCCAGACCATCCACCCGTCTGTCCATCCATCCGTACGATGCAAGACTAAAATGATCAAATCACCTGAAAACCCATGATAACTTGGCCTTTTTGTACTCAAATTTCTCATCTAAAAAGGCCGATCTGCTGCTCAGATGGATCCATCTCAATTGAGCTGGTTCTCCTGACAACTAGCAGCAAAGCAGTGAGTGGAATTGAGCATGAACAATGCATGGGGATTGTATTTTTTCATTTTTATTGCTTGAATGGGAATAATGTGTAGGCCATAATATTTAAAGACACATGGAACAATCAAAACATCCATGAATATTAGTCTCCTTGATGCATCTGTATGTTTTTTTAAACAGGCGTAAATGTGACGCCCGATGAAATGGTTTGGAATATTTTTATTCATCTCATCATGTGCACTCGGCACACTGCACCACTTTAGTGGCTGAGCAAGTGTGTTTTCCTCCTAAATCGTGATTAAACTGCTGAACCACAGCAAATACAGATTATAATAAAGTCATGTCATTAGATGTTCATTTATAAATAATGTAAAAAAAAAAAGTGAATATCTGGATCGCACGAGACCGGAATATAATCAGAATCTATTACACACATGAAGCATGTTATTACGTTAGTACTCCAACAATGTACATCTGTGAACATCACTGTTATGTTATCATCATCATCATCATCATCATCTTCATCACCATCATCATCATCATCATCATCATCATCATTACAGCTCTTCATGGGAAATACTGTCTCTCTCTGACATGGAAATCAAATCACGGAACTGTGATAAATGCTTCATTAGCGCTGCTTTCATTTAACCCCAAACACACAACCCAGTGAGTCATCGCACACCAACTTGTACGTGTCACTCATTCACGCTTGGCAGTTCACGCTGCAGTTAAAGCCGCCACTATACCAGTAAGTGATTAGAATAAAGAGAAAGAGCTCCATCCAGCTCTCTGCCTGTGCATAGATCACACCCTCAACATCTGGTCTCCATCGGCCTAATTATTGCGACTAATGAGATGATAATTCCGACACTCGTGCTCTGCGCATGAGCCGCCGCATTCACGTGAAACCGAACTTTATGACAGGACTAATACATAAACCATCTTACTGATGGTAAACATTAAGCAAGCGAAGGAAAGAAAACAAAATGGGGGAGAAAGGCAGGGCGTGATGATTAACTGTGCCTTTACACAATCACGCCTGCGCCTGAAAGATGGTTTCTTCTGCCCGACTGTTTACTGGTTTATGAGGAGAGTGATGGGCCATTTCATTACCTCCGTAGTAATTAATGCGCAAAATTAAGCAGACTTTGATCAATTGTTGGGGGCCGCTGTTGTCAGAGATTTCATTATTTAGCTTCCAAATCTGCAGCGAAGGGCCGACGCGGGAATGCGGTAAAAATGTTAAGATGGAGGGATTAACTTTGTTGTGTTCTGGCTAAACTCGTCTCATGTTGTCAGCAGGTTTACGTGACACCTCACTGAGCTAATTACTGCGGGAGGAAAACTGCAAAGTTTTGAAAAGTGGAGCTCCTGCACGTACACAGACCAGCAGGACCGGAGCAGCGTGAGCCGCAGCCCTGCACCTCTGACCCTGGCTCACTACCGTGGTCTGGGACCGAGAGCAGCTATAACAAGCTGAACGTTAGTGGAGGAAGGTGATCTCAACAACAAATCAATTACGCTCTCATTCATTCGTACGGGGACAAAGACAAGAGCTCAACGGCCAATTAATGAGTGTGAAATTGAGAATGGTGGAAACAGAACAAATCTCACTATAGAATCATGTGTGCATTGTGTGGGTACCTGCAGGCTGCCTGAAGAATAGACCTCAGACAATTCTGCAAGACAATTCCAACATAAATCGCTTAATGGGTACAGCTTTGCTATATTCACTGACTTTAGATAAACCACTGCTTTTCCTTGATACTGTGAAATGATATATCTGAGGTGGTTTACAGACAAGAAAATCGGCCAAACGGCGTAATCACAGTAGCTGTGATGTAAACAACTTCACTTTTGTGAGTGACGGCAATTAGAAAATGATTATATAGTTTAGTGCTTATAGCGGTTATTTGATGGTACACAAGAGCAGCAGCTCTGCGTGTTCCTGCTGCTCTTGTTATTGGCTGGCTGTGAAGTTTTCATAGAGCTTTTCATACCCGACCCCCAGCAGGTTGGGATCCCTTTCATGGTGGATCTGGCGGTGGAGTGGCCTGCTGCAGTTTGTTTAACTTTTTAGCGGCTGCTTTGCAACTGGCAGCGCACCCCTGCTCCGTGTTTATGGAGGGAAATGCCAGCGCGCCCTTCACGCTGTGGAGGCGGATGGACGCGGCGGCGAGAGAGGGGCGCTTGCTTCAGAGCTCCACTCTCCCTTCTGCTGTCAGAGGCGCCAGAGAGGCAAATCCTCTCCATGAGAGTAGAAATAGATTGCCTTTCAGCAGAACTTGAAGGCAGCTCCTGTGCTGCATGACTCTGCATATCTCCCAAAACTGTATCTGGATGGTCGCATGATGTTTTGCATCCTGACTCGTATGCCTGTTGATGCCAGGTGATTTTTCAGAATGATGTGAAGTCCACATATTTGCGTATCCAAGGGGGCCCTAACCCTAACACACCCTATAAGGGTCAGTTTCAATAACTAATTAACAATAACTAAAAAGTAAACTTCGGTCGTCTGTAAATGTGTCTCAAATCGGTTAAGATGCGCTCAGAAGCTGTTACGTAACAGTCGATCTGATTTGAGCGATTCCACCGCTGGGCATGTCCTCCCATACAACCACAGGTACCGGTGCATGAATCCACCTATGGCTGTTCCCCCGAACAGAAGAGGGGGCGGTGCAAACCCAATCTGTGGGCGGAGCTATCATAATCTCTTTGGGATTTGATCAGGCCTGTAAGGCAGATGTGTTTAGAGTCCACATGTGCTCAATCTTTACGTATTTTCAACTAAAGCACATCTAACAGCTACGTCATCTACATATAACATTTTATACTTATGCTCCAGCTAGTGTTGTGCACCATGAAGGCACACTTAGCACCTATAACTCCAGTCCAAAGAGGTTTGGCCACAGGCCTGTCTGTAGCCCCTGTAAAGCAATTCTGACAGATCTTTAGCAGCTGCGGTATAGATCTGCCTCTGGCTCTGACATATGTTCAATGCACAGAGCAGTCGTGCCGTGGCTGCAGCAGCCCTCTCCAAAAACTGCCTTTGCCAAATGGCCGTGTGGTCTACACCCAGTTGGAGAAGAGCGGGGAGGGTCTGGCAGCGTCAGATGCGCGTGAAGGCGGCGTTGCCGACGCCGGGGACGTTTGGCGACTCTGGTCTGAATGTAGAGGTGATTATCCATCTGTGGTCCTCTGCCACTCAGCATGTCAGGTTTCACTTCAGCAGCTTGAGTGTCTGAGATGTGCCGTTTGGACATGCTGCAGGCTGCTTCACCTGTCCTGTGACGGGCTCCTTCTTTATGCTTCACGCTCCACAAGTAGCTGGAGCCGGTCAGAAAATAGCTCCATATAATCCCGACTGGAGTAATTGCAGTTTAAATCCTCATTTACTTGATGCCAATTGACCATCACATACTAGAGGGTTTCTTTCTTGGCATCTTTGCACAATATTTGGAATATTTGGGGGCTGTCTTAGTTCCAACCCATGAGAGGGACTACTCTAACGGAGGTCCCTGCACTGTTAAATGTATACATCAGGTGAAATTCAACAATTTACACCTCTTCTTATGCGTAGAGCCCTGCGGCAGCTTCTAGAGACAAATGTGGGGTGTACGGGGAGCACCGGCTGGATAAATGTTAATGCTTCTTGCCTGTTAGCATCATTATCATCATACTACAATTAAGATGTGCAAATATTAGATGCGACTAGATGTGGCTGCTGGGGCAGCTTTATGGTGGTTTAAATGCAAGTACGACGGCCATTATGGGAAGATCCCCTGCCCAACTTTGAGTGATTAATGAGCAAACACTGAAGTATTCTTCTCAAGGCAATATTATCCACAAGGAGCTGCAAGGAAACTTAAAGACACTCCGAGTCTGAATTATCCCCGGCTTACTGGAGTTTGACACTCGATCTCCAGCTCTGTCAATCGCAGGGATTCGAATCTATGCGACAAATGTAAAACAAGGCCAACTGTCAGCCGTGAGCCAGTTACCGCCTGCACGCTGAGGCATAATGATGCATAGCCATCACGCTTAAGCCCAGTCCAGGGTCTACATATGGAGAAGGTGTCAGGCACGGCTAAGGAAATTATGCAGTCCAGCGGTTCGCTGTCTCGCGTGGCATCTCAGCAACACGAGCCT
The DNA here is from genome assembly GCA_911728415.1 of Lagocephalus sceleratus. NCBI lineage: Eukaryota > Metazoa > Chordata > Actinopteri > Tetraodontiformes > Tetraodontidae > Lagocephalus > Lagocephalus sceleratus. Next base: position 982,854 of record CAJVRN010000030.1, on the reverse strand, counting down.
TTCCCGAAAGAAGAAATGACATGTTTGTGATGGAGCGCACACCTAGGAATACAAATGTGTCCTTTACCCCTGACTAGCCTACTGAGGATCGTCTACTCCGAATAACTGATTTGAAATTTATAACACAATTTTTCACTGAATCGACAATAAAGACGAGTAGATTTCTTCACAGTTCAGCTGTTATGAGGCGTCCTACTATAGAACAAAAGAAGCTATTAAAAAACGATTAGCAACGCAAGAAGCTGGATTAGTTCTCTTTTTTGGGAAAATGTTACGATGAATAAACTCCCGTTGCTTAACATAAATCTTGTAGTATTGAATCCAGGCCTGTGAAAGCAATGCTGGTAGTTTAGCTGTTGGCCCACTGTGCTCATATGTTACTTTGATCTAATAGCGTGGAAATACTGAGCCCTGACTATGAGCAAACAATGTGTTATCCATAAACTGACATAAGCGTCTTAAAATGAAAGCTTTTATACATTCTATAGTCCCACGTGAATAAGTGAGGCTTTTGAGAAGAAGAAGAAAATAACCTGTAATAATTTGTCCCTCCAGTCATGTGGAGATACTGCTCTGGTGTTCCTCTATTTGTCACTGTCAGCCTCCAGACTGAGGATATGAGAAGGCGGCAGGGAGAACGGGAGCAGTGGTGGTGGTGGGGGGTGTGGGGGGGGTTGGAGTGGCAGCGAGAGGAAGGAGAGTGTGAAGAAAACGCTGAATTATGTGATTAAGAATAATGAGTAAAAAATTGCATAAAGCCTTCTCCCAAATCACATATCAACTCGGCGGCTGGCATTATCCCCGAAGCATCTCATCAGTATTGGACCCGATCCCCCATCGTTCTGCAGTGCAAGTACACGTGCGCCCACCCACACGCGCGTACACAGCCGCAGCATCCCATTAGCGGCTAACGCGCCAGCCAACGTCTTCCTCTCTGTCTCATTTTGTCTGTCTCTTCCTCTTTCACCTATCCTTCCTTCTTCGGTAGTTAAAGCGAGGCCCCAGACGTCCTCGGCTCCTCCCGCTCTGGTGAACACAGCCGGCCCGGCCCCTTATCTTCAAACCGATGTTTGGAGAGGCGTCTCGATCACAACTTTGAGGAAAGGTCCAATGCATAGCAATGGGACGGCTTTGGGCTTTATTTGCCCGGCATTTGTTCTGCCTGGCTCCAGCACACAGCCTGTATAAACTCTCACCACTTGCTCCTCACACTCTCACCTTTCCTGTCATGTTTTCTCTTCATTTAGATGCATTTCAAGAGTAACTAAACCCCCAAACCCCGTTTTTTTTTCCTCTGCAGGGGGCTGGCTGGGCGTGTCGTAACTGCTCGTGGAGCCTCACTCTCACTTTTTTTTTTCGTATTTCCAGCATCAACCAGCCAAAGCCCAGTTGACTAGTTCCTCCTGATGTTTAATACCGAACTCCGATTCTTATTGACGTCAATATAATTTCGAGATGTGTGAAAATGCTGCACTGTCTCCATGTCTATTTTCTTTATTGTTATTGATGTTTTTGGCCCTTTTTAACATGAATCCTTGTCAAATCTGTGATCAGCGCTTCGCTGTGTCACTTCACAGATATCAATCATTGTGTCAGCGAGCGTGTGTGAATCATGTAGGAGGCGTGTTGCAGGAAAAGGATGATCACAGAGGATGGAGAGAGTACACAACAGCAGGATAAAAGTGAAGGTTTAGCAACAGAGCAGGGCTTCACTTGAACGGTGCACATCAGGGCGATCAGAGGCTCCACGTGTTGGAGGGTGTGCTCTGATGAGCTGGTGACCAGTCCAGGGTCTGCCTCACTCAGCGAGTACCAGGTCACACCCTAATTACCAATAGTCATGGGTGGTGGCTGGATGCATCGATAGATGGATGAATGGATGGATGGATGAATGCATGGATGGTTAAACAGGTGGAGAAGAAGATGGATGGATGGATGGATGGAAGATGGATGGATGGCTAATGAATGTTTGGATGGATGAGAGAACTCATAGTTGCGTACCTCCGCCTGTCTAATTTCCTGTTGATTGCTTTTAATCTCAAGTGTTCTCAGTGACAGACAGCTTTTGTTCATGTGTAGTACTGCCGTTAATCTGTTCTGCACAGTAGTTTGTGAAATGATGAATGTTTATTGAGGTGTTCAGTCACACAGAAATGCATTTTGGTGAAATGGTGGTGAATGTTATCACATTACATCTGCGCATGATTCTGTGTAAAACTGAGATGTTCCTCCTCACTCACATTTATCCAGCTCCAGTTATCCAGGTATCAGAACAGAGACACCTTGAGCAATGTGAATGATGAGTTTTCAAAAGGCAATAAATTAAATCATTGATAACGCTGCATGACTTGTGCAATTACAATAAATAAAAAAATCAAAATAACATTTTCTCATGAAATGTAGACGTAAGCTCACATGGTGAATCAACTCAATTCAATAAATTGCAACTTCAAACTTCAACAGACCCCCACAGGTCCTACTTCAGAAAGCAGTTTTCTCTCTAACAGGTTTACTGCTGGTGGAATATATAATAAATATAAACAGTGAAGCAATATTACTCTGTCAAAACATCAAATTTGAGCCGCAAATTCACAACAGCATGCCGATACGCATTAAATAGGATACAAGTATTGTAAATGAAGAGAGAAAATATGCTTCAGTCTCCCTAAACAACCTAAAATAAGCTGCCATTAGAATTAAAAGTTACCCACAGATATGCGATCAAAGAATATGGAATGTTGTGGTGCAGTCGCAATTGTGATGCTGGCATTTAAAGGATAATAAACAGGACGTGTCAGAGGACACACGTCTTCATCTCAGCATGACAGAAAGCTGGAATCATCCACTCTGAAGCCAAAGCTGTGTTCTTCCCTCATGTGTTTCATTTTTTTCCACTTTGTTTCCATCCATCTCTGCTCTGCCAAACCAATCACCTGGGAGAACATCACTATTTCACAGTGTGAAAGAGAGGACCACAGTGTCTGTCAGCTTTGTCCTCTCTCACCCTCCACATCTTTTCATTTGTCCTTCTTTTTTCTTTTGTCCAGCAGATTTTCACATTTGAAGAACTGACGGATGTTTTCCCGTGTAGTCCGGCATTGTTATTTACAGATCCAATTATATAAATAGTAACTTTAAGTTATTCCTTATTTTTGAGTAATGCTTTTAAAGGATTGAGGAAGAGTCATAGCAGTGCCTGTAAGGGTCACCCTGGTCCCACAGTCCAAAAACATGCTCAGATTGATTGAGGCTCTAAATTGTGCGTGTACTTTGGGTTTTTTCTGCCTCTCCCAGTCACTGCTGGGATACCCCAGCCACCCCCAGTGACCTCGAGTAAGAATAAGTGTCAGATGATGGATGGATGTTGTTCATCATCTAAATCTCCCGACTTGCCGCCCGGATCACGGGGCTCTAATGGCAGCACTTTGTTTGCTTCAAACTCTGATTCAAACCTGAAGGCCATCGATCACAACCGTCTTTAAAGGACCTTTGGTTCAGATGAGAACAGTCTGCGAGGTTTTAAGTCTCCTTTGTAAAGTCAGTTGGGAATCTCCAGATGTCTTCACCAAAAGTCCTTCGTTGCATCGACCCCTCCTGGTTTAGCAACGTTAAAAAAAGCAGCCAAAAAAATAATCCAACCATGAACTTTGACTGCTGATAACTGCTTTTATGCACTGCTGGTTCATAATCAATCATCAATCAATCAATCTTTATTTATATAGCGTCTTATACAATCAAAATTGTTTCAAGGCACTTTACAGAATCCCAGGGCCTAATATAGAAAATCATTACATACAACGCCTGTAATTGCAGTTGAATTCATGTATCTAGATCAATTCTTATTTTAAGTTATCTATTCCTGTTAAAAGTAATATTTTAGTAATGCATAATTTTCCCCCACAAACTTTATCAACTCCACATTGCTGTATATAAAATAAATGTGGACGAAATGTTTGTTTGTTTTTAATGCTTAAAATGTGACTATTTAATTGCACTGCTTGAGAGATGTTTTCTAGAGATGAATAAGGAAAAACACTTTTTTCTTTTTGCATTTCAAAGCACATGTTAAAGTATGCTTACAGGATGAGTGGTTATGGCCTCCTGATGCCATCAAATGTCTTTGTCTTTTTTTTTGTGGTCTCAGATAAAAGATGAATATTAATGTAGAAAACAATTGTTAAAGAAAAGAAGCATATTTATGATTATTCTGATTTCACCGAGTTTAATGACTCACAGTATGAAAGTAATGTGTCGTTATGAGAATTGCATCTTGATGACCTTTTTCCCTGGAGCTCCTATGTTGTGTTTACCAACACATTTAAAGCATATTTCCAGGCTGAAACCTAGGTTTAGAATATAAATGTACATTATTGAGGCAGAAATGTTGAAAAGGGCAACATTACCATCGCTTATGAAAGACTGCAGTGATATTTGAGATGCTGTGATATGTAATTTGCAAAAACCTAAAGGAAAAACATGCAGGCTTTTGAGGAACACGCGCGCGCACACACACACACACACAAGAAATCATACATGTCTTCCTTAATAAATCGACTTAAACCCAATTGTAACTTATCTCTTAATGATGAAACAGTCCGTTGAGGTTGTGAGGACCAGCCAAAATGGCCCTTTTGTAAAAATGTCCTCACTTTGCTAGTAGAATGTGTTTTGGAAGTCAATATGTAGCAAATACACACAAACACCCACACACTCAAGTGTGACACTGTGACCCAACAAAGAACAAAAGAAGGTTTAGATTGTGAGCCCCCCTGCAGAGAACCCATTACCAGGTGTTCCTGTCACAGGATTGTCTCGAGTCTTGCAACAGAAATTGGAAGGAAACATCAGAAGCAACTGAGGATTTTTTTCTTTTTCTTTTTTCTTTGTTTCTCCATTTTATTGTTTTGAGCATTTCTTCCTGGCATCATGAAATCCTGAAAATGAGAATTGTGAGTACTGCAGTTATCATATTTTTAATGTTTCATTGTCTTTTATGTTTGTGAGCCAGAAATCGTCTATTTTAAATGCTTCCATATACGTGGCGGGTGTGTGTGTGCACGCACGTGTCAACACAGCGTAAAACAAAACAGTTTAATCACGCTACAAACCCTAATGCAGCGTTGCAGAGCAGCGGGGCCTGTCAGGGGAGCCCCGGCCTCCCAACTGTGTCTCACATGAGCAGTCCAGTAAAATTAGTTGATGATTGATCCCACTCTGGTGGGAATGGAATGTTCCTTTTTTTTCCTTTTCTTACTTCTAAACAGATATTGTATTCAAATAGAAGAGCAGTCATTGACTTGGTAATCCCCACGCCTCTGTAGCTGACAAGGAGGAGAAGTCAAGTGTTGTGTTTGTCTGTGTGCCACGCTTATCTCTGCCAGTCCCTGCAGGTCGGCCTTGTCAATGCATGTAGCTTTGCTACGCTCAGCTGTCTCAGATATTAAAGAGCGCTATCTCTGAGGTGGCCATTTGGGGAGACAGGTCTCCTTTTTTTACCCCAACAGAGACACTTTGCCGTGATATTATTGGGTGTTTTCACCCCGTCAGCCTCAATGCACTTTTAAAAGAATCAGAGCTCTGTATATGGATTTCAGCCAATCACATTTCTGTAGCTTTTTAAAACTAGTTTTTAACACACTGCAACACAAGATTCTTTTCTTTTTTTTTTAAACAAAACTATTTATTTTTATCCCTGCCTTTAAACCACCAGCTCTGTGTGTGCCCATTAAGCTGTAATTAAAAAAGCAAGCCCCGAATTTAATCTCTACTTGCTTAAGTCCAGTGGCCTGTTATGTACTTATTAAAGTAAATTATCTCTGAAAATGAGTCTAATCGAGGTTTGGGCTCGTGTTAGCGAGACTCCTGCTGGGCTCAAATGTCTAATTACACGAGAGCGCATCTTGATGGCAAGTGTAGCCCCTCACACCCGCTTTGTCCAATCAGCAGAGGCAACAGTCGAGCGTGCATCCCAGCCAATCGCTTGTGATGAGCAGGAGATCAAAGCAATCAAAGGGTAGATCATAAGGAGAGAAGAAACAGCAAAAGGAGCTCGTTGTACTTTCGCTGGAACTGACCTTGTTTCCATGGAGGCGATTCAACCAAACCGAATAAAAGAAAAACATTGTGAGGCAGAGAAAAAAATATATTTCCAGACATTTGAGGTGGACGAGCACCTGGCAATCAATAATCTGTAGAAAGACCGATTTCACACATACATTTTCTTTGACGTCTAAAGCAAACCATCTTTATGAATGCGTGGGTTATGCGCACGCAGCAGCGTGTGGCGTCTCACACTTATTAATCTTCATCTGAAAGTCTTTGTCCAGGACAGTTTTGTTTCACTTACTGTTGTTTTTCCTCAAGAAATAAATTGAGTGGAAATCCTCTTTCAAGGTGGGTCATTACCAAAGCCAGGCAGAGTGATTTCATGGCAGCAGGTTGGAAAATGGCCCTTTGTAGCACCAACATTTACATAGGGAAATGCTGATGGTCCACAATAACAAACGCCATCGCCGACAGAGCCGCGCTGCCCGTTGTCTCCCCCTGACACTTGATAGTAGTGCATGTACAATTATGCATAATGCACTAATGGCGGTTTCTCATAACTGTCAGAAGAGCAGCGGGTAAAGTGTTTCCTTTGCAGATAACTTGATGCTCACACCGCCGCCACGTTTTCATTTCTGCTGACGGCAGTACCCCTGACAACAAAATTGCATCATATCAGCTAAAATCCCGCATTGGCCATCCTGACAAAGTTATTGAATGAAAAAACTTTCAAATTGCTTCTTTGAAAATGATTATCAAAGTTTTCCGTGTAGAAATAAAAAAGTAAAATTAGAAATACAATAGGGCTTCGCACCGCTTTCAGTGCTCGGGCCCTAATTAATGAAAAAAAAAAAAAAAAAAGTATATATATATATATTTATTTATTTTAAAATATCTATCTATATATATATATATATATATATATATATATATATATATATATATATATATATATATATATATATACACATAACGTAAAATTCAATATAAAAAATAAATAAATTTCAATTTTAAAAAAAGACATTTTTAAACATTTGCAATTATTAAAGTTTTATCCAGAGTGGCTGTAAAAAGAAAAGGTGATGCTTCTCCTACTTTTAGGGAGCAAAGCAGAAATGAAGTATTTATGGAGATCTATATTTCATGCTGTCTGGTCCATGAGGATTACAGTGGGACACATTAATGGCCAGAAGCAGCCATTACAACAACAAGCTGATGAAAAATTCATTATGTTTTCTTGCTTAACTCTGTTAACTGTGTCAGAATGTATTTAGCAACAACAAAATTTACAGTTTAAATAAAAAGAAAAAAAAGCAGACATGAGTTATCATATTGGCTTAATGCATATTGTAATATCACTTCACCCGTCACATTCATTAAAAGTGAAACAGACTCCTCAGTGTTGCAAAGTTAACACCACAGTGGTGTCAACAGGTCCTCGGTGCCAGGTTAAAACCAATAAAAGGCTAATTAATGTCAGGTATTTTTATTTATTGAATAATTTAAGTGGGCTATCAATGTCAGGGCAAGGGGAAGGCTAGGATTAATAACACCTCTCTAGTGAAATTCTAAAGTAATGTTTACTTACTTTAATTTATTGCATGCAATAACTGATTTCTCGGGGTTTTTTGCTGAATATTTTCAGCCTCACATCGCTGCTCACAAGTTCTGCTTTGCTGAATCTGAAACGTGTTGAGAGTAAAGCCAAATTTTAGTTTTAGTTCAGATATTTTTTTCCACAGTTTACCACCATGTCCTTGATACAAACTATTTTTGTGATATGTATGATATTCAGCAGTCTTAGTTAATTAATCAACTGTATTTATTTCCATCCTTTTTCCCTTTTAAATGCTGAAACACAAAGAACACTCCAAATGGCAAAGTTGTTGAATTAGAAGCAGCGGTTTTCTTCTCAGAAGTCGTTTGTAGAGAGTTTGTGTTTATTCTGGCCCCCCTTTGTGTCCTTGCAGCGGAATTCTGGAGCTGTGATGTTTTTTAATATTGTCTGCTTGTCCGTTTGCAGTTCTGAAGGTTGAAACTTCACAGCTAATCACGTGTTACTTGGATCGAATGAGTACAGTAAGTCAAACTCACTTGCGCTTTCCAGGAGAAAATAACCGCGACAGAATCATCGATTGGCGAGAGGCGGCACTCCCGAAAAAAAAAAAAAAAAATAGTGATTGAATTTCAGAATCTCTCCTCCAACCATCGAAGCCAAGTTGCTTTTTAATTTAAAATTATCTTTTTTTTTCTGTGTGTAATAATGACGAGGGTTACAGCGTGCCCCTCGTCTCCCCCCCACTCCGGGGGCATCAGTTACCCGTCTGCCAGGCATCACACGTCGTCCACTGGCTCCCAACGACATCCCACTGTTCTCGACGTTGACTGGCAGGTCGAGCAGCGAGCGCGGGCAGGAAATCAATAGCGGAGGACCTCCAGACAGTACAGGGGGAGTCTTCAAGGAACTGGCCTGCTGGACACTGCCAATCACCAAACACAAAATGTAAGGCCAGTCAGCCATGAACAGATGCTATCTCCAGGCAGAAACGGCGGCTTGGAACATAGATGGGTTTACGTTGAGGGGGAAAAAGTTTCTCCGACATCCAACAGAAGGATAGAAAGTTTTCTGCAAATTTATTTGCATCACTTAAGCTCATTCATATGCTAAAACTCAAGCGGAGTCGAGGACCTGTGGGATTTGGTATTACCAAATGTCGGCTCTCTATCTTAGCGTGCAGTTGCACCAGGTCTGACAGTCTAAGCATGACGGAGCAAGCTTATTAGCATCAAGTAAGCCATTCCCAACCAGAGGAAGACATAGATGCACACAAAGAATATACAGCCTTCACCCTGGAGCCTCTTAAAAATATGGCCTGAGGGACCCTTGAGGCTTAGCGGAGTTATGGTTTGTCCTGCACAGAGATGGGCTTTTTTTTTTTTTTTTTTAAGTTTTCAAGGATACGCTGTTGGGTTCTGTTGGCCCGCCACCAAAACAAGCGTTCGCCGAGAACGGTGACAGTAAATCAGGTTAAAAAAAATAAAAAGAAACCTCTCTCTCCGTCTCTTAAATGCGCGTCTTCACGACCCGTCCGCCGCTCAGGCCGGCGCCGGCGTTTCACTGCCCTTGCAGTTTTCTCCTCAGCGCCGCCTCACAATCAGCGACCTTTCGAACTCGGTCATCTATCTCGCTGGTCAAAGTATATTGAGATGATTCATTGTGCGCAAGCCTCAAGGGTGTGAACCTGATGAGATAATAGAACAAAGATCAGAGCCACTCTGGTAGCAGTTGAACAAACACAACGGGGCCAGTGGACGGAGGGCACCTTCACCTGAGATGTTGCCTTCTGGGGGGGGGGGGCCTCTTCAGAACAAAACCTTGGATCTGCCACTACTCACAGCCCCCCGACTGAATGGTTATACATTTGAACACATTTCAACCGCCGTCACCTTGGGCTACCGCCACGCACCTGCCTCTCACATGCAGCTAGACACAAAGCCTCCGCGCGTTTCCATGGCGACCGGCGGAATTAAAAAATGCGTCAAAACTTCCCCCCATGCACCCGGGCAGACACAGGCAGGCGCCGCGCTCTCCCCCGAATCCTGAGAGAAGCACGCCACGTCACATCAAAGCGGCGCGGGCGCAGACGTCGGGCGCTGATGTACTAACAACCTCGTGCACGTGTCGTCACCCTCGGCCCGAGACAATGGAGCCGCGCCTCCTCGTGAACTGCGCTGCTGCTGCTGCTGCTGCTGCTGCTGACGACGGCGGGCCTGTCACCCGCTGCCCGTCTCTTTACGATCTATTTCTAGAAGGCGCTCCTGATGCCGCGAGAGGCGCCGCTCCGAGGCTGTGCGTGTTTGTGAAATGGGCTGGAATGAGATGTGGAGCGGGACGGGAAAGGAGGCGCTTGTGTCTTATTTTCACCTCTCGCCAGACGCGACTCCCCTTCAGTTTCATTTGCCGCTCTCCGTTTTTCCCGAAGGTTAATGAGACGGCGGCACCTGAAGCTGTCGTTGCTTTACCGTCCATGACAGATCAGGTTAGCATTAATGCGCCGCCGCCGCAGCCAGGCCAGGCCAGGCGTGAGACCCCGACGGTGTGACTTTGGGGCTCGCCCGTGACTGTCTGACCCGTAAACATAACCCCAGCCCTAGCATACTACGACGGAGCCTGTAGTGTTCACAACCTGTGGACAAAGCCTTCAAAGAGCCCCACGGCAATGTTCTGACAAAAAAAAAAAAATTGCTCACTGACGGAAGATCAGATCACAAACTGTTGGCGCGTTCCATCAGGAGAGGACAGAGGTAAAACTCCGGTCACTGTGAGCCCCCTCCCAGGAACGCACAAAAGCGGTTGTTCCAGCCAATCAGAGGGCGGGATTGGCCGTCCATTGTGTTTCAGTGTTTGGAGCAGCAGAAGTAGAGGCGAGAGACCTCCATTCTCTGATTACCTTATTCTGATTTCCAGAGTATCCATATAGAAAATGTTTTGAGCCAATTTCCATTTTTCCTTTTTTATAAACAACTTTTTCACACCGTTAGTAGTAACAGTGTCAGTGTAATGACGGGATTTGTCTTTATAGTGATGATGATTATCACTATCATGATTATTATTAGACCAGAATCACTTAGCTTGTCAAAAAAAGAATGTCTTCTAAAGAAATAATAATCCCGTGTCTGCATGGCTGCACATGTCTAGACGCCGTCATTTTAAACATTTACCATGCTTGTTTTGGATTCACTTTAATTTAACTATGTCAGGATTGGTACTACTCCCCTAAAAGCGAGCGATATCAATCTTTGCCGGTTGCCATATTTTGCTGGCTCCAGATTTCACAAATTGGTAAAACATTTCGCAGCATGATTTGCTCCATTTACCTGTGATTACTGTTTTTATTTGTGACTCAAACTGGCAGCTGTGTAATCAGACCCATTTCATGCACAAATAAAGCTCTGTTGTGCGTGCTGTAAGCACACGCAGATGAGGGCAGGAAGCATATGTGGAGAAATCCAGCAATAATATTTAGATTAAAAACGCGTGCACACACGCACGCGCACGTAATAATGCTGTATATGTTTTCAGGATGAATAATTCACTCTTTGTTGAGCTCCATAGAAACGCAACACTACATGTGTAAAACATGAATGGAAGCTAACGATACACGTGGTTTGATTATGGGGCAATCAGATTAATCACAGGGTGGCAGTAGATTAATCGTGATTAATCACAGTTCAATAATGTGCCAGGTAATTCCAATTTTCCCTCTTTGTTGCCATGGAAATGGAAAGATAAACCTCAGTAGTTTGGTGCTGCACTCGCACGGCGGGCCGGTGGGGTTGAATGAAACGAAAACTACTCCCTCCACTCCAAAACTTGAACGTCCCGTGTTAAAGTGCTGATTTTAACAGCCCGAGCTGATGCCCATATGTCGCTGCCTGTATTTCACTGCAATGAAGAGCAGCTTTAGAAGCACTGGAGGTCAGGAAGAAGCAGCTCTGCAGACAAAACAGCCATTGTTTATCTGAAGCGTGGGCGCCGTCATCGGCTCCCAGAACTGTGCTGACAGGTGAGGGACTCCTCGCTCAGCCGGGCCGCTGACAGGACAGTGGTTTCAGCGCACTGGCCTAAAGGCTTCCCTCTCCTCTGCCTTCGCCGGGGTGTCGCGGGTCAAGCAGAAGAAAACGCTAAACTGCTTGTTATTCCTCTCTGCTGTCACCCGGAAAGGATTTGGTGAGAGACAGATGAGCCCTGCGTGGATAAATGCCAAATCGTTTAAGACGTGCTGATGCTTCTGCCAGCTCACGTGGCATCAGCGCTCCTTCAGGAAATATTAAAGCATTAAAGGGAAGTTTTTGCATGTTTTGAAACAGAAATTCAAGAGCCCGTGACAAACATCTCACCCTGACCCCTGCCACAGACACCACACGGGCCAGTATCGTTCCTGTCTGTCCCCATGCGTCCCAACAGTGGAGGCTTTTTCTTTTTCAGGAAACACTGTTTTGCTAAGTTTCAGCCTTCATTGGTCATATTTATTAATAAGCCAGGGAAAAAAGCATTGATTTTTCCGGCGGAGGGCGAGCTCCGTGCTGCGCGATAGCCGACCCCCCCACTGTTCCTCACGAGCAGGACTCTCGCTGTGCACCAGTGATTGCAACATATCCTCCTGATTACTGTCAGCGAATGTCATTACGGTAGGTGTGTTTTCGTATGCGCGTGATTGGCCCCGCACCGACCGCGGGGTCGCCTCTTCGTTGCTCTGCAGAAATATGCAGAGCGCTTCAAAGTTAACCTCCGCCTTAATCGCGACGCTGCCGCCACCTCCGCTGTTTTGCATTTCTGGATGTAATTGGACGCAGATGTGGGGGCCCCGTCGCAGAGGTCCCAGAAAACACATTAGCATTGCAAAAGTCCAGACATCTACCCAAGAAATTCGGTTTGAGGAGTACGGTCTGACCACCACCGGACACTGATCGGAAGTAGCAGAGTCCTTTGACTCATGAAGACACGTGGCTCCGGACACTTAGCTGAAAGAGAAACATTTGAGTGTGTGTGGAGAGGAAAGATCTCGGTGTTGATCCATCTTGTGGAGCCCTGGAAGGTTCTCCTCTCCACATGTTTAACAGACTGTAAACTGGGCTTAAGTTTCACCTCTTTGTCGATTCAACAAGTCGAAAAGACGCGAGGTTGCACCTCCGATGTTGTTATACCTCAGGGTGGTGATTCTCAGAGGATTACAGACTGAAAAGACCCGAGCGCTCCAGGTTGTTCCCAGAGTGAGGGCATGCAAGTCTGATTGGCTGATATTATTGTGGATCAGCCCACAAGTCGATATCAACACATCATCACATCCTGATATCCACCCCCCACCCGTGTGATGCTAATTGTGGCCTAACCTGTTTCTTTTTTGCTCTAATAGTTGATTAAACAAATAAACCATAGGCATCTGCTCTTTTCATAAATAACTGCAGGATAATTAGCTTGATAATAAGACAGGCAGCGGTTTGAAAGCAGCATTTCTGATAATAATGGCAACGACGTATGCAGAGCTTTGGTAAAAGGAAATGTTTACCGGATCCCTGTGAGGTTAATTGCTTGATTTGCAGTCAGTTCTCTGTAATTATCCTATGTATCGTTGTGAGCTTTTGCTTTTAGTTAGCATTAATTCCAGTCCTTAATGTGTATGTTTACTCGAATAAAGTCATGCACTGAAGAAAACACTCTTCCAAATAACCATACTAATCTACAACCACAGTGTAAACACAGAAATGCCCAATAAACATGTTATATAAATTACTCCCACAACCCCATCACAAAGTCCCAATCTCAATTATTTCCCCTCTGCTTTGAGATGTCTCTCACTCAGTGGTTATTAAGCTGAAGTGTTTTCATCCACTCTAGTCAATGAATCAGCTTTATACAGAATCTATTTAGAAAATAGAGATTTTCAATGTTTTAAGTGACCAAAAGTGACATATTCGAGGATGGAACCTTTGGGACATCTGCCTCGCTTGATCCACTTTTATGCAACATTGAACAGTGCAGCCTTGATGGCTGATTAGGCCACGTGCACTCTGTTCTCCATTTAAAGAACGTGTCTGTGCAACCGACAGACTTTCAGCTCTCAGGTAGGGACTCATCAATCATCACATTTCCTCTGACATTAACTTTTTTGTCAATGTCTCTGTCTCCAGTCGGTCTGTAGGCTGAAAGATTTGAAAGGCACTTTTTATTTGCACGCTTTTAACTCCGCCCAGCCGGGGTAATGGAACTGGTTGCGTGCAAGCAATTAATGCAACCGCGATGCCAAAAGTGGTGCTTTGTCATACGCTGGTGATACATAATCATTATATGGGATGTAGCGCTCCCAAACTGCAGTTCTGCTCTTAGGTTAAGAGATGCTGTTTCCAGTAATATAATTATTTTCCTTCAGCTATCTGTGCCTTCATCTGTGGTCGAAGTACATTTGCACAGAAGACTGTATCATGAAACCAAACTTGTTTGTATTTCATGCTTTTGTGTACAGTAACTCCACTTCCAAAATTTCTCTTCTAAGCAACACCTCCACTAATTTATCTTACCTCCAATTTTTAACTCCCTGGACTCTAACTCCTGTCTACTCTTGCCCTTAATATGAAGGAATTTCAATTGCAATGAAGCCCCTAGGCTGACAGCCATGAGATTAGTATGAATGTATTACCCCCTTGGGTGCCATAGCCTGTAATAAGTTCCCCATTAATCATATCCATTGGGGAAAATTTGTTTAGGCCTTAATTACATATCATTAAAATTGGTTCTGATTCTCCGAGATTTGAGCTGCACAATAAGTCTTCACACTTTGGGATTTTTTTTTTTTTTTGCCTTTGGTCATTCTATAAACTTGTGCTACTCTTCCTCTTTACTGCCATGTATTCTCAAAGCATCTGAAAGCACCCTGAAAACAGACTTTATCTGTCAGGTATTTAATGGAAAACTTTAATATCTGCTGTGTAAGAGTACCATACCTTGAAAACTGTCCAAGATAGGAAGAAAGACTTCTGTAACTGCTGAGGTGGCCATCTGCCGCAATTTAAGTCAGCCTAATGATTTTGTATATTTGGAAATTTGCAAATTGCAGACATGCTATATTATATCTTGTGTTGAAGTAAAAAAATAAATTAATTAATTAAAAAAAAAAAAAAAATATATATATATATATATATATATATATATATATATATATACACATATATACATATACATATATATATGTCTCCATTGTAGAGGCCAGAAACGTAAAAATTAAATGTGATTTTACTGTATCCAAGGAAGAACTAATGTTTATGAGTTTGTGCTCATAAAGCTATACTAATTGTGTTTAGTTCAGTTTGCGTTAGCAGTCATAAAAGTCTCTGAGGCTGATCCCAAGGTTTCTTCCTGATAAAAGAAAGCTTTTTCTTACAATATTGACGGTAAGAGACACTGTATAAATAAAGCTGAATTAAATTGTCAGTGACTGAACTGTGACAAGGACACCCGAGGAAGTGGTAAATGTTAGTGAAACCCTTAAGCCCGACCATGGGCACCCATTTAGTGACTTTTCTACTAAATCTTTTATGATGGTTTTGGGTTACAGGTCCTCCAGCTAAGTATTTGTAAAAACCACTAGTTTTAGATCAACCAAAACTCTCTGCTGATTGTTCTGCACTTTATTGGTTGAATTATGGTTGCCTTTAAATCTCTCCATGAACTTTCCAAAATGCCTTAACGTCAGATCTAATAATGGGATTTGCAAATTTGGTTGAATTCTATTGCAGCACACCCACATCACATCATCTCCACCACACTGGACATGGAATGTCTTTTCTCTTGAAGACCCTGACTGAGGTCTTTATGGTTTTACTGTGTTCACTTAAGGAGACCACCCTGTGAGGAATGACCCTATTTGGGAAACATTATATCTGTGGTGGAAAGTGATTACTTAAGCTGCTGTAACTTATGGAATAGAAGAGCACAGACATTCATAACACACACACACACACACACACACACACACACACACACACACACACACACGCGCACACACACACACATTCACTTCTATGTTATATGTCTGTGTGATAACATCACACCAGCAGGTGAGAGTCATTGATCTACTACTACCATTTCACTATATCACTGTTGCTATTATTAATAATATAATTACCACTACCACTTGCTATTATTAATAATATAATTACCACTACCACTAATTACCACTACCACTACCACTACTATTAATGCTACTGCTATTCCTACTTTACTACTTACCAGTCCTATTATTAGTGTTACTACTACCACTCCTATTAGAACTACTAATTTCCCTATTAACCATCACTACTTTTACTAATACTACTGTAACTACTAAATTGCTTCCTTTCAATAATACCACTATTGTTATTACTACTACTATTACTTTACTACAACTCCTATTTCATTTATTAGGAGAAAGCTTTATATTGTCACTTGGTCATAAAAAGCTTCACCCTCTTGATGCTTGCTCATCGGCACTTCAGGTTTGTCTCTTAAGTTTTGTCCATCAGACGACTTAACAAGGATGTTCAAGACCAAACCCAAGGTGACAATTGAGCGTGCACACGTGCACCTTCATTAAAAGTCCCGTCACAGCCGCTGCGCTGGCATAAGACACCACAGAAGGCCTCTGCTTCAGCTCCGTGCTCCTCTGTAGAGCGAGATCGCCCATTTGTCAAAAACCGGGCTGGATCCAAAACTGTTTATGTGATTCAAGTGATTATTGTCATGGCTTTCATTCAAATCCATCTAACATCTCAGGATGTGACTAGCCTTGGCTATGCAGCCGGAACCTGGTGGACACCGGAAGTATGAGGAGAGCCCGCGTGGAACATTCAGGCAACCCTTTCTTGCATGGATGTGTTGCTATGTGTGTTCGTCCTCCCTGACCAGGGGAGTAGGAGCTAAGCTCTCAAAGTGGAACAGTGCTGAGCATTGTGTCTAGCTTCAAACCTCCACACGGACCACCTGTAGAGTGTTCCTGGAAATGTTTTGTGCTATATTACACAAGAGTGCGGCTTTTGTGTTTTGTTATCCAGCTGGTTTTGAGGAGGAGGAACATTCAGTCACTGGTTTCCACCACAGAAAAGAGGTCACTCTCCTTCATTGTGTGGTCTCCTGTTAGAAACCTGGCAATGCCAATATTTGGAGCAATCTGGCTCAAGATGCCAAGGGGTGTATGGGACCTCTGGGACCATTCGGGCTTTTACAGCATGAGCTAAATCCAAGACTTTGGTGAGCCTGATCCCACAGACCTGGTTCTTCTCTGTGTCTGAGCAACGGTTCCCTCTGTTGTGTTAATGGAGCATGCGTGGGAACCATGTTTTCCAGTGTTTTTAATACTTGTCCTCTGATTTAATTGTGATTTAATTGTGAGGCATTAGAGATCCAAACACGCTCATGCTGGATTAAATGATTCATGTTTCTGCTTGAAAAACAAGAGTTCCTCAAAAGTACTCTTGTATTTGACCCTGGTTTACTACAGTTATTATTCACAAGGAACTGGCTCAACACTTTTGGTTCTTCAGCAACTATTTTATAGTGGGTTTATTGACTGATTTTACTTAATGATGTCTCTGAGGGGGGCAGTCATATTTGTAAGCAGCTAAAGGGTGGATGCTCGACTATAGCAGTGACTTCTTCTTTTGTTGTTTTTTTAACTTTTAAGGATCATTAGAGGTATAATAATAGTGCAACTTTTCTGAAGAGGCACCAAGCCAATGGTAATTTGTCAAATAAGTTTTCATATTGCCATACAAGATTAATTTCCATATCCTGTCCTATTTCCCTGAGGACCGTTTCCCTTCAGTAAGCAAGACGCAGGTCATAAAGACACCCGCCGGAGCAGGCAAAACGTCCTCATTTAAAGCTTTTATTATGTTTAAAGAACACATTGTATGTAAAAAAGTAGGTCTTAAACCAAGACAAAAGGACTCTTGGCTGTAAGATTGACAGATCACATAAGAGTCTTATGGAGGGAAAAGGCATACATATGTGGAGTTAAGGCCTACTTTTTTCCCTTTTGGCCATGAGAGCGCACATAAACCTCCCTATTCAGACAAATGTGTATAAAGGTACTCGTTACTTGAGAATCAAAGACTACATAGACACCAAAAGTGCTGTAAACGGCATGGAAGATATATTTTATAACCGTCTATAACATTCCTCTGGAACAGTTCATGCAGCCATTGTAAAAGTCTCCTCAAAATATGACCCTTGGTTTGCTGTTAAACCTGTCCTAAAACATGATTTCACTTTTTTTGTGCAGCCAACTCACGCGAACAACAAATAAGGCTGATTTGCAATGACACGCAGGGCAACAGTTCAAAAAACCCACTTTATTATCTAAGGCAGCGTGTGACACCGACTTCAGTGATGCAGCTTAGGTCATTGAATGAATTACAGGAAAGTCAATACGTGCTCAAAACTTCCAATACAATTTATTTATTACCAGTCTGACATCAGTGGCGTTGTGAGCGCAGCGCTGTCGGCGGTGCTTTCAGTAGATTGCATCAGTTTTGGCTGCGTGTGAAAACCAAACAGAGTGTTTGCTGAGTCAAGTGTGGAAAAAAGATGAGGACAGATGAGAAAAAAAAACATCTGCTGGACTCCCATCCTCAACTGATTTAAAGCTGAAGTAATTGCGGTGAGTTCATGCTGTCTATGCATTTCATAATTGGAGTCTATCAGAGCTTCAGTGTGTGAATCCTACCACGCCTACAGGCACCGATCAGTGTAATCCAATAATAATCCCATCACATTTCATCAAGAATACAGTAGAAGAGGCATTTTTGGAGGTACGTGATCCACGCGTTCACCACCGCGTGCTGAAAAAGGCAACGAGGGGCGCAGAGTTAAGTGGAAGTGAGTGAAATCAGCTGTGACAGACACTCTAATTGTCACTTCTTCCCACTTTAAATCTGTGTCAGAGATGCACCTGCACTTAGAGCCACCGACTCAACGCGATTTCAAAGTTTGCTACTTACCCAAAGTTCGAAAGTGTTTGTTTTTTTACCTCAAACTGTTGGCCTACTGTCCTTGTTCCATTCACTAATGACTGTAATTTCCACAATCTTGGTATTTTTCCCACACACGAGGTGAAACTAATATTACTCCATCTTGTGTATCCGTGCAGACATAACTCGTTTATGTTTACTCCGCCATAGCGTCACAAACATATAATCACAGGATGCTTTTTATAGACACATAAACACATATAAAAAGGTGGAATCAGGACTGGATCTTGATGTTTTAGGGTTTTTTTTTGTGCCGTTTTAAAACCATACTGCTTTAAGAAGGAGGTCGAGGGAAAAAATGGTGTTTGGAAACATAAAGAGTGGTTCTGATGTGCAGTTTTGTGCGGCAGCTCCACTTGCCTTCAGGTTTTCTGTACAGCAAATTATTTTAAGAATCTTGGCAGAGCAGCCGATCCTGCTGTTCCGAACAGTTTTGATCCCTCGCTGCCGCACAGACTTAAAGATGACTATTCCATACATAAGAATTAAAGAGATGTGTTCTCTCTGAAGATCGGGACAAGAGGAGCAGGGCGGAGCCTGTTAAAGGGAGCGGACTCGCACCATTCCATCTCTGGAAATAATACGTTTGAGCGCGGCTGCATGGGAAATGCATTTGGGCGACCGCAGTTCAGGAGTAAACAATGGATTTTATGAACCCCACGGCGCGGTGCCTCGGGAGAGGAGGAGGGGTTGGAGTTCACGTTCCTTACATCTGTGTAATACATCAATTTTAAAGTCAATACTGTAAAAGCCTGCAGGGGCTATCAGGGACAGCAGAGCGGACATTCAGAGAGGCGAACACAGTCATCCTGCAGCCGCTTTACCGTCAGATTGAAAACACAGACTGGAAATATGCTCCTTGTGAGGACAATTAAAGCGTCTGTCAGCTGTAATCTTTAAGTGGAAAAGAATCAGCGTGAAATCGGAGACAAGACATGAAACACAGACAAAGTCAAATAAAGATTCAGTGCAGCTTTAATACAATAAACCCATCAATGTGATTTATGAAGCATTTTAATAAAGAGCTGGTCCTCTCTCAACACTTTCACTCTTTTGCCTGCATATTTCATTTCACACAAATGACCAGATGCAAAATAATCTTTTTGTGGACTTGTTGCTGCGGGCTCCCGAGCTCAAAAGTGAGAGAAACTCCTACTGTGTTCCCAACTATCCAGTCTTTTCCCAGAATACCTCCCTGCATTTCAACCGCCTCGGTCCTTTCACCTCGCAGTGGGAGGTTGGAGGGTCTGGGGGGAGGGGGCCTTTCTGTGGTGCGCTTCAACTGTGGCGCAATCCCAGATCTTATCAGCACGCAGCGGCCTCGAACAATGGAAAGTACACGTGTTTGTGAGGGTGCCGCAAGCAGGTTCATGTCTCAAAATCGCCTCTCTCTGTCGCTTCTAACAGAAAACTGCACTCAGTATATTCCCACAGTCACGGAATAATGAATTTCTGTAGCCGTTCCTCAATCTGTCTTCGTTGCATCCATTAGAGGGGAAAGTCCCACTGTCTCTGAGACATTAGTCCTCTACCTACACTAACTGTTATGGCCCAGAAATTTTTAATTATCTTCTGTAATAACTGACTGCAGCTGCAGAAATGTGCTGTCATGCTGGAATTTAATGATATTATAATACGGCAGCAGCACGGGCCCCCCGGATGAGAGGATCCGCTATAGGCTTCAATCTGAGGCTGGGCGGCGTGATGGGGAAGCTTCTGCTGCTGCAGAAGTCAGTGACCTCCTCTGGGAAGTGAAACAGGAGCTTTTAAGACGGGAACAATGATTTCTAATGCAAGACATATACCTAAATTTATCCGTATGCTTGCTGATCCACCCAAAGGCATGTTCCTGCTGCTGCACGGCTAATCTCTGCAGAACGAGGTCATTAATGGGAATTTACTTTGTGTTTCCTCCTGTTATATTTTGAAATGTATTTCTACCAGTGCTTTGTAACTGGCTTCAGATTTTACATTTATTCATGTGAGTTTTTAAGACAATGCACATGGATGTTGTGCTTTACATGTCAAAGTCTGCAGACGTGAATTGAAAGGCTCAGATGTTGAACCACGTACATGTTCGATTTTCATTCACAATTCACCAGATCAGTTTTGAGGGAAAAAGCATCCAAAAAAAGAAAAAAAAAGGATGTTGAGAGTGCATCCTTTTTATATGCAAATGAAGCAACAAGGTTGCGTTAAAAATACAAACAGGCTGAGGAGCATTACCAGAGAAAGAAATGTGGTCGGTTGGTGTTGCTAGGCGACGGACGTGGCTGCTAAACGTTGCAAACAGCCTCACGCAGGACACGGCGGATCCGTGTTTGTCGAGCCGGGGGTGCTGAACTCATCAGCAGAAGGAAGTATGGAGCTCGGGAGCGCCGGTCTACCTGTTGATGAGACATTCCACCGTTGTGATCACCTGAAAGTTTCTTGATTGGCCCCTTTAAGTGACGCTACCGTTGCACATTTCACCGGTGAACCCGGGAAAAGAAGATAAAGTGCTGATTTCGAAACAGAGCAAAAAATGTTCTGGTGAGAGTGTTGGCGTAACCTGATCTTGGGAAAAGGGGGAAAGCGCGGCTCTCTCTTTCTTGTGGAACACTCTTTCATCCATCTTGACAAGACAAAAGTCACACTCACTCTATTATAGTCTTTAGGATCTTTCCACACATTCTCTCTGTCTCTGTGAAGGCAGCAAATGTGCTAATGAGTGAAATCCCACAGATGGTCAGTCATTGTTAAAACGCTTCAGTCAGACAAAGACTTCAGCTCTCGTTTAACGCGACACCAGCTCTTCTGTCGCTCAGAGTCATTTGAAGAATGAAATATGCTAACATGAATAAAAGCCTGACAGGTTTGTGTGTTCATCGAGGACGGGAATATGAAGCAGGGGAGGAATTCATGTGGTGACACATTTACTCGACGGCCGGTCTTTGATTGGGCCGCTCTCGTACGTTTGGGTTGCAGATCCCGTGTTTGCTGTTGTTTTCTGCTGGTTAATGATGCGGCCGAGCCGGGCTCCGCGCTTTATTTTTATTTTTCCGTTTTCGTGTTCCGAAGGGAAGGCGTGCATAACAGCGTTGATGAAAGCGGAGAAACTCAAAACAGCAGCTAGCAACATTTTTTTTTTTTTTTAATTTATAGATCGCCATGTTGTTCCTTTTTTGGTTTGTTTTCGACCAGGCGCGGGTACGGGCGACTCAGGACGCCGGTGGATCTGATGACCCAAAACAGGCGTTTTTTTCCTCATCTTTCATCCCCATTAGCTACAACGCACGTTCCCGACGGTGCATTCCGTGTCTCCCGTCCGACATGGCGCTCCTGGCCTCGTGCACCTGTGCCAGCCGCCATAGGCCCCGCCATGCATCGCTGTATGTTAATGCGTGTTACAGATGTCCTTCCAAGAGTGGGAAGAGCAGAGTTTATTTTGTAGTCATGTCGCATTACTGGTCTTCCAGAACAGAGGTGCGCTGCTGACAGTTGCAATTAAGTGTAAAATAACACGCTGTTCCTTTCCTGTCAAAGCGGAGAGCTCGGGCATAATGCCTTCGCCAGAGAATGGCCAGAGGGATGGCTCTCCTCCGTTCCCATTTTTAATGGAGATAGTAGAAAGTGCTGGCAAAAAAAGTGTTTTTTTGTTGTTTTTTGTTTCTCTGCTGCTCACCTTGTTATTCTTCTCTGCACACAGCCCCGTGTGTCACGACACGGTTGGAAACCTATCTGACACAAAAGCTGGGATTTAATGGAAAAGTTTAATGGGAGGTTTAAACGGCTCGCTTAAAAGAAAAAAGAAAACGCCATCGCTTTGGAATTTTTTGGAGGGGGGCGGAGCCCCACCGTTTCTCCCCCACGGCCAGGGTCGCGTCCGGGATTTCGGACCGTCGCCCCTGGTGATGACAGAGGCTGCTCATGCCGGGGCTCTCTGGACACTCTGGGCGAAACGGAGAGGTGTTCTCGGAGAAAGGGGAGCCGGCGAAGGAGCCGCAGCACTAACCCCATTTAATCTCTGCTGGCAGTTCCAGTTTCCAGCTGAGAATGATATTTCTCACTCACGCCTGAAAAGCCCAAATCACGCTGTTCTCTTAATAAAACTATTCAGTCACACTGGCGCTGTGCAGCAGGAGTGATAGCTCCACCAGGCCGCGTTCCTGATGTCAGCAGCCACTTTCCTTACCTCTTATTATTTAGTGTCGTAATTAAAACTCCAGCCCAGACGCCGGGCTTTTCTCTGGCATTTACAAATCATCTGGTCTTTCTCTGCTATTAACATTATCAGAATAGCCTTCAACGTGTGCCACGTAATCGTCGTGATTCCTTTGCGCGGCGCTGTGGTCTGCACCATGAAGGCCAAGGTCAGAACCTTTTGTGCGCATTGTCACGGAGCCTTTTTGAGACAGGAGAATGTGAAGAACTCAACAGAGCGTGCTCTCTGTTGCAGGCGGCCACGCAAATGAATGCATTGTTGAGGCTGTGTTTGCACAGATAAACCGACAGCGCTGCCAAATATAACTTGGAAAAGTGTTTTTATTTATTTATTATCCTCTGGCAAAAGCCCTCCTAAACTTTGTCCCGACTGTTGAGCTTTACCTCGCCGTGATTGGGAGCGTGTTTCACTGAGTGGTTTCAGTTCAAGCTGTGTGTGGAAGCGTGCTTGGCGTTGCTGCTCGTGCATTTGAGCTCGTAGCTCAGATCCACGCAGGCACGCGCCCGTCGGCCGAATGCGAGGGATTCATTTCCATTCGCACGTCTGCTGTGGAGGTGTTTGGTTGATGGAGGAATCCTTTATTCCTTCATCAAGAGCACCAACAATGCATCTGAGACAGAAAATGACAACCTCTTTTGTCAGAAAGAAACTGACAATGTTTGAGTTATGTCAACAACGTTAAGACTAAATGGACACATTCTAAGCGCACGCACGTGCGCGTGTGTGTGTATGTGTGTGTGAGAGACAGGCAGAGAGAGAGAGAGAGAGAGAGAAAGAAAGAGAGAGAGAGAGAAAGAGAGAGAGAGAGAGATGGACCTGGGACAAACTGAATGAAAAGGGGTCTCGGAGCAGCACCACGCTGCGTCAGCCCTAATGCCCATTTTGACAGGCGGCCCCCTTTTTTTTTTTTTTCCTCAGCAGAATACCCATATTGATTCATGTGTTACAAATAAATAAATAAGTCGACAACACAGCAACAACCCGCCCTTGACGATACACCGAGCGTGTGCAGAAAGCGGCGGCTGCAGAGGTGGAGGGGCTGCGCTCATGCAGCAGGGGAGCAAAGAGTCAGAAAGGGTTCTGCATTGTTGATCCGCTGTGACATTGATAGACAGCAGCAGAAAGAAAGCTGATAGCCATGTTTGGCGTGCTGCTTTTTAAAGGACGGACGTGACTGCCGATCCAAAGTCGACTGAGCATGAATTCAGCGGGAGATCACCCCAAGTAGTTGCGCTGTATAGAGGCGCAACCACTCCATCTTTTCCACCATTATAATTCTCCACTCTGGCTTCTTGGTTGCGGCGGGTTTATACGCCTTTTATTTGCTTTCACTTCATGTAGCTCCTCTGTCAGGATCCCAATGCATATGTTGCTTGTTGTGTGTGTGTGTGTGTGTGTGTGTGTGTGCATTTTCCTGCTGCTTTCAGAGAGAGTTCTTAGCATTGTGTTAAATCTGAACAAAAACAATAAAGGCAGTTCACCATCTCACAACACCAGGTCTCTGGTTCGTCTCACTTCTCAAAGTGGCACTTGACTCACTTTGTGGAGTGGGGGGGTGAGGCAGCTGCTGTTATTCCAAGGAAAACATAGTTAGCCCAGATTTCTTTCAGAAAAAGCCCCCAACATTTTCAATTTAGATGGAGACTGGAGCAATGGCTGCTGCTCAGAAGAAACTGCACATGTGCTTAACATCACTACAAGGGCAGTGTTATTAGATGTTTGTTATGGCCAAAAAACTGTTGAAAGTCTATACATTAGGGTTTGTTGTTACGTTTTGTCACTAAAAGTGAAGTAAAAGTGGCAAGGCAATAACTCAAAACTCTAGAAGAATATCTGTATATTCTAATAATTATACTCTTATAATACTGGTATAAGCATTGCTGCCGGCCCCCCTCCACACTCCATTTGAACCAATAACTTTGATCTTTCACTTTTGAAGTATTGAAAAGTATATTTTAAATCCCAGTGTCTGTTTCTAAATGTACCACGAACAATGAACCTCTTGGCTGAAAAGGCTTCAGTGAGTCAAATTTGATCCCCAACATCCATCATAGATGCTCTAATACTCTGAAAGGGGGAGGGGACTGTGAGGATTTATTTATTTATTTATTTTTGTTTGATCTGTATTTTCTTTGTTCTTCTTTTAATTTATTAGAATTCAATAGTTATCATTTTACTCTGGAGGTGAACATGACTGATGTGCTAATCACTTCCTGTCTGGAGATGTTGTTCAGTGATGGAACGCTCGTGTTTCATCCAAGGCCACCGTGTTACCGTGTTGAACACGTCGCCTCTGGTGCTGCCTCGTTCGCTGGGGGGTTGAGGGGGTCTTCCCGGGGAGCCGGGCTTAATGAGCGGGTTGATGACGTATCACAAAACAATGTCCAAAGAGCGTTGTGAAGTCGGGAGGACTGACGGCGGGACGCCTCCTCACTGACTGAGTTGTATTTGGTAACATTTGCCCCCAGTTGTTGGAGACTAATTAATTCAAGAACAAACGTCCCCAAAGGCTGCAATTAACGATAAACTTATTAGACGTGATGGCACCCCTGGGGTCTGGATCTCATCGTGGCGTCCACGCTCCTGGTGGTCTTACTTACCCAGCTGTCACTTAAATGAAGACAGGGGACGTAACGTCTGCTCAGGCTTTGGAAATCCATTTTTCAAGGCGACGTCAGCATTCAGGTCGTTCCTCATCTGAGCCCCACGCTCGCCACTTGACGCGAGCGCAAGGTACGTATACGAGGTTGATGTGTGTGTTTTATAATGAGTCTGTCAGAAGTGAACTCTCGGGAGATCGGCCATCTTCCACACTAACAGGCACTGTCAGCGCTGAAAAATAGGGGGCCGATTCAGTGACCTGCTTTCTTCCTAACTCTTTCAGCCTGGAGCAGCTGTACCCCGGCCACTTACCTTTTAGTTAAAATGACCCCCCGTGTGCCGTCACCCCACCTAAAAGGCCGGAGAACCAGCCTACGTGTGACTGTGTGCCGGGGAGAGACTGGGGGAGAAAAATGAGATATGAATCTCAATCCATGCAGGCTTCATACTGGGCAGCCTCACGCCTGACCAGTTTCACTTCAGTTCCACATCCCCGGGGTTTAATACCTCTCACTACCCAGCCCCGCTCCTCTCTAATGATGGCGGGGGACGTGCACGTCGGGGTCAGTGTTGTTTGCGCGGCACTAAAAACTCGCTCCGACGTGATTAAATGTGGCTTTCCATCCCATCTGAAGAGTAAAGAGTAGATTCTTTTTTCTAAAATCTGGATTTAAACATTCGGTTCTCTCTGATTTCATTCTGCAGACAGCTCGTTACATCACTTCTGGATGTGTGTGAGACTGTGTGTGTGTGTGTGTGTGTGGGAGAGTGTGTGTGTGTGTGTACAGATGAGCATGATATGATGAATACCTGATGAGAAGAGTTAATTTGTTCGTGACTACAGAGTTCTGTGAGTGAGGTCAGAAGGCAGCGAAAGCTTTGATGGTTTTTCTTTTTTCTTTTATCAGCAGAGAGGGGATGTGTTCATGCGCCCTTACGTTGTGAGGGAACACACACGAGCAGGACAGAGAACCAGAACAAGACCTCTCGACACCCAGAAGAAGCTCAGTTGTTCCTCTGCCTGCTGCTTAGCTCCAGCGCCTTTATGTTTTTGTTTAAACCTCGTGTTTCATGAACACCTGAACTTGTGCAGCGTGCACCCCTGCATGTGTTCATTCTTTTAGCACACGGTGGCCATGGTTACACCAAACCGGAGCGCTGTGACCTCACACAAACGCTTGCAGAGGATGTGCACTCCAAGCAACAAGGCTTGTGGTTTTATTTTCATAGCTTATGCAGGGAAACTGAGCTGGACGAGCTTTTTGTTATTAGTCTGTCATCCAAAATGGGTTCACAAACATTACTTTGTACAGTTTTTACTTGGACAAACACATCTGGTTCCCATACTGACTGACAAGTACGAAGAATAGGATATACTTTTTGGCACATGGAGATGCCTAAAAGAAGTCCCCTTGTACGATATGGGGAAAGGATCCACATCGAAAAACGGAATCTTTCTGCTAGAAGCAAGTGCTAAGGGGTGTGATCGATGGCTGTAGCTGAACTTTATTGGTCTCAGCCTGGTAATTGATTTAAAGTTAAACAGTTTCCTGCAGGGGTCTGTGTGTTACAGAAGAACATGTACATACATTTAATATGGGCCATGTTTAACTGAAGTCCTCCTCATCTCACCTCACACGTGCGTTCCTTGTGCGTCTATACTACTTTCCAAGCCTCTGATCCAAACTCCAGATCACCCCGCCCTCAGCAGGGCTCCCCTCCCTCTCTTCTCAGCTCCTTGTTCTTGCTTTGGAAACGGGGTCTTTTTTAGACGGATGCGTCTCAGCATTCAATCAGCTAAATCGGGGACGGTCAGACTGGTTTGTGGGCGAAGTGGATGTGGTTCTGGTGGGCTGTGGAGCTGGAGGAGGGTGTGCCGGGGCAATTTACGGGCCGAGCGCGCACGTGCGCCCGTTAATGCACTGGCTGTTCGTTCCCAGCCTTTTGGTGAAATTCAATGAGGCACAGCTGTGCCACATTTCTAAAATTGAGACTCTGGCTGTCAGTGGTTGATGATAGCCTGCATAGTTGCTCTGTTCGATTCAGATCTGACCCTTAAAAGCCCGACTTTTGTGATTCTCTCTTTGGGGCTTTTGTTTGTACCTGTCACCGTCTTCGTCTTGCCTGACGAGTCCAGAAGACTTGCTGAGGCTAACAGGTGTTCAACAAAAAGAGCATTTCTCCCCCGGGACTGGGGCATGTCGTGGGGCTTGTTTGTGTACTTTACAGCACACCGTTGAACCCCCCCTTGTTTTTAATTGCAAAGCTCGAACCTGCGGTTGAAATGACACTTGATCCGTATCGCAGGTTTCTCTTTGCAGAGCAACAAGAACAAGAGCAGAACAAAGAGCGCTGTGATGAGGGCTCAGCAGCAGCGGCAGGCGCGCTCGCGCTGGAAGATTTTAATTGGCAGAGGAAAAAGGCCAAAGACGCGGCGGAGATGCTCAAACCGGATTCCTTGAGCCAACGTCTGGGTGGCGTCAGTTCGGTCTTTGCAGCCAAAAGTGCAGTCGCCCTGCTTACAGGCCACGTTTACGGGACCCCTCCAGGGCGATGAAGCAAAACAATGCACACCGTCGTGCCAACGAGCTATTTTTCTGTCGCTTAATTAAGTTTTAGAGAAAAGGACAGCAGCGCTATCGACACAGGGAGTGATATGCCCCTTGTTACCTTCTACTTTGAGAGTAATCATCTTTCACCCAGGTGCAATGGAGGTCATAAATATTTATTCTTTTTTTTATGGGGGAAAACGTAAACCATATAAATTTCTATCACCCTTTGTGCATTCAGTCCAAGCGTCCTTGATGATAACAGTATCATTTAAATGTCTTTTCTCTCCGTTTCACTTGTTTTCTCTCTCACATTATCTCCACTCTGTGCCCTACCCCCCCAAAAAAATAAAAACCCACAATACTAACAAGCCCCTTCTCTGCTGCGGGTGAGGCAGCTCAGCTCTACAGAGGGACGAGGTGAGAGGGCAGCGCCTGTGCGTTTGTGTTATCTGTCCCATTGTGTCCCCGCGGGTGCACGTGCGACCACACGACGATGGGAAGAATAATCATGGGATTTGATTGCCAGCTCTTTGGCCCTCCGTAATTGATGAGTCCAATATTTACTGTGTTACCTGCGCCTTGTAAACATTCATTATAGGGTTCCTTTCCAGAAAGGTGAGCCGGGGAAGAGACGGGGACCAGTCAGGCCTGCAGGGACCAGCTGTCAGTTTGACTAATGGCAGAAATGAATAAAATCTCATAATTGCTTTAGAAAAAAAAAGGGGGACAGTCTCCACCTTATCTGGAGCCAATATGCATTTTAAAATTTTTGGCGGGTTTATTAAATTCCACCCCACCTCCGCTGACTCCGCCAGCCGGCTCCCACCGTAATACATTACAGACAGGAGCAAGTTCTCAAATTTCAAATTTAATTTTCTACTCACCGTACACACAGGCCCCCTAATCTGATTGGGACATTATTGTGTTTCTATTGACATTAGCATTGTTATTATTTTGTACAGTGTAAATATCAGGAACGTCAGGAGCATGCCCGCTGCTTTGCCAGGAAAGGATTATTTTGCATATTTATTGTGTTTTAATGACCTGACGTGTTATGTCATCACCAGCTGCGGAGCCTGCCGTTGTTTTTCTGTAGGTAGCGTGCACCGGCCATCCGAAGGTCTTCCTCATTGACACAAACCATATCAGCCACTTCAGGGACAGGGCACCAAAACAGTGTATCAATGTGATATATCACATTTATGAGGCCCGCTGCAGGCCGCTTAATGCTGTTAGAGCCCACGTGTGTGCGCACACGTGTCCGAGGGCCGGCGAGGGCTCCAGAGATGCGCTTGTGCCATACGTCGAGGAGCAGGCAGCGGGGCAGGAGTGCAGAGCTCTCAGCTAAATCAGGTATTCAAAGGGAGGGGTGGAGGGATAGATTAATGGCAGCAGGGCTGGCGGGGGGGGTCGGCTGATACGGGGCGTGACGTACAGCACGGACTCGCCTAGACAAGTGGACTCCTGCACCATTAGGCCTGACGGTGGGCAGACTGGGGCGGACGCAGGAAGGGGAGAGCCTTACTATCAAATAAACATCTTAGGCAGGCCCGCCGCGTCTTCACACGCTCATTTGTCTCCTCTCGACTTTATCAGGTGTGGCTCTCGCCCGTCTTAGCCTCATTCAGCCTCTCCAGCGTCCTCCTTTTTTTCCTTTTGGTGCGATGCTATAAGTGGGCAGTGAAGCATATTTGTGTGTCACGGGGGCAGACAACTGATCATGTCCATTCGTCATGCTGTCAAGTTAATTACCAGACTCCAAAGGAGAATGAGATTACCCCCTCCATTTCCAACAGACACTCGCACCTTGCACTGGCACACACACACGCACACACACAGGCCAGTTCACCCCCTCACACACACGCGTGTGTTTAAGTGTCACAGGGAAATATTGATCGCGCCATTCTAACAACTTACTGGAGCAGTGAACAGGATCAGAAATATGGAGAGGAATTACACAAGGTCAGGATGAACGTCCTCATATATTCCACAGTGGGCTAATGCAGTGACCCTGAGGTGCTTCGGTCCGCTTGTCGTTTTCTTCTCTTTTTTCCTCCCTGCTCGCTGCAGCAGCTGAGCAGCACCCAACTTTGCTCCACGCAGAGAACTTGTGTAATCAAAGAGGGCACTTTGAAGAAGTGGACTGATCGTTAGCGAACAACTAGATGAAGTACTCTTGGGCAGTGAGGACGGTTTCCTCCAGAAGGGACCGCAGAAGGAGCCGGACGCAGGACGACCTTTCTTCTACCCAGGTGAGCCGTCTGCGTCGCCGTCTGTCTCGAGTGAGACGTAACTCAAACGAGGCTCCTCGGGGCTTAAAGGTAAGCGTTTAGAACCTCTGAAGTCTCGGTCCTCCTCGGATTCTTCTATTAGGAGGCCACACGCTGCAGCTCTCACAGTCGCCCACAATACTTTCACAAGGGGAACGTCCTTTGTTCTCAGGCGTCATGAGGAAGCAAAAGTGACTTCGATGTGCTTGTGGTAGTTCTGAAGAAACTTGGACGACCTCAGTGAGTTTTGAAATATAACACAGGCATCGCAAACAAGTCACCTGAGTGAAGCTTCCTTCCGTATTAAAACGTGATTACATGCTCGAGTCATCCTCCGCCTGTCTCACCACGACAGCGGTTTTTATCTACGTGTCCAGAGTCGCACGTTCCTGCATGAGAGCAGACTTTGGAAAGTCCTCAACCCCCCGTCACCAAGACTTTACTAAAGTCACTCTGTGAGGAGGGAAGGCTCCCATGACGGCCTCCAGCTGGCCCACGTCCTGCCAGGGCGGCCTTGGCGACATCGCGCCGGGCTGCTGGTGACCGGGCCGCAGATGTCAGGCACATGAGCGAGAGGGGCGAAAACCCGCCGCTCGCGGAGACGCCCTTTTACCCCGTCCGCTTCCTCCGGTGGTGGGGGGGCAGGTCGAGCCTTCAGAGAGGTGTCAAATGCGCCTCTCAGCGAGACTGCAGCGTGTCAGGAGATGACAAGTCGGTGGGACGGGTGGAGAAATTAAATACACGACTACGAGCCCCCCCCGACCACCACCACTTCCTCATGCTGTCAATTAGCCTCAATCAAGCCGGTCATTTCTGTTTTGAGTCCGTTAGGAGGACTCCGGTCTGCCGGCATGTCCGTCGGTGCATAATAAATACACAGCACAATGTATGTTATCTCAACACTTCTGTCAGCCGCTGGCAGCAGAAGACTCCCCTAATTGCACCGCCGCACCAGACAAAACGAGCTGTTTGGTTTGATGGGGGGGGGGCTAAGGCACGTGAAACCTCCAGCTTGGTTTGGATCATCGTGACATTCTGCCCCTTCAAACCTCACCAAAAGCTGAAGATGAGAGACAGAAGCGCTGGTAGTGTGTGTGTGTGTGTGTGTGTGTGTGTGTGTGTGTGTGTGTGTGTGTGTGTGTGTGTGTGTGTGTGTGTGTGTGTGTGTGTCCTTAGATTTCCTACATATTGAGTACCAAAATATTCATTTTAGGAGCAAATGCAGGACATTTGCACCAAGTAGGACCATCATGGCTGGTACTTTAAACTTGAAATGATGTTTGAGGGTTAAAATAAGGTTTTAAGGTTGAGGTTAGAATTGGGTTTTGGTTAGGGGGGTCGTTGGGATGGTTGGTGTCAGGGTTGGGTTGGGGAAGACATTATGACTGTGAAAGTCCTCACAAAGACAGAACTACAAGGATGTGTGTGTGAGAGAGAGAGTAAGAGAGAGCTTGAAGGCCATATCCTTTAACCAGGAGGTGCCATAAATACGCCACTCAGTCGTATTAAGAGGTGCCAGCTTGCTCGGCTAAATACTGAAGTGATGTGGGAGTGACGCTGTCAATCTTGGCCTTCCGCTGAGAGTCAATTAGGTGATAAACAGGACAGTATGTCTGTGGCGGTGGGGAGGAGGCTGATGGGCTGTCCGCCGATGTCCTCGGGCAAGGTAACCTGACAGTAGCGCTCCACCGTCAGGGGTGAAGAACAATGCGCGACTGGTCCTGCCGCTTTAGAGGACAGCTTACGCATGTTTACTGTATGTCGGCGTGTGATTCGTGTGTGTGGGACGGCGCAGTTTACTGATGTAAAGAAGCCACGTGTAATTATGCCGTTCCAAACAAACACAAAGAAAAAAGGAAATAGCTGTGATGGTGAAATGATAATGATGGAGCCACCTGGGATGGAAGTGGAGGAGAATATTGATAAGATATCGCTGTGCATAAATACTTCGATATTTACTGCACCGAATGTACGAGTGTGTGTGCGTGTGTGTGTGTGTGTGTTCACCAATGTAGGGTAAACAGTCTGGGACAGAAAATTATGCTCATGTATGTTTCTTTTGTTATTATCCTGTACGAGGCCGTGAATATTTGTATTCATTGCTTTTGTTAGCGAGACAAAGTCATCATCCACACACACACACACACACACACACACACACACACACAGCATAGGGCGTGGGTCTGTGGGAGGCATGATTATGTGCCCATTAGGTATGCAGAATATATATGACACACAAACGGCGTCCTTTGGATTATCAGCTTCCCCACATGTCCGTGCGGTTAGCGGCGTTCCGACAACATTCCATATATTTGGGCTGCATAGTAAATCCAGCCTGGCCCAGCCGAGGGAGCTCTGGCATGCATACTAAGCACCAACACAACCAGGTCGAACGCCAACAGCAGCTTTTTTTTCCTCTGTTTTTTTTCTGCGTATAATTAAGTGTGTCAATATAATGAAGCGATATTAAAATATCATCCTCTTCACGGCGAAGCTGAACAACGACTCAACAGATGAATTTTAATGAATGGTTAACCGCAAAGAGAAAAACGGGGAGTACGCTGGTGAGCAGCTCAAGGCCAACGCCGTGGATGTGGAATAACAGCGTCGCCGATGCTATTGTTAATTTCACAACATAAAACTGAGTTTTGTTTTTTCAAATGCAACGCAGATGCAGCCGTTTTCTTCAGAGCGGCGTTTTTGTGGCGTTTGACCTATTTTCTGAAGCTTACCTTGTATGTGGGGGGGGGGGGGGGCTCACTGTATTTCCCTCCTCTTTGGGTAAGAAAGGAGCCGTCTTTAGGTGCACGGGCAGCGTGAAATTCAAGTGGCGGAGGAGTGACATTGTCAGTTTGTTTTCTCCACCTTGTCTGTCGGCCGAGGTGCGTGAGTGTCGGGGGGGTCATTCAGAGATGTGCAGAGTGAATAACCTTCCCTGGTAACAGCTGTCAGATCCTCCAGTGCGGAGTGGAGGAGGCAGCAGCAGCTCGGGGGGGCGGGCCGTGGAGGCGGGGGGCGTGGCCGGGGGGGGGCGTCCACGGCGGGGCCCGAGGGGGTCTGTGATGGGTGGCCACACCGAGCTTCTTGACGGGGGTCTCGGGACCCGGGGAGCTCATTGTTTAGCAACACCGCTCATCTCTTTTCTTCCCCCGAATGCAGATTCCACGCACAGCGGTGCACGCATGCAGGCTCAGCGGCGGCCCGGGACGCCGCCTTTGTGGAGGTGTCACCCAGCAACGCGGCGTCTCAGCACGCTCCGACCGCGGCCCTGACAGGGGATGCAGACCCCGGGAAGGGGATTAGCAGCGCACCCATTGTCTGGGGCAGCGCCGCTGCTGGATTTGGCTGCATGCTCATTCAACGACTGTATTTCCATTCTGCGGCGGCTGACAGGGACGCTCAGCGCCCCCCCGGTCGTTCCGCCGCCGTATCAGAACGTGTCGGTGTCACGGCCCCGGCGAGGGCCCTTATTATCTGCGCTGACATAATGAGGAAAGGTGCGATGCTGGATTCTGTTATTGCTGTCTGCCGCCTGACCCGCGGGTTAGGGTGTTTTTAACGTGCGGAGGCTCCTCATGTTTAATTTACTGTTGGTCTGCTCGCGCTGAAAGGGAAGCATGTTGACCGGACTTAACCTACCAGGGTTCGCTTGGGTTTGATGCCATGAATACCAAATCCGGCCCTTCCTCGTCTCCCCGTCTTGGCGGGGCAGCCGTGGTCGGCGTTGTTTTACTTGTACTCTTTTGTCGTTCAGATCTGATTGAGTCTCCGCGTTGGCAGACGGATGTCGCAGAAACGCCGTCACAGACGGCGCCTGAAAGAGTTATTTTATTATTATTTAATAAAACGTCACGCTCATACGATCACACGCAAACCAAGAGGACTCAAAAGACTGAAGGACTAAATGTTTAACATTTAAATTTGTTTTTGAAAGTCCTTCGTGTTTTGTATTTTTTTAACTTAAATTCTTATGTCTCTGCTAAAGAAGGTCGGGATTTTCAGTAAATATGCACACGCTTCGCCCCTCGGTCCTTTCCTCTTTTCCTGACCACCTCTTCCACTTCAGGATCGCCCAAATCCTCGGCCTTCGGGGCAAAACTCTGCAAACTCAATTAGCAAACATGCCCGCTTTAAACTCAATCATCGCATCTTAAGAGATAAAACGTGCGTCGCTCTCAATCCTTCGCTCCCGCCTCATTATTTTCAGACGGTAAACAATGAGCCTTTTTTTTAGTTTACACACGAACAAATTACGAGACAAGCCCGTAATCGTGCTCCCATGTTGATGATACCGTAAACAAAGAGTCCATCCCGATTTAAGGCGGAATTACAGACATG
This sequence comes from Lagocephalus sceleratus, assembly GCA_911728415.1. Lineage (NCBI taxonomy): Eukaryota > Metazoa > Chordata > Actinopteri > Tetraodontiformes > Tetraodontidae > Lagocephalus > Lagocephalus sceleratus. The sequence goes on along the minus strand of CAJVRN010000030.1, from coordinate 948,280 downwards.
TGCCTCGCTGCCCTGGTCTGAATTCAACTTTTGTTTCTTTCTCTCCGTTATGTTTATCAAAAGCTTTACCACGTATCTGAGACGGGGAAATCCTCTAAAGACCAGCTCAGCAGCAATTTAGCAAAGATGGGAAAAATCCCCGGATAAATGAATCCTGTGTTGTATCCCAACGTTCCTGGTGCCGTCTGTTATTGACCCCGTTGCCGTCGTAACAGATTGTCCTTTAAGAGACGAGCGCGTCGAGAGCGCTGGCTTTGTTTTAATCTTCCTCCCACACCTCTCCTATCTGCTCCCCTCGCTGGAAAATGACTCAGCGTGTCAGGAGGGAGCCCCGAGGTTGCAGATGTTTGCGCTGGCTTTCGTTTCCTGTCAGGCAGCCTCGCGAGGAGGGCTTCACCCTCGCGCCTCAGCTGGGAGCCGTCGCCGCGTGGGCCCGGCCGCAGCTGCAGAACACTCCCCCACGTGGGGCGTCGCTCCTCCGCACAGCTCCACACACGTCACGTGAAGCAGGCAGGGAAGTTATCAGCAGAGGAGCCGAGCTGCTGGTTCTTCACCGTGTCTGGGTGGGGAAGACAGGCAGATAGTCGAGTTTCAGCTCCTGGTGTTTTGGCAGATTTGGGGGAAATTAACCTCGTGGCTTGTTGTGGGTTGTTACTGAGATTTGGTTCTGAACAGGGTCCTGGAAGAGACGATCACAGCAGAAGGGAGTGAAAGTGAAAACCCAGCCCTGTCAGATCTCATAGCCGCAGGGCTGCGCCTGAATCAGCTAAACACTCAAAAATATCTCTTGTTTTTGTTTGTTTTGTTCGCGCTCCACCTGCCCGTCAGAAGGGTTAACGCTGGAGGAGCCGCGGGGCTCCTGAAGGAACACCAGCAATTAAGACAACAGCCCTGCACGCCCTTCACATGCACGTTCAGATGGGAGCCTTAAACCAAAATAGGTGGACTTAGCCTCTCTCTCCGGGCAGGAAGGGCTCTTCAGCGCGGCGGTGGCAGGTGTGGCGGCGCGTGGGCGGTGAGCAGGGTGACAAGATGTGGCAGAAACCTGCGCGGGGTGTCTCACGTCGGGCAGGTCACTTCCAATTCAGCAGATCGCCACGTTGGTTCACAATCAGCCCTGTAATTAAAGGGAAGCAACCCAGAAATTATCAATCAGCAAATTAGGGGGAGGCTGCAGAACAAGCGCAGCTCCTGATTACGGCCCGCTGGCTGCCCTCACAAGACGCTGCAGCCGTCCAAATCAGGAGCTTGTGAATGTTGTCCAACAGCCACGCAACGTCCATCTGTGGCGGCGCGGGTGCATCGATAATTAAAAAATATCCCTCGCTGTCATTTTCACGTAGGCTTTCACCGCCTGCCCCGGGCCGGTCGAAGCGAAGCTCGCCCTGAAGGGTGCGTGTCTGCGGTCCCTCGACCCGCCGGGTCCCTTTTTTGCAGCCGTGCATGCAGCAGCTCCATAAATCTGTCAAATCATACGTAACCAGCGATTAACTCCACGATGACCAGGAAACAGACCCAACCACTCGGTGGTGGAAATCCGTGATTAGTGGTTTCCTTCTGTTTGGAAAATTGTAGCTCAGGAAAATGCTTATGGCGTAAAAAAATGGAGGGGGGCACTTGTACAGTTCCACTTTAGCGGTTTTAAGAAAATAAAAAAGGAATGTGGTGTTTCCGAAATACCGTGCTCCCTAACATCTTTTTTAACGCTCATAATCTTTCATCCGCTGCATTCTTAAATGCATATAATGCATATTCCATCCTCGTGCTGAAGCTGAGCGCGAGCGCTTATTTTCTTTTTGCTCAAGCTGGACTGCGAATCGCTTGAAACCGGACCTCTATTTCCCATCCACACATTTCCCTCGCCACCTCCGGGCACGGGAGCATCAAAATGCATAACAACCCCCCGATAGTGTCAACAGCCTGCAGCTCATCTCTAAAGTAAATGCTGGCCAGATAGAATTAAAGCCAGGGCCCCGCGTTCTCCCTGGCAAACCGTTTCCAAGCGTTCTCTGTCAGAGTCGTTATTATGAGAGACAGAAGGAAAGGGAGGAGAAAAGGACGGGAAATGACAACACATCAGCCTGGCTTCAGTGTTGAGGGGGGAAGACCGCAGAAGGACGACTTCAATTGTTTTTCTTTATTTCAACTGGAACGGCAGTCCTTTCGGCATTTTTCCCTTTTTTTTTTTTTTTTTTTTTTTTTTGGAAGCGCTTGTGGCTGAGCCGGGTCCAAACGGAGATGCAACAGGAGCGCCGCTCTCCGCGGGCCGCAGGTGGGGGGGTCGTTGGAATGAGTCGAGCCACCAGATCACAGTCTGGGCCCAGAGTTCCCTGGCAAGCAGCGCGGTGTGAAATTTAGAGAATTTCCGAGATTGCAGCTGCATCTGAGCCTTCAGCTCGGCATTGTCAGAGGAGCTGAGAGAGGAGGGTCGGCTGGACGAGGGGGCAGATTCAGACGTGCTCGGGCGCCGTGGTGCTCACGAGGAGGAGAAGGTTTTCTTTTTCTGTGAATTTCGCAGTCTTGAACATCAGTGTCCTTTTTATTAAAATGAATTAGACCTGTTAGTTAGACTGTAAACTATTAATTTAATTTAATACAAATACAGTGGTGACCAAAATTATTATAAAATTATTACAAAATTATTACATTTGGTATATTTGTTGTTTGTATGTTATTTTTGTTGAGTTGGCCATTAAACATCGTCTTAACCATTACAGAAATACCTGTGACAGAAAGACTCTGTTGGAACACTGATTATCTTAAAGTCCGGATCTTGAACCAAAAGCCTGCAAATTTGGGCCGACTTGGAAAATAACCTGGACAGATCTTTTGTAGATTCAAGGGAAAGTTTCTTAGATACCATCAGTGAAGTTCTCAGGAAATATAGCGACCCCACGACAGAGACAGGAGCTGCTGTAAACGCTGCGAAAGGTGGACGAGCCAAATATTCCATTTCAAAAAGGGTAAAAACAGCAGGGCTGACTTCCCCTGAGGCCTCAGAGCGACCTGCACATCAATAATACGGCATGAAATCATGATCAGGGGCCCAAAGGGTCCATGTTTCCAGATCTGTGAGGCTTTCTTAGCTTGCGTGCAACAAAGATGTCCTGGACATGATGCTCAAACAGGCCGCTGTCCGCTGACACTTTGACTGACGTCATTTAGAGGCTCTCTCTGCCTCCGTCATTTGTAAAAGTGCAGGACAAACCCTAAAACCTTAAACCCTTAAACCCTAAACCCTTAAACCCTCCTTTGCCCGACCCCACTGGGCCTCATTTTCAGCAGACATCACATTTTCTCTTCAAATCGCAGCCACATATCATTCAGTCACCCGTCATTGTTGCACAGGAAAACAATCAGCGAGAGCTGAAACGGGCCGCTGTCGTGCGCTGATGTCATCCACGGCTCCGCCCACACCCCCCCCCCCCCCCAACCCCCCGGTTCATCTCACCAACCGCCTCAGCCTCCGCCAGGGTTTCCTGGAACGGGTGGCTTCCTGATTCAGAAGCCCGCTGATCGCTCCAGTCTGCTCAGCAGCAGGTCGTTCACGTACCCACGAGGGCAAACACACACACACACACACACACACACACACACACACACACACACACACACACACACACACACACACACTGTGAAGCCTGTCTGTTGAACTGAGTACTTGAGTGAGTAAGCTAACAAGAATCCCCTCAGGTGATGGGTTCATTTGCGAGTCCCCGGCTGTGGAGGCCAGCGCAGGCCTGCTGTCTTCCTCTCTCCACCCGTCTCCGTCTGCGTTACCTCCCACCTCCCTCCAGACACAGGGAGGAAAAGAAGACATGAAAAGAGGGAGAAAGAGAGAGAGAAATGCTATGCCAAGAGAGGGTAATAATGCCAGCCTTTGTCCTGCACTCATTATTTTTGCTTTGATTACAATCTGGAACAGCTCAAGTTACCCTAATTCTGCCGGCTGAGGCTGCAGCTGAAATTGTGCTGCGGTGAGTGATGGTTGGATTGAGGCTGCTGCGGAGGGGTGAGCGCCATCGGAAGGAAGGAGGAGGAGGAGGGAGGGAGAAAAATCATAATAAAAACGCAATAAACAAATAAATGAGAGCAGAGAGGCGCGTCTGGGGTAACAGTGTGACAAACTCAGGGCCTGGTAATAAACACAATCTGGGGCTGGAGGAGAGCTAAACGACCAGGCCGACCGTGTAATTCCTGCAGGGTCGCTCCGATGCCAACGGGAGGCCTCGGTTCTGCCAGAGCGGGAACGCTGGGAAAGGGATTGGAGGGAAGAGCGGGCAGGGGCGTGCTGGGCTCCTCCGGACTGTGTCACTGGTGCAATCGACGGCGAGGAGCCGGTTTGAGGGGCCAAGCGTCAGCGGAGCTTTAAGCAGCAGCAGCGTGGCGGTAATCACAACCCTCTGGTCCTCCCATCTGCTTGCTCACGCTGACCTGACACGACTCCACTTTACCTCCACCCGGCCTCCATCCTCACACTTCACCCTCACATCCATCAGCCACCATGGAAGTCCGCCCTCCGCCTGCAGCGCTTTTAATCCTTTAATTATGGCCTTTTCTTTATCAAAATAGTTTTAAAAACTCCCACAATTTGTGGAGACGCGTTGCAGAGAAGAGATAAAGATCAACCAAACAGCCTGACTTCACCCAACCAGGCAAAGTCTTCTATTCCAGCTCCCTCCTGGAGCCAGTTATTAAAAGTTCTGGTCATTAAAACTTCTTTTAGTGCATTCCAAATGTTAAACACCAAATTTCACATAGACTGAAAAACCCAAACTATCAATCACTGAACCTCCAAACTGTGTTTCCCCTTTAGCATTTCTTCAATTATTTGTCAGTGATGTTACATTTACTTCAAACTGGAAGAATTGACCAACATCACTGACTTTTTAGGTTTTTATCTTTTGGTTTTAGTGAAGAAACGGTGTTGCTGTCACAACACTGGAGACCTGTCGTCACAGTTGTACATCTATTCTCGCCGCCTGTAACGCTCAGATTAGATTTACTAATTAAAAAGGAGAAGGAGGGGAAAAAATAATATTACGAAGCGCCCTAACGCTTCTCTGGGTGGTGATGAGTGAGGACAAAGTTATTATTCTGTTGAACTCCTGCAGTGTGGGGGGGAAAGCAGCAGACATTTAAAGCAGCATGACATTTGCTGTTTGTTATTTCTTACTTTTTTTTATTCCTGTGCTAGATTTATGGCTTGATAAATGCCTCAGACCTTTTTTTTTCTTAATCTCAAATGGGGATAATTTACACACACCTCACAGGCAGTTTGTCTTTCTCTGCACCTCTCCCAGCTTCTTCTTCTGCTTTTTTCAGTAATTTTAGCTCTTTTTTTTTTGTTGTTGCTGTTGTTTGTTGTTGTTGTTGTTGTTGTTTTTGTTGTTGTGGTCGTGTTTCCATGGTAATCCAAAAATTTGAGATACTGAAAAAGGATATTTGGTATGGGTTGTGTGAGCGAGAGATCTGTAAAACCCATTTATATCTTCAGTTATAAGATGTATTTCAACTTTATTATTCCATCAAACGGCTCCCTCACACAGAAGCGTCTGTGTGTCGTTGTCGCCCCCGACCCCGGATCAGAACATTGTTGGCAGCCTGCACAGATTTACAAATGCACGAGTGTGAAGAGGGGCAGAACCCCCGGAGAGAACCTGCAAACTCCCGGACCCTCCGTCTCTTTGGCCCCATTAGAATGCCATAACACGGCTCATTTAAAGGGAGGTGGACAGACTGGGGGAGTTAAATTAGGGCTTCAAATAGAAACACTTGGCACAGGATTTAAGATATTCGCGGCGATCAAGCTGGATCGGCGACTGAATTTCATCACTGTGGCAGACAAGACTCAACTGTTCCCATTTGGAGCACAATGAACACATGAATGAGGTTTTTATGTGCACAAATGCTCCTTTAAAGCAGCTCTACCCAACATCAGAACATTTGTGCGTATACACTTAAATTAAACCTTAAAGTTTAAGGCCTTTTCATTCATTTTTAGACTCACTAATTATTTGCAGAAACTCGAGATGGATTAATATAAACAGTTTACGGACTTGAGTGAGCGAGCACCTTGTTTTGTGCAGTTAAATGCCTGAAATATTATACATCACCAAACGCAGCTGTGATAGATCGTAATAACCGTATTGTCTGAGGATTAATTTGCGGCTCGACGGGCTCACATTCACCGGAACTTGTTTTGTTTATGAAATAAAAAATGTTTGGAGAGAGTAATTTGTCTGAGCCTGGTGTGTTGATGTGGGTTATGATTAAAGAAGTGAAGGAGTGAGCAGCTCCGAGGAAGAGAAAAACCTCGTTACTCCAGACTTTTTGGCCTCGGTACACATTGTTCTGCTGGATGATTGGACGAGATAAGATAGATCCTCCTGAGAACAGAAAAAATGGAAATATCTGTGGGTTTCGCAGCTTCCCTCCACCCTCGACACGGTGGTGGTGTGAAGAGCGGAGATCCAGTTTAGTGTGAACTATCCCTTTAAGTCTAAAATCTAGTCGGACTAATTATCATGTTTTCACTTTTACACACCTCAGATGTTGTGAGGAAAGACAGCGGTAATTAAACATTTTTTTTTAATTATCAGTAGCCAATAAAAAATAGATAGCCAATAAAAAACAACCAATAAAAAGGCACGTGTACTCAGACAAGCTGTCCTTCTCTGTGGTTAATTTAATTTATTATTTTTTTAACCTTAAAAAAAAAAAAAAAAATCTTCCCTCCAGATTAATGTTATGTGTCCGCTTTCTGCATTTTCACGTCTCAGTGAGGAAGTTTGCGCCCCCCCTTGTGCCGCCATGAACACGGGTTCCTTCCATCTCTCATCAGGTATGCGTGTTCGACGGCCCGGCCGTGTAATTAAAACGACCTTCACACAAAACTCGCCTCCGATAGTTGAATATTTCTCAGCACCTGACAGGCTGACAGCATCTCACTCCTCTATTGTTCATTTGGGAAGAAATACTTGCGCAGCCGGGTCGGTGATGGATTTGTTGCCCAATTTACTCGCTCACGTGTCAGTTACGCAGACAAATACGTATCGGCGCCGCAGCCGGGGCTGGATTTTGGGAGCTGTTACAGCCTGTCAACATGGTGAGAGTGCATCCATTAATCACAATGCATTTGATCAGAATGCAGCAAACCTCTACTGTTTCCTGTGATGGAAGGACAGGAAGGCTGCGTTAGATCTCCTTCCGCTAATTGGGTTAGTCCAGCTAATGGCCATTTAGATGGTGGATAACAGGGAGGCATTTTACTGCACAAATGTGGTGATGGAAGCAGATGCTCGCCTGTATTTGAATTATACACAAGATTAAAAAGAAAAAAAAGAGAGAGAAAGTTGCTTCCTACTTCTGTGTGGCCGCGCTGGGCCGCGGCTACACTCTGATTATTATTTGAATTATATCGGCGTGCAGCCGACGACAGTTTTGTTGTCGGTTTCATCGAGAAAAGAAGAAGCCGCGTTTTCCACTGATCCTCGTCAGAGAAGCGCTGCCTCAAAGTTGCTCAAGAACAACAATGGAACATGGTGCGGAGGCTTGGAAATTGAAAAGGGAATTAAAAATTACAATACCTGCATGCGCAGCTGCCCAAATCAAATTGCTTGTTATACGCTCCTGTGCAATATCCAGGCATGCTAATAACCAGGCCTGCCCGGCGTGAGGGTTTCCACCAGCGGGTCACAAAGATTGAAATGGAGGGGTTCCTGTGACAACCGCGGGGAGCTGAGGGGGGCTCGCTGCTCCCCAGCCAAGGCTGCCGCATCTCGTGTAGGCGAGAGTTGGTGCAAACGCGTGGCTCGACCCTCCGACGTAACAGCAGAGGCCCGACCGCCCCGGGGGCTTCAGCCAGAGAAGCCTAGTTTTGTGAAGGGAGACCACAGCTTCTGGCTCTGCTGGTCTTATCTTGTCCTCATCCGTCCTTCTGTGAGCTGAAGAACGTGCACGTGTTTCTGGGTGACATCAGCTGACACTTCGGGAAATGTCGGGACGAGCGTGGACGGTTTTCAGGCCTTTTTCCACCCGCGGGAATTCTTACTTGTTTTTTATTTGCCTGGATGAAAGAGTTACTGGTAATCTGTTTATGTTTCTACGGTGCTTCAAAGTTCCAGACATCTTCATCCAGGTCGTGATGATGACATACGGGGGAGTGGCCGTGCAACGGCCCTGGTCCCCGGCATGCACGGAGATCCGGAATGCTGCAGATGCCTTCGGCCAATCAGTATTCTCCAGCGCTTAGCCCCGCCCCTCAAGAACTCCAGGGACTCCAAAAGCCCCCCCGTGTACTTTCGGGGGGTGGAGGGAGGTTGTTTTTTTGCACAGGTAAATGATAAACCTCCCCGCAGTGGGGAGAGGGGGCTTCTGAAGCATATTTAATTTATTTTCATTTATTTCTTGCTGCTTTATTTTCAAGTGGGTGACAGATTAATCGACGGTCGTTGGCGTCTTCAGGTCTCGATTTATGTGAAAATTGTGGAACAGAGACATGGATTACAACTCCCTAATGAAAGCTTCGGCCAATTTTGTGACGTCCCACAGTGTGTCTAATAACGTAGGTACAGATGTGCTTCCCAGGTATGATATTTAGCTCCCGGAGATTATGGCGTGGACTCCCGCAGACTCATTTCAGGAAGATCATATTAGTTGGAAATTGGAAATGTGAGGTGGGGGCAAAGATTAGAACAAGTGTACCGAAGATACGTTGATAGTTGGATGACATTTGTTTGAAATATTGCGACTAAAAAGCCTCGTTGATCCAATCCGTGCAAATTGGAAAAAAAAGTGAATATATAATAGAAAAATATACAGATTTAATCTGTAAATCGATTTTGTTAAAGAGGCAGCCGTGCCTTTGATCCTCCCGCCCCCAGATTCACTTTCCCTAAACTGACCTGTGCACCACCCCCCGAGGCTCGGCAGCGCAGATGGTCCGATCCGGCGCCTCGACCGCTCAGAATCTTGCTGCGGCCGCCAATACAGAGGTTTTCACATCTGGTTTAGAGGATGGCCGCCTTGAACGGAAGGCTGGTAGGTGCCGGTGCAAGCGGCCGTGGCATTCCTCGGCTCCCAGAACGAAAATGAGAAGAGTGGGCATGGGGGGGGGGTAAGACAGAGGTGATGTGTGTGGGGTAACCCAATCTGTCCAGCAGGGGCTCGGCGTGCGTGATTAAATGACTGGAGGGGGTAGAGGAGGGGTCCCCGGGGTCAGGGGAGGCACCGCCGCTGTCACCTCTGACTTCCCCCCAAAAACACGGAGGGGTCAAGGCAATTTCCCCCCCAGTCAGAAGTGGGTCAGGGATCCACTTCCCCCTGGATCCGTCACCAAAGGGAGGACGGTGCAGGCCTGGGCTGTGTACAGACACCTCCCTTAAGCCCCCGTGAGTCGGGAACATGTGCTTCTGTTTGGCTGCGTGCACAAGGGATACAGAGAAGTCTGCAAATTATACATTTATATAACATTTCATTAACCTAAAATGTAATTATCCCATTCATAATTGCCCGGGCATCTCCTCCTGGTTACCGGCAAAGTCACGCTTGCTTCTTAATTATTGTCAGCACGTCAGCTCACCTCGCTCGGCAGCAGGAAGTGAGCTGGGACAGCTGAACGTGAATACATTAGGACTGGAAGTGAGCTCAGTAACGATTTAAGGAGCTCGAGGTGGAAGGGATTATCTTACTCCATGTTTTTTTTTCTCTCTCTCTCTCCTCCTTGACCCAAAATTTAGGCTTCTTTCTTCTCCGCTTTTCATTCCTCTCAGAGCCCCCACACCTCATACATCTCAGTCCGGTTATTCACAGCTGGGAATATAATCACACACACTTGTACACACACACACACACACGCGCGCGCGCCCTCACATGCACCTGTAGATCTGTGCACAGACATGAAAGATGTAAAGGCTTTCTGCCAATCTGCAAACAAATTCAAAATGTATCAGGGCTGGGAAATGTTTCTGTACATGGGCTGGATTATTAATGAGTCAAATCCCTGCGTGTCTCGTTAAGTACGATTCTGCCCCTGGAACACTTACAGGAGGGCGCCGGAAGAAGGCTGGAACTGGCTAAGTCAATCGGATTACAACTCCGGTCTCACCAAGGAGGGGGGGACAAAAAGAGCTCATTCCAGATTGGTGCGCGTGCACCCACAACCACAGCCGTCTTTATTTTTGTTCGTCCCGTATTTAAATGCCGGCGGACGAATATAATAAAGAGCCAAACGGCGCCCGCCCTCCTTGGACCGGAGCCGACGGCGCGCCCGCGAGCACCCCGGGAGCACTCGAGCCGTTGATAACAGAAGCCATCGCCCCGTGCACCGCTAAGCAGTTACCACATGATTTTATGAGAGCCGGCTCATTTATGAGCGCAATCAGCTGCAACCCGATGCCCCACAGGACGCCGGTGTTAGCGCCCCTCTTTGTCCTATGATGATGGACGGTCTGTTCAATGGCGTTATTGTAGCTCTAGTGGCCGTCCAGGGAGTAATACGTTGATAACAATAACAGCTCGTGAAGATAGACTGCTGGAGGAAAGGTCACTCCCTTCCGCCGCCGCATCTCCCCTCTTGCTCGCCAGATCCTCTCCCTCGCCCTCCTCCCCTCTTTTGTGCGCGTCTCCGTATCTCTGGGGCTCGGGGTGATGACGGCTGCCCCTCGGTGTGTAAGAAAGCTGGAATGTCATGTTTTAACTGGAGTTAGAGGTATGTTGACAGGCCAGACAGAGGGAACAGATGGCAGCGTGACATGCCCAAGGTCATCTGGCGTGCCACTGTTGGGATCGCTGGATTTGAAATCCAACACTTTTTTTTTTTTCCGCCTGTTTCCATCTTGTGTGTGTGTGTGTGTGTGTGTGTGTGTGTGTGTGTGTGTGTGTTTACCCCTCCCTCCCTTCCTCCCACCTTTCATTCTTTCACCTCTCCCATGTCTTTATCGCTTCCTCCTCTCTCTGTTTCTCATTCCCTTCCCGGCTCCCCTGCTCTTTCCGACTCGTATACTTTTCCAGTGTTTTTATCGGCCCCTTCCCAAAGCCTCCTGCCCATGCTGCTGCTGCCTATCTCTGCTTAAACACACTGGCCCCTAACCTGCGCCGACTCTACACACACAGCTCATTTAACACCCCCCCACCCCTGACTTCCTTTTCTTTTTTCCTTTTCTCCCACATATTCTCCACTGGAGACCGATCGGCCCCCATACCATAATGCGCCAAATTGCCTTTGTCTCCCCGAGTCAGCAGAGAAGTAGAAAGAATCCAAATAAGTTTTAATTACCTGTGCAGCCAAGCCTGGAAGGTCCTGCACCGGAAGGACCCCCCAACCGCTCCGCCGTAGTCCGCCTGCCATGTCACATGCTCTCTTTGTCTTCCAGCCACTTTCCAACAGGAGGAGGAAAAAAAATATATATATATATTTGAGAAGAGACGGGGAGGGAGAGCAGAGAGACAGGCATCTTAGCCGAATGTGGAGCAGAATCCTGAGAAGAAAGATGTCCTCATTTTACCCGAATCGTGTCAGAAGCGTTTGATTCAGCTCAGCAGGCGCAGACACTTATCCCAAACACAACAGTCGCGTCCCTGCCTGCTTGAGCTGCAGCGCCAGCCTGCGAGGCACCACAAACAGGCGCCCATCAAAATTAAAGGCAAAATCGCAGCGTTTGTTTCAATCTTGATTGCTCGTCTAATGCCTTGTTTCCATCCTAACGTGAAGCAAATCCAGAATTTTGGTGGGGGGATGCAAATTAGCCGCATTTCCATTTGATTGGAATGAGTAAACTACGCTAATTCTGTCAAAATACGGCGGCGCAGAGGCGCGCGAACGGTGAGGTGATTGTGAGACCATCAGGCAGCAGGACTGATGTGAGGAATTAATGCCTGTCTCTATTTTAAGTCTCTTCTTTGAGTCAGAAACCTCTTTAAAGGGGGATGTGGGGGGGCGTGGGGGGGGGGGGGGGGGTGATTAAACAATCTGAGCTGATGGTCCTACGAGTCTGACGTGAACAATTATGAGGAAATTAATTTATTTTAAAAGGTTTCAATCCAGGCTGGAGCTGGGGATGGAGGAAAAAGGAAAACAAACAAACAAACAAAAACAAATAATCATTCACATTTCTTGTGTCTTCCAATGTTGCCTGTTTGGCAACTGAGGGCCCCCCCCCCTCCAGCACCCCCCATGGTGAGAGGGATGCCACCACTGTGTCGTCCGTGCTGACAGTTCGTCAACACGAGCAGCTCCTGTAAACACACACACACACACACACACACACACACATCTATTTTCAGTGGGCCTTGCATCTTACATCTGTATTTGAAGTCACTGGGGGGGGGGGGGTACTGTTGCTCAGGTGCTGTCATTACGGGCGCCGTCTGGATGAAGGTTGTCTGAATATTAACGACGCCACAAAGCCGCGGCTGATTTCTGAGGAGCGCGACATCGAAGGTGGACCTCCGTCTGCCGTGGTACTGCAGCACAACCCTGCTGGGGGGGGGGGGGGGGGCTGTTTCAGATCCTCTCAGCCACTAAGGTTATTTTCTAAATGGCGGTCTTTGGGCATTAACCGCACATCCCCCCTCCGTCAGGACTTCACCGCTGCAGAGACGCAGCACACAGACGCCTTCAGAGGGTGGGCGGGGCTTCCTGCGTCCTCTCGCTTTCTGTAAAACGTGCGCAGCTAAACGAGAAGGTTTACTGGTTCAAGGCGTTCCAAGAGCGCCTTTAATCCCCCGTCAGGTGGATCCACGAGCAGCGTTTCATCAGTTCAAGTGAAGAAAGCAGCAGACGAAGGCGGATGTGGCGCGTCGCCGCCCACAGAAATATGATTTTGTGAACGACTCTGAAGTTGTTGCTCCGGCCATTAATCATCCGTCCCCGGAGAGGGGGGATTCGTTGGAGCACGAGGCGCTCTCTGCGCCGCCACGACGGGGCCCAGCCCGCCGCTCTCCAACAATGGCTGCCCCGGCGTGACACCATTTTGTTTGTGCGCTGAGAGGAGGACGGATTCCTGAAAGTACAGTGACACCTAAAGGCCTGATGCTACAGGCCCTCTGAGCCCCCTCCTGCTCCCCCTCCCTCACCCCCCCACAAACACTTAAGTCAAGGACACGGTGAGATTTGGAGAGAAACTGATGAGTTTTCACTTTTACTGCACTTGATAGTTCCAAGCGCTTCGATGGGGCATCAAATTCTTGTGCTAATGACATGCCTGGGGCTGCCTGCAGGAGAACTGGCATTTTCATCTCCAACCTGAGCAGCTGATTGGACGGTGGGAGGAGGAGACAAAAAGTGAATACTGTATTTTCCTACAGTGTGTAACTACACAGTATCCGGGCTCTGGTTTACAGCCTGTCATTGCCATTTTAGGTGCGTTTGTTTGTTTCTCTTTTTTTTAACAATCTTGTTAGTGTTGTTGGTGTGAAGGTCAGGCCTGCACACCACATCCTTTTCATTTTCAAGAAAAATACCGACTAGTGGTTGTGTTTCATTTGTATTAATTATCAGAAGATGCACCTCCTGGTCCGTTTAACTCAACGGCTGCTCACACATAATCAAACTAATAACGATAGTGAAGTGAGGATTTCTACATTTCTATTTTTTTTCTCTTTTAAGTGTGTGTGTCGTGCCATTTTGATGTGACCCGCCAAAGGTCATAGTTTATCTATATTTATTCACTGTACTCTACTGAGTATTCCAACAGAGCTGCTTTCTTCCACATGTGCGCTCTACACACACACACACACACACACACACACACACACACACACACACACACACACACACACACACACACACACACTGTAGTGGTGAGATGCTTACTGGGCAGCCCTTTGATCTGACCTGCTCTCTCGTGTCTCCTTTCACGGCCAGCTCGGCGTGCACAGCCAGTTTTAATATGGCGGCGCAGCCCCGGTCCCAGAGCAACAATAAACTTTACCTTCAACTGTCAGCAGGTCTTAATCACTGGGATTACGGCGGCACTGGAAGTCGGATCCCCATTAATATTCCTGTCGGCAGGGTGGGAGGGGAGAGACAAAAAAGGTAAACAGACCTCAAAAAGATAAATATCGCCGAGCCTCGGGCGGAATTAGCCTTCGCAATCTCAATTTCATCACTTGCGAATATGACGCGGAAGTGGAGGAGAATGAGCCTCAGTGTGTGAGTGCGGACGCTCACAAAGGAGTTCTCTTTAGGTGGAGGGCTTCTGCGCCACAAATGTACAATCAGTCACCCTCAAAGAGCCCCGGCCTCATTTACCGTCCTGGGAGGCAGCGGGGCTGGGAAGCTCTAAAGCGCCTAATGGAGCTCCACCAGACAGCGGACGGTCGCCTGTGGGGGGGGGGGGTTTCAGACTGCAGGCTGCTCCCAAAGAACTGGAGGAATATATCCACATGGCCAAATCTGGCTCCCATTTATGAGACGGTCACTCGCGACGGCAGGCGTCACCTCTAACATCTCCACGTGTGCAGCGAGAAGGGTCGATGGTCTTCAGGAGGCTCAGGACGGGGTTATGCTGCCGTTTGGTGCTTTAATATTTTTAATCATATTTTACTAGACCTTACCCTTCATGTCCCCTCCCCCAACGTCATTATTGTTCCTAAATGTGGACCGGACCACCGAAAGGGTCACCAATACAGCTGTAATGTAAACATGAAGCCCCTCTCCAGCCGGCTCAGGGGCCCAGACTGACCTGCGAGAGGCGCCGCCCCCATGTGTGTCGGGTCGCAGGAGCTAAGCCGCTCCGCTGAAACGTGCACTTCGCCGGCCCGCGCCCGCTCCAGCACGGCTGGATTAGAGGCCTTTGTCTCAGCGCCCGGGCGGATCCGCTCCTCGGCGACATCGGCCCCGCGCCTGCGTGTCCCGCCCCGGGAGGAGCCGAGGGCCCGGCCGGGGGGGAGAGAGCCGCCACGAAGCCTCCGACATGTGGGCTCAGTTCATGTGCAGACGCTGCAGCTCCGCTGGTTCTGGATGAATGCGCCGAATGAGGGACACACGCCTGTTTAGAGCGCCGTGTGGAGCTGATGTTGAGTGTGTCTACGCTCTGGTTGCACCAACAATGAGTTTGGTGTGAGTGTGTGTGAGTGTGTGTGTGTGTGTGTGTGTGAGTGTGTGTGTGTGAGTGTGAGTGTGTGAGTGTGTGCGTCTAGTTTTATTCAGCTCTGTTCTATAAACTAGCTGATTTTATTTTTTGTGTGTAGGATTCTAAAAGTGATTTGAATGTATAAATAAATCCACTTGTGGCAGCAAGACCCTTAAAAGTGCCAAAAATAAATGAATTCATGAGAATATTTTTATAAATTTGGAGGTCTTTTCACTTCAGCCGTTTCCCATCGTCTTTTTAAGAACAAAGCTACACTAATAAATTTCACCTTATGCAGCACAGACATTTCCAACATCTGTTAGTTTTTTTTTGTCTCAACTTAATTGAGTTGCTCCCAATCACCCAGATATCACATTGTTAGTGGCGCAGATACACCACGCTCGGCTTTATTGAAATTGGCGCGCTCCTCGCTGCGCGTCAGGCTTTTACGGAGCGAGCAGCGAGACAGACAGCAGGGCGGCACAAGACGGGGCAGAAGTGGGAGAGGTGTGTGTGTGTGTGTGTGTGTGTGCGTGTGGCGGGGGGTTGGTAGTTGGTTAGCTGGGAAAATAAAGACTTCTTCATCTTGATTGTGCTGTCCTCAAAAATCAGCAGTAGGACTGTATCTGCTTTAATGGAGACAGTAGGTAAGCTGTGTGTGTGTGTGTGTGTGTGTGTGTGTGTGTGTGTGTGTGTGTGTGTGTGTGTGTGTGTGTGTGTGTGAGACCACTGCAAAATTATTGAGTGTAGAAACTGTGAAAACTGATGTTCAAGTCAAATAAAATATTGTGAAAAAAAAATCATATAAAACTATTTTAAAATAATCTAAAACATATTTTCAGATTTTGGAATATTTGCACGAACCATTTGTCATTTTTGAAAAAATATGTAGAAATATTTTCGATTTTACGAGCATGTTTTAAATGGTGGCACTGAGCTAATTAGACATTTTCGCGCACGATTTATTGAATAATCAAGATATTTTGTTGTGACGAGAATGGTTGTAATTTCATTTTTGCCCTCATTTTAAGAGATCATTATCCAGCTGATATAAAACTGTAGCTGCATCAAGTGAGACGGCAGGAAAAAAAAGATCCAATGGTTTTATTATTTTATCAAATGATTTATTTTCCATCTGACGTTATCGAGCATAATTCAATTTCGATGCACTGTGCATTTAAGATTTAGATTAGATATGCACATCAGAGACTGAACCCTTTAAATAGATTATTTAATTTATTTTTCTAATAAAATGCAAATAAAATGTGATTTGAAGATTAACAGAGAAGCTCTGAGAGTACTTCATTTGGGGGCAGTTTCAGGCTGGAATCAGTGTCGATGCCGTGCTTTCATGGGAGAAGCCACCAAAAACAGAAATATGGTCACATTTCAAATCTGCGTTGGCTCATCAGCTCTGAATTTTACATTTCCATCAGGCAGACCGTCGCTGAGGCTGATGGTGGAGTTCTTATTGTTGCCACATCCACATTTGTGAGAGTCATTAAATCCAAATCTCCAACCGTGAGGAAACGAAACCCACCAAACCGGGGCTTTTGACAACAGCCAATCAGGGCGCAGCATCCAAAAGCAGGCGGCCAATCAGGAGTCTGCTCTGGCTGACGAGAGAAACTTTTTCCCCTCCCTTGCTCTCTCCTCATTCTCCTCTCCTCTGTTATCATTGTGCCGATGGAAGGCTCTGGCTGAACGTGAGAACGCCCCCCCCGCGTTTGTTCTGGTGCGGCAGAAAAACTGTGGCTGACTCCTGAAGAAGCCCTGTGGCGGCTCCTATTTATAGGAGGGACGGAGCCACATTTGCATCTGGAGCTCATGAGAGGAGGAAGCGCGGTGGGAGAACCAGAAAAGAGGCGTGAAGGATACAGTCCATTTTCAAAATAAATAAATTATTGCTGCAGCGAGCCACGTGATCCCTCTCCAGGACAAATAAAGGAAGACTGGGGGGGGGGGGCGATGCCCACATTCCTCCCTTTTACCCTGACGCTAAAAGAAGGATCCTCAAATATAAGAAGCTGACCCAAATTGAATTAAATCGATTGGAATTCTCCGGGGCCCGCTCTTTTCCCTCCCCCCTCGTGCCTCCGTTCCCCGAGACAGTGTCAGGGCGCCGTGCATCCCTCCGCCCTTCGGAAGGCTCAGCGCTGGCGTATCGACCCCCCCGCTTCGGTAATTGAGGAACAATGCAGAACACTCGCGCTCTGTGAAGGCGTCCTGGAGGCCCCGTCATGGAGGAGCAGCCCGGGAGGACGATGTGGTGGGAGTCAGCAGGAGCCTCCGGGATCGGGGGGGTCAGATGGGAGGGGGGGCACACGGGGGAGGGGGGGGCACACGGGGGGGGGCGTGATGGAGCAGGAGCAACCACCGCTGGGGAGCGGTTTGATGAGCCACCACTGGGAACAGCTGCCGATGCAGCCGGGCGAGGATCCGCGCGGTCGCTCGCCGAGGCCGCTCGGATCTGCACACGTCACGCAGGAGCGGGAAAGAGTCGGGCCGAGAGCACGGAAGCCTCCGATTGGTCGGCCGACGCGGCGAGATGGTGTAATTAAGCGGTGGAGCTGGAGTGTGAGAGAAGTTGTGTTCCGGAGGCTCTCAAATGAGACCGTTTACATCAGAGGTGTGTCACTTTTTGGGGGGGGGAGGAGGGGGAGGAGGGGGAGGGGGGAGGCTGAGATATAAATATGTTAATGAGTGTTTACCCCCCATTCACAGCAAGGGCAGGGGGGCACCAAGCATGGTGGGGGAGGCATGTGGGCTGTGGGGGGGTTGAGGAAGAGAGGCAGAGGGAGAAGTGGGGATAAAAAAGATGGAGGCGGGGGGGGGGCATATACATTATTAACTACGACTTCATCACATGGTCCCAGTTTCTCTGGGACTTATTATTCCGCGGCGCTTTAATGAATAACAAGAAGAGAGAGCAGAGGGAGAGGAAGAAGCGAAAAAATAAAAAAGGTGGGGGGGAGTGATTGAAGTGAGTGCTGACACTGCCACCAGCTGGCTCGCTCCGGTACTGCTCCAGAGAACACGGGGGGGTCTGGGGGGGGGTGTCTGGGGGGTCTGGGGGGGGGGATAGCCACAGAGGCCAACGAAGTCTAAAGTGTCTCTAGAATCCGAGGCCGCCGCCTGCCGCGACGCATATAGACGAGAGACCAGTTTGGTCGAGGGTACGTTGGGGGGGCGCTCAACGGATGGATTCCACCAGCAGGTGTTGGGGGGCACCGAGGCCCCCCCGCCTACAGCTTGTCAATGAGTGTGGAAAGAGGAAATATATTTGACTTGGAGCAGGTCAGCGCAGCGTGCTGTTGCTGTATTGTTGCTGTTGTGTCCAAGTTTGACAGTATAGATTTAAGGGTCCTACTTGAAAGCTTCATGCTTCGTTTACGGTCAGATCTACTTTTAAAGTAAAGAAAAGGCACCAACGTTATCAAATTTTGTGTCAAATTTGAGGTAAAATTACGTGGGAAAAAGTAGCTTTACCAGATTGATGTGAAAAAAAACCCTTTAAAGATGAAGTGAAAACTTTTCTTCTTATCTTTGTACGAGAATAAAATCAAGCTGAACATAATTCTGAACTTTTGAGAAAAATTGCAGTTTGGAAAAATGCAGCTTTTTTCCTCTTTGTGAACATATTCAGAAGTTTGGGACGTGAGAACAATCACATCTGCTGTAAACACAATAAACCAGGGACGAAGCTCCGGCGCTCCGATCTGCCGCCGTAACCCGAACGACCCCGTGGTTTTAGCGTGTTCCGTCGTCGGCTTCGACGCCTCCGCAGATTGGGAGCGACGTCGGTGGGGAAGCGGGTGTGTGACAGCTCCACGACCACGACGCAGTCTGGCCTGGTCGCCGTCAGCTTCACGCTGTAACCTTAACCCCGTCTGCAGCTGCTTCACAAGCAGATCTGTTCCCCGTTTCCCCTCCGACAGTCGGGACAACTGGTACCGCCCTCCGACCGAGACAGGCCGAGGGGCGAGGGCTTCGTAGGGCCCAATGATCGTATTTACTGCAGGGGTCAGGGGTCACGTGGGGTCCCATAGCCTCGGTCCACGCCATCGCAGGCGTCCAGGCAGGAAAGGTAGCGGCGCCCGGGTCCTCGGGAGGAGGGACGTGAGTCTGAAGCGTTTTGGGAGACACCTGTAACGTGTCACTCAAGACCTGTCATCGCCCGTCGGAGCCATTCATCATCCTCACAAAATCATTAATCTGGCTTCTCCCCAGGAGCAACTGGCCACAGATGGTATCCATCCCTGTCTTGTTCCGCCGAGCGACGCCTTCATCCATAGCACGGCAGGTTACATCCACGCTGACACGTTAGAATGCGAAACCCAAACCTGGAGCGGCTCCCGAGCTAATCCCCCCTTCTTTTTTTTTTTAAAGGCGGTAGCACGCACCCACGATGGGAAGTGAAACATGAAGGTATCGCTGGATTCTCCAGTTAATGAAAACCAGGATGGGTTCACACACAGCCCCGAGCCCAAATCATCTATCACGCCGGTGTACAAGAGTAGACAGCCAGATCACACTCGCAAACCAGAAGGCAGCAGGTTTGTACACCGCGGTAATCTCACAAGGCCTGGCTTTATTGCCTCTCTCAGCCCTGTAATGATGTGAGGACTCCGGCCTGTGGGCTCTCCGGCTCCCCAGCCACACTCCATTTGGCCCTGGGCGAGGGGCTGGAGCAACAAAAGTTCAGGTTCAAACTTCAGGTCGCTGAAGATGGCGGAGGAGCGGGTTTGCGTACGCCCATCACACACTCACAACCCAAATGTGCGCTGCTCTCGGCTCGTGTCTGGATGAAGAAATTACAGCCAACTTTTAATATCGTCCTGAGGGCTGCGGGAGTAAATAATAACTGATCTTAAATTTCTGAGTGAACTTTTCTCCTTTGATGAAACGATTTCTACGGGAAAAAAGAAAAACCTTCTAAACGTTTTCAATGATTCATGAACTGGTGCATCATTTAATCCACATTTCCCCCAAAATCCAGTCCGACATCCTGCGCGGAGGATCTTCAGAAACTTGGCCAACTCCGCGAGAAGTTTGCATCTCAGCGCTGCGGAGCAGCCCGGTGCGAGTTTGAAGCCGCTGACCTTCTGGCAGACGGCTGTTGGTTGGATTTGGGAAATGTGTTGGGCCTCGACCAGGAGAGCCGGCTCTGCTCCCGACGGCGGGGCCTTCGACAACCGCTTAATCAAGTCCAATCAGATGGGGAGTAGAGGAAGCGGGTGTTTTACATCGGGTCTGGACGGAAGGCTCTTCTTCATGTGCTAAATGAACACATGGCATCGTGCATTTGACTGTAGAGGCAGCTCACGCTAGCACCATGTCTGGCCACCCACATCGATTCACCGAATTTTAGATGACAATCATTACTGCAGCGCCCCCGCCCAATCTCTAACATGAGATGTGCAACTGGTTATCTGTCCTCAGATGAAATTAGATTTTTACACCCCCCCAAAATTATTGTGTCTCTTTTGTAGAAAACAAAATCACTGCCAACGTGTGTTGAATAGATTAGCAGGTAATAACAAAGCCAGGGACGAGCAGGAACCATTCCTCGCGCTGAGTTATGCTCTTAATAAACCACAAACTTGCATGAACACGGGCAAAAAAACCAACTTTTCTGTAGCTGAAGGTTGAATTGAAAGAACCGTCTGTGAAATGATGAAAGAAACGTAATAAATTCTAATTTTAGAAAAAGATAAACCAAAAACATATATTATCCACATAAACCAGGCCGACTCCACCAAAACTATCATTTTTCCCCAAATAGTAGTTGGGAGGACGGAGCGGGTACGAAGGTGTTTTGGTTGAGCGTGAAAATAAATGTTGCAATTACTTAAAAGGCATCTCTCTTCCAAATTACACAGCTGTGACTGCCCGTGTGTGTGTGTGTGTGTGTGTGTGTGTGTGTGTGTGTGTGTGTGTGTGTGTGTGTGTGTGTGTGTGCAGCTGCTCGTTTGTGTGAGTCTCAAGAATTTATCATGCCAAATAAACTCATAGTTGCTAAACTCTTCAGGGGACCTTTTAGAAAGCGCTGCGTGCACGCGGAGCTGCGCTCTGGGTTCAGGAGTTCACACCGGCTCCTTGTGAACCATCTTTCACCTCTGGTAAATATCAGTGGCCTCTCAGCTCTCCAGAGCAAAGAGGAGATATAAATGAAATAATAAATATCTGCAGTATGCTGCGGGAAGGCCACGCTGACCCCTCTCCGGACCTCCTGGAAGAACCGTGGAGCGCCGGGGGGTAGAGAGATGGCTGCAGGCTCCTGGGTGACCTGGGTGAGGCCGGGGTAGTTTGGGAGGGCCCAGGATGAATCATCAGAGGTGGACAGGAAAAAAGAACTGGAGGTTTGGCCGAACGGGGGTGGGTCGGCGTGAGCCAGGCGGCTGGCAGAAACACCGCGTGTGTGCTCCGGACAGAGCAGAGGAAGACGGCAGCGGTCCAGGGTGGGAGAGAAGGTGGACGGGAAGCAAAACAAACACAAGGACAGGCGGAGGGAAGAGAAAGGAATCTGGGATAGGGCGTTGGATTACAGGCCCTCAGTCGTTGAAGCTTTTATTCCAGGTTTTTACTACCTGCTCTAATCGGCTCCCCCAGACCTGAAGTCCAAATAAAAGAGCAGAGAGGGTCGAGTTTCTGGACGCTGGAACAGGAGAGTGTGGGAAACTTTCCTTCCACACAGAAGCCACCGGCTCATAATTCATGGTGTCTGTGTTCCAGCATGTAACGGGATTAGGATGGACAGGATGTGGGTAGGAGACCTTAAAGAAGTTCTCACATGAAACACGGGGCTGCAACTGTTGTCACCCTCTTGGGCCGGGCCTGTTTATTTGGTAAAAGGGCCGCAGAGCCACTCCACTTCTGATCCTGCTGACCCCAAACAGGACGCCGCTGGACTGACGTCTGGAGATCCAGATGCTGCTCTCTGTGAAAACAGGCGAGGGCGAGCCTCCCTTCACCGAGGGCTCAAGTTCAGAGCTGTGACAACATGAGAGGACGGCGGGATTAGAGGGGAACCTGCAGCTGTGGCCACGGCCCGCGAGCCGGCGAGAAGGGGAAGAGACACGCAACATGAAAGGACCGGCGTCGGAGCGAGAGGCACAGTCGGCGTTTGATATGCGAATGCAAAGAGGCAGATTGAGTCCCTTATGTCCATATGTCCAGACACTTACTGGTGGACGGGAGACGGGGGTTGGCTGAGGCGCTCATCTGGCAGATGAACGCAAGCAGACGAGCTCCAGGAAACCTTCTCCGGATCTGCAAACATCCTGAAAAACACAGAAACCGATATTTAGCGCTGTGGGCCAGCGTGGTAACCGCAATCGCCCGCCAGATGTTGCGTAATTTGACGGGAAAAGTCAGGTTTGATTAGTGAGGTCTGGTGTGTGCTGATCACCGCCGTGGACGCGGACCTGCGGTCTGGCCCAAGCGTCCAGCCCGTACCTCCGGAAGGATTAGAACATTAAACCCGGTTTAAACTGTCCTCATTCTGCAGACTCCAGGTTCTTTGACCCCCCCCCCCCCACACACACACACACACACACACACTCACTCTGCCGGCCTCGTGTGTGTCTACATTTATATAAGCATGAAGACGAGAGTCATTAACAGCAAGAATTACAGTGAGATGAGGAACACAGCCAGACACGTGGCTGCAGCCCTAACCTGCACCAGGAGCGAAAAAATATGCAACGGCTATCGGACCGACGTCCAAACGCGAGAGCCGGGCATCATCAACAGGTGGCTGCCGCCGCCTCAGTCGCTGCCCCTCCTGGAGCAGCTCTGAGGAATGCAGCCACCACTGATCAAGAACACAAGAGCAGCACGTGTTGACGGCACACGGACGTCCTCTCCCCACGTCTCACTTCCAGGAGGCATCGGGGAAGGTGCGTCTCTAAACAGCCTGTGTGTGTGTGTGTGTGTGTGTGTGTGTGTGTGTGTGTGTGTGTGTGTGCGTGCGTGTTTCTGTGTGTGTGTTTCTGTGTGTGTGTGTGTGTGTGTGTGTGTGTGTGTGTGTGTGTGCGTGCGCGCGTGCGTGCGTGTGTGTGTGTGTGTGTGTGTGTGTGTGTGTGTGTGTGTGGGTGGAGGGGTGTTTGTTTTACTGTCCCAGCAGGAGGCCTGATGGGAGTCAAGCGGGGTCGCGGCAGGCTGAGGCTGCGTGGCGGTGCGTTGACGGGGGGGTAGCCCCTCAGACCCCACAGATTGCTGGTTCAATAACAGCTGTAAGCATCACTCTCCAGGAGCCAGCGTACCCTTTACAGAGGACAACCTTAATCAGGCCCGGCTGAGCTGATGGTGTTCTTAAAGAGAGGGGAGGCGGTCTCATTTCCTCCGTGGTCTCACTCTCAGGGGTGGGGGGGTTGAGGAGCTGGAATGAAAGGTCACATACTGCCACTTTTAATAAAACCTTCAGTTTTTTGGGATCTTCTGTCAGCTCGTCTGGTGTACACCCACCGAGGAAGGTTGGGGGGGTTGATGAGCTGATGTACTAACATCTGCTTCATCTAAAGGTCCGATATTGTGAGTGTCCCCTTTTGATGAAGTATTAACGTGTATAGTCCCCTGAGCCACAACACAAAGGGATATTTATATTTAGGGATATTTAAGTGTCATGAACTATAAAGGTATGTATCACACCCTATAAGCTGCTGTCGGGTGGATGGAGGCCGTGGTTTTCACGCGCCACCGTCCCCGTCTTGGGGTGTGATGTCCCGCCCCCCTGGAGGATGTGGAGCCGACGCCTGGGCGAGCGTCTCCCGGCTGCTGTGAGCAGCTGGACCCTGCAGAAGGTCTGCTTTCAAAAGGGGCCTTCCAGCTGCTGTAACAAGCAGCTTCTTCAAACCTCCCCACCGCCTCGCTCTTAATCAGCCTCTGGGCTATTCTTACCGCCCTCGCCGGCCCCTCGGGCTCATCCGCCTCAAGTCGCTCCGAGCGGAGAGCGCATCGTCCTCACGTGCGTACGTGGAGATTCAGAGCACAGACAGTCATGCATTCGTATGTAACACTGCGCCAGAGGCAAGACTGTAGTCAAATGGCTCGACCTCGTCGGAGCTCCTTTCAGTTTCGCCGACTGGTGAAGAATTCCACGAGTCTCTGAGAGGCTGAGAGAACTTTACTGTACGAGCTCCAACGGGCAGGCCCATTGATCCTGCGCATGCGCTACAGGGACCTTCTCAATCTGCCCTCCTCCCTCTCTCCCTCTCTCCCTCTCTCTCCCTCCCTCTCCTTCTCTCTCTCTCTCCCTCCCTGTTTCCAGGCTCCACTGAGGCCACAGAAGGTCGGCCTCATGCGCTGGACGCGCTCCTCCAGATCAACACACACGCAGAGCGCCAAACATGGCACGGCCCTCTGATTAAGTGCGCGCTCTTTCAAAGCGAGGAGGCCGCGGCTTCGCCCGCTGGACCTCTTTCGCTGGTTTTCTGTTGGCCGGCGGCGGAACGCCTCCCCGGATGAAGGTGTGTGTAGACTGCCTATTGACAACTTGATTTTTAAACATGACACACCAAAGTGGGAGTTTATGCTCAGCAAGTGGTGCTGGCAGATCCGCCGGTGGACTAGTCGCGCTTATTTGTTGTGTATTGGTGTGTTTACTCTACCCCTCCAAAAAATCTCTTGCTCCCCATCTGTCCCTCAGTCTGTCCGTCAGGGAAAGCCAACTGTGTGTTTCTGCATTTCCTCTGAAACACTTCATGTTGGACTAATGACGCTGCCGGATGCATTCCCCGTCAACGTGATTGGGCTGAATTATCCATCGCACATTCGAGTGGCGCACCTTCTCTTCTGCCTCCACCATCCTGAGGCTGTGGACACACGCGAGGCTTTCAGGAGCGTCGAGCAAAGGCAGGAATAAACCAGTGGAGTCGGTCTGTTTTCGTCCTCCTCACGCGCTACCTCTGCCTTCTTGGCTCCAGCACCGGAGCTCTCGCTGCGAGTTCAAACGAGGACAGGCGGGTCACAGCCAAGTGTGACAGATCTGAGATCGCATCGCCTTTCAAGGGGGGCTTCAGTAAATATTAGTTCCTGACAAACAGCTTTTCCTTTAGATGTGAGACGTGTGGTTGTTTCATTTGTCTGCATCTGACGTGAATTATCCTCCCCAAAGCTTGTGCGAGCAGGAGGAAGCAGGCGGGAGGGAACAGAAACAGGCTTTTACTCTGATTGTTGGTCCTCCGGTGACAGAAATCTGCACCTCCAGCTGCTGCGGCTG
Source organism: Lagocephalus sceleratus (assembly GCA_911728415.1). Taxonomy (NCBI): domain Eukaryota; kingdom Metazoa; phylum Chordata; class Actinopteri; order Tetraodontiformes; family Tetraodontidae; genus Lagocephalus; species Lagocephalus sceleratus. The sequence goes on along the minus strand of CAJVRN010000030.1, from coordinate 922,981 downwards.
TCTGCCCCAGGCTGCTGCTAGTTGCACACACACGACTGTGGACCTTTAAACGCAGCAGCAGCAGCTATAGAGCACATTTGCAGTCAATAGTATTTGTATTTTTAAATAAGTTGTTAAAACAGGCTGATTAATTCTTTAAGTTATTAACCTCCCACTGTCGGATTATATTCCATTTCCTTTTTTTGAACGTCTAGAATTTTAGACGATAATAATAACAGAAAGAATGATGTCATTGAAAGTATGTCAGAAATCCCCAGTGATCCACATAAACAGCACTTCTGAACCTGAGTGGAGATGATTTATCGTCTAAATTTCAGTCATTTCTGTAGATTGTGATGTCAAACATGGGCCATCCGCTGAAATGTCAATGTTTTTAATGAGTCTTTTAATTATATAATTAATAAACAGGTATTTGAAGTGGTCCGGGACGAGAGTTCACTTCTGTCGAGCAATCAAATCAAATTAAAGCAATTATAGGACCACTGATAGCTGGATGGGGCCGGTTGTTGAGCGGCATTACTGAAAATGGATTCCAGTCCTGAGCGAGTGTGTGACCACGTTTGTTGGGTGTTGCACCTGAAGTCAGTTGCGGTGTATAGAGAAGAAGGAAACACATAATAATCTTGCTTCTCGGGGTTTAGATGCCTGGATCACACCCCCCTCACGTGGGGGAAGCAGATTTGCCATTAGGGCAAGTTTCCCAGTTTCCCAATTACTCACAGTTTCAGGCTGCGAACTGAGCTCATTTGGAGGAGAAGCTGAACACACTCAACAACACCCTCATTTAACACTCAACTGTCTCGCTGGAGATCCATTTGCTACTTTAACGTGAAACCTGTTCTTAAAAGAACTTTTGTATCGTCGGGAGGATCCGCCCCCTCTAAAAGGATGCCGACATTTGATTGGTCAAACCTCCTCCGAATGTCAGGCTCAGACGAGGTTCAAACGCTTTAAAAAAAGATAACAGCTACTTTTACTGAAGCAATTTCAAGGCAAATTACACGGCACATCACCTGAAACAAACGCTTTGACTAAATACACGTGTTCAAACACGCACGCAACTGTTCATACGTGTGGTGAAACCAGAAAATACAATCCCACCAAACCGTGTTATTTGTTCCTCCAAGTAAAAGTAAACTTTCAAAACTTAACAGTCAGGAGAGTCGAGGAAGAAAGTCAGGTTGAATCAGCTCCGGCGGTGGGCGCTCGGCATCTTCACGGCCTCCCGTTTTGTTGAGGAAAGACGAGGTCGTGTGTGTGGTGAGCAGCCTGAGAGGGGTTCAGGGGCACCAGACCCACATGGTCTCACAGTGGGGGGGTTCTCCTCGTCCTTTGTGCAGGAGCTGAAATCAGATCAGCCTGATGTGTGAATACTCAGGATTGAGTCAGGACCGGGCCGACGCTGCGTCTGCTGAGGCTCCCTGACTGCTCTGATACTGCTGCCTTTTGTAGCTCCATATTTTATGCAGCGCTACCTGCTTAAATATTTACAGTTAACTGGTGCAAAAGAGGACTAAAGCATTCCCCACTAACGTTCAGAAGAAAATGTTCTTTCATGCAAGTTGAAGGATCTAAATGCAGCCTTTAAGCGTCCACGTCAGGATAATCAAGTCTGGACGTCTCCTCTACGTTCACACAAACCCTCGTGATTACTTCAATTTGTGGCTATTGTCTGAGGATAAGCTCAGGAAGAGCGTGGCTGAGAGGAACGTGTGCAGCGTGGCACTAACCTTTAAACTATGTCATCATTTAGCAGTCAAATATAAGTGTGTGTGTGTGTGTGTGTGTGGGGGGGGTCTGGGTCAGGACCCTGATGTGGATTGGTCTTTAGTGGAGAAAAAGCAACAGGACAATGAATCAAGGGCTTTAGAAGTGCAGCCTTAATCACAGGTGGAGGCAGGTGGAGGCAGGTGGAGGCAGGTGGAGGCAGGTGGAGGCAGGTGGAGGCAGGTGGAGGCAGGTGGAGGCAGGTGGCACAGGCGCTCGCCTCACAGGGAAAAGTGAAGAAGAAGAAATGATCAGAACATCTGTGCAGCTGGAGGAGGGGGGTTCTGGGGAAGGGGAAGTCTTGGGCTGGAGGTGAAAATGAAGCAGAGATGGAGAACTGGTGGGCCCAGTGAAACCAGCTGCTCATCCCAGTGAGGCTCGGAGGCTGACAGGCAGTCAGGCGGGGCTCCGTGCGTCTCCTGGGCTGCCTGGAGGGGAGGTATTGATGATACCACAGCCTGCAAGGTTCAATCCATCCCCCGGGGCGCTCTGCCATGAGTGGACGGAGAGTCCCCGACCGGTCTTTTGGCTCCACGCTCAGAAAATACAACTGAGTGAGAGATCAGATAGAAGTGTGTGTGTGTGTGTGTGTGTGTGTGTGTGTGTGTGTGTGTGTGTGTGTGTGTGTGTGTGTGTGTGTGATGCAACAAACACACACACAAACAGGAACCAAGCCGTAATGTCTTCATTGTCTCTCTGAGTCTTGTGAGTGTGTGTGAGTGTGTGTGTGTGTGTGTGTGTGTGTGTGTGTGTGTGTGTGTGTGTGTGTGGGGGGGGTCAGGGAGAGGCGAGGAGACGTACAGAAGTGAATGACAGACCGAACTGAGGACCTCGCTCGTGCCTGGTCCTCCATCAGATGTGTTAATGCAGACTCCCTCCTCCTCCTCCTCCTCCCCCTCTTCCTCCCCCTCTTCCCCCCCCTCCTCCCCCTCCTCCTCCCCCTCCCCCCTCCCCCTCCCCCCCCTCCTCCTCCTCCTCCTCCTCCTCCTCCTCCGGTCTTCCCACCTCGTTAGAGGCCGGCGGCAGAGGGAGCGACTTCCTGCCACAATTCCAAGGCGGGGCTGCTTCCACATTAATACCTTTACTGTTCCCTTCCATTTGTTACGCACACCCAGGACACACACTCGGGGGGAGCCCGAGGCTGTGAGTGATGGCCGTATGCAGAACTGTGCTGGTGTCTAACCCCCTGTGGCTGCAACAAAGTCCAGGCTCCTTCAGTCTTGATTCCAAGGTCAACGTTGGAGGTGCTGCATTGCGGATTCTGCACAGACGCCGAGATGTCTTCAAACCCGTCTAGATAATTATCAGGTTTTACTGGGTACGACGTAACGACGGGCACACACACACACACACACACACACACACACACACACACACACACACACACACACACACACACACACACACGTCCTCGACAGTCGTCGAAACACGTGTTCTTTGGTGTGTTGGTCACCTTCCTGCAGCGGCGCCCGTTCACACTCCTCACAAGACTTTCCTCGAGGAGGACGTTGTTCCACGTGCATCGTGCACGAGCGAGCGTCTCAGAGGATCTCCCGCAGGTCCACGGGCGTCAGCGCCAGGTCCCAGGTGTGAGTCTGTGGACACGAGGGGGGGGCCAACCCTCTGATAAAGGGACATACAGACCGAGGTGGGATGGACGCGCTAGAAGAAGATTACTCTTCTACAGCGCGGGAAGCGACTGAGTTAGTGTGGTGATGAATGGAGCTGCAGAGCTGCTGGTGCTCTCACAAGGAAGCGCCTGAATCAGTTCCACATGCAGACGGATAAAAAAAGCTGGAATGTAGCCAATGAACAGGAAGTAGAGCGGTGGTGAGGTGGCCTGTTCCCATCAGCTCAGTGAGAACGGAGGGAGCTGCTGACTCCACGGTTACGCCCTGACCTCTGACCTCTGACGCTCCAGCCTCAGCTCTGCGTCTCAGCTTGTTCCTCTCCTCTTGTTGTCCTTCTCTTCTGTCGTTACCCCCCCTTTACCCGGCCTGGTGGTGGAGGTGAAACTCTAAAAGGGTTCTTAGTGGTGAGACACCCTGTTGAACTGGTGTCACTGGGCTGTGCCCACTTCTTATGTCCTGCCTGTTTCAGTCCTAATCTGATCGTGTTTCTGTGGACAAGCGATGGCAGCAGGTAAACGATGGACCCTATAGGAGCCTATAGATGTGGGTAACCTATAGATGTCAGCCCCGCAGCTCCGTGTTCATCTGGGGGGTCGTGGCGGCGCAGGCTGGACACCTGCTGCAGATGTGTCGTACACGCGGCAGGCGGCGCTCCAGGCGTCCCTCTGAGGACACACACACACACACACACACACACACACACACACACACACACACACACGCGCGGAGGGACGCAGGCTGTTGTGAGGCCGGTGAGCCGATGTAGCGTGAAAACGTCATTAAGCAACGCTGCGGAGGGTGAACGTCTGTCATCGCTCAAACCAGCGACCTACTGGGAGTTCTTCTGTTCCGGCTCCAGAATCACTCAAGTTGGCCCCCGAAGTTTAATCAAACACGCCCCCCCCCAAAAAAAAATAAAAATGCTACGACTGACTCTCATCCGAGGGTCAGGATCGCTCCATACGTCTCAGAGGAGGAACCGCCGACTCGGGACAGACTGGACCTTCATGAGCAGACAAACACAAGTGTGGGACCCTCGCTCCCAGTTACGGTCGAGCTGGTGCCCCCCCCCCGCCCCCGGCTGTTTGAGCTGGATTAGGTGCATATTTAGAAAACAAACAACCCACCGTCTGTTATCTCATCACAACCGGATCAGGATCAGGGCCCTCAGACCGGGTCACCGGGGTGTCGGCTTTAACCAGCAGGTGTATGAAATCCAGTGGAAAGGCTGGATCCTGGCAGCGCCCAGGTGGGGGGGGGCGGGGGGGCAACAGTGGCGACAGTGGCAAACGGAAAGGTCAGGACGGGCCAGGCGAGATATTTTTGGACGTGGTGGAGCTCGCAGCGCCAGACTGTCAGCTTCAGCCAAGGGGGGGGTCAAGGTCAAGGCCTGCACCTCTTCTGCTGACAAGAGTGAACCAGAGACGGGGAGAAAAGAGGGGCGGGGGTCTCCATGAGACACGCAGGGGATTTACACCTCCGAGCGGGGGGGTCGGGGGGGTACTGGTAGACCCCAGGGGACACATCTGGACAGGACACCTGACCATCCCAGAACACACACACACACACACACCCCTCACGTGTGACGTATTAGGTTTCCCAGCTCCCCACTCAAACCCCCGACCATCCAATGAACCCTCAACCTTAAAACGTCGTAACACCTCTCAAGTTGTGAAGACCAGCTGAGATGTCCTCACTGATATGAAGCACCTGCATGAACACACACACACACGCACACACACCCTACCACGTAAACCTCATGACGCATGAGTTGTGTATTTTCAGTGTGCTTGAAGGGGGACTTAAATATTTGTTCCTATTGAATAATCACTGGGTCCACCCGGTGTCGTTCATGTTGGTGCATTCAAACGGCCACAAAAGACAAAAGGAATTAGTCTGACACATTTTATTGCTTTGTAAAATAAAAAATAACCCGATACCTCTGGATGAAAAAGTCCTATAACACAACCTGGAACGGAAGAGAAGGCGTTTGGCATGTGAACTGATGTCTGCTAGAGGGGCGGATGTTTTCAGTCAGTCATATAAAACGTGCGCTGCAGCTCTCTGGCGGTCTGACGTACCTCTCTCATGTCACGGGACACACATGACTCATTTAAGAGTGAGCGTGTCCAAACAGCCTGCACACGTTTAATACTCTTCTGAATGAGGTCCTTCAGGACGGGCCTAACACAAAAGTGTGGACGTGATGGTGGATGGCACAGACGCGCAGGGCGAGGATGCAGCTGCAGCCTCGTCTGAGGAGCCCGGTCTTCTACCTGCTCTATAATCTCTAAGTGACTCAACGGGACACAGACGGGATAAATGGCGACAACACAAAACTTCAAGTATTTCCCAAATGCAGCTTCTAAACCCGAGTGAGGGACTAAAGTCTACGCATGCAGGCGCCACAGCTCATGTGCACCCTCTTTCCTTTCCCGTGAAAGAGAAAAGCAAAGTGCATATTAGGGAACCGGGCGCACTCTGAGACTTATTTTTGGCTCCCTTCTTTTTCTAAGAGGCTTGGCTTTCTACTACGTTGTTCACTTTTGTGATGCTTAAATGTGGCACGCTTAAATATTACACAGTTAAAACATGAAGCATTAGTATTTCAATGTTTAAACGCTTCCCTGGGCGCCACCTCGCTCCTTCACACACAAAAATATTAAAACCTTTATAAATGAAATATCTCTGATATAAATTAAGAAATAAATTAAACTCTAAAATAAGTGACTACTGCAAGCAAAAGTAAGCTTTTACATCCACTTCTGCCACCAAGGTACGCTTGTTTTGTGTGTTTTTGCTATCATTCCATGACTGTGCACCTCCATGGAGGGTCTCGTTCATCCAGGCCAAATGAACCCATTAAGGTCCAGTGAAGAGTCAACTGGACTGTGGAACCCGACTGGGAGACGTTTCGCCTCACATCCAAAGGTGTCTGCCGTTCACACTGCATTAGTTTAACTAGTTTAACGTCCCACCAAACCAGTCGGGAGTGAGAAAGCTTTTGGAGGAGAGGCAGAAAGTCCTTCGGATGCTTCCACAGTTCTGTTGACTCACCAGATCTTGATGTGTTCCTGCGGAGCACATCAGTGGGGACCCTGTAAAATTATGAGTACATAAATACATGTAGCGTTGTTTTTTAAATAATTGATTTCCTCATACAGTACCATGACTTGTAACTGTACACTAAGTTGATATGAGACAGCGATGACAGCGTGGAGAGGGTCAACCCGCTCTGGTGGTGGTCGGGTCCAAATTAAACAAGGTTGGAGCTCCATCTGAAGTCCAGAGCTGCCTTAACGTGAGGACTGAATATTGGCTGCATGAGTCACGGGAGGGGAGGAATTAAGGTCAAAAGACAAGGTGGCAGAAGCCCGGGTTGCCACGGTGACCTCCAAAGTGGCTTTTCTGGCGGCGAAAAAAGGCTGCTTGAGCGTGGCGGCGCGGCCAAAGCTGGACGAAGGCCACTTCATGATGAACTGGGCAGTCACTGGCAGCAGATACCTGCGCAGACGGAGGAGAGCGAGGGATTAGAGGAGAGGATGGACATAATGAGAGGATTAGATATGCAAAGGTCACAATTTAGCGGTCAGAGCTGCATTGGCGCTGCGTGCTGAAGCCACATACCACCCACCTTCACGTCCTGTCGTGGTGGAGCCGTTATATTAAAGTCCTGGGGATGCAAACATATCCTGACCTAACCTTAACATCAAGAAAATGGCTGCAAATTACCACGGTTTCCACAACCGTTGTTGGTAAATCCACGGGAGCCCCGATACCGTTCGAGTGCATTAAAAAGAGCACGCGCGGGCTCGCCTTCCCGCTCGGTGGGAGCAGGAGACCCTCACCTAGTAGTCTGGAGAGTGTCCGCGTGAAGCTCCTCAGAGTCTCCTATGACACCTTCCAGCGAGACAGAGCAGTGAGGCAGCTCCTGCTAACAGCGTTCCAGTACCTGAGGACGAGAGCAGCGCCGGGGTGAGACGGGGCGCCGGGCGAGGCTGCGCCCTGCTCCCATCCCATGAGCGATGTCAGATGAGATGATCGCATCCCGGCTAAGGCGAACTGAACGTTAACGGCAGGTGTGGAGCGGGGCTCTGGGCTGATGAGCTGAGACAGACCCTCGTGTTGCGTTCACAGCCGAGAGCGTTGGCTAATAAACATATACGTGTGATGCCTGTTTAAATGAGCGTGACGGTTACCCCCGTCCCTGTGGAGGTGTTTAAGATGTAACAATCTAATCAGACAGGAGCCACCGGGGCCGAGGATTACCGAGTGAAGCAATAATATCTTCTTTTAAAGCGGAGCTGCAATAACGTGCCTAATTCTCTGACAGCTCTTTCTCTTTGTGAAGCGGCTCTCGGACAAATTACCGCCGCTGCTGCTTCCAAAGTTGAAGAAAAAAAACGTGCCCGTCGCTGAGGGGGTCTCTCTATTCGCGCCAGACCCAAGAGAGTTACGGGGGATCGGAATTAACTTCAGTTAGTCCAACAGGAGCGCCCTTGAAGCGGCTCCACGTGGGCCGGAGGTGTCCCTCCACGTCTCTGCTGCTAAATGGTGCAAAAAAAAAAAAAAAACCCGATGACAAGAGGAGGTCAGGATCTGCTGGGTTTCATCCTTTTACAGCTCTAGTGACCAGTGTTCCTTTAAAGTGGTGGAGCTCTTGTGTCTCTCATCCTTTGTGCTCCTCCTTTTCTCACAAACGATGGAAATTACAGGAAAAATGAGGGTTTAAAAAATAAAATATTGATCATTCATTTGTTCTGGAGTGGGTTCTTCAGAGGTCCTCCAGGAGGGGGGGTCAGTTCTCCACTGGTTCTGCAGGCTATTCTGACTGGAACCCTCATCCGCACCATCTCGTCTCAGATGGAGATGGTCGTCTTGGCAACAGCGCACGCTCACGGGATGAGAGAGACAGGTGGACACGCAGCAGACCTTCTACCTCTGCTACCACTGACGGGCCTCCTACACGAGCACTGCGTCCTCTGTCAGGGCTGCCAGGGCGCATTAGGGGGTTCCGGATGAGATGAGATGGCGTGGATAGAGATGGAGGGGAACGCCGCTGATGCAATTCTAAACCAAGATGCACAAAGAGGCTTAAAGGTTATCTGCAGCCCACGTTCAGCCCGACACCCCAATTAGCCTTAATTACTGCCACACTTTCCAAACAGCTGAAAGTTAATAGACTGAAACTTTCACCATCATGGGAAAAACTGTCTTTTTGGATGTAACGTAATTCAAGGCTTAACAAGAAAGTCATTAGCAGAGCTCTTGTGCTACTTCCTCTCGACTGCCCACACAGAAGGACCTGCGAGACCCGCGAGGCTGCTGTTGACACACCTGATTATTAGACCGCCTGGAAGAAAGATGCTTAGAAGAGATCAGGCGGGTCTGGTCAACAGTGGAGACCTTTATATAATAGGCCCGTTGTGGTGCCTATCAAAAGGTTCCACACGCTCTGGAAATGACAATGTAGCGTCCAGTGTTACATTGTCGCAAATGCAAATAAAGCATCCTACTTAAAATAAAAAGAAAGTGTTGTTGCGCTCGGCGTAGATGGGAATTAATGTGACTTTAAACTTTGGTGTAGAATTACTGGTTATTTTAATGTGTTTCAGTGAAACGGGTCTGACCAAAGGTCACATTAGCCTCCTGCCAACATAAATGTAATCATTCAAATGAAGGTATGTCCAAATCAGAACGCCCTTTAGAGGAACAAAACACAATGTATGCTTCAAATGTGCGCTCTTTAGTCAGACAGTCTGAGAGTGCAACGATCAGGAGAAATGAGATGCACACGCGCGCCCACAGGCAGTCTACCATCTCACATGAATCTTATGCATCAATAGCAAAATAATCCTAATTGCTTCACAGCTCTCGTGAAGTGGGGGCTGCTCCGACTGCTCGCTGTAGGTCTGATGGAGCCATGTCGGCCGTCTGTGCTGTGAAACTGCGAGCAGAATGGAAAAGCTGAGACATTTTCTGCTTTCATGAGGCATGAGGAGAGTGGTGCTTAGCTTGATCAGGGCACTGATGCAGCGCAGGTGAGGCGCTCGGCTCCCACTGAGCCCACTCGTACTGAAAATGCACTCAGGGTAAGATGCTCTCGAGGAAAGCGCCGGGTGAAAATGCAGAACTGGGCGTGTGTTGGCGGGGTGATGGGCTGGTGATGTGCAGCAAGCTGGTTGCAAATGGTTACGGTGTTGACAAACAGTGTCCCAAGCAGTCTTATTACGATTCCTTCTCCGATCCCGCTCCAGTCACGTGCTGATTACAGTTTTAAGCCCAAAATATTTCCCATTCTGAAGCTGCGTGTCAATCCAAATAAACAATCGTGGTGGACAGGAGAGAGGACAGAGCCAGACTGTTGGTCGTGCAGTCACAGCAACCATCACTGGATGGGGGGGCAGCTGTGAGGTGGTGCAGCAGCAGGAAACAGACAGTGTTGGAAGATGGGGGAGGGGAGTGGGTGGGAGGTTAGCAGAACTAAACCCAGCAGAGACCTGCAACGAGGGGCGAAGAGACGGAAGAAGAAGAGGAGGAGGAAGCGGCGGCGGCGTCAGCGGGGGTGGAGCCATGGGTAGAGGCTGGTCCGGCGGTAAATGGTAAGCTTTTTTATACAGACATATAAATAAACACAGAAGAAATAAAGAGAGACAGACCAACGTACGTTCAGATTGACCTGCAACACAACACCGATACGCTTGTGTACGCACGTGTGTCATCAACCCCCAACCCCCCCGCCAATCGCCAATCCTCCCGAATACTCACTTGGTGGACATGTATATTAAACTAATTCATTAAATCAATGGACTGGAGATGAGGCAATCAATAGTGATTCAGTGTAAAGCGGCGCAAAAGTGTAAACAAACCCCGCGCGCTGTTATTAGCAGGTAGGTGTATACTCCAGGCACAAAGTGATAGCCTTTTAAAACATGTGCAGGAGTTATGAATCATGTAAGGAGAAGCCCGAGGAATAGAGGATCTCTCTCTGTCTCATAAGGTCATTTGATGCATAGGCTCATCTGGGCTCTAATTGAATTAAGCAGGCCTCCAGGGGCCCCGGGCTAACCTGAGTGCTAATCTGTGGGCCATTATTTCCTGTTAACAGCGCACTCTTTCTCTCTTTCTCCCCAACCTTCTCCCCAACTGTCTGCCAGCCCAAAGCTTATGCGCCTTTTAAAACGCCGCCTGTCGCGTCCTGCAGGAATACAACTTAAAAATAGAATGAGGATGGTCGTTCTGTTTGTTTGCTTTATGGTGTCGTGTGATGAGGATGATGGCGCTGAGGCTCCGTGGAGCGAAGAGAGAGGAGGTTTCCACAGAGGGCTCTACCGTAACTGTTGAGACGTTCAAAGCTTTTCTGCTTGTCAGTATGTGTTCATTGTTTTGTTTTTCTTGTCCCTTAATCTAGGCCATTTTACACTTAAGAGAGCTTTAATAAGTCTTTTGGTCTTCTCTGTGATTTACACAGCTTCAGGTCTGTGCACTGATCATCCAGGTCACTGATATAGCCATTAACTTTTTATTAGATTCCCTTTAAAGACCATTTAAACCTGTTTTACAAGCGCTGAGTAAAACTTTAATTTGGGGACTCTCAGTGGACTGAACAACTTGGTCCTTATTCAGCCACCGTGATCTACAATCAGCTGTCTAAAATGGAGCAGGGCCGCTGTACAACTCTTAGAAAAGAAAGAAAACAGCCACCGACGTCATCCTCACCTAGTGTCATCCCATTCAGGGATCAGTCCGGTCAAAGAGCGGGACTCTGATACAAACTTGTAGACGACCAGCAGGCAGTCTCGGCACAGCTGGACCAGCCGGCGACAGCACTTCAGCTCCTGGGGCGAGACCACCTCGCTGCTCTTACTGAAGATGGTCTCCCACGATGAGCTGGAGGGCACAGGCACATTCAGCAGGTCAGCAAGATTCGCTTGTTGATGAATGTGAAATGAAAAACATGCACACGTGCAGACGCCCACTCCCGCGCGCAGGAAGCGAGACGGCTGCGCAGACAGAGAGGATGAAACAACAGCGAGTACAGTTAACCCCCTTACAACCACTGACTGTGAGAGAGCTTAAACAACTGAGACGCACAACTCCAGGGGGTGCGTTTGATGTCCACCCCCCCGATCCCTCCTCAGCAAGAGGGTGGCGCTTTGACTGAAAGGGTTCACAACTGTGTGTTTCCATTCTCCTCCTCTAAGTCCTGTTCAAAGCCCGCTGAATTGATCAGCCACAATAGCTGCAAGGCTGTTGGGATGTAGCGTCCCTCAGATAAAATATCAAAAGAGAGAAGGAGACGAAGGGACGGGGCCGAGCAGGGAGGAAACGCCTGCGCCCTGTTTGGAGTGTTCTTTTGGAGCGGCACGATGTCGCCGTGGTGATGTGAGACCCCCCCCCCCCAGGCTTGACCGTGTGTTTTGTTGTGTCTTGTTGACAGCAGGGGGTCTGGACGATCTCCAGCAGGCCAGGCTGAGTCCTCCTGACTGGGCTGTAATCAGACAGAAGCAGCGGGGCTTCACCCGGGAGATGATGTGAGGTTAAGTTCATCTCCACCAGCGTCCACCCGCTCTTTCCTCTGCCTTGTCTGGGTGTCTCATTTTCAATCACTCGTCCCGTTCGGCTGCTTTTTTCCTTTGTCTAATCCTCGCTGCCCGTCGCGGTGTTATTCTCCGTCACCACTCAGCCACGGCCTCACGGCTGCTCACACATGACTGTGGAGAGAGGAGGAGGTGGGCTGTGGCCCTCGGTGCCACTGGGAAACACGGCCTGTGAGCAACTAATGTGTCAAGAATTAAGAGGAGGGGATGGAGGGAGATGACAGCTCCATCAGAGCAGCGGTGCACGTATCAGAGGATGTTACTGCACATGTGAAAACCAACCAATTTAACTGCTTTGGTGTTCCGCCGCTGCTGGATTCTTGCAGGGACAAGACCACTTGAGCGTGCTGTCAATGCAGTCACATACCACTGAAAGTCCTTTTTATCAAAGGCAGGAGGAAAAAGTAAACTTTAGAGTCTGAGAAAAAACAGAAAAAAAGAAACATGGCTTCTATATTCACTCTTTGTCTGCTTCCATTCATTCCTGGGCCCTTTCCTTCCTCTCACCTGTGATTCAACCGTAATTAACAGCCAGGATTTGTGACCTTAAGATGCGACCCTGTCTCTCTCACTCAGTTATTCTGTATGTTTCTTTCATTCTTCAGAGCTTTCAGGAGAGCAGAGCAGGTCTGCTCGGTCTGTCACTCATTCTCTGTCATTCTGCTGCCGCTGTGTTCCTAGTTATATTGAATAAAAGCAAGAAAACTGTCCCCGCCGTCACTGAAATTGATATATTGATAACTGCTGTTCCGAAGGGCAAGGTATAGAGTGAATAGTGTAGGATAAAGCTATTGGAGGGTGAGAAGGTAGTGCTGGTAATTGGACTGCAGCACCTTTAAAGGAAGCTGTTGTCATGAGCACATATTTCCTTTTTCCGCTGAAAGCGCATGAGCTCGAGCACGGCAGCACACCTCTGCTCTGGCCTACCCGGTGTTGGAGAAGCAGCTCCACAGGCCTTGGCCGTGACTCCAGAGCAGCCGGTTGAAGACGCGATTAAAGAGGCGGTACAGGTGGAGGCTGTCCACGTCGGGCTCCCTCCAGATCCGCTGCAGGGCCGAGCGCACGTTGGTGCGCACGATATCCAGCACCTGAAGAAAGGTGGGAGGAAAAACAATAAATGATGAAAACTAATGGTGATGAAGACGAGGGTGTCATCCACTGAAACTCAGCACTTGGAAGCTGCTCTGTTCTTAAATTGTATGTCTGCTCTAACATAAGTAGTCACGACAAAACCAGCCGCACAGGCTGGATTTACATGAACAAAATGAAAATTTGAGTCAGAACCGGCACACATTGGGTAATGAATAGAGCGGACTCCGTGTTCAGGCGTGTGCGGGCATGCCGCTTGTGCGTGCCTGAACAAAAAGCATCAGGGCAGACAGTGGCGAGCGGGGAAGAGGACTAATTGCAGCACCAATGTCAGTCTTGGAAAGAGGGTGTCAGAAGTCTGCAGGCAGTCTGAGGACATCTGCACCAGCATTTCATTTCCCTTCCCCTTCCCTCTTTACCGCCTCATTTTTGGTGCTTCTGAGCACAGAGCTGTGGCCTTTCTCACTTTGATTCCCCGCTCTTCATTACTGACACAGCTCTCACTCTACGTGTGTGTGTGTGTGTGTGTGTGTGTGTGTGTGTGTGTGTGTGTGTGATGCAAAGAGGTGATTTCCCCACAGTACTGTGAAGTAAGGGAGCACGTACACACCCGAACAAACCACTTGATAAGTAAGCACAAGCAGATATGTTTTGGGACGGTAATCAGTCGGCAGAGCGATGGGCAACATTCCTGACCTCTGCCTGCTGCTCATTAGGGCTGCTCCACTCCAAATAAAACATCAGCACGCGCCGCCATATCCCAGAACAGAGCCGATCATCATGGTGCAGGGAGCCACGGCTCAAAGATCACATCATTACTGACACGCCTACTGGAAGCCATTTTAGAGCTAGTGATCTTGTCTGTTTTGTTTACACCCCATTTCATGTCCCCAGCCTTCATTTTCTGGTGCGATAATGATCTCACACTTTAAGAAGCTTTCTCCTGTGTTTAACTCGGGCTTATGTGTCGTATCCTGAAACAATTTCAAAGGGATTTGAGTGAACTTTTGTGTTATATTAATTAGCGGTGTCCATTGCATACCAAACTGATGATGTTTGCTCATAATTCAAAGTGTTTTCAAGCAAAACAATATTATTTCATTTCCATTTAGGAACTGTTTCAGCTAGATGAGAGAGAAATTAGCATCTCACTAAATATGTCGCCATTTAGTTGACAATCTATGCCATACTGTACAATGGCCTGGAGGATCCGCCTTGCATATTTATTATTCAAAATCTGTAAATGACCTATAACTGATAATTGCGAATGCGACACTAAAATTAAAGAATTAAAATGTGCTACAACATAGGTTCTACAAAATAATTATGAAATTAATTACATGTTAATGCTGTTGATGATTACATAATCTATGCTCTTTCATAATAACAAGACATTAAATTATATTTAAAAACTATTTAAAATTCATCACCTCCAGGCAAACTGTGGACACACTTCCCATAAATTGGCTCCTGTAAAACCTTTTGATGCATTTAGAGAGCAAACTCACCTTGCGTTGTTTGGTGGAATCCAACTTCACAAGCCAATAGGAGGCCACTTTTGATTTATGGTATTTCCAGTTGTCAAGGATCTGTAAAGAAAAATAATAACAAATGCAGTTTTACCCTTGAGGAGGAAACATGTAATAATTAAATGAATGTATAAACGAATGTATTTGATGACATTTGGGTTTAAGAATCCAGATGGATGGGGGAGGTTTAAGCTTTAGCACAGGAAGGGTGTTAAGTGGTAAGAGACGATATATGGGCCAGTATGTGAGAGCACATTGACATTGTGACTTGATAAAGACGTGTTGAACTCTGAGATAGCCACTAAAAACCTGCATGTCACATTTACACAATGAGCATTTACATAACGTCGTGCTTTTCCGTGGGCGATAAAGCCAGAATTCAAAATTGTAAAGAGAAAAGGGCTGTGATCTTTGGCCCTTTTGCAGGATAACCATATGCAGGTGTGTCAGAAATCTGTGGGGCATGCGATGTTATGCTCAAAAACAATGCTGGATATTCCCATGGACTTGCTCCTCGTGCCAAACTCCCTGTGTACCTACAGGCACAGCTACTGTTGCTCTGTTGACTCAGTCTGCATCTCCCCGCAGGTGCATACCTTGCACATCACATGCTCGTTCCCCTGCAAACATCGTTCCCACTGGGAGGCTCCAGTGTAAACTTTTTGTTTACTCATGCTCTCTTTCTAACACACACACACACACACACACAAATCCTGGCGTGTACACCTCCGTTGGCTCTCCAGCCTTCAATTGCGAAAAGCGTAAATTGGTAAAGATTAATTGTATGCTGAGAGAACTTTCTTTCTCTCTAACCATCAGTGTTTCCATGGCAACCCCATTAGACTTTGTGACCAGTCCAGGTGTGAAGGTAACTGCCTCACACTCATGTTGAACACGTACAGGTTTGTCTTGTTTAAGAATAGACTTGAAACGATGCTTCTATGAATTACTGAATGGCTCAACTGTTGCATCAAATTTATACAGTTGAAACTCATAAATCTAAATGAAACTCAAATGAATGGCTCAAATCGGGCTGCACGGACTATTGTAGCACCCTGAGAATTAAAACACTAACAGGAGAGAATGAGCAGGTTTTTTTCCCCAAACACAATGACCAGTAACCCGAGGAGGAACTGCAGAGCCTCAACACATCTTAAGGGGATTCAACTCAACAAAATGGAGTTAAACAGGTTTGTGTCCACAGCCTGCTCTAACGCTGCCCTGTGTGACTGACTGATGGTGCTGAGCAGCTGGGAGGCTGATGTATTCCACAAGAACTATCACCAATTAACACACTTGCACGCTTAGAGGAGTGATGAATCTCTTAAGACTTGGTGCACCAATTAAAGCACGCTGTTGAATTTTTAGTCCTGGTACTGACCCAAATGGCAGGATTGGATATCAGTGATAATGGAGGAGGGGTACCAGTATCAGGGCTAATAACGAGACTGAGCTCTTTACAGGAAAGTTAACTTCACATGAATCATTCTGACTGGTAAATATGGAGTTATGAAACGACAAAATGGTAACAATGTGCATACAGTAGGTGCGAGCTGAGTAGGTGTATCCCACAGTGAGACATCTAACCTAATGAAAAAGAACATTTATATCACAGACAGTGAATACACACCAGATTTGAATCTAGGTGTTGAATTAGTAGTTTCCTTGTGTTCCAAACAGTACTGCTAAAATACCTTCACTTCTGGTTTCCTCTCTGCTGCAGAGTCACAAATAAAACACTGAGCTATTTTAACCACATTCATACACCAGTGAGGCTGCCTAAAGGTTGTTAAAAAAACAAAAATCAGACTGATTTCTTTTCCTTTTTTCTCCCTTAAACCTGTTTTTGGTGTTGTTAATTCCACCATCCGTCACCCTGGTGTAAACAGGCCGTCTGGCTGCAGGAAGCATGACGCTGTAAAGTCAGATGCTGCTGAGGAGACTAATGGCCCTTACTGGTCCAAGCCAGTGGGAAGTGGGCGCATCTACACCATTGGAACCGAAGTGCTTTTATGGTCTGATTTGAAAGTCAGCCTCTACCACTTTTTGGCCTGTTTCCAAGTGTTAGCTGTCAAAAAGTAACATCTCTTCCATTTTAAAGTGTCTTAAACTACACATAGTAGAGATAATTCATATTTATGTTTTGGATTCACGTCGTTTCTGCTTACACGCCTGAATCATTCCCGACCACGATCACACCTTCGCTACCATAATTAAGCTCACCTCATCCAGCACGGACTCAGCCTCTTCCTCTGATTTTCCTGGGAATCGTATCCTCATAGCGGTGAGCGCAGCCAGAGTCTGACTCACGAGTTCAGCTTCTTGTTCTTTGCTTCGTAGATTTATCAACGCATCGCCCTGCTTGCACAAAAAAGGACAGCCTTAACTACAAATCACAGTTTTTACTACAGCTAATTAACATTTCAACAACCTGAGATTGTATTATCACAACGGTAAACACATTTCAAACAACACATATCTGCTGTGCATCCTCCATTGACATGTTTTATGTTGTTTGCATAGTATGGCGTTGATAACACACGTCTAAATAATGCTGTATGAACCTATTAGCTTCCTAATTATCAGGACATGCTCTGTCTAACATGTCTGGTGTGTGCAGCCTCTTACCATGCTGGAGTGGATGGTTCCCAGGCTGTTGCTGTGAGGGACGCGGTGGGCGGGGAAACTGCGGCTCAGCGAATGAGAGCGCAGCGTGGCGGAGCTGGGCCTGATGAGGGGGACGGCCGAGGGGAATGTGGGCGAAGGCCTGGTGGATGAGGAGCGCACCTCGCCAGGCGAGGACAGCGAGGCGATCGAGCGGGGGCAGGAGATGGAGCGTCGGATCGGACCCGGAAGTGTCGGGGAGGCAGAGGGGGCGGGGCAGGTCCTGAGCGACTTGACTGGGTGTTTGCAGCCCATCCGACCTGCGAACGTTGGAAAGGGAGAGAAGTTTGTGTTTGGAGGTGGAGCAGCAGTGAGACTCCCAGGGCGTTTGTCTGACTACTAACACACACAGACTCACTGATGGGTGGATTTAAGGAACAGTTCTCTGACTCAGACACACAATGAAAAAAATAACAGAAAATCAAGCTCCATCTCATCTCTTGTACTCATTTGTGTGCAAGCATGTGTGTGCGTGTGTGTGTATCCTCCAAGGTTCAACAATTTCCAAATGACAGATTTACAGGCTTTAGTCCTGGTGGTTTGGTATGGAGTAGAGCTTGGCAGGGTTACTGCTTCTCTGCACACACACACACACGCACGCACACACGCACACGCACGCACACGCACACGCACGACGCACGCACGCATGCACACACACACACACACACACACACACACACAGTTCAAATCCTTTCATGGGCTTGTCATGTGCATAAGTAGTCCTCACTTGTGGCCAATGAAATCAGCAGCTCACAATGAAACTAGACAGTTTTTTTCTTTACAAGGCTGACGGAGGAAAAGAAAGCCGTTCTTCTCACGTTTACGGGAACGGGGTGATTTACAGCGCTCATCTGTGTGAAGGTTGGCTCTTGTCTCTTTTATGGTGAGATTTACGTGATGGCATTGATGAGGACAACTAAACACTTTGCATGCTGCCCGTTTTCTATGCCATAAAGTTTTTATTTTCAGTAGCGTGTTTGATTTTAACTTTTGTAAAATAAATAAAGAAAATAACTACGTAGATTAAAAAATCACCACAACCTGAAGATAAGCAAGACAGAAAATAAATATAAACCAACGCTGTTTCACCTGAGCGCTCAGCCCTGTGTTTCTCCTTATTCTCTCCAAGGTCATAGGAAACCTTTTTCTCCTTCTTCTCTCCCTCCCTCCCTCCTCCTCCTGCTTTCCTCCTCTCTTCTTCATCCTCATCTGAAGAGGAGCAGGAGTTATCGGCGCTGCTGCCGCTGGTGAAATCAGCCAGGTAGTCGGGTCGTTGGCGTTTTGAGCTCTGACTGCATTCTGGCATAGCAGTCAGAGGCTGTCAGGAACACAGAGGTGCATTTAAATGAGAACGTGTGCACATGTGCAGTGTCATTACATGTCATTACGCCCTCACACACCAACAAGCGTCGTATAGAATCATGAGTGGATTCAGACCTTGAGCACATTATCTACAATAATGGAGCTTAATTGGGTCAAACGTGCTGAGAGGAAAATAAGAAACTTGTGAACACAGTCAAGTTATCTCTATTATAATCACGCGGGCAGAATTAATAAAGCATTCATATGCCTGTTATTCAACAGCGAGGACTGACATCGATGTCAGACAGCCCAAATGAATGTGCAGGAAGTAATCGCTGGGCTCACAGGTCTGCCGAAGGGCCGTGGTATGGGTGATGGAGATATATCGAGATTAATTACACCAAAGAAAAATAAAGACCAAGGTGGGAATATGTGAGCGACGGGGTGAGAAAGACAAAAGGAGGACAGAATGAAAGATTTTTAACAGGATATGCAGCATAGAGCCTGATGAGCGTACAGTGTGATGGAAGAAAGAGGAGGAGGAAATGAGGGACTGGGCAAAATCAACCTAAAGTTTAATATGTATGAAAAAGACTTACGAGGAGGAAGAAATATCTTTGAGATAATTAAAAAGAAATGTATAAAAATGAGTTGGGATCACAACCAAAGTCAGTCACATTCTACATCCAAATTAGAGGCTAAACCTACACAAAGCTGTTATTAATAAGCGTAGAATCCTAACAGATCTGGATCTGGGATCCTTGCATTCCTAAAGGAATCCTTATTATTTATCCTTATTCCCAACCTTTCATTTCTCAGATGTAACAATTTTAGCCCACTAAAACAACAATAATGAAGGTTGTTGTCATTTAACACATTCCAGCTCTGTAGGTGTAATGACTTCTGGAGCAGACGTGAAGCAGTCGCATCGGCTTCAGGCCGTATTACAGATTTATGCAGATGTAAACACAACCTCCCCACACTAAGACAAAGTTACAGACAGTGTAACTGAAGAAGTGAGCAGACACACAAAAATGTTTTTGGCTCATCCTGCCAGTAAAATTCCTCAACTCATCTCCTTCCTTCTACTTCCTTCACTCTGTGTGTACATAGCATTCCTTCCCTTGAATCCAGCCCTTAATCCCTTCTCACTCCTCCTCTAGCCTTCATACACACTGAATGGTTCCCTTTCAACAGATGGCTTGTGAGCGCTACACTCTGAGGAGTGAATCTATCCGTCACAGCCCCCTCCTCTCTAAACATCTCTTCCACGCACACACTAACCAACATTAAAACCGATGGGCTCCAAATTAATTTGGACAACGGCAATTGTGTCTGAACGAGTCCTTATTCTGGCGAAGGCTCCTCTAATGCAGCGCTGAACTGCCCTGTTGCCTCTCTAACGCACGCTTTGAGTGTTCCGGCCAATTTAGCACTCAAGTGAAGGATGGATGTAGATATGCAGAGAGAGGATGGGGACAGGAAGGGTGGTGAAACAAGGCCACGCGCTGTGGTGGAAGTGGAGGTGGCGTACAGGTGTGACACAGAGACAGAGGAAGAAAGAGAGGGAGACGGGCGATAGAACCACAGAGACAGCTTGACAGCTGTCCCTGGAGGGACATTTTTTTCTTTGGGCTTCATTCAAATTCTTTTCTTTCTTGCCGATCCAGCTGCGCCCCCCCCCCCTTTTATTTTTCTCAATCACGTCCGATGTGCTTTCTGGGGCATTATCTGCCTACCTGTCTGCCCTCGCCCCCCCTCCCTCTCACTGAGACTTTCCTTTGCACTACTTCTGTGGTCTCTTGAGGCAGGGGGCCATTATTTTTCCCTCCTCACTCTGGGTTTTTTATACTTTTCTCTAATTTTCCCACCTTGGGTCCACGTTGCCTGGAGGACTTTCCCATTAGCTTCTCATCGTCCAGTTCACACTGCTCCAGAAGGTCCAAGATGTCCTCCTCCTGCACGCCAACCAGAGGAAGTGCACGGAATTAGACAGTGTTGCTTTCTGAATAAGAAGCATTTCACCAAGATGATGACGCATTTTCACAAATAAATAGAATTAAAAAAAGAGTGGAAAAGGAGCACAAAAAACACATTAACAGAAGTCTAAGAACCTCCAACAATGGCAGACACCTGCTTGGTAAAAACACATCTCTAAGAGTAGGGAAAGTGGATTCAAAAATAACTTTACACAATTTTTCTGTTGTAGTTTTTTGCATAAGAAGATGATTCCCTTTGTAATTGCGCAGCCTCACTTATTGAGTGGCAGCCAGAGATTTGATCCTTGCTGCATCCCTACAGACCGGAGAACATTGGCTGGCTTTTAGTTCAGCTCAAGCTGTCACTCTGAAGGAGATTAACAAGATTATACTGTATAGCACAATAAAAGACATTGGCATTCAATCAAGAAACGTAACTTCTTCCCTCATCTTAGATTAGATTTTAAAATGTAAATGGGATGAAAAAAACATTTTAATTAAATCAGAATTATTTGTGGTCTGATGACTATCAAATTGAAATCCATCATTTCAACGTCCGTCTTCACTATAAATTTTCAAGATTAGTGCCTCAAATGGTTCTTTTGTCCAGTTGTTACTCATGATTATATTCTTAGATAGCGTCCTTTGTGCTGATTATCTCCCACCATATTTTGAATCTCAGCCAAATCTGTTTCTCAGCTAAATTAAACCACCTTCAGTTTGATGTTTCAAGTCTGTCTCGTGTCAATCACTGACTGACAACGCCATAAAAAAAGACACAATAAGTATATCTTTATTAAAAAAACAAACAAAAAAAACGAATAATGTAATGTGGAACTGGGCTGCTGTGGATTTTGATCACAATGTGAGGTGGTAATGTTTTACATTGGTTATGAATTAGTTATCAGACCGTAAGGCGATACAGCCAGTGATTTTTCTTCTGAAAAAGGATTTTCTCTTTAAATTTGCACTTAAAAACCAAGGTCTTTCCTTCTCAAATGTGTGCTGCATTGTTGCAACATCTCCAGTGAAATCACTGAGAATGCATGTAAAGTTACAGGGTGACCTCAGTCACATTTATTCTAGTGTCTTTTGTTTATGCATGCGTCTACAGGGACTGTGCAGAGCCTAATGGGAGCTGCAGCACTTCCATCTGCTGTAATGATGATTTCCTCTGCGCAATATCGGCTCCACGCAGTACGATACGGCCTCAGAGCTTTTCCATTACACATCGGTACCTCGTCGACGTGGGCAGGGTCATCGTCATGAGGCGATCCAAAAATCTCGCAAAGCCGCGAGCATGTAAACACAACTCTGCGTTTAACTCTAATGAATGTTCGCTTTAATGTTTGGTCGGCTCTTTCCTCGTCAGTCCCAACAGAAAAAAGTGAACCATGACACAATGTTTGGCTCATTACAGTTGGAGGCAAACCCCAAAGACTTGACAGTGTGTAGAATCCAAAAGTGTTGACCGAAGATACACACACAACATAAATACGCACACAGCATCTAACTGAAACACTGTGTATTAAAGGTTGCTGACAGTTTTTGTCATCTGCCCCAAAGCTCACAATCGTACTCATCTCCTTTACAGCCTTGCTTGTTGTCTTTATTATTTATTTAGTAAAATAAACAACCACACACCGCTGCTGTTTGAAAATGTTTTTGGAGGTCTGGGCTTCAGTTTTCTGAAAGGCGTTGTCGTGTCGCTGACCTCGATCCCCTGGCCAATCAGACTCCAACTGTCATTAACGTAAAGGTGTGTGCTTGGCACGCTTGGAACGCGAGCACAATAAGTGACTCTACTCTAGTGTAAGTGACTCTCATCAAGGCTGAAGCCCCTTCCAAAGACGACGCAAAGAAGAAAAATGAAAGACTTTCTTATTAAACAGAAACAAATGATAAGTAGGAGTTGTTGGTGGAAGTGAGTGCAGCCCAGTAAACAGTGCAGGGACAAAGAGGGTAGCAGCGGTGGAACATACAAAGGCAGCGAAGGACGTTCTACAGGCTTTTTATAAACCATGAAGGACTGAGGGACGTTATATACGTTATATTCTAATTTTTCTGGCACTGTGGACGGGAACTTAATAGAAACGTGGTCTTTCTCTGGCGTTTACACTTTGGTAATTGTGTACATGGACGCATGTCTTTGTATATATTGGCGCCTGTGTCTCTCTGCAGGTTTCAATGATAAGTATGTGTGTGTCATTGAGGTACGTGCCTTCATTCGTTTCAGAGGATTATTCATTTCCTTTTGAAGTGAGGCAGCTCGCCCAGCGAGGAAGGTCTGAAAGGCGGCTGAGAGCAGGCTTTCATACTTCTCCAGCAGCAGCTTGTCATCTGGGGGGTATATGCGCCTGTAGGCCGCAGAGAAACGGCGAGAAAAGCAAGGAGAGCGTTGGAAGAGTGGAGAAAGAGGAAGAAAGGAAAAGGGTCGTTAATGCAGAGTCAAAAACAAGACATGATGGAACAGAGAAAGAGGGGAACTGGTTTTTGAGTTTATTGAGAGGGTGGGAGGGATGTGGAGGAGAAAGAAAGACGACTTGGACTGAGCAAAAGATGGGAAAGAGGATGAGGATGAAAGTGGATGAAATGAGGTAAAGAGAGGTCAAGGCCCAGCAGGTGAGAGGAACCAGAGCAGACGCACTGATACGGGTGTTTGAGCGAGGGGGGCAATGACAGATGAACGGAGGGTGGCAGCAGGCTTAAAGAGGCAGAAGTACAGACCCCAAAGAGAGCAAAGTTCAACTGCTCTGCTTCCCACATCCAATATGCACACTGGATGTGCCCTCCTGCGCCTGTCATAGTCTCTACTAGCGCGGTTCACACGGCTGGAGGGAGGCTGCAGTTTAATGTGCGCACACACCCCTTTGTTAAAAAAAACACAATTGTATCTCCAACAAACTTACTGCACCCTTCTGCATGGAAGAAATATTCTCTTCAGCACCTTTAGAAACTAATATATAAAGGTGACTGAAAAATAAATGGATTTAATTGATATTTGCCTTTGTGTTGTTTAGCTAAACTGCAGATGTCTTTTTCTTTTTAAAATGCTGTTACAGCTCGTATAGCAAGCTGCCCACATGCAGCTGGGTCATTTGTGAAATATTTGCACTTTAGCAGGCAGAAAAATAACCGTTAACCTTAAAAAAGGAATCTGAACACTTTCCTGATCTCAAAGTGCCGATGTCAGCTAGAGCGGGAAACATGATATAGATGAAATGACCCAGAACACAAAATGTAATGAGAAGAGAAGCAAGGAAGTAAAGGAAAATGTTCCTAATAAAAACAAAAGAAAATCTAAAATAAACAAATAAGATGCTGGTGTTGCCCAAGAGAGTCAGATCTGCATCATCTGTGAGCTGACTATTAAAAGTCGACCCATTTGAAGACCCAGCTGTACTTTGTGGGGAAAAATAGAACGAGTAGACAAGTGCATGTGGAATGACTGTATGCACTTATTCTGGCGTGTGTATAAAACAGCAACATCTCGAACTTTGCCATCCCGTCTTACATATTAATTTCCCGGCTCGTGTACTCAACACAATTGCTGTTCGCAGCAGCACTTATTTATTCTCCTGGGAGCTCGGTGTTTTGTAGATGACCCCCAGAATGCAGCCAGAGCTGCTCGGCGTGTTTTTTGTCTCCTCACCTGTAGTTCCCCAGATGTTGCTTTTCATGTTCCTCCCTGGAGATCTGCTTGCGGACCTGGGCCAGTCGCTCTTTCTAGAGATACATTAGCAGCAAACCAGGACAAAGGAAAAGCCATGAATCACTCAGGAGAAAGTCCGGACAACACTGTCTTGCCATCCATTAAATAAAAGAGGAATGAAGTCTTAAAGCCACAGAGGCTCGTGGCTAACACTGGCCATTCCAAGACCTCCCTCTCACTTCCACGGCAGCTTGATGGACCGCTTCGTCACAGAAGGAGGGAGGGGCTCCTTCCATTAGTGGCAGCATAGCGTTATCGTACCGCGCACCTTTGAGAGACCTGGATTCTGGCTTATACTTCAGCCACAGCAGCGCTCCGAGATGAGACAGTGCCCTTGTTAAAGTAGTGCCTCTGCGCCATCTTCCCTTATTCCTGCTGATTACTGTTGTGGCTGATCAAAAGGCTAATCAAACAGGGAGGGAAGTGGAAAGTACTAGTAGCTGCCACTTTTCCCCTATATAGATGAGAAAAGCTCCCCGACCCCTTCATTTCAAAGAGAAAATAATTATATGGGTACGCCTGACTCAGGCAACTTTGATTCTTTTGACACAGAGCAAGAAGTAAGTGAAACTGATTTTTTTTTCCCAAGGCTTTTGACTTTTTACAACTAACTCTACACACAGCTGAACTGCTTGTCTGTGAACTGGAGTGAACAAATAACAAGGAATAAGATGTCGTGATTAAGCCACTGATTATTTTCTTTAGCAGATATCTGGCCGAGTGTTAATTTGTGATGATGTTATCTCATGATGTTATGGTCTGAAAGTCATGGGACAAAAAGACTTGAGACTATTTTATTACTCATTATCAGGTCTTAGGACAGCCATTGTTTTAGCCTCTTTGTTTTAAATGTCAGCATGGGAACACAAATTAACATACATTTTATTATAATAAAAGTTTCCTCAGCATCCCAGATGATCCAGAACAGGTGGTCAGTTAACCACAGACAGGATTACGGTATTTTAAGGACAGTGCTGGAAATATATAATTGTAAATTGCTCAAATTACCATAATAGCATTTCTGCAGTTGCTGAATATTACTTAATTAGCAAATGTGTTCCTGCCTTAATTATCCTGAGAAGAACATAAATGTCGTGCAGAGACTCTCTTAATAGCAAAAACTACTTTTAAACAAATAAAAGCAGATGAGTGGGAGGTTTGTGACTTACCAGTTCTTCTCTCCTTCGCTCCAGAGTGTGACGTTGTTTCTCCCTGTCCGAGGACGAAGCGGAGAGCTTCTTCACGGAGCCGTGTCCGTACAGCCTTCTCTGGGCCTCGGCCTTTTGCTGGGCTAAGTTGCGCTTCTTATCACTGGCTCTGAATCACCAGACACAAGTAGAGTCAGCATCATGAATTAAGTACTGCGGACTTCAAGATAAGTGTGGAAAACTTAAACAATTTAATTAAATTAATCGATTTAATTGGCTTTCACTCTCGTTATAAAATCTAATCAGCGAAATGTAATTATCATTGCTGTTCTTAATTTCTAATTTGGACGCTACACTCGAACACAATACTGTGAGTTTATTGCCACAGAGGGAGCAGATGTAAACTGCAGAAAGAGGGTTTGTTGACAGATCCATACACTTGTAAGACGACTAATCTTTACTTGAAACTGAAAGTCAGAAATTTGTCTTTTGATCAAATGAAATCAAGTCACCAAGGTGGATGGAACAAACAGCTCAAAAAATAGGGATAATTCCTGACAAGAAAATGCATCAGCAGAGAGATGAAAGGCAGGACCGGGACACAAACAAACTGACAAATCCAAGATGAACAAGACCAGACAGCTAATTCAGAACAAGTGAGCCATTGTGGTCTGGAAAAAAAGGCCAATTCATTTTGGTCAGTCACTGGCCCTTTAAATTGGATCTTGAGTGCTGTTGGTGGGCTGAGGTTTATCAATGTCCATGCCCGGTTGGCTATGAATTGATCCCATGTTGATACAGTTGGTGTTGTGAGCAGATCTGTGAGCTGACCCCACCTCCACTGACCCTCCCTTACAAGAAGCAGAGCCGCTGCTTTCAAAGGGAGACGTAGAACAAAGCCCCCATTCACTTCAGCATCAACATCGTGTTTTTGTCCCATGAAAACCTGCTACTTTTACTGAGGCCTCGTCTATTTCATTTACCATAAAATGACAGAATATTTCATTTGAAATCAGCATCAATATGGCAAAAAGGTGAGAATGAAGCTGCACAACACGCGTGCTTTGCCCTAGTAGATCTGAGCCCCAACAGTGCGTGTGCGAGTGTGAGCTTGATGTATCGATTGAACTCTGTAAAACTAAATTCTGATATAAGCTTTGACTCTCCGTGTACGTCAAGCCTCTAGATGCAGTAATACGTGTCAGAGCGTGCGTGACGGTGCTGGAATACCGAATGTTGAGCAGCTTGAGTGCATTGAGCAGCACCCCTTTCTTCACGTCGTAATCAATCTTCTGATCGGTCCCGAAGCTCGGGGCTCGATTGATCTGCCGGAGGAGAGAGGAGAGAAACAGTCAAAGAATAACTGGGTGTTTTCTGCTTTGTGTCGTTATTTTTTCACTTTCGTTTTAATTCAGAAGTCAGAAATTGCATCAGAATTCTTCACAAGAGAGGGGCATTGATGCAAGGATGAGGAGAGAGAGGAAGGGCAGCAAAGGGATGGAAAGGGAAGGTTTATCTTCTCTTTCAAGGACACACCGGCACTTTTAGCCCTTTCCTGGGCGTAATGCTGTCTAACAGTACGATGCTCAACCAAGGACAAAGTCGGTGTGTGTTAAATCCAACCACCACGGTCAGGTGTAAGGAGTCTGTAATCCGAGCGTGCATCAGAAAAATTACCACAACTCAGCTCAATACCACCACATACGACCCAGTAGTGCTCAACTGGGAGTCCGGTGTGCAAAAACAGAATAAGTAACTTGTGATTTAGGGAACAAAAGGTAGCGCCGCTGGGGAAAGCATTAGCCACTGCCTGCCTTTCTTACGAGAACAATTTCCATGGCTGGTGCAAAGTATTCAGATACCAGGTTATTATACCCGACACAACAAATCTCGAGCCTTCTATTTTATTCTCTGTTATGTTTCTGTTATCGCGCCCAAGGTGAGACCGAGATTGTCTGAGACTACATACCAACCACCAAATGGACAAGAGAGCAGTAGGAGAGTGAGTTGTGATGGCATTTGTGAACAGAACGATGCTGTTCCAGAGGCGATTTCAAATGCCAACATGACAGATGCACAGCAGAAGACTGGTTCCTCTTTGTGTATTTGTGATCACTGATATTATAGTAATATTACACTGCTGTGTTTAAATGGGAGCAGCATGTACATGTAATTAAACATTTTAAACACAGCCCTGAAGAAAAGACAAAAAAACAGGATTGTGTATGCTTCAGGAAGTCTTCCGGTTTTTATGCATTATTAATAGAAGTATGCTGGAATGAACCAGCGGTCGCTACTTGAAATTAAACTGTGGCTAGAAACATTAAGATCTATGTGGACTTAATCTGCAGTCAGAAATATGTGTTCATCATCCTGCTCCTCTAAAAAAGCAGAAGGGTGCAGATGGGCTCATCAAAACAACACACCAGCCAATAACAGATCATGATCACAGTTACACAGCGTTGCTGAGCCAATCAAATATCTGGACAGGAAGTAGCTTCCAATTTATGGACCAATCAGTGCAGGAGGCCAAAGGGAAAACTGACTGGAATCACACTGTTGGGAAACTTTCGAGTTGTTCTGTTGGAAATGGGCAAAGTGTCTTCCACATTCATAAGGCATCTCATGGGTCAGTGGAGCCCTACACTCAGAAGCTCCGTTCTCTGCCTTCATCTACAACTAGCTTTTACTAATTACTCATTTAACGATGGCTGTGTGACAGGTTTGGACAAAGGCTTACACAATAATCAGTCTCCAAGGAGCTGAGACAGAGAGAGAGCGTAAAAAAAAAAAAAGACTGGAGCTCCATAAAGCTTCAAAACTGTTCTTCAGCAGTATAGTAAACCCCAGCCCCCAGGAAACACTGACGTCTACTGCACAAGGAAGCTTCCACTTTAAGGTAACATGTTTGTAGCTTTGAGAAGTCACATGAAGCGAGCAAGAAGAAGAGAGCTTGTTGTGTCTGCGTTAACCTGGAGCAACTATAACCCTTCTCTGAGCCTGCTGGGTTAGCGAATCATTCAGAAGATAAATCCCAAACCACCATTAAATACCCATAAATCTAGACTACACACACACACACACAATGCCAGTAAGAGCATCTGTGTTCCCTCCATGGACAGGACGCAGCAGCGCTAGTTAGTGGAGGCCTGTGAGGGACAGAGCTTCCCTCCAAACTATAAACACACAAAAGGTAGAGACAGGAGAGAACTCCTCGTGACTGACACCGTGTAGATGTGTGTGTTCAGAGGACGTAGCCTATAGGTATCAGCCAGAGTGATGTCTGCCTGTGGTTCACCCCACCCCCAGAGTCATGGTGTCGACCTGTCAACTAGCAGAATGACGCCGTTGCACTTGCTGCATCTGATGTGCAGCATAAACCACAGCACAGCTTTGGCCAGACCCTCATTCACCTCCGCTTCCTA
The DNA here is from genome assembly GCA_911728415.1 of Lagocephalus sceleratus. Classification (NCBI taxonomy): domain Eukaryota; kingdom Metazoa; phylum Chordata; class Actinopteri; order Tetraodontiformes; family Tetraodontidae; genus Lagocephalus; species Lagocephalus sceleratus. Next base: position 894,135 of record CAJVRN010000030.1, on the reverse strand, counting down.
CCGTCTCCTGCCTCTTCTCAGTTGTCCCTCTGAAAGCACCCTTCACTCACTGACCATTACTTCCTGTTATTCTTATCTCTCCGTGTTTCTGGGTTCTCCTTCTCCCTGGTGGAGGAGGTAGGGCCTGTCTGGCCTTAATGAACCCCTGCAGGCTTCCAAAAACCCCTACTCTGATTTCTTTAAGTGTTTCTGGCAGGCTCTTAAAAGACTCCTGAGCCTCACCAAGATGGGTTCAATAAAAATGTCAGATGAAAAGAAATGTCTTTCTACTTTTGCCTTGATTTTGGTTTAGCGTCAGCGCTGCATCAGTGCAGTCACTCAGTCCAACATCAAGGAGATCATATCAGCCAATTACTCATTTTCTTCTAAAACGGGTTTATGGTCATCTGGGGATCGGATTCAAAAATGCAGAGATTAGATGCTTTGCTGCAAAAAAGTACAAACTCTGTACAGGGCAAACACCTCCTTCGCTTTCTGCGCCTGCGGGTGTGAAGCACAAAGGTAATTTTCTCCCATTTTAGAGTCAGGTAAGATGCAAAGGTTGTGTCGGGTAAGTGCGATGTAGAATTGCACACCGCATCTTGGAAGGAAAAGAGTAAATAGCGAAAGTCTCATCGGTCATATGAAATCTGCAGAATCTCCGAACTGCTGCAGACAGCAGAAAGTGTACCTGTGGAGTCTGTGGTGTCCTGCTAATCTCAATAAAACAGCTCCATTCTTCCAACAATGACCTGCCCCCTCACTCTGGCATCAGCTGTCTGCGATATTGGTCAGACAAGTGAAAGGGCTCCTCGTGATTAATCGGTTCAGAAAAGCGAACCCTTCTTATTATTCCCGGCAGAGTGTAAACAACCGCTGCAATGACAAGCCCCGCACGCTCGAGGGTTTCGGCACAGTTCGACCGCTGTCAGAATGGGGTGTTTGTTGCTGCACAATGGCAGAAAAAGAAAGGAAGGGAGGGGCGGGAGCAGGAGTAGCCGAGCAACAGAGAGACAGACAGCCACCCGCCATATTAAGTCCACCGCTTGTTTTCCGCCACAATTTTTGTCTTTATGATTTGAGTGGAGCTGGAGGAGAGGAGGATAGGCTAACTGAGGGTGAGGAGGTGCTGGCAAAAGCCCTGGAAGTGAGCTGCTCTCTGCTTCACTTTGACACCGATCTGACCGAGCTGCCTTGACTAGCTGACTGCTGGTTTGTGGTTTTTTTTCCGGGCTGTTTGTGAAAAGCTCTGGAGCAGCAATCACACAAAAGATCCCCACAAAACTGCTGCTCTGAAGGTGCAGGAAGATAGTTTGCACATAAACCTGATTTTAACCCCTGTGTACTTTTCAAAATGCAAGAATATATCAACAAAACTCCACGGATCATAAATATTGCACGCTCCACCAACTCACTGCGGCTCCATATGTCACCAATAAGCATGCAATATATCCTTGCTCTCAATGGCGTGCCTGCACACAAACAGCCACAACACTCACGGGCGCTACCACACAAGCCTGGTGATAAATGACTAAATGTTGAGGTGTGTTTTGAACTGCCCCACATATGCGGCCTGTGTGCTCCTAATTTGATACTTATTCCATGAAATAGTCATGTTGGGGGAAAATGGATGTGGATGGAGACAGACAGTGCCATACATCATTCTAATTATTCTTTAATAAACCTCAGCTAAAGTGACATGTTGGTAACTACTGCCATCTACAGTTCACACACAGAAGGACGCCCCACGTCCTAAAAAGATAGCTCTGAACATTTAAATAAAAATGAAGTCATCTAAGTGCGAAAGCTTAATCAAAAGCAAGGAGAAAGAAAGGTGGAAGGGTCCAATACAGACTGAGAGATAATTGACTCTATCAAACTGTATGCATTCTCCTCTGTCATTTTTCAGCCTGGAAAATTCAATCATGAGGGGATGAACGTTATTTGGAGAGCACAGGTAGTGAGCAAATTCCTCTTTAATCACTCTGAATACAAAATAATGCTGGATAGACTTGAATGTTAGAAGGGGGTCAAAAACTATTTCTTAAATTTCCTGAAAGGCAGGCTAACCTCTAAACACATCTTTTTAAACACCGTGGAAGAGAGTTTGGATTTAAAATTACAATAATTCAAATGATGGCTCGTGTTTAAAAGAATTTCAAGAGAGGGCTCATTCGTGTGTAAGGGACTATTTGTTGTGCAGAGGAAGTTATCAGAAACTCCAGTTGGCTTACACTCTCTATACGACACACACGTCTGGACTCAAAAGGGCAGGAAATCTGGATTATGTCGGCTCTGTTGGACGGACGGGCAAACGATTCTCATCTTGAAACAATTGAGAACAGTGCATGGAAACAGGAAAGTTTCAGCAAGGAGTGACGGCAGGAAGGAGACGGGTAAAGAATCAGTGCCCTGAGGGGAGCGCTGCCACTGTAGTCTGTTGTCGCAGTGCCTGTTCACACACCCACACAAAGTGAGACACAAACAAAGCTATTCCACAGTTCAGCTACCAAAGCCCTCCTCATTAGCTGCACACCACTCACACTATTCATCAGGTTTAGACAGAGATAAAGATCAGACATCATTAATATCGCCACGTAAGCTGTGGCGGCGTCTATACACGGAGCAGTTAGCCGCCGAAAAAGTCTCATACTTCTCTTCTTCAAGCCGAATTCCTTCTTGCCTCATTAAATGGATGAAAAGCTGTGCTCGGGGACGGAGTTGGTGTGTTAGGCAGAGCAGAATGGGCAAACATCTCACCACCAACAGCCTCCCCAGACACACACACACACACACACACACACACACACACACACACACACACACACACACACACACACACACACACACACACACACACACACACACACACACACACACACACACACACACACACACACACACACACACACACACACACACACACACACACACACACAGAGCTGCAATATTCCCAGAGGCGGAAAGGACCACACATCTATATTCTCACCCACATCACAAAAACACAGCGGCGAAGGCAAACATGCTCAGCGCTGCCTGCTACATGCACCGTCCCTCCAGCCTGTCCGGCCTGTGGCCTGCCTGACATGAGAGGCTTCACAAGGATCAGTCGGAGCTTCTGCTCATTGTTTCTCTCTCATTGAGATGACCCGGCTGCTCAAACCAGCTCTGTAGGAACAGCAGGAAACAAAGACAACGTCAAGAAGGGCAGACTTCAACCCGCTTTTCGGGGTTTGTGGACGCAAGAAGATGGATTCAAGAGAGCAGTAGATGACACTCTCATGTTATCTAATTCTGTTTCAAGTATAAGGAGGTCCAGAACAGAGTTAAAGGCCCACCGAGGCTCACCGGCCCGTAACGTTATTTTAATTCTGCTTACTGCAGTTGACATTATTTGTCATGGTCTGTCACGCTGGCTCACGGAGCAAGGGCCTTAAATAAACTGCATGCTTGTCTCTGCATCAAATGTCTTTCCTTAGGTTCTTTTTTGTCCTTGAAAAAGAAAACACTCAATGAAGCATTTATGGGGGAAAAAAATAAAAGTCTTGGCATACAAACCAGGGTCCAAGTGTGTGTGTGTGTGTGTGTGTGTGCGACGGTGGCTCAGGGAAACGCCTCTGCTACACAAGACAGATGCTGTCTGGACTGGCTAATGAAAGTGAACGGTTCAGGTTACGCCATTTGAGCAGGCTGGTTTGTGTCTTCTGTGCACTCTTGATGTTTTGAATGTCAATAGGAGGTAAAACTGGGGCTGAAAACCCTGCTGAATTAAGATAGGGATCACACAAAAGCCTGTCTCTCTTTTTATAGCTCTTCTTCCCCCTCTTCTATACTTGTTCTGAGGAAAATAACCGTATTTGATGCCTTGCCTTGGTGGAAGAAGCATCATTCCTGTCTTCTCTGCCTGCGCCCGTGACAAGCTTCTTAGCAGGTGTGTGTTGGTCTGTGGGCTGCTTCTCCTGAGCGTCTGAATTTGCTCCGTGTGTTTGCAATGATTTCTCTTTGTGCTTTCAAAGAGCCAGAGTATTGTATTTTTACTCAAAGCTTTTGCAGCAAAGATAGAAGGAAGCATGTTCCTGATCACATGTCTGGAGCTGCAATATTTGAATTCTACAAAATACCATTTTAGATCCTTTTTATAGCTTTAAATGGGATGTTGGTGGCAGCATCTCCATTGTTCCTTAGCAGCCAAGATAACAGACCAAATACAAACAAATACAAAAGACGGGACTAATGCCAGCTGACAGTTTCTTGCATATGATATCCTCTGACTTTTGGGTATCTGACAGGCTTTGAGTTTACACAGGTTGAACCTTAATTTCCTGGTTGTGAGTTTGCATGTCCGACAACCAACTCTGACATTTTAACGAGTAAGAGAGGAAGACAGTGTCAGAACGGCAGTCTGGGTAAAGCTCCGACGTGCGTGGCACGCATAATTCACAGTGACACCGATGAGGAAACCTGAGCGGAGCGGTCGGCACATTCAAAACAAACCCGTGAGACCCAGATTGTGTTTCAATTTCTGACATGATTTTTACTGCTTTGGGCCTCAGAGGGTCGACAAAAATAATAGTATAATAAGACAAAAATGGTGTAATGGGGTGAAATAGATGTAGTGTGCCACAAATGTTGCTAAGCATTCTGCAGAAATTTTTAATTTGGACCTGAGGGCTTGCCATAGGGTACCATTTGTGGCAATCGGCCTATGGGCAGGCTGCACGTAGTGTCCCAACAGAATAACAATGAACTTCCACAAGCTGGAAAGTAGCAACAAAGTTATTTTCAGGCTTGACAGCATACAGTCACTTGAAACTATCACTTGGTTAATCAGCTGAAATGAAAAAAAACAACAAAAAATAAGATTGTTGCATTAAATGTTGTGTGAAACAGGAGCACGGTTATGTGTGTGTGTGTGTGCGTGTGTGTGGGTGTGTGTGCGTGTGGGTGTGTGTGCGTGTGGGTGTGGGTGTGTGTGTGTTGGGGGGGTTAATTGATGAGAGTTATAGAACTGCTAGTAGCACAGGGGGGATCATTACTGCTGGAGTGGAACAACTGCGTTCACGGCTGTTTGCCATGTCTCATACACATTCACTCACACGCACACGCACCCACGAGCACATGTATGATGCCACAGTGCACTGGCAGTCAAAAGGAACTTCGACTTGTTGTCTTGTACAATGTGATGTTGTCGTCATGTAATTACAACTGTAATACCACGATGCCTCTTATGAAAACACCAACTATAAAATGTCACTTTTCTTCCCCCAAAATCAAAATCAAAAGCTACCGCATATACACCCGAGTTGTTTCCAGCATGGATGATCGGGAGGAAAAACAAACAATTATCCCAGGAGCATGTCTCAACCTTGAGTCAATTTATGGGGAAGGTGGGGGCAAAGGCACACAGCCACTTTGGGTTAAAGGATTTAGGTCACGCTTTAACTGACTAGATGACATCAGAGCAGTGAGACGGAAATCCTGGGATGGAGTCTCGAAGTGGATCCATCTCCCAATTTAGTGACACTTGAAGGTCTCATGCTTGAGAATTAATGAGCCGCCCTGCAGCCCTGACCTATATATTGTTACTGATGTTCATTTGGCTGCTTTGGTATAAGTAAGAGATTCTCATGTCTGCTGTCATGAGAGTCTAACCAAGCTTACGAGCCTGCTTGTGTATTTGTGTGTGCGCTCTAAGTGTATTTGACAGATCTATGTGTCTTTACATGAGTTCACTTTCATGACTGCGTGGCGTTTATGCTCGTTTCTGTGCACACAAGACAACGACGTGTGAGCAAAATCAGTGTGTTTATGCGCTCTGTCAGTGTTGGCTTGTGTTTTCCTCTATCTGTCTGGTGCGTTTCACTTCATTTTAGGAGCTGCTGTCACTTTAGGAGTGTAAGCAGGTGAGAGTCAACAGAGCGCAGCTACACAGCAAAGCCTCAGTGAAATGGAATGTTTAAGGTATTAAACTGTTAAATAAAAGGGAAATGTAGAAGAGAATAATTAAGCTTCCTCTTATCAGTCAATTAAAAACCACAAATATTTGAATTATCATTTTGTAGAGTCTAATTAAAGCAATAGGAAGGACTTTTGGGGGGCTTCATGCTTGAACACACACATACCTCGAGCAGCCAGGGTTTGAGTTTGCGGTCCAGGATGATGTCAAAGCCCAGGACCTCGAAGCAGACACTGTCGCTCCCTGGTGGCTGGCCGGGACGACACATGCGATAAGCGTGCAGCACGTGGGGCTCAGCCACAATTAACGTCTTCACCACCAGCTCCTGCAGGACACACACACACACACACACACACACACACACACACACACAAACAAACAAAAAGTCAGAAATCCATTTCTGCTTATTCATTTGTCCCTAAAGTGAGCCCCTCGTCACCCTCCCTCTGGTCGTCCCCTCCAGTCAGGCCCACATGCTGCTGCAGGTCGCTCAAACCCATCCTGACTTCAGGGTGGAGGAGAATGGCTCGGCCTGTCTGGCCCTGGCCTGATAAGGCACCAGCCCCCTGCCTGTTCTATCTTTCTGTCATCGCGCACCTCCATTCATCCGTCCATCCGTCCACCCATCTGACCCACAGGCTGCCCACAACAAACACCTGCTCCCACTTACCACTGTTTATGCCCTCAGTCCCGAATGGACTCTTTCTGTGCGCCACGGGCCTGATTCTTGCTTTGGCGCCTGTGTTTCCTCTGGCTTAAATGGCTCTGGAAATGCTTTCTTTTCAATAACTCAGAATAAAACCAAATCCTACCTGGCCAATGAGCTGAGCCGTGGTGCACCAGTCACCTTTCATATCTCAGTGTTTAGATTAATTATGATTTATGAATGCTGCTTCATTTTCCTAAATGTAATTGTTTTTGGATATCCAAATAAGAAAAAAGCCTTGAATAAAACTAATTTACCTGAGGAGACAATGTCCAGTAACACACACAGACACACACACACACACACACACACACACACACTCTCTTTAAAGCCCTGTAGTTACTGTCTGAATGCAGCGCAGCAGCGAGCATGTCTGGCCTATTTATGCTCTGAACAGTAGCTGGCCATCACAAAGCTGCAGCTTTGCTGGTCAGACCTCAGACACGCTGCCTCCTGCAGCATATCAATAACACATCAAAAAGACGTCAGCGCCGTTCACGGAAAAACACAAGAAACTGTTAACTCCCGTGGATTGAAAAAAAAAAAATCAAAACAACAACCTGACAAATAAACGCGGCCTGTTAGAGAGACGATTCAGGCAGCCTGCTCGTAGTTTGTATGAGAACAAAGTGTAAAGGGAGAGAAAATTGAAGGGAGTTGATGCGAGGATTGCTGTGTGAATACAAATTACATACACCAAGTGATGCAACGTCTAAATAAAGAGCCAGTGTTTCACTGAGTGAAGAAAAGGGAAAATAAGTGAGTGTAATCGCTTTGGCAACGGTGAGCACATGGAGAGATAAGGTGCTTGAGAGCGGAGAGTAAAAATAAATGAATATAACTCCAGCAGCGCCTTACCCCAACTAGCTGCAATATCATCAGACGATGTGTTCAACATGAGTATGAAGAAATGAAGAATGCTATGTGAAGGTAAATGAATTCATTCCAGCCATCAGGGAGAGTAAAGTAACAGACGTAATGGGACACAGCTGCAGAGGAACACACAGAAGAAGGACTGACTGAGGGGCCAGAGGGCTCAAACAAGAGCAGAGCCAATGATCACGAACAAATACACAAAAAGACTGACGGAACACAACGGCAGGACACAGCTGATACGTGTGTTTCTGTGAAGCAACAACGTACAGAAACATCCCCCCAGAATTTGGACACGTCGTAGTCGTTGCTGCGCAGAAACTCGGTGAACCAGCTGATGGACCTCTTGCTGCCTTTGTCCACCGTTTCATCCCGCTCAAAGTTCTCGTTGTGCTTGTTGACTGAGTAGTTTGTCAGATGCATGTAGAGCTGGCTCTGTGGAGACAAAAGGAGAAAAGGACACACTTTTGATTTTAGTTAAAACAGATCAAGTACAATTACATTATATTTGATATACTTGCAAGTGCTGCAGAATGCTGCTCTGTAATATCTAAAGGCAATAACAAAGTAACAGAAATGAAGTAATAGAAGTGTGGGCATGCATGTTAGGTTTTGCTTTATGTAGCAGCACTGAAAATATTTGAATAAATAAATCTCAGTTCTAAACACAACAGACACAAAATCAAAGAAGGCATACACACAGCTGACACTTACATTAAATTAAATGTTATATTATCTACTGACAATGTTTGTGTCTTGTGATCTTGTGATTTAAAAGTGAACCAATGGCTGGTTTGTAAAACAGCTTCTTTTTATGAAAGACATCAATAAAAACACAACATTGAAGCAACAGCTGATCATATTTACACCAGATGGTGTGATCTGTTTGATTGCTGCGTAGATTATAATCTCTCCTTCTTCCCTCTGAATGCATATACAGTATTTACTGAGATAAAAGGGTTTTTTTTTCTTTAAACCTGCTTCTGATGGATAACTCTGAGATGAATATCGAAACGTGAACTTGCGAGTTAAACCACACAATGATTTAATTGTTTGCAGTTTAAAGAATGACTAAAAGCAAACCAGCACTGATTTGTCCCTTTAAGCATCTTCATGCTGAATGTGTGGTGCTTCCTTTGCGCTACTGGCCGTGTGAATAACGTTGGGACACGGGCCGCTGCAGTCCCCGATGACTGTCTGAGAGCCACTCTGTGGGGCCGAGCATCCAGCTCACCGCCGTGACACACACATCATCGTCACAGATCGGCTGATCCCATACAGCTGTGTGGGTGTGGTCGCGCTGTACATAATATCTCTCTCTTAGCCTACCTCCTACAGAAAGATGTAAAGACGCCTCACTCCTGTGTGCTGCTATATTTACATACATTTTAGTTTCTAGTATTGTACGTGCACAATTGTTTGTTTTGTTTTGTTTTTAGGTAAGTTGGGATCTGAATGGCATTAAAACCGTAAAACCGCAACATTACAACAGCGTCCAACGACAGGGATGCCAACTGTGTGTGTGCATGTGTACAACATCCTCTCAACATCAGCACACACCGCTTCAGCAGGTGCAGCACCTTGAGGCACTATAGGCGTGTGGAAATTACAGGAGACATCTGGTATGTGGACATTTCTGCTCGGCTGTGCTCACGCTGTGTGTGTGTGTGCGCGTGTGTGTGTGTGTGTGCGCCCCTATCTGTATTTGAGAACAATATCAGTCTTATGGTTGTCAGCATTTGGGCGTTGTTTACCGTGTAAATAAGCACTTCAGTGTTTTGTGATCATATGGAGATTACATTGCCTCTCCCAACCTCTGTCCCTCTGTGCATCTGAGTGCCCGATTTGATTACGTTGAGTGGCACAAGCTGTCGTCTCAGACTTATGGGAGTGCTCGTGATTATATTGCACTGTAAATTTCCTTTTACAATGTGTTGGCAGTGCATTTCTGAATGTGTCTGCGTCGCACAACATAAACTGAGCCTGTTATTAATCACCTGACCGGTCAACTGTTACACATGTAAAGACGCCGCCTCTGTGAAGCTTCTTAGTCGAATAAAGGTTCTTTTACAAATCAAATTAATCTTCCGTTATCGACCAGTGACTCACCAGGTTGGCCTCTGTGGGTGCGTGGTATTTCTCTGTACCCATGCGGACAAGGCCGTCTTTGTACAGAAAAATGCGAAGGGGGTCGCAGGAAGTGACAAGGATGTAGATGCGTAGGTCAAACTTGTAGCCCTCCATTAGAAATGGCTTGTCCAGGTATTCCTGGACAATAAAGTGCTCCTGAGCTGGCAGCTTCTCACAGTTTCGTATGAGTGAGATCCTGGAAAGGCAGACATCGAGGTAGGCAAAAGTGTCACAGTAAAAGTTGTTTCACTGAGCGTTGCGTTAAAGCCAAGGTTCCCCCTGGTGAGAGTTTCCAAGGCTTGAGAACATTTGCTGCAAACACACAGTATTAAGTAAAGTTAAAGCACTAGCTGCCATCAGCATTCAAAGAACAGAATGGTTTAAAATATCCCGTTTGAAAAGGCAAAACTCCAGCAGCAAGGATTGAGAAAATTGCATCTCTCTCTCTCTCTCTTTCTCTAAGGTCGAGTCTTTCAATGGTGAACGCACCAAATGTAACTATGGGCAGGTTAATAGGAGCAGACATTGTGCTGCGTTTCAACCTCCAGCCTAATTCATTTGCTTTGCTCTCATGTCAGCAGCACTCAGAGCGTATAGCACACAGGCCATTGTGACCCGGGCTCAGGAAGGGGCTGAATGTGAGTCTGTGTGGACTCACGGGCGCGTGCGTGGAGAGGTTAGTGACAGTATTTTAAAAAACAAATGCAAACATGTGCGTGTCTGTTGCACTGTGGTGGGCGGGTGTGTGTGTGTGTGTGTGTGGGGGGGGTGTTTGCACAGAGGGTGAGGGGTCAACGTTAAACAATCTCCCACTATGTACAAGCATGGCGACTGACCCGTATCACCATCACTCATGGTTAAGGTAGAATTTGCCTAAATTGCTAACATGCACGGGCTAAAAGGCTCCATTATTCACGTGCAAGCAGGCGTATCATGCACAAAAACACAATTCTTATCCGAGATGTAAGGAGCAGATTGTGCAAAGAGCACAGTTTGAAGAATTGAGATAATACAGTACGGCAGCAAAGCACCAAAGGGCTGACGTTATTCTGCTTTGTGGATTCTGTAATCACAACCACAACATCGGGTATCTTGGGAACCATTCAATCTATGCGGTTTCTTTTTCCTTTTCATCCCTTGTGTTAACACTAATGCACAGAATCCCTAGCAATGAATCTAAGAGGGGATTAAACACTAAAATAAACCCGCTATACATCCTATATAAAGATATCCAAGTCTGGTTAAGTTAACCCACCCTAACCTTTGAGCCTGTCGGTTTAATATAGGCTTTATCTCAGCGTTTGTAGATCACTTCCCAACTAAAACACGGCACTGCACACAGGCCTCTCATTGTCCTCCTAACTACAGTACTTGAGCACAAGAGAACGGGGAGACGTCGATGAGATCCTGAGCGACGAGGTGAAGGGGCCCTCTTAACAGGCAGACAGCGAGCTGAATGATGAGGACGGGGTTAACGGTGTTAGTTAGCTGAGGAGGAGTAGCCCAGGAGAAGATGACATGATTGATGAGCTGTGGTGTCAGATAATCACAGCCCACTCTCCCTTGCCTACTTAATTTACCACCAGAGGGGATCTCGCCTTTTTAAGCCCTGCGCGCGCCTTTTATTTTGTTTCCTCCGTAACAAGCTGCATTTCAGACGCAAACAATAACTTCATTTAGTTGGCCGAAGGAAAATAAATTACGTAGGCTAGATATAACTTAATTTCCTGACGTGTCATACGGGGCACAAAAAAAAAAAAAAAAAAAAAACATCCAAAAAAAAGCCCCAGAAGAATCTAATCTCGTAAGCTGCCTGCTGTTGAGTGGATGAGCTAAACTCATCATCTTTCATATTCCTAATGTATTGCAATAATTCAGCCCTTGCTGCCTTTTATTCTTTAATAAATAAGGGCTTAGTGCAGCAGGAGTTATAAGTAATGCTCACATTATACCAGAAAGGACAAATTCAAAGAGAATCAGAGGGGGAAGTGAAGCGCTTGGCCATTAGTACCTCAATATCCCCATCTATTGGTGAATAGATGAATGCACTCGGAGCTTCTTACGTGCACTTCGGGGATCGTGTTTTCATTGAAGCAGCAGTCAAATGGAATAATCAATAACTGCTTTACCCGCCTTCAATTTCTACCCTTTATTCATTTACTCGCTTTAATGTTTATTTCATATGGACAGATAAGTGTGCACATGGAAGTGACGGCCATTATGGCTATTATTCATCAGGTGCACATGAAGGAAATATATCCACTCTAGTGTCTTTTGGTGGCTTTATTCTGTAGTATTACTACGACAGGCAGGGGACACAAAGTATATGTATGCGTATGTATTTGCCCACCATCACTACTGCTCACCAGCTGGATGTGTCTGTTGTTGTTCAGTGGTGTCACTGCGATGCGCGACTGGGAATGCTACCCGTCACAGCAGCAGGGTCCTCTTCCTCTCCCTCATTAAAAAGCACGATTCTCCTCAGCTTTGCTGAATGAAAGAGTCCCCCAGCAAAGCTTATCGATAGCAGCCTCTGCGCCGTGTGGATGGTACCGGTCTCGTGCAGACGCTCCGTCCAAGCAGCAGAGGGTTTATTTAAGGCGCCATCTGTTCCACAGTCTGTCTAAACTGATTTACAGGTACTGTCCTGCTCTGACCTCACATCAATCAAAAGTTCTGAACCACAGTAATCAATGGGCTTTATTGTTCCACTCATGATGTTTACGGGCGCAGACTAACTTTGAAAACTGTTCCACACTGGACCGGAGGAGTACCACAACATTTGAGGAGAAGCTCAACAGTGACCCGGCAGACCGGCTCACTCCCAGCTTACCCGTGGCCCATGGCTCCGTTGGCTGGTTTCACAATAAAGGTCTTCTGCTTGCGTTTCCTGCGCAGCTCCTTGACGTAGTTTTGGAACTGGGTGTACTCGGCAGGGAAGATCCAGGTTTTGGGTATGAAGCTGTACTCTTGAGGCTGGCACTTAATCATCCTAGCGAAGCAGAGGCAGAGACACAACATGGCCATCGTCTACACCCACAGCGTCTCTCCCACTTTCTGTACTAACACAACAGCGCTGGCTGTTCAACACTACAGAAAAGAACAGTTTCCACAGACATTCTCATCTGGCGTTGCTCTCATTCCCCGTGTTAAGAGAGACAGGAACCTTACTTGGACATGTTTCTTGCTAAGCAGTCTTTGCGGCAGATCTCTCCCATGCCAGGGAAATGGTTAATTCTCTGCAGAGGGACACACAGACATAATAATGCTGTTAGGGCCATTACCCTACTCAGGTCCACCCCCACCTCCACATAAAAATGAGCACATTAAAGGCGGCAACCTGAAGTGAGCTTACAATGTTCTGACATTTATGCCCAATTATGGACTCAAAACAAAAAGGTGACACGGAGACCTTTCCCAACCCTTATTTAGTTTACCATGTTTTTGTATACTATTTAAGGGTTGGGGAGGGAGGAGGGGGGAGATCAATCTTGACTCAGAGGAGCTGAGGTAATTGGTTCTGCTTGGCGAACTCCTGCAGTGACAGTTGAATGAATTGCTTTGAATGTGCCGAAAGGGAGGTGAGGAGAGAGGGGGGGGTAAATGAAAACTGTGTTTTATGTATTATTTGACCAAATGAGCCTGAACAGGGGCGTTAATTAGGCTTGTATGAAGTGAAACTTGACAACAAACCCTCTGAACACCCCAAAAAGAAAAAAGGAGAAAATTAAAAGAAGGAGAGAGGAACTGGGGGGTGGGGGGTGGGGTGGGGGGGGTAAACGATCCTGTGATTATTATCCAAACAAGACAGACGTAATTAGGGATTCGGAAGAGATTGCACAATTATGTCAATGTTGCAAGACACCGTGGTTTGTGATGGGGAATCAAAAGCATTCGTTGTTTATTTTTTTTTTTAAAGGAATCATCTCACAGTTGACAGGACGACACAGTTTCCATCCACCATCAGCTCCATGACCGCACGTGAACACAGGCTCATATTTTTAATATGGGCTCTGCTGAGCTGCACTTGGTGGGTGAAAAACCCACCAAGGTCTTTCTGAATTGCAATTTAATCAATCTTTGACCACTCTGATCAAATAAACACAGAGGAAGACGGATGGTAAAGCGCTCAGCCCTGAGCGGCAGCAAGGTCACGCAGCGGGACGGCAAGGTCAAACGGAGGAAAGACGGCTGTCAGCCCCGTACCCGGCAGACTGAGCGAGTCTTGTTGTTTAGGCCTGTCTTGTCAACATCGCTAGTGACATGTGAAACCTGACCCCCCCACCCCCCGCTGATCACAACTTGCCAGTCGAGCTGTCACTCTTCCCATCAGTTCACCGCTCTGCCCACCCTCCGCCTCACTTTTACCTCCCAGGTTGGAGAAAGGTCAACCCCTTCCATACATCTGCACCCCCCCTCACAATTATGGGATTTAATTTACATCTATTCGCTTTCTTCTTCTTGGATCGGCCTCAAAGCATAACCTTGGGTATGGTCTTAGCGAGCTTCCCTTCAGTCACTCTGTTATTTCAGCTTTGTGATTTTTTTTCACCAAATCTTTCAGGTTTAGTTCAAATATGATGGAGGTTGTGAACAGAAGAGGAAGAGAGCACTGAAACACATTTAGAAATGCGTCGTGCTGGTAAAGGTTGAAATCTCTGCCCAGGACAAAACAGACACTTGTCTACAGGAAACTGTGTGGATTAAAAGTTTCTGCTGTAGCTTAAAACCTTTCCTTTTTGCTGCTCTGCATTTTTTTCAATTACATCTCTGACACTTTCACCTTAAAGGCAACACAGTTTTAAAATGTTCATTGAAAATAAATCGTTTTTCCCCAGATCTGCACACCAAGCCTTTTTCTTTGTAACCATGCAGGTATTGTAATATTCTACCAAATGATAATCTGGTGTGTGTGTGTGTGTGTGTGTGTGTGTGTGTGTGTACAAGGGTATTTCTTGTGCTGACATTGCAGAGAAATCTACAAAACACACAGAAACAGTGTGGTTAAATCCAACTTTCTTTCTGCTCTGGCTGTTTTTGACTAATTAATTTGAGTCAGACTGTGAATTTGGACTTGGGGACTTTAAATAGATTATCTTTAAACATCAGGGAGACGGTCAATACTGCATACAGCGCTTCAGCTCTGCATTTTCCTGTTCAAGGCATCAGAAAAAGATCCGACATCCTCGCTTTCAAACTCTCATTTCTGACCTCTTGGCCGGCGTATAATGTATGCCGATAGACGCGCAGCGTACCTGATAATTCCTGAGCTCAGCGATTTTCTCGTGCTGCACGGCTGAGTCGTTCCAGATGAGGTTGGCGGTTTCATCTTCGTCCCGGGTCTTAATGAAGCCCATTTCATTGATGGCTATGCGAACTGGGGATTAAAAGAAGCTAGTTACCTAATTAGTTATGCAACAAACTCAAATAACTTTAATGACATAATGACCCACATCAAAGATTCCTCCACTGCAGAGCAGCGCTTTGGGCACGTGGCCGCCAGCACAGCCAATAATAAAGCTTCTCTTCAAAAAAGATTTAGCTCTATATAATACCAGAGGAGACAGTAAGAGAAGCAAGATTTTAAATATTCATTTAGGAGTGAGTAAAGAAAAGCGCACACGTCCTAAACAAACCAGGTATCAATTATGTAGAAGGCGTTCCTAATGTTGGACAGTGGCACTCGTGCATGCAGAACGCTGCTCTCTGGGTCCTCACAGCGTTGTTCTAACTGCGTGGTGAAGGCTTTATATCACAGCGGGGCTCCCAGCTGCACGCAGCCATCATCAATCACGCCTTACACCTCTCACCACACACACACACGCCCGCGGCCAGGGTTTACGCTCCCCTCACAACGGGAGCAAAGCTAATTTCCAACACCAAATTCCTTGACTTTTAACCTTTCTCTGTAATGCGATCAATTCCGAAGCAGCGGCGTAAAAGTTAACAACAAAACGAGACGACCATCTGGCCCGGGGTGTTCATTCTCCCTCAAAATGGCCGCTCGTACCCACGGAACGGCCACTGCGAGGGTCCCATCACAGCGAGCAAACCGGCTCACAGCTAGACGCCCATCTAGCTACAGAATCCCCCCAGTTTCCTGCTCCGACTGGCTGCTGCTGACTCCTGATTTTCATAGGCTGTAGTTGGCCCTGGAGAGCTGTGCTGCCGCGCAGTCGAGTCAAACAGAGGAGTGCTTACGCCGCTCTTCTGGCCTTCACCAGCCAACAAACAGGAAGAACTCACTGCTGCTTTCAATGGCCTCAGTCCACGCTCACCTCTG
The DNA here is from genome assembly GCA_911728415.1 of Lagocephalus sceleratus. Classification (NCBI taxonomy): domain Eukaryota; kingdom Metazoa; phylum Chordata; class Actinopteri; order Tetraodontiformes; family Tetraodontidae; genus Lagocephalus; species Lagocephalus sceleratus. The sequence continues at coordinate 878,208 of CAJVRN010000030.1, read as the reverse complement.
ACTGATGTGCGCAGCTGCATTTCAGCTGTCGGCGGGAATTTAAAGCATCAAATGAAAAACAAAAACCCAGCCTTTGCATGTGGTGGTGTCCCAGGTGTATGCTGAGGTGGTGCTTTGACACGCTGCCGTACCTATCTCATACTTGGTGCCAGCGATGTTGGCGCTGATTTTGCCTTTCTTCTTTTTGGCGCGTGCTTTCCTCTTGCCCGTGTTGGCGTAGGAGCCTACAGATGGCCCGTTCACGGGGGACGCTCCTCGGTCCTCTGGGGAGGAGAAGGCACAGAGCTAAAGTAGACGCAGTCACAGTTTGTGCTCCAGACAGAGTGGGGAGCAGGGGTATTCTGATGTACTGTCCTCGCTCCTGCAGGGGGAATTAGCCCGGCGTGTTTATGAAGCTCTGGTGTAAATAAATTAGAGGCGCCTACTTTGTCATAGCTGCATGCATCACAAGCTCATCAAAATGTGAGCACGTGTAAGAAAACAAATGAAATAAGGAAAAGATGTTGCCAATTAAAACTGTATATGTGGAAAAAGATTCATGCCAACACTTGATTGACTTAAATTAATAAACAACATCCAACGTTAGTGAAATGTTCAAGGGAAAATGCACGGCTAAAGTTGAATGTATGTGCATTTAAAAGTGAGCGCTGCACCCACACTAGACTCTAGGAAACATGATTAATACTGTAGAATAGTAATGAAAGAATAGTAGCTTCAGCGTGTTAGCAAGAAGCTTCTGTATAAAGAAACATTTTAAGGTCTCAGTTATGAAATGTGACAAAAGTACAGCACTTAAGTTACAAGTTGATAGTGTAACACGCTTGCAAATATTAGTATTTATATCAATCTATTCCTAAACTGAAGGATTTACTGAACATGGACATACTTTAGCCTTCTGACTTGTGTGTGTGTGTGCGTGTGTGTGTGTGTGTGTGTGTGTGTGTGTGTGTGAGGTATAAAGAAGGCCGATAAGGAGCAGACAGGCGGACACACACTCTTTATAAACAGCTGCTCAGGTGTGAGCCTCACAGTTTACACACATCATATAAGAGAGTGGTTGTCTCAGGCCGTGGCTGGGCGCTCTTACTCACCTCCTTCATTGGGGGGGGAGGGCATCTCAGGGGTCAGTGAGACAGGGGGGCAAGCCGAGCTTTCTGCCAGGCTCGGCGGGTGGGCCGAGTGTCAGTGTACCGACAGCGCCCTCCGGGGGGGCTCTCACAGTGGCAGTAGTTAGTCTTCCCTGCCCTGGGCTGTGTGCGTGAGGTGGCTCAGGATGGACGATGGATCATCGGAGCGTCCACCAGCAGCATAAAGAGCAGCAGCTGAGTGGGCAGGGGATTTGGGAACGGGCCGCAGCGGTAACGATGAGTGGGAGGGCTTCTCGGGGGTCCGCTGAGCTTATTTACAGCCACAGGAGGAGACGGGGAGAGAAGGAGTGGACGGAGGGATGGCTGGGATTGCCTGAGGAGGAGAAAAAATGGATATATTTACAATAGCAGAGCAGCAGTATTTTAATGTGGGGTGAATGCTCTGAGGGCATCTCTGATGGATTTGTGTGTTTTCTCGCTGGACCGGGGTCCACTGGACATGTTTATGATGTAACGCAGCACCACAGTCGATGGGAGCTCCAGTCCAGCCCGTTCTGCAGCGCCGCTAATGAAATATGCGAGCTGCGCAGTGTTAACTAGAGTAATTGGTATTCTGTGGAGCCCCAGTGAAATATTAATGTGGCTGTCAAGCAGAGGGTTTGCAGCATTCTGTGTCAGCTGGGTTTCACCGGCTGAGAAGTCGCTTCATTTAAACAGATGGCATCTTTACAGTGGTTAAATTGATGCTTGGAGGTATTAACAGTGTGCAAAATTAACAGCCACGATGAGCCAGATCTGGTTATTGCCTGGCTGCAGCCTGGCAGTGTGCGATCACACCACTTTTGGATGAAATTCATTATTGTTGAGACGTCACATCGAGTTTATTTAGTCTCATTATTGATTTTCAGAAGTGAGCTTTTGGCTTACTGAGCGCTGCGGGAAACAGAACAAACTTCTGATATATGTGATTTGAAAAATTCATGTTGATCCAAAAAAGAAAGTGTCAAAAAGGAGTAACTACATCCATCAGCAACAAGCCAGAGGTAACACGTGAATGGAGACTAATACTGTGGACTCAAATATACACATAAAAGAAAAGAAAATCACAAAAATGGTAAATTACACATTTATTTCCATCCACACTGAAGTGGTCTGAGTGTTCCTTTTCCAAAAGGAGATCAACACTAGCCTCTAGTGGTGAGATGATGATGAAAAAGCTGAGTGGAGGTCGACTCCTCAAACATGCAGCGGCCTGCCTCCGGTTAAACATGCACACATGCTGACATCAGAGGCGGCCCGATCAATTTAATCACCCTCCTCGGGACAAATTGGGAACGGGAAAACTATCCAAACCAATCACGTCAGATCGCTGGGTCGTCTTCCCTGTCAGCTTCTCGGTCTGACGACGTTAAGTGCAATTGATCCCGAGGCAGACAGAGAACTGAGGAAGATCAGAGAGCGATAACAAAGAGCTGCAGCGGTAAAGTGACATGAGCCATGAGCATTCCAAGAGCTGCAAACCCCTTTGTGAATGTACCACAGAATACCACAGTTTGACTCCTGGACACCTACGTGTGTTAATAAAGTAGTTTATGGAAAAATCTTACATTGCACATTCCTGCAGGTCCAGTGATTCAATTTGATTTAAGCACATAATTATTTAAAAGTTTTAGTCGCAATTGATTTTCCAATAAAACCGATGCTGCTTCTGCAAAAACTCTGAATTATAGGCCCTTCTAGAGAGATAGATATATAGATAGGTTACCTGGGGACCTGTAAGGATCCGTTGCTCATATTTTCTACGAGAATCAGATGAAATCTGCAAACATAGAAACGTCCACTGTGACTACACACGACGTCCGGCAGGCGGCGCCACGCGCCTACAAGAATATAGGGGGCCGACGCTCGCGCGTGAAGATGACCAGCCCTTTGTTTCACAGCACACACGGAGGCTTTGTTAGACACAACCAGGTCTTTGTGCCTTCTAACCCTGGATTCAGGAAGCCTTCCTCGACGTGTGCGTGTGATTCTGCCTCAGGAACGTCAGCTCACGTCACAAACATCTCCTGTGACATCAGGTACTCGAGAGCGCCCACGTCTCACTTCCCACCGAGAGATTCACGCTCAAAGCGACACTATTAAATCATCGTGAGACGACAACGATTCAAGCATGTGGAATTCCCTTTCAAATAAAAAAAGAGAGGTAAAAAGACGTAAAACAAGCCAAGGAAAGGGCCTTATTCTCGGCGGGTGGTGTCCCACTCACAGCATCATACCCCGTTACGTGGGTTCCTCGAGTCCCCATGAAACACCTGTCAAGCGCAGCGTCGATCAGTCTGAGGGCGTCCGAGGGTGATCCTCTGTGGAGCGCTACATGATGAGGCAGGTTATGGACTAGGACTGATCATCTGAGCACCAGAGGGGCTGGAGGACACCTACGTTTAGGTCAAACACCCTTTGACCTCTTGGAACCCGTCTCTGCTGAGGCCAGGCGTGTCCTGGGTCGTCCAGTGTTTGGACTGCAGTTCTCTCACCAGCGGGTGGTGCCGTTGGACCTTCACGCGCAGGGCTTCCTCACACACAGGCCCCAAAGGTCAGTGTGGAGGACAGGTGTCTCCACAGTCCACCAGGGACCTTGTCCTCTGTGCCCGAGGCAGCCGGACGTTGGTCTTCAGGACGTCCGCGGTAGTCGATCTTGATCTTTGCCCACTGGCCAGAGAGCTGGTGGGAGTCGTGGATCAACCACCAGAACCACCTGGTCCACAGCGAGCTGGGCTCCATGACGCCTGGCCTGTGCCGTAACCGGGTCAAGGCTTGGATGAGAACCCCCAACTGTGGTGGGAAGGGCGTGCACACATGAACCTGGCCCTCTCGGGGAGCGACGCTGAGCACCGCTCTCACAGACCGAACCCCTCCGTGGAGCTCATGGGGGCTTGACCTGCAAAGAGAGGTTCTGTTGGGCCAGCTGGTCCCCCCGCTCAGGTGAAGAGGCATCAAAGGCATCAAAGGCCTCCCGTACGTCCCGCTCTCCGCCAACGAAGTTGTGGCACACGTGTGTGCCGCCGAGCCTGGCGAGGGATCAGTGCAAGGCCAGCAGGAAGGCCGGGTCGGGCTCACATTCTGCTGAAAGCACGCTGAGTAACGGTTCTGTGAACGCTGCACACCGTTGTCTAGGGTTACCGCACAGCTCCCCTCAGGAGGGACCGCTCGCTCGCTCGCTTTCTACCGCTTGTTCCTCCGCCGAGGGTCGTGGGGGGACTGGAGCCCATCCCAGCTCATTGGGCGAAGGCAGGGTCACCCTGGACTGGTCCCAGTCAGTCACAGGGCTGACACACACACACACACACACACACACACACACACACACACACACACACAGACAGACGACCAGTCACACTCACCTATGGGCAATTTAGAGTTATCAATCAAGCTGATCCCCGGTTGTTCATGTCTTTGGACTGTGGGAGGAAGCTGGAGGACCCAGAGAGAACCCCCGCAGGCTCAGGAGAACATGCAGACTCCACACAGAAAGTCCCAGCCATGCCAACCGGGATTCGAACCCGGGGCGACAGTGCTGACCACCGCACCACCGTGCTCCCCCAGGATGTACGGAAGACTTTAAAACACGTAGAACTGCCACGGTGGCCCCACAAACCTTACACAGACGTACAGGAAGTTGATTCTATGCATGCAAGCCTGATTTTTGTCAGGCAAATATTGTTTTTTCCAACCGGGGGGGGCGGCCGCTGTAAAGTTTGAACCTGTCAGAGGGTCTAAAATTAGCCGAAACTCCGGTGACCTGACTGTGGGGTCACGCCGTCTTCCAGGTATGAGGGCGAGCGAGTGTGGGAGCCATCGGCCCACGGGGCGCAGAGAAACAGCGTTGGTCAGAAAAGAAGCACCCCAAAGGAGAGAACACGAAAACAACGCCAAAATAAGGACTGCAGGCATCCCCCACAGTGTAGCAGGGACAAAAGAGGGTGGGGGACGCTACAGTCAGGACAGAAAAGGTGCACAGATGAAAGATGGCTGCAGTCAGGAATACTTCCTTAGGGCAACATGGGAAAATGTAAATCCATAGAAAGAAAAGAGTTATGTAACTGTGTAAGTAAACACAACACAAACAGGCACGGCGCTGGACTAGATTTGGCTTTTGTTTGTCATGACATCAAGTCTTCCTCGTGGCATTAATCTGGCTGCATTACTGCCGCTCACTTATGTTACGGCTGTCTGCTTTGCCCCGGGGTCACAGGTTGAAAGACCCCTTCACGGACCCAAAGTGTCTCGTCTTCTAGCTGTCACAGGTCACCTGCACTGAAGAGGACTTACACGTATCATGTCCACATTAGCGGCCTCGTGTCTGCTCCATGTCCAGGCGGCAGGGCGCCAGGCAGAACTCGTGTTAAGCTGTTATTAAGCCGTTATTACGCTGACGTTAAGCCGCTATTAAGCCGCTATTACGTAACCCCGTGTCTCGGTACCGGTCGGCTCCACGCTCCCGTTAGCATGTGCACAACAACCGGCCCGGCCCAGTGGAACGGTCCCTCAACGAGGGGTTTAAAGTGTGCTTTGGGGGGTCGAGGGGGGTAAGGGGGGGGTCAAGGGGGTAAGGGGGTTAAGGGGGGTAAGGGGGTCGAGGGGGGGTAAGGGGGGTGTTGGGGCGTCGGGAGCACACAGGTGTCCCCAGGACGGAGCTCCGGGTCTGTGGGCCGACCCCCCCTCCACCCAGCCCGTGTGTCGGGTCGAATGAGCGCGGCGGCTCCGGCAGCAGCTCGGCGGCAGCGCCGTCCCTCACCGTCCGACCTCAGACGCCGGAGGCCCCGGAGCGGCCGCCCCGGCGGGCCAGCGGGGTTAGCCTCGGGTTGCTAACTGCTAATCAGTGTGTGTGTGTGTGTGTGTGTGTGTGTGTGTGTGTGTGTGTGTGTGTGTGCGTGTGTGTGTGTGTGTGTGTGCGTGTGTGTGTCAGGTGGAAATCTGCAACGACCAAACGAGCAGGTAAATGACGTTAATAATCGGACTATCGTGTCGCCAGGTCTGGTCCCGCATCGCCGTGTGTGTGTGTGTGTGTGTGTGTGTGCGTGTGCGCGTCTAGTGGCGTTAGGGGGACCAGGCCCGGCCTCACCACCGCCGGGCGGAGGATGCGGGAGGAAGTAGTCCGGCGACGGTACCTGCGGCTCCGCGGCGGCGTCCTTCCGAGCGGCCGTCCCCGCGCTGCGGGAGCCCCGGGCGGTCGGGCGAGGGGCGCCGGCCCGGAGGGCGTCCTAAAGGTGCGGTCCCGAGGACAGGTGAACCCGCGAACACACCGGATCCGTGTGGAGCCGTCCGGACCCTTGAGGTGATGGAGCGAGTCACCGGGCGGAACCATTCCTGAGGGGGGGGGTCCGGGAGAGGTGACGAGGTCCACGGCTCCAGCCGCCGCCGCCGCCACGGGCTGTCGGTGTGGGGGGTGGGGGTGGGGGGGCGAGCCTCTGAGAGCCGAGGTCACGGCCGCACCGCGGCCCCCGCCGGCGGAACGCCCGCAGCTCCGGGTCCGGCCCCCCCCCTCCGACGGTTCCTACCACAAACAACACGAGCTGCCTAGCAACGGTGTCGCTGGCCGTGGTGCTAATAAGGCAGGTCTGCGGGGAGGGCGCTGCCCCGGGCCCCCAGAGCCCCCCCAGAGCCCCCCCACCGGGCCCGGACCCCCCCAGAACCCCCCCTCCGGGCCCGGGCCCCCAGAGCCCCCCCAGAGCCCCCCTCCGGCCCCGGGCCCCCAGAGCCCCCCCAGAGCCCCCTCCGGGCCCAGACCCCCTGAGCCCCCCTCCGGCCCCGGGCCCCCCAGAGCCCCCCTCCGGGCCCAGACCCCCCCTGAGCCCCCCAGCGGGCCCGGACCCCCCCAGAACCCCCCACCGGGCCCGGGCCCCCCAGAGCCCCCCTCCGGGCCCGGACCCCCCAGAGCCCCCCCCAGACCCCCCCCGGGCCCGGACCCCCCAGAGCCCCCCACCGGGCCCGGACCCCCCAGAGCCCCCCCGGGCCCGGGCCCCCCAGACCCCCCAGAACCCCCCACCGGGCCCGGACCCCCCCCCCGGGCCCGGAACCCCCAGAACCCCCCCGGAGAATGTTGGTGCAACGTAAATGTAAACGGGCTTAAAATGTATAAAGGTGAAAGTCAAACTGGAGCAATTTAAAAATTAAAGGTGCGCTTTCTTCATGAACCCAAGCCACCGAAAATGTCCCAAAGAAAACGAGTCATTTGTTTTTTCATTTGCTCTTATTATCGCTGCTCTTAAACGTAAAGTTGAATAAAAACATAAATATTTGTTTCTGTCGACTCTTTCTAACGCGTTCCGTCATTGACGTCACTTCCGGTGTCCGCAAAGCATTGTAGTAAATATATAGTCTGGTGTGTTCACGTGAAGTTGGAAATAAAAGACACTGCCCTAGCGACCGTTAAGTTTTGGTACCGTTTTCAACCTGCCCCTTTTTACGTGCTAAAATGGTACAGCTATAAATTATTATGATGTACAATATGCCGATTAGATTTAAATTGTTGTGTATAGAACAAAAAATCTATAATGACATTGTATTGCTGTCATGTGACATACAGTGATACACGTTTATGACGTTTAAGGTGTGACATATTACACTTGGGCAGTGAGCTACGGGTGCTGTTTAACGCACGTAAACGTGATGGTTGGCCCAGTGACACGTAATCCTCATTAAAACTGGAAATCTACAGAAAATCGACTTGATTATATATTTAAAAAAACAAAAAACAAATAAAGCAGAAATTATCCGAAAGCCTTTTTCTACTACAAGTGGAAACACTTCAGGAGCTTTCTGTAAATATATATTGCAAAAACGTTTTTTTTTTTTTTGACGTCGCAGAAGGTTTCGACGTCGCAGAATGCCCGTAGTTCCGTGCGGGCCGTGAAGGCAGCAGGCGGAGGTGAAGACCATGTTTTGGGCCCCGCGGAGCTCCTGAGACCCGGAGCCGGACGAGCCGTCCCCTCGCAGCCGCCCCGTGGATGCTGTCGGCCGCCCCGCTCGCCCCACGCCACAGCCCCTAGACGGAGGACCGTGTCGGCCGTGCTTCGCCCCGATGGGAAACGCGGCGGCAGCCAAGAAAGGCAGCGAGCAGGAGAGCGGTGAGCACCCCGCTAGCGGCGCCGCCCGCCGGCCCCCCGCGGCCCGGCCCAGCCGTGTGCGGGGCCCCGGCGTCCCCCGGCTGGGGGGCCCGGCCCCCTGGACCGGGGCTCGGCCCCTGGACCGGGGCCCGGCCCCTGGACCGGGGCTCGCGCACGGTCGGGCTGCTCCAGCCGCGTGACGGGGCGCGTGCGGGGGCTCTCGGTGCTGACGTGACGGCCGGGGTGAGGAGGGAGCATCGGCCGACAGGGGCGTGCAGGCCTCGGCTGGGCATCAGCAGGAGGAGCCCCGAGGACGGGTCACACACCCGGGTCACACACACCTGGGTCACACACACCTGGGTCACACACACCCGGGTCACACACCCGGGTCACACACCCGGGTCACACACCCGGGTCACACACACCCGGGTCACACACCCGGGGCACACACACCCGGGTCACACACCCGGGGCACACACCCGGGTCACACACACCCGGGTCACACACACCCGGGTCACACACACCCGGGTCACACACCCGGGTCACACACCCGGGTCACACACACCCGGGTCACACACACCTGGGTCACACACCCGGGTCACACACCCGGGTCACACACACCCGGGTCACACACACCCGGGTCACACACACCTGGGTCACACACACCCGGGTCACACACACCCGGGTCACACACACCTGGGTCACACACACCCGGGTCACACACCCGGGTCACACACACCTGGGTCACACACCCGGGTCACACACCCGGGTCACACACACCCGGGTCACACACACCCGGGTCACACACACCCGGGCACACACCCGGGTCACACACACCTGGGTCACACACCCGGGCCACACACACACCCGGGTCACACACCCGGGTCACACACACCCGGGTCACACACCCGGGTCACACACACCTGGGTCACACACCCGGGCCACACACACACCCGGGTCACACACACCCGGGTCACACACACCCGGGTCACACACACCCGGGTCACACACGCATCCTGGGCCAAGACCCTCGCTCGGGCTGGGCCCACCGTCGCTGCGCGTTCAGGTCCACGCTCGGATCTGCTGCCTTGAACGTCGCGTTAGTCTGATGCAAAGTGATGACATATCTGCAACATCCAGCAGCGCCGTGCATCAGGATAAGGGACTTCTGCTACGAAACACACACACACACACACACACACACACACACACACACACACGACTCTTCAAGAGCAGAAGTCACGTCACTTCTGCCTGATGCACAGCGCTGATGGATGTAACCACCAGATAGCAGAAGCAGCCCCAGCTCATGTTCTCACTGAGCATGTTCTCCTCATGTTCTCATGTTCTCACTGAGCAGCCTTCTCATGTTCTCATGTTCTCACTGAGCATGTTCTCCTCATGTTCTCCTCATGTTCTCACTGAGCAGCCTTCTCCTCATGTTCTCATGTTCTCCTCATGTTCTCCTCATGTTCTCATGTTCTCCTCATGTTCTCATGTTCTCACTGAGCATGTTCTCCTCATGTTCTTATGTTCTCACTGAGCATGTTCTCATGTTCTCCTCATGTTCTCATGTTCTCTTCATGTTCTCACTGAGCATGTTCTCCTCATGTTCTCATGTTCTCCTCATGTTCTCACTGAGCAGCCTTCTCCTCATGTTCTCATGTTCTCACTGAGCATGTTCTCCTCATGTTCTCCTCATGTTCTCATGTTCTCCTCATGTTCTCACTGAGCAGCCTTCTCATGTTCTCATGTTCTCCTCATGTTCTCATGTTCTCACTGAGCAGCCTTGTTCTCATGTTCCCCTCATGTTCTCCTCATGTTCTCCTCATGTTCTCCTCATGTTCTCCTCATGTTCTCCTCATGTTGTCACTGAGCATGTTCTCCTCATGTTCTCCTCATGTTCTCACTGAGCATGTTCTCCTCATGTTCTCATGTTCTCCTCATGTTCTCATGTTCTCACTGAGCATGTTCTCCTCATGTTCTCATGTTCTCCTCATGTTCTCACTGAGCATGTTCTCCTCATGTTCTCATGTTCTCCTCATGTTCTCACTGAGCATGTTCTCCTCATGTTCTCTCAGAATGCTCCTCAGCTGCACCACGCTTTTACTTTAATACACCGTCTCAGATGTGGGTGATGTCCTGTCCCAGACTGCTTGAACACCCTCACCATCGGCTGTGAGCACGAGAACGTGTTTGCAGCACCAACATCTTGACGACATCTAGAAACTCAACAGGAAGTGTTTCTGAGTGCGGTTAGCGATACAGCCTGTACAGGAAGTCGCCGAATGGTTATGTTTTACGCACAAGCCTGTAAAGACTCAACGGATCCGCCACAAAATGGCCCAGGGTTCGTTTGCCAGCCGCATTTTCCACAAGTACTGTAAGAGCAGTCAAGAGCCCAGAGGAGACGGGGAGCTGCCTCAGGTTTCAGAGTTCACCACCATGTGGGAGAAGCTGAGTAAGTGCAGCCTTTCGCCGTTACGCTTCAAATACGTCGGCCACCTTCAGCAGTGGCGGAGCGGGTCTTCGTCTGCGTTCGTGTCTCGAGGACAGGAAATTAGCTGGCTTTCGTGTTTGTATTTGAGCGGTTCGGTTCAATTTGACACACGCAGTGTGGAGTCATTTGCACTAATATTTGAGCTCCTCTGTGCCCTCCTCATGCAGGCGCTGGGTTCGTACTCCGTCTCATTCACCTCCATTGTTTTAATATGTCAAGTCCTTCATATTTGTGGCCTTCTTTGTGTGTTTCTACAGCGTTGATATTCACATTATTTGTTATGCTTTAATGTAACCTCGTGCAATTCGATGAGACTCAGACGTTTTAATGGAAACTATCTTCTTAATGCTTTAAAGCTGCGTAAATTGCAGCTCTCTGCTCACATCTCTGTTAACTGTCTCACAGTTGTCTGGGCTCAGTACAGTTTCTCGTCTTTGGTGCCATTTTGTTATGTGTTGCATTGAGTCCACTTGACTCTGAAATGTTCTCATTTTATGATCTTCATAAATGTCTCTTCCTCTCTTCTCTTCTCTTCTCCTCTCCATCATTCCCATCCATGCGGGTGAATGTTCCTGCAAAACCTTGGTGAACTGTAGAGACTTTTGGTATGCTCACATCTTCCATGAGCCATCCCAAGTCACAGAGAGAGACGCTTCTCCCGTGTGCACACACACCATGTTTGAGCTGAAACACAATTTGCAGATGCAGATCTCCACATGAGTAGCTGCACTCAAGCACAGCCCTGATAAGACGTGTGATTCCTGCACGACTCTGTGACTTTGGACATCTCATCTCTGCCGTGTTTTCACAGCCTCATGCCTGCACTGTAGTCTCAGAAAGCTGCTTCCAGTGTGTGTTTACTCACCATCTCTCCTCCCTTAACTCCTGATTACTCCTATAGAGGATGCTAAATAACATTAAATTGGCCAAATTCCTGACATTTTTCTGCATAATTGTTTTCTTTTGAATTGAAACAGAGATAGGATTTATTTATTTTTTGCTGTTTTATTTCCTGACCAATCCTGCATCCCCAGTACTTGACATTTGCCTGACCTTTCTGCTTTTCCCTCAGCGTGTTATTGCCCTCTGTTTATTTTCTTCGACACATTAAATTGCCCCAGTTTGTTATTTTCTTCAACCTGTTACCTTGTGTGAGTGCCAATAGCACCCCAATTAGTTGGTCAAATAACACGTGTGTGTGTGTGTGTGTGTGTGTGTGTGTGTGTGTGTGTGTGTTTTCTGTGTGTGTTTAATAGTGAAAGAGTTCTTAGCTAAAGCCAAAGAAGATTTTTTAAGAAAATGGGAGTGTCCTCAGCAGGTAAATAGTTGATTTTCCTTGTAAACTGTGGACTCTGGCCTTGTTCTAATGAGCCCAAACAGCCTGTAATCACCCTTTTGCAGTCTAACCTCAAATGTGTGTCCTCAGTGCACAACAGGCCTGGATGATTTCGACAGGTTCAAGACTCTGGGAACCGGCTCCTTTGGCAGAGTCATGCTCGTCAAACACAAAGAAACAAACCAGTTCTACGCTATGAAGATCTTGGACAAACAAAAGGTAAGGATTCCGTTTTCCTTACCCAGTCAAAGACGACATCTGCCTCTTGGTTTCGGTGGTCTGTTCAAGACAAACGAGCCTGAGCGATGCTGTCACGACAGCGGCGTGGTGCGTCGTAAACGGAAGTGGAACACTTCCTCTCCTGCTCTGCCTGTAATGGCAACACACTCTGAGACGCTTCAGACGAGCACGCCGATCGCTGATTTCTGAATTTTTAACATTAACCATGTCCGGGAAAGGGTCACTGTGTTTTTGTTTGTTGCGTGTTGGTGTGTGTGTTTTGACTGCTTCAGGTCAAAGTGACGGCTCTACACCGCAGACACACACACACAGTGTGGGTGGCGACCCTTAGGCTGCAGCCTGGCGCGGGTCTACGTGTTACATCAACACGTGAATGGTCCGCTCTTTCTCTGCTCATTTCCTCCCACGCACTTCACGTTCTGCTACTTTCGGACCAGCTCGAAAGAGAGAGAGAGAGAGCGATTGAGCAACTCTGCAAACGTGCCGTTTCTGTGGTTCAGATGCAGATCTTTGGAGCGGGTGTTAAACGCTGTTCAGGGCTCAGCTACCTCTGCTTCAACAGCCTTGTGCAGCGTCTACAATGTCCCATTTGTGTTTTGTTCAGGTGGTAAAGTTGAAGCAGATAGAACACACGCTAAATGAAAAGAGAATACTACAGGCGGTGTGCTTCCCCTTCCTCGTCAGACTGGTCTACGCATTCAAGGTACGCTGCCTCGGTACCAGGGAGCAGCATTTATCATCACACACTGTTAGACTGCACCCGTGCCTGGATATAACTGTGATTATTAACAGGACAACTCAAATCTCTACATGGTGATGGAATATGTGCCCGGAGGAGAGATGTTCTCACACCTCAGGCGTATTGGAAGATTCAGGTGGAGTGTGTTTGACATTGTAGCCACGGCAACATTTATATGACAACGTTGGACGAGTTACACCTGCGTCTGACTGTTATCATGTTGTCTTTTAGTGAACATCATGCAAGATTTTATGCAGCTCAGATTATACTGACCTTTGAGTACCTTCACTCTCTGGACCTCATCTACAGAGACCTGAAGCCTGAAAACCTGCTCATAGATCAGCAAGGGTATATTCAGGTACTCCGCCCGGACCCTTCAAGTGACGGCGCCTTTGCTCTCTCCTTCAAGAGGAAGGCGCCTCCGGGTCACTCACCTTCTCTCTCTTCAGGTCACAGACTTCGGCTTTGCCAAAAGAGTAAAAGGTCGGACCTGGACGTTGTGTGGAACTCCTGAGTACTTGGCTCCAGAGATCATCCTTAGCAAGGTGAGCGGTGGTGCCGGGTGCACGGCGCTGGTTACCACAGCGCACTCACGTTACCGCGTCCCATCTAGAGCAGCCGTAACGCTCCTGAACGGGAGGGAAACGCGTCTCCGTGACCTTCTCGTGCAGGAATCTCTGCCGTCAGGGACAGTTTGCCCCTGGCAGGGTCTCAAGACAAACTGCTTTAGGTGAAACGCCACACAAGTGAAGTTCAAGAAGACCCCAACAAGAACAAGATCAGTCATGTTTATAACCCGTTTATGTGACTGTCAGGAGCAGCAGCAGTCTCCAGCCTCCCTCCTGGGCTTTATGGTAATTCTGTCTTCCGCTGCTCTTTCAGGGCTACAACAAAGCTGTGGACTGGTGGGCACTCGGAGTTCTCATCTATGAGATGGCTGCTGGTTACCCTCCTTTCTTTGCTGATCAGCCCATCCAGATCTACGAGAAGATTGTGTCTGGGAAGGTGTGTGGAAGTAAACCAGGGTCGCGCGCTTTGACGCGCTGGCATCTCTCCGTGTGCTTCAGCTGTCCCGTCTCTCCCGTAGGTACGATTCCCCTCCCACTTCAGCTCCGACCTGAAGGACCTGCTGAGGAACCTGCTGCAGGTAGACCTGACCAAGAGATTTGGCAACCTGAAGAACGGCGTGAACGACATCAAGAATCACAAATGGTTCTCCACGACAGACTGGATCGCCATATATGAGAAAAAGGTAGGAACTGTGGTCCGAGCTCCTGGTGTTTGGAGCTGCTCAAGCAGGCGCGCCACATTTGGCGTGTCCCGAGGTTGGAGCCTGTCTTCTATGTCAGTGCTGGTACCAGGCTGCAGCTTCAGTGATCATAGTAAATTATAACTTCAGGGGCCGTCCAGTAACGGTGTATCCCACTGATTTGCACGGGGAGCGTGAGATCAGCCACTTTCAGTCACTGATGTTCTCTAAACTCAGGTCGAAGCACCTTTTTTGCCAAAGTGCAGAGGACCCGGAGACACGAGCAACTTCGACGACTACGAGGAGGAGGACGTCCACGTCTCGCAAACAGAAAAGTGCGCGAAAGAGTTCGCCGATTTCTAGCAGGCGTGCAGGACTTCCATCAGCGCTCGTGTGTTTTGGGAACCGTGCACTCTTCTGAGGGGTCCAGGGGGACAGAGGCGTCACCCTTTCAAAACAAAAGGTCTCATTCCTTCATTCCACACAGCTGAATGAGCTCCTTCTGCCATGATTCTGCATTTAGCACTAATCTATAAACAGGTACATCATGCAGACTTCAAATCACTTTTTTTTTTTCCTTTCTGTTTTAATGTCCCTCATTTTCATTTCCATGCAATAATTATTTGAAAAGAAAAATGATTCTTTTGCCCAAACTGTGATATTTTCGCTGGGGTTGCACTTTTTTTCAAATCAGTTAAGCTTCTGTTGAGTCTCCTAGTGATCATTTTTAGTGCGCTTGAAGACACAGTTTTATTTTACTCGTTCTCACAATAACGTACGTATAACAGCAGAAACGCTGCGTTGTCAATTATGAACATCAGTGATAACACCAGGGGCAAACGTTGTATGGCCCCAGCTGTTGCCTGTTACCGTGGCGATCAGCGGGAGGATTTAATTCATATCTTTTCCGAACACATTTCTTTGAGTGTGAAAGTGTGGCGGTGCACCTCGTGTCCCACCAGAGGAACATGAAAAGGGATTTTTATTTGTGTGTTCTTCCGCAAGCAGGTCACGCGTGTTCAGTATGTCCAGAAAGGTGCGATTAGGATGGACTGGATTTGTCAATGAAGAAAGGATAGAGAGAAAGCGGAGTTTGTTGAAGTATATGGCTGAGGTTTTAAAGCAGTGTTGCCCAGGTGGGTGTATTTTATCCATATTTTATCACTTTTTTAGTCATGCTTCAGCAGAGCACTCAGACATTGTGCAGCTACCTTATTTTTTTATGTTACAATCACTTTTGTTACGTTTGTGCAACACTGTCACGGCAGAAATACGCAAAGGCGTTGTGTTTTTTATTTTCCTTGTTTTTGGTTGGATCTGTTACATTTTAACCCGGAAGGTCACTGCATCGGGATTTGATCCGAGCATAGTCACATAAAAGGGAAAATCAGAAATATTTAATGGTGAAGACACTGAAGTATCATAACATTTTATGAAGTGTTGATTCCTCTTGCTCTGTTTTGGTAAGAACGTAGGCTTACCTCATCTATAGCTCGTGGTGTCTTTGTGTTTTTCTTCTCCACAAATGTACACACTGTGATGGAGCAGTACTTTGCTCATTCTTCCTCAGATGCTTGCTCAGGCGGCTCGGTCAGACAACGATAAGGGACAAGAGATTTTGACTTTGCAGATCAGTTTTGTTGTTGTCCGCTCCTCTTAAGGAATGGTTTTTATCATAGCAGCCCCCCCCCCCCCACCAGCCCTCGCGGCCTGTCCTTGCTGCTGAAATCTAGTTCCTGCCTCTGCCAACGCCTCACCTCTGTGACGAGTCGGCGCGTGTATGTGATAGGTCATGTCATTTGTGTGTCAGAGATTTAATCCTGCAAAGGCTGAGGTGGCCTTGTGTAACTTTTTTGAACTTCCAGATGTCAGAAAAGCCCAGAGCGCTCCTGCAGCTGTTACCTTTTTGGTTGTTTGTCACGTCCTTTGCCGTCCACGCGGAGCTCAGAGTTTGAGGACCTTCCTGCAGGTTGCACACTCAGGGTTGCAGAGCAATCGAGGTTTTACTTTTCACATCTTATTGGATTCGCTGCTTTTCTCTGTCAGTCTTGCGTCCTCTCCTGTCTCGGTTATTGTTTTTCATGGTGCTCAAGTGTTTGTAGACGTGGAAGGAAAATGCAGTTTAATTGATTTCAACAATCTTTGACAACCAAATATGGAGATGCTATGGGGCTTGAATGCTGTTTTTAGGGTACTTGTGTATTGTGTACGAATTGATTTGCTATGCCTTGGCTAAGCACACCACGTGACATTTCATTTAACCATTTTATGTCAAAAGGCACAACTTGTTTATATACTATTTTTATTTATATTAGAGGTGTCTAATAAAAATGGTTAAAATCATTAAAGTATTAATATATTGTGTTATATTTTGCCCCTATGAAAAAATATTTTGAAATGATTTAAAGGTGACTTTTGAATCTAAGTTCTGTCCTTTGTGTTTTGCCAAGTTAAATCCCAAGCCAACGCCGTGCTCCCAGTCCGAAGGGTTGAGCAGAATGTAAATTGCAGAATCAATGGCAAAATATAGGAATAAAATATGTATAAATGTTGAAAGCTATATCTGGAAATTCAGCATGTCTCCATCCAAACCTGTGCATAAATCTTCCCGGAAAGTGTGTAGGACATCCACAGCTCCTTTTGTGTGTAACTTTTCTCCCATATGTGTGCTAATTGTCATTTTTGATGTAAATGATGGCACTTTTCTTTGACATTGATAATCCTCACATGCCGGACAGAAAGAATTCAGTTTGAGGTTTCTTTTTCGTAGCTCGTCACTCATGCCAGTGGGGGATCAATAATCTGAAATGTGTCCGTATTTTGTTTGTGGAATATGTTTTGCACATTGTTTAGAAGGCTAACACATGTTTCGGTTTTGTTTTTCCACCCACACTTTCGTTTCAAGGGGAATATACTTTGCTGTAGCAGATTTTATGTAACGAAGGATATGGCACTATAATAAATTCTTTTTATTAAAAACCAAACTAGTTGGTACTCAATCGGGTGACTGTGTGTTTGTGTGTGTACATGACGAGTGAAAGAAAAGACTTCACTTCCCATGAGTCTTTGCTGTCACGTGGGCGAAGGAAGCAAAGCCGATGAAGAAGGGCTAGTTGCCTTTACTTGATTTAATCTTTCTTTTATCAAATTATTATTGCTGTTTCTTTATTTGTTAAACACCTCATCTGTCAAACATTTTTTTTCTGTTATGAAAAGGTCGCTCGCACACCGGAACAACTTGTTGTCAAGCAAGGATCATCTTTAATAAGGTAACGTTAACTGATAAATTGTGTATTAGCGCTCCCTGCTAACTGTTACCTTTAGCTCGGCTGGTGTCATAAAGCCCTCCATCAGCCGCCGCGGCCCCCCGATAGCGGCCCCCCCGGCCGCGGCGGCCCCGGCCCGGCCCGCTTTCATGGTCCCGACGCCTCTCAACGCGGGCAGCGCCGCGTCGTGGGTGCTGGGGCTGTTCGGCTGGAGCAGGCTGGAGGCGGTAGCATTAGCCCTCCGCCGTGTCCTCCTCCGAGGTTCACCGGGGGGGGGCGAGCCTGCGGGGGGGGCGAGCCTGCGGGGCACCCTCGGGAACTTGTGGTGGTGCATTTTGAGAGATGCGTGCTGTTTTGAGCGTGCCCCACCAGAGAGAAACGCTCGTTCTCATCACGGGTCTTTTGTCTCAGAAGTTCTGAGCCTCGTCCGTCTCACGGGGGACTTTGTCACACACTTTTTTAGATCACAGATGGATTCAGGAGCCTGTCAACGTTGTTGCGAGATACGAGGGAGATCATTCAAAGAATTAAAGGAAACTTGGTCGGTTAGTTGTTTAGTCCGTTAGTTATTTAGTCAGTAACACTTACTGGTAACAACACACTTTGATTTAAAACCGCGTTTATGGCAATGTAGAGTTGTATTGTTAATAGAACTTAAACACAACGATGAAATGCTGAAGTGAGACAGACTTTGACCTGCAGGTCAGGCTGCTGGAGTAAAGGCTGGAATAAGGCTGGAATAAGGGCTGGAATAAGGGCTGGAATAAGGGCTGGAATAAAGGATGGAATAAGGGCTGGAATAAGGGCTGGAATAAGGGCTGGAATAAAGAGATGGAATAAGGGCTGGAATAAGGGCTGGAATAAGGCTGGAATAAAGATGGAATGAGGGCTGGAATAAGGGCTGGAATAAGGGCTGGAATTAAGGCTGGAATAAGGCTGGAATTAAGGCTGGAATAAGAGCTGGAATAAGGCTGGAGTAAAGGCTGGAATAAGGGCTGGAATAAGGGCTGGAATAAGGCTGGAATAAGGGCTGGAATAAGGGCTGGAATAAGGGCTGGAATAAGGGCTGGAATAAGGCTGGAATAAGGGCTGGAAAAGGGCTGGAATAAGGGCTGGAATTAAGGCTGGAATAAGGCTGGAATAAGGGCTGGAATAAGGCTGGAATAAGGGCTGGAATAAGGCTGGAATAAGGGCTGGAATAAGGGCTGGAATAAGGGCTGGAATAAGGCTGGAATAAGGGCTGGAATAAGGCTGGAGTAAAGGCTGGAATAAGGGCTGGAATAAGGCTGGAATAAGGGCTGGAATAAGGGCTGGAATAAGGGCTGGAATTAAGGGCTGGAATAAGGCTGGAGTAAAGGCTGGAATAAGGCTGGAATAAGGGCTGGAATAAGGGCTGGAATAAGGGCTGGAATAAGGGCTGGAATAAGGGCTGGAATAAGGCTGGAATTAAGGCTGGAATAAGGGCTGGAATAAGGCTGGCTGGAATAAGGGCTGGAATAAGGCTGGAATAAGGGCTGGAATAAGGCTGGAATGAGGGCTGGAATAAGGGCTGGAGTAAAGGATGGACACGCTGAAGACTGACCCGTCCACATCTACTCGTCTGTCTGTCGTGATCACGTGTGATTTTTGTTTTCAGCCAGCATGGAGGACAAGGCCAATGGTTCTGTTGACTCCAAAAGGTACCCTCCCCACTCCCACGCACCTTCCTTGTAGCGGTCGTGGGCGCTAACTCCGCTGTCTCTGCAGCCCGGTGGAGAACGGCCAGCTGCCCGACCCCGCCAACTGGGGGGTCGCCGACGTGGTCAACTACTTCAAGGCCACCGGGTTTGAGGAGCAGGCCACGGCGTTCCAGGATCAGGTCAGACTCCTCTCTGTTCCCACCAACCCCGACGGGAGCGCGGGCGTCCAACGTTTGTGTGTCGCCGGGCAGGAGATCGACGGCAAGTCGCTGCTGCTGATGACGCGCAACGACGTGCTGACGGGGCTGTCGATAAAGCTCGGCCCCGCGCTCAAGATCTACGAGTACCACGTGAAGCCGCTGCAGACTCAGCACCTGAAGAGCAACGCCGCGTAACCAGGGCGCCCCCGCCGGCGCCCCCGCCTCCGTGACAATCACGTGTCAAGAGAACCCAGGTTAGCTTGTGCTCCGGAGACTGCTCCGGCCACGGCGCACCTTAACGGGATCAATGCTGTATGTTTTTAATCGACGTAGAAGCCCAAAGCTGAGTCGCACATGCAGTCCGCTCAGTCGTTTACCTTTTTAGCCATTATTTCCGCTGCTTGAAATATGTATTTTTATGTTTTATTTAAAAGAAATAATAAATCGGAGCGAGCGCGAGATTATGATTTGAGTGTACGTTTGCAAAGTGAAATAACCCATGTCGGTTTTAAAAACTCGTATTTGTATATAAGATGAGATATATATATAGTTTAAAACTGTGTGGTCTGTCATACTTGAACATGTTCAAAGATGCAGAAAATGACCTTGTTGCATCCTGTTCCTTTTTATTTTTGTTTTTTTAATGTTGACACTGCGCAGCTGAGTCCATTAGCATGAAATGACGAAAAGGATTCTTTTCCCAGACACACGGAGCCAAACCGAACCCGTCGCCTCCCTTTTTAAAGCTCAGAGCCCCTGATATTCTTATATGTGTCCATGTTGTCTTCATGTTTCCTACCCGTGGTGCTCTCGGCATCGTCACGACGACGTCTGTTCTCGAGCGTGTGTGACCGACGTGCAACATTACACTGGACTTTCTGATTCAAAGATTTGCAATAAACGGTGCTGTTTTCTCAACAAATGTGGATTTATTCCAGCAGTTCTGTGTCGTTTCTGTCGCCCGAGGATCCGCCCGCCGCGTCCGACTGATCCTCTGTACAAACGCCGGCCGTCTCTTCTCGTTCACGTCGATGACAGAAGCGTGTCGTTCACAGCTTGGCCTGCTGTCTCCGGCGCAAGGTCCCAGTGATGTTCCCTGAGGGGTTGTCCAGGGGGAGGAGCACCTGAGGGGCGGAGCAGCTGTGAGTATGGAGGTCGCATCATCACCAGCACTGTCAGACTAGCTGTGAACGGCGGGACACACTTCATCTTTGTTCACGAGGCCCATTTTTGTCATGTCGATGACGACGTAGTGCTGGTTGGGCATGACGATCTCGATCTCCTCCACCTTCGGAGACCAAACGTCCTTTAACGGGCTGGTGTATACGCTTCGTGTTATTACTGTTGCTCCAATCGTACCTCAGGAACTCTTTGCAGAATCAGAACCTGCGAGTCGTAAAGCGTTTTCTGCACGCTCGGCGAGAACTCCCCGCGGTCGTAGGGGCCGGCGAACTTCTCCACAATGGTCTCCTTCACACATTTCCTGCAAAGGCGGCTTTAACCTCCTGCGGTCGTGTGGGACGGCGTCCGTGCGGTTCATACCAGGCGGCGTCGAAGCTGATGTTGTGGATCTCGTTGTAGCGCCACCTGCTGTAGACGGAGGTGCAGAAGCACCTGTCCCGGGTCTCCTGCAGGGTGGTGAAGCGGTCTTTGAGGAAACCCTGGAAGCCCGACTGGGTGGTTTTCAGCAGGGTCATGTCCTTCAGCCCGCTGTGGACCACAGGGGCTCCTGCGGGGCCACAAAGGCGCTGGGTGACACCCAGGTCTCAGTTGGGAAATCGGTCAATCCACACACCACCTTGGGCTCCTGAACAGGCTCATTTAGCGACAAACAACCGAACACACGCAGCTGGAGCTGTTGAGGGTCCTCTTGATCACCCTTGGTCGCTTTATTTCCACAAACGCTGCCGTTAAATCAAAGCCGGCGTCCTGTGCCCCCTAAAAGTCTTTAAAAGGGTTTTGCCATGTTGGCCTTACCGTGGAGGTTCTGCTCAACATCACAGAAGCGGCGTGCCTCTGGGCTGTGGATGAACGCGTGAGCATGCTCCGCCCCGTTCTGGGAAACATGCACGACAGCTTGGATGAGTGTCTGTGTGTGTGTGTGTGTGTGTGTGTGTGTGTGTGTGTGTGCGTGCGTGCGTGCGTGCGTGCGTGCGTGTGCAGTGCGTGTGTGTGTGTGTGCATGCGTGTGTGTGCATGCTTGTGTGTGTGTGTGTGTGTGCATGCGTGTGCGTGTGTGTGTGTGTGTGGCGTGCGTGTGCATGCGTGCGTGTGCGTGTGTGTGCGCGTGCATGTGCGTGTGTGTGTGCGCGTGTGCATGTGCGTGCGTGTGTGTGTGTGTGCATGCGTGTGCGTGTGTGTGTGTGTGTGCGTGCGCGTGCATGTGTGTGTGTGTGTGTGTGTGCATGCGTGTGGTGTGTGTGTGTTTTCTGCCCTTCTACACTCATGAGCGGCTGAACTGAGCCCCAGTGGTGTGAGGGTGATGGAGGGGAACAGCCTGCCTCTCTGGTGCCCACCTTCTCCAGTCTCCTCCAGGGGGCCTCTTCCATGCACACCCTGACCCTCAACACGTGGTTGAAGGCGGTCAGGAAGTGGTGACAGATGTCCAGGGAAAACTGCTCGATGGTTTGGACCTATGGAGGAGGATCATCTTTGACTTCAGCGTGCCCTCACACATCACGCGTGCCAGCTCTGATCTCACCCCTTTGAGCTTGGCCAGGGCGTGGACGGTGTTCTTGATGGTGTCGGTGGGGATGATGTCCGAGTTGTCTCCGTGTAAATAGTCCTTGCGTGACTTGAGCGTGAGCTGCACATCGGCCTTCAGCTCGATGATGCCGTGGTGGCTCCCGTGTCTCCGGATGACCAGCACCTTGACGGCGTTCTTGCCGTAGCCCGTGCGCACAAACTCCACATTCTGTGTGAGGACAGATCAGCACGCTCTGCTCTGACTCTATAGCTTATGCAGACATCTCGTCACAGATCGCCCCTTTCATGGCCTTTTTACAAGTTTGTCAGTTGGCTTGTGGTTTATTTCCCCGTCTTCCGGCCTCACTTCTCTTCACCTCTAATACATTAAGGGTTAAACATGACCTCATTCTTTCATTACAAGTTTACAAGACTGACGGTGCCAGTCTTCTTAGGCTCCTCCCACCAGGAGTCAGGGGAGGTCACAGCCCTCCTCCTCCTCCTCCCTGTCTCTCTCTCACTATGTATTTTTAAATATTTGTGTAAAATGTAATAACTTGAAATGTGAACTTTCAGCAAAATCATAAAGAGCAGTTGCTGTCTTTTATATTTAAAGGGTATAAAACAATTAAGAGTTAATCGCTCAGAATGACTTATTGACACGTGGTTTAATAGCGTGTGACCAAAAGACAGTTGGGTTTGTTCAACAGTCAGACATTTGAGCGCTCCCCCGTTCCACCCCGTTGTGTGGGTGCGTTGGCTGATGTGTGTGTGCGTGTACTCGGTGGATGATTACCTGATCTGAGGCCGTCGACATGGCGCCCTCCCCGTCCTCTCTGCACGCACCTGCCGTCTGTGCTCAGGTCCTCCCCCATCGGAAGGTTTTGTAGCGAGGGCGGCGTCACACGCGACCCATCCTAACCTGTTTTTCTAGCATGGTCCGATATTCATATTGACTGAATGAAGCCATCCAGACTTCTCTTGATAATCTCTGTTAAACAGGAGGACGCTCACATCTGTCAGGCCTGATTCAGAGCCTTATTGACATGATTAGTAAAACTGGTTTGATCATTCTGCTCCAGCAGGGTCCTTACGCCCCCCCTCACAGTTAGCACATATAGACTTGTTTCTATTGGCTCCTTCCAGAATACCTCTGCTTCTTCTCATGCTGATTATTTTGTGCTTCCAGTTTCAGCAACAGCAGGACTTCAGAAAGAAGAATTCCTGAAACGTTTGTTTGTGTTGCTGCCAACAGCTAACATCCTGTCAGGACTTGATAGAAATGTTAGCAGAGGCTTTGTAGAGGAGTGTGTGTGTGTGTGTGTGTGTGTGTGTGTGTGTGTGTGCATCCTCCATGCAGATGATACTTTTAAGCTTCTATTTTTTAACGTTTTATCATCTCTGAAAGCTGAATTTGTGTCATTATGTGGTTAAATGGTGTGTGACATGCCTTTTCTTTAACTGACAGACCTGCTTAAAACAGGCGTTAAAGTAGAGTTCTGAAGCCGTACACACACACACACACACACACACACACACAAGATCCACCAGACGGCTCAACAGACAGGAGGTGGTCCATCGGGGGCAGCAGGCTGTGAGGAGCACAAACCCTCCACCTACATCCTCCTGGCTGTCCCTGCTCATGTGATCAGCCCTCATCACTTCCTCTTTTACAGCTGTGTGTGTTTGCCAATCTTCGCCCGTTGTCACGGCGCCAGAGCACGTTCCCCATGGCCCGGCGCTTCGGCTGGTGCGTGCTGATCATTGTCGTGTTTTTGTGCCCCGGAGTCTTCGCCGCTGGCATTTCCTGTAGAAATGAAGCAGGAGAGCCGGTGGACTGGTGGGTCCTCTGAGGGGAGGTGAAGGCCGGAGCCGGCGCGTGCTCACATCTGACCGACTCTGATCTTCTTTCAGGTTCGTCATCTACAAACTGCCCAAGTACAAAATCGGCGAGCTGGGCAGCGGGCTCGACTACATGTACCTGGACGCTTCTGGAGGAGCCTGGCAGATGAGTCAGTACCTGGTGAACAACAGTGAGGGGGCCCTGGGCCGGACCCTGGGCCAGCTCTACCTGGGCCAGGCCTACCAGGTGAGACCCGCGGAGACATTCCACACACACACACACACACACACACACACACACACACACACACACACACACACCCTGCTGCTGCGGGGACTGGAGTCCCAGCTGGGACCCCTTCTGCTCCTCTGCTCTCACGTCAGATCAGATCAGATCATCTCCCGTTTTCAGACGCTCTTAATTTGTTGAAGGAACTCTTCCAGCGATGTTTCGATGTTCAACGCGGAGCTGTCCGTAGGCGTGTCCGTACCCTCGCGCCACAGAGGGGACACAGCCGGACTGACGCCTGTCCCTCAGTCCAACAGGTCCTTCTACGCCCTCTACAACGACGCCCCTCCTGAGCTGGACTACCTCCGGGGCTACGGGCACACCAAAGGTACGGCTCAGTCCTGCTCCATCTCCTCACACGCTTCCGTCCCTCAGCGGAGCCGACGCCTCGCCGTTGACCTCGGCTGGGCGCCCAGACCTGCGTGGACGGGCGTGCGGGTCTGGCCGTCACGAGCTGATGTGCCCCCACAGGGGTTCTGCTCTCCGACCACTCGCAAGGTTTCTGGCTGTCGCACAGCGTTCCCCGCTTCCCAGCGTTCCCTGAGAGGGGCTACGGCTACCCCCGGTCTGGCGAGGCCAACGGACAGACCGCCCTCTGCGTGACCTTCAGCTACGAGCAGGTCCGCCGCCTGGGTGAGGGACCTCTTATCGGCAAACACACATTACAAAACCCTCTGTTTACCGAAACCACGAGGACGAGCGCTTAGAACCGTTACATAAGACCACAAGGGAGGCCCCCCGGGCCGCGCCGAGCACCAAGCGCTCAGCGCTTTGGGGTCAAGGGTCAAGGGGACTAAAGTGCAGTGTGCTCTAGAGCCGCCAGCCAAGTCCTCCACAGCAGACGGGCTCCAGCAGGGTCCAGAGGGACCAGGGTCCAGCAGGGTCCAGAGGGACCAGGGTCCAGCAGGGTCCAGAGGGACCAGGGTCCAGCAGGGACCAGAGGGACCAGGGTCCAGCAGGGACCAGAGGGACCAGGGTCCAGCTGGGACCAGAGGGACCAGGGTCCAGCAGGGACTAGAGGGACCAGGGTCCAGCAGGGTCCAGAGGGACCGGGGTCCAGCAGGGACTAGGGACCAGCAGGGTCCAGAGGGACCAGCAGGGTCCGGAGGGACCAGGGACCACCAGGGTCCAGAGGGACCAGCAGGGTCCAGAGGGACCAGGGACCACCAGGGTCCAGAGGGACCACCAGGGTCCGGAGGGACCAGGGACCACCAGGGTCCAGGGGTCAGGCACGTCCTCCTCAGCTCCGCCACACGAGAGGGGGACTCAGCCCACCGCGGAGGCCCAGGTCCGAGCACCGGACCCCGCTCAAGCCACAGGGTGGCTGGGGGGCGTGCCCGTAGTCCGGGGGCGATCCCCTGCTGGGTGAGCTGAGGCAGCAGATACACACACGTGTGTGTGTGTGTGTCCGTGTGACGGCGCTGCTCTCACCGCTCAGTCCCAACGTTACGGTACTCAGCTGTTCCGTTTGTCCCTCTGTGGACACCGTAGGATGGGACAGCACTCCTTTGTACGATGAAGAGCCGTTCCACTTGACCTTCATGGACTGACGACCTTCATGGAGGCGATGTGTAGGATGTTCTCTAGCTGACCCCCTCTGTCCCTGCAGGACAGCAGCTGGCCTTCCTCTACCCGCGCTTCTACAACTGCTGCGTCCCCGCCTCGTTCTCGGCCGACCTGCCCCAGCTCTCCCAGATGTGCGGGGGCAGCAGACCCCCCCTGACCTCAGACAGAAGAGCAGAGACGCTGCTCTCGGCCCGGGGGGAGACATTTGTGAGCTTTGCCAAGTCCGAGCGCTTTGTGGACGGTAGGATGTGAGCTGAGGGGCTGTGGGCTGGGGCTGTGGGGGGGGCGTTGCCACGGCGACCTGGTGTCTCATCTGTCTTGTCCTGCCTGACGTCAGACATCTACGCGGGCTGGGCGGCCCAGGAGCTGCGCGCCGACCTGCTGGTCCAGTCGTGGCGCAGGAAGGGCCCGGCGCTGCCCTCCAACTGCTCGCTGCCCCAGCACGCCCTCAACATCCAGCGCATCGGGCCCCCCGGGGCCGCGCGCTTCTGGTCCCGCTACGACCACTCCAAGTGGTGCGTGGCCTGGGCCTCCACGCACCGGCTGACCTGCCTGGGGGACCTGAACAGGGCGAGGGCCCAGATGTGGCGCGGGGGGGGGCTCGTCTGCTCCTTCAGCCCCAGGATGTATGCGGCCTTCAGGCAGCTGGTGGACTGGTACAGCGGCTGTGAGGACGCCCCTTCGGGGTGAAGGAACAGCTCTTGCATGTGTTTCATGTGTCAGCCATCATCAACACGGATCTGAATGTCTTTGTCTTTGTTTAGAAATCTGAATTTCAGCGTTCACGTTTGATGCATCTGAACACTCTGGGCCTACTCTCTGTTTCTATCTTTTCAAAATAGTGTGACAATATTTGCCTGATAAATGAAATAAATAAATAAATAAAATCTAATGGTCCATAATTCTGGTTGTTGGGTCCGTCGTTATTTATTTATTTGCAATAACCACCATTGTTGTGCATTAAAAGCAAAAATCACACACATTGCAGACCTCCAGGGTCACGTGTTTCCTGGACCCAAAGTTCACCTTCTCACAATAGCTGAAGTATATGTGCTTTATTTTTAAAAAGAAAAGAGAGAGACAAAATAATAAAAATAAGAGTAAATAAGTGTTGAGAGTAGTCATTAGCTGACCTGCTCTGTGGACGTTTAATGGTATTGATATTTATATTTCTATTTGTAAATGTTGATGACGTTCGCTTATCGACCCTCGGGGATGGCGACATCTGCTGGTTTGAACTAAAAACTGCAGCTTCCATCTTTGTTATCGCTAAATCACTAATCATTACACAACAGGACACACCTACAGCCTTCTGACAATTTAGGAGGTTTTTGAGTTCTTTATGAAGTATATCTATTTATACTTTTACAATTACGTGTTTTTAATGTGTAAACACGTATGAAACATCAACAGTAAGAGCTATTCCCAAATGTCATGTTTACACTTTTGATGCAAAAAATACTGTATATATTTTATAAACTATATAAAAAAAGTGCTCACTTACTATTATTTTACTATTACTATTATCTTACTTACATTTTGATTTTTGCAGCCTGTAGTATGTCAGTGATTAACAACTTTGGCTCATATGTGTTATTATTTTTTGTGCTCATATTAGTCACCAACTGTGTACAAAATGAACCAAATTAATACATTATATTAATATACACTATATTTTTTAAAATATGATACTTTTCTTGAATTTTAGTTTTTGAAAATCAAGATTCTCCCCGACTATAAATACCAAATACGAGTTCATTTGACATGCTTAAGCCTTTCCCTCCAGGAGGGACATTAAACCAGAAAAGGCCTGCCCCGGGGTCAGCGCCCCCTGGCGGCCACACGGGGACACTCTCCCGGTCACTCTCCAGTCGCACCAGGGTGAACCAGCCGCCGGTGGCCCTGTGTAAGTATCACAAATACTTACACAAAATAAGCTTCAGTCTGAGGAAGAGACGGTTTACAAGAGATATTCAGGACAAAGACACGTTGATGCATGACGACAGCAAACAGCAGCCTCCAATAAAGACGATAAATAGAGACGATGTTAGAGTCTGGTGACCATGACTGCAGCATGTGGAGATCAAAGCATCAACGCTGCTGACAGGAGTCACCATGAGAACATCGCTAAAGATTTTAAAACAAGTCTTCCAAATCAAATCTACTTTGCAGCGACGAGCGAAGACGTGAAGGAAACCTTGAGGACATCGTTTCACTACATTCCTGAGCCGCTTTAATCACTAAAGTCCTCTGAGGTCCTGTGTCCTCACATGAAGTAAGAGGCTGTACTTTTTTATTATCATCCTCCATCCAGAAGAGTGACGTCAGACAGGCGAGGCCCTCCATCACCTCCACACACAAGCTGCTTTTATCTTGGTTTAAACTTTAAACTTTAAAGGGCTCCAAACAGGCTGTAATGAAAAGAGCGCAATGTAAAAATCATTTATGAAAAAGAAACGACTCAGTCATGAGAGGCTACGTGACACATCATTCAGTAATGTAAAGTCTTTGTTTAAATTTAGCCTGGATTAGATGAAATGAAAGCTTTAAGTGAAACTTCTTACAAACATATTGACTTGTCCATTTTATTTTAAACAGTTGAATCAATGCTGGAAAATGTCCCAGTAACGTGAATATTTTTGCAAAAACAGACAACAGATGTTGTACTTGGACTTGTGTGTGCTGACAAAGTCCCTCTTTCTTTGTTGGTTCTGGCAGATGATTGTGATCTGACTGGGAGCTAAATCAATAAAAACATGTGAGCTAAAGAGGCGCCCTGTCGTAGGCGCATGTGTGGCTGTCTCAAGACCTCCGAGGCCGAAGGGCGGGGCTGCTGAGGCAGCAGTGATACTCACACCTGGACCCACAGAATCAAACCTTGTCTCACAGCTCTGGAGAGCTTTGGCGCTTTAGTGTGATCAGTCCGACTGTGACCTCTTGACCTCTGCTGCCCTCCCCAGCAGCAGAGGGGTGAAGGCAGGGTACGACCCCGGCGAGGCGGCGGCCCCCTGTGATGACAGGGCCTTATGTGCACGTGGCTCAAGGGCACCTGGGCAGTGCTCTGCAGGCCCCCCCACAGGCCTGACAGGGTGCTGACCCCTGTATGGGTACCAACACTGATTGGTGTTTTCAGTCAGCTTATGTTTATGACATAAACAAACTTGAGGTGAACAAAGGTTGTCTATTAAATCATGAGCACGTTCACTCCCCACCATGTTGTTGTTGTTGTTGTTGTGTTCATCCACATTCCCTGAAATAACCTCAGCTGTCAAACCTGTTTATCAGCCTCGTCTCCGCTTGCAGCTCTGCACTGATTTACAGGAGACAACACTCCCTCGCCTCTTCTCTGGTGCTTCCTCCTGAGTCCTCTGCTCCCTCAAACCCTCCTGTGGGGGCATGAAGGCCCATGTGGGGGCATGAAGGCCCGTGTGGGGGCATGAAGGTCCGTGTGGGGGCATGAAGGTCCATGTGGGGGCATGAAGGTCCGTGTGGGGAGAAGGTCCATGTGGGGGCATGAAGGTCCGTGTGGGGGCATGAAGGTCCATGTGGGGGCATGAAGGTCCGTGTGGGGGCATGAAGGTCCATGTGGGGGCATGAAGGCCCATGTGGGGGCCCCACATTTGGGTCGCTACTCCTCACCCCCCCTCAGCCTTGGAGGAGCCTCGCTGTGGTGTGAGGAGAGGGGAGGGTGTTGAGGTGGAGGGACTGGTCAGTGTGTGAGGGCTTCTGCTAAAGGTCTGAAGGATCTGTCCAGATCATCAAGTGGACCTGATGTGTTTAGTGTGTCAGTGGAGGCCTCTACTCACGCTGCTTTAAGGGCCACTTCAGTGTCCTCTACGCCAACTGGAACAACTGGAGTTAAGATCATCACACACTCTTGTGTTGGCCTGGAGGGGATTCATGTGCGGTGTGTAGAAACATGTCTCCAAAAAAGACACCAAATACTGGACTGTTAACCCCGTGGCTACGTTGCTCTGTGCACCAGCACAACAACATGGATGCAGAGCCAGCACCACCTCTGGGGAGTCACCTGCTCCTGGAGGAACATTGAGAGCTGG
The DNA here is from genome assembly GCA_911728415.1 of Lagocephalus sceleratus. Classification (NCBI taxonomy): domain Eukaryota; kingdom Metazoa; phylum Chordata; class Actinopteri; order Tetraodontiformes; family Tetraodontidae; genus Lagocephalus; species Lagocephalus sceleratus. Next base: position 848,365 of record CAJVRN010000030.1, on the reverse strand, counting down.
GGGTCAGTGATGTTCTGTGCACGTACGCCAGCGGCTGGTGTCTCAGCGGGTAGAACAGGAGCTCCCAGCCTGCTGCCTCACACGGCTGGGGAACCAGGCTCAGGTCACAGAGCTCTGAGCGTACCTCAGGACAGTGAAGAGAGAAGAGAAAGTCATCCGTGCTTCTCAGCTGTCACAGCTGTGGGATGGAAGGTCAACCTCATCATTCACCTTGATCATTGTGAGCCCTTAACCCACAAGACCAAGGTGGTTTAGACGATCTCTCTGTATTTAATTTAGAATTAAGTGTGTTTCATATTGGTCTTAAAGTCATCCCCTTTAATCACCTGTTTCAGATAATCCTTATTCATCACTATCATTGACACTTTAAGGTCTTAGGTGGTGTTGATACAAATAAATAACCCTGACGTTAATAACGTTTTATATATTTTTATATGTAGTTTAGAGAGTTTACCACTAGGTGGTGGTATTGTTTAACAATGTTGAGATAGACTCCAAAGTATGGATGAATTTGTGAAGTCAATATAGTAATGTCGATATTAAATACATTTCCTGTGCGTGACAACTTGATATCCATTTAAAGTGATTCTTTAAAAGCTTATTTTACATAATCTATACTAAATAAAACAAGCACAGAAGAATAAGTCATCAATAGAGCTTAGAGGGTGACACTATAAACACTAATAATGGACAGAGGTACTGTGTAATAGTGCATCTTATACATTTCAGTTATTCAAAGCCAATCCTCCCGACTGGGAGAATTGGAAGTATCCATATGGCAATATTCACATATGAAGAAATGTGCTTCTTTTTATTGCTCTTTAAACCATAACGGTTGTCATTTTTACATTTTTTTGTTACCTTGAAATTGTAGATTTTGTTCTGTGCTGCAGAGGTGCAGCTGAATGATGCAGTGAATTGGAGGTGTTACATCCAGATGATCCTGGACTTACACAGTGAAACACAGAGGAAATACATGAAACGTAAGCCACGATGGACCGAAAAGTCTGAATATAAATAAGGCAACATTTTTCCCCTTCAACACAGCTGATAAGGGCTGGCTGTTGAGCTGGAAGAGATGGAAGAGATTTAGTTGAGAATTGTATTTAGATCAGGATCGGGTTTGGAGTTTAGAGTTGACATTTAGGAAACAGGAGAAAAAAGATGTCCTTTACAATCCTCCCTTGCTGGCTAAAAAGACTCCAGTCTCTTGCATAACAGAGCCATCAGAGCCATCAATTGTTGCCCTTTCTTGTATTGCTGAAGAATAAATACATCTTTTCTAAAGGTTGAAAACATATTTACATTGCCACTGTTTACATTCCTCTTTGAGTCCATAAACACGTACTTTTATTTTGAAACACGAGTTTCCGGAGGCAGTCGTTGCTATAGTAACGAAGCCACCGGTGAAGCTATTAGCCATTAGCTGACAGTGAAGGGAGCAAAGGTTGCAGCGTCTCCGTTTCCAACATGGACAGAAACTTTTAACTGTAACCAAACCAGCTTGTTTCAAATGATTTAATCTTGTTATCGCCCGGCTGGCCTCCTTCCTCGTCTCGTGAGCGGTTAGCGGTAGCAGCATTAGCCGCTGTTGTCGGTGATGGAGGCGGCCGCTACATACCTCATACGACCGAACCACAAGCACAAGTAAGTCCACACTCACCTCCAGTGCTGATCTGCAACCGAGCCCACGCTCCCTCGGTATTTAAAGTCAATATGTTGCGTTGGACTGTGGAAATATTAGTTGTTAAACTTGCCAGAAGTGAGGAACCTCCGAGCTGGAAGGAGGACAAAAGGAGGCTTTCCTCCACCAGGCTGCTTAAAACAGAACCAACTGAGGCTACAGTCGGAGTATCAGTCTATAAAACACATCACCAAAGCTTCCAGTCAGCCTTCTCCATCCCCAGTGGTCCTCCCAGCGCAGTAAACCTGCCACCATGTGATGGTGCTGGTGCAGACCCAAACACCACCCCGGCCTCCCTCTCCTCTCTTGAGGCCCACAGAATGGTCAAGGCTTCAGAGATGCTCTACGTTACGACCGTGTTTCCTTGTCCAGTGTTGTAGCTGCTGTCTATTGATGACTTCAGCCACAGTCACGTGAGAAGGTGAGAGGCTGGACACAAAGGACACGGTTCTGAAGCAATACAACACACAACCTGGTGCTTCCTACCACATGTGAGAGGATGGACAGATGTGGGTGGAACGTCTTAAATAAGGTCGTGTCTGGGCGTCCTGATGTTATGGTATAATGTAGTGGCTCTCCCATAACATGCATGCAATTATACACCATTAGAGGACAGCGTCATTGAGGGACAGCGTCATTGAGGGACAGCGTCATTGAGGGACAGCGTCATTGAGGGACAGCGTCATTGAGGGACAATGGCGACGTACCTGGTGATCTAATCTACAGTGGAGGGAGGGCAGTGTGAGGCTGTCCTGTACTCCCCTGCAGAGTCATGATCCACTGACGGGTGTATCTCACCTTGATTCATGTGTACATGTCTTCACCTCCTCTCCTTCTCTTTCTTCTTCTCTGTTCTCGTCTCCTCATTCGTAGGTTTTTGTTTGATGTAATGAACAACCTTTTCTTCTGTGGTTTTGTGCTTCTGTGTCTCAATAGTTGCACACTGATCCGATGACCCGCTTAACTTCACGTCTGAATTGATTAAACTGAATAAACGTTTGGCCTTTGCGAGGTAGTTATTTCCCAGCCACCTAATTTAAATGATTGCAGGTTTAAGCCAGCCGTCGTGAAGAACTGTGTTCGTGAAATTGTGAGGGAGCGACTGTCTGGGGTCCGCTACGACCCAGAGGAAGTCTCACAGCTTACAAGTTCCCTGGGGGAGAGCATTAAGGAGAAGGTCAAAGGTATTCTCTCTAAAGTACTTTTCCCATATACATATGTAATGATCCAAGTCACCAGAACTCAACAGCTGGCTGAAGGCATCTGAACACGTCCGCTTCATGCTGCCTCCTCTACAGGTTTAGGGTTTGACAGGTACAAGTTTGTTGTTCATGTGGTCATCGGCGAGCAGAGAGGACAAGGGGTCAAGTGAGTGAGCTCTGGGTGGATTAACAGGAATCAGTTCACCATCTCTGACCCCCGCTGCTCTTACCGTCCTCCAGGATGTCCATGAGGTGTTTGTGGGATGCTGACACAGACAACTACGCCGAAGATGTGTTCGTGACTGTAGGTGCCGTTGTTCTCCCGGCCTCATTGTGGGTGTTTCCTCATGTTTCCTCCGGTCCTTCTCTCTTCCCCAGGACAGCCTGTTCTGTGCAGTGACGGTGCTCGGCCTCTATTTCTACTGACCTGAGGACCGCACGCTGGGACAGCACCGTCTGTGCACCTGACCGTAGCCAGGCGCGACCCTTGGCTTGTGCTACGTGTGCAGCCAAGGCCTCAGCGCTGATGCGCACACCGATAAAACGTTGATGTGCGCTGGTGTTCAGACTCAGACTCTCCGCTCCGTTTGTCCCAGAATCGTATGGAGCACCAGCTGTTCAATAAACGACCTTGGTCCAATCAGCATCTCTGGTCCTCTTCTCTGGGGGTGGACACCTTTCATCTGGGGTCCAGGAGTCAAATTAAACTAGGCTGGTTTTACAGAAGCAGACTTGACTGGACTGTCCTGCGTGTTTTGGACCGTCCCAGACGGTCCCAGAGAGTCCACCTGTAGCGGAGCAGCACCCAGCTCCAGAGTCTGTCCAGAGTCTGTCCAGCGTCTGTCCAGCGTCTGTCCAGAGTCTGTCCAGCCTCTGTCCAGAGTCTGTCCAGTGTCTGTCCAGCGTCTGTCCAGCCTCTGTCCAGCGTCTGTCCAGCGTCTGTCCAGCCTCTGTCCAGTGTCTGTCCAGCGTCTGTCCAGCGTCTGTCCAGAGTCTGTCCAGAGTCTGTCCAGCGTCTGTCCAGAGTCTGTCCAGCGTCTGTCCAGAGTCTGTCCAGCGTCTGTCCAGCGTCTGTCCAGAGTCTGTCCAGCGTCTGTCCAGCGTCTGCACCAGAGATGACAGCTGTCACAACCTGAGGAGCCCAAGTGAACCGTCCAGCCGGTGCAGCGTTGACAGACATGTCCTCCCCCCTGGTCCAGACCTGTGACTACACAGCCCGCTGGAGGACCTGGTCACACACGGGGACCAGTGGAGACCAGTGGAGACCAGTGGAGACCAGTGGAGACCAGTGGAGGCTTCTGGAGCAGCGAGGGAACGTTTTCTGACCCGCTGTTAACGAAATGATGAGTTGTTTAGCGCCCATGGTCTCAGGTGGTCCACTCCCTCCCCACCCACACACACACACTCACACACACACACACACACACACCCCCAGTTGAAGAGAACCACGAGGGCTGGAAACAAAAGTCCTTTTGAGCGTTGAGGCTGTGTCTCCCCACCCGAGGGTCCAGCCAGAGGAGTTCAGGTAGCTTGTTTGGAAGCTTCCTCAAGGTGGAGTTCATGGAGGCATGTCCCACCAGGAGGAGGCTCCAAGGGACACGCTGGGGAGACTGTGTCTCAGCTGGCCTGGAAGAGCTGGAGGAGGTGTGTGGGACGTCTGGGTCCCTGCCCCCGCGACCCGGCCCTTGACGAGCGCATGAACAGCTTCTCTGTGTGTGCGGTGTGTGTGGCTGTTATCAGTGCAGACGGCTGCAGGGCTGCTTGTGTTTGTCATCGTGCGCTCTGAAGCGCAGCTTGTTCTGCTATTGGGAGTCTCTGCGGTTTCACTGCTGCAGAGGAATATTTATAAATGCAGAATACCTGAGTGAATACCAGGTTACAGACCGGCAACAATAATAATCGGCTGTGGAATGAATGTATTCGTCCCTAAGAACTCAAACCAGACACCGAGAAGACGTTTAATCTGTATTTTCAGGACCGCCAGGGTTGGAAAAACCTTCGTGACAATGCACGTTGGTGAGGAGATAAATTGGTTTCAGCCGTCCGGGGATGTGGATTTGATTTCACAGAGGAGCCTCCTTTATATTCTCCCGGTCACCTCAGTGTGTGGGGTGAGGAGAGGACTCAGTGCTGATGGAACTATGTTGTTGTTCCGTTTCAATTTATCTGGGATAATGGGCATCGTGGGGAGAGGGCGTGTGCTGGGAAATTGCTCCGCTTAAAAGGAGATTGAGGACTTTCAAATTAATTTGTGAGCTATCATCTGGCCCCCTCCTTCAGCGCCAGGATGTGCGCTAGGGTCTGTGGACACACGGCGACGGGAGGGAGCATCTGAACATGTTAACAAGTCTCCCCGTGGGGGGGGGCACGCGGGGGCACTTCTGATGTCACCGCGTGCACAAGGGAGGTGTGACCTGACAGGTGACGTTCAGCAGCACGACTCACTTATCTGAGAGGCGTTGGCATGGTTACAAAGGTCTAAACTCCCCACCTCAGTGGGCCCAAATCAGTGCTTTGACGTCACGCGGGTCTTTGTTGACCGTGGTTGAACAGTGGTAGGCGTTATCTAGTTTCCACAGCATCATAACCACGGGATAAATAGTGCAGTCGTTTTTTGTTTTTCAAGGACAGATTTCTACACACAACACGCCGTGTGTCACACACACATTGTGCCTCATTGATAACGTGCTGTATTTGCCGATGTTTCACTTACACCACCTTACAAAGCCCTCTAGTGTGTCTTTGTGGATTTTCCAGTTTCGTCTGTCTTCTATTAACAGTCTCAGTTATCGTGTTGACAAGGACATGCCTATAAAACAAACACACATTCAATAAAGGCTTTATTCCCTCTGCTGCGTCCTCTTTATCTCTTAGCTCCAAACCTTCCATATGGTGGTGCCATGTGACGTTTACATTCTTCTGATGGATGTGTGCACTCTGAAGTTGTGCCTAATGAGGCCTGCTTTCCACTTTGCAGCCTCTTCTTGAGAGCGCAATGATCTGATCTATTAACCAAGGTCAGTTCCTCTGCTAACAACAACAACTTCTTATTGGTCAATCATGACGACAGGTCTTCACACACTGATCAATGATCAGTGATCAATCTCACATCTGTGCAAGACAACACATTCCACATCCCTTTCTCACCTTCACCCCTCCCTTTTCACCTTGGCTTCAGCACCAGGCTGCCGGTCCAACATTGACTGAATCTACATTCCGGGTTCAACACGCCTGAGACCTTTTGTCTCCACTTGTGCGCTTAGGCTCAGACCGTCACATGTGAACCTTTTCATCTGTTAATTACTGTTTTGTCATGTCTGTTCCAAAGGACACCACAACCAGATGGGCATAAAACATATGATGAGTTTTTCCAGGATCCAATAAGCAGCAGTCGTGACATCTTCCAGTTACAGGGTGTGTTTATTAGTTACTGGTTCAGATACAGATGTAGGTCATGTCCATTCCAAATGGATTCAGGGTCTGAAGATGTCACCCAACAGTCACGCTAAAGCACCACATATATGGAATCAAAATGTTCTGCCTTTCGCGTCTGAGTGGAACATGCCTGAGGAGGGTCAGCAGCGTTATCAGGATGTACCTTATGTTTGACTTGACATTCATCTTTGTCTGTATTTTGGCCACAGTTTCAATCATTAATAGCATTAAAAGCTGTTCACAACTGGAAATATGAACAGGAAAGTGCCATTTAATGGTTGAGCACATGGTGTTGGTCTGGGGCTTTTGTCCACAGAGAACAATCGACTTTCTTGTCAGTCGACTGTTCCTTCTTGGGTTTAGTATACTCAAACTTCCCATTGGCAGGGCCAATATGTTGATTCGAATGGTGGAAAGGGGCACTCAGGGCACAAATAAAAGTGATATGATGTGAAAATCCTAGTCATTCATCTTTTATGATTTATTCATCAAAATGTACACACTCCTTGGACACAGAACGACACCAACGGCAAGTAGTATCATGGGTAGCAGACCACACCTATGGAACTCTATTAATGCAGAAAGCAGCCGTGCCTCTGTCGACCCACAAGCGTGGCTGTGTCACACATTTAATAAATCATGATCAATAACTCCAGCTGGACTTGGAGAAGTTTCAGTATATAGCAAGACAATAACACAACACAACACAACACCACACAACACAACACCTGCACAACTATGAATACCGAGCCTGTTTTATCATCTTTTTTTAAAGAACTGGCCTGCAGGTGTGTTCTGCAGCACACGCCACAAAGCCCCGCTCCTTTATCAGGACGCCGGTCATGAACACATCTAGTATGTGGAAATGCTTTTCATTCCACGTATGATTTTAAATGTGAGACTTCTTTATGACAGTTCTTCATATTTCCTTATTTTAGTTATGGTAATATTGACCTTCAGGTGATTATCTGGAAGCCTCCATATGCCCATATATCATTAGTGACTAGTGTGGGGGCAGAGAACAGCGGGGCAGTAATTCTAGTTATACTAATAATACGGTTGCCAGATTTACATATATAAACGATGTGGAGCAGAGTGGTCCATCAAATTATGGTGAGGATAATTTTAATGCTGGATAAATTGCACCCACAGTGAAACAAGGTGTTGAGAGTATTTTTGGTATGGCGTTCTACACCCCATATATATGTGTGTAGATATATGTATATACATATGTAGATATACATATGTATACGAATGTCTACGTAGATGAATATGTATATCTACACACACAGGTGTGATCACAGAGTAGCAATATAGTCAATATAATATAAAATGTACAGTAAAACATTCCTTATTGATAATTACTATTTACATGAATACATTAAAAATGACCACTTAAGTGTTAGATTTCTCTCTCATCTAAATTTGCACAGAATCTGTAACACTATTTGAACATTACTTTACAAGAGAAAATAAACATGCACACATTCGGGCCAGAGGTGTGTGTGTAGGCCGATCTACTCCATAACATCAGTATTTCATGTGCTGATCTGCTACCCGCCGTTTTCAAATACAACCTCGACACTTTATGCTTTCTTGTTCTGTTCAGAGTTGACCTTGATGGACTGAATTCAACACCTCAGAACCTTCTTGTCACCAGCATCTCATTCCCCTCTAGGTAAAACTGGTCTCATCCTTCACTCGTAGCTCTCCCTCTTCCTCAACTTCCACAATGGCAGTCCCATTGCTGAGTGGCGTCACGCTTAATGTGCTCCGCATTGTCACCCGGGTAACGCTCAGGGAGTGTTTGCGGGGTGTGCGGTGGCACATCACCTCCTTGAACATCTCCCTGAAGCGGGTGGACATCAGGTTGTACAAGATGGGGTTAACGGCCGAGCTGATGTAGAAGAACACCCCTGAGATGACGTGCACGTACTTGAAGACCTCATGGTGGCTGTCGGTCCAGTCGCTGATGAAGCTCCACACCAGGCGGTCCGTGTGAAACGGGGCCCAGCAGATTGCGAAGAACACAACTAAAATGACTGGAAGGATGATGGAGGAGAAAGAAAATGGAGGTGGATGGAGGGAAATTGATTTCATCAGTGAAGTGTTGATTGCAGCTGCAACTTCACGACCTCCAACAGGGGATTCAAACCTATAACGTTACTGGTTTGGCATCTTGATGGAAATACACGCTCCGGTGTGAGGAGAGGGCACTGACTGAAGGAACGCCATCATGAATTTGAGCGGTGGAACAGAGGTTGCTCAGAAGTGTGGCTGGGCTCCGCCCCAGAGACAGGGCCAGCAGGTCGGCCCTCTGAGGAGCTCCCCACGGGGGGGAGAGGGATCGGTGAGGTGGTTACAGACAACCGGTCAAGATAGCACCTGGACGCCTCTGTGGAGGTGTTGGTGGGCTCCAACAGAGAGGAGAGCGTGGCAGACCCAGGACAAGCTGGGGGCATTAGATTATCATCTAGCCGAGGAAAATGGGGGAAGCGGAGCTGACATAAAGATCTAGCGACTCTTTGTTCATTGACGAGTGTGAGAGAAAGATTCCAAGACAAACTGGAGGGAGGAAGTGAGGAGAAAGAGAGTTTGGTACTCACACAACATTTTAGTGACCTGTCGGCGACGCTCCTTCTGCTGCCGCGAACGGATGTTACAGAAGCTGTCCTGGCCCAGTCCTGACTTGGCCTCCAGGGCCTGCTGCATCTTCTCCTGCCTCAGCTGCAGCCCGATGAGGATGTAGAAGGCGCTGATGGTGAGCATGGGCAGGATGAAGAACAGCAGTGTGGTCAGCTGAATGGTCAGGTTGTACATCCAGTGGGGCTTCAGCAGCGTGCAGACGGCCGAGTCGGGGATGTCGAGGGTGAAGTTCCCGACGGCGCCGGCGCAGTGGAGCTGAAGCACCTGGATCCCGTGGAGACTCGTGTTAGGCAGCGCACACAAGACCGACACGCCCCACACCAGCAGGATGACCCGTTTGGCGTGGGTGCGGGTCACCACATACTTTGCGCGTAGGGGGTGCACCACGGCGATGTAGCGCTCCATGCTCAGCGCCGTGACGTTGAGGATGGACGCCAGGCACACGGTCTCGAACAGGAAGGTCTTGAAGTAGCAGCCACCCCGCCCCAGGAGGAAGGGGTAGTTCTGCCACAGCTCGTACAGCTCCAGGGGCATGCCGAGCAGCAGCACCAGCAGGTCCGACACGGCCAGGCTGAACAGGTAGTAGTTGGTGGGCGTCCACATCATCTTGTTGCGCGCGATGACGGCGCACGTCAGCACGTTCCCCACCACACCTACCACGAAGATGACCACGTACGTGAGGCACACGGGGAGGAACACGGACGACTGGCGGAGGCCCAGGTACTTCTCCAGGTACTGTTCTTCCATCGGGCACGCCCGGTCCAGGTCCGCCAGGCCGTCGTTCACGCCGCAGCTGGAGTTTGCACACTTTTCCTCTAAAAGACAGAACCAGCCGCCCTTCTCATCCAGCGCCAAGGTGCAGTTGTAGAACGTGTCCATCTTTGGGAAAAGGGCCGGACGTGACGTCTCTGAGGGACACAAGGACACTTCTGAAGAAACACTAGTTTGAATTACGCATTAGATGATTGCAACAGAAAGCAAAGTCCAATCAAGCTGGTTTTAGTTTTAGAGTTCTGTGAATGTTAATTTAGGCCACACAGGAAGGAACTATTGGATATTGTCAGATTCATGTTTTCTGATCATTCACCAAACGTGTGTATTATATTAGCTGTGGCTAATGTTCCAGCTAACGAGTTTTTAATTGTCATCTGACAGCAAACAGAAAACTGAGTGACCATTTGCATTTGTGACCTGTCAGTATAGATCAAAACCGCTGCGAGCGTTGTCCAGAGTAGCTCGTGAGCATCATGATTTTCCTTTAAACACAAATACACACTTGAGATCTTGCCAGCCACCAACTCCTAAAAGCCACCCACATCTGTAGTAGGGCAGACAGAGTAGATATTTGCCTGTGCTCTCCGTGGTTTTTCCTGCTCTGAACCTCTCATCTCAGCCACATGTGCCATGTGGTCTGGCTGGTGGGATAATGGCATTTGTGTGACAGTAACAGTATCGTTATTCAACAAGCGCCCTTGATTGCAAGTATTCATCTGAAACAGAATAATCAGCTCTTTTCAACTCTGATGAGTTGTAGTCAATAGGTATGAAAAGTGAGAATATACTTTATCACATGAAGGTCATCACAATATGCAAAATAAAATCTTATCAAATCATTCTTCACATTTGTCTCAAACAATCAAAGATTTATTCAGGTATACTTATATACTTTCCTACAGCTATTCCTTCTTAATTACAACATTCCCATGTTGTTTTTGTTGCTGTTTTGAAGCAGGAAAGAGGGAACCTGATGGATTTTTTTAAAAGTGTTATTTTTGTTTTCTAAAAGGACAAAAAAGACAGACTAAGCATCCACTGAGCATGTGATTTAACGCAGTGCTGGTGCTAAAATGAAGAGAACACTTCGGCAAATGATGAGTTATGAAGAACATAAATTGTCCTTTAATTATAGGCTCTAAGATGGTTCTATGCCTCCTTACAGCCCAAAATATTATATATATATATATATTAGATAGAAGACAACCTCTTTATGAGGTGCAAAACACAGTTTAGGAATGACTATCTGCTTGGCATTCTAAGGAGCATAAAACATCTTACCTGCAATATTTTCTGTTTGTAATTCTCGGGAATAGGCACAGACGGCTGTCTTGAGGGAATGCTGTTAATTTCCGATCAGATCGCTCTGTGAGGCACCTTCACTCACACACACATACAGGCGTTTTCCCTCTCTCTCTCTCGTCTCTCTGCCACTGATGCTCATTCATAGTGTTTCTATACCAAACCACGGTGATGGAAATGTTCCAGCTTGGCATTTGTACTTCTTTTTCTCATAAAAGGGCACACTATTTCCTGTTAGAATGTTGAAGGCTTGACATGGAATAATAAAGAGGACTTCTTTCATGCAATAATGTGATTCCTGCATATACTGGTTTATGGGCTTATTTTCCAGGTAAATCCCCTTCCCTGAACATGGTCATTGAACACATCCATGTCCTGTGCATGCATCTAAGGCTGCAGAAGAAAAACGGATTTTGTTAAAGTTACAAAAGAAGCCTGGCTGAAATGATCATGATATCATGATATTATGATGATAGGGTCTGGGCTCAGCTCCTCAGGGCCAAGCACCTCCACCTTCTAGCACTCTAGAAATAAAGCTGATCCCATCTGAATGAGCTGAGGTTTCTACAGTTATTCAGGATCTAAACGATTTTTGAGAAAACTTCATGCATGTTATAATTAACAGATTCTCGTACGTGGTTGACTTAAACCTAAATTTTGTGCTTTCTGTGCTTTGTGTTGGTGAATGTGCTATTTGGTTTGATGTTTTCCTGCATTTTTGCTGTTAGTATGTTTTTGAGAAGTGTTTTTTTTTTTGCTGGTGAGCTCTATTTGTTTCCAGCTGATGCAGCTTCCAGCAAAATTAAACTTTGCAGAATGCCCGCCCACCCCCAGGAGGCTCCCAATGCTCCACGACATGGATATGGATTAACTCAGGTTTCTGCTGCACGCTCATCACGTGCTCATGCATTTTGTGCCACAATTTTAAAACAGACTTCTAAGGCCGGGTGTGGGAAGAGTTCGGTGAGGCCATGGAGAACGACTTCAGGATGGCTTTGAAAAGGTTCTGGACCACCATCCGGCGTCGGAGGAGGGGGAAGCGGTGCCCTGTCAACACTGTGCACAGTGGCGGTGGTGTGCTGCTGACCTCAACTCAGGACGTTGTTGTGGATCGGTGGAAGGAATACTTGACCTGCTCAATCCCACCGACACACCTCCTGGTGAGGAGGCAGGGCCTGGGGACTCGGGGGTGGATTGTCTTATCTCCGGGGCTGAGGCTCCAATTATAGGGGGGTCACACTCCTCAGGGGGTCACACTCCTCAGGGGGGTCACACTCCTCAGGGGGTCACACTCCTCAGGGGGTCACACTCCTCAGGGGGTCACACTCCTCAGGGGGTCACACTCCTCAGGGGGTCACACTCCTCAGGGGTACTGGAGAGGAGGGTCCGCCAGATAGTTGAACCTCAGATTCAGGAGGAACAACGTGGTTTTCGTCCTGCTCGTGGAACGGTGGACCAGCTCCACACCCTCAGCGGGGTCCTCGAGGGAGGTGGCCCAACCAGTCCACATGTGTTTCGTGGATCTGGAGAGGGCATTTGACCGTGTCCCTCGGGGAGTCCTGTGGAGTGTTCTCCGGGAGTACGGGGTGTCGGGCCCCCTGATAAGGGCCTGAGGGCTGTCCGCTCCCTGTATGACCGGGGTCAGAGCTTGGTCCGCATTGCCGGCAGTAAGTCGAACTCGTTTCCGGTGAGGGTTGGACTCCGCCAGGGCTGCCCTTTGTCTCCGGTTCTGTTCATAACTTTTATGGACAGAATTTCTAGGCGCAGCCGTGGTGTTGAGGGGGTCCGGTTTGGTGACCTCAGGATCGGGTCTCTGCTTTTTGCAGATGATGTGGTCCTGCTGGCTTCATCAGTCCGTGACCTCCAGCTCTCGCTGGATCGGTTCACAGCCGAGTGTGAAGCGGCCGGGATGAGAATCAGCACCTCCAAATCTGAGGCCATGGTCCTCGACCGGAAAAAGGTGGAGTGTGTTCTCAGGGTCGGTGAGGGGACCCTTCCTCAAGTGGAGGAGTTTAAGTACCTCGGGGTGTTGTTCACGAGTGACCGGTGCAGCGTCTTCAGTGATGCAGACCCTGCACCGGTCCGTTGTGGTGAAGAGAGAGCTGAGCCGAAAGGCTTCGTCCCTACCCTCACCGATGGCCATGAGCTTTGGGTCATGACCGAAAGAACAAGATGGCGGGTACAAGCGGCCGAAATGAGCTTCCTTCGCAGGGTGGCTGGGCTCTCCCTTAGAGATAGGGTGAGAAGCTCTGCCATCCGGGAGGAGCTCGGAGTAGAGCCGCGACTTGAGCCCGAATAAGTGGGAGAAGATGGATGGATGGATGGACTTCAAAGGCCTGAAAGAGTAACTTTCATGTCTTTGAATATTTTCATCCGTGTTTTCTGTCATACCGTCTGTCTTGTATCGTTAATGCACAAATAAGTTAGATTTTAAAACCTCAGGATCAATGATAGAGGATCCAGCCTCAGGTGAGGGGTCTGAGGGGGCCTGAGAATGTGCCCACATTGTATAATATACTGATGACAAGACAGCAGCAGACTGCTCTTTGTGTGGGTTTCTCTCATTCTTTTGGAACAAATGACAGTGTTCCAGCTGGGTGAAGACTACCTGTGACACCCACACACACACACACACACACACACACACACACACACACACACACACACACACACACGCACACACACACACACACACAACACACACACACAAACACACACATACACACACACTTTCATTCCTCAGTATAGGTCTACTATTATAATTTTAAAATATCTGTTTAATTATAAGAACAGAATGTCACCTTGGGAGAATGTATGAACATTTATATTTCAAATCACCTCGATCACCACAAAGAATTAACAAATAAGTAGTCAGTTTGCAAAGAAGGCGAAGCCTTCATATGATCTAAATACTCCCCCGGGTTTTCTTATGTAATTTGTTTTAGGATTGTTCTCCCTTCCTCCTATTTTTAATATCAATTTTAATATTGGATTCATGCCAGGGGAGAATATTGAACTAAATTCTATAAGAAACTATAGTATAAAAAACTATAAGAAATCATTTGTTTTAGTTCTCAGAATCACTCTGTACAAATATGCTGAACATTTATATCATTTCCATCTCTACAAAAGTAAAGGCCGACTTTTGAATAGGGAGATTATAAAGTTAATAATTGTCATGATAATTATCTTGTCATAATAATATAATATATATAAACTATTTCAACTTGTCTGTAAAACAGGTCATCCAGGTTAGAATGCCATTTTGCAGCATGGCATACCACATCCACAGTTAAAATGTAACAGGTACAAGAAAGGTGATAATGACATTGCTCATGGAGGATCATGGAGAATTGTTGTTTTCCAGTGAATAAAACCATGATGAACACATGTTGAGCCAGGCCTGATGAGGCCAATGCATGTGAACTGATCTTTTTGACCTTTTACTGACTCACGTCTTTGTATTCAATTATGTTTTCTTTCAAGGCTTTCAGGTATTATGGAATATTTTAAAAAAGGGAATGAAACATGATATCATGCAATATAGATTTTAAAATTCTGTGACACTCACCATAGTTAATTGAACGTTTGTTTTTTTATGTTTTTTTACACTGAGCGGTCCAGAGAAGCTCATGGAAAGATCAGGATCTTTTGCATATTTCCAGCAGAATCAACATTATGACTCATACCTGTCAAATAGATTCAGTGGGCTAAGCTGGAGAGCTTACTATTTAATTGTAAAAGTATAGAGTGAGAAAATTGACTGCAGTGTTGAAGAATGATTTCATTCAACACTCATATTTATATTAAATATTATAATAACATACAATAACATTTGTGGTAAATAACTTATTTCTTTCTTCTGACAAGTGAATCAGCAGAAAATAATGGCTGAATTATTTAAAAGTATTGCCATGTTGCCATGAATAACTCTATGCTGCGCAGATGTTTGCCTAGCACTGTTGAGACTAATGAATATTAAGTGATCAGTTTGACCTTTTGCAAAAGAAAATGTGTATTAAAAAACCTCTATAGAGCATCAGCTGCCCGAAGACCTCAATCTAATCAGTCCAGACGATTGTGGGTGCCACACCTCATCACTAAGGGTGTCCATCTTCCCAGGACATTGATGGATGACTGGATTTGGAAGTGGATGAATACCTAGCTGCATCTGCATCTGACAGTTTCAGAACTTTTCACCACACCACATAAATCACCTCCGGCACTGAACATTGAAGCTGTGAGGATGGTGAAAACAAAAAGGATCTCTCAGTTGTGCACCTCAGCTACAATCTGCAGTCCTGAGGGCTACAGACCCCTGATCCTCATCCCAGCACTGGATGAACTGCTTCTCACAGATGCTAATGATGCATACCAACAAAATCACATTTAGCACATCCCCGTGATGCTCGAGGCCAAGTTAATGCCACCTAGGAAGGCTGCATCAGACAAAACTGTGTCCCTACTTCCTGTTGTTCACCCTATAAGACTTTCAGAGTCATCGCAGGTTGTTCATGTCACACAACTGTCATCTGATTGAACGTCTTGAGGTCAGGCTCACCAAACACACCAAATTGTCTTGCCCTGATCTGGGTGGTTAACCAAATATCTTTATTTTCTCCACTGCACTTATCTGAGGTGTGTCCTGTTTTTCTTGGGTGAACTAGAAAACCTCAGTTACTGCTGCAGTAACTGAATGTTCTTCACCTCTAGGAATTACTCAATTTAAATATATTTTGCAAAACGGGGGGACAAATTTGGGAGGAAAAATTTGGAATCAATACACATACATTTTTGGAGTATGAGCAGATACAATTCTACACAGAGTTTATTACACATGTTCAAAATGGGTGTGAGGGACTCTGATACCTGTAAACACTGCTCAGACAACATTCCTGACAGCTCCTTGCACGCTATGTGCAACGGCCCACCTGTCAAGGTCTGGCATGAGATGTGTGAGGACCTTTCACAGCAGCCAACAGCTTCTCCCTCACTCTGTACTCGAGACAGTATCATTGACATGGGTGCAAAAGTATCTAATTTACTTCTTGCTATATTCTGCATTGCTAAGAAAACTATCCTTATGAACTGGAAGACAAGAAACACTCTCACTATTCCTCAGTCTAGGAAGCTCCTCTTAGATAACATTGCCTGGAGAGAATATCAGCCTGGGGGTGGTGGTTTTCTTACTTCTTTCTTTCTCTGCTGCTCAACTCATCTGTAGTTTTCATTATTGTTGAAATCCTTTTCTCTTGTCTGTTAAGGTTTGTCTTTTCATAGTTTTCCTGAAATTGTTTCTTATTTGGAAATTAAGTCGTGCAAACGTGACCCAAAATAGCCTGACAGGTACATTTCGCTTCAAAGTGTTTGCACATGCACTGCTGCTCTTTCTACTTGTTTTCATGGTCGAGGTGAGAGACTTTTATCATTAACATGAACCTTCTGAATGCCAAAAGAAGGAATGTGCAAAGCCAATGTTTTCCTATTTCAGTGTTCATCTCTGGTCCATTTACCGTGTGTATGTTTTCCATTCCAAATCAGACAACACATTTCAACGAAACATGAGGTACGTCACACTAGATGTATAATAGATCTCAACATCTTCAATCGCAAAACATCTCAGGGTCCTCGGAGGTTGCATGAAATGTCAGACATTGTTTTATTGCGATTGTCTACAAAGTATGCATCTCTGCAGCCAACACTTCAGGACATAAAAAACTGACATGTCCTTTGTTGCACTATCCTCACAATACTAAAAGAACAACACCCACATGAGTCATTCAGGAACACTCCAACGGTTGATGCTGTGCTGATAAGGCAGGAGGATAAACATGTTTATCACAGCGTTCTCTCTTTAGGATATTTGAATCGATTACTAAAGAGGGTCCTATTAAGGCATGTACTGAACTGGTAAGTGGAACGAGGCCTGACATGAGTCAACCTATAAACAACAGCAGGCTGACAAGTTCAACCCCCCCCGACTGTGGCCACATCTAAACACTGATTCCAATTAACCTTCCTGTAGCCTGCAGACTCCAGCTCCCACAACATCCCCCTGTTTCCCTCTCTTACACCTCTAATGGGAAGCCTTCTGTCACTGTGGACACCACAGACTCTCAGCCAGCCCCAACCAGATGAGGTACTGCCCACAGTTCCGTGTGGAGTCCATGAATGGAGTTTACCGGCTGTTGACAGACTGACTACAGACGGGAGGCAGTTATCTGTCAGCTGTAGCTGAGGTGGTGACTTAAGTCTTCAATGACTTCCTTTCATCTCATTTTATAGCAGGGTGGATTTGAAACCTACATTTTCGTCACACCTTCTGTTATGATTCAATAACAAGACGTTGGTGAGAGGTGAAAGGAATCCCAATGGCAGTTGTCTTCAGTGTCAGCACCTTACTGAACTCGTGTCGCATTAAGGTGTGCCGTGTGAGTACTGCATGAAGAGGTCATTAGATTTACTTCCCCTTATTAATGAAAATTGCTGTGTTTTGAATATGAATATGAACAACTTAAACTGCTCATTCACACATGAGCAGTTTAAGTTAAGGAACACTTGTGCTAATATTCCAACTACATATGCAGAAACATTGCTCACAGCCCTCTGGACATATGAACTGGATATGAATGTTTGCTTTAGTAGGAGGTGAAGTCAGTTCTCTAGTCTCACAGCTTGTGAAAAGAAGCTGTTCAGCATCCTCAACATCCTGGTGGATGTGCAACAAATGCTCTGTAGCTCCTGGGTCTGTGGTTGCCCTCAGTTGGGCCCCCTGGAGGAGGTGGAGGATCCACAGGATTCTGGTCAAAGAGGGCCTTGGAGAACACATTCCACCCCCTCTATCATAGGATGGACAATCTTCAGCAACAGACTGATCCAAACCCACTGCTCCAAGGAACGTTACAAGAAATCATTCCTCGGTGTAATCAGACCTTTCAAAGCCAACGCCTGATTTTGTGCATCATGATCACGCCACAGTTCTGAACTATGAGGAAACATCTGCCGGACACACTTGTTTTCACTCGATGCTCATGGGTGTGTGCGATCTCAGATACCACCTTAATGGTGATAAAGATGTGCATTTTATATTTTATATGTTTTATGATTTCAAAAATCAGACACAAAACAGATACAGGTTTAGTTGAGGTTCAAAACTAGTTTTGTTTTTATCTGTAGATGTGCTGGGTTTTTATGGACTGGAAATGACAAACTAGGGAGGAGGAGGTGGAAGACAGTTGTAAGCGTGAGTTTAGTTTAATTTGGTATTTAAAGACAACATTTTTGGGTGAGGGGTCAGAGGTCAATTACAGTGAACATGGAAGTTAATATGTGATGGGTTGTGGTGATGTTTGTCAGTCATTACAGATGCAGACTTGTAGGACTAACTAATGGCAATTTTTTTTTCAAAATAATTTTGGGCTTTAAATCATGATCAATTTTTGATCTCTGCAGATTGTTGACAGCCACCCCACATTAATCATATCACAATTATTGACATGACTGGGCACTAAAAGTGCTCCAATACATGTAGAAACAACACATGCAAAATATTTTTCCAATGCATGAAGATGTAGAGGTGCCGCTGCACATCTGTTTTCCACCAACCAGAGGATGGTTCTTACACAGTCTGTCCACTATCTGAGGGCAAACCATCCCTCAAGCATAAGAAGACTAACAAACATCTTCATTCCACATGAAATGTCGTGGTTCTGCAAAACGATGAAAACCACGAAGACGAGAAAATCCCCACAAAATGCCTCCAGTGATAAAATTCTCAAATTAATATAAGAAATATTTCCAGCACATTTTCAACTCTGCTACATGACTTTTAAATGAGTTTATCCCCAGGAAGTTGACTCAGAGTAAGATTTGTATTTGTTTTTGTTGGCGAATCTGTTGTATTTCTGATAAAGGAAAAGATTTGTCTCTTATTATCGGCCCCAGACTGCAAATTCAGTCACTGAAAACAACAAAGCTGAGTTTATTGGAAGGGACAGCTGCCTCAGAATCCAGAATGGTGTTTGGGGAGAAGCTTCAGACGGTGGTCGTGAAACACTCTGCTTAAAGTCTGCTTCCATGGTGTGTCTGTGTCGTAGATGTTGAAACACATCTTTCCAAATGGACGAGGGATAAACAGCGATGAAACGACTTGAAAAATAGAACACGAGATGGAAAAAAACTCCAAAGAAATATTTGCAACACCGCCCCTTATGAATACTTCCGTGACCATCGATCATTTGAATACTAACCCAATTAACTTGTAAATTCCAGTGGAACTGGTTTTTTTTTTTTTTTTTTGGTAGGTCCCAAGTATAAAAAGAGGAAGGGCCACAGCTGTAGTGGATAGCTCCTGGGCTGCACCTCCAAACCTACCGAAGCAATGGGTAAGTGAGAGGAATAAAGTCCACCTTACTACAACTTCATGCAATGTTTTTCTGTCTCTCTTTTGCATTCTCCAAAAGCAGACCAAACCACCTACTCAAGGCCGACACTCAGCCTGCAGCAGGCCACCGATCTGGTGGAGCAGCTGTATGGAATGAGCGTGACCAAGATAACCAACCTGCCCAGCTATCTCGACCAGAATTTCCGTCTGCAGGGCGAGGATGGGAAGAGGTACGTCCTGAAGATCATGAACGTGGAGGACAGCAAGAACTCCTCTCTGCTGGAGATGCAGACCCTTGCCATGTCTTTCCTGAAGCAGCATGGTCTTCCTGCTCAGACCGTCATGCCCACCACCACCGGGAAGCTGATGAGCATGGAGGAGATTGGTGAGAGCAGAGTGGCGCCGACTTGAGGCACTAATGGGATAAATCTGTGTTTTTGACTTCTGATCGTGACTTTTCACCACTTTAGACTGTGGACACGGTGTTCACACCTACTGTGTGAGGCTTCTGAACTACATCGCTGGCAAAACCATCGCTGAGACTCCAGTTACTCACAAAGACCTTTATGAGGTCGGCAAGCTGGCTGCCACCGTGGATAAGACACTGCAGACCGTAAGATGTGGCACAAATTCTGCTCCATTTATAGAAGCTCCGGTAAAAAAGAATTAAAGAAATGCACTGTATTGACAAGTCTATTTCTCCCCCGTAGATGGATCCTCCAAAAATGGAAGCCCTGCAAAAAGGAGACTCTGTTTGGAGTTTGTCCAACATTCCTCTCCTGGAGGAATACCTGTCTGTGATGGAGGACGACCCGCTGAAGGATGTCGTCCAGGCTGTCATTGACAAGTTCAAGACAGATGTTCAGCCCAAACTCAACTTTTTCCGCAAAGGTAAATTCCCAGTAGATTTTCTCGGTGAATGCAGCACAAATGAATTCCAGCCTCTGCAGGAGTTCAAGAGACAACATGTGTCCTCTCTATTCCCAGGTGTGATCCACGGAGACCTGCGTCACCACAACATCATCGTGCAGCCCGATGAGAGAGGGAACAACGAGGTGTCGGGGATCCTGGACTTCTCCCTGCTCATGAACGGCTGCTTTGTGTATGAGCTGGCGATTTCCATTGCTTACTTTATGCTGGAGAATCCCAGTCCTCTGGATGCAGGTGGAGCTCTGGTAGCAGGCTGGGAGAGCATCATGCATCTCAACCAGGAGGAAAAGGACTCCCTTTTCCTCCTGGTGCTCGGCCGTTTGTGCCAGTCTCTGGTTTTGGGACGGTACAATGCCCAAAAGTACCCAGATAACAAGTACCTCCTCAAAACAACCAAAGGTGGTACTGAGCTTCTGACCAAGCTCATGGAGATGAGCAAGGAAGAAGTGCAGCAGAAATGGTTCTCGCATGAGCGTGCTGTGAAAGCCAATTAAGGAAAAAACAAAGAATACACACAACATATTTTACTGGCTTTGAGTTTGTGGGTACTTCTTACTTTATCTGCTACATTTAAAGATCAATGGTAGATACGCTAAAGGGTTTGGGATGCTCCAACTAAAAAGATAGAATATGGCCTGTGTGACATTTATCTTCTGAAACATCTATATAAAGCATGAGCAAGCAAAAAGGTTCATGTATCTGTGTCTTCAATCATGACGTCAGACAGTTTATTAGGATATAAATAAAAAGATCTTTTTTTCCCTCAACTCTCTTGCGCTGAAATGTATTTTTCATATTGAGCGCTAGATGGCGCCATTGTTTCACAAGGTACACTCCATGTATATTCCACATTATTGTTGTGGATATCTGAGAAAATCTCAGCATGGATGGATTAATTACTTTAATGTAGTAATGATTTCAATTAAACACAATGAATGTGTAGGACAACAGCTGACACCATCAGCACCATCACATAAATAATAAAATAATAAATAAAACACAAAGCTGACTGCCTGTTTACAATACCACCACCCACCTCAAAGGCACCATCTGCCCTTTGGCCCCAGTGCAGCTCACAACACGCACCTCCAAATGCACAGAAAAATCCACACTGTGCACCCACGTTTGTCTTCCATCGACATGTTTTTTTGGCTGCCCGTTTAATGACGTACTGGTATAATAACAATAGTTTACACTTTTAAATCACACAGTTAAAACAGATATACATTTCTTTCTTCTCTGACAAACCCACCTAAAATGCATATCTCACATCATGTTTTTCCAGAAATATAAGTAGCAGTTCAGAAAGGACTAGGCTTAATGCCCCTACCCCACTTATCGCTGCTGATAATCCTGCTGGCATTTGAAAACCAAATTCCAGGTCTGCAGGCACCGTTGAGGCTTAATCAATAGTCACATTATTTCATGATGATTTACGGTATAGTAACCAGGATGAAATGTTTGAAGCAAAGCTATAAATATGAAACTAAGACCACTCGTCCTGGTAATATTTTGACAAAACCCGAAACTAAGAAGTCTGAAATTTACTGCATAAATCTAGCCAACAATAAATTTAGCTGAAACAGCTTTGGAAATCTTTGAAAACCACTTTAAACTTGTTGTTTCTTAAACCATTTCTGGGGAGATTATTCTCTTTGTTCAGTTTGGGTGTGGTGCTTTAAAAATATGTCCTTTTCCTCATTCAAATTTCTGTCAGATTAAAAGAGATATTACTCCAGATGTTGTATTTTGCTGCTTTCTTTAACACATTAGTTAGTTAAAAGATTTCCAGGACCTGCTGCAGAGGAGCATCTATATATCTGTGGGATGCTGCCCCCTCCAGGATTCATGATGCAGATGCCAGTTTGTCTGCTCTTGAGAGCAACTCCGTTTTAACTATCCAAGCCTGGAGCCTTTTGAATGGCTGTGGGGGACCTCTGATGGAGGTTTACGTTCTCGCTCCTGATCTCACTTACATATTTGTGTGATGAGGAACCCTGCCAGTGGTTGCTGGGTGGTGGTGTCTCTCCCAATGCAGCTCCTGAAGCTTTGAAGCCCTTCAAAGCAACTCTAGGTGTCTTGTTGACCTCCCTCATTCATCTTCTTGTACGCTGACTAAATCTGTGAGCACAAACTGCACTAGGTGTACGTGTGTTTGTATTCAACAAAGACCGAGAGCCTGACTGGAAAAAGTTGTGCCTCCACCCTGAATACTTTTAAGATTTTCTCCAAATTGTGTAGAGGCATTGAGTTTCTAACTTCTTGGTGCAACTGTTCGGGGAATATTAGATAATCTCTAGATAGCCTAGACATTCTACGCCCAGTTAATACTACAGATCTTATTTTGATAACTGATATTACAGATTGATAAGGCACATGCAGATTTGTGAAATCATTGAAAACTTTACCCTGCAGACATTATAATCACCACTGAATAAGACTAAAATGTGCTCTCATTCCATTATTGTTCCTTCAAAATAAATCTATATTCAAATTAGCACATGTCTCAAGGATAAAAAAGTCACACCTAAATTAACACAACTTTGGAAAAGTATAATAATGATGCAGCATCCAACCACTAAGAATGTTCTTAAACAAAAGAGATGCCTCCATTAGTAAGCGCTTGTTGTTGTTGCAGAGTGACTTCCTCTCTTATCACTTTATTTCAGAGGGCTTTCCAGAAGAATGAACCATTCCCCATCATACCTAAACCAACTTAACAATGCGAGTAGGGAAGAAAGAAAGAACTCCTTCAGCTTGAAATTAATTAAAACTTTTTCTCCACCATTCAATTCTGTTCAATGCTCTGCTTTGGCTCTAAATGGTGAACTATCTGCCTGGAACAGGTGGGGAACAGTGGCCTCCCCCAGCTCCCACATTAGAGGTGCTTAGAGAGGTGTGGCCAATCGATTGGACTGGCTGGATTTACTCAGGCACGGTGGGGGGGGGCGCGCAACTTTGCCAGACATCAAATATTGATGTCTGGCTCGGTAGCCAGAAAAGTATTAAGGCATGGACGAATGTAAACACTGATCCTTCTGATAGGCAGCTGCTCACATTTTGCTTCAAGCACTACTAATTTTTCTCTGTCAGTCACTGACAGTTTCTCCAGCACCGTCAAAGTTAAGAGTTAAGTTGAACTCAAAGCGCCTCGAGCAGTGACCCAAACTAAAGCCAAACTGTTCAGATAACCGAGATAAGAGGGATTGTTATGCACAAGGTCAAAAGTTCATCGACACACGGAAGAAGAGAGCGTGAAGGATGGATGTACCGTCCTGTAACTGCTGCAGTTTCAGTTCCGCAGCCAGCGTTTCTTAGGCTGTTTTAGCCAGATGACGAATCCTGCGGAGGATGGGGAGACCAGAGCGGTCCGTGCATTAGCTGAGTGTATCTGCAGGTCACAGGAAGTTTACTTACTGTACACCCTGAAGATCTTTTTTCTTTTTTGGAAAAAAAGGAAAAAAAGGTCCTTCTGAGTTTTTGTGTGAGTGTGCTGTGGTATAGATCACAATTTCAATAAATTACAAAATTATTTGTTGTATTATATTTTATAACATTTTTATAACATATAACATTTTGTATTATTACATTATATACAATCACATTTTCATAAGGTGATTTTATATAGTGAAACCAATAGAAGCATTTATTTGCACATAGACAATCAACATGCCTGTCCTCCAAATGGGTGTTTTAGGATTGTGGAAGCAAGATGGACATGGAAAGTAGACACAGAAAAGCCCTACAGGGATTCTTTCTGGCCCCAGAGGTTCTCTAATGACTTAGAGCTGTGGGACTGTCACTCAGCTGTAGAGTGGTCACTCTGTTGATAAGGTTGTAGGTTCCATACAGGCTAATGTGTTGCAGCATCACTCATGTTGTGACCTACGGGGGTAAAAGTTCAGGCATTTGAAAAAATAATGTACATAAAAAGGTTTTGGTGACTCCTCACACATGGAATGTAACATAAAGGGCGTCCAGTACTTGAGAGTGTTCAAGTCAATCAGCATTCACTATCATAATGTGTGTGTGTGTGCGTGTGTGTGTGTGTGTGTGTGTGTGTGTGTGTGTGTGTCTTGGTACCTCAGGGGCCTGTGTGGGTGGGCCGTCACGTTCAGCTTGACAGCATATGTGTGTGTGCATGTGGTCCAGTGTAGGTGGCTCAGCATGCACAGTGTGATGGAGGGAGTGTGTGTTCTGACTTCTGCACGAGTGCACAGTGGACAGTCAGACACACAGGCAGGCTCCCATTCTGCACTGAGGCCTGAGTAACACATCATTAGACAATAGAAGAGAAAAAAATACTAATCTCAAAAGTTTTAGAAATAAATGTGTATGTATGTGTGTGTGTGTGTGTGTGTGTGTGTGTGTGTGTGTGTGTGTGTGTGTGTGTGTGTGTGTTCTTGTACAAGCACCACAGTGAGGACCAGAATACAAATTTCACTATCACTGTAGGGACAGTTTGGGTATGTGAGGACATTTTTGCAGGTCCTCGCAACTTTAATGGGTTGACTTGTTGATAACGTCAGTATTTAGGTTAAGGCTAGGGTACTGATGGTGAGGGGCTGGGAAATGTGTGATATCTAGGAGAGTACTCATAAAGATAGAAGTACAAGCATGTGCGTGTATGTGTGAGTGTTGCTCAAGCCAGAAACGCACAGGTGGAGTTTTCAGAAAATATATTGCGGTGCAGCAAGGCAGGGATACTTAAGCCAATATTAGAGTTCAGTTTAGACCTTTTGATAATCCTGAAAAATCAGGGGTGACTTAAGATGGAGGATCACCTACAGTCTTTGGGCCAGACTGAGACCTCATAATTACGTAAAACGGTTGCTTTCTTATTTAGAAAAACATAATATTTTGATTCTTCTTAGCATTAATATTGAGATAAAATGAAAACCTATCCAACACACGTGTTCCTGATAAGAATGGGATCCTATATTTATCTTAGTGTGTAATTAAGGACATATGTGTTTACAGTCTGACGCCGAAGAGTAAACGCCAATAGAGGCAGAGATGGAGAGAATTCATCAGCAGGGAGGAAAAATGGAGCGAGATCAAAATCTTACAAAAAAATACAGAAATTTAAACCAAAGTTGACATAGTTAATATGACCCTTTTTGAACTTTTACACCCACTTATGTGATAGAATATCCACCTAAGATCTACTGGAAACCATCAGATAATACTGTGTGTACACACACTGCAAATAATGTCCATTTCAAGAAAGGGAAAGGATGCTTTGACACCATATACATACTGTAACTGAAAACATATGAAACCATAGAGAAAACAGAGTGAACTAACTATCAATAAAAGCCAGTTGTTAGTCAAACACAGCTCAGTCAGGAGAAGTCCCATTTATCCCTGGTCAGAGTTATGGGAGGGGGGGTGTTATCCCAGCAGGAGTCAAGCAAGAGGTCAAGGGATGCACGGTGCCTGGTCCAATCAATGATTTTAAACTATTCCCTTAAAAGAGCTGCCTTCACACTGAGTGAACCGAACTCAGTCTACTAAAAAATGTGAGCATCTTTTTTCTGTGTTGTTTCTTTGAAGCAGCAATTCCATTTATTCTCCAAAACAGCGCTGATGTAAGTAAACTTCTTCCTGTAGTGTGGCTACATTGGTCAAGAGCAGTGAAGTGGCAGAAGCTTATATGTTCTTACCAAATTTAATGCATCTAATCTTCACTTTGACTTTCATAAAAGCACCCCAATGCAGATTTGACCAGAGCTTCTTTGATGTCAACCTCTCTGGTCAATGTTGTTAACACTACTGCTTGTGTGGGTGGCCCTGCTGAGTTTGACAGCCTTCAACTTGATTCAGGAAACCCTGTTGGACACAGGTGTGTCTCCATTGCAAACAGAAATGATATGTAAGGACCTGCTGATGGATGTGAGGAGGAGAGAACAGTGAGATATGAGATCAGAGCCTCTGCTTTGGCTTCATACATCAGTACCATAGATCAGAGCCTTTATAAACTTCCCTCGGTCACTGTCTGTCTCTTCATCTTTGCCTCCAACTTTAAACAGACTGGTTATGCGTACCTGATGTTCGTAGAGTTAATTTCCCCACAGGGATCAATAAAACTTGCTTTGATATTAACTTGTGAAGGATGTGAATGATTGATTCTTTGATAAATCCTGAATGGTCAAAAAGAACATCAAGTCAGAGTCAGATGGGAAGTTTTTCATTAACCCAGCAAACCAGCTTTGGCAACACTTTTAGGCCTATTTGTGATTAAAAAGTAGATAGTAAAACTATACCATACTACCTTTGTTGAGCAAAAAAGATACTCAATGCCACAGTTATTTAATCCATACCTTTACTCTGGACACTTACTTTCTCTCTCTAAAACCATCCTCATCACAAACTTTTGCCATGCTAATGACAGTTTTCCACGAGGCAGAGGTCCTAGCCTTCGGTTCCATTCTCACATGGTTTGAGTTGCGGAGCAACCAGAGTGGCTTGTCTCACAGCTCAGAGGAAATGTTGCCCCCACGTCAGCAGTCATTCCTGAAAGATGGTGGCTGCAGGACTGCGGTGATATATGGTGGCTCAACATTTGGAAACTGGTGTGATCAAGACAGACTTCTGGGCTGAAGGTATATGCAACAGGACTGTCAAATGATTAACGATTCTATGGACACATGTGCATGAGGGCAGTGTTGTTGGTTGATAGGACTCTCCAGAACATGACCAGGCTATGCTAACTAACATTTGAA
Organism: Lagocephalus sceleratus; assembly: GCA_911728415.1. Classification (NCBI taxonomy): domain Eukaryota; kingdom Metazoa; phylum Chordata; class Actinopteri; order Tetraodontiformes; family Tetraodontidae; genus Lagocephalus; species Lagocephalus sceleratus. Next base: position 821,284 of record CAJVRN010000030.1, on the reverse strand, counting down.
TTAACCTCAGACTGAAGCTCAAGGCCAGCTGCAGTGGTTCCAGCATCTGATTCAGTTCCCTCATCAATCTAGAACTTGTTGTATCTAGTCTGCACCCATGACACTGCAAAGGGAAAACGAAAGAAGATGGACAGATGATGGATGGTTAAATGGACCTAGTCTGGCTTGAGGAACTGGAAAGTGTTGCCGACAAGAGGGAACGGCTTATCTGAAAAACTCTCCTGATCCCTCTGTCAAAACAACCTGAGCTCAGATAAGAGGATAGGATGGATGACTTTCCTTCCTTTTCACTCCTCAGCATTCAAATAAATAACCCTTTTGACTTATTGACATATTTGACCCCTCACTGTGCGGTAGAAACAATAATGTAAAACCCTTTCACAGTCCATCCAGTGGGATATCTGTCATCTGATCATTATATACTGTCACCAGTTCATCCCTCATTCATAACCTGTCAACCCATTTCCACAGGCTGGGAGCAAAATATACATCCATGCTGGAAATACTGCCTGGTTGAACTGTGTGACGCTGTAGGATTGAACTTAATGTAACATTGAACAAAGCAGCCCGGACTGAACTGTTTAGTTTGATTGGGGGAAAATAGTTTTGAACTGATTGAATGGAACATTAACTGTAAAACTATCTTCATTTTTTTGTGTAGATTTAACATTTTACCCTCAATTTCTGAATTACAGAAGAAAGACACCTTATTTGTCTTATGCAGCCTCTTGGGGACGCAGTCGATGAAATCATTAAATGGTTATGACAGACATCACCTGCCGACGGTGAAGGTATGGGCAGACGACACACCAGAGATGGGCCATGTGAAAGTCGAACTCAAAGTCCTGCTGCTTGTACTGACATCTGCAAATCATAGAGGTAGAGTCCCTGAAACTCTACTCTGATCCTCCATTTCTCCATCAACCTCCCCTCTCTCAAGATTTTCCTCGTCCAATCAGGACACGGTCCAACTCTTCCCACAATGGCTACCATCACTGCTGCACTCTTCAAGCTACCATTTTCCAATCCCATTCTCTGGTTGACTAATTGGTGTTATGGTTAGTTAGTATTTTTGGCAGGCCTGTGGTTTGTGTGTGTGTGTGTGTGTATGTGTGTGTGTGTGTGTGTGTGTGTGTGTGTGTGTGTGTGTGTGTTGGGGGGGTGGCTGTGACATGATGTCTAAAGCACTTGTCAAAACAGTGGCTGGAGGAGCTGTGTTCAGCCGCCAACGGTGAAGTTTGACACAGCAGCAGGAGGTGCTAGAGGGAAAGGAGATGGAGGGAGTTCAAGAGGAGTGTGTGGTGCCTCAGTCCCGACAGCCCCATTCTTTAGGCGCTCTGCCCACAAACAGCACCGGGACTCACAGAAACAGGCAGCAACAGCCAAGCTGGAGCTCACGGCTGCATGCAAACATATGCCTGCTGGCCTCACATAACTCTGCGCTCCCTCTGCCGATCAGTCCGGAAGTGTTTTGCTGAACGTTTGTACTTGTTCCCATTCATTCCTGTCAAAAATCTCTGTTTTCATCATTTCTGACATTTGTTTTCTTATCACAACATTCTTCCTGCCCTCCACCCTCCTCTTCTATAATAATGCCAAAACCCAAGTTTTCTTTGCACACATGGATGATAAATTGATCTGGTCAAGACGTCGAGCCACGGAATTAGATGTTATTACTGATAACAACTCCGCCAAGGACATTGTTTTTTTTTTTTGGATTCATTGTTTCCAAATGTTTGTATGTCTGTTTCTCCCATCCCGACTGAAGCCCACCAACTGGCATGGATGTTTTACATTACAAAATAGAAACAACACCAAAGGGTAGTAGTGGTGTAGATGAAGGGTAATGAACGTCATACAACTACGGGGATGATCCAAGTGATCAGGGATTACCAAAAAGTTGCTAATATGAATAACTAACTACATAAACACAACACAACAGAGCAGGCTTAATATTGGTTACAGAGTAATCAGTTGTAAGGGTTGCTGAGCGTATTCTGGGGCACACTAGACCACGTGACAAGTGCTGATTTGAACATTTTCAAATTGTTGATGTAAATGGAAAATGACAGAACTGACAAGAATGTGTGTGTGTGTGTGTGTGTGTGTGTGTGAGTGTGTGTGTGATATTTCAACTTTATACTATGATGTCACAACTGCCACAATCCTCCTGCTGTGCTAAATTGCCCAGAAACTGACCCATATCCCCCTGGTCCGTGCCGCCGTCTCGTGAGTCTGGTATTTATTTGAAAAGAACATTCTCCTCTTGCTGATTTATAGCTTTTAAAGAAGAGGGTTTATTGTATCCCTACTGGTTAAAAGCTCCCAGGGTTGCAGTGTTGATTTTTTTTAAATTTTATTTTTGGGGGGCAGGCTCTTTCTCTTTCTCTTGGAAAAGGTTTATCTTGACAAACTTGCGTCTCTCCCTCCGTCTCTCCCTTGTTTTCATCTTCCCATCATACACATGTTTACTGCAGACCTTGGTGAATGTTTTATTTCTCTAAAATCTTTCCTGGTAAACTTCACCTCCGATATGGAAGAATTTCTCCTGAGTTCCCACGTGTCTTTTCAGGAAAGGAGGTAGAATGCATTTTCCAACCATGACTCAGAATGATTTCACACCACACACTGTTTCACTAAACACACCTCCCAGGCAGGGCGCAGAAGCCAAAACGCACATATGCATTCTTATTGAGACTTGTTTGTCATCCAGTCCTTCCATACAGGCTTCACATCCATACACACCTACTGACTGTAGCAAGAGCCCAACTGCAAACCAGCTGCAGTTTCTGGAAGTATGGAGTACTGTTCAGTACATCTGGAGTTCAGAGGTTGTTGGAGGGCTTTGCAGGGTAGTGGTGCTCAACAGCAACGTGAAAGAGAAGCCAATGGCTGGGTGCCATTGGGACTCAAAGGCCTACTCAGACTCTGATGACAGGGAGAACTCTGCAGGTTATACTGTAGCCACTATCTGAGGAATCTTGGAGAATCTTGGAAACTTGGTGCAAGCATTACAACATATAATTGTGTAGCTGTAGTTAATTATCATCAGCAAAGTAGGATTTATGGTTGTTAAAGTCAGAATGAGAAGACGCCCTTTGTTTAATAGCACTACCAGCTGAATTCAGCAGGATCCCTGCAAAACCTTACACAGTTTGATCTTGCTGTTTTGGATAAAACATCTATTCAGAAGATTTGTTACTGTGATTGATATTGTGATACACGCAGACCTTCAATTGCCGCGGCATGCCAAACACATTAAAAACGGCCATAAATCACAGAAATATAGTCTCTATTTCCCCATTCCCAATCTGCCGCTCTCTATTGAGACACAACCACAAACAGAAATGCGATCCATCCTCTGAGGAAACCAACAATGCTATCACTATTCTCTGCTGCTTTGCTGTGTGATTACTGCTCGCTGCAATTATGACTTACACTAACCAGGATCAGGCTGTATGACACTGGTGTGGTTTGAAACCGTGATCAGTCTGAGGAGCCTTGACTGAGAAGTAACACCATCCCTCATACTTCCTGTTTCTTCTTCTGTGCCCCCCCCCACCCATATTACACTAACAAGTCTATACAAATGACAGCGTATTGGCTTTGAGTGCCAAGCTTTCACAGTTCAGACTGTGTCTCAAATACCACGGCTGGGATGAGGATTTGATTTAAACCTGCAGGTGGTTACTGCAGCAGCTGTGAAGGACATTATATGTAAGGGTTGGTAGGGGGGGGGGCTCCCCATCTTCTTCCCCTTACTTCCACTGTTCTAAATGACATTTACAAGGCCTTGTGCAGTGACCTATGACCACAAGCCATGGTTGCTTTGAATGTGTGTCCCACCCTTCCTTACCGTCTGTGTGTCACTCAGGTACTGGGGGATGTTGGGACTGAAGTCCACCGGGTAGAGGGGGGGGGGTTGGCTGCTTGTCCACTGGGACAGCTCAAAGTTACAATAATGCAGGTCTACTGTGTGTCTCAGTCAGACATATTTTCTTTTAAAATTTTTTTTTTTTTTTCGACCAGAAGCGGTTTGTGAGAACTTAATCAGTCAATACAGCTCTAGAGTGAGTGAGTATTTAAAAAAGGAACCACATAAATGCAGGCCAGCGCTTGAGAAGCAGCAAATGGTGTCTCTCACTGGGACCTGCAGAGAAAGCTGATTTTTGAGGTTTTTGCCAGCTCAAGGCAGAAGAATACCATCTGCCACCTGAAAGTCCTGCGCACAATGAAGAAGAGGCAGACTTTATTAATCCTCTGAGGGGAAGTAGCTGTTTACACTGTTTATTATGCACAAGATACATTCAGTATACATGAAAATATGCACATGCAGTCATCAAAGGAGAGGTGTCGCAGTGTGGAAGCTGACCTAAACAGGCGCTCAGTGCTCCAGAAATGAACTGGAACCTCTCCTGCTATCCACCCACCCATCAATTTTTGGTCTGCAACTGGGACTCAAACCAGAAACCCTCTGGTTCCCAGCTCAGCCTACTGCAGACTTGCCCCCAAGCCCTGCTGATTCTCTCCCATAGTTATTTTGTGAGTAAAATAATTTCATCACTTTTGACAGTGTGCTTTTTATTATAGCCCAGTCTCTGATAGGTCAAAAATATGTAATGAAAGGAAACTTTTTAAACATCTGAATAGCTGTAATGATTCACAGGTCAAAAGAGAAATGTTGGACCCAGTCAGATCAGGATGGTTTTAATTGACAAACAAGAAATAATTATGCAAAATTATAAAAAAGTTAAACATGCAAGTTAATAGTTCCACCTTCCACGGCTGAACTTCAAAGGGCATGGGTAATGAAGAAGCAGGAAACAGAATCTGTAAAAGCACTTCTCTTGCTTGTAAAACTGGACAGATAACAAATTGAAGTAGAATCAAAGAGAGTTGCTATAAAACGGAGGAATTACAGTCGTGAAATGAAGGGTGAGGAACGTCTGGCAGCATTTGTGAGTGGTTGGCTGTTGTGTCGCTTGTTTGGGGGGCTGATTCTCTACAAGCTATTTTTAGTAGATATTTCAAAATACATATATAAAAAAAAGTTAATTATAATCACACTTATAAGAAAAAAGACATTTACCTATATAAAACTAAGAGAACAGATACACAGTCTTAACTTCCCATTATGACACGTCACACATACAGTATACACACATGACGTACTTAGCAACTGCTCCCTTCACTCAACTCTTTGCACTGTTTCACACATGGGACTGATAAAGCCCTAAGTGCTCCTTTATCGTTTGCAGATATTTATTTTGCACTGTTTATAGTTCTGTACGTCAAAATCATCAGGGAAAGTGTGCTCCACCGTGTTGATTTAAGAGAACATTTACATTTCTCTTGCTTCTTTGTCTCCCAGTTTTCCTTCCTAAGCAGAACCACATTGACCCGGGCTTTGAACACAGCTCATTGAGAGCAGCTCTGTTTGCAGAAATGAGCTGAGTAGGTACACGAGAGAGCCGTAGCAGACTAATAAGTGCACCAAATTAACAGGTCACAGAAAAACCATGTTTTCACATGTAGCGGTCTGAAGTCAAATAAACCCAATGGTTTGCCATGAGCTTATTCCGATGTTCTAAATGATCATCACGTTTAAATTACTTGGAAAGTTTACCCGTTTAGCCACTGATGAAACTAAAAGAGGGGTGGTGGTTACATCTGTACTCCTGTTTCCTTCCCTTGTTTTAGTGTTGGGGAGAAAACTATGCAACTACAGGATTTCAGATTTACTGTGCACCACCCAGAGAGAACCAAAGCGAGTCAATGTGAGCGCGCCTCATGTCTGATCATGTCCATCATTACTCACTGGTGAACCGCCTGTTTATGAGACGGTTTTTACCGCCAATCCCACGCGTGTTTATGCTTCACGTGACTGACACAAAATTGAATAATGGTGCAATGCTGCGGAATAATTGTGATAAATTATTCCGATTCAGTACACGCCCAAGAAATTCCAATATTCTCTATTAATTGTTGTGGGAGATAATTAGATTATCACGAAGACACAGATTTATACATTTATCCAGCCAGAACTTGGAGGCCACACGCGATTAATGTTGAGATGGTACTTTGTAATGAATGTAACACGGCATGTAATTTAACAATAGAATAATGTGATAACTGGTGTGAAATGAATGCTGAAGAAATATAATCCAGATTATGGATTATGCTGGTAAAATCATACTCAAGTACAGAGACAGAGAGAAAAGCAGTGACCAGCTGGTGGCGCACTTGTTCAGAGGATGAAATAAGTCTCGTAATGGTGCGTGAAGAAACGTGTTATGAATGTTGTCCAGCGTGGTACAAACTGAGCCGAGTGTTCTGACTGCCGTACTCCCAGTGAAGCCCACAAGGTAACAGCTGTGTACTCTTAACAATCGTGACTGTTAAAATGTTGATTCCTTAATATCTACAATCAACTTATCCAGGGCATCAGTTATTTTAGAAGAACGTCATCACGTAGTGCCATTTTCTGATATTTATTTGTGTTTTTATTTATATATTTAACTGTGTGTGCAGACTTTTACACACGCCCTGGTCCAGCTGAGAGTTTACTCGCGTCTGAAGAGTTGTTCGGTCTGCACGCCTTCTGACACCACGGCCTCCCACAGTTCAGTCTGTTCTTCACAGCACCAGAATTTTTTTTTTTTTTTAATAGGAAAACTGTGTGAGTAAGATTTGGCTGAGCGGAGAGTCCTTGCACAGACAATAGCTCATTGATGCTCCAGCCGTGTCGCTCCAGCCTCTCACTCCCTGCGCGCCTGTAGGTGCTGACAGACTGATGGGCCACTATTGTTCCACGTCTGAATGGGAGGAAGGCAGGCTGTGCCCCCCCCCACACACAAACGTGTGTCCGTTTCTACCTGACTCCTCCCACATGATTCCTTATTCAGTTTCACCATCTCATTTCTTCACTTTTATGTTTTCGTTTCCTTTATCTTGCCCAGCGGACTTCCTCCTTGTGTTGGTCTAACTTCCTGCCCCCCCCCCAAAGTCTCCCGTCCTTCCTCCCCCGTTTCTCATCCTTGCCACGCATCTGTCATTCTCACTCTTCCTCCCTTTTATCTCCCTGACTGTAACTGTTTATCTGTCTGGAGTGCCACAAGCCACTTGGCAGGTCACATTCTTCACCCCCCCATCTGCTGGCCTCATCTCCAGTTTCACTTTATCAACACTTTCATCTCTTTTACAGCGTAGTTTCCCATCTCTCTTTCTCTTTGTCTCACTGCCTCTCCATGTCACCACCTTCATTTATCCGGGAATTCATCTCCTCTCGCCTCAGTCTCCACCCTAAAGTGCTAAGGGAACCTGCGCAGGGTGACTTCGTGGTGACAGACATGCTTGGAGTTCAAAGCTAAGTTTGCTCAGGAGTGGAAATTTAAATTAAGACCGTTATCTTCCCAGATTTGCCACAGCAGTGTCACGCTTTGATAATGGCTGCATCACTCTGTGATAAATGAGCTGGTAACAAAAGCTGATACCCAGTGTCTTAAGAGTATCCTGATAATCCAGGAAGAAAAAGGGGCTTTTAATCAGTGTTCATGTCTGTAATTTTAATGGCTTACTGACGTCAAAGGCCTTAGCTGACCTTAGGGTGGAGATTATTTGCTTGTTTATTTAATTGGAATCAAGTCCTCAATTTTCAGAGCAGAATAACTTGAAACAAAGACACACATATACAGAACTGTCTGAGGTCTGCTCGGGGTCAAGAAGTGATTCCTTTGTTGGTCAAGTAATCATCCCAGACTTGACTCTCCGTCCCTCAAGCTTTTCTGTACTTTAAGTAAACATGTTCATTCCTTTATCTCATTGGTATTCATAAATATTTTGTTCATCATAATTTCCTCAGGTAAAACAATACCCAAATAAAGACACAGTGAGTAAAGATGTAAAGATGAGCATCCAACCCATAATTTTGTGTGAAATTGTAATATATTGTAAAATTAATTAAAATAAATCAAAATGCATGGGTGTAAAGTTACACTTTAGACAATCTTAAATGTTCAGCAAAATGTGCAAGAAGCACAAGTCTTTCAAAAATGTCATTTTGTTTCGTTTTTCTGTTGCATTCTATCGTCTGACCACTGAGTGGCAGTGTCTCATCACCGCAGAGGTGCCCTGCACCTTCAAAACACACACACTCACACACACACAAACACACTCACACACACACACACACACACACACACACACACACACACACACACACACACACTGCACTAAACAGCGTCTTACAAAGCAGCTGGAACGATAAACGTGCAGAATGTGGCAGACACACACACGGTCAGGCGGAGGCACACACCAGCGCTAACAGAAATATCTCTCCTCGCTCTGACAGCACCAAGTGGCACTTCACAATAACACTCGCTCTGAGGAGAGGGAGGAAGTTCAGTTGACATGTCTGGGAATGAAAGGTGGCCTTTTTCGCTCGTTCACAAAAAAGGTCAAAGCGAGGCAGCCAGAGCAGACCGCAGCCTGAACCAGGGGGTCACGTATATCCCCCGTCTCATTCCAGGATGTCAGCCAGCTTATTTGAAATGATGCAGAAGACTTTGGTAAACTGCACACGACCAGTTAAACAATGCTCTCTATCACACTTCAGCCAATACCTTAATCACGATTATGAAGTGATTTTAGAGACAACACACCCCCTTAAAATCTAATTCTGACTGTCAGAGCTTGGGCAGGTGAGCACGTTTATTTAATCCCCCAATTTCACGTAGAGGTTCAGGCTGGGGGGAAGCAAGAGCATAGCCAAAGTGGATTTGGTGAAACAGGTTTAAAGCCAAGTGTCCCGACAGGAGGCCATCCCCTCCTTCCCCCACGGGGATTTCATCTGTGAGCGATGGGGGAAGTCTGTTCCTGGCACACAAACACACCACTTACTGTACACATTCATTTCAGACACGGCCCTGCTGGCTCCTGAAGGACCTGATCCATAAATACAGCGTGGTGTTGAAACACTACCACGGGACTACCGGCTGTGTGGTTACAGGCTGATTTATGTCGCCAAGGACTAAAAAAAAGTTATTGTCTGTAGTTCAGTACCAGGATTCACATGGGCTGCACCATAAACATGAATTTTACCTATATGAGTCACGGTGTGAACAGTTTAATGGTTGAGCGGAGTAAAAGAATCCCTATCCCTGCGCGTTGTTGCTGGTGATGGTCTCACATTGGTACATATATACAGTATTTGTGTTTATGTACTATTCTCCTGAGCCCCCTGGACCCGCAGTTCAGTATATTATAATCTGCTTGGTCAAAAGTTAGCAGGCTATTGATTTAAAAGGCTTCATAAACTAAATATAGTGATGTCATGTCTGAACTGGAATTGTGTGGGTCTGTTGGAGATATCATGGATATAACTGATTGAAAACAAGTTCTATAAAGCTGCATGGTCCAGTCTCAAAGAGTGTGGATTCTGGTTTGCACTGGTTTGTGTTTCCACTGTGAGGAGGGTTGATGGAGAACCGTGCTGGATGCATGATATCATAGCATAGAAACAGAGTTTAAAAGTGTAACTAACTGAGAAATATAACGAGGAGAGTCAAGTCGCACCATATGTACGTACGTGTGCTGGAAATATTTATGAAAACAGAAACACACGCGATGTTTAATCCTCTCCCTTTGAGCAAGAGACTGTATGTAGGGAAATAACCCAACCTGACCCTGCTGAGGCAGCATTTATTAGGATTAAATGTCAGGATTTATGAAAATTTCAGTTTAGATTAAGACTAAGAGGCGCGTAAACTCCTAGGTTCGGTGACAGATGGATGCCCAGTGGTGTCAAAGTAATGCAAGAAACACCTGATATGTCTGGCCCGAGTTTCGTGATGGTTTCCTCGTCCGGAGTTGTTTAAAAAATCTTGCTGCTTAGATCTCAGCCCGTTCTGATATAAATTCAGACGCGGTGTTAACAAAACCTTTGCCAAGACAACCGTTGAGTAAACCAATGCTGAAACGCAATATGCCTGTACTGCCTCATTAGAATTACAATTTAGAATCAATAAAGCACCCTGACTTCAATCTAAACAGAGTATAAATCCCAGGAATAACTGATTACAGAGGAGCACTGTTGCTGAGAAGAAAATCCAGCCGGGTATGAGATTCCGGGACGCAGTATTTCTCTCTGGGATGGACGGAAGACTCTGTGAGGTGGTAGGACTCGAGCTTCCAGATGTGTGGTGGGCAACCAGCCTGTCAGGACCAAACACAGGAACTTCCCCCTGACGGCAGAGATTAATCAAAGTCAGGGAAGTCTCCACGGTGAGACGAGCGCGGGGAACATGTGCGCATATTTTTATTTGTGGGAGGATGAGTGTTTTTTTTCTATTTCTTTTTTTTTCCCATGTGTGCATCGCAGATTTATAAAGGGAGAGCTTGTAGTCTGGGCCAAGTCTGTTGATTTGTCATCCGCTGCCCAGAGAATGAATTCAAGCTTTTGTTCAGAGCCCCCCGGAGGAGACCAATCCGCACTGTTTCACCAGGAATATCTAGTCATGTCGGAATGGGCAGAGTGTGTACAATACTTCCAACCAAAGTATGATATTTTTCTGTGAATGTCCAACGAGCAGTAATACTCACACGTGCGTACGCTATCATCACTTAGCCAAAGCACTCGCTGCACCCCTAACTCAAAGTCCTGCTCATGGAACCTCCTGAGCTCATGTCAGAAGCAATCAAAATAGACTCGCAGCTCCTCGTGGAAGACTTATAGAGTTCTCCATAATCCCGAGGGCTCGGCGCAATTTAAAAACTCTCGCTATTGCCCTCCGCTATCAGTTGAGGGCTTTGCTAGGTTAATGGCTTTTTACTAACTTTCTCTTAATGCATTCTTCAGTCTTTGATTCATGCCCCAGTGCACCCTTTTTTAGCGCCTCCGTACTATCTGACAGGACATCACGTCCTGGCGTTTATCAATTAATTGCACACTGCTCCTGGCTGCCATTGTGAGGCAATGAGATTTTTTTTTTTGGTCACTAAATGAGTGATGCATGTCTTCTGTGAGGTTCCCTTGATAGAGGGGAGTAATTACTCACAGCTAAAGTTCTGTCCGGATCTCAGGGTCCGGTGTTGGTCCGCAACAATGTCAGCAGTCATCAATACACCAATAAGTGACGCTTCAGTGACGGCCATAATTAATGCATTTAATCTCAAGAATGTTATTGATCTGCATTGACCAAATACAGCGAGTGACCCATACATAGATATTTGAATGTGTTTATTGTTGAGGAGTTGTACAGCTTATTAACTTTGCATCGTGGTCACTCTTGTCCTGCTCTCACACACGCACATGTGCAAACAAGCACTACCATGAGTCATGTTTTTCTTTTTCCTCTCTCTCTCTCTCTCTCTGTGGTTGTTTATCAGAACAAGGAGACAAGCTTTGTTTAACTCAAGGCTGCAGGCAGCACAAATAAAGGCCAATAAACATAAGAATTGGAAAATCCAACATCAGAGCTTTCTGGGGCTTTCTGCTGCATTTGACCTGTTTCAGCATCATGGCTCCATGCTGAGGACCAGCAGGGGAGAGTCAATCAAAGAGGCGGACAGGTGAGTTTCTCTGGTTTTACTGCCATCTTGTTAAGCCAGGTGCAGACAGTGGACAGTGATCAGGTGAGTTCTGGTGAACACACAGATGCATCTGCAGCTTCTCTGACAAAGAAACAAAGAACATGGTGAAGACAGCTGATATCAGGTGTTGAAGTCTCAGTGCACGTAAACACGAGCGAAGCCCTTTGACATCTAACAAGGTCCCTGATGCCGTGGAGTGAAGAAATGAAGTGTTCCTGCAGTTTGGAGAAAGATTATTTACTTCCTGATAACTAAACAGCCGAAGCCTCTGTCGATAATTGATGGCGCTGCTGAATAGGAACATTTGAAGTTGCTGCCTTTGTACAATTTGATCTGCACCACGGGCATGTCCACAGCTGGGTCTTCCAAGTGTGAGGCTTGAGAAGGAATGTACCGTAGAGGACTGGCCTTATGCAAATGTTCACATATGCACATGGGTAAATGGCAGCCGAGGCCAAGGGGACATTTTTCATGCAACTTTTAAAGCCAGTGTTTGACATCTAATTGTGGATATGTTTTAACTCCAGGGACTCGTAGTCTGCCTGCATGCACGTCGTACATTTTGCCTTGTCATAGCAAGAAATAATTAATGGAACCTTTATGCCTCTGAAGTATGAAGTAATCTGTGTAAGTACGAGGAATGCACGATAAGAACAGCTAGCATTATGGCTTCTGAAGCAGTACGACATTAAAGCAGAACTCTCCTGGTGTGTCTGCTACTGTCCACTATAAACTGTGGTGAAATGTCTACGGCAACTCTTTTCCCTTTTGTTCAAAAAGAAGTGATATTTGCATTTAAGTGTGCTGATGGTAGAGAGTTTTTGAGGGGCCATGCAGGATGTTAAAGCATCCTGTGAACCCCTGTTTCCCCTTTTTACTGATAAGATGGATAAGAGCATCCAGTAACACTTTAAATGCAAATGTTATTCACAGCAGCTGAGAGCAGAGAGCAGCTCTGCCCTGCGTTGGTATCCATTTGGAAATGCGTGCCACGGAGTTGGACCGCTCTGAGAGAGGACGTGCTGGCAGTCTTCTTGATGAAGCCTTTAGTTGTTCTGTGAATATTTCCTCAATACTAAAAACTTGCAATGCTGAAAGTCAAATGACGAACATGTGGATGCGTAGAAGCTTTAAAGTCCAGCTGAAAGCACTTTACAGTCCTTTGTAATTGCAAACACTACAGGAATACACACGAGGAGCTCAATTACTTTTGTATACACCCAACCAAGTAAAAAAAAGATGCATTATTATTATTAAACCTTAAGGTACATCCACTTTCTCAATAAACCCTCACCCTAGTGATTTTCTGCAACATCACTATCCAACTCCAGAAAGGATGAGATTATTGTAATTACATAGCTGCACTCTTCCAACCAAATTAGGAGCATTACATTTGTGAACCTTAAAATGAGGGAGCACCAATCCCTTAGCAACACATACCAACAACAAAAGGAAAATAGTAAATTCAAAGCGGCTCACATTGGCACATTCAGTGGGAATATGCTTTTACTTTCCACTTGTCCAATTTACATTATTGGAAAATAGGTTAAGGCGCCAGGCAGATGGTTCAAATAGATTCTTCTGTAGATGTAGATGGAAGTCTCAAAACTTTATCCTGAAATACGATGCCAAGGCTCATCTGCTCCTGGCATTACCGCAAATTATATATGCAAAGCTGAAGCCATGCATTAGATTTTTAATCACAGTGTTGATTGTAATATAAAACAGGTATTAAACAATATGCATGTGTGCACAAGTGTGGTGGTAAACGTGCCAAAAGGCAATTCCAAAGCCAACTTCTGTTTTTTTTTGTTTTTGTTGGGGGGTATTTGTTCAAATTCACCCAACAGAGTTTGTTTAAAAATAAAGAACTTGCCCAGTGCAGAATATAAAGAAAATGATCTCAGTTGTGGAAACCTCTGTGTTCATGCTCCTCTCCCAGGTCTGTGTATACCTGTGGGGATTAGCCTTTTACCCCATTCAGGAGGGCTCCAAAAGCCAGGGGCCACGGGGTTCAAACAGGCTCCAGACCCCATGTGAGCTCACAGAAGGAAACTTGGGGCTTATTGGCTCTGCACTTCCTCAGCATCTTTGACAGCGTTGGACCCCGTCAAAAACATGTCACATTGATGAAACTGACTCCATGGCGAGCAGAAGCATGAATGTGTGCAGCGGTGGCCGTTGGTGTGGGGCGCCTGACCCCTCCTGAATTTTCTCTCCATGAGGTAAAGATCTTTGCCTGTTTAAGGAATGCTACGCAGGCCATCTATAATACCTGTGAGTTAGCCGTTTAGTTGCTGCAACAATCAGCAGCCAAACAGGGCCGTAGTATATGCGCTTCTTGAGTTTATCTGTTTTTAATTATAGACTTCTACTCTTCCTATGTGAATGGTTTGGACAGAGGTCAGAAGGGGTCACTTTTATTAAGAAGATAAAACTGCTCAGAGTCACAGGTAAATCGTGTGTTTACCCATTTTGGGTGTGCAGGCAGAGTCAATCACAATTACCCAGAGTTGGCCTTACGTACTCTCTACCGGTCCCTCTGGTGTTTGCCCCCCTCTTTCTTGACCACCTATTAACAAACATGCTGAGATAATGTAACTAAATACAGGCTGCAATAATAAAGTGGATTTACTCAGCGTTCGGGGTGAGTCGGGAGAATGCCTTGCATTTCCTCCAGCTTGCACGCTGATGAATGGTTGAATCAGATTTTATCTATGTCTTATTAGCTTCCCTCACTCCTTGACTCTTCTCCCTCTCCCATCTTATCCTCTGCACATTCCCACAGTCTTACTTCACCTCATCTAATGAAGATGTGCATCCAATTTGATTTTCAGGCCTGTCTTCAGCTGTACATCTACATTACTAAATCTGGGTTGCTCGTTGCTTTCCACCACATTGATTGTGTGAGCTTTGGGTTTTTTTTCCATCAAATTTCTGGACAAAAAAAATAAAGTGATGGTAATAAAAATGAAGAAAAATGATTGTTGGACTGTCCAACCATCCTGAACAACTCTCAATTCTCATTTCATTCAGATAAAGTGATCTAAGTGGACAGTAAAAGTCTGTGCAGGATCCACTTGTCCCTCTCGCTTTTTAAAGCAGGTTTTCATTAAGTATCAATTCCATTCCAAAATTATATATAATGTAAATATGCACAGGGCAGGTGGGACTCTAAACTCTACCATTGACAAAGTAAAAGTACAAGTTAAAGTACCAGATATGAAAAGTGGTGATTTGAACAAATGGTGCAGAGAAAAAGGAAGCAGATTAAGCCAGTAAAGTATGAAAGCCTGTGAGTACTCAGGCATCACACATCAGTGTTCTCAAGGTTGCTGTCCATTAAAGGAAGCCGGCCGAGCCCATCAAAGGCTAACCATAATCTTTGCAAATTGCCCACAAACACATCACTGTGATATTGCTCAAAACAACTCTGAACCACTTCAAATAACACATGCCGCTTTGGTCTTTAACATATGCTGCCGATATAAGGTCCCCAATGCGGCAGGCGTGTGACGGACTCAAGAGTCGTGCTGTAGCTCTGCGGGAGGCCTGACCATGTCACAAACAGTTATAAATAGTTTATAATTAGGTTTCACTGACCCTCCTGTATTCACACTTTAATTTGACATGATGCTCCACGCCCATCTGGAAGCAGAAAGCATTTGAACTAAATAAAATTATTGGGCAACGGAGCGTTTGATCCTTCGCGCGCTCCTGCCCTGTCCCTCCGTGTGAGTCTCTCTGTCTCCCCAGTTTTGAGTCTTGAGTTTCATGGTAACTGGAGCCGTGTTGGTGTGTGGCGTTTCTCAATCCCCCGAAGGACCTCTGGTCCATGTTATGGTTTCCATCAGTCTTGTACTGAGCTGAAAAGTAGGTGTGTGTGTCTGTGTGTCCTATTTAGAAGAGAATAGATTCATAGAGTGGCCCGTTTTTGTCTGACCACTGCCAATATTCTCCCTCGACCCCCCCCCCCCACCAGCCCATACACAACACACACGTCTCTGGACTCTGTTAAGTTGACGTATTTGTGAAACCCATTCTGCAGCCTGCTTCCTGACATTTCACACGCTCGGCGATATGTTATGTTATGTTGTCGCTGTTCGCCCCCCTGCCATCAAAGACATACAGTCGACGGTGGAGCCCTTCAGTCCCCATCAATAAAACATGAGAAGGTGATGAAACAACAAGCAAAACGAAAGGCGCCCTGCCCCACGCTATCAGGGAGCGGTGGGAGGAGAGGTGACGGGCCTCACGCATGCAGGAAAACGATGATTTCTCCTGTTTATCAT
The DNA here is from genome assembly GCA_911728415.1 of Lagocephalus sceleratus. NCBI lineage: Eukaryota > Metazoa > Chordata > Actinopteri > Tetraodontiformes > Tetraodontidae > Lagocephalus > Lagocephalus sceleratus. Next base: position 805,403 of record CAJVRN010000030.1, on the reverse strand, counting down.
GCAGCTCTGACAGAGTCGAGGGTGGAGGAAAGAGGGCCCCCACCTTCCGTTTCCGACTAACCCCGTCTTGCCGTTAAGTTAGCAAATGCTTCATGTTTCATAATTCATAATAACCGTCTTTTTCAACTGTTTCTGTAGCGGTTAATGCAATGCAAGTTTTATTTTTGTTGATTCTGCTTGCTCTTCTACTAAATTTGATCTTTGTTTAATTTCCGCCAGCAGACTAAACCACACCCGACTTCTCCAGGAGACACCTGAATTCACCTTTCTGCAACTTTGGTACTGCCAACATAAATCGACCGGGCTTTTTATTTTATTTTGAAATTGCATCTCAGGGGATAAAAGAAATTACAACATGCTGGTGCTTGTTCTGCACATGCATTAATGTTAGGTCTTCCAGTGCGTACCATATGTTCATCTGTGGCCGCCAAGTCCTTTGCAATGTCTCAGATGAAAGCAGCTTTTCCAGAATTGGTAGGAAGTTGCACAATCGTTGTTGAAATGATTCAGCAGCAGCTGACAAAGGATTCAGTTTTTGGGGTGATAACGCTAATACATATTAAGGCCCGAGCAGTCATTTTAGTCTTTGCAGCAGATTCACTTCACATGTCTGGCAAATGAAGAACAGCTTTAGCTGATCTAGACCACTTCGTACATGGACGTTGCCTAACTCTTGTCGGTTGATTGCAGCAGGTTGCTCAATCACGTTAGGTTAGCGATGCGCAACGTAACCTGCTACTGCTGAGCGTGCCCGCGTCAACATCACTTAACGTTGTGACTCACTTGTCATTGAGCTCAATCCACTTGGAGCCAGCTAGTGAAAACTCCACCGGTCGCAGTTTATCACCGTCCTCCAGTAGGAAACGAGGATCTTTGCCAGCTGATGAGCATCACGTGAAGCGAGTCAGGAACCTCCTATGGGAGCAGCGTGACTGGCAACATGGCGCTGCATCAACACCAGCATACAAACAAGTAATGAGTCCTTGTCGAGCTTTGTACTTGACTTTGAGTTGAGTTAGTAACCAGCTTCATGTGTCCCATGTGTGTCTAAGATTCAGTGAAATTGGATAATGGAATGGAAAAACTGGGAACTTGCTTTTTGGAAGCCCTAGAAAGCAGTGTTATGCAGCTGCAGGTGTGCAGTTCTCTGTTGTTTAGATATGTCATTAATTACACAAATCCTTTGTGCTGGATGCAGCCCCGCCTACATGCCCCGTCCACATTCGCTGACTTATATTTGTGTGTGTGTGTGTGTTTGTCTGTGTGTGTTCTTGAATTTGCTACATGCCGAGTACCAAAGTCCTCATTCTACCTGCAAAATGTTTTGGGATTTGAGGACGTTTTTGGCTGGTCCTCACAACTTCAAAGGACTTTGCAGGTTTGGTCCCTAACATTCAGAATGTGTTCTTTAAAGGAGAACCTCTATATTCATTGATCTAGGTCTCTTTCTGAGTAAATGCCTCGTCTGAAAAAAAGGTAGGTTTATCTCAACTTATACAGTTAGCTCAAGAGAACAAGTTGAATCCCCTGTGATTACAATGTTACGTGACCCACATGACACGGTAGGGCGGCGGCAGCCTTGGTCTCGACAGCCAGTGTGTGGCTGACTTCGTTGTGTTCATCGTTGGAAAATCAAAGTTCTCTTTTAAATGTACAAGGTCAATGCCTTGACTGTATCTTTTCTCACATCAGGTTAAGACACAGAACATCTTGCTAATTTTGCTCAATGGATGACGTGCTAATCCGAGCGTTCCCCTCTGTGATCTCAGTTTCTGGGTGTACTCTGCCAGTGAGCTTCTCTCAGTTAAAATGCATGAGCTGAAAACCACCTGTGCAAACTAAAACTGTTCAAGGAGAAAAATAATGATCAGTGGTGAAAGGAGCACATTTTCGCCAAAATTGGACCTATGAAAAATATGCATATCTTTTTTTTTTTTAACCTCATATTAAAAAACAAAACATGATACTTTCAGGCAAAAATCAGGTTGCACTGGGACTGCACTTGGTGAGTTCTCCCTGCCCGTACATCTATCGGTGTATTGAAATACAGTAACACGATGATCAGATGCAAATTACTACCAGCGAGCGTATCCGTCCTTTGGATACATCCTGGCATTAACAATCAATTTCAAAATAGACTCTGGGTTTTTACTGGTGAAAATTCATCACGGGAGATGATTCTCCTTCATTTCTGTGCAGCAGCATGTGAGCCTTTTGAGCCTGTTGGGGTAAAATTTTTGAAGACTACCGGAGGGGTGTGATTTTATGTCATCTCCTGCAGAACTGCAATCATCTGTCCATTCAGCTGCTGAACTGATTGAATGTAATTACATGCTGTATCCAAAGAAGCCTTGTCATCCTTTAACAGATATTCAAATAAATGGAGATGGGGTGGCTGGATAAACACAGTGTTGGTGCAGGTCCGGATATATGCATCATCTATTGTCATATTGGCCAAGTTTATGAGTGACAGCAGAGATATGATCAGTGATGTGGCAGAATAAATCAGTTTCCCAAAGGTTACTGGCAAGGTCTAGAGGAGGGGTTCATTATAACTGATTTTATCGATGTCCTTCAATCCCACGTGTGTGTCTGTGTGTGGCTGCAGGAATGGTGGGTGAACACAGGGACAGTGGAACAAAAAAAGTGCAACATGTGCACAGATACAGATAGACACACCTGAATGTCCTTGTGTTTACATAGACTCCTGTTAAATGGATGCCTGTTTTATAGCTTTCTGTGCTCAGCAGACAGTACTGACCACTGGTAACGTCTGCCTGCTTTACCTTGTCTTGGCTGCGTTTTTCCAAGGAGGAAGGAGGAATTTGAAGCAGTGGCTGCCTAATTCCCTCTCCTCGTCCTTGCTGTGATTCCTGTCTCCCATAAGTGTGACTGCAATTTGCACGCTGTCTTTATGTTCAAAATGTCAACCTCTGCTGGATTAACAGAACAAAAAAGGGGATAGAAGGCAGAAGTATCCACTGGGCCTCATTCGACCCAGTTCCTATGAGGACCACCTAATTGATGCCAGAACTTCTCAGGGACCAGTCCTAAATGCAATGGGAGGAGGAGGAGGAGGAGGTGTATTGCTGCGAATAACGCTCTCCATACGTTCATAGTGGGGAATTATACGCTGGCATGAAAATTCCAGCTTGCATCCTCAATGCCAAGCGCTGTCTCGGCATGCTGTATGGAGACAATCACAGCAGCAGTGCGGTATGGATACGTGCACAGGCCTATGGGGGGTTTTCTCACAAGTGTCAGATCCTCACTGTGGCGTGAGTAAGTAGGGTGTTGACCCCATGTATCCCCGGAGAGCATATGGATGCAATCACACAGTGAGGGAGAGAAGCAAAGCAAAATTATGAGCCCAAACAGGAGAAGGAAGGGGGGGGGTAATAGAGAGAAAGAGTTAAATTGTCATCTGGCTTGTGTATTTGGAAGAATGAAAATCTCCATAATTCCTCTTTCTTTCTCTCCTTTATGGAATTGCCAATAGAGGATTTTGGTTGAATGAAGTTGTGATGGTTTCCTCACCCACTCCTGTTAGGAGGACTGTGGTCACTTTGATTCCACTTGTTTTTTCCCCCCAAGATGGCCAGTGGCTAATTAGCACAAAAATAACACAATCTTATCCTTGTTTAAAAGACATGCTAACTCGCCCGTGTCTGCCATACACCAAGGAGGAACCGCTGATGAACGGTGGGACGACTGCTGCAAATGATCAAACCTATATTCTCACTGACTTTTAATATGCAAATTCATGGCAGCCATCATTCCCAATCAGCTCCAACATGATGTCATACATGCAGCTGCTCCATATCCCTCCTCTCTATGGTCTGTTTATCTTGTCTGATAAGAATCTTGCTGCACTTGGAATTCATTACTTGCAGTTTAGCTCTTGCCATGACATTTGGACAATAACCACAGAAGTGAACCTCACATGCTCGCTTGTTCTGGGCAAAAGACTTCACAAGTGACCAGAAGATTTGATCAGAATCGCGTGGAACATCTGGAAGTGCATATCATCCTATCGTCTGTTTGGTTGGGCCCCAAACATCAACAACATTGCTCCGTGCTAAACCTTTTTGAAGCCATTTTTGTTACGAGAGTGTGTCATACTCAGTAAACCACTTAACTTCCTGAAGAAGTCACCTTTAAAAAAAGGGGCTCCTTTGCAGCTGTTTGCATGTCAGACTTTGAGGAGAAAATCAGTGATACTAATTAATGTTCCAAAGGCAGACCTTTGCTGTGCACTGATTACTCCAAACGGAGTGCCAAGGGATTAGGGTGGACTTGCCTCATAGACTCAGGAGGCAGAGTAGTTATTAATTAGAGAACTTTGGTGTGTAATAGGATGTACAAGCGTGTGTGCTGTATTGCAGATGGAGGTGTGTTTGAAAGTGACATTATTTCACCTCAGCTTTTCTTTCTTTGACAGTGTGGACCCAGTGAGCGCCGGGCCACGGAGGGCTCCAGACTCGCGGGTCTGAAGCCACACGTTGATGCATTGCAAACATTTACCTGCCAGAAACAGCCGGGTCAAGACGTAGGCACTCCAAAGAATCGCTCCAAAGGAGAGGTGTGTTTACATATGTGATTATCGCTTTGACCTCTCACCCAGCACTGGGCCATTTGTAATCCAAACAAAAGGAGGCACCCTGGAGATTTTTCGGCACTTCACAATACACCTCTCGGCTGAAACGGGCAGCTCTTGACTCTCCTCTCAAAGCACCTTACTACCTCGGAGGTCACATGTTTCCCATTGAGAACAGTTTACCTCCATCGCAGCATATTTCCGTAAGCCTTTGATTTAAACCAGAGCCCGAGGAATGCCTTTCAGCCTTTCTCTCTCTCTCTCTCTCTTTTGGATTTTCACTTCGCAAAACCTCCATCCTTCAATCTTTTGGACCAGTTTGGTGCTTCAATAGCTTTCCAATTGGTGCGTTGAAGATTATTTTTCATTTTATTATACCTAATTGACTCCAAATGCATGACATGTGGGACATGAAGGACAGAGACAAAAAGGCACTATATCCCTGGCTGAAGGACTTTGCATATTATTTCCATTTTCTCCAGCAGCTAGGGACTATCAGAGCTCTCAAGCAGGGCTGTTTGTTTGATAAGGATGCAATCATTCTGTTGCAGGTTGAAGACAAATAAAGGCATCTGCATGTCATGTAAAATATGACATTCATTTATTTATACCATCTGGATTGTCCACATAGGGGCCATTCCTGATGGGTGCTATGATTAGCCTCACAGTTACAACATCACCAATTAGAGCAATGGCAAAAGGTGGCTAAACTCTCCAGACTAAAAGTCAAGGTCCCACTGAGCGTCACTACCTGACCCATTAGGAGTGAGAAAATACTTGTTTTCTTCATGCTGGCAAAATGTACACAAACTAGATCTTGGTGCATCAGTAGTTATTCAGATTGCACTCAACATCGAAGTTAAAAAAAAAACAAAAAAACATTCCTCTTCTGGTGTAAAATGAAGATGAAATTGAGTTTGTGAAATATGTGAGCTTGCAGAATGCAAATTAATCCATCGATTGAAAAATCCTCACCCGGGCCCAAATTGTGTTTGCTTTCCCTCCAGTTTAAATGGACTCCGGAGAAGAATGATTGGTAAATACATTTCTTTCTGCAGCAAATTATGATTTTATCTGCATGTGTAGGACATTTTATTTTAGAAAGACGTCTGCTTTTGCTAGCCTGTATTCCATTCCCATACTTCTGTCTTGTTTCACAGCAAAATAAAAACAGTACATTCGATCAGCCTCACAGAAAATTCCTATAAAAGGGGCAATGCAGTCTTTCCCTCGTGTCTCCTTGAGCTTTTTATTTGATGTCCCAGACCAGCTGTTGTCTATTGTGAGGTGTCCAAGTTAAAGGTAATGGGCTCCAACACCCACTGAGAGGGGGACGCATTGTGGAGACACAAAGGAAAGAGGTGATGGGGAAACAATAAACAAAGTCTCCATGTTTTTGAAATGGAAAACCATGGATTGTGGTAAACATGAAATAACTCCTGAGAACATTCAAAACAAAAAATCTGTTTCCTTGCAGAAGAGCTAAAGTTAAAACACAATTCAGAATCTCATATTCCAGTGTCTACTACTTTTTAATAGCAAATGACACATTTGCATGAACGGTATAAAGCAGTAGCAGGCACTTTTTCGTCATTTCTTGGCCAATCTTTAAAACATGTTTTTCTGCTGCTCAGGATGGACTTTATGACTATTTGCTACTCCCTCCCCGAAAGGGAATTAAACAGCAATTTCAGGGGAGGTTTGGTGCGTATTACTGATAATTGAATTATTTCTCCAGCCCCCCCAATCATTTAAACATTAGGCAACACTACTTGTTTCAGATATATTAGATTTCGAATTGTTTGAGATTATCCAGAGGCTCTCCCTCAGCGGATGGAATGACACTTATTCAATATCGCCTGTATTAAAGACTCAAATCACACACACACGCCCTTAATTGTTTTCACTACGCTTTGATATTGGATGTTTTAAAAAGAAAACTCTCCATGCTGGCATCTTTTCTCTGAAACTCTGCGTTTGAGATGGTGGAGATTACCTCAAAGGATCCTTTAACGTCAATATTCCATGAAGAGAAAACAGAAAAAAACCGGAAGAAATATGACCACTTTAAAAGGTCCATGTTATTAAGGCCACCTTGCAGAGATATGCACTTTTTTGCAATGCATGAGTGATGGGCTAGGACAGATAGTGTAGCAGTTACTTGATTTTATTGGAACCCGTGGAGAGGCCTATTTTGTGTTTCACAGCATGGAATTGTCTTGGGATCAAAATCCAGCTGAGATGTTGCTTATATTCAAATGTGTTCTGCCAGTTAATAGAATCTTTTTCTGCTCTTTGGGGAGGTTTCTGAACAAGAAATCAAGGAGAAATGCTTATAGGCTGCAGGCTCCAGGGAGCTTTAGATGGCTGTCTGAATTAAAGGAGATCATCACTATACAGCAGCACATGTCACATCTCAGAGGACATAAAGTCAACATGCACCAAATCCCACTACCAAAGCTCAACCAGAATGATTTTCTGTGAGTATGTGTGTGGGTTCGGTTGACTTGTCAAAGGTCAAGGCATGGCTCAAATCATGTCCCCCAGCAGAGGATGAAGAGGCACAAAAACAAACCTGAGAACCTGGAGAAAATGAGTGGACAGAGGAAGGGATATAAAAGTTATTTCTGGGTGTTTATTTGAACACAGCGCAGAGAAACGAAGGTCATGACAGGATTAAAGGGTGGGGCTTAATAAAGTCAAGATGTAGTCAAAGCCTCTCCTGCTGACTTGGGTCACTTTACCTCAGTGAGGGTCCAAGGACTGAAACAGGAGGGATTTTTTCTATTCATCCACCACAGAAAGAGATAGGCATTATAGGTTATCCCTCTGTGAGTGCAGTGTGTAGAATAGTTGATCAGGCACACCAGGACATAAAACAGGTACCTATAAGCATAATAAAATGTTGATAGTGTGTAGCTGTGTTGTATCCAAGCTGGTTGCTACCAGATGTTTTTTTTTCATTATCTTTGTAATTTCCTCCGTTTTCCATTAGCTACTGATATACTTTGCAAAGGAAACATGACTATAACGCTTCATCATGTGCCATGAATCCTAAGATGCTCACAATCATTGTGACATTTGGAAACATCAGGTGGGAGGGAATGGTTTTGCAAGTCATACTGGATTTATATATCTAGAGCCCTCGCCACTTGTAGCATGAGGAGGTATCTCATGCTGGTGGTCAGGTAGTCCAGTTCATCTGGGATGTCAGCCCACCCCCCGTCTCCCAGCACAGTGAGGAGAGTCCAAAGGGCAGACCAGTGAACCAAGAGAGGTGAAAGAGGCACTAAGAGGCCAACAATTCAGCAGCAGGACTGCTAGGAGGAACAGTACAAGCACTACCACAGCCCCTCTGTCCTCCTCTAGCAGGCCACACACAAAATCCAGAAGGGTGGCACAAAGAGGTTAAATTCCTGATGCCATTTTAAAGTCCCAAATATATATCTATATATCCATATATATATGTATATGTATTACTGACCAGACTAAAGCCATAATTAATGACATTGTTATATCAGTGTTAGGATTTCTCTGGTTTTAAGGAATTCTGGAGAAAAGTGTATCCTCATTTTAGAGTCTTTTCCTGTGAGTAAAAAAAAGGTTTGTGTTTGATGATTGGTTGCAGGGGAGGAAAAAAGGCTTTTAAACATGGTGCATGTTATCGTAAATTCTTGTACAGTGCCATCGTGTTTCCTACTTCATTCTGCATTTGTGGAGCTCTGTGCGATCAAACTGTGTGCTCACCCCTTTTTCCTGGTGCTCATCTAATGTTTTGATCCCAGGGTGGATGCATTATTTATTAGACATTAAGGCCTACATTGCAAACTTTACATGACAGTGTGAAGTATTTGCCTAATGAACAGGGTTAGCAGAGATCAAAGCTGGAAATATGACAGATGAAGGGCAGCGAGTGGAGGCAGAGATTTGGCTTGTCTAACTTAATTGGTGCTCTGCGAGAAGAACCCTCATCAAGTCTGTTTTCTGAGAGTTCATGCTTAGTTTCAAGCTGTGGAAGCATATTTTTTAATAGTCCTCTCCTTTCACATACATTTACTTTTAAATATTTTGTTCCGCTTTATCTGAGATTGCTTCTGCACACCAGTACTGACTTGGAAAACGATAGCCTTTTCAAATGTATTTTAATTTATTAGAGATTATTTTAATTTATAGTTTATTATTGAAACATTATGACATTGAGTGGTCTCATTAATGACTATTTTAAATCCACCTGTACTGTATTCGTTACAATAAATATATGTTATCTTAATATATTATATGTATAAAGTAGTTTAACTTAGATTCAGATTCAGTTTAAGAAAACTTCCTGAAACTCCTTTTAAAGTCTGAAATCTTTCATGCACAGACCAAACTGCACTGTTTTTCTTGTAATTGTTCTTCTTTTTGAGGTCCTGATGCAACCTGTAATGTGTAATTTTACAAAACTACGATATGAAGTAAAGTAGAATTTTTGGAGTTTGAATTATCATTAAAGCTTAATTTGTTTGATTCTTAACGTATAAAAATATGATCAAAAATAACAGGAAGCTGAGTATAAACTTTTTACATGTACTGGGGCACTTTATTTTATGGTCCGAGTATCAAATGACCCTCCAACAGCAGCAACCATGCCCTCATTATGGCAAAGATTCCATGGTAGGGAAAAAAAAGGGTCTCCCTGTTGTCCCTGTTGGAAGTCCTTGCAAGGCGCCTGTGAAGCTAGCTCGCCACTTGTCTGTCCTCTCTCTGCAGATCATTAGCAGTCATGCTCCTGTCCTTTGAAGTCTGTGAGGTCTGCTGTGACTGTCAGAGCTATGCAAATCCACAGGACAACCCTGGCCACCTGTTCCCAGGAACATCTGTCCACAGGCCAGGGCTTTACTCTGGCACTGCTCAGCTGCCGGGCTCCGGTCTTTCCATTCTAATCCTCAGAGGGCCAGAGGATGGTGAAGAGGCTATTTTTAGGGGCTCTTTTTAGACTATTTTTGACTTGTTAATGCAGACCTTCTGCTCTCTTATGAACATTATGCTGTATATTTCAGGGCGGATGTCAACAAAGTTTGGTATTTGATCAATAAATTTGAAACACTGGAAATTTTATTACTGTCCTCTTCTATGCAAATAAAGCATAAAACCTAGTACATTTTCTAATGCCAATGACACACAGATAAGGGAAAAACCTTTTTGAATTTCATTTTTATTATATTTACTTCTATTGCTTTTTAGATTTCTTATAAGTCTTGGGTTATCAGAAACCACAATTTCCCTTGTAAGGTCCTTGAATCCCTGAACATACACATACAGTCCATGCCTAAAATACCTAAATGCATTCACTGGTGTATGATTATCTGGTGTTCAGTAGGTTCAGTAAGTAGTTAGCAGGACTTTAGTATTATGTGATTAGTTTAGAGTTGTAGTGTGATAATCTGATTGGTTCATGATCTCACTCAGTAGTCCCAATTAGTGTTTAGACTGTGAAATATTCGTTTATGTTAATGACTAGCACTATGTTCATTGAAAACAAGTCTTCATCTCATCTGTGCCCTCAGCGCCTTCATGTGGAGAACCGTAATGAGAACAATCCAGATTTCTGAGGGAGGTTCAGCTCCAGAATCATGACCATGGTCATTAAAAGATGCTTTATTCCTGCTGAAGATTTATTACAGCTGAAGCTTTGATAAGCATGCAGTCCACATTGGGGTTGCTTGTGTCTCTGAGGAGATAATCTTTCAGTCATGGTTGGGTGCCACCAAAGGCTAACCCAGAAGCTAACTGCATGCATACAAATGATATCTTATCAGTCCATCTATAACAGGATAACAGCTGAAACCTTCCCAAACTGAAAAAGTGGATGTACAAAATCAGATAATATGGTAATTGTTGAAGCAACATATGAACCCAAATCAAAAGCGAGCTATGGTATCCTCAGTTTGCCAAATGATAGTGTTGTGGAATATCTTCAAGTCAAAACTACTTCTTCAGGTTTTAAAATATCACTCAATATCACTTGGAATTGCTGGGTCAGCTACTGCACAAATGCGCAATGTAGAATCACCACAACAGGGTCGAATGATGAGTCAAGTTCAGCTGGGTCACGGTCCAATGATGGTTTATTGACAAAAAGTACAATTCACCATGCATGAGAGGTAGCCCGGGCTAAGTCTGAAAACATGCAAGAACTTTCCCTCCTTTTATACATCTTGGAGCTTGGGTCTACCCCGCCCCGGGCTCCTCCTTTCATTTTGTCACTTTGTACCCTGTGTTCCACAGTTGTACCTTTTTTACCATTTTTATCTGTGGAACACATCACCTGTGCTGATTTTTTAAAAACAAAGTCCAAACCCTGCCCACCAGCAGGTGGGCTTTTACAGCTGACATAGACAGAATACTCATGTATGTTACTCCTAAAAAGGTAAAACATAGATGGAATACTTGTGTAACTTACACACACAGGGTAATAAAAGGAAATAGGCCATGGATGGACCACTCATATGCATTGATCATATCGGGAACGCGAACATGTTATTCAACTTGTCCTTGTCAACATATGATAGCTCAACACACGTTCACCCCAATTTAAGTTAATCAATCCTCAACCTAATCTTGATCTTCACACTTGATCTTCACACTACAATAGTGAGGTCCTCATTTTGTACCAGTGATTTGCAGTTCGGTAACTCATTTATAAACTGGGAAATTTCAGTCTAATTACCGGCAAGAGTGGTCACCACCCATTAGGGTCAGATATTCCATTTCCATGAAATCGATTCCCTTCCCATACTCAAACTCAAAAAGGCACACTAAAAAGAAATGCTGACAGCCCATTCGTGGATTTACCCAAATGTGCTGAGAGACATGTGATTTCTTCAAAGTTCAGCACAGTTATTGTTAAAGCAGAACCAAGAATGCATTATTGAACAAAGGCAACAGCTCATACTTAAATGCTAATTCCTGTTTCCCATGCAGTGTATTTTAAAACTGGCACAATTAACAAAAGCATGTCCTTAGGGGGTCGTGTCGCAACTGACCCAAAAAGGCAGGGCACCAAATATCTAGCACACATTAACACAGGGAAATTGAATCCACGGAATAACATGGAAGTCTGTCAGAGTACATTCCGAGATATAAAACATGTGTAAAACAACGTAGGAACCAAACATCAATCGGCTGGATTGCTGGTTGTAGCGGGGCATCACGGGAGTGTATGCACAAAGTCCTGGGAAAGTTAGCAGCTGTGTAGCCTCTATCTCAGCATGGGCAGAGGGATCAGTAGAGTGTGTAAGAGTAGATGAGTTGTAGAGGAGACCTGCTGATCCAGGTGCTGAATGCCGCCTGGCACCCTGACAGCTCAAGGGAAAGAGGGTATAAAAGCTTTGATCTGTGCTCAGACCTTGTACACACACGTACACACACGCACAAACACGCCCCCCACCACACACACAAACACACACACACACACACACACACACACACACACACACACACCGCACTTCAGCTTGCGGGAAAACACGAGGCTACAAAGCAGACACATGCGGCGTCGTGCCATATTGTTTCCACCGGATCCGTGCGGCATTATCATGCCAGCCATTCACTGGTAATAGAGAAATTCCTGTTGGGCATTGTGTCAGGGTTTAGCGTTGAAGACCTTTCAACCGTCTTGCGCTGCTCTGATTTGAGATGGAGCGGATCAAAGCCCGGGCAGCACCGAAGTTAGACCCACATCTTGGAAACAGCAGACTCTTGTGTAATGAGCCAATTACAACACTGCTTCCCAGTGTATTGTCTCCTCTCTTACAGTTCACATCAGTGGAACAAAACAAAACAATACAAAACAAAAAAAAACACCACTGGCATCAGGCAAGCTTCGCCTCTGGCCTCATCTGTGCTGAATATGACTGTGAGTGTTGTTTTAATCTTGCAGCAATTTTCAAATGTCAGATTCATCTATTTCACATTTTTAGGAGATTGCAGGTTAAGTTGATTCCGACCGCATGTAATTTGATTCCCAGTTTAATTCTCAGTGTACATTATATTAACAATTAAGTCTTTCAAAGCTTGTCGGCTGATTGTAAAGCATGCCACGACTTGTTGCTGAATTATCGGGGGTTGCTTCCCTGAGGCCCACGGCTCACTAACAACATCACAGCTCTTGAGTGATGAAGCCGAGGCAAGGTCGCCGTTTTGCTCTGAAGTGTAATTGCAGACAAGCAAAAGTTTTTGATTTGAATCCTTACACCATTCGTTTGGTATGCCCACAGTTTTTTGTGTGTGTGTGTGTGTGTGTGTGTGGGGGGGGGGTCTTGGAAATGCATACAGCTGATGGTAGCGGTTAACATCGACTTTCTTCCAATCAATCGCCGAAAAAAGGGCCAACGGTGATTTGTCTGCGGCCGCTTTGCCTGTCAGAGATGTTTAACTTCCTTGCTCATAATGGCTCTTGTACTCTGGGTAAACAGCCATTACTACCCTGTTTGTTTGAAAGGAGTGTGGATCTGACCCGGCTTTTTAAATGACAAGCCATACCAGAGAGATGAGGGGAGCGAGGAAGGAAAAGAACGAGGGAGGATGGAGGAAGACCCAATTTATTTTAAATAATTGGCTCCACTTGAGCAAACACTCCTTGCTTGCCCAGTGGTCTTCTGAAACCAAGTCTATGCCAACAGCTAAAAAAAAAAAAAAAAAAAGAAGAAAGGAATAAAACTGCACATTTTAGTAATTCTGGAACATCACAACAATTCTCTCAAGAAATACTCCATTGAATAACATATAAAATCAAATTGTATATTGTAAATATAATATCAATCACAAGAGCAATGATAAAAAAAAAACTTAATATCATTATTGATAAAACAACAATGTTCCATGACTGGTGTTAACAATGTCAACATTCAGTAGGAAATGAAGATTAAATGTGTGCCATATGTGTGTGTGTGTGTGTGTGTGTGTGTGTGTGTGTGTGTGTGTGTGTGTGAAAGAGAGAGAGAGAGAAAGAGTGAACCTATGTTTCTGCAAATCTTTTGGTGATTTTGGTGTTTCCTTCACAATTTCAACAATTTCTTCCATCTCGACCATCTTCTCTCAGGAAGATGATGTCAGTGACCTTTGAACTTGGTTGTTTCCTGACTGTAACGCCGACATTAAACGATCCATTACACTAAATCATGCATGCTCCTTCCTTTAAAACTGAGCTCCTATCAACCCACTTTTTTATAAATCTTTTTGTGTTTTTATGTGTTTCATATGAGATGTTGGGATCTTTGTGGAGGTCTGGTGCCACCTTTCTCTGCCTGACAAAATCAAACAAACAAAGGAATCAACTGAACAACCATAAACCCAGGAATGCTGCATCGAGTGGAAAAAACACACACCTGGTGAAGCAACACACTACCAAAAGGGAAAGTCTGGCTCTTCCATTCAGCCTCACAGAGCTCTCCTCGTGCATGCGGCCCGGGGGGGTTTCATGGCCGGAGCGTGGCCCCCAGAGCTGGACTGTCCTGTACAGGAAAGAGGAAGCTCCCTGAAATAATAAGCCTCAGCATTTGATAAGTGGGATGTCCACGGGTCTCCTGACAGGCCGTGCAGGCCCGGAGCAGCAGGACAGTGGCCAAGAGATGCCTCAGAGGCGTCACAGACAGGTCATCCTGCCGAAGGTAGCCACTCAGTGTAAACACGTCTGCAGGAATATGAATAATGGTTTTCATTTGATCTCAGTGTTGCGCTCTTATAATCACAATTCCTTCCGAAATGCTTTTTTTCTCCTTTTCGATGGAGACTCAGGGGATACCTTGGAGTAACACACGAGAGGGAGGTTATTTGCTCAATAACAGCAGTCACAGCATCCAAATTCTCATTTTGAAGGTCATCTTCTTTCTGGAGAAGAATCACCAAACTCATCTCCACATTTCAACAGGCTGATGGAAACTCGGAATGATATTGACTGTTGAGAGTTCTCTCCATTTCATTTTTTGATTTCGTGTTGCGAAGCTTTGATTAAGGACTGATAGGCACCGAGTTCAAGGAGAGTTCATGCTTGACTTTAATCTGTTGAAAGTATCTACAAATGAGGATATTTTGGTTTGAAGATTTGGCCATTTGCAGATCAACAGATAATAGCAATATAGAGATTATCAGCACACACTCCCTTTTGATTTTAAATTATCTCCGTAGCTTCTTGCTCATGCATGGCGATGAGAGTCTGACTGAAAGAACGTTTAAACCAAACAGTTATCTTCTGTTCTCTGAGCATCTTAAATACTTCATCCAGGATTCAAGACCACTGATGAGTTAGCATAAATGACAATTGCGAACATGTGCTTAATGTTTGCGCGTCAAAGTCTGTGGGCATCATCCAGCATTGGGAAGTCCAAAAAGTCACGTAATGCAACAATAATCAGATCACAACTTCGCATGGAAGGGCACTTAAGTCATCATGTGGGCTTGGAGCCTCCATAACTACAAGGTACAGTAATGGCAACAGCCACCAAAGACACGGTAAACCGTATCGTAAATCTATTTCTTTCTCTCTTTCTGACTTTTAAGGTCAGGCCTCACAGAAAGTTCACTGTTCCTCACAGTCACATAAATATTAGCCAAACCAGATGTGCGCTACATCACCACGGTCACACACAGCTATAAATCTTGACTGCCTCCATATTGTCACTGTTGTCAATCAAAGCTGTGTCCTAAGTGGAGGCTTGATACAACCTTTCAGGTCCGCTTCGCAGGTTTTACTCCTCTCATTTGGTATGTAATCCACATTAACGGGCCCACTGCAGAGGTGGAAAAAGCTCTGAGAAAACTCTTCCTGAAGCACGTGAATGTCCAGAAAGTCAGTATTTTTCTTGGATGTAAAATCCCATGAATGTTCTTTTTTTTCATCCCCAGTTAAGTTGGTTTTAAAAACAAGACAGAGGAACACTTCATGGATTCTATGGGGAGTACAACTCATCAGAACAGATGTTATTAAAACAGGTAAAAGTGTCAGAGAGGAGGCTTCGGCCCCCACGTTTCCAGACACCAAAGGGGAAAAAAATAAAAGAGGAATGCAGGGACGGAGATGTGCTCGTAGTTCACGCAGCGGGGTCCGATGGAACCTGTTTATAGCTGCTGGATTCGTTCCACCGCCGTGGCTCTGCTCCGCCGCTGTCCTGTCTCCTTGTAGCACTTGGACCAATCAATTGTGGTCGACCATTTTCACTGCACGCGCTCTTCAATTCCAGCTTCAATGTTTCATCTGACCGGGGCACTCGCAGGTTTCAATAAAATACAGGAAAGGCGCATGTGAAGATTTCAGACTACTAAATCAAGGCTGCATATGAAGCAGATGGAAAAATTGGCTGCCTGATTATCAAGCATCATATATTAAAATGGTTTCATAAATGCTACCCTGGCATGAAATTATGCTGAAAAAAGTCGTCAAGAACCTTTTTTTTCTACTTAGCTCTGATTTGTTATGTCAGTGCTTTGTCAGAAACCTCACGTGTGTCTGAGGCATGATTGATGGTGTTTAGGCCCGTTGGGAAGTAAAGCGCTGTAGTTCAATGATACCACCCCATTCCGGATCCTGAATGTTGACAGAGGCTTGGTGCCAGAGTTCTGTCGACACCTCGGGACACGCTCGTCTCGCTCCTCAACAGGCCTCTGGGGCTGACATGCGCCATTTGTTTTGGTGAAATGGACCTTGGGGTGATGTCACGCTGTAGCCTCGTTAGACGGAATGAACCGCCATCCTTTCGTTGCTGTGGGTTGTCTTTGGTGAGAAGGATGAAAAGAGTTAAGAAAAGTGCTGAAATTATAAAAAAGCAACTGTACTTCACTTATATGCAAACATTCACTGAGGCATAAAGTATTCGCGTAAACTTGGACAGCATGAGTGAAAAGCTCAATCGACTCCCTCTAGTCGCTGACTGCTTTAAGAAATAACAGGCTCCTCCCACATTCTTTTTGACCACATCGAACAACAAATCTCTTTCCTTGTAAGTATTAAATGTTCTGTTTTTTGTAATTGATGATTAAAAGCTGAACTCTGCCACTCCAAATGAGACATCTGAAGGACACTGAGGCTCTTCTATTGCTGTCGGAGCTTGGTAACTCCTCGGTCACCTTTTCTTACGTCACTTTTTCATGTCTTGCACAAGCTACATCTCAACTCTTCCTGAGAGACATCGAGCCTTCTCCGTCCTCCCCTGTGAGGCTGCACCGCCCCCTCTTAAACCGGCAGTGATCTAATCAGACTAATGCTGACATTGGTGCGCGACTGTGGGTTTCATTGCCAACATATGCATTGTACGTCGGTTTCCTGCTGAAAACCACAACTCAACACTAGCTGCGACACACTCGGGGGGAGAACAGGGGACATCTGCAGCCTGCAGCCATTTCTTTTTCTAGATGCATATATTTCTGCATGTGTGGGGGCAGCAGCAAGGGACAGGGTGGGAGAAGTATACCTAACTCAACATCCTCAGGTACACAGTATTCAAATACATTCAAGGGCCATCAAAGCGTATTTCCAGGATGTCGGAGGGTGAAAAGAAAGAGAGAGGAGGCTGAAAACCTCCCTGGCTGCACAAAGAGAGAGCCTGACCTTAAAAAAGAGAGACTCGCCTTTCAAAGATGAAAGGGTGGCGGAGCTGAAGCCAAATGAGTTTGCAGGTATTCTCTGCCTTGCGGTCTGAAATGAGTCAGCTCGATGTTTGCAGCAGAGTCTAACGCAGTGTGGAGCAGAGGAGTTTGCCTCGAGTCATGTGTTTTAATTAAAACAGCTCGGTGAGCACTCTGTGCTCGCCTCTAGTGTCAGGCACAGAGTCTGGATTTCTCCTGTGTCCTTCCCTTCTGATCTCTGACAACAGAGACACGGCAGTAAACACACACACACACACACACACACACACACACACACACACACACACACACACACACACACATATGCATGAATGCAGTTTAATTTCTCATTTCCAAGTTCTAGGAACATGTCTACTGTTTTCATATTTTCTAATAAAAGGGTAATAATACGCTCTCCCCATCTGGATCCATTTGCCTCTCTGCTTCAGAGGTGCATGTGTCAGATGTTATTCCACCTCTGTGATGTTTAGGTGTAGTCACAGATGAAGGAAGGTCACTCTGCATACCTGGAATTTTCTTCTGTAATCAAAGCATTGGTTGTTGAAGGTCACCTAATGTGACAGAGATGAGAGTGCCACAACGTTCAGACAAACATCCATGAATTTCAGTTCACACGCATTCATGTGTGTTTTGTGCCCATGCTTCTAATTGGGCATCAGCCATTTGCTTGTGTCTCCTGGGAGAAGACACACTCAGCAGGGGAGACGTATCCCTGTGACAAGGCTGTCTGCCAGTCTGCTAACCTCATGATCGTTTCCAGAAGTCTAGTCACCCTCTGGACAGCACGCCTCTCCGTTCTAGAATAATGGCCAATTATAAAGAGGTAGTTTGTGGAAAAGATGCAGCCAGGAACTACATCTGCCTTCAAACAGCCCTCAGATCCAAACATATGCTTCCAGAAGAGGAAAAAAAATACCTTCAGAGATGAAGTGCATTCAAAAGAACCAAAAGTGCCTTCAAAGCATCATGTGACTGTTGAGAAATGCCTGAACCATGACTAATATGAGAACTGGGTTGGTTATTTTTTACAGCAAAAATTGTTTACCAGGGCAGAATTGAGAAATAGTTGATGAAAGCTTGTGGAGAGAAGTGACATATGGTGTGTTTATAATTCAATAGACTCCGTTTCTATCATTATTATTATTATTTTCATCTCCGTCTGGGTTTAGTCCAGCGGTTTTAAATCAAACGTGGCATTTCCCCATGAAACATTACAATGTGGCTCCACACCCACAACATGGAACTCGTTGCAACTTTTGGCCATATGATATTTATTTTTAAGCATTCACACACACACACGCACACACACACACACACATATATAACTATATATATATATATCATACAACAACAACTACTACAACAACTACTACTAGTAAAATAATAATTATAATAATCATAATAATTATAATAATAATATGCATAGTTTAGAGCAATATGTCCCCCATCTGCTGCCCCTATCACCCATAAAAAGTATGAATTATAAGTATATCTGATGTGTAATAAAACTACTTTTCTTATTCTGATTGAATGTAGACTATGCTAAAGCCACAAGTGCTCACCAGATGTTTGTCTCGTCCTTTGATATATTTACAGATATTTGACATCTGATATAGGGTGGCACGATCATGCTGTGGTTAGCGCCATCGTCTCACAGCACAAAGGTTTCTCTGGCTACTCCTGTTTCCTCCAATGATCCAAAAAACACCCACATTAGGTAGATTGGCTCTAAATTACCCCTGGTTGTCTGCGACAGGAGACCCAGAGTCCAGAGTGTATTCCCACTCTCAAAAAAGGAAATGCTTCCATTTCACTTTCAAATGTTCGTCTCGTGCAACTGAATATCACGTCATTAAAATTAGCAGTAATGTGTGACGTGAACGCACATCGCTGACAGATTCAAACAACTTTAGTTGATTAGCCGCTGTGCTAAGAAAATAAGTGGACATGCTGCATATCTGGTGTCAGATGGACATGCCGTTGTCACCACAGCTGCTTCCTCTTATGTCTAATGCAACGCAGGTGGCGACTCCATCTTCTGGCTGTCACAGAGTTACTTATCTGTCCATCTGAGAGGATTTTTCAAAGTTAATTTACCTTTAACACGTGTTTTAAGTTGTGTGGCCTTGTTATGTTTATGTTTGTTTTTTCCTTTTCTGGGTTGGGCTGCATATATTGATGCTACAGAATCGTATTGTGATATCAATGTCATCCCACTTGGTTCTGTCATGTGAAGTCATCACATCCAGCTGGATGCTTCAGAGAACCCCAAAATATTTTTCCATGTTTAAGATGGAACCTTTCCACCAAATAATTTCTGCAATTTGCTCCCTGTACACCGGTCTCTGTTCCCCCACAAATTTGAACAAATTTGGAGTCTGCTTTAATCTCCTGATTAGGTTTTGTTGTGATAGCGGATACGTGGGGAGCACGGTGATTGATTGACTCGCTTGATTCGGCCGCGAGAATCCAAACAGTCCCGTTTCCACCGGTGATGTCACAGCATCGACGCCAGGTGCAGAGGCCACGGAGTGCATCGCTGAGGCCTGCCGTAATTCAGCGCGCACACCGCAGCCCTGCACCGTGGCTCCGTGGGCTCCTTTAGTTTTTGTTAACGGCATTAACCCGAATTCCACGCGATCATGTGTTTTGAATTGAGACAGTTCAGATTTCAATGATCCAATTGTGCCTGCACCTTTCATTGAGGATTTTGGTTCCTCTCGTTATGAAAATAATGGGCCGTCAAGTGTTCAAATTTTTTGAAATGGAGCAACAGGACCTGGGGGCAAACTCAAACATCCATCTTAGCGTACATGTGTTACCCCGGTCCTTTGATGATTTTCCACAGCTATTGCTGCGTCAATACAGGAACTCTAAAAACAAAACATCAGCTAATGCGGACGGCATCCTGTTTTCCCTCTGTGGTGCCGAGATCCTGCTTCTAAGTTTCAGGTTGCTGTTTTGGATTTGCTACACAGGGACACATTCGGCCAATTTTACAAAGCCTACATTTGTTTTTAACAAATTTCCAAGAAACTAACCTTGGCCGGCTAGATGGAGTCACCGATGGTGTGAGAGACACGTAAAGTGATACATTCAGTCAGTTGTCGCAAACGTGAAAATTCAAGTTTATGGAATGTAAGTGGAACTTTGCATATTGCATCATTAAAGCTGAAGAAATCAACAATGACAAAGAAACAAAAAGGTTCCTCAGACATGAAACTTCAGTGTCTGTTAATAGTCCAAGCAAGTGAATGCTAAAGTGAACACCCAAATCTCAGCTTTTTGATGACTGTAGATTGTGTACACAATGGAGGAAATGTCTGCAACAGTGAGCCGAATCTGTTTGCCTTTGTATGTGAGAAAATGCTGCCCAAATGTTCAGAAGGTCAAGTGTGGCTGGTATCAGTACAGACATCATCGCTAACTACTGTTGGGGGAATTGTTTACCTCTAAAATGTCGTTGCTGTACATCTGGGCTATGTAACACTGCCCAGCACTGAATCAAAGCAGCTCTGGCCTGCCAGGCCGTGCCACGTGTAATCTCCACACTGCCGCGGCTCAATCGATCAGAGCTCCAGCCGGCCGACCTTCTGAAAGGATAAACGATTTCAAATCTTGCTGAAGCCATCGCTGTAAATCTCAGCCTTTAATTTAACAAAGTGTGTTCCGAGAGAGAGGCACTTGAACCACTTTGGCTCTACGGGACAGAAGTCACAATGCGGGTCCTTGGCCATACTTTTCTTTCCAGCAACCTCGCCATGCACTGTTTTTTTTTTCTGATTCAGACTAGTTCACTCCCAGTGACATACCAGATGAGCCCACTCATCAAGCCCCCCCAGCTACCTGGACTCTGTCCCTCCTTCTTGGTATGTAAACTACAGACGGTTCAAAGGTTTATGTCTTTGTTTTACACGCTTATGATTCACTTCCTTTTTATTGAGCAGCGCTGCTGGGGCAGGCCGAGGGAAAACAAGAAGGATGAGGTGTGCTCCAGCGTTTGTGCCACCTCATAGGGTCTAATCGAGGCCAGTAGTCATCCCTCCTGACGAGTTCCCACTTCATTTCCACTGTTCTTTCTTTCACTTTGTAATCGCAAGTAAAACCTTTCAAAGTCCATGTCTGGTTAACTTCACTCTGGTTCCTTTCACCGGGTGCATTCTTTGGTGTTTTGTCAGTTTTGAATAAGGATTTAGGATTTTTTTTTACCAGAGTCAAAGACCAAACTACGTATAAAAAGTGGGATCAACCTTTGTCTATTGACACTGCGACATCAGATGGACAAACTAACTGCTCCCACATGTTGGGGGTTTGTACTGGAGTGAGGCGCACATGTGGCTTCACAAATGACAGCGTTGGAGAGCCTTTCTGTAATGGAAACAGATGTAGTTTCCCTCTGATGGTCAGGTGTGGAGCAATGCTCCTCTATTTAGAGATGTTTTACACCAAATGGGGCCTGCCTCTGAAGGACACCTCATCGTTGCGGTGTCCCCGGGATTTGTTTGGCGCTTGCCATCTGTTATTACAAATTGAGACCTCTGAGATGTAGCAGGCCTCGGACACTGGGGTATTTTGATCCTTACTTCTCTTACCCTGCCAAAAGAAAAAGAAAAAAATTCATCATCACTGAATTTATTATGGCATCTGTGACACTGGGCCTGGCTGCAGTCAGTGGTTTGTAAATTACGTTGCCTGTTTCTTGTCTCCTTTAGCTAACCACAACAGTGGAGCGTAGCAGCAAACTGAAGTTGCTGTATTTCTATGAGATGAGACCCGCTAATTGTAAATACCACCAGAATCTTTGGCCCTTTCGTCACTTTTTAGGTAAACCACGGTGGTGTGAGGCGGACCCACGTCTCCACGTGCGTCAGCCGCACTCGTGGGGGGTTTGGTCAGACCTGTGGATCCCTCTCAGCCATTTTCATCTGTTTGATTTGGATATCACAGGAACTGTGACCTCATCCCCTCCGACTCCTTTGGGGTTGTCCAGGTCAGAGTCTAGAATTTAGCTGTGTCAGCAAAAGAGATGTGATGAACAAATGTTCATGTTTCTGCAACGTAAGCACATTTGTTAATCAAAATATCACAAAACCTTAAATGGAAATATTCTTGGGATATGGCTGGTTTGTCATAATCTTCTTTTTAAGCATGAATACTTCCAAGACAGGTGATGCTGCCCAAAATAATTTTTTATAAAAATAATAAATAAAATAGAATAAATAAATTTAAAAAAAGTTATTATTAAAAAATGCTATTTCTAAAATGAGTTACTGCAGTGCCGGAGGCAAAACAGAAACTTTAAAGACTCAAAACAGAACATTTTCTTGCTTTATTTCGTATTTATATTGTGCCTGTGCCAATTACTGTCTCATGCCACTTTATATATGCCACAGTGGGTCTAGACCAAATTAGGTATGGTTCTAATATTTTACAAATGTTCCCCAGTGAGCACTCACTTGGCAGAAGCGGTGGGCCAAAAGACGTAGGAGGCCGAAAATGCCCCCTGGGCCGAGCCGTCTGCGGTGACGTGTTGTAGTGAGCCAAAAGTTCATTTAAAAAATCCATTAATAAACTTGTTATGGCTTCTTTCCCTCACACCATCATTTCCTCCCTCAGCTGGTACAGTGCACAATAGCAAGCTTGTGTACTGGTGTTATTCAGATGCAGAGAGATGCATCAGAGTGGTAAATTGTCTTCAGCAATGTTAATCCTAAACTAGTAAAAGCAGGTACAATAATAGTCAAAAAATGACTTATGAAGTGTGATTTCCGGGAGGTGCGTAATCCTAATCCTGCTGTTATTGTGAGATGTGTCTGTGAAGGAACCGCAGAAACTGGGAATTTAACCTCTAGAGCTCAGCACGTGCATCTCGAAATGAAGCTTAATCGTAAAATCAAAATCCGATCCTTCCGGAATGTCGTACCCACAAGCGCTTGACGTACTAAATATAAGTGTAACTTACCAGAGCATTGGTTAAAAAAAACAAAAAAAAAAAAAAAACAGTCGTGGGCTATAAAAGCATAATAAAAGGCATAGTGTCATCCTTAAGAATAAAAGTACAGGCTGTGTTTCATAATGGATGTTGGGGAATCATAGTACAAATGTGGAGACCCAGAATACACTTTGGGGCCCATTAGTGGCTCAGCTGAGGTATCTGGTGTCTCCTCCGTTTAGAAGGATCTGTGTGCGGTTATTCACACATACTTACAGAAAACACAACCCAAACGTTTTAAAGACCCAGGTGGACTCCGTCAAAAATACAATTTCTACAGACAGGTCACATATACTTGAGCTAAATGTGAACTAGATAATCTTTGAAATGAGCACAAAGAAACACAAAATACAGAATGTTATTGAGAGGCATGAGGCAGGGACCTTTTTTTTTTTGTAGGGAGCAGTATAGGAAATGGAGAAAAAATATGATTTTGATTAGTTCTGACATGTAATGATTGAGTAAGGCAGCCATATTTGAAGGAATGTGTTGAGGCTGTTGAAACACCATAGATCCATACTGTGTTGGGTGTGACGAATGTACAGTGTCTTCTTCAGAAGTGCATATAATGTATCTTTGTATTAAGGCCATCTTAATGTTCTGCTTTGTTAGAACAGAGTTCTGGAAACCAGTTCCCACTGCTTGTTCTTTGGTTTTACTTACACTTTAGTGTCACAGTGGACTTATAACCAGAAGCTCATAAAACTAGCACAAAAACTGGGTTTGTGTCATGTATCTAAGGGGGCCTGTTTGAGGTTCAAGGCAATCAATATTCCCTCTGACACCCTGACTGGTTCCAGACCCCTCCCATCACCGCCGCAGCCTCCAAGTCTCACACCAGTAACAACACATTCCTTCTGCGTGTGATCTTCACCCCGGCGAGCAGCGTTAATATTTAAAGTGCTGGACTGGTTGCCTGGCTTTCCTTTAGCAAATAAGAGAAAACCCGAGGCTGTGCAGTGACATCTCTACATTAGTATCTGCAGGATGTCAGTGCTAATGCAGGCTAACGATGTATGGTTCTTGAAAACTTTTGTAGTATCATTTGTGAATTTGGAAATGGTAGCCCCGATATACATTAACACGAGAGCGTCAAATAAAATGATCGGTATGAAGGACATCAAGACAGAACCTTTACTTTATTTTTTTTAAGTCCATGCAAGTCCAGAAAGTTTGAAAAGAACCTATCTTCGTCCAAATTCACCCCAGGTTATATTCTGTCAGAGACCAGAGCCCTTTCGCTGGGGTAAAAATGGTAGCTCAAAAGGCGAACAGCATCTACATTCAAATGTTGAGACACCCTGGAGAGGGTACGGTTTGTTTATATTCCAACTACATACTGTATGCTTATTGCAAAATCGAACTTTATTATAGTGCTATTACTTATGTTGAGGATTATAGGTTTAACTCATCAGATTTCACAGCAGATCAGATCTGTGCGTGTGATTGAGACACATCTGAAACCAAAACACCGACTTGTCAGTTACAGAAACCCCGTCGGGACATGAGAGCATGTCTGTTTTTCTTGATGATTATCATCCTGCAGTTACACATTTGGAATAATATTTTCAAATAAAACTTTCAGGAAATTGCTTACAGGCAATTCTCGACCGGCTCTGCTGGGGCTTTCGATTTATAGAAGCTATTTATCAGGGGTCTGATCTCACCTCAAAAACCTCAGTGTCTACCAGAGACACACAGAGAAATCTGCAAAGGTACACATGCACATAAACACCGTCTGTGTTAATTCTGTGTGCACTCCCAGGGGATCCAGGCACATTCTGTGCACCTGAGTAATGCTTCTTTCCAAGAAAGATGTTATTATGATGATGTGAACGTAAGTGTAGATTCTTCCTGACTGTTTCCATGCAGTCTGAAAGATGCATGGAAATCACCGACATTAAAGGCATTAAGCTATATTTGCTCTAAAGCCCCTTTTACAAATGCTGTCCAGAGGAGCTCAGGAGGAACAGATCAGGAGTTTCCACATCTGTCCATTCACACGTGGAGCCAATGGCAGGAGAATGTCTGCCTCAGATGTGTTTGCACATGTTGGAGATAGTCCAGATGGGCCATCAGTTCATATGTAGCATTACCCTTTACAGTCAGAAGCTCTCGGATTGCTTCATGTTTGCTGGAAAAGATCTTGTTTCACTGTGTAAAAAGCACCGTCTTCTGCTTTCATTCTTCTTCTCCTTTTCTTCTCTACTTCTTCTGCTTAGATGAGCAGAGGTTCTGCTCTACTCACACATCGATGTTGATCACCTCAGTAGTAGTTTGAGCTCTCATCACTCACAGTGCCTAAACGTGCGCAGTTTGAAACAAAAATATGACGTAAAGGAGCATATTTTCACAACCTTAATCACGCGTGCACCCATTCATGACACCTTTCATTCAACTGCAAAATGGAACAGCTCACAAATCAAATGTGGCGGGCCATTTTTCCACGACAGGGAAGGTGCACGTTCATTAAGGTGTATTTATTTAGCTGGAAGTCTTTATAATCCTGCAGAAATCATTCTGCTCCAACTGCCCATTTTCATTCCAAACCCAGTATTTCTTTCTAAAAGAAGGAAACTTGAATGGAATCTGAACACTGTGAGGTCTTTAGACACCGGCACATTCCTAACAGGGAGGAAAAAGGAGATTAGTTTGTCTCTGAGCTCCGAAGAGTGGAACGATGTTGTGGGCATGCACCGTAGATATGTGAGTATAGAGCTGCGTACAGAGGGGGATCAGACACATCTGTGCCAACCTTTACATGAAGCTGTGGCGACTTGAGGAAACACCTGGAATCATTTAGAGTGGATTCTGCTGTTTGTGCGACGCAGCCCAGAGGAGGCTGCAAGAGGACAGCTGGTGTCTCTGGTCAGGGGTACATGGTACAACGGTACATGACGGAGAGCGTAAAGGGACAGTAGGGTAATCAGGGAGAAGGGGAAACTATGAGGCGAGCGCATGCATCTCACTAGAATGGCCTTAAAAGAGAATTTCCTCAATTGCAATAATGGGAATAAGTGGCAAAAGGCACACCCACATTCACTTTCACTTAGCCTTGAACTCTCAACTCACATCCTTCCCTGGGTAATATCGTTCGGGCAGTATCCTTCTGGGGAGCTGCGTCGCTGGAAATGGATCTGCCCGTTTTATGTATCCGAGGAATCTGCTTATCTGATGTCGGCTTCCTGAAATCCTGCCAGCACACAGGCCTGAAGTCCTCCGGCTTCCCTCTGAAAATCACCACGAGGTCTCACGGGTGGGTGAGAGAGGAAGCCGAAAAGGAAGGAGAGTAGATGTGAGGAGAGGAAGGGAAAGAAAGCAATACTGACGGGGGACGATGTGAAGTTAATAGTCGACGCTGAAGTAAAAACAAAATACCGTGTTGTGTTCGCGTCGGAGTTTGCTTTCCTGAGATGAGTCTGAGCCCCGAGACAGCAAACAAAAGACATCATATAAAAAATAAACATCCTGTATCTCCTTTCTTTCCTCGGCTGCTTCTGTCTGACTCCCAGTCTCCTCAACCCCGACGATGCGCTACTTCAACTTTGTTTAATGTTATTAAAGTTCCAGCCACAGCCTCCCTTCCAATGAAAATAAAACAACAGTACCTCCCAGGCCTGCAGAAACCTCACAGCTGGACGACAAGGAACTCAAAACTGGGGTTCTGTCACAGCTCTCCCATAGTTAGCCCCCTTCTTTAAGGATACCAGATACATGCTATTGTGGAATTAGGCTTCACTTTACAGAAGTCAGACACTCTAACCACAGTTAAATATTTTATTTTTAGCATTGTGGATTTAAGGGTCATATTTCTACATTTATGTTGTAACTTAAGGATTAGCCATGTAGAAAAAACCTGAAGAGACGGCTCTCAGTAAGTCCGCCAAAAATAGAATGCTGCTTCATATTTGAAGTGCTAATTTCTAAATATGTCTACGACAAAGACAGAGGAACCGGACCTGACCGGAACCTCCCTTTTTTTGTTGCTCACAGCAACTGTAGTCTCAGACACTCTCAGGAGATCAGATTCATTTAATTTAATAAGGGAATACGTATTTATGCAGCCAAGTCAAATCAAATTTTACAAACTGGACCTCAAAAAGCTGCTAACATGGCTAGAAATGAGCACTGAATATGTATGGTTTTGCCACCCAGTAATATTGAAAAGCATCAATCTTCTTCAGAGGCAGATGTCAGTGGATCATCAGTGGAATAAGCTGAACCAGAAGACCCATCAAGTGCAATTAAAGAGACTCAATATCCCATAAATCACCACATTACTCAGCATGTTTGATTCGGAAAAAACTTGGCATGTCTTTGCAATTCGCATGTAATTTACTCCCAAAAATAGAGTTTTGATTTGGAATGTGAGCAAATCATCTTTATAATAGAGAGATGGTCAACAGGAAATGCTTAAGTAAGTTAGAGTTGAATTCTGTCACTTTGTGCACTAATAAAAATGCCTTAATTACAGTAAACACGCATCAATCTGCTTACAAACGATGAGAAATTTAATGCGTGAGCCGTCGGCTTGTTGCTGCATGTGTTGCCATGGCAACGGGAACACCTCAACATCCTGTGGAGACCTAATTACAAGACAACCGTGCAGTCACCAGCAGGCGACCATTAGCGCTCGAGAGTGCCCCAGCACGAGGGCCGCAGCTAACCAGCTCGCCGGCGCTCTGCGCACAAGGCTGCGCACGCTGCAACACACGACACGCACGCAGACCGCAGGAGCTCAGCTCACGCAGGCAGACGGTACTCGGCAACGTTCCAAGAGAGAAACCAAATCGGCGGAATGGTGGGAGAGCAGTGAATGGCCGGTTGATTTCAGCATGTGTGTTCATTTCCTGACCATCAATCCCACAGTCCATTTGGCTCAGGGTGCACCGGTGATACTAACCATGCGACTGGAGGAAACCCAGCATCCTGACAATTACCATCCGAAGGGGAATTACAAAGAAAAGCCAATGATTAGCTGTCATGCTCTTTCTAATTCCACAAACAGATTGGGAATTGTTGCTTCCAGCCAGCAGATCAAACATGCATTTAGCCTTTTTGTGTTTTTTTGTTTTGTTTTAATAAAAAAAAGTTGCGCAAATTAAAACTCTAGAAGGCTGTTGACTTCAAACGCCATAAATCAATTATGGAAAAATCAAAAACGGGTTATTTTCTATGAAAAAAAGAGCTGAAGCAGACTCGGTTTACAAATTGAATTAATCCTCGTTAATAATTGTTTGCTTTTGTTTCTGCGTGATGTTCTGCTCAGCTGCAATCATCCTCATACATGGGCCGTGCAGATAAACAGTCCTCCAAAGACAAAACGGCTTTTTGTTTTAAGTCCCTTGTGCATCGTCCCATTTTTATGCTTAATTTAATTATCAAGACATTTGAACATTTAACTTGAACTTTTTTTTGAAACAAGGAGAGCGCACAACTGCAGCGCCGTTGACTGCTGCAGCTTCAGGACCGATCCTTCCATCAGAGAATGTTTCTTGTCTTATATTGTATTCTCTGTTTGGAAACAAGGGCTGATTTTCTCCCTTCTGCTGTTTTTTTTTTGGGGTGTGAAGAAATGGAACAACAAGGCCAAAGTGACAAATGGAGTTAGAAGTAAGGAAGTTGTGCTTTGGTAGTAAATTCAAATGAGCAGTAATGGTATCATTGCTGTTAAAATCGTTGCTTTACGCTCTCATTTTTCTTTTACAAGATATTTACCTTCACCACTGTTAAGGATTCCCCTGTTGGCTAATTTCCCCCATCACGTACTGGTTGTGATGAACGTTGGCCACTGTGAGGATGACACTGATGATGCTGCATTCCTATAAGCCAGATGGCGTGATCCCAACAGAGTGTTTACCGGCAATTTCAAATTATAGCCTTTTCCAACACCCTTGTCCAGTTCCAGGGTCCTGATAATCACCCCGAACTGCTCATGAGTGCCGACCTTCATTAATCAGGTCAATATTTATTTTTTAGCTTCAAAACCAAAACAGCACAGATGTAATAAGGACTGTATCTAAGAGGAGATTATTATTCCCACTGCTAGTGCAGAAGTTATAGATCCTATTCTGTGACTTTGTTCATAATCCTCCTTCATGTGTTGAGTTTAAATGACAAGAAAAGGTGAATATTAAGTAGAAAAGAATAAAAAGAATCCCAATGAGACACAAGGTGGATTTTAAGCTGTTGTCTGTGAATATTAATATAATATAACATTGTCTCCAACATGTAGTTTGGTGACTGTTGCTCTGGTTTCAACAAACCCATCGTATCTGAGATTGTTATTTTGGGGAAATTTCCAACGGCTTTGTGTGACGCAATCGTGGAAAACCTCTGTTGACTCATGGGGTTAAAAATCAGCCTCGAGTCTCCATGCAAATGGTAGGTTAGTGAAGCCAAATAACAACATCACTATCTTCTAAAGCACCAGCCACTTACCCCAATGCTGCTACATGTTGGGAGCCTTCTGCGCCTTTCTTCTGCCATTTGCACTACCGTTCGGTTATTTGCACTACCGTTCGTTTTTTTTTTTACTGTGTTATACTGTAAATAGGTTTTTTATACTTTTATACTTTATACTTTTATACTAGTATTCTGTATTTATGACTTGTAACTGGAGCTGCACCACAATTTCGTTGTGCCACACAATGACAATAAAGCATTCAATTCAATTCAATTCAATTCTACTGGAGGAGAGGCAGGACTAAACCCTGAATTGGTCACCACTCCATCACAGGACACACACACACACACACACACACACACACACACACACACACACCCAAAGGGAAACTCTCCATAGAGTTTACCTACAGTAATCCAAGAGTAGGTTTCTGTACCTCAGAGTTCTCTGGGGTCTCCTTTGAGGTAAAACAAAAGATGGGTGTGGTTCCATTTACCCACAAGGCTAAAAATCTGTAATTGTCTACACTCACTGAAAACACACCATTAGTGTGCAAAACCTTGTTGTCGGCATTTGTGGTGATTTAAGCTGCTCTCTTAATCTACCCTGCTTATCTCACCCCTTTGATCAGCCTGGAGAACATAGCTTACAGTCCGGGTTCCTTTCCAACTTTAAAGGGCTTAACACGCCACAGTTTCTCTCCGTTTCTCTCAGGCTCATTACAGCAGTGTTTTCACAGTTGCCTCTCTTCAGAAGCTAATGACAGTTAAGTTTATTAAAGCAAAGCAGAGCAAATAAATAACTGGAATATCATTAACCTATCATCTAGTAGCCTAGTTAATAAAGTCCAAGGTTACATGGAAAAATGTTCTTCCCTGCCTTATTTTGTCCCAGCCTCAGTTATATGTTGTCATCTTTGCCTAAATAAACTGCTTTTCAAGTGGCTGAAGGGGCATATTTATTTATTTTTCTTTCCACCTTGTATTAAAAAGCAACTCGATCCTTATCTGTAATTAGCATAACTCCTGGGAATGGAGTAAATGCCGTGTTTATACTTTGGATTTAAGTGCTTACTAAAGGAAAATCTGTGTAGGCAAGTGCCATATTTATCTGTAGCTTCGCTGCTTCTCAAATTAACTCCAGGGTACATGAGTCACTCTAAAGAAAAAACTGAGAAAGAAGGGTTTTTTATGTTGTCTTTTTTTAGATCTTGCTCGAGAATTTTATTACTGCCGAAGCCACGATCCAAAATATCACAACACAATGCCATTAAAGTGAAACTTAATTTCCTAGTAAGCAGGATGTATATTTTCAATCAAACGTGTGCTTTAGTTTCTGCAAATTCTTCCTCTAACTATTTCAAAAGGTCTGAGAAACCAGCAGCAGGAGCTTATATTTGTGGTGTAAAAGTGTAAAATCAATTGAAAAATGGTTTCTATTATTAGTAAAACAACATGGTAATAGATATAAAAAATTTATTACCTCAGTCAGATAGCTACAGGGACCAAATTGAATTATTCCTTACGTTCATGCTATAGGTGCATGCAGCGCGGGATCTCACAGGATATAAATCTGTTCAATTCTTCTTTCAAATTTTAATTTCAGCAAAGTCAAGAGGACTTAGATTAATCATTACCGATAAGCCACAAGGGAAGTTCATGTAGCTAATAAGGCATGATTTCATGGCACAATCTCAGTTTTCACTCAAACCTTGCATAGG
Source organism: Lagocephalus sceleratus (assembly GCA_911728415.1). Taxonomy (NCBI): domain Eukaryota; kingdom Metazoa; phylum Chordata; class Actinopteri; order Tetraodontiformes; family Tetraodontidae; genus Lagocephalus; species Lagocephalus sceleratus. The sequence goes on along the minus strand of CAJVRN010000030.1, from coordinate 774,067 downwards.
TTAAACGTGTTAATTACATTGGGGACAAATGAAAATTAAAATAGTTTGCTCTTTAGGTCCGGAAGCTTTAAATCTAAAGGCAAATAGGAGATCTTTAAAGTGTGCGAGGAGTTGGTGTAGGACTTTTCTTTTTCTATTATTTTTAACCATCTTAGACAGATAATTTGCCATTGTTAATAAGGTTAAAATTGACTGGATTTATTACATAGTAAGATCAATGTCTTATTACATATTAAAAATTCTTACTCAAGAAAATTAGCTCTCAGCAATTTGCACTTTTTGTTCCTCACAGGTACGTTGAACATATCAGTCACTGCTGCCAGGTTTCCACTGGGCAGGTCTCATCTGTCTCAAGGTTAGAACTCTTCCTTTAACTGATGACCGCATGGCCTCTTTTCTGAGCATATCATTTCAGTAACTCATTGTTTCACCCTAATGGACCAATCAGATTGAACAAAAGAGCATCGTCTTCAAATAGCAGAAACAGCATGAAATCCTTAATGTCTACTCCTGCTTCACCAGGTTGATATGAAACTCAGTGATTACTAGATGGCAAGAGGGTGTAAAGCAGTTCAAATGACATCTAGTGGGTATTTTTTGTGAACTCTGGAACAAATTGCGCTTGAGTCATTTTCCAGAAAAGACGCTGAGTTGTCAGGACTGCCCACATTGACAACTTCCTGTTCGACCAGCCACACAACTGCACTAACAGTAGAGTCCTGCTGCTCCAGTCCCTGCCCTGGGTTTTTATGTCTCCTGGTAGTTACAGCTATGACTTCCAGATGCTTTCTCCAGCGTGTTTTTAGTAAAACGTAAAGTAAGCCTGATATTAGCAGCATGTTTTTCAATTCAGACCTCTGTACCAGCCTACAAGAACTATTTTATTTGCAAAACTAAATTTCTAGGAACATCCAGCCTGCCTCTATTCCAATGGATTAATCATCATTCCATTTCATGGAAATCCAGCACATATTCATTCTTGGCAATCATTTTCCCCCAAATATCCAAGCTATAATGCATATTGCTGTATAAAGAAAACAACCAGAACAGATTACAGTGATTTGTGTTTATCAGTAATCAAATCATGAATAGTTTTTTTATCCATTTCCGCTTTGTTCCAAACCAAGAATTTATTTGGAGATTTCCTCCACTTATTTCTCTCAGATATTTTTCCAGGCCTCCATATGGTGCTTCTTTGTCTGCGTCGACTCACTGAGCAGGCGGTGTGTATTTATTCATTTATTTTGGGGAATGGGGTGGAAAATAGTGTCTGTGGTAATTTAACCAGTTCAAAGAGGATCAATCTGAGGAGAGAAATCGCCAAGAAATAGCATTAAATTGTCTCATTGAGCATGATCCTTATCGTGGGGCGGTGTGTGTGTGGAGGAGGTTCTGGCCTGTGTTGTGCACAGTCACGAGAAATTCTTCGCCACAGGCTGCATCTGTGGAAACACAGCAGACGGACTTTGAACGCAAACAAAGTGACTTTGATGAAATGAGGCAATTCCGTTGGCCGCCTGTGCACGGACTTCAAATGATATTTAATTGCTGGAAGTGTGAGGAAGGTTGAGTTATTTATTAGCGCAGTAGAGTTCTTCCTCTCTGCATTCTTGTGCAGTTGACTTGAAGGACTGCCCGGAACCAGGCCAGAGACTCGCTGCTGTCAAGGAGCTACAGTTTCGAGAACTAAGGCGAAAGCCCCCCCCAAGAAACAAGCCTGAGTGACTGGGCAATTTAGTTTTTTCTTTCTCTTCGCTCCCAGAAACACCTCAACTGTCACTCCCTTATGCTAATATCCTGAGGAAGGGTACCTTTGTCCTCAGCAACATTTTAAGGAGGCGCACGTCATATTCGAGACGCATGTCGCTCAGTGGAGAGAGACAGGCGCCGAGCATTAGTCTGTGCCGTCAAGAACACAGCTGTCCTGATGCTACAAATCTGTCACGCGCTCTGTTTCTCATCTCAGCCAAATTTCCTCCCTGTCTCTCACTCCCAGCCAATTCCTCCTGCTAAACTCTTTTATTTTCTCTACTGCTGCCTTAATTTCCTTTCTCTAATTTTCCCTTCAATTCATCTCCTTCCAGGCTACGAGTTTCTGTGAAAGCAGCCAAGTCTTCATTTGCAGCAGCCTCTCTGCTCCTTCTTTAGGTGTGCTTTGTTGCTGGTGACTTGATGAGTGTTTACCTGCATCTGTGAAGTCAGTTGTGAAGGTTAATTCCATATTCAGGGAGCATTCACTTTCCCCAGGGAGGGGTGACAGGGGCATGAAGAGTTCCTGCTGCACAGTAAGATATTATCAGCTGTGCAGGTCATGTCAGTGATCCCTGGTGTTTTTTCTGGTTTGTCTGATCACTCTCTGATGGCAGGGTTATAAGCATAAACATGCCTCATAGCTACCTACAAAATAAAGTTTGATGATGAATGTCTTTGGTGCAGCTCAATCTTGCTCCATTAATCATGAAAAAACAATGTTTTCTTCATGTGAATCATCAAAGATGAAGTGGCTCAGGCACCTAATTAGGACACCTCCTGGATTATTCGCTACTGAGGTTTTCTGGGCATGTCCCACCCAGAGGAGACCCTGGGGAAGGCCTGGGACAGGCGGCAAGGACCATGTCTCACAGCTGGCCTGGGAGCACCTCTGGATCTCCTCCTATGAGCCGAAAGAAGTCACTAGGGAGGAAAGTGTGGGCCTCTCTGCATGGGCTACTGCCCCCACGACCCAACTCCAGATGTGTCAGAAGACGGATGAATGGAATCATTTTAGGCACACAAACCTGTGTTTACTTGCAGCTCTCTGTCTGTATGATAATACTGGATGCACATTTGTTTTGTGCGCGACATAAGACTGACTCACTGTTGGTGAAAAAAGCCTGAACGTCTGATTAATGAGGAACTTAATCAGTGGAACAACAAGACTCTTTTGGCTTTAGCTGCTTAACTGCAAGAGCAGTTGAAAATCAAACAGATCGTTATTCAAATCACAGTATAGATTTATGAATGTGCATTTAGAGACAAGCTTTTACCCTAAAACTGTAAAAACAAAGAAAAGAAACAAAAGCCTTGTTGTATTTAGGTGCTCCGTGTAGGATTTATACCTGATGAGAGTTACAGTTTTGGGCCAGTGTCATCAGTCTTTCAGTGCCCTTGGTGGGGAGCACTCACAACACTGTCAGCAGCGAGAGAGAGTATAAACTCAGTAGCATGAAATAAAAATTTATCATGTTAATTCAAGGACCTGGCAACGGCAGGGCTGCTGAAATGTCCCGGTTTTCAACTTGTGCTGTATATTCCAAACACTGCACTGCATGACTACACAGAGTTCTTTTGTTTGGCACTGGGCTTTGTGCTGAGCTTGTGCTGCGGGATGCACAATACCTAATCGATCTGAGCATGGTTTGAAAGTTCCCGATGAAAAACTGAATGTCTTTCCTGGAAAATCTGAAGTTGTGTGACAGAGCATCAATTTATGCTCCTCTGTTCAAAGAAAGGGGTCGGAAGAATGACCAGAGAACTGAATTCTTGAGGTATTACTCTCTTCCAGTTGAAGTCATATAATTGTCCACAGGCTAGTTTAGTTCTATTGGAAATTCCCCAACACTGTATTCTATATACGAGATTTGTCTTGTTTATGTTTGTAATGATTTCATGTAAGGTGTCATTTTAGCCTCCGTGTCTGCTTAACTTGTTCATATTGAGGTTTTGCTGATCACCCATTGGGCTGATTGGCCACTTAAGTAGAAAAACGTGTTCCAAAGGTTCTTGGTGAAAGTTCCTGTAGTGAGAGTACAACTTACAGGCACTGTTAAGATGTACTTACTCCCAACTCATGAAATAATAATGCATCTGGCGCCCCATGTGTCACACATCTGCTGGGAGGGGAACCAGTTCTCTGCAGGCTACGTTATACGGTTCGATCCAGAGCATTAGCAATTACAGCCTCAGAAATTCTCCACTAACCATGACATTATTAGAGGATAATGATGCATCATCGTTTGAAGACTTGGTGTGAGATCCTCAAACACATCATCACTGCAGATTGAGGCATAAGGCTACCTTTGATGTGAGCAACTTAGGTGCCCCCTGACCAGCATGACCAGTACCAGGAAAGTTGGAGAACATCAGTGAATGGCCACTCTGCTCTAACCACCATTTACCAGGGTAGAAGTGGCACTCAGGAGCAGCATTGGGTTTGGGCAGGAAAAAAAATGTAATGTCATTAGAATCCAGTAGAGGGCAGGTTTATTAAGTGTTAAATTACCATTACAGAGTACGGGTTGCCTTTACAGTAAACCATGCACTTTATAAAGTTTGGAATTTGGAAAATACAAGGTGTGAGAAGTAAAAGATTCATGTTTTTATTCCACAGCAGTCAAAATCTTATCTTTGATAGTTTGAATAACAGTAAACACAATAAAGGCTGTGGTGTAAGCATCAGGTAGAAATTCCACTTGCATATGTAACTGGAAGCATGACTTAGATATTAATGAGGGCTTTCAAGTTCCAACCATTGGGAGGTCTCAGTGCCATTGTAACAGGCCTGGCACAGGAACCATAGCCTGTGGGACACACTGGATGATAATATATGCTGAGTGACTGCTGCCCGCACTGACAAAGGGGCCTTTATTACCACCGGGCCAAAATCGGGATGCTGTATTTCCTTGTTTTGACCACAGTATGGCACTCTTCCAACTGCAGCACAACTCCATTTTTTTAACAACTCTGAGCTGGAACAGCTAGGAAAAGATTCCCTTTTTTATTAATCACTTCCTACCCCGACACTTGATCCATTCCCAACCACCTGGAATAACGGCACTGCTGTGGGATGCAAGAGGGTTGAGGAGCAATTCCTCAGAGACCAGAATGCAGCTTGACTGAACATCTCAGTTGGGTTGTTGGTGTCCCCAGTCAGCATTGAGACTGATATCAGCACTGCCATCTCATTACTCTCCAAGGGCTGTGGGAGGTCAGCGTTATCAAGTGGAGTGGTGCTATAAAATAAATTGAAAGCTACACAGAGGCAAATTTTGAAGGTGATGGACAGAGAGAGCCCCCACTGAGAACTGCAGCTCTTCTCTGAAACCCCCTAGCGAATCAGACTGAGACTTCAGAGCCAAACAGCTGGATTACCGGCTGGGGCTGCGATCGGAATTAAACATGAGCGACCCCACCGGCGCGGCGCGGCGGTCATCCGTCACTTTCTGCAGGTTGGAGACTCTACCTGCACACATCCAGTGTGCCTGTCAGAAATTGGAATAGACACACCTGAGCGCACAGAGGTTGTCTCAGAATTGCAGATGGAGGCCACGCGTGGGGGTGGGGGGGTCGGAGTAGAGCAGGCACCCACAGTATTGAAGGCCCAGAGCTGAGCTCCTCAGCCAGGAATTTCAGCCAGAATACTTTGAAATGTAGCAGCAAATATTAGGACTCACTCAAGGGTTTCTGGGACTTTTACTCCCAATTCATGTCATTGCTTTGATTAAAAAATGAGAGCAAATTATGAAAGTTACAGCAGAAGTGCACTTGTCATTGTCTTTTCTAAAGAAACAGAAGCTTTGAAAGACAGTCTCCACCCCCACCCCCCACTGGTCTATGTAGTTATTGGACACCTATCATACAATTGCAAGACCTGTCAGTAACTCTAATTCAAATAAAGTGAAAATTTTAATTTGCTTTTAACTTTTAACCATTTTAAATCATCAATCCTTCATCAAGCTTCGATTTTACTGCCAAAACATGTATTTAATCTCCAAAACTATTATCTTGCCTGCTTATTATTTGCCCAGAAACGCCACAACAGTGATATACTCCATTCTCCTTGCTTTTAGTGTCCTTCAGCGAACTGTGAGAGCCGCAATTTAAATCCATTTAGCCCCGGCAGAAAGGTGGAGAGCCGACTTAATTGAGGTCTCCCGCTAGATTTAAAAAAAAAAAAAAAAAAAAGAAAAGAGTAAATGTTTTTGTGCACAGCAGGTTATTTTAAGCACGGGTCAAATGGCTGAATGCACATTCCAGTAATGGACTATTACTGGAGATGAAGCCTGTTCCGTAATTGTGGGCTGCAAAAGCTGCACGCTTTTGTCGTTCCTTCAGAAATCTCAGTCTGTCCCTCCTCTCTTCATGATACAACAACGTTGTTTTATTGTGGAAATGTCTTCCATTTGGGCTGCGAGCTACAATAACCACATCAAGATTGTCTTTTTCTTTTCCTCAAACATTGTCACTCCTAAAGCACAAATCTCCACGTAATCTCTCTGAGGAACAGTACAGGCATGCTGTTACATATATAACACAAAGCCCCCTGCTCAGATTTTAAATTCTAACTTGGCCAGAACCAAACAAGTCTTTGGCTCACCTCTTCCATCACACACGATGCTCATCCATAAACCTTTTTTTATGACGAGTGCTATGGAATTGTCCCGTCTGGTCCAGATTACCAGGTGTTTCTCAAAAGTGCTATTTATTCAAAGTGTGCCCACCTGGACCCCTTTCCAACATATTGTGATGTATATGAGGTATGTCCGATTAGTCCTGTGACTTTGATTATGTTTTAATCAGTCCTTTTCTAATGCATCAACTTGTAAACCAACTCAGCTGCTGGCGCCTTAAATCTATTCTGGCATGAAACAGCCATTCCAGCTTCCAACTCCCCCACCGCCCCGGTCATACATGCAAACGCACACACGCACACACACACCTTTTCACGACTGCCAGTAAATGTTTAAATATGTTGTAGATTTGTTTGAAGGACTGTGTCACCGCCTGGCTAGCCAGCAGATGCCTTCAAGATAAGAACGCACCTTTTCCTCCAGATTTGCTGCGCCGGGGCAAAACTGGTCATTAGAACAGGAACGCAGCTTAACGATCGCAAACACTTTTCAGCCGGAGTCAGTTGGAAGGAGTTTATCTAGAAAAACATCCTCCATAAATTGCTGGATCCAACCCATAGCTGTGTGCCGTGAATGAGAGACGTCAGTTTTTCAACCGCGTTCTGACAACTTGACCTGTGGTATTATTGATAGTGATCCACCAGATAGTGGAGAAAATCTGCAGCTGCGTACACAAACCGTAGCCAGAGGATAAATGTCAGGCTTTTTGTGGATATTACTGAATACAGTGGATGAGAACGCTTGAGAACTTTGAAGAGTTGAAAACAAGTCTCTAAAAAGTCAAGTATGCTGCTCATGCTTTAAACGTCTGTTTGTATTGATATGTTACTGGTGGACACACTGACTTATCTGATGTTTGGATTCCATTCAGTGGGTGATAATCTGATACATTTCTGTTATTTGCATTGAGATCTTCCAGATTAAAGTGCACCTCTAACGTCAATCAATATCTAGGATAGATGACTCTTCCAGGGATCTCCTTTTTGTGCAGGCTGCAGAACTTGTATACTTCCACCTGCAGCCTCTCGTCAGACCCTAAATGCCATCTGCTTCATTACAGCCTCCTTTTGATAGCTGCCTCATTGTTAAGCTTTTATCCTGAAGGCTTCTAGTCCTCAGGAACATGTCAGTCTTTAGAGTAGGGCTTTAATGAAATCAATATTTTGACATTGTCCTCCCCATGTAGGTAATTTAAGACAGATGTAGATGATAATTGAGGAGGGGAGGGACCCGATTGACAGGTAATAGGATAATGCCTGTCCAAAGTGCCATTATCACACAGCTGTGACATGCTGAAAATGAAGTGTGGTGCTTCCTTTAAAGCCATGGAATTTACAAATTTTCCAGGCCACAGAGCCCTGCTCCTACACTCATCTGTAGCGCGAGCTAAATGTGCTGAATGAAACGATTTCAGGTTAAAGAAGTGTCTAAGGGCAGACCTGCCCTGAGGTGGTGCACAGCGGGAGACGTCCGATGTGATTACAGAATTACAAGGTCTAAGATAGTAATGCTGGGATTAATGTCCATATGGAGTAGTTTTAATTTTTTTTTTTTATTTAAAAAAGTGATGATTAAGAACCACTGCTGAAAAAGTTCTGCTGAAATCAGGATTGTGATTTGATTATTTAACAGTTTTGGGAATGGACCAGAAAATGTTTTTTGATGTTAAAAGAGTGCGAACAACATCCGTGCAAAAGCCCATACCCTTAAATGTAAGTCTGTGCAGGTGCCATAGAATGCAACGCATAGTACTGCTACTACTACTACTACTACTACTACTACTACTACTACTAATAATAATAATAATAATAATAATAATAATAATAATAACAAAGTTGTGTTTCTGCTGCAGATGCTGAAACTGCTCTCATTTATGCCTGGTGCACCGTTTTGGGAAAAAACTCCCGTCTAACTCCTTGACACTATTATTATTATTATTATTATTATTATTATTATTATTATTATTATTATTATTATTATTATTATTTTGTATTGGCTTTGTTTTTTTCATTTTTATTTCAAATAATTACTATTTTCTATCACTTATGGACGAACATTTTACTTGTTTTCTGCTGTTGTTGATCCTTGAAGTTTGTTAATCATTTTCTTAAAAGCTAGCTGACTACAGCTGCTCTTATCTGGCCTTCCCAGTATTCCAGTGTTGTGCTTAATGTTATTTCTGCATGGATGGTGCTTGCAGGGCTGCAGAGAGTTACATGGCAGACTGGTTTAGACTGTACATGCCAGTGTATGATGCACTTTCTCTTCTTTGAAACTTTTTCCTAGACTTCTTAGGAAATTATGAGATCCTTCTCCCTTTTAACAAAAGTCTATTTTTACTTTAGTCTGTGAACTTTAGAGTTGAGCTCACACTATAAGTGAAAATAAAAGCTTGACTGAGTGCTGCAGTTGAAGTTTCTTATAATTATCTACTGGTAAAGAGTCAACAAATAAGTAACTGAGAACATCCTGGTAGTCAGGCATGAAAGAGCTACACATTTCATCAAGTTCTGAGGCGACCTTGACTGGCTTTATTCCCTTGAGCACACGGATCCTTCAAGCAGACAACGTAACATTGGCTGTTTCCAATGGTCCCGTCTCAAACTGGCTCTTACCTGAACAGAGAGCACAAAATGTTTACAGCTCGACGACCAGAGGTCACACTCAGACTTTTAGTCATCGCCGCCTTACATGAAAGGCTCCTATCACCTCTCCTTATCCAGTGCATTTATGTCACAGAGTTGGTTAAACAGAAACGCAGCAAGGAGGTGCTGACCCTGACCTTTCACCTCTGTCATGTGTCAATGCGAGCCAATAACTAGGGTCCTTGTCACAGTCAGTGCTTGACCAGACATGAGTGCTGACTGACATGTTACTTAGTGTGTACGTCATACATGTGTAGATACTGACGCGGCATGATGCTGAAAAGTTAGTCCATGCTTTTGTTACTTCCAGGCTGGACTATTGTAATTCTCTACTATTAGGGTGCCCAAACAACTCTTTAAGAAGCCTCCAGGTGATCCAAAATGCTGCAGCCAGAGTTTTGACAGGTATTGACCAAAGAGATCACATAACTCCTGTACTGGCGTCTCTTCATTGGCTGCCCGTTAAATTCAGAATCATTTTTAAAACCCTCCTCTTGACCTACAAGGTCCTCAGAGGCCTAGCTCCATCCTACCTGGAGGAGCTAGTGATACCTTATCAGCCCAATAGACCGCTCCGCTCTCAGAACGCTGGTCTACTTGTGGTTCCCAGAGTCTTTGGGAGTAGATTGGGGGGCCGAGCATTTAGCTACCAGGCCCCTCTGCTATGGAACCAGCTCCCTGTCCAGGTACGGGAGGCTGACTCCATCTCTACTTTTAAGACCAGACTTAAAACTTACCTCTTTGATAAAGCTTATTGTTACTAACCTTGTAGTTCAGTTACTATCATAGACAGACTAATGATCACACTTAGGGGGTCGTCTAATCACTAGGTTAAGATACTAGTTATGCTGCTATAGGATCACTAGGTTAAGATACTAGTTATGCTGCTATAGGATCACTAGGTTAAGATACTAGTTATGCTGCTATAGGATCACAGGTTAAGAACAGTTATGCCAAGGATCACAGGTTAAGATACTAGTTATGCCTAAGGATCACCAGGTAAGAACAGTATGCTGCTATAGGATACAGGTTAAGATACTAGTTATGCTGCTATAGGATCACTAGGTTAAGATACTAGTTATGCTGCTATAGGATCACTAGGTTAAGATACTAGTTATGCTGCTATAGGCCGAGGCTGAGGGTCCAGAAACATGATCACCTGACAGGCCTCTGTCACCACACTGGTCATGGTTTGGTCTCCTCTCCTCTCCTACCTGTTCTACCCTCTACCTGTTCTACCCTCTACCTGTTGTATCCTCTACCTGTTCTACCCTCTACCTGTTCTACCCTCTACCTGTTCTATCCTCTACCTGTTCTACCCTCTACCTGTTCTACCCTCTACCTGTTCTATCCTCTACCTGTTCTACCCTCTACCTGTTCTATCCTCTACCTGTTCTACCCTCTACCTGTTCTACCCTCTACCTGTTCTGTCCTCTACCTGTTCTACCCTCTACCTGTTCTACCCTCTACCTGTTCTATCCTCTACCTGTGCTATCCTCTACCTGTTCTATCCTCTACCTGTTCTATCCTCTACCTGCTCTACCCTCTACCTGTTCTACCCTCTACCTGTTCTGTCCTCTACCTGTTCTACCCTCTACCTGTTCTACCCTCTACCTGTTCTACCCTCTACCTGTTCTGTCCTCTACCTGTTCTATCCTCTACCTGTTCTATCCTCTACCTGCTCTATCCTCTACCTGTCCTCCTCTCCTCTCTCTCTACCCATCTGTCCATCATCAGGAGGGTCCCCCTACATGAGCCTGGTCCTGCTCAAGGTTTCTTCTTGTTAAAGGGGAGTTTTTCCTTGCCGCTGTTGCTTGTCTGGGGTTAGGTCCTGGGATCCTGGAAAGGCCTTGAAACTATTTTTGATTGTAAAAGATGCTATATAAATAAAGATTGAATCGAATTGATTGAATTAAAGATTGAATATTATTTTCTGCATCCATAGATAATGACACATTCATTTTCATCAAAACGTGTTCAAACATGTTCATTCATTCCTTAATTTATTCATCGTGGGATGGAAAGAATCCACTCTAAGACCAAGAAACAGAGAAACCCTGAAATGGTTAAAACGTCTTTGCTTTCCAAATTACGTTCTGAAAAAATATGAGAATATCCAGTGTCGTTTGAAAATGGAAGAAGTACTGAGCCTTTTTACAGCATGCTGTATTTCCAATATGTAGGCTCAAAACAAATTGAGCATACAACATAAAAGCAAATGTTAATATCATCAGTGGGCCACAGATGTGGAAAAAAAAAAAAAAACAGGAAACAGATTTTTTTTCATATAAGCCCTCTACAAATCCAGTTTATGATGTGCTTGTGCCACATGATCCCATTTCGGACCAATGAACCATGTCCTTTGAGGTATTTGGAGTCTTTGTAAGAAGAAAACCAAAAGACCCTGATGGTTAATCAATTCTTAAAGAATTGGCTTTTTAATTCATTGTGGGTGTAAGTTCCGTGTGGCCATAGCAGAGAATGAGGGGGTACCCACATTAATACCCAGGAATGACTTTCTTCGGCTGGGAGAATAGACCCAGGCCTGTGAGCCAGAAGCATAATGCTGGGTAATTGGCTGAAATCAAAGGGATATATAGATTTTCATTACACGGTCTGCTTTTCTGGATGTAACAGGGTAGACTTACCTTTTTAGCTTATTAAAGAATGTTGAATTTCTGATGAAAATAATGGCTGAGCTGGAAAGTGGAAACACAATGAAAGAATTCTATCATAATTAAATGAATAAGTAGAAGTATTTAGTGTAGACTTAGATTTAAGTGGAGATGAGAGCAGGGCTTTGGCCCACTCTGATGTTCTTTGAGTCATACTTGAATAGTGGACGATTTATATTATGGCACATTATCCTGCTCCTAGGAATGGTGTTTCCATGAGGAATTAAAGGCTGCATGTTTGGTGACAGGACCCAAACGTTCCCAGTATGACTTTAAACTGTTGATAGGCACGCTTTATATTTTAGCTCAGTTTTCAGAGACTTTAATGATATGGTTGATCGCTGGATATACGTTTGCTAATCACATCAAATTGATTATTCTGGGCATATCATAGCATAAAAAATGTTCCCAGTGGGGCGCAGAGGTTCCTCTTTAGGGTCTAAAGAAGCTGTTGGAAGATTTAATGTTCAAAAGTGGACTTTAAACAAGCAGCAGTAACAGGCTTTACAATTAAACTGGAAAATATTCTCTAAATAAAGAGAAAAACATAAAAAAATGCCTTTGCATTTCTCATCCAATTCTTCCTCTCGTTAATAACGTGTGTGAGTCAGGCACCTTCCCAGTGCAAAAGTGAAATATCAGCAGAGCAGTGATGAAGTCATGGAGACGCATAACAGCAACAAGATCAAAGCCAATACTCAAAATGTTGAAGAAGAATGGTCAACTCAGGTCAACTGAACTTTATTTATATAGATGCTGGTAATTCAGGAATTCAGGACTGTATATGTATATCTCCAACTATGGTCAACTAAGGAGGACTAACTAAGGAGCTATGGTGAGAAATATGGTACCAGCACCGACACCATGATATATGTCCTTTGTTCTTAGTATGTTTGTGTGCATGGCTTAGAAGCTCATAAACATATAATTTCAGATACACTAAATAATCTAGTCTAGTTGTATAGTTATGTCATATATCACTAAATGGCTTTGGACGAGGCTCCAAATCTTATTTTTGGCATCATCTCCCATTATTCTGATTCCGGTTTTAGCTCTTTCTAATGTGTTCTTGTGCAACTCGGCTTCATCCACTGTTTTCTCTTGAGAACCAGTATTCTGTTACATCTCGTATCATCTGCTAAAAGCCTGACCTCACCCCAGAGTGCAGTAGGTTGGTTCCACACGAGGAAATAAAAACATAGCCTTATTTTCAAAAGACTCGTTCCTGGATTTAAGCTTCTTTCAACGGGACAATAAAACACTGTTTACATGCATGTAAGCACCCTCGTAAAAGCAAGGAAGATGCTTCAGTGAGAGGAAGACTGGGGCTTCAGCAGCCTGCAGACTCAAGTTGATGTAAAGGCTGGTGGATAAAAGCAGCTATTAAACATCTCATGTTTGTTCTGCGCATGAAAATGCGGTGCTGCAGTATCAGCCGACATCTACAAGTCTAATGAAGCCGTTTCGCTCTGACTAATCTGACTTGGAAATTGATAAATACAGTGCACAGGCACTATCGGTGAGGAACTCAGCTGTGGAGGTGCAAAATGTTTTCACGTAACTTTGTTGTAGTTTTCCTCCTTGTTTTGATGATATTGAATAAAAGAAATAACTGCACTGGATGCATTATTCCTCTGGTGTTGTTGCCCACCCTCCAGGTGCGAAGGCAGACAGAGAAGTGCAGAAAATAGCTCAGACGCATCATTTTTTTCCCCTGAATTTACAGTGTCTATGGATGAAAATCTAATTCAGCATGCAGACTACAAAGACAAAACCACTAGAAAGGTACTCGGAGGGCACAGAGAGTTCATTTCAACTCATCGCCCCCCTGCCATCACACACCCGCCTGGTGCTTTTCTGTTACTTTTCTAAGCCAGTTATAATTTGACGAATCCTGCTATTATTTGCAGCACGTTTGAAGAATTCCTCCACATGCCCGGGCCTTTCCTTATGTAACCGCTTTCTGACATTGTTTTATGACTCAGTCTGCACTGACAGCGTATCCCATAAATAACTGGCCTTAAGCCTGCGACTCCCTGGTGCTCCCCACCTTACATCACAGAGGAAAAAAAAAAAGTTTGCATTTATGTGGTTCTAAACTGGGCTGCGTTCAAAGGAGCTCTGAGGAAGGAGAGCGCGGGAGCTGCCGCCGTGTGCGGTATCATCACTGTGGTCGTAGGACATTCCTGGACACATCCAGAACTCTGTCGCCGGACTTTCTTGTGGTCCAATGCCACCGCCCACGAGTGTACTTTCTCTTGCTCTGATTGACCCTCGTGGTTTGGTTTCGAATGAAGTGCGGATGTCAGGAGCTAAAGGGCTCAGCTTGGCCCGCTATCACTTGGTTAAGTCATGATCATGTGCCTTTGATTAGGGTGCCATACATGAAGATTTGGCTCGGGCACCACTCTATGCTTGCGGCGCTTAATAATGAGCAGTAATTACCCCTACACCACCCTTCTAACCACTGTGTAATTTTCTGATTTATGGAGTTTAATAGCCGACCAAACAGAGAGCTTAAGAATGAAAATTTCCTCTGATGTTTGTTTTAAATGTCTCACAGAGGAAGTCGGCTGCCATTGAAAGCTTATAGTGATTTGGCTTAGACTTCCTACTTTTTTAATTACCACCACGGCAGCTCATCACTTCCCATATTTAGGATTTTCTGCAAAACATCATGACACATAGATAGCTAATTTGATATGAGAGTCAAGTATTTTCAGAGTGAAACATTCATCATTCATCGCCCAAAGATATTATGACACCTGGCACATTTGGAGTAATTGTCTTAAAAGTGAAAGGGTTTTTCCCCAGCTAATGATGGTTTGTTTGGGCATGTGTCAAACGACAATTGCACTCGGATGTGGAACACAACAAGCAAAGCAAGACCACCGGGAGATGGTGGTCGTGGGTCAGAGTTGAGCCTCTGAGTGGTCGCCATCCAAAAGCAAACAAGTGAACTGCAGGATACAAAACATGGCCATCAGGCCTTCAGGTCGATGGGGTTTGTTGTGAAACCACCGCTGACCCACACTCAGGAGGTTTACACGACACCTGAATAGCCCAGGAAAGAGACTTGTTTCATGCCGTCTCTGGTGCTAACTTGTTGTCGACATTTACTATTGTTGTTGCAGTCTGACAGGAAATGGCCCAGTACTAACAAGCTAAAACATTTCATCAACAAATCGATTAACCTCTCGTGTATACTGAGGCAAAGACAACAGTCCAATTAAATGGCTACAGCCTCCGCTTTAGTAAACCGTACATGGAAACACTGCTGTCTATGTTCTCAGTCACATGAAGAGACATTATCAATGTCTGAAATCACTATGAAATACACACATGTTCTGTACAACAAAGAAAAACAGATCTACATGACTTTGAATGTACTTTAAAGGATTCACTGCACATTTCCAATGAGTTAAATCGTTATGGTCCCAAAGGCTCGCCTTTCCACTCTGCTGCTTGTACTTGTGAATCTATTGATCTGGCAACAATGACTTTCTTTTTTTTTTTTTTTATCTTGGCACACGCCCGCAGAAAAATCCCCCCCGCCTGACAGCCTCTGCAGTGTCCCCCATTTATTTTTCTTCTTCTTGGCTTATAATTAACTTTCATTGGCACAAGAGGCTCATTAATACCTTGCGGGTTTTAAAGAGCCTAGACATTTTTTGGTATCAAAATTAAGGATAATAGTAATGATGGTAAAAACAGTCAGTGTAGCTCTGTTGTTACAGTAGAGAAAATGACACAACCCGAAGGAAGAACACTCAAATTCTAAACAAATGACACATATGAGGTGTTTGATGCAGAACAGAATTTATACATTTGTTAGACTTTTTTAATGAGTCCTATTCACGGTGCTTGGGACCAATTCATGCATGGAGCTTTAACAGGAATGCTCCAAGAAATACTTAAACTTTGGATACATCACATATATTTGACTTGCTCATTCGGGCAGATTCTTGTGTTTCACTTGTTCATTAGCAGGGTTTAGTACCTCCCAGAAGTCACAGTGCTAAGCTACTGTTTAAGTTAGCTTCTGTCTATAGCTGCTGACTGTCTCATGTCGTTGTGCTCACAGGAGAACCAACTTTTGGAGGCTCCTGTGAAGTAACAGCTGCAATATGAGCATATGATTGCTGAATAACTTGTGTTCTGCTCCAGCTCCACCAGTGCATTATTTCATTTTGTCACTCTTCTTCTTCTTTAAAATGCACATGTTGCACGTACCCACTGTGCAGTCGCATCATTTCCTCCTGTCCTTTCTGTCATCCCAGCCACACAGGAAAGTTGCACCACTGTGCCTCTTCTCCTCCGCCCCTTCTTTTTCTTCCCCTCTTCACTACCTCCATCTGTATTTCGATGCCTATGTCTTATTTATCCATTCCTCTCAGATAAGGTCTCAGGAGATCAGAGACATCTGCTGTGTGCACTTTGAAGATGCATCGTGTTGCTCAATTACGTGCAGGGCCAAGGTCTTGTTTGCATTCAGCGGTATTGGGAGTGCATGGCTAACAGGTGGTGGGAGACTACATGCACGCTGTCTGATAAATAAAATATTTTATGTAAATGCCGCCCAGGAGAGGGAGAGATGGGACTGCTGATACGTTAGTTTGTTTTGCATTCACATCAGAAATAAGCTCAAGAAGGTGGACATGAGAGACATATCCATGGATGAACAATAATTTATTTAAATATATACACACCTATATGAATATCTACTGAAACGTACTTATTTGGCAAAATTAGTTCAAATGTTGAGGGAACAGCAGTAAAACTACCATCAAAGTTGGTGGCAGATATCATCTTTGTGGGATGTATCCTGTTACCTTTCTCAAGCCCTTAACCACGTCCTGGATAGGAGTTGGAGAGGCACTCTACCATCAAGCCAAACGAAGAATACTCTCTATGTCTAATGAGGGAAGAGAAAGATGATGGCTGGGGTAGATTACACCAGCGCGTTTAAATCTGTTACACATGCAGACGAATGACGAGACGTTCAGGAGAACGTAAACAAGCACGTGAATCACAGCTTCGGTGGATCTCTGTGAATAGACCCACCCACAAAATCCATGAGGTGACCTCGGGTCAAAAGTCATTAGACTAGAAGGCATCTCTTCTTAAAACTGAGGGGCGTGTAATTCATCATGCGATGGATATCTTGTCTCAGATAACCAAGCAGATGTTGATTAGTTAATCAAATTGGTAACAGCTTCAGATTGAGAATCAATCAGAAATATAATACTGATTATGTCCTCCTGGCATATGCGCATTCAGCTACCTGACATCTCAGGTTAACTCCTAATAGTCAAACAAACTAAATTCCCATCAGCCCCACCACCATAATGTTTCTTTCATTCCCAATTTTGGAAGCGTGGCTTTAGCATTAGAGGGACATGGTGCAGTATTTCAGTGAGAGATTGGCACTTAAAGTTGTCAATCATGAGGCTGCAGCAAGGTCGGAACGAGGTTAATAAATGACAAACAAAGAAAAGAGAAGGAGACCCTCTGTCCTGATCACGGTACCTGGCTGCAGTGGAGAATCAGGGCCAGATGTGTTGTGGGTAACTCCCGGTGGAAGCGGTGACTTTAGGGGTCATGTTTGGAGGCTTTGTACCCTCCTCATGGCACACAGCTGGGCTGGGTGTTCAGACTCCCCCTGACCTTTGCCCTTGTGACCCACTAGTACATGTTTACTAGGAATGCTGGGTAATTGTCACTCCCTTTTTCATTTCCTGTCTTTTTGGTTTTCAGTTATAGCATCTCTGCTCCCACCCTCATAGAGGTGTTCTTCATTGTTGGGGGAGAATCTATAGCTCAGATATAAATAATGGGTGGATTTATGACTAATAGCAAATCAATAATATCTGCATGGAAATACATTTGACTTGAGTGACCCATTATTCAGCGAGAATAGTGACAACCGGATAATTTATATCCATAAAATAAAACTTGACCTGGTTATATGATTATTTCAACAGAAATATAGATGTTGATCAATATTTAAATTCAATAAAATGGTAATTAGGAAAAAAAACACACTCTGTGTTTTTAACAGTATTAAACATTTGACCTGGCATTTGCTTAATCTCTTTTAAATGCCTCAGCCCCTTCACCTTTTCATACTCAATTGCTTCAGAGCATGGAGTGGTGTGTGATTGGTGTGTGTGAATTCTTGAGGTTCCATCGGCTGCGATAGCAGCCTCCCCCTCAGGACTGGTGGGGTCATGTGTAGAATATCAAATGAGCTTTTATCACAGATTAACTAACATGATTCTTCAAAGCAACTAGATCATCTGGTGAACTGGTCAGGAACTGTAAACACTTATCTGACATGATGGAGTGCTTGTCTTACTATCAGGCTTATAGAATAGTGTTAGAATACTGGAAACAGCTTTCACCATTTCTTGTAACTGAAGAATACCCTTTTATATTTTATTTGTCTAGCCCCCTGCTCTATCGCCCCTTCTCCTCTTCCTTTATCACTCCCCCATATAGGCCTGGTCCTGCTCAAGGTTTCTTCCTGTTAAAAGAGAGACAACCCTGATTGTAACAGATGCTATTCAAATAAATAAAGTTTAACAAATAAAGTTGAAAATTGAGTCAAACTCATAACAATAATAATAATCCAGTCTTGCAGGAAACATGTTTGTTTTCTCAAAGAACCCAATTATAGGAAATAAATATGAAGCTAGTCAGCTCGTTACAAGCACTCAGACGTCTCAACATCAATATGGGTCAACAGTAAAACAGCTGTTTGTCATTACAGAAAAAAAGTGTAATAAAAAAAGCGATCCAGGAATGATAAATGCAGTGATGCGTTCAGACACCGCAAAGAGTTAAAGGCTTTGCCAGGGAAACAAAATAGAATAAAATGTCTTTTCTTCCGTTTACCAAAGCCCTCCTGATTTCGGACCCCTCCCTTCTGTAGGAGAATTTAATGATGGGGATTTAGGTTGACAGGGATGATGGATGGAAGCTGTAGTGTCGATGAGGTGAGATAGGAGAGGCTGCTCATTCACTTCTCCTCTTTCTCTATTTTGAGGCCAAATGAAGATGAAGAGGCAGACATTTAAACTCTTTGCCTTTGCGCCTTATCCCCTCAGAGTCGGGGCTCTGTTGTCTCTCTGATGGCTGGGACGAATGCATTCGTTCTGCCATATCTCTGCTACTGCAGGCGTCACCTCAGTCAGCGTCACTCTGGGAGCTTGCGTGAGAAAAAAGAAGAGGGAAAACAGAGACAGAGGAGTGCCAAGAAGTGAAGCGAAGAAGGAAAATAAATAAGCAAATCCCACAAAGTCTTTTAATCCAGACAGGTGATGCAATTGTTATGGGAATATATTGCTAAAGTGGAACAAGTCGAGCCCACGAGCCCAAAATAATGAGAAAGTAATGGGTGTGTTTGATTCAAATTAACTTTTAATTCCCTTTATTTGATACTTAGGACCAACCAGAGCCAAAGAGACGGACATGTTTGTCATTTCGCTCCTAAAATACCCTGACTGATGGTCTCAACTGTAAGGGTCAGAACAAAATATCCTCTACCACTGGAACATTTTAGCATTTACTACCAGTCCCTATTTTGACCTTTGACCTATTGAGAGCACCGGTAGAAGTTTAATTCATCCGTGTGGACTGATGCTTATGTAAAGAGTCAGCTGCCAGCTTGTTTTTGTAAAGACGGGAAAGTCATTAAGTTTATTTAACCCTAACTTTTTGTCCTTTAGTGCGTTGCAGTGCTCCAGCGCTATTGTGTGATTGAATGAGACTTGTCATAAAAATGAAAACAAGGGGAAATACTGGAGACGACAACAGGAAATTCTCCCCATTGCCCTCCACTGACAATTACTGACAGAGCGAGGAAGGTTGTGATGGTGAATAGTTGAAAAGGCTTAAGAGAATGCAGGGCTGTGCTACAGAAGGACTATAATTATATACCTATTCATGTAAAAAAGAGCTGGTGTAATTGGATGGATGGCATAAGAAAGACACACTACACAGAGAAAGTCTTAATCTGCCCTCCAGGTCTGACATTTTCTCCCATTCGTTCTCATTTAAAGAATAAGTGTCCAGTCAAGTTCAGCATTTTAGGAATGTTTATTAATCTGGCCCAGTTTTCAGATTAAAGGCCAGTCTGGTCAGTCCCAGGTCATCCTGGAAGGCTCGACTCAGCTGTTTTCCAGGGTCTGGGTCACAGGGGTGGCAATTTGAGCAGGGAAAGCAGACCATCATGTTCTCAGCTGCCCCCTCCAGCTGGAGGGGTTGAAGCTCCCAGCTTTATTTTTGTTGTTAGCTCAAAGACAGTCATGCTATTTAACATCTATATTAGTGAAAGTTTATTTATGGGATTTTTTTTCCTATGAAACTGTTAATCATTGAGGAAATTCCTGACAGCTTCATCAAACGCGACAGGTCAGCTCTCCATTTGAAATGAAATTTAATGATCAGTTTGTAACGGCTTCACTTATCACAAAGAAGACAGATGATGTTAAACAGACTCCTGCGGGATTTTACATCATGAGAACATTCGGAAGAAAAACTAGACTTGATAAACAGTTAATTTGTCATTTCTGAGTTTCTGGAACCACTTCAAGTGGGTTGCTGCCTGGATATTACTTACCATTACTTACCATTAGAGCCATATGTAAATAATTTTAATGACCTCCGATATTTAAAATAGGAAGTCCACGTTATTAAACTCCTTTTTTTTCATAATTTATTTAGTGATCAATTCAGTCTAGTGGGAAAAGTTTTCTCACATCTGCTCCAGCTATTCCAGCTTTACACAAAGTATAAAGAATATGCTTGTTTTATAGGTCAGACTAACTGTAGTCTTGAGTTTTTTAAATTATTTTTTAATTCAATCACAGCTGTTTCAAAGATCAGCCTTTCCTAAAAATCTGACCAACTACACACACACACACACACACACACACACACACACACACACACACACACAAACACACTGTTTAATATGTTGAAATAGAAGAAAATTATTTTTTCCCAACTTAGACTGAGACTGAGCGAGTCTGTGGCATGCCTGGAATGGTCATATAGATTTCAGCAATTCATTTTAAATTCATACACGTGGGAGGGTTCCTCTTCTGTCATCGGTTTAGTGGAAGTCGTCTGATGGAGTTAGCAGAAGCCGAGTATCAGCGAGACATTCAGTTACATACTGGCTGTCAATGGCGGTGTTTTTGTCCTGATTGAGAGCTGAGACTTTTTAACTGCAGTCAGATTTTAGTTAATGGGCCAATTCCTACACCTCAATGAGTGTATTAATACAGAAAGTGTTACAGAGCCAACGGTAGCTGCCACAACAGGGATCTGACAAATATTATGTCCAGACATCTGCAGTTGGAGTTATATTTAGAAAACTTGCTCTGGAATGACTCAGTGCTCAAGATCTGTCCATTCCAAGCTAAAGTTGAAAATGGCATCACCTTCAAAAGGAGGTGAGGCTTTTATTTTATTTTAGTTAATTATTGGGGGGTGTGGGGGGGGGGGGGGGGGGGGGGTTTGGTGGGGGGGGGGGGGGGGGGGGGGGGGGGGGGGAGAAAATAGTATTTTTTTTTTTTTTTTTTTTTATTTTTTTTTTTATTTAAAATTGTTTTTGTTTTTTTTTTATTTTTTATATTTTTTTTTAATTTTTTTTTTTTTTTTTTTTTTTTTTTTTTTTTTTTAGGTTTTGTTTTGTTTTTTTCTTATTTAAAAACTATTTTTTTTAAAAATAATTTTTTTTTTCCCCCAAAAATTTTTTTTCTGTTACAGCTTTTTTTCCCCGGGGACGGTCTGCTGAGAGAGTCCTCCGCGTTACCCTTGCTCATCTCTCTGAACCATGTATCTGCAGTGTTGGACATACTGTAGCAGCACAGATGCTCTCTATCCTGTCACAGATAAGATTTTCAGCTTGAACTCTGCAGCACTGCACCTTATCTCTGGTGCAATAACTCTGATGTCCAATGTTTTCTTTTTGGAGCATGGGTCTGATACACTATGTTGAGGTAATCACAATACACCCATTCTAGTGATTGATACTCCCCACAAAGCCTTCTGGGATGCCATGTTTTCACAGGAAGAGAAGGGTGAACAGTTTTGTTCCTGCAAATGAAAAACAAATGGAGCTGGATGGAAAATTGCGGAGGAATGGAAAGGGATCGCTACTTTTGTGGTTCTGTGTCAACCACAAGGTCGCATACCAGGAATCGGGATACCCCACAGTGGAACAAATGCTTTGTTTCAATGGCAGCACATTTCGGCGCTGTCACTGTTGCCATCACTGAAATTGGCCTGTTAAAATGCTTCAGTGACTCCCACTGGCAGATTCTGTCATTTGCACTGACATTAACACAAAGTTTTGAGATATTTCTTGGTTTTTTTAACCCCCAAACGAGGAATGAGAAGCTGAATCAGTACAGGCTGTAATAAAGCTTCATTCGGACAAGCCTTATAGTGAGATCTGAAAACGGATCAAAAACCTAATCACAGCATCGGATTGAACTTTGAGCATTTTCCACGGTGCCCTAGAGACATTTAGCCAATTACCTCATTATGTCGTGTACTACTTAAGTGATTGGGCTGCCAAAACAAACAGGCGGGGAGAAAGGGACGGAGAATCCCAAGAAACAATCAGAGAATAACCCAAAAAAGGAAAAAGAAGCAGTTGACTGTTGTATAACAGGCAAGCTCAAATAATGCAGAACTGTTTTCAATAGCTGCCAGATGGCCAGTGGAAAATACAGTAGGAGGACTCGGTCACCTCGAAACAGTTTTCTTTTAATTATACCAAACCTGTTACATCCGTACAACAAAGAGTGCATTCCTTTAAATCATATCCTCAAATAGTACTAAAAGAACAGTGAAGAGTCCTATCAGGTACTCTGTAAGTGCTAAGTGATTAGGCGAAAGACATAACATGATACGATGCGCTCAACTTCAGTCTTCAAGAGCAGTAATGTGATTTGAATAATAACGCTGTTAATGCATTAATGCAGCTAAATGTGTTAATATTTCAGTATACTGCATAATTTCAGATCTAAAGTGCCTCACTGAATGAAGTATTTTTTTCCCCTTTCCCTTCTTAATATGTAAAGTGATGAAAGTGAGGCTGAAGCTTTGACAGTGATAAAAGCTGTTTTCCTCCTGGTGCAAACCATCATTCCCATACACAACCGGAGGTCACGGCTGGGGTTAGCAAATGAGAAGACTCACAAGGATGAGGTCATTAGGTCAGAAATGTCAGGAGGATCCCCTGAGCGCCCATTATATGTCATCAGGGTCCTGTAAAGTCGACGCGTTGCTGATAGATTGATGTTTGGGGCGGAGGCGTTGTTACAGAGGAAGTGCTGATTCATTGATTGAGACTCGCCAACATTTGGCATTTTTTAACAGCATGCCCCCCCCCCCAAACAAAAAAAAAAGTATGCTGGAAACAATGTTATTGCAATCTCTGGTGTAGGAACACCTCCCAAGTCTTGGTTCAGCACAATATCCAACAATGCTACTTTAAGAGCCGTGGATCTTATAAGCTGTGCTAAATTACCCAGAATGCTTGCCTCATTGTCTCGTCACAGCAACTGCCTTGGCCCCTAGCCGCCAGGTTGGCGGTGTCAAAGAGTCTGCCCTCTACCCCGGTGTTGCAAACTCGAGTCAATTACCCCAATTAATCTGGCGGGAGAATGGAATGGAGACGGAGATTGTTTTGCTTGAGTCAAAATAAACACCCCGTTTAGCATTTGCCCACAGTGCCGTTAGCGAGTGGAGGCTGCCGCATTTTTGGCTGTATTAGTGGGATAAATGCATGCATTTAGGAGGCGAAGATCGTGCCATACATTATGTGTTGGCAGGATTTGTAGAAAGATTGTTTAGACTCTCTTCTGGAATTATCAGCTGCGGCCAAAGTGATTGGATGAGGGAAGACTTTTAGAATTACTCGGTTACAGATGGAAAGGATCATATCTTCAAAGGGACAGAAATATAGTTTAGCCTGGTGCAGAGCACTTTTACGAGAACAGCGTGTTTCAAATCATCTCCCTCATAGGAAGAGCAAAAAGGATCCAACACTGTAACAATAGACATAAAAACATGGATGAGAGACGCGGTGAAGGAACATTTAATGGGGTCAGGTGATGTGACGACGACATTGAGCATTTCATTTTCTTGCCTGTTCCTTTTTCTTTTTTTTAAACTTACAGGCCTTTTGGACATTCTCAGTGTCACCCATTGTACAGTGACCAGCTGTGGGTTTATTGGCCAGGGCCTTCTGTCGTCCACTCTCGTTAAACTTCTCAACCTCTTTTTTCTCCCCAACCAACACAAAAACGCTGACATGCTGGAGCAGACCCTGTGGTAACAATGAGACAGAGGAATCAAAGCTTCCAGAGACCCGGGGTGACGGTTTGGAGATTCCAGGAATCCATATTTTTATATGTTCTGAGCTCTGTGTGAACATAAGTACAAAAGCAGAGTTTGAGTTTTGGCGTCCTTGATCCATTTCATATTCCTGTTACTTGAAGACATTAGTTTCTATATTATCAAAGAGAAAACAGCTAAACTGTGATAATCTTGCATCACTATCTGGATACCTATATTTCAACAGGAGAGTTTGATTCATTGGACATGAAACCAGTTCAGCGGGAATACATCAGCTTTCTGACACTCCCAACAGACCCCTTCTATGTTTGCTGGAAATGGTTCATTCAACTGTTTTCCCTGGCACGGACCACATTTGCTGTGAATTATTTATTGCACACACTGCAAGTGCAAACGCCTGGATTTGTTCTGAGACTGTGACTGAGAGGCATTTGCTGGTATTGTTTGAAGACAAACGATTTTGACATCGTCGGTGCTACACGTGGTCGGTGTGATCATGGGTGAGGCAATGGCCCCGGGAAGTTACTTCCAAACCGAGCGGGAAATCTACAAGGGGAGCTGGGATGCTGATGTGTGGAAATATTCGCTTTTGGCTTAAAAATCCAAATTGTTGCTGAAACTTTCTATGAAATGCTGCATTGTTGAGAAAAAAATTAAATGTGGTGAAAGAAATACAGCTTAGTGCAGTACTCGAATGTGAAAGTTGTTTCAACCTGTTAAAACTTGCTGCAGCAAAAACAGATCCCTGATCTGTGGAATAAAACGTCCGTTTTCTGAACTTTGGCCTCCGTCTCTGTGCTGAACTCTTTCAACTTCTGAGAAAAGTGCCACTAGTTTCCTCAGCTGTTCCTCGGTTTCTGGCCGTCCGATAAGCTGATCCAGCGGGCTCATTCCTGCCTCCCCTTCTCTTTGACCTTTATTCCCTCAGTGTAATTGCCTCAGAGTCTGACGGACTTGTGTCTCTGAAGCAGACACACTCTCTCCGCAGCTTGTGATAAAAGCAAGAGGTCCATTTCATCCCTGACCACCTTCTCAACCAACATTTTCCCACTGACAGTGAAGGCAACATCCATGAAGGTAATAAAAACAGTTATTTCACCTCACAAACAGGGGCCTTATTTCCACATAAAACTTACTCACTGTGGTCCCATGCTGCTGAAGCACGTGTCCCTCAGTCCCCTGTTTTGCAAACACACAGATATTAGATGTGTAGTTGTGGCCCAACCAATCAAGAGCACCTTTAACTCTTGCACATGTCATCACACAGTAAAAATGCACACTCCTTGGCTGCACATCTTCCTGGATCACACTTTTTTTAACCAGACATTTGGGCTCACGATACAGAGATACACTTACACTTACCTCCAGGTTCTAGTAAGTTTCATCCAACTTTATATTTGAACCAAATATTGAGTAAACAGTCAACCTCTGTGTGGAGAGAAAATGTCGATGTCGATTATCTGACGTGAGCGCGTTGCGCTTCTGGGCAGAGAAGTACATATTCCACCTAGAGCAACACATACAAAGTTCACAATAGTCAATAAACCACATTTTGTGGGTCAAATATGTTGGGTCATTGATCAGATTGACTAGATTTCCTAAATTAAAAAGAAAAAGGGAAACTTTTTGCAGTGCTGTTCATGTACTTTTATATGCAGGTTTCTGCTTAACACAAATGTCAAAATCACGTTTTCTCCTGTTGTAACAACACACACACACACCACAAGTCTCTGCCACCCATCTTCATATCATGTTTTTGTTTTCCATCAGTGGAAGCTCTGCCAAAGCCGAGGAATCGCTCTCAGCCTCCTGCACCAAACGTCTTTCCACCAGAAACATAACGTGATGTACATAATTGCATTTAAGTGACAAGATTGAGGTAATTAGCAAACCAGATAATGGGACAAAATACAGGCCTATGAATCGAAGCGCACACAGTCTGATACAAAGCACATGTTGGCACGGTAACAAAAAGCCAAAAAATGCATCCACAATGAAGGAAAAACATGTGTGCGGGGAGCAATAAATTGATCCAAGTTAACAACTGGAGCACTTCTTTGTTCTTTATCTCTCAGTTTGAAGGTAAATTAAAAACAAACAAACAAACAAACAAACAAAAAAATCTCAGACATGCAAGGCTCCATCAGCACGAGGGGGATCACATTTGTAAGAGAAGTGACCAGAGATGGACAGGATGATGGATGCACGGGCGCTGAGTCATGCGCGTGCAGAAAAAGGAGTTCATCCTGTCTGGCTCCCGAGCTGCCCCTGAGCCATGGCGGTGACGGACAAGAGGACAGATGATGGATGAAGACGTACGACTGCAGATAGACCATGAGATCAGCGGTTTGAATGTCTGACGATATGGTGTAATCAATCCCGTGCATCTTCTCCCTGTCCCCCATTTCATGGGTGGATTAGTTATCTGTGAATGAGGTGTCCCGACACGTACTCTACGGCACACTAATCCTAGACTTTCACTCCTCTTCCCCATTCTTAATTTGTTTTTCATAATGCTCAGCAGTTGGAGGCAGCTTCTTAGACTCTGCTGACCACGCATAGGCAGATGATTATTTCCTCAAGTTTACTCTTTCATAAAATCAGACATGACACAGGGCTTCTCATCACAGTGCTCTCAAGTCTTGCCAACTCTATTATGAGATGAGTTACTGCTACATTGTGCAGGACCTGAACCGCATTTGGATTTAAGTGAAATGTGTTAGGCACATGTTGAGCAAATTTTGGCCCATGCAAGTTTGCAAAAACCACTCCCGCGACCTACATGGATGCATCCGCCAGGCCCAGCATTGCTTTGGCACATGCATAAACACCCAAATAAACAGAAAATTGATTCAAGTCTGAATGGAAAGCCCGATAGCTGGTCTTAAAACTGTCACATTAGTCACCAGGGAAACAAGCAACAACCTCAAACCGTCTCTGAGAAAGTTGACGCTACTATTGGCTAATAAATCTCCATGTGGCTAACCAGTGTCTTCACTGGGGGCTTCAAAAAGCAAATAAGTGATGCGTGCACACGTGTGCGTGTAATTTGTTCAACTTTTCATGTTGACAAAGTGACAAACAAATGAGTGAGAACATGGTGGGTCATATAAGCAACAGCGATAGTTGTCTTCACCCATTAAATTTGCATTGTCAGCATTCGGAACAAATCGGACAGAGGGATGTTTCGTTGCAGGACAAGTCGAGCCTGCCTCCCCCGAGACGCAGAAACCCAGAATCCTGTGAGCTGAGCAAACTAGTGCCTGTTCCACAGTCTAGGGGCGATGCTTTTGACTTCGCTGTCACAGTCGTAGTCGCAGTCACAGAGCACTTTGCAGACCTACATCTGGCAGCTGTGACAGGTGAATGAGAATAAAGCGTTATTCCAGCATCAGCTCTAATGGGAACAAATGGTTTACCTGAAGCAGCCATCAACAAACCACATCCTGCTGAGAGAGCAGAAGGCTGTCCATCACTGCCGTGTCCTCCACAGCCCCTTCTGCATCGGTGTTTATGCTCGCCTGCAGAAAAGGAGGTAAGGAAAGAGGCAAGGAACCTTTACCTTTAAAAGGCCGCCGGGGGTGGAGGGTAATAAAAAGATGATGGTCACAGTGTGACAGCATACAGTATTGACATTAGCCAGTTTTTCCTGGCACAAGATCTGGGGGAATTTAGCAAATGGGGAGCAACGTTTCTGGCTCAGATAATCCCAGTAAGTGAGATTACTGGGAGCGTCGGCGCTAATTGACATCACATGGAGGAGAAAGTCGGTCGGTTTGGTTGGGGAGTCGATGACGGTGTTGCTGTGTTTCGTCTTTAAGGGGAACTCGCCGTTCTGCCTATTAGCTGTACCGAAGGAAAACAGCCCGGATCTTGAATGAGAACGGAAATATCTGGCGGAGAACAAAAGGGAAGAAAAAGGTGGAAGTTCAGGAAGTGATGCAGAAAGGACGGCCCCTCTGGTGCACATCTGAGATATCGTTTTCTTTTTTCAAAACCTTGATTCTTTAAAGTTTTCTTTTTTATTTACATGTTCCTGTAGCAGCTGTAACTTGAATTAAATGATTTCATCCAGTTATTTAGACAAAGAGAACACAGGTGATTATCGTGAATTAATTGTTTTTTTATGAAGTACTATTTAAATATTTTAAAATTATTTTTCCATTATTTTTCTTTGGTTTTGTAACACAAGTGGTGTACCTCTAATGTAATAAAGAGAAAGATTAAAAGCTTTATGCATTTATATACTTGCTTTGTGTACTTACGTGTGTGTGTATATATATATATATATATATGTGTGTGTGTGTGTGTGTGTGTGTGTATATATATAAATATATATATATATATACAGTATATATACAGTAGATTGTTTTGTACCTATTTAAGGTTTAAGGTTTTAAGAATTTAAATAATCCCTCAAATATATTTATTTATTCATTAATTATCCATGCATTTATTTACTTTAAGTCTAGAATGTTCCACTTTTTAATGTAATTTTCCAATAGATATTAATATATTTAGTAAATAAATGTTTGATGGTTTTGTGTTCACTAATAAGAAATATTAGGAGGGTTGTGTTCAGCTAATAATAATAATAATAATAATAATAATGATGATAATAATAATAACAATAATAATAATAATAATAATAATAATAATAATAATAATAATAATAATAATAATAATAATAATAATAATTTGCCCCCTCAGCAAAAAAATAATACAAACGGTTTGACCAGCATGTCAATGAATTCTCTCGTCACTCCTTCAATACTATTTTGGACACTTTGTCTCAGCACCCATAACATCAGTTTTTCCTATTTATTGACTTAATGCAAATGCAGTGGAAGGAACTCTCCCAGAAAGAAACCAACACATTTAAAGACTCAAATCAAATCAAGCGCCTCTCAGCTCCTTCCCAAGCTGCCTGATTGGCACTAGCGCAGCAAAGTTAACCTGGAGACTAAATACAAGGAAGCATAGAAAGACGAGAAGAGGGTTGACCTGCGTTACTGTGTCACGCTGAGAAAATGGCACCAGGTATTTATTTCAGTCTTGTCCCCACGCACTGCCCACCCTCCAGCCTTTGTATCTGCGCTGCATTAGCGTCAGTAATCGAAGCCACATGTGGGAGCTTTGAAAAAGCTAAAGAGGGGACAGACTGGAGGAGAAAAATAACAGGATGGGAAGAGTGACTGAGGAGAAGAGCGGCTGATAAAGAGATAGGGAGAGATTGGTTCTTAAGAGATATATGCATGAGTTTGTCTGGTTGGGGATGTAGGAGGAGCATGTGGGGGACGGAGGGGGGTCCTTAGTGGGCGAGAGAGAGAGTGGAAGTCTGAGAGGAGCGAGTGAGGGGAAGGTGCCTGACTGGAGAGAGGGGGAGCTGGAGGACCACGGCTGAGGCAGCCCAGCGTCCCAGTTCTGATCAGGCTGCATACACATGCGCAGATACTTTCTCTTCGGCTCCGACAAAGAAAACCACAGAGATATTAATCCATGCCTAAGGATATAAAAATAAAAATATGGGGAAAAAAATACATCTGTTTCGAGGCAGCGTTTATAGAGACAGCGGTTTTCTCATGGCAGTAAGATGGGAGAGAAAGAGCAGGAAGTCCATTTTATAATAAGAAAGGAAGTCCTGCGAAGCAGAATTGAGAATTAGTATTGATGACTTAAATACAGTTTTAAAAAAAAAATGTATAAACATAGTATGCGCTTAAACACATCAGTGAATGAGCTTAATTCAAACATAACAGGGTCAATTTTCTGTTTTAATGTAACAGTTTTGCAGGCCTGTTATTTGAGATCTCAAAGTATTGTTACTGAGATCTTGAACACTTTTTTGAACAACTTCCTGTTTTAGAAAACCAAAGTAAGCAGATTTAGCTGTCATTTGAAACAAAACTAAATTTAAGAGATTGTTAGCTGCATATTTGATTTTTTTCTTTTGTTCATTTTTTTTTAACATATACTTTTATTTATTTGTCCTAATTCATTTTCCATATGCTCAGTTGTCATAACAACATAACATGATATGGATATCTAAGGTTCTAAGGCTGTCCAGTACTCACTGATGTTAGCCTTTCCAATCCAAACGTTGAGTGTTTGACATCCTGGTAACTCGTAGCAACAGGAGAACTAGCTCAACATCTGTGTTACACCTTTAAATGAATGATCGGGTCTTTTCATCCACACCGTCGACCAGTCTATTATCCCCTTTACCTCTGGGAGAACATTTATAGGGCACATAAGTTTTATTGAATTGATAGATTTCGCCTTGGTCCAAGAGCAACAGTGCGAACGCAGCAGTGGGGTTGTGAGAGAGCGAAGAAACAAAGATCTCTGTGGGTACGAAGGCTGAGCAAGGAGGGTTGTGTGCCTTCAGAAAAGCTCGTGAAACGAATTTGAGTGGTTTCAGTTACACGTTTGTGTTTTTAGGACTGGCACGTCTTTGAGACGGGCAATAACCTGTTTTTCTAACCACGTTACTGTACATGTTACCATAAAATACTCCCAAGCTATTGAATTTTTATGAAGGTGGAGCGAAATATTCGGTGTGAGAACAGCCTCGTGGGTACTGTGGAGTTAGATACTCAATACCCCAAATTGGTTCCTGACCATCAGAATCAGTAACTACAGTAATAACACATCATTAATAAAGTCGGTTCTGCAGTTTCAAATCTTTGTATATTACAACCGACTCCAGTGTTTGGATTTTGATAAGCAGGCTCCAGCTTATCTTGTCCTTTCCCAGGAAGAGTGAGACGTTTCGGAGCTGATGGATCACAGTTAATTTCAGCTTAAACACCTTAAGACAACTGATTTTGTGTCATGGGGGCTAAAGGATAAGGACAGTTTGTTCATCTCAACGTGAAAATTCACAATTGTTCAGAGTTTATGGTCCGATGGTACAGTAATGAGGTTTTACATTAAATAGGTGCAAATTAGATGGATATCAGTGGATAAATCCTGTAGCATATGTTTCCTGAAAGACATTTTCATTGTCCACTGTCCTACATTTCTATTTTAAAATAGTCTAAAGCAGCCTGATCTTCCTTGTCTGGTGAAGACGACCTTTTAGGTGTTGTGATTGTGTGGGAGAGTCGGACTCACTTAGCGCTAATCCATCTGAGAGTCATCTGTGCTTTTCTCAGGCTCACCTTCGACCTTTCTCAAGCTCTCTGCTCCCAAATTCAGTGTCGGTAAGGAGCTAAGGAGGGACCGGGGAAGCAGGGAGGGGCTGGAGAAAGAGAGGGAACATTTTCCTCTGGATGTTTCCTGTGGCTCCAAGCGTCTGTAAATGTTTCCAAGCCTGGAGGTCTTGCAGGGTTTTTTGTTTTTTTCTTTTTTTTGGGCAAACACCAGAGGGCAAGCACTCTTTCTGTTGTTTTTTGTTTCTGACTGACCGCTGAGAGCGAAAAGGCAATCTTTAACCAAACTAAACCCTACCAGAGGGCCTACCAGACGCGAGAAACACGGGGGTCAAGAGCAAAAACACAACATCTCAGGAGACAGGGGTCATTGTTTAATCTTTCACAAGAGTTTATTCTGTATGAGGTTATGTCAAATCCACATGACTTCTGCGTGCTTAAGTTGGTCTCGCCAGGTAAGACCACCAGGAACCGGTGGACATAAACTTTACGTTTACATATATTCAACAATACATTTTTTTTTTTGTTTGCAATGAAAATCAAAAAATTCAAAAATGTTGGTTTGGAGAGACTTAAAAGTGGACAAGGAGATAATTGAGTTGCAAGCAGAGCCAAATAGTTTGCAATGGGCCCAAGGGCTTTTAAATTAAGACCCCTCCTCAACACCTTTGTGGGTAGCCTGGGTGAGATGAGAACTCGGGTCAAACGGGGCAGGAAAGGGGGGGTCTGGGGGGGTCAAAATGAGAAGCTGAGGGAGAGGAGCTGATGATGGTTTCAATTGAGACGCGACCACTGCCACCGCCACCGGCAGGCTCTCACTTTCAGGGCCACTGTGGAGCCCCTCTCCTCTGCGACAAGCTTTGGGAAGCAAAACAAAGTGGGGAAGTATCGGTAAGGTGGGAGGGGAAGGGAGGGAGGGGCAGAGTCAGGCGCTGGACAACGTCTCCTTTTAGTGCAACCAGAAAACAGCTGCTACTCAACGTCCCCCAAGAGGAAGAGCAGGAGACGAAGGCGGCGTACCCACAACAAACCTCGCTGCACAGCCCCCCCGGTCTAGATTATTTGGTTTACTTATACTGATTTTCTTTCTTTTTTTTTCCAGACATAATGGAGGTTCCCTTACTTAAAGTAAAGCGATACGCTCGGAGACCTTTTTGTAATTCACTTTTAATAACCTTCCACTCAGGAGGTGATTTCCAGAGACTGACCATTAGTGAACAATGAACAAATGGACCCCCAGACCACCCCTCCTCAGCGCTCCTCATGGATCCCAGCGCCTTAAAGACAAAATAAACCAGCACAGATTTGATAATGACAGGCTTCGGGATCATTTTCTGGTTATAGTAGAAGCACCTGTGACATGATTGTGCTTCCTTATTATTATTATTATTGTTATTATTTCCATTGATAAACATCTCCAGTGATTAAATAATTAATTCCCAGCATGCACTTCACTCCTCTCCAGCAGCTGTTTATTTTCAGGAACAGTTGACACTCCGAGCACGATTGAGGTCTTCTTACACAAACCAGGGCCTTTAATAAAGATGGATGCTGGCTGTTAC
Source organism: Lagocephalus sceleratus (assembly GCA_911728415.1). Taxonomy (NCBI): domain Eukaryota; kingdom Metazoa; phylum Chordata; class Actinopteri; order Tetraodontiformes; family Tetraodontidae; genus Lagocephalus; species Lagocephalus sceleratus. Next base: position 741,264 of record CAJVRN010000030.1, on the reverse strand, counting down.
CCCGTCCAACGTGGACGCTTTTCCTTGTTGATTTTCAGTGCTCCCCAGGGATACACATAAAGTGTATATTTCAGCACATGTTGGAGATGAACACTTGAAGCAGAGCAAAGTAGAATCGCCGGCCCTCTCGAGCTGTTTATACAAGCATCATCACCTCGGCTGATGTGGCAGGTTTGTGCCTCCAGGAAGGAGCTAGAGATGGAGAGGGACGTTCTCAGGAGGGAGGTAGGAGGTAGTCCTCAGTGTTGAACTCTTTGAGTCTGAACCATGGGATAGTTTACTTAATGAATGAAAAAGCTGCTCTTCCATAGTTTTACACAAGTATAATCACAAAGAATGTTGTATATTGGAGTTTTAAAATAGTTTAAATCTAACAATAATGACGAAAAAAGCTTCATTTTAGATCTACAATGAACACTCAATGTGTGTTTGGAACCATTTTTAATGAAACACTGAATATAAAACTGACATAATGGAAGGATTTAATGTTCTGTAACACATTTTGAAGCATTTCGAGTATTTCCTGTTGTCTGTTCCCCAAGATACAGCTCCTCTTCTCAGGTTCAAGTGAAGCTTTAAGTGGTACTTTTGCATAATTTCAACCCCATAATCATGTATCGCTGCTGTGACTGCGCTTGTTTATGTCGGAGGCAATTAGCTTTAAAATTGTTTTGTGGGAGGGGGATTTGGTGACAGAAGGGGAGGGTTTAATCGGGGGTGCAAGGGTGATTTAAGATGAGCCCAGCTCAGACAGGAAGTGAGCGGTGTTTTGAAGTCAGGCACCGACAGGACTCACCTGATGGGATCCATGTGAGGGGCTGGTGTGAACAGCATGCGTGTGCCCGTGTGAATTGTTCCAAAAGGGGGGGGGCAATTAAATCCAATCACAACACCCACAACAGTGGCAGTTAACAAAGGTGTGAGCACTGATACATTTCACAGGTCTTAGCCGGTGGTCCAAAGCATGAAACCCCAGAAAGTGGAGCTGGCCTAATTAAACTGTTAATGCACATCATCCACTACATTGGTTGCAATAAAAAATAAAAAGTATAAGCAATGACTAAAAAAACATTCACTACATTCACATTAACAAAAGTTGCAGAAGCACAAAACAAAATTTAAAATAAGATCGTGTGTGTGTGTGTGTGTGTGTGGGGGGGGGGGTAATGTTTACATAATAATGGAATAAATATGGTGGAATTGAATCATTTTTAAATGTCAAATTCATGTGTTTTATAAATTACAAAAGATAATTTATGATAATTTGTTCACATTTCATCCAGCCTTTATAAAAACTAGTTGCCGTTACAAATTACATTAAATTGCATTGATTTCTGTTTTGCCTTAAAACTGCCCCACATGTGATTTCATTGAGAAGTTGTGATGCTACATGGTACATATGTACAGCTTCAGTTGTGCCAACAGGTTGAATAAAAACAGAAAAAAGAAATGGTTTAAAAACGATCAACAGATTTTACTGGCAAAGAAAAGGCACGCACACTTAAAATGTATGAACGTATCACTTTTCTAGCCTCAGCTGTCTGAAACCATTAGCTGGCGTGGAGATGTTGTCAGTAGCGGTGGTGAGACCGAGACCTTCCAGGTTACGACTGTCTGATGACAGACACCCACGGTGGATGTACAGTCAGCCACACAACTGCCACATGAACACACATAAACACACATATACAGCCACGTCAAACTGCACCAACAGGGCTGAACTGTCCAGACTGGTTCATTTCAAAGCCCCTCCAACAAGCTTGTGTTGTGTTTATCCGTGAGCGATTACATCATAGTTTACAGAATCTTGCATGAACACCAAAGGATGAATGTCGATGGATGATCTCAGTCACCTGGGTCAAAGAGAACTCTTGGAATAAAACATTAAACTGGACTGGCTTTACCTTTTCAAAGACATCCAAGAGGCCTTTAGACCTGAAGAGGTGAGAGAACAACTGCTGCAGGTCAGACAGTGTCATCCTTAAGAACTGGGACACAAAACCAAAAACAACAATAAAAAAACAGGATTGAAAGTCAGTTTCTGTATTGTGATGTTCTTCATATCTGACATGACACCACTTACAAAAGGCAGCAGAAAGCTGGGAAAGGAGAATCTTTGCTTGTTGGACACAACTGCTGACCAAAGGCCAAGGAAAACAGCCGGAAGCCTGCACTGTGGTATTTTCAGCAACAGGGTGGAAAAAGAACGTCCATCTGTCCGGCGGAGTCGGCGCAGCGAGGCGGCCGCTCTAGCTGCCCTTCACAAATCAAGTGTGTCTGTGGACGGCCGGCCTTTTGATCCCGACGCGGGCGTTTCTAAAGTCAGCAGCGTGTGTGGCCCCAGCGGCCACGGCTTACTTCATAGTGCACGACACACACACGCGCGCACGGTCAACACCTTTGTGTGCACAGTTACTGCTGAGCACATGTTGAGACGTTTAGTTCCCTAATCAAAGAGCGCATGTAGAGCAGAGACCTCCCGCACGTCTGAGGACGCCGTGTGAGGCTGATGAACACCAACGGCCCAGAGAGGTTCGAATAAGAGTGAGCGTAACGATCGGTGATTGTGTTGAGCAACAAGAGCAACAGCTCACAGGCCAAGGCAGCTCAAAACAGCGCGACGGGGGGGGGGCAGCACGGGGAGACGTCTTCATCAGTCTGAAGGGAAGTCTGCAAGTAAAAGTGTTTCCATAGTAATGCCTGTTTAGAAAGGTTTTTCCATGAGAGCAAGAGCAGAAAATTCCTTAATTTTACATTCAATCAAAGAGTACAGCCTCTTATGAGCTTCCTTGAAGCACACCACCCTCTGTTACGCTTTTCTTTTCTGTTCCTTTCATTGTGTCAGTAGTTGTCTCACGTTTCGACATCGGCGGCACGTTTGTCAACTTGTGCTTCCACAGGCTGCAGCAAACTCAGCTCTCTGGAGCCTCCGGATGTAAATAGACTCTTGAAAAAAAGGAAGATGACAAGTCCAGCAGCACGCAAGATCAACTGTGGAAACATTCATAAATAAGCACGAGCATGGGATCATTACCCAATAGACGCCTGTTGAGATGCTAATGTTTATTTTGGCATTTTGGCAGTAATCATCGGGCTTTTGGAGCCAGAAGTGACCATGATTTGACAACACTACTAAAAAGAAACAAAAAAACATCAATATGCTTTTATCCAGATTGGGTTTGATTTCAACCTCCAAGAGTGCTCTACTAACTTGCTATATAGGAGCTGTGAGTGATGCTCACTTTTATGTGCCATTATGCTCTAAATTAGATGGTAATATACTCAATCTATTGTCACACTATACAGAAAAGAAAAAAAAGGCCTTCAATAGTTATTCAATTCAAATGTGTGGTTGCTTTCTCACTGCATAATTAAATACTTTGATCAAGTCATTAGGTATATAGAGTACACACACACACACCCCAGAGTGGAAAAGTATAATTTCACCTGTCACCACTGTAATGAAAAAAATATAACCATTTGCAGGAATGATGAATTTTGGAGTTGAAAGACAAAAGGCAGATTTTAGAAACACAAGGCTTTCAAGAAACATGTGGCGAAACTGAGCGAGCCTTTTTCATCCCTTCCACGGGTGGTGTTGCTCAGAAAGGCCGGCCGGATCAGATGAAAGACACGTCCACATGCGGGGAATGAAAAACAAAATAACCGCCCCCAACATCAAAGAGCGGAGTTTCATACTTTATTAAATCACCGCTAAGCGACGGTGTTTATTTTACACTCAGCCCTGTGAACGGTTAGACGGAGCATGGCCCAAAACTCAAAATTCATGTCTTTATATGGAGCAGAGGTTGTTGTTTGAGGCCATCGTGTCGTGTTATTGTGAAAATCTAACAGGCTTTTTTCCAAAAGCAGCCCTCAGAAGTGGAGCGAGGCCGGCTGTAAGTGCACCTCCTACGGTGCTGCACTCAAAGCCAAGCCAGTGACGCGGCACCTGTTGCCAAAGGTTCAGGAGCTGGCTGTCAGTCGGCTCTTCCGGGACCCTCGGGGAGGAGGGCCGGGGGGGGGTCACGGTCTGGTAAGTGTGACTCACTGGAGATGCGGGGTTGATTGGGGCAGCCATCGCCGCTGTGCCGCGCCGCTGTCTATCATTCAACGGGCTGAAAAAGAAAAAGAAAAAAAACGGTACATTTCCTTCCATGCTGCGTGAGCCTTCCATGACTTCTGACAGGTGTCACGGACCAGCGCCGGGCTGCCATTTCCCTCCACCTGTGACTGACCACAGTCAGTGGCTCCCTCCTGGTTTCAATAAAACATGGGGCATACCTAAGGAAGGAGGTGTGGAGCGAGAGCGGGCTTGGATTTCTCTGCGAGATCGGAACGCTTGTCTGGAATATTGATTTAGATCAAATCCTCCCACCTGCATGTCTACCCTTCTGTTCTAATCAATATTAGCATGCTTTCTCCTGCTGCCTTGATGCCGCACACACAATAGCGTTGTGTGAATTCCCTCCATTTGGTTGTGGGAAATGATTACTTTTGTAATGCATTGTCACGGGCCGCCTTTCAGTGTCACGTCGAACCCGACCGTATCACATTCCAGATGTGCCTGTTTGTCTCCCCGTGAATGTGGAGTATCTCCAGACTGTGCCGAAAACTCGGTGAAGCCTCGTGAAATTTTCATGGAAAGCGACATAAAAATCAGTGGGACGCAGAACATCGAGCGCTCTGCCGAATGTGTGTCGCATTTTCATGCCTAATCATTCCGGAGGGGAGCTCCGGAGAGGAACACGCTGAGTTATGTGCATTATACCCGTTAGCTTCCACAAAAGCTGGATGGCAGCTTTTTATTTTTTTACCTCCCCGACAAGAATATCAATCAGAGCTGCTCCAACATGATGACAAGAGCAGCTAGAGCAACAGAGTGTAGAGGTTTCAGGGTCTGAGTGATTTCACAGCCCGCGGAGGGAACGCCGCTTCGGTTAAATGTGGCCAGTGTCACAATCAGGCCATCCTGTTGGATTTGGAACCGCCGAAAGAAAAACACCATCGGCCTGATCGTTTTTCCACCGCATTCATTTCGCTTAATGTCAATGAAGTGATGCTCTACAATATTTTTGATGTCTTATGCGCTTTTGTTTCTTAAAGAAACATACGGCCGACATTTCCTGACACCGGCTTCCTTTACCTCCCCGAGGAAGGAAAAAAGTGACAGCTGAGAAGTCTTGATCATAGTGTAAGAATACAATGACGGGAAATAAAAAAACCTGTGGAAATCATGGAAAGCTGTCACGAGACGTTTTTAACGTTGTGATATATTGTTGTTTGGATTTGGGCAAAGCTGGATTTTGTGACGTCAGCACCACGAGGGAAAGTACGGCGGTCCAAATCTGAGACGAAATGAGGAAGGACAAGTGAACAAACAGAAAATAGAATGTTTATTCAGGATTTTAATTCTGTCTTTTATCTGTGGAAGTGACACCGGTGAACCCTGCACCTGACCTCTACCACTGCTCATGAGATATTTCCAGCTTAATGCTAACTCAGTTCAGGCTACATGAGCTTGTAAAATAAATGTCCAAACTTATTAGAAACTTTATTTATGAAAGCGCAAATATCATCAGTTATTTTCTGTTGAATCTTGGAGCAACACAAGCTCAAATCTGTTCCTATCAGGATGACTGTCTCACCAAATGGAAGCAAAAATAAGGTCTGGGTAAGAATGCGAGGGAGAGAAAGCGACCATCTTAGGTTTCAGCTGTCTGCCGCGAACCCCACGGCTACTCCTTGAGGAGAACGTGAGAGGGCCGCCAGAATATCTGCCGCCCTCACACAGCGAGTCCGCATGAGAGCCCGGGGGGTTAATCCCCTTTCAAACAACCTAGGTTTAACCCTCGTCAACCCTACCACCACCGGTGCGAGCGCTGCCACCCAGAACGAAATGCCAGGACCTCTCACGTACACGTGCCTGCGTGCACGGGCCAGGGCCGCTCACAGAGCACAACACATGTACGCCCAAACATACATTGTCTATACATAACGCGGAGGAGTTGACTGTATCATGTGTTTGGTGTTTGCTCCGTGTAAGCAGCTGCATCTGTTGACAGCTTAAGGACGCCTCTGTGAAACCGTACCTTCTGGCTTTTCCCAGATTAATGATATCTATAACTAATATGATTTCAAATGGGCGCAGCAGGTGATGGGCAGAATCACAAACAAGACAAAAGAGCTTTGCATTCCATCATGCACGTCTGCAAGCACATATAATGCATGACTAAGTAGGTGATCTGGCCTTTCTCAGAGCCAGCGCTGCCAGACCGTCGGCCCACTCCTCCCCCGTCCTTAATTCCACACACCCATAACTTCTTTACGGTGGAACCGACTACTCGGAAAATATAAAGGTGCCTTGAGCGCTCGTGCTGGTGGGGGACTCGTAACTCTCCTGATTTTATTTTAATGCAATTTTCTGGTAAATTTCAGGCATGTCAAAAGGTCTTCTCTTGTAACTTTGAGAAATATTTGGTTTCACAGTTCCAGCGGCGCTGCAGAATCCAACCCGCCGAAGGCCACAGGCCGCTGAATGAAAGGTGACCTTGACTGTGTCCATGGCGCAGAAATTTTCCGCAAAACACTGTTGTGATAGGAGGTATAATCCATATTCTGTTGAGCAAAAATAAATGTAAAAAAAACAAAACAAAGAAAGACAACAATGCCCAGTTAAATCTCTCTTTCTCCTGTTTTTTGGTTTTTTTTTAGCTTTCTGCTACACGCCCATGACAGAACCACGTCTGCAGGACTTCCTGTAAAGATTAACGCATTTGCAGCTGATATTTAAAATAAGCTCCGGAAAGGTTGAAAAGAAAGTCGATCCATTAAAGCCATTCAATCTTTACGTGGATTTTGAGTGTGTCGGTTATTCTGGGCATGTTAAAAGTGTTATAGAGAACAAATCAGTTAATAGCTTATTTACAAGCTGCCTTAAATGCCTCACTCAGAAAGCTTTCAAATCCAAGAGCGTGTAGGTCTCCATGTGGGCTGGCTGCAATAAGGAGCATACCTGCCATATATCCTCTTCTTTGAGAGAAATATTGTTTAATTCTGTGCACCTCTGAATGAATGAATATAAATCTAAAAGATGGAAACCAAATCCACAGCACATGTAATACTATTAATGGAGAGAGATAAAGATTGGTGCAGCGGCAGCCAAAATTATTGGAACACCTGACACATCTGAGCATATCAACCTTTTCTTTGGCCTCCAGATCATAATTTCATGCTACAAAGTGGATGGAATCTGCAGATGGTCACTCTGAGCACAACAGATATAAGATGAAGTCAGCCCTGCTGTTTTTATCCTCTTTGAACATGAATATTTGGTTCGTCCACCTTTTGCAGCGTTTACAGCAGCTCATCTCTCTGGATGGCAACACCAATGTTTTCTCATGTCTTCTGCTCAAGCTAAAGGCCTTCCTGTGAATCCACAACAGCTCCCACCCTGAATTTGCTGGATTGGGAGGAGATCTGGACTTTAAGCCAACTCATTTCATCGCAGGCAACAGACGTGAACTCTTGGCAGTGAGGATTCAACCCTATCTGACCCTCACATGTCTCTTTAGCTCACATTTACATTCAAAATTCATTATGAACACGTCCTATCACAAAGCTGTCATTAGCATGGGCTCAAAAATCAAATATTCCAAACATGACCTGTGTTTATATAGTCCAAGCAGCATTTTAACATACAGAGACTTGTTTAATTTCACTTAACCAACCACAGAAGAAGAGTTGTACTTCCACTTGTGCTGTCACAATCCAACAAATCAGACACACACCATCATTTATCACATCGCCGCTAAATCTGGCTTTTATCTTTGCCGTTACTCAGACATATGGTGGATAATAGCAGTATAAGCATTATCACAAGAGCAAACACAAACATTTGATAACAGTAATGTATTTATGGCAGGAAAGGGCTATTTACTGCTTTTATTATAGTCACTTCCTGCACAAAAACATCATTAGTGACATTACTGAGAAGATCGTATTGAAAACTGGATTGAACTGAACTGAATTTAAAGTGCAGCTAAAGTTGCAGCATCAGTTGTAGGAAACACATTTTTTTATGAGAAAATAAAGCTAGTGATAGAGCATTGTTTGAACTTGATGTAATTAACCCACCCTGATCCAGACAAGCAGTGTTGGATGGGGGGCTGTGTGGGTGGAGTGTGCTGTCTCTCCACTGCAGCTTGTTAGTTTCTGAGCTAATTAGGGCTGTGTTGTGCTTTGGCGTGAAGTGGTCCCCGTGTGGGCAACTGATGCGTCGCTTGGTTACGTTCAGCACCCAGACTGCTCATTTGTGGGGCTAGGACAGCGTGAGATCCGAGCAGTCCGAGCAGGAACAGCTAGTAGAGGAAAGGTAAAGCATGAAATAAAGGGGGGATTGTAAAGTTTTAAGACACATAGATTCTGTTCCAGGAAATAACATTACAACTGTAGTCATTCCCCCTGGAAATTCACAATGTTGTGACTTTTCACCATCATTTTTGTCTTCCTTTTAAAAGCAAGCTTATATTTTTTACTCATGTTGCAGGACTGTGAAGAAAGAGCGCCATGAAGTTCACATATAACATGTTACATTTGGCAAACTGTGAGGAATGGTTGTGGACTGAAACCTTATACCTGCTTATTTATCGTTTCTGGACCTTGAGGACAGTTGGTGTATTTGTTTGATGCCTCCTCCCTTCAGGAAATAGCACATCCTGACAGTTGGGAGCTCGAGGAAATGTGTTTGTGGATTTTGATGGTTCATTACAGGCCAGTGGCGGTGGGGGGGGTTGTTTCAGCCTCTGTGCTTTTACATGCAGGTCCGGTAACGTGTGCCATCCCAGGTTCAAACCCACTTCTCTGCTTTGATCCCCCTCACAACCTCAGAGCGATCTCACGCACGCCACATTACAATCCTGTCAATGTCCGCTACGCCACATCATCACTGGTGAATCACGCCGCGCTCTCGTACGTGCATACACCACCGCGGAGTGAGGAAGAAGAGCCCTTCAAATTCACTTTTCCAATAGGGAGGGGGCTGTGTGGGAGTTAAACGCAAGCACAGGGGCGAGCCACTTACTCATTTTCTGCTTTATATTGTATGTCTTCATGTTACATTGTCTGGAACTGAGAACGACGTGCACATATATCACTGCCTGTTTCCCCTCAGAGCTCCCTTAGAAGGCTGAACATTTTTAAGGTTCTCTTAAAACGTGGCTTTTGTGAACACGTTCTCACAGAGATAAATACAGGATAGAAAGTGGTACAGTCAGAAGTGTTTTCATGTTGTGTATGTGTTTATTTAGCTGCTTCCTAAGGCTAATATACTGCCTAAGCCACTAAATTGGTAGCTTTGCTGGTACTATCTTTGTAGTGATGTAATGATACTATCTTTGTAGTGTTTTAATGCATTACGGCATTTACCAAATTAGCCAAATCTTCATATTTAGTGAAGCAACTATACAGTTTATCACAGTCACATCCTGTTGGTTAGAAATAGTTCTGTGCAGTTTAATAAAGTTTCCACTGAAAGGAAACTTGACAGTTTCCTCCTTTAGTTTCCAAAATGCTTCAGGGACAACCTGACATGGCCAACATTGTCATTGGTGATTGGATGATCTCTTTGATTCTGTGGCATGATGCAACTGTTCCTGAAAGAGAAATATGGAATTCCTTTCCCCAGCAAAACCTTTAGCGTAGCTCAGTTATTCTCTCATTTTCCAGTCGTGTTTCAGTTCCCCACAGGGCTCCAAAACTGTGGAGCTGAGACCTGAAGACTGGTCAGTTTGTTGGCTTACCAAAGCCCTCCTCCAGTGGCAGGCAGCACTGTCCTGCCTCAAACCAGCAGATATCCATTCATCCTCCACATCAAAGAGATAAGACGTATGCGCAAAAGCCTCCGGTCCTGCTCCTCCCACGTTGTTGCCTGTCGTAGGAGAAGCTAAAAGGCATTGTCTCCAACTTTTCCATCAGTGTCGGATTTGCAAACTTTTAAAAAAATATTCTGTTGAAATAAACTGAGTCTGAGAGCGTCTCAGTTCCTCCAGAACCCAGACAGCTTCATCAGTCACTGTTGTGGCCACATTCTGCTCCAGAAAACTCATCTCCTCCTCCAACTCTTCAGAATCCAGACACGCTCTTAGATTCAATGTTTCAATTTTCAGACAAGAGAAAAATTTTTATAATTACTTACTTACTTTACAGTAAAATCATTTACCAATACTGCAGAACTCTGAGCCATTCTGATGATGTTTGAATGGTCACAAAATGACATGGAAATGTAGAGGAAGGAAATGTGTGCAGCTGATTTGTAGCATGTTGAGCAGGTGAACAGGAGCTGATGCAACATAACATGCATCTGTGATAATCACATGTCCCACTGTTGACCCTTCGGTGATGTTCAATATCCTCTTCTGTCTGAGCAGCATGTGTAAAGCTTGTGCTTCAGCAGAGGTGTACACATTAATTAGTAGAGGTAGTAGTACTCGTAATTAAAATAAATACACGTAAATGCTTTTTTGAACTGCTTATGAGATCTGACTTAAATTGTATTGATTATGAAAGCTCTATGCTTTAGGATAGTAGAAATGAATTCTGCAGTTTACATGCACATGCTCTTGCATAATGGAGTCCTACTGATTCCATGCTTTAATGAACGTCCGTTCCAGTGAGGGAAACGTATTTGTTCTGGCCCAACTACCTGAGTGATTGTTATTTCAGTCATCACAGAGCCGTTACCACAAGTCTGCCCGACCACAGGTGAATATTTTGTGCAACACACATCAATCTTGGCCTGCCCTCCCCACAAGGCATGTCATACGCACAAAAGGGGGAAGGAGGAGATTTATAACGGGATAGCTTCTCAACTGCTGTGCGATTTGTGCGCCAAAAACATGCCTCTCCAGTTAAACTGTGTTTTACTAAAATTAGGCCTAAAGTAAAATTATACAGTACAGTATTTGTCCTTTATACTTGGGACTTTCCTTAACCACACTGGATTTAGGTAGCAATAGCTTTCACATTTGGAACTCTATGAGAATATGTACTTAAACGGAGGGGGGAAAAGGACAAGAAAAACTAGTCACCCTTTAGAGCAAATGCAAAACCAATTCTCTTTGCTTCGCATCCTCCCGTGACATCATTAAAGCCAGACCTTATTGAGCTTCCTACATCGCTGTACCATCAACCCACTGACCACAGCTGTGATTGCACAGCCAAGAGTAGCAATTACAGGATTTCAAAGCAATTGATTAAGTGGCCTTACACTAGATTTTTGGTGCATGCAGGTATGCCCTCGTCCGAAAAAACTCAGTTCTGACATTTAACAACACTTATATTTACTAGCCCCATGGATTTTCCCTTTGGTTTGCAGGGGAAGTATACTATACTTACTTCATATATTAACTCATTAACATTAAAATCTGCTGCAGTCCATAAAGGGCCACTGCTGGGATCCCAAAAGCAAAGAGCATGCTGTAACATGGCATCCTCACAGAGGTCCCATTGTACTACCAGGTTTTAGGGTCTCTGTAACCCTGACACCCCCCCAACATACACACACACACACACACACACACACACACACACTCCAGCCCTCCCTGGTCGTATCCCAGCCACCCCCAACACACGGACCACGAGCGCCGTAGGAGCGCGTTCACCCTCCGCCCTGCACAGAACACCAGTTCTAATTAATTAATTACATCCCAGGTGGTTTTACTTTGAGATGGAAAGTAGAGAACACAGACAAGGGGAAACTGCTTCCCTCAGGCATCACCAAACTGGCAACAAAATCTCCCTGCAAAAAAAAAAACAAAACAAGAAAGATCAGCTCATATCTGCTCCATAACTAAAATCTGTATCCAAACCCAAATTGCTTCTCCATCCAGGACTCAGAAAACACACTGGGGCCATAACAAATTAATAGCATATTTTCAATATGTGCATAATATATTTTATCTTATTAGATTTGTTGGAGAAGAAGACTTTATTAGATACTAAGAGAGCTGTTTAGCATAGCATTGGCACAGCTTTAAATAAATCAGGACTACATTTTTGATAGAACTCATTTATTCAAAAGTCAAGCGATTTACAAAGTCTTTCATGTTCTTCCAATTTTCTCCCTCCTCATTCGGGATGCTCCAGTCGCCCAGCAAAGGAAAAAAAACTTTGTTTTTTGAATCTTTGGTGCTGCCTGTGTAAACTGCTGACGCGGAAACGTTTGACTTTGCACTTTTCTTGTGCGGCATGTTTAAATAACGATGTCTATCAATAATCTCCGATGCCATCTTCATCTGTAGAGTTGCTTCAACAGAATCCGGCGCCGCTGGAGTTTGCAAAGTGCTAAAACATTCCTTTGAGAAGAGTTCTAATCAAAAATGAATCCCACCGAGGATCAAAAATGTGCATACACTCATCTAATTGCCAGAATGTGCATGAAGTCATTTTCGGTGTCTTTCAAAAGTGAATGAAATTATTCTTTGAACGTTTTCTCATCATCATCATCGTCTCATGTCGACCTCCACACCCATTTTTCTTCTTTTTTGAGAATTTAAACAAGAGAAATTAAAACTTGTTGACTGGGAAAATTACATAATGACGGAGAAAGATGCAGTAAAACAATTTCCTTTCTTCTGTATTCTGTATCTGCATCCCTGAACTGATAATCCCTTGAAACGGTTTCGCGTCCAGCTCTCCGCAGGCAGTCCTCACCGACATGAACACTCGCGGGGAATTCTGGCAAGCTCTTGCAAAATATTTACACGCCAGGCTTGTATTTTTATGAACTTTAGCAGTTCGGCAAACATGTCTGTGGCTGCATGCGCAACTTGCTCTCATCCCCGCTTCCCCGTCTTTTAATGTATTTGTTAATGGAGTCTTAAAGCCTCTATGTGGTATCTGGCACACAAATAAAAGCTCTGTCCATCAGGCATATTTAACGCTGCAAGGACCCCTTGCTGGTAATCGATAGCAGTTGCCAGCTCGCTGTCTTGGCAAATACGCCACATAGTGTTGTAACACCATATGGAAACCGATTTTTTTTTTTTTTTTTTGTGGCTTACTGTTCTTTGCAGTACCAATTTGATTGATGGTGCAGAATGGAGCATGAGCCCCCAACTGTAAGGAGGTCAGATGTCAGGGCTAAGTAGTGAGCAGCCTCCCTGAACCTTAAAGGGATTCACAAATGTGCTAAAGGCACCCCAGTGGGTATTTGTCATCATGACAGTTTTAACCTGGCCCTTATGTTTAAAGGTGGTCTCCAGGCGTAAGGTATCGGACTATAACTCATGTCAGAGTTCCTGTTGTGAAAAAAAGGTTTGCCGAGAGAGAAAATGGTCAGGATTTGGCTTCTGCAGATGTGGTGGAAAGAGCATCACCCTGGCCCTCACCTGCAGCTGGAGCTTAGTGACTTTGTCACTGGTCACCTTCCAAACTAACCTCCTACAAGTACAAAAAAGTCAGTTTTCTTAGATTTTCTTCCTTAAACAGCTTAATATGACTGGCAAACAGCAGAATCTGTCATCATGTAAGTCATTGCATAGTTTTTTTTTTTGATGGAGAACTTGGTCTTACTAATATAACATTGTTCTAAGACAGCAAAAGTTCCACTTTAAAAAAGGGGGGTGTGATGAATAAATATACTGAAGAAGTGATGGTGCTTTCAATAGAGGGCACTCTCTGCCAGACACTATATTTCCCAGCTGCATGTTTAATTTGACAGCAGGTGGAATTTGAGAGACAGGGCAGAAACCCATCATGACAGATGAGCTGTTGTAAAAGTGTGTCCCGACTGAAACAGGCCACAAATAACCAGCAGCTACTGTACACTGAAACTCAGGCCGCGCTCAGCATGTCAGGCCTGTCAGACACATGAGATGAGGGTAAATAGGTGCTGGGTTAGCTCCAGTTTGTAGAGAACAGACGTGAACATGGCACAAGAGAAACATGGAAGCGGCGCTTCAGCGGCTGAGGATCCGGTCGGATGGCAGCGCAGTGTGGAACTGCTCTGAGTTAACTGTTAGCACGGCTCCGGGTAGAGGAATGTGGAACAGTACGCTGCTGTTTGAGGCCCACAGCCAGCGCAATCTACTCATTCATCACTCCAGGGTGACCTCTGACCTATCGCCGTGTGTTTTCTTTCTCTTTTCACTCCAAGATCTTTTCTTTTTTAGGAGGAAAGAAGATTCACCGCATGATGGCTGAGCCTACATCCGGCCATCTTCCAGCAGTTTCAAAGTTTCTGAAAGTATATGAGCAGCCAGATGTTGTGACAGTATGAAGAGTGCACGTTGAGGATTTGAGATGGACAGTGTTTATCGCTGGATCCTTTACTTCAGCAAATGTCTGCCGGGACGCAGCAGTAAAAAAACAGATGTTGCCTGCACCCAGGGGGAGCATGCTGAAGATTGTGGCATAAAGAAACTTAGTGAAGGATAAATGTAAGTGCTTAATAATGAGGTTCTTATCCCCTGGTGAGAAAAAATGATTATTTTTAGCATTCCATGGTGTTTGCTAATGGGACCTGGAGTTGCAGCCTGCATGAGAGGAGCTACATCTCAGATCTACTCAAGTTCACAAAAAAAGCAGTTCTGATGTGAACTGGGAACATCTGGGTGGGAATTCCTCAATTATGAAAAAAACAGTTGATCAGAGCGGTGAGATGGAGGCCAAGTGTTTTAGAAAATGTGATTGTGGGCAGATGACGGGAACGGGACGGATTTAAAGCAAACAAACACAGAATGTTGGATGTGGATTAAAGAGGTTTTACTTAAGTGCATTTTCAGACCCAAGCAATTTAGTTTTTCAAAGCAAATCGATCATGCCACGCAAAAAATACTCTGGTAATGATGTTTTTCCACAGAACAGGTGTGACGTTCCACCTTGAGCAGAAGCACATTTGTGCTCTGTGTCATTAGAACAAAATGAACAGAACTATGTAAGACTAAAAGTGATGATTCAGATGATATTCGATGTTTGTAGTCAATACCGTATGGTTTACGGTTTTTATGTTAACTCGTGTAAGGAAAACATCACACGCTCTAAAGATCTGCTACGGGGGAATTGTGGGTGAATTTACTTTTAAAGGCTCAAGTGTAATCTGTTGCTGAAAATCCAAAGTTTCTCACATCACAGGATACCAACGACACGATCCCTTCGTTGCTGGGTGCAGGTTGGTGAAACGACATGGAAATGCAGCCCCTGAAGGATCCAGGGACTTTGAAGCCAACGTCGTCCACAGTGAACTGCGTTGACCCTCGCTGCTGCTATCAGCAACAAAACAGGGGCTTCCTCCTGGACACAAATCTATAACAGCAGGCTGACACTGGGTTCTGGGGTTCAGGCTCTGTTGTCAACAGACCCGGGCATTCAGGAGACAGATGAATCCAAAGAAGCTGCACAATGTCTGTCAACTCACAGACAGAATTTCGTAATAGTCTGTCTGACACCCTAAGTTAAAGATAAATATTTGTACAAAGGGAAGCATGTCGGAAGAACATCTGTAGGAATTAATCGTTTTTCTATTTTAACACACTGCACTGAAAGAGGATTTTAGCATAATCACTGTGGTGCACATTTAATTCAATAGCTTGATATTCCTTCATGTAAAATCCTTTTTCTCCCTCACATCACTGCATCCCATGCGTTAAAACAGAAACGGGATTAGCATGTTAACATGAGAAACACACAAAAAGAGGCGCTCCTCTGAAGGCACCCACAGGAGAGCAGTTTGGGAGCCATTAGCACACACACACCATTAGTAGTTCCCACTGGAAGCCCAACTGTCATCCATACATTTTCTGTTAACCCCCACTTATTCCTAATCAGGGGGTCTATCCCCACGGTCACTGGGGGAGAGGCAGGAATATATACGGTGTGTATGTCCACCACAGGACATACACACCATTCTCTCACACTCACACTCACACACACACACACACACCTACACGCACACACACACATACACACACCACTCACACACCGAGCAGCAATTTAGAGTCTCAACATCAGCTTGATGTTCATGTGTAATGAATTATTACCTTAAAGTGTGGGGTTAAACATGATCTATTCTAGCTTCTTTAATAGTTATTTAAGAGCAGAAAGAGCGGCCTGGTGGGATACGATGGCCCAAGTCTTGTAAAGTAGGTTGGAGAACAGGTGCCTGCTGGTAATGTGGAGCTGGTCCCCGTGTCCCAGGGTCCTGGGGAATTGCTCTTTATAAGGAAAGGGCCACTGGCAGCGTACAGGATGTGCTCAATCACCAAGTCTGACCTGGTAAAAATGGGAGCTGCGTTGCTGTCACTCTAGGGTCCTTCCCTTGGGATAGAGTGTAATTATGAGAGTGATGGCCCCGGGGCCCCGTCACTCCGAGACCCACCCACTAATCACAAATCACACAGGCCTGACGCGGGAGGTGGCTTCCCTTAGAAACTGAACCAAAAACCTTTTAACGGATAAAGGTCAGACTCGAGACTCAGGTTGCGTTTGCATGTGGATGTCCTTCTGTCTCACCTGTGCTTGTGGTCCAAGATGTAATATCTTGTGCTTTTAAAAGAAGGGGGGGTATATCAAACAACAGCATTTCTTTAAGCTTTATAAACATGTCAGGATTAGAAAAAAAAATTAAATGCTTTTGATGAATATAGACAAAACTAATAGTTTGCAATATGTATATTTTATTTAAATGTGTATTAGTAGAACATATATTAAAATAGTTAATAAAAGTTGCACCGGCCGTGCTTTCTGCAAACGGGTCTAAAAAAAACCCTCCGGTCTATTTTAATACTGATTCTGTCTGAATGTAGTATAAATATCTTTACTGTATATTCATCAAAATGTTGTCTGAACCATTTTGTGACTTTTACTTCTTGACTGAAAGATTGGAGAGCACTTTTGTTGGCAGTACAGTCACTGTGTGTGTTCAGTTGTTTCATTCTGAGGCAGAAAAGTCCACTTTTGCAATACAGGAGCCATGATGGTGCTCCAGTGACACCCCCCCACCACACACACACACACACACACACACACACACACACACCCTCTATAACACACCTTTCCACCACAACATGCTTCCATTGTGATTTCTCCTATCTACTGCCATCCTTTTCAAGTTTTTCAATCCCTCCTTCTCAAGCCAGAAGGACTTTCAAGGTCTTCTCAGATAACGTCACTGTGGTCGTGCATCTGTTTCCAATCCGGTGCAATTTACCAGGCCAGCTTGGGAAATTTTCTTTCATTTTCATCCTCCATTTCTCTCCCTTTTTGTCCCTTTCGTCTTTCCTGTCTGTCTCATTTCTTTTTGGCAGAGGGTTTACTCCATGATTAGCCTTTTTTTGTCTCAAACAGTGTCACATGTCATCATAGGTTTGTGGTTGCACTTAGTGGGTGATAAATACATCTGAATTTTACTTTTAAAGGAAAAAAATGAATAAAAAAAATCCCTCTTTAATTGACTTTGGATTTGTTGGTCAGGAATGAAGGTGTGGGGTTTTACTACAGCATTAGTGAACGCTGTATTGGTGCCTATGTGCTCCAGGCGGTCAAAAAATGGCCAATGTGCTAAAATCTCAGCCCCCCTCTGCTTCTATGGATGGTGCTGCATTTAATTAGGCTGGTGCATACTGATTTACATCAGCTTCCCTATTTAAATACAATTCTATTTTAACCGGCTTATATTTTATACAGCATAACTAGATGGTTGCATTCATTCTTATTCTGTCTTATTTTGTGGGTTACTGTTAAAGTCAGATAAATCCTGTGTTGTCCTGCGTATTAAGTCACTCCCATATCCACATGGTGCTTTGACCTTGTTGCAGCCTGTTCCATGAAAACATATGAATGTGAAGTCTGTTTTTTATGCTCATATGGTAGCTGAAATGTGATATTGAATATGATATTAGATGTTCACAGCAGGACCTCCTTTTAGTTGAAATTGCATGCAAGATGAAATAGTCACTTCAAAGGATTAAAAAATATAAAATAATATAAATAACCAATGATATTTATGCCACCGTGTGTATTACTTGAGCAATATGTCGTCTATTTATCCATTTTGTGTGAGCTACTCTGTAATACTTGTATTTGTCTTAGTTACTGTGCATTAACCTTCTCAAAAGCACTTTTGTTCCTGTCTAAAATGAATGTTTTCCCCGTGTTCTTGCTCCAGTAGGCCATAAATCCTGATCCTGGAGAGTCCTTCAAACTCAGATGCCAACCGGAGAAGGCTGGGAAGGAGGCGGAAATTTGTTTTGCTTCTGAGGTTTTTCACTAAACCAGTGTACAAGCCTCAGCAAAGTCCTTCCCAGGAAAGGCCAACAGGCACAACCGGGTGAAAGCAGTGGCTGCCAGGAGGTAAAACCAATGACCAGTGACAGTTTTATAGACATGTTGCTTTAACAGTAATACACTGTGCACATTTTAAATCCAAACTACACACTTTTCACATTGTTCAGCCTTGTCTTGTTTGAACCTTGTCAGTTATTGACGCCATGGCTCCTGCAAACACTTCCAAGTATGCTGTTGTAGCTTTGTAAAAGCCATTTAAACCTCCTGCATCCATTTTAAACAAAGACACCCACAGTGTCAATGTCTGTATGTTGGCTCCACATTTCAGGCAGCGAGGCACTGCAGCCGAATGTTCAACGATAGGGATAAAAACCTGGTCATTTTAAGTTAAGATGATGACAGATATAGCGTGTACTGTTAGAACAGCCTTTTCTCTCATTTGGAACATCTCTACATTGAATGTCAAAATGATGATTTTGTTTTACAGAAAAGTTCACTTTTGTCAAGTACAGTAACCCATGGAGACATCAGGCAGGTTTTAATTCCTGGTTTCAGCTAGATTTCAACTGTTTGTGTAATTTGGATAATTATAAGCCTTAACAAAACTGCTAAGGGTGGACTTTGATAGCCCGCCAAGGAGCTGCATTCTTTCTCTCAGCTCAAGTGGCGGGTAATTCAGTATGGAGGTTGTGTATTTGTTTAACACCGGTAGCTCAGGGCAATGAGCATAAATTATGCATAACCAATGTATTTTAATTAAAATTAATTAGCCCAAGTAAGAGCTGTTGATTGTTTGCCAATGGAAACAGTGGAATGGGGGATGGGGAGGGGGGGTGCACATAAAGGAAGTGGAGTGGTGTGATGGCAGCTGTGACTCCACAGTTCACCCACAGCTCTCCAGGAGATGATTAATAGTTAATAGAAGGCCTTTATACCCAAATGACACAAAGTTAGTCCTCTTCAACACCTCAATATTAACAACAGAAACACATGCACAGACACGTACGGGTATATTTTAATCTGTATTTTGCTTTATAACAGTAATTAAATGGTGTCTGAGTTTCCATATGTTGTCATAAGGATTACAGTCTTGGATGGGAAGCACGCAAGGTCAATTTTTCAAACGTGTCACAGCATATTATCTCAGCAATGCGAGTCAAATCAGCATAGCAATTAACTCAGGCTCAGCGCTGCGACTGGAATCGTCAGACTTGTTCAGGGTCGGGCGGGTTCCTCTCTAGGCAATTAGCTTCCTTCATTAATTAAAAATTCTAATCAGGATGTTGAATCGATACTGTAAATCACATGTGCCACTGCTCACCCTGGGAAGTTGCGCGTTACTTCCGAGGATTGCATCGACCGCGTAATCAGCTGAACTCCAGCGGAGGATTATCAGCGCGAGAGCTGAAATGCAGTTTATAAAATGTGACATGTGTCAAAATATTGAGCTCATGTTACAAAAATGCTGTTTGTCTGCGTGTCTTATACAGAAAACAAGATACGACGCTTTGTATTGTTACAGCTGAAAAAGGTGCTACCTGAATCTGGGTTCTGATCTGTTAAAGCAAAACCATCTTTTTTAGAATGTTCAACTTTTGCAGAAAACTTCTGAGTCTGACATGTTCCCATATGGGAAGCACGTTTTGTTTTTTGTTTTTTTACTCCTGCAAAGGTGATCATTCTTCACAGAAAGTTCTCTCTACCTCCTTTAGGAATGACAGATAATTTGACAGACTCTGAACAAGAGAAGGTGCTTAAAGTATCGTCAGAAACATCAAAAAATTCTCCTCCTGTCGGAGCCAAGCAACGGAGCGGCACACCACATGCTCATTCATGTAAGTGATCCATGTGTTTTCGTGTTCATTTGTGCCTTATTATTAAAACAAGGTGCTTTTCCAGCACGCAGTGCATGTGTGTAGTAATGACGCACACGGGCATGTATGTACGCTCAATCGCACGTACCCAAACATGTGTTTATCTTCTGCAAATGGGGGATTAAAAAGTGTCTAATCACAAGTTTGCTTGAGTGTTGTTGCCATGGTTCCTCCTGAGGAAATCTCATAAATATTCCTGTTATTCATAGGTCAGTGGGGAGGAATTTGGAGTGGTTTTGGATGATACATGGAGTCAACATAAACTGAGCATTCCCCCGTCATTAGGAGGGGACTCACTAGACAGACTCCATGCCGTAAGACTTGCATTTCCTCTCCAAATAGCAAGAAAAACGCAACACCACCTGCTTAGGCAACATGCAGTCTCCCTGCATGTTGCCTAAGCAGGTGTCATCATCCAGCAATAAAATTACTTCACTTTTTTATCATGCAAAATCTTAGACAGTCTACAGCTGCCTGACTCTCAGGAGCATTAGCATCATCGGTCTTCATTGATTGGCACATCAGGAAACATCCTGCAGAAAGGTCAAAGCTTTTCTTTTTTTTTAAATATACTGCCCCCATATGTTTGAAGAGACATAAAATCTATTGTAATGTATTTTTTCCCTGCCTTTTGTAGCAATAAGCCCAGTCCTAGCAGCCTATTCCATCATATTTCTGGCATTCCACCAGCACTTTATCACAAATTTCCACGACGCCTGAAAAAGCCGTGTTTTTCACCACAGCCCCCCATTTAAAACATTTGGTCTTATTGTTTTCTATCTCCAGACAGAAAATGGATGCCACACAAGCAGGCATTAATAAATCAGCTTTCTTCTTGCAGCAGCAGCAGCATTTTTCACTGGGATCAAACCTCCATCCGACCCATTTATTTTCTCCTGAAATTCGCGGTGTCGCTGATAGCATGTCAGCTGTAATTGCTGCAGCTCCGTGGATCACATTACCGGGCCTTTTGACGATAAGCAGAGGTGCGTCACGAGGAGGCAACAGCTGAGATGGAGATGGTGTATGCGTCATGTCTTGACAGGGTTCAAACGAATCTGGTGCGGTTCATTGAGAAAAAAAAACACACCCCATTCAAATTGCGTGTTTTTGCTCCGTAAAGCTCAGCTCCTTCAAAGCATTTGTCAGTTGTGTCGGTAACGCGCGATGAAATCCGCCTCCGACAACTTCAGCATAGCAGGGCGGATTTTCACTTTTTTTGTCAACTTTTTTTTCATTCTTTAATGCGCAGTCAAGCGTTCAACTGCATCTGAGCATGAATCAAAGACCGCCCTTTTGCGTGAAATGGTGGGAAAAATCCTTGATGCATGTAAGGATTTATGATGTAATTCAGAAAGGACGAGTCAAGTTCAAACAGTATAGAGCGCTCTTCATCTCTGCAAAAGTGCTTTCTGTATTTTTATAAATATATCATGTGTCAAAGAGGACCTTTGATGTATATTGGTCTAAAGTAGATAGATAATTGTGCTGAAAATGGTCCTCTCTTTTCGAGAGCAGAGGACTTGACCTTAACTTTCACAGATTTTAAGTTTAATGCTGCTCTTTCAAAAGTTTTAGACTCCAAAACAGAGGACAGATTTGTACAGTTTGAAAACAATTGAATGAATCATCTCAATTTAGCATGCTAAAAAAGCAAAAAAATAGACAATGCTCTGTTAAATAAAGGAATAAAAGGGAAAGTGTTGATGCTTGCATTTTTAGGCAAGGCTTGAAACATTGCCAAAGGAATTCCCTCAGACATAACAAGGTTTTATGACAGGCAAACTGTCCATGCTTGAAATTCTCCAGTGTAGGCTTTGCTATAGAGCAGCAGTTTTGTTCCTATTTGTGTCATATCAACATACACAGACACGCTGATTATTATCTATGGTTGA
The DNA here is from genome assembly GCA_911728415.1 of Lagocephalus sceleratus. NCBI lineage: Eukaryota > Metazoa > Chordata > Actinopteri > Tetraodontiformes > Tetraodontidae > Lagocephalus > Lagocephalus sceleratus. The sequence goes on along the minus strand of CAJVRN010000030.1, from coordinate 719,213 downwards.
GGAACTATTTCAGCCCCACATTTTTAACAAGGTTACCATGCTGCGGCTGTCAGCTAAATGGTGATGAGTGAGGTCACGGGCGGCACAGTAACCCCGATTCTCTGGTTAAAAACAAAGTGATGATTTTAAATGGGCCAGCCTTCTTCAGATGACATAGGCCAATTGTTCTTCAAGGGTTTTTTGGGGGGCTTTCACACAGCTCCATCAGTGAGTAATGTGAGGAAAATGTTCAACTGAGTGGTCAGAAGCTTTTTCTTTGTCAGCCCCTCGCCTGGTGTCACGAGTGCAGTTGAGAACAGCAAGAGACTGAGATGCATTGGATCATTTGCCATTGTTAAAAATGCACAGCTTATGGGAAGCAATAACAGGTCAATTAGACGTCACACCTCCTCTGTACTCATGCATTTAATGCTCAAGGTTCCTTTCAAGGTTGCTGGTTTGAGTTTCACAAGGGACCTTGGAGGCTTGTGTTCATTCAGAGGGTGTATGTAAACCAACCCCGCGTTTCTGCAGAAGAAAAAAAAGTGAACATAATCAGGATTTCATAACTTAACAGTGCTTAGTTCATAAAATAAAACATGTAGTTCAGAATGTATTTGCCATAATCATAATCTTTTGCTAACGTAGTCCTGGCCTCACCTGGACTTCGACAACTCGACTCACTTCAAGTACAACGATCTGCCAAGTGAACACTCAAAGTTGTTGATTTGGCAGCTGCAACTGCGGCCTGTGAGGCACTTTGACACTAAAGTGTAAAAGGGATATATCAAAGCAAACAGAGGTTTAAAATAATGAACACAGGTTACATTGATACATATATTTTCGTCATTTATTGTGTTAAACTAACTTCCCTCAAATGGCTTAAAAGTGTATATATAGATTTTATTGGAACCAGATAGTGCAGTTGAGGTCAAATTACACCTACATGTATACAAGTACAGCAGAAAGTGCAGTTAGTGTGTTGCTCACAGTAGGCAGTGGCAGAGGAGTCACCATCGGTCAATAAATTGATTCGCCCTCCTATGCTTATATAATGAGATGAGGATGTGGCAGAGTGGAGCTGTAACTCTTGTACGACCTAACTAAGCATGCAAATGCTCTCACCGTACCTGTGACCGTGAGTGTCAGATTCTGAGGTTGCAGCAGCACATCGTCAGCCTCGACGTACAGGCTTAAGTGCTGTTATATAAAAACAGTAACATTGAGATTTGTTGAAGAACCCTCACATCAAAAGGTGAAACTAGAAGTACCTGGGTAACCTCTCAGGGCCCAGAAACACAAATGCCTAAAGACAACTAAAAATTCACTTGAGGTATTTGTCTAAGAAATGTTTTCAGAGGGCATGCCAGCACACTCAAAGTGTTTGTCCCTCTTACGTCTCAAGTAGATAATTGAAATAGTGTTTAGCAGACACGTGCCAAGCCAGCACGTTTGACTCTTCTAGCCTCAAACCAAAAAAAAAAAATCCTGCACAGGCTTCCCAAATCTCACAGATAGACAACTCCACAGTCCACAGCAATACAGAGCAGACTGCAGAATAAAACTTGCTTTTCCACTGCGGGTTATCTCTGCCTTGCAGTTCTGCCGTCTCTCTGTTAATAAATCTGTCTTATTCCCAGCGGAGAACACCTTTTGTTGAAGCGGGTTGTTCTGACAATAAAAGCGGTTTACAAAACGCAGAGATGTTTTTTTCTGTCTTGACATGACTTAGAGCGGCTGACGCTGCGTCATAGGCTGCGGTTTGAAACTCCGTGGCAGCTCCCCGGCTTTCTGCTGTGGTCGGATTCACAGGGAATTTCACAAATCAGTGTGCGTCTGGGTTTATGCACGCAGTTAGTCAGAACCCACTGACAGCACTCTGGAGCTCAGATAGAGCAGAATGACCACTCCAGTGCAGACAGGCGGACCGTGGACAGGACTATCATTGTGATTAACTGTAATGACTGTTAGTGGAAATGGGCGTGGAGAGGATTGTGGAGAGGATGAGGAGCACGTTGGCCCCAATCTGGAGGGGCGATTGGCTGAGTGCAGGCCTCCGCGGGCTTGGGTAATAGTCCCCATGTGTAGCGCGCCGGGCCGTATCCCATGGGGCAGTGCACACGCAGGAGGCCACTTGAAAGCCTATCTGGATGTAGCAGCAATCAGAGTCAGAAGAAGCACACAGGGGAGTAATCTGTTCCAGCTTTTGGAGCGTGCCAGGGGTTGGAAAAATGGAGATGAGAATAGTATTTTTGTGCGTGTGAGGTGGGTGGGGTGGGGGATTATGGCATCATTTGGACAAGGTCGTGTTTAGTCAGAAAATGCAACATGGCTACCTCTTAAGGTGAGGTCCTACAGTGGCTTCATTCTCCGGGTCACAATTTAGATACAACCCTGTCTCCTCAGGGATTGGTTTATCGGCTTTGTTGCTTTAGGTTAAATGCAATTTTTGGCTCAGGCAAAAAATACGCAGAGGCAGACAGACCCGCTCAAGGCAGTGGCCATTACAGTAGAGACATGTTCCCCCATATTTCATACCACACTACAGTTTTAAGACTATAACTCCACAATTTACATACTTTCAGTTTGCTGGAATGAAAACATGTCCTCACAGTCTCTTTTCTAGATGCCAAATCTTTTCGAAATCAAACACTGCTGGGCTGAACATATGCCCCGTATCAAATACAGACAGTCGGGAAACCAGGGACACACAACAATCACATAGCTTGAATCTTTTGTTGTCCAGTTGCTGACACCGAATGCCTCGCTTACATGAAGCAGCTGCGGGCCAGCTACACTGATTCACACTTGCTACAGGCCAAGCGAAGGCAACTGGTGCAGCAGCCCTGGAGGAGAGTTGTTTCTCCAGGAGTTCATAAGGTGGTTAGCTCATGTAACTGTGTACCCGCTGTGCCAGCGTCCCCATACAACCTCAAGTTTGAAAAAATGCTGCAGCCTGGAGTATTAGTAAATATTTTATAAGTTGGAAGCAAATTTGAAATTTGCTCTCTGTTGACCTGTTCATTGAGCTCTTTGTCTTTCTCTGGGGAGCCCAAGTATGAGAGAAGGCTCTACTGTCGATGGAGATAAAGCTCCAGCAACAAGTTATGGGCACAGTCGGGGTGAAATTGACTTTTGTGAAAACTTCTGAGCCTGAAATGGGAGGGGGTCCTGATGCGCATGAGGAAAAGGTGTCGATTTACATCAAAGCAAGTCATGTGTAATCGATGCCCTGAGCCCTCCAATATTCTGACCCCTTTACCTGTCAAACAAGATTAGTTTTCCAGTCTAACAGTATACATCACCTTTGTTCCAAGAGATCAATTCTTCAAGGAGTAGATGAAGAAGAAGGGGTTGAAAAAAAGTGGTTATAATCAGTAAGCAGTGACCTGGGGGAGGTCACATTCAGCCTTTGGGATTTGACTAATGAAGAGTCCAATCAGCAGAGCAGAGGATGATCAGAGGTAGCCGCAGGCTGCGATGGAGAGAAGACAGCAGAGTGAGAGACAGAGCCAGAAAGGGTAAAAAAACGAGGAGAGAACCAAGAAAAAAAAGACCTGGATGCTTTTTCCAAAGCACGCAAATAAACGTTCCTGCCCAGTGCATCCTGGGAGTGTGGAGTGCAGTAAAGACTGACTGACAGAGGGGCTAGCAGCAACATGTGTTTGTACTTTGTCTGAGCATTAGTTAGTGAAGTGGAGACACATTAATAATTGTTATTAATTTGTTCTCCTGATTTATTGCTCCAGCCTTTGTGATCCAGTAACATTAGACTTATAAATTTCAAAATGCACAGCTCACTGCCAATATCCTGCTCCAAATCTGTGCATCACGTTTGCTTATTCTCAAGCAAATGCAAATAGACAATTTCAAATTCAAGCTGAGAGGACGATATTTTTATAGACATGCTTCGCTGCAACATCTGGGTTTTCTTATAACATTTAAGGAGGAAAAACATTCATGACTCCAACCACATTTTAAGCCATTTTTAAATCGTTAATTAACCAGTCAAGTTAAACTGAGCGTATTTGTTCTTTTCCAGTGACTAACCGTGTTCCACATTCACACGGCAGGGGCTGCCAGGATGGCTACAGCCTACCGGTGGCCACCGAGAGGCTGGCCCAAGGCAGGATGATGAATTTGTGACCACAACAAAGCCATGTGCTACATTTGGCTCTGGTTGCCGCGGCGAAGGCAGGCTGGCCACATCTGACCGTTGCTGCACAATTTCCTCAGCGAGCCCACTGAAACATCACCTGCAAATGATCAACGGTGTCAACTGCCGAACATTGTAAGTAAGAGCAGGAAATTAACTTTTTGGGTCACAACAAGATGACTAGCAGAATTTCTGCAGTTGCATGTCATTCTGAATTTGCTTTAGTGCCAATAGCTTTCCTTTAATGAAACATGAGTTAGAGCAGCACGCGTTTGGGGATATTGCTTTTTAAACTAACACCTATATTTGTTTTCTATTATTTTCACATTGTTTCAATATTTGTGCCTTGCTGACATGAAATCTTAATGGATTGAACCAGATATGTCACTTTGGAGGATCTTTTTAGCTTGTTGAAATAAACAAGTTAGCATTTACAGGAAACGTTCTTGGCCAAAGCTGGTTCAGAAGTTTATTTGGGAAAACCTGTCTTTTTTTCTCGACTAATATGACGTACTTAATGACGTTAGCCATACTCCCAACCCATGTTTTCCTTTTACTGCAGGTGTAAAAATGAAACCAGGCTTGCACTGGTCGCAAATCTGCCCCTTAAAGCCTATGGGCCCCCTTGTCCCATAAATGTGCCCCAGATGCCCACAGCACCTATGGGAAGTCGTTAGGTAATATTAAAATAACTCTTCCCTCCCTCGATGATTACTGTTGACATGTTCTCAAGCAAGGCACTTATTCTCAATTTGTGATTTTGCAGCAACTAAGTGGCTAGGAAAGGACTGCATTGGTCAGATTTTATGGATTTATTTTTATGTACCTGCAGCCTGCACCATTATTAGTGAATAGTGAACAAGATCAAATGACTTCATTCCATCAAGAACTGTGCCCAACCAGCTGAGGCCAAATGATCAAAGCCGGATTTCTGGTTGCGAAGAACACTTTATTTCATGATTTAGCTCCATTTCAAAATGATTAAATGATGACGGATATCCACAACAATCACTGCGGCCACTCGTGTTTGCAGCTTTTATTTTACGTTTTCTTTTTCAAATCCTCAAAGTTTGCACAGTTCAAGAACAGAGTGTGACACACCTCCCTTGTATCTAGCTGTATTTCAATGAGTCATTCCATTTTTAATGCAATTTTGGCTCAATTCTGAGCATGGACGAGTGAGGAGGAGACCAACTCTAGAGTAATCTGCTATCCAGCCGTCAAGGAAAAACAGGGCTTCCCTTCAAAGCCTGGGTACCAGGAATAGGGTCATTACCTTGCACAGCAAGATGCCTGCTTGCTTTGCAGTGTTTCTCCACTACACCTTCCTTGCTACCTCGTACGCTGCCCCCCCTCTCCTCCCTGCTGGAGTCTTTAGTTTGAAGGGGTCCTTAGAGGAGAAGCTGGACTGCTGGCCGCTGAGGTATAAATCAAAGGCACAGCCAGTGGAACCACATCTGTAATAATAAAGTCAGGTTAATGTATAGCCATTGTGGATGGGGAGACTTTGCATTTGGGAACATCTGGTGAGACATTTGGAACCGCTAGCAGTCAGTTGTTTTACTTCCTTATGGCCTCCGGTCTTTTGGGCTGTTGGTTGTTGTTGCTATTGCAGTTGTTTTTTTTTTTTCTATGACCGATCTATGCATCTCAGATTCTGCTACTTCCTACGTTAATCTCTCCATGACTCAGCAATTTGTTTCCACTTCATTCCCCTGGTTTCTGTCTTCATCATTCACTCCCCATCTGTTCCTTACTTTTGTTTTAATCTGATTTCTCTTTCCCTCCATTACACTACATCACTTTTTTTTCTGGCCACCCCCACTTTGGCAAACCCCATTTGCAGACTTTTGGAGGCTTTCTTGGGAATTGTAAACAGGTGTCCTCAATGTGGTGTAGACAGGAGTTGGTCCATCGTCCTGCAGCTGTGGAAAAGTCCTGGCCAGTAAAACAGTCAACAAACTGAAGATATACCGTACTATACATCAGCCCATGACATTATGTGATTCTCTTTAAATGTAATAAACAATTCAATCCATAATTTATACTCTGTATCTCATAGTTGCCAATCACAGTCAGGTTTGCACAATTTCATGATTAATATTTGTGCTTATTATCCAAAGCAAGAAATCAAGACATTTCAAGCGATGGTATACTTACAGCTGGAAATTGCAATCCTAAATAGAGGAAAACTGCACATAAACACATCCAGACTTTCATTATCTCTGCTGCTCCCTGAAAGAATTGGTAATTTAAAACCCAATGTGGTAAAGGCAGACTCATCATCATCCAGAATGGAAGAAAAGCCCAGTCAGCCATCCTTAACATTGACTCTATCAGCACCTCTTAACATATTCATAGTTAGTCCACTTGGGCTGGAGGCGGTGCTGGTTAGACTTGGGAGAGCCTCAGACATATGTGTTCATTCACATGACGCCAGATGCTGGCTGTTTTTAATGCTGGTGCCATTTACAGACCTGCATGGCATTATTCAGAGGCTCTACAGGCTGCAGCCTTAAGGGCAAAGTTATTACTATGTAAAGATATGATGCACGGATGGGATACTGGGGAATGCTGCACCCATAAAAATGACAATAATATCTCCATGATGGAGATAAATGCATAATATATGCAAAAAGTAGCGGTGCATATGGGATTAGTCAGTAATCGTACACTGTGCTATACATGTTTTTCCAGGAAAGATCACTCAGCATAAACAGGCTACACAGTAATCAAGGAAGTACACAGGAAGGATTCATTCTCTATATGGGCTGCAAGTTTTCTTAGTGCCGAGCAACACTTCACCACAGCACAAGTTTTCAATGATGGACTCTGATTTCCCACACTGTAAAACTGTCGAAGAAAACATTTTATTTTTTTTTTCTTCTTCCCACAATTTGAGTCCAAACCACACAAACAGGGGACAGTCTGCAGAGCACACAGCCAGCGTCTCAGCGTATGAGGGGGTAAAGGCTTCCAGATAAATTGCAAAATATTAATTATTATTATTTTAATGACCATATATGAAGCCTATCAATTAAAGGTATTTTTATTTTTGTGTGCATGATCACAGCCTCGGTGGTGGTGAGGTAGTTTCACAAAGTTTATCAAACGCTCTGAAGAAAAGGGCCTACAAGCAAATGAGACATAGCTGTTACCACATGAGCTGGTCTAGGTTGGATGAGCTAATGTGGGCCAGTGAGCACGTTAGGAAGAACATCTTGAACGCAAATGCTTTCAGGCTTCCAAGCTTCCACGCAGATCCTCACATGGAACGGAACCGTTGATTATATAAATAAACAGATTAACTTCAATGTACGATAACAATTATTCATATCCACAGAATGTAGGTGAATGCCGAGGGGAGCTTAGCGCTGTCAATGCGATTTAATTAAGCTATTTAAGGCTAACTCATCAGCAGAGGAGATCTCATTCTTCACAAGTTGACTTTAATTAGTCAATTCAATCAAATGCACTCATGATACACATTTAGCAGCTGCAAAAACTGTTTAATAACTGTTCATGGCAGTGGATCACATTGACTGTTTTCATGTATCAATTAGAACAATTTCGCCTTTCAGCTGCTTCAATGGTGCTTTTACAAATGTAAAAGAATGAGAAGCTATTGGCAACAATTCCAAGTAAATGTTGGTTTCCAATTTAGCTTTTCAGGTACTATTATGGAATACTATCAGGCAATGGACATAGCTTTATTCAAACAATGGTGGTCTCGTATCAATGCTTTCCCAATAGATAAAATCACAATCTTTCCCAGTACATAAAATCCTGATCTTTCCCAGTAGAAAAAGACCCACCCATCTCCATCCATCTCCTGTGAACTGCCAACTATCTGTTATCAGGATCACAGGAATACACCCAGGATAGGTCCCATCACTGGACACATCCATCAGTTTTTCACCCTCATCCAAGCCAGATTAAAACTCAGAAGCTCACTATTATGATGCAGTTGCTACAGTAACTACTGCAAATGTCAAATTCTTTATATAAAGAAAAAGAGTAAGATGCCTACAGCAAGAAATAACGGGATAAATACAAGCTCTTTCCCTCTGAAAAGACTTTTAATGTAACATCAATGAATTCCAAGAGAAGCTGAAACACTTTCATGTATTTTTGCAAGGAAGCATGCTAAAGCAGAAAGATATTCTTGTTGACAGGGCAGACTGAAGAATCCTTACAAACCTATACCACCCTGCTGTGCATGAAGATGGGGTCAAAGGTTAATAGCGGCATCATGCTTCAAATGAAACAAAGTACATATAAGGGAATAAAATCCCACCCCATTTCCAACAGCAGCCATTACTTACTGTGTGAATGTGAACACGCTGAGAACAATCTAAGAAAAATACTGGGGCCTAATAAATCCTGAGACATCAAGGATAAGAGGAATTTCCAAATTCTGCACTCGGGAACACAGAAAAACTGGCAGGGAGGGGAAGTGAGGATTTCTACTGACCTGTAGATGAGAGCCAAACAAAATAACTACTCTTCATCACAGTAAAAAGCACTATCAGTGATTGAATTACACTTTAAATACACTGACATTGTATTCCTGTGAGCTTCATTAAAATTTGAATCCAATGTTAATTCAGTCTTTTGTTTTCATTTCTGTGTTTCTGCATTTTTGCTAATCAAACCAGCGCAAGACAGAATGTTGTGTCAAGACCAGTTTGAGTCGTAGATCCGGAGAGTGTTCGGTAAAGTGATCCCATCAACAGCAGCAGTGGTAATTAACCATGTAACTATATGGGCATAATGAGAACCCGCAGCCTCTGTGACCCTGCTGAGACCTTCCCCAAACCTCAACACAGCATCGGACTTCAGTCGCCCCAAGGCCCAGTCAGATAAACTTGCCTCTCACTCCCCAGGATACGAGGCACGAGCCAGAATCCGATATCTACCGTGTGTTTGGATAGGTATTTGTAGCAGTGAGAAGCGATCTGATGTAAAGTTGTTTGACATAATAGAGGAAGCAGGGAGTGCATGCCATTGAGTTATTGGGGACGTGGTAATGGACCAAAGAAAAAAAAAAAATGAAGACGCAACCCCTGCCCACCCACGATTCAATCAATTGTTGCTGTTCTCTGTATGTTTCAGATATGATCTAATGTGGGTGCCTTCCCTCAAGCCCTGTTTAGTCAAAGATTACCCACAAAATTATGACTGCCCTCTGGTGCCAGGATGCAAAAAAGGAATTTTGGTGGGTAAAGGTGGAGTTAAGAAACATTCATTTATTTTTGGAAATACATCAAGCCCTTAGAATGATCCCCACTTTTCATGCTTGCAGTAATCAGGGATATAAATAAGGAATCATTTTTGTTCCAGGAACATATTATTGGGGAACTATGATAGCTTCCTACAGAATCTGAACCACTGGAATAGGGAATAACATGGAATTTGGTCTGGAATGTTAGTCTCAAAAGCTGTATCTTAGTGTAACCCATTTCTCCTCAGTGTTTAAAACACTGAGGAGAAACGGGTTACACAGTGTTTAAAACACTGAGGAGAAAAAAAAAACTAAGGTTGCATCCAATAATAAGCAGGTTAGAGGTTCTCAGCTATATGGAGGTGAACTTTTCTATTTGTTTTACTGCAGGGATTCACTCTTGAAGGAAGGAACTATTGCAATAATACTGAACTCAAGGGAAATAGAATTAGAAAATTAACCAATGTGGTACAATCACTTAAAACTTACTGTCAATGCCAAACTTATTCTATCATGCAACAATACAACGGTATGTTGCTACCATATAAACCAAAAGCGCCTGGATAAAGGAGTTAATGGCTGGTGCCCAGTCTCGACATTGCTGCCCAATTGTTATAATCCAGGTAACCTGGGATTAGATTAAACTTCCTTTAATTCGGAACACCGTCGCGTCCGTGTGACGTTCACGGTCGGAGGACTCACACAGCTGTGGATCCCGCTGGAGATGCAGGATGGCGGCCAGGCCGGAGAGCCGCCTCCAGACGGCGCACAGCGGCGCACGGAGCCCGGGCTGCCGCGGCCCTTCTCTCGTTCACCGTCCTGGTCTTGTGGGTCGTCCCTTCACGGGAGTGTAGTCAGGGGAAGCGTCCCGGTCCAGTCTCGCTCCTGAAGCTGGCGGTTTCTCCAAGGTCACCTGAACGCACCACGCGAGGCTGATGTCGAGGCCACGCCCTCGCGGTCCTTCAACGATCACAGATCGTCGGTCTGCTGCTCTAAACTCGGTCAACTGAGACGCCGAAGACCGATAGTGTGAACAAACGTCTGTCTCTGGTCAACACTGTCCGACCTGCACCTTCAACGCGGGCTTTACTGCACAGAGAAGAACATGCAGCCACTGTCTCCTTGTCCAGGGGGACTCTGGGATACTTCCTCCCGTTGGGGAAGTTCAGTTAAAACCTGAAAAAACAAACGTGTATCAATTCCAGCAAATACATGTGCATCTAAATGACAATTTGCAAAGTTTAAATAAGGACAATACTAAATAAAACACTAACTTGATATTGTCAGAAAATAGAAGATTGTGGGACATAGAGTCCTACCCTACTATGTTTTTACCCTCATATTTAAAGCAGAAACCCTTTAAAGAAAACGTTGAAGAGAACCAATATTTTAGAGATCCTTACACTGGTATATCAGCTTGATTGTAGTTAAGGTTGTAAAAGTCAAGCTGACACACATAAAATGATATCGAAAATTAATTCACGTGTGATCTTGCTGATAATTCGGACTAGAATGGGATGAGATGTCCTGACATGATTTCAGGAGTAAATTCCATGCACTCCCATGCATATATACTGGGAAAAGTGTACCACAGCTCCACTGATCGGTGAATATAAATGTGTGGAAGGTGAAAGGATTTTTTATCCTGAAAAAAACAATGTTTACACTTGCTCATGCATGTGGATATGCCAATTACAATAATATAAACTAAGGAAGAACAAAATATTCCGCACAGCTGGAAGACTCAGCAGTCGACTTTTTGATACAGAAACACTAACAGCACGTGGGACGAAAGGTAGTGATTATCTATCTGTTGGGTAAAGTTGATGGCAACAACTTTACAGTCCATTTTGAGTCTGTGATATTGATATTGTGATATTTGTGACGTGAGAAGGCGGAGAGAGGAACAGAGGTGCAGCAGCTAAGGTGTAAAAGTGGCTTCAGTGGTGTTTTTGTATACCAAAGGAAGAATAGGGTTCACTTGACTAAGGCAGCAGAGGTCAGTTGTGGTAAGGCTGTTAGTGTTTGAGGGGGAGCCCTGAGCGTAGCGGACACAACCCCTAAGACCATAAGCTGCCAATCCAGGAAGCAGCGATGACAATGACATTGATCTGATTGAAAAGAAAGTAACAAATGGGAGTTCCGGTATCATATGCATAATAGCATGAGATCAGAGCAACTACCACAGCCCAGTTTGGTAAAACTTCATCAGTCTCACAGCTTGTGGTAAATTCCTAAAGTGCCAGTAAAACAGGGATAGACATACCTGCCAAGTAAAGGGCTCCGACTGTGGCATGACCACTCTGTGTTTACACTCTTATGTCTTTTGCGTCCCATTAATCAGAGATGATGTAATGGCTAAATGAGATTATGAGTAGTGTTGTTCCTTTCTTTTTTCACATGGTTGATGTTGGATTTGTGTCTTCTATCAGGTTAAACATATTCCTTCTTTTCTGTTCAGGAAGTCACTCTCATTTCTTTTTTAAATCTCATTAAAACTATATAAAAAGAAGATTTATAAAAGTGTGTTGAATACCTCCTGAATATGTGTACATTTTGTATCTATCTATATATATATATATATATATAGATATATATGTATATATATAAAAGATGATCTTTAGTTTTAGTATATTTTTTGACTATTAAAGTAAAGTATTAAAGGAAGCTTAATATAATTACATGGCTTTTTCACAGGACATGTTGACAAGTTGTGTTAAGGACATATTTATTGATTTAACACACATGCACATGTGCCGTGATGCCTTCTCTTCCACAGATGCTCATGTAACATACATAGGGAGCTTATTGTTGAGGAAAATCAAATTATATTCTATATCGGAGGACAAAAGCCTCCCTCACTACTAAAGAAATACAAGCCTGATGTCTCAATTTCCATATTTTACTCAGACAATGCAGCTCAGTGTTTGGTGAAGTATGCATCTAACTGCTCATTGTCACGGCAGCAGCAAAACTCCCGCTCCTGCTTTTGTCACCTCATGAAACGCTTTGTTTTTTAAAACTGTCACAACATCGACTCATGTGGTCCTGACTGTTTATCGTTGCGACACAGGTTTCCCGTCAGTGTCCTTGGGGCCAATCTGAGAATAGCCAGTGTGTTTAAGTCCAATGAGCAGACGGCCAAACTATTTTAATGGGTGTTACCGCAGGGTAAGCAGGCTGTTGGCTCTGGGGTTGGGTTTCTCATGTGCCAACAGAAGTGGTTTAATTGTGTATACCTGAGCTTTAATCAATGCAAAAAATGTTGAAAGTAGCATCAGGAATGTTGGCTTGAAGCCAGGGGACCTTGATGAAATTACTGAAAATAGTGAGGGGAAAAGGGATCTTTGCAATCTGTCTGACTCTCTACATGCGTTTGTTACAGGGTTTGTTTGCATATTTGATGAATAAAAAAGGAGGAAACCTGACTCCAAGTGATATTTTTATAGATTTTCCGATATTTCTATTTATATTCATGATTAGATATTTATATACAAGACTGTAATATCCTGACTTGCAATGTTGGACTCTACAGCCCAAAAAAATGCACATTAGACTGATTGAAGACTGATTTGCCCCCATTGTCAGTGCCTGAGCGGTCGGTGTGTTTTTCCTATGACTGTTTAGACCCATTTCCTGATTAGGAAAAGGCTGTGGTCAACAGAGGACGGATGGATGGATCCCATCCCAGTGCATAATATATTATTATGTTATGGTGGTATTCTAAAATTATTTTGGGGGATATTTGTGAAATAAAGCTATAGTTTTAAGCTAAGACAAGCCTCCATTTACAACCTTTAACAGCACTGATGGATTGTGTCAGGATTTTAACATACCTTGCCATATTTTAGGTTGACTTATTTGGGAATATGTTCAGTGAAAACACATACAATATGTTCATCATCCTGAATGGGCAAATGTTTGACGCTATTACTTCTGGATTTCATTGATCAGCCTCACAGATGTACATATTAGACTAAATAAGGGTGAATAAGGTAAATAAGGGGGAGTCTGTGTGTTTATATGCAATGAAACTGGAAATGGCTTCACTATTTTTAATTGTGAAGGTTCTGTTTGCTAAGTCAGATTTATCCTCTCTTGTTAGATCCTATTTATTATTCAGCTGACTCTATTCTGAACCCTTAAATACAGTTTATCATCTTCCCTCAGCATAAAACCTGCCGTTGAAGGGTATGTGTCTGGGTGTATGTAGGAAACAGTATTAAAGAGGGACAGATTTTGATGGTGAGTGTGAGAGACAAACCAGCAGCCTGCCAGACGGATAATACTGCAAATGAAGCTAAGCATACCATAACCCCCCTTTGTCGGATGAATCCCACATGATAGTAATCCATCCATCCCTCCGCCAGGCTGTTTGAGATCATCCTACCCGCAAATATGAACAAAGCTCTAAATAGACAGGACCAACTCCGACTTTATTGTTTGAACTTTGTTTCCTGGCAACTTTCCGTGTTAACAAATTCTCTGTAAGCAATTCAAAGCAAAGTTGTGGAATGCATTGCCAGAGGAACTTAAACTGTAGCAAGCTGATGCTTATGTCTGTGATATTTGACATGACTAAAAGAAACCAGGACAGCAAGAGACTGTGTGAGACTGAAGGGTGTATTCTTTTATTGTCTTTAGGGAACTGTTGAGAACTTCTTACAGTTTGTTTTATATAAGAGGAATTACATCATACTGACTCTCTGGCATCAAAGGTGTATTTGTTTAAATTTTCATCAAAAAAGAAGCAGTCTTCAAATAGTTTGGATGTAACTTTTCACTCTTTTATTATTTACGACTCTGTTTGACTTTTAGTCCCACCCTGTTGGGTTTGAGTGTCTGCCGCAGCATGCAGCTGGAGCTCACCTGCTCTGTCCATTTCCAACAGTGGGCTTTTTCAGATATGCAATGACTGCTCTATGATTAAAATCCCCCAAAAGATGAAAACTGCACAGTGTGGTCTGCAAGTCAATGCATCTTTTTTTTTTTTTTTTGCTGAAGCAGACCCTCATAAAAGCCACATTTTTATGCTGGAGTGCTGCAGGGCGCTATCAGTGCTGGGTTGCACAGACAAGGCAGATGGCCTCAGCCTCATGATGTTGAGATTGTTTTCACAAAAATGACCATATGGATTTGTTATCAAAGTCAACTTATCATTTTGATTGTAGGGACTAAAAAGTAGACAAAAAACTGTACATATAAGTACAATAAATGCATCATGAGTTTTCTCAAGAAACTGCTTAAATAGATAATGTTTGGGGGGAAATAAGCATTGAATTCAACTTTTTTTCCTCTCTCTTTCCCTCTGCCTTTTCCTCTGCCAATCGACCCATTCAAAAGGGATTTGAGAACATCGTGAGTCGATAGTGAACCTAATCTTACTGACTGAGCCCCTCTGGTTATCATCACTATGTCTCTGAGTCTGTGAGTTTTCCCGTTGCTGAGTTCTGCCTAATTTATAGCGTGAAAAAAAAAAATCCTCAAGAGCTGTAATACAAATAAGATGAGCTGGCGGAGATCACAGACGCCGGAGCTCTTTCCACTGTGTCTGTCTCTAAGTGTGGATTGGGAGGAATGGAGACAGAACACTTGGCATTTGTTATTTCATTTTCTTGGGGACGTTCCCCCGAACTGTTGCCGCATTCTTTCAAAAGACCCCTCCTCCTCCTCCTCCTCCTTCTTCACCTCTGTCTTTGTCCCTTACAGTGTCGATGTTATGAGAAAAAGTCTGGAAAGTGTCACATTTGCATGGGTGAGACAGAGTGTGGGGTGGGCTGGGGGTGGACGGGAGAGTTTTCTGGGAGCCAGAGGATTGTAATTTAATCTGAAGCAGTGGAGAGGACTGTTAGGGTTCACTCGTCAGGATGGGCAGGGGCTGGCGGCAGATTCGGATCTAAGTCTTAGCAAAAAACACCGGGGAAATTATTTCACACATCAAGATTTCCACCTCCTAATCATCCTGCTGATTTACATTATCAAATATGTCCAACAGGATTAGATTTCTTGGCACTCCAGCAGCCACTGGACATCAAACATGTAAATATTGACCTAATCTAAAATTCTTAAACCACGGTTTCATTCATACTGCAGGAGTTGAATAACCAAGACTTCACACCACAGTCCCAACAGAAACTATACAATACAATTCATCTGTGTCAGATTTTTTGATACACAGGATCCAAAAACAGCATTTGAAAACCCAAAAGTGAGGTAAGTTCTTTTTAAATCCTGGCTTTTAAAGAAGCCATGAAATTTTACTGTTTTGTCCTACTGTAGATGACATTCAAGTAATGGTCTTCAAGACCTTCCCTCTGTTGCTGCAATTTTCAGTATCCTAAAACTATATATATATACATTATTTTTACTACTATAGTAAGAAAATACTCATTATGTACACAGTGATTATATTGGTTGAAGCATACTGCAGGTATTTTAATAACCAAAAAAAAAAAAATGAAAACATGCAAAAATATGTGTTATTAACCTGTGACTATAAGACTGAGGTCTCAGATAGGATTTAATAGATGCTCCCAGTAAACCTGGGTTCTTTGGCTGATAACATCCTCACATAATCATAGCCAAAGGCTGTCAAATCATTATTTTCAGGAAGAACGGCCATGCTAGGAGATTGTCTTCTGGCTGTGTGTGCATGCCAATTAAACCTGGTTCCACTTCAGTGTGCATGCGCAAAATACATTTTCCTCCACAACAAGACCAGGGGATGAAAGGAAAAGTGTAATGAATTTTGAGAAGCGTTCAGGTCTGAGCCAAGAAAGTGACAGGAGTGCCTTCTCTCAAATAAAAGCTTCTGGAATTAAAGTATGTCACGGTTTCTAAGAATGCAGCAGACATGATACAAAATGATTAAGTTAATGACTCATTAAGATATGATATCAATCAAAGGAAGTGGTATTAAGTGATCATTTTTCTTTTGAGTGTTTATTTATACCCCACACCTTTTATGATTCATAAAGGGAGTCATTATCATACATCAGATCAAGGAGTAGAAGCTGACATATTGTGCCCAAACATCGTTTTAAAATATTATTAAGATCAAATTTTCTACTAAATATAATTTAAGTTACTTTTGATTTAATAAATTAGACATTTTTTCCAAAGTTATGTTGATTAGAAGTACAGTTTGTTATGAGCATTCAAACCTCTTTGCAATGAAGAATCCATAAAGCACCCATCAGGTAGTTCTCAAAACTGTATAATGGTTTAGTGAGCTCACTATAATTTTGACTTTCATTAGTTTTGCCCTGCATGTCGATGCTTTTGCCCTCAACGTTTTTCCACAAAGTAAGCAGCACTTGCTTATTTTAGACTTTTACTCCTAATTTTATTCATTTCAGTGCATAAAGCTAATTAAACACCATGGATCCATGTTCATTTCTGCACAGGATGACATATTGCCTGAAAGAACCTTGAATGTAAACTCGGGGTTTTGAAAATTCACCATTTCCTCCCAGCTGATTTGCTCTGTCATCACCACATGCACAAAGACACTTAAGAGAGAGGGCTATGGAGAAAGATATAAAATCACCACATTGCAATGATGTAGTCCAAATTTTTATTCCAGGTTATGGTCATAAATCAAAAAGGAATCTAGAGATGTGTGCTTTGCTCCTAAGCAGGAACTTTGATACAGAATAATATTCAAAAATGGTGCTAGTCAAAACAGTAATGATTCCACGATATGTCGAAATAAGTTCAATAGATCCACGTGGATTTTTCATTACCAATTATGCTATAGTTTGAGGACAGCAGACGCTAGACACTTGGTTTTCTCTAGTATGTTCAAACACAGAAGACGTGATGTGTTAAAAGAAATACAAGAGAAGGTCCCTCACTTGGTGTGCGGAGGTTTCTGGTTGTGAAATCTATGAGGAACCAAATGTTCCATCCAGCTTCTTCTCCTTTCTGTCATCTAGCCCTTTTATTCCTTCCTCTTCCACCCATGCTGCTCCCTGTTGCTCCGAGGCTTCACTAATGTGCTGGAAAACTGAAGACACCCCCAAATAAGAGGGTCTTTCCTGTGCATATTGGCCCTTTTGGAAGCGATTAAAAGGGGTCCTGTGCAGGGAGGGCAGCGACTGTTATTACTTTGTTTGATTTATCACTACGAATCCATGTGGCGGGGGCCCAGTTGCTGCCGTAAGAAAATCACGAATTCCAGGTGCTCTTGGCACCCACAGTCTTCTCTGCCAGGATATAAACTGAAGCCCATCTAGCAACACATGGTACATTTGTGAGTACCAGCACTCAAATTAACCATCCCAAACCCCCCCTTTGTCATCGATGATCTTGGTTTGGAGGACACAGCTGCCTATTGTGAAAACATGCGATCAAACCATAATAGGCTGCACCAACCAGCACATGTTAATAATAAGAGCGTATGTGGTGAATGGTTAGTCTTTCATATTAGCCAGCTGAATTTAAATCTTTTAAATCTAATTTTTAGTGTTCTTGTCCTCACCCTTACCTGACTTCATACACTTGTTTTTTGGCATGCTGGAAATGTGTTGGTATGTAATGATTAGCCCCTACATTAAGAAGTGGCAGTGGTACCTCATGCATTAATGCAAGAAGCCTGAGGTATATTTGATGATCACAGAAAGTTAGGACATTGAAATTAGCACATGACCGAAAACACAACTCAGAGTAAAAACAAAATTCTTGGTTTCTGAATGTTACAGCATCATGCCCAGTGACAAATAAGGATCACTTATCAATTTTAGATATGCAGTCTACCACTGTTGTATGTCAAGGTCAAAAGTGCAAATCCTCCTATCTGAATAATGTATTTTTTCAAGAAAGCAAAAAAAGGTGTTTGCTTGTGGACTTATATTATATGCTAGAATACGCTGGACTATATTACTGTATCTGTTCCTGGATCATTATGCAGAGCTTTTCTGCTTTGGCGATTGATATCTTTGTCTTTTCAGAATCTTTTTGAATTGTGAAAGAAATCACTGACTGCTGGAAGTATTGCAAAGGCATTCATTAGATGGAAAATGATAAAAGTTTTTTTTTCCCCTCTGGATATGACAGTCATGATTTCACACCAACACATTTACCTTGTTCTTCAACAAAGTTGGAATATAAATATAATTGGAAAACATTCAGCATTTGACTTGGAAAGAATAGAACATTACAAAGCACAGTATACTTCTTTGAGGAATAATTAATTTGTACTGCCCCATTGCACTGATCTAATCTTTTTAACAGTGTCTCAGAACAAATCTTGTTTTATTAAATGTAAAAACTGCATTATGAAAATTTCCCATGGCATGTAATCTTCCCTTCCATGTGCTCCATTACCGACAACCTCATCATGGTGAAGAGTTGTATGCCCTAGGACCTATTATGACCCTGTTAGGGTCTCCAAAGTTGGATTGTCTTGGGTTAATTTTGGGACACAACAAGCCGATCCACCTTTAATACTCCTTTCATAGGCAAATATATTTCCCCCAAGAGTGTTCATTAGTCCGTTAACACCTATGGTGCTCACGCTTTTCTAGTCTAATTTATTGACATTTTGCACATTTTATTGGAATTAAAAGCAGATAATTTGTGTCACACCAAGCACCCAGTGGATGGTAGGGAAAATTCACCATATTTAATGAGGATGTTGCAATCAAAGGCTCTCCGGATCAGCATAAAAATATCCTCCTCTTGCTCATTTATCCACGGCTAATGGCTCTGTGTAACTTGAGGCCAACTCCTGTCTCTCACTGCTTCAGTCATGAGGAGAAATAATGAGCATGTAGGAGTTTTTTTTTTTTTTTTCGGAAGGAGGTATAGAAAAGAAAGCGGTGAGAGGTAGGTGATATATCATGTATTTCCTGCATAAGTCTCTTTTGATTACAGTCCAACCATAGCATGGCTTGTGGATAATGGTGACTTAACGTACAGGGTTTTGGAATGAATAATGGGTCAATTAATAAATTTGAGTGTGTCTGATGATACTACCAGACCTTTCGGGGGTGTTAATCAAAACCCAAACCAAAAACAATACCCTTGTCCTTGCCAGACTACGAAGTCCTACCTCAGCCTTAAATCTCAAGCTGGAATCACATCTCAGAGTGTTTTATATAACCATGACGAGACTGATTATTGTAATGGATGATGTTGTAAATACACACATCTTTAACGGCTCACCCTGGAAATTTAATTCCCTTTCATTTTCCTTTTGGTTCAATCATGTTGTAAAGGATCTTTTTAGCATTTCTCATTTTCTCTTACAATTGTATAGCTGCTTGGGAATCTTAAAAAATCCATTGTGTTGTAAAGGTGCACTTTAAAATAAGTATCTAACATGGCAGAAGAGATTATTTTAACCTCCATTAAAAAGAACATGGCTGCTGTTTTTAGAGGGGAAGGGGTCAGCTATGGAGATTTACTTACATCAGTGTGGAGCAAGCTCTATGAGCGTGGGTGGGTGTGGGTCAGCCAAGAGTATTAGTCGGAAGAACGTAAGAACGGTGGCAATGGTGATGAGAATTGGGGGTGACGGAGGTCCTCGCTGTAGATAAAGACAGGAATGTTATTGAGTAGCCTTAGATCAGGAGGAGTAAATCAAATGAGGATGGATGAGTGTCTCCCCCTGGCTGTGTCCTTCAGGAGGTCCCTGCCTTATTCCTGATCAGTCACCTTGAACATTTTTAGTGTTAGTGCTCCCTGATCAGAAATTGATGACCGTGACGTGCAATAAGACAAGAAATATGGCGAGCTTTCCTGGCACATCTCTTTAATGAGGGTAAACTCAATTATTAAAATTGAATTGACCATAAATACACAAGGGAGGAGTGTGGCCATCGCGGCATTATTTATTAAAGTGTTTTGGGTGAGTGAAACTGCCGTCCGTCTCACGTGAAGGGAAAGACTCTGTCCATATGGTTGTTTAACTTTGTGCATGGCCTATTACACATTCAGGAAATTAAAACAAAGCCCTCCGAGCCAAAAGCTATCAACTAATGTTTCTGTGGTAAACAGCTCATTTTTCATGTCTGCCTCTTTCATGTTGGTTTTGGACTTTGGGTAAATGTTGCAACCCAGAATAATGTATTTGTAATCCCTCCATCACACACATGGTTTTAGGTATGCAAGTGCGTGCATGTGTGGAGTTTGTAGATAGGCATGGGGGCCAGTCTCAATTCTGCGACCACATGATGAGAGGATCCAATGAAGTCACAGTAAACATTGAGGCAGTCCTTATTATCACTGGTGTGTACTTTTGGATTTGGTTAAGACTGTCACAGAACCTCGTGCTGTTCCTCAGTCAATATTCTGATGGGAGGTCTCTGCATGGATGTGAGGCTGCAGTCCTCTGCTTCGGCCGAAGCCCAGAGCTTGTGAACACAAAATGACAGCTTCTGGCCGTTTAAAACATGGACCAAATCTGCCTCCTAATTGTTACAATGGCATGTAGACATTAGTGTGTTGCTGAGATCAACCTACACACAGCTAAGTTTTAATATTTGAAGGCAGCAGACAATAAGATTAGAAATTTGTTTTAATTATCCAAAGATGAAAAGGCTATTTTAATATCTTACCAGCAACACAAACACGTTATTTCCATTGTCGTGCATAAACCTAGCAACAAACTTTTTTGCACCCCCCCTTCTCATTAGCCTTCGCAAGAGACTGAGGATCCACAAAAACGCGGACAGCATCATTAAATGATAAACTCTGTATTTGGAAAGGGAAAAGTGGCCTATAAAAGGACTGGTAGGATGCCAGGGAAACTATTTAATTCCACTGGTGTGAGATGCTGGGACAAATCACCCATGCTGCAGGGCTAATTTGTAAAAGACAACAACATAAAACACAGACAGAGAAATAAAATCTGTCCATACTGAAATTTATAAGACTTGGCAGGACCACTGACTGCGAGATTAGAAACAAATTCTTCTTTCTTTTAACGCTATTAACCCAAGTTTTGATGTGACACATGGATAACACAAATTTAAGAGTAAACAGGGGACAATGAAAGTATAAAATAAGTATAATACATAATATAAAGAAGTAAATTCTGCCACTAAACTAATATATAGATAGCACGTATTCTTCACAAGATATACATTTGTAGGGACAAGCCATGAAATTAAACTATTGTATAGTATACACTTGTGTATACTTGGGTGTGTGATTGTTCTTTTATTTATGGTGTCCCTGATCACTGAATGTGTGGCTGTGTCAGGCCCAGGCTGTGTCAAAATCTAAGCATTAATGTTTGACCAACATTTTGGCATATGGAAAATGTTCCTCAGCAGTCTTACCAGGTGGTTTAAGAGGCCATGTTTCTTTGAGCTAGTTTCAGGCTCTTTGTATCCAGCGTTCCTCTCTGATTCTCTGATTCCAGGTATATAAAATGTTTTTGGCATGAGCTCCTTGATCTGAAGAGGGTCCCTGACTGCTGACATGAGTAAAGAAGTGGATGTTTCTGATAACCACTTTGCGTGGAGCTGATTTTCATCTGGATGCCAACATCTAAGTCATTAGGAAGTTGAACAGCACAGGAGAGCCTCCGGGGTGCTCTTGGTTGCCTTGAAGAAGACTGCAGACTCATATCACACCAGTGTTCACCAGCGTCTGGAAGGCTGACAGAGATTTATTTGTTTATCGAAACGCTTTTGCATATTGGGAATGTTATGTGATGTCAAATGCAGCTTGAGACAGCAGAACTCAGAGTGGGGAATAGAACATAGGGCTTTGGTCAATGTCCCCATCTGTGTCATTATAATAAAGTGTATTCCAGAGCAAATTTTCAAGTCTGCTATTCATCCTTTTCACATTATTTTTTATTTTCATGCAAGTTGGGCCACAGTAAAACCCGAGGTGCCTCTCACCCTTCAGAATTCTCTTTACTTCAGGCCTATTACTTAAATGACTGGAGGTACGTTGGAAAAACAGGACACCCCATAAAACCCTGAGAAAGACCACCATTTTTAACATTCTCAGGGGAACTGAATCAGACTGTTTGTGAAAGAGTGCTTGTGTCATATTGAAAACAATAAAATGGGACAGGCAAAGTTCAGGGGAATTTTATTTTCCTATTCAACCTATTTACAATGGATCTAGACAATTTGTTCTCGAGAGATCTGCAGTAATTCCTGTCTGTGACATGAAAGACATACACTACCTATTATTCCAGTATGGGGCTTTTCATTTTGGCTGCAGATTTGAGGCATGAACTCCTGTGGGAAAATGGGGGGAAAGGGTTACAGGGGCTTAAAAAATCTTTTACTCAACCTTCAATTTTGTTGATTGACAGACTGGCCAAAGTGTGGCCTTTTTATCCTGTTGTCAGTGATTTGACATATCAAGAAGGAGGAATGGACCACAAGGAGAAAATGACAAAGAAAGTAAAAGTATGTGATGGCGGTTGTGGTGACATCATGCAGGTTGAAGGACTCTTTGCTGGCAAATCAATCTTGTAAAGTGCTTTGTAGATTTAGCAGATTACTTTTTCATTGCATATTTATGAGATTTAATAGGCAAAGTGTTGCTTGTTTTATTTACATTTACTGAAATTTTGTAAAGGTAAAAATGATTAATTTTAACCTTCAAAAGAATGTTTTTTGAATGATTTCTGAATACTCATCTTGTCCAATATAAAACTAGAGGGAAGTTAATTCCATATTTTTCACTCCACAATATTCCCTCTTGTACTTTATCTTGTGCTGTGTGTGTAAAGTTTGGCTCTTGTTGGTCCTTGACGTGGCTGAGGTGGTAGAGTGCTCACTCCTGTGATATGATCTTCATTGTTTCAGTCCCTCAGCCATGTGGTCTGCGTGTCCTACTGTCCCCAAGAAAAAATCTAAATGCTGATTTCAAAAACTGCTTCTTTGGTGTGTGAATTTGCTGACTTGAGTAGACTGTTTCTACTTAAGATTCCTGACAAATGGTTAAATAATGAAGGTCGACTAAACTTCGCCTTGGAGGTTCTTCATTAATATCAGCTCCATTGCAATTTAGCATCAAACATTAAAAATATATGTGGATAAAATGACCGAACATTCACCAAATAACAGCTATAAACATGAATTGTTGTTGCTGTTAGCAGGTAGGCACCGAGGTTAGCTAAAATTATTCAGCTTTTTAATACACCCCCCGTCACCATGCAAACCCTTTGGTCATTCCAAGCTTTGATTCAGATCGGCCCCCTGAAACCAAGTGCATCCTGCAGGAGGACTCCCTTGTTTCATGCGGTAACTATAAAAAAGCCTCAGGAACTTTCAGCAGCATTCCCCAAAGCCACAGTCACAGCCCTGAAAGATTTAACAAAGGACAATTACAAAGTTGCTGACAATTATGGTAGCTCACATTGTGTCATTGTCAGACCACTTAATTGGCTCCAAAACACTTTTGAAGAAAATGTTTTGAAGTCTTCCTTTTTATCGAGACGATGGCGCTGATCAGCTCAGGAAAGTTAAGATCACTGTCAGTGTTGCTGCTTTGCATATAAACTCTAAATTCTCCCTTTTTTGCAACTGACTGCATAGATTAAGTGAACAAAGTTGCATCAGATAATTAAATCAAGCCACCTTTCACTCACTTACCACCAATTTGACCAGCCCTTCACGCACGGATAATGGATTCCAGCGTTAAAAGACTTAGATCGATATTTTCTATTGCCTGGTGAGATGTTTGTAACCACATTAAAGAAGCCCTCTGGTGTCATTACACAACCCCTCGCAGACATGATGTGATTTGTTCTCCGTGTATACAGTCCCAGTCTGGCAACCTGCACGGCTTTCTTCTGTTTACTGAATGCTCAGTAAGGGATTTACGTTTGATAGATTGTTTTAAGATGAAGATGGATGTGATTTTCTTCATCTGACTGTTCACTCCAAGTCATATCAAAAACATTGTTAGAATGGACAGATATGACTTTCGAGCTGTCAATCAAAGGCACTTAAAAGTTCCTGTGCACAATTAATGAGCATATGAATGTGTGTTAGAGAACATACAGCTAACCTGCATCAAGCCTCAAGGCTGTGGGCAAGTGAAGAGGTAGTGAGCTGCAGATGTAAGGAGTCCAAATATGGTGTTTTTTATTCTCTGTGCCACTTTATTATTTTTTTTCCAGGTTGGGCAGCAGGGCTGTGGCCCGTGATGCAGGGTCCCAAGGGCCCACCGGTGAAATAGTAATATGGACCATCTGACACCTGTCAAAACAGCCCAGTTAGTTGAACGTCAAGCCCTGTCAGCTTACAGAGTAAAGTGCTAGGCAGCCTCTCAATTCCTCCACACACACACACACACACACACACACACACACACACACACACACACACACACACCTCCAAAGCCTCCCTCTCTCCTCTGCTTTTGTAACACTCCCTTTTGCCTACCAGTCTCTCGCCAAATGCATGTCCCCGTGTTCCCATCTATCACTTTTCAAAATTTTCTCATATCTCACTCATGCCCCGACACTCTAACCCACTCTATCTCTGCCTTTTTACTCTGCAAATATCAGCGATGCTGATCTCCAGTCCGGATTTCTGCCCATATCATTGTCATGATTTTTTTATATTTTGAACAGGGCTGTTAGCTACTCTGGATATCGATATGGGCTGGCAGTGAAGAAACCACCATTGGATACATGTCCTCCTATGAACTCTGCAGATATTATTCCAGATTGTAATTTTGACAGTACTTTAGCTTGATGGTAACAGTTATTGTGATTCGCTAGATCCTTAAATGCCAGGTCTGCTTATAATTTATTTACATATAAACTGGATGGACCTTGAACTGGGAAAGTTGGTCAGCAAAGCAGCTGGGGAAGCTAAATAGACTCAAAGTATCTGGTATTTAAAGGGGATTACCATGATTACACTGTATACAACAAAAGCAAATATAGGGATCAAGAAATATCAATGCAAACATTAAAGTGAGACATGCATGCTGAAAGAAAATACTCCAGAGAATAAGAGGGGCAAAAATTTTCCTTCCCCTCTTTTTCTTGTCTTATTCAAAACATTCCCTTGAACAATTTCTCATATCCTGCCTATTAAAAAAGGCAAGTTGAAACGGCCACCAGAGAAACTAAGGGCAATTGTTTCCAGTGTAAAGTCATTAGACCTCATAATGAACCTCAACCAAGCAGATGATTTTAATGTCCTTTCCATTTTAAGTTGTCCTCTCTGGTTCACAGTGACTGAGGAGTTGGGCTTTAATATGCCTGCACTGATTGTGCTGTGTGATAAGACAAACATGGCCTCCACTCCTGGATATGAGTTCAATGTCAGCCTGTTTGACTCTGACAGGGAGAATGGCGATAATATTGACTGTGTCTTCTGTGACCTAGGCTGACATTGAGCAGAATCCTGCACTTGATTGGATTTCTCCATGGAGCCGATCGCGAGTCACACGAGGCATGCTATTGAGGTGTTCTGCTTCTAATTCCACTTGTGCCTCGAGCACCAGCAGCCGATGTTGATGTGTTTATGCTGCCTCACCATTTCCTTTGGGCCAGCTCCATGAGACAATCAGTGTATGGATACAATGGTGTTTGTGGCCGCAGAACGTCTGCATGGTCGGCACATGCTGACAGTTTATTCATACAGAGCTCTAATTAAGCCTTAGTCATGGAAAAGACAATGCAGTTCAGTGGGATTTATCTGATATTACAACAATGTCCCGTTTAAGTATGTCCACTCTATTTATACATTTTGTTCTCTCCCTCTTAACAAAGTGATCAAAGGGCTGCAAATGTTGCTGGAGGCAAGTCAGGAGCAATGCTCTCTTTTTTCATAAGCAACAACAATGGGGATATTGTGTGTGTGTGTGTGTGTGTGTGTGTGTGCGTGCCTGTGTGTGTGTGTTAGATTGAATGTAATTGCACTGTTAGACACACCGAGAACAAGAGGTTTCACTTTCCCTTTCCTCACCACGCACCGGTCCACCTCTCTGCTGCTCTGTGAGTATGTATCTCACAAAGCATTTATATTAAGTACCTGCATTTTTGTATCAGGATAATGGACCTCGATACTGAAATGTAGGAGCCATATCTGATGCATCTGGCTGGGCCGGTGCACGCACAACTCTTGGAAGGTAGAATTGCAACGGGTCCGCACCAGCTTGGCTGACAAGATTATAGCAGGGGATAAAAATAAACAATCCCCTGCACAAGTGCAGGAGAATAATGAGCACAACCCCAATCAAAGTTAATGATGTCCTATTAAAACACATTTATTGAGAGAGTGGGAGACAACAGCTGTGAGTTCTCGCCTTCGGAAAAGGGACAGTAAAGAAGACATAGCATTGGGTGGCATTTATTGGCTTCGAATCAGATGACTGTGGTTGGGCATGATGACAACGACAACTCAACGGAGGGGCATTGGGAAGAGATCATCAAAGTTCATTTCATAATAATACTTTTGTCTCTCCGTAAGTCAGAAGGTGGGTTTGCACCCAGTGTAATATAAACAGTTAAGGGCTCTTGGGTTAAGAACAGCAATCGCATTTGTTTGCTAAGTCCTGTGAAAACAGAAGACAAATAACACAGCTAATTCCTTCAGGCAGAGGAATCGGTGTGTATATTTGTGCCTGTGCCCCACCCAGTAAATGTAATATATTAGCATTATAATTGAGATCATGCAGACAAGAAATGTATGAACCAGTTCCAAACAGACAACTCAGTGCAGAGGGCCACTGCTTATATTATTAGATTTTGGCTAAATAGCTCTTAGTCAAATGGCGCCACTATGCTGCGAATGCACACCAGTTGTGTGTTCTGATCCCTGTTTCCTTAATTACATTGTTTTGTCCATACATCTCTAGAGCAACTGCCGTGGCCTGTCCTCTCTGTTCATGGCCGGACAAGGACCAAAGGAACGCAAAAGGATTGGCAGGGCCAGCGGGGAAATTTTGGCCCAAGCGACAGTGTTTTGGATGAATGTATGTCAGCCAGCTACACCTGGCTCATAACAGCCCAGAAATCAGCCACAAAGTGGTCCAAAAGAAACAGGTGGGCCTGGATGTTCTCACTGGCTGAGCTGCCACTTCCATTGGCAAAGAAGTAAGAATTTATTAAGGTGACTTAAACTCTCATAAACAGCTATTAATTGGGGATTTTCTCAGGCTCAGATTTTGCCAGGGGAGCTTAGCAACTTCAGGGACCAAATGATGATGATGACGTGGCAAGAGGACAACTCTGAACAGATGACAGTGCTGTTGGTCCCTCATGACCTTTGTTACAGGGCACTTTCTAACAGAAAGAGAACATCTCTTTATCTCTTATCTTTGCTTCAGTGCTAGTCCCCAGTGTTGTCCTACAGGATCCATTTTGAGGTTAGCCATAGAAATTCCCAGCATGGGGATAATCCAACAGTTTAATGTCAGCGATCCATATCATTTTCTTTTGCTCCTCAACCTCAAGTCATCTGAGGTTTGGGTTTTTTCAGTTTTTCTAAAGGAATTGTTAGATCCTAAAACACAAAAGCTCTCTAACTGCAACGTCCGGTTAGATGTCAGTACCTATTTTTCTTTGTGTGTCAGAAAACATATTATTTTCCAGTCTAATACCATGATCTCTGAACAGAGCCTGTCAGCACCTTGGAACAGAAATTTTACTTTCCTCCATTTTATCCTCACCATGGCAGAGAGAAAAGCAACATGCCTTTTAGTATTTTAGTCATCTTAAACTGAATTAAATACCCTGGTAATACTGTAATTCCAATGTCAGAAAATACAAGCACAGGATTTTAATTGCCTTCTCACAGACTGAAGAAAATATTTTTTTTACCTCCATTTTTTTTCCAGTTTGCTGTAATCTTTGCAATTCCCCATTTGTCTCCTGCATCCACCTTCATAAAACATTAAAGTGATAAGAAAGATAAGACATCATGAAATCCTGTTCATCAGGAAATTAAATTATTCGTTCTCTACATTAATCTCACATAATGTAAAACATGAGTAAATTATTCACTATTAAATCACTTTGCAAGCATATTCAGATCAATGATAGATAAGGTGACAGAGCTTATTATTTTCAATAATTTTGCACTTTGTCTGTAACACATACCTGTCTAAGATGACATACTCATTTATGTGTTGTTATTTCTAGGAATTAATGTAGAAAATGGTGACAGTCGACATGGAACACACTAGAGGAAGAGGATTTCTGGTCTAGAGATCTTCTCTAACAGCTTTAATGCTAATGAAGGATGTGAAGTCCCATCCCTAGTGCTCTTGCTTCAAAACTCTACCCATGGCCCCTGAGGCACAGTGGGCATCAAGGGAAGAACTGTAAGACCACAGTGAGCCAGTGTAGAGTTCTGCCTATGTCACATAGTGGGTCACTGTTGTTGCCTAACTGAGCTTTGCCTCTTTATCTTCTCTCAACAGGGTCTGCTGGTCACACAAATTAAGGGGCAATTAAGGCACTGAAACAGCAGAGAGATCAAAGCTGGAAGACTGGAGGAGAAGCCACTCTTTAGAGTTAAGCACTTGGAGAGGCAGTGGTCTGGCTTAATAAGAAGCCCACCAATGAAAATTCACCACATTGTTCTGTATTGCTTACATTAAAAGAAAGAAACTTTTGTTTTATAGTAGATTAGATTATCCAATCATCTACTGTGTTGATCCAGTACAGCTATCATTCAACTAGCCCGTGTGCAAAATACATTTGTGATGCAATGTACCAAATGTCCAGAGGAGAAACATCACAATGTAACAGTCTATTAAAGATGCAAAGATAAGAGAGTCTAAACGTGTTTTGCAAGTGAAGACTGCAGAGCTCCAGGCATTACTCGACCCCTGCTAATTTCCATTGGTGTGTCAGAAAATGAAAACAACAAACAGGCTTTATTTATCTCTCACTTTTGTTTCCCTGTCTCTTGCCTTGTGCTAACTCAATGCTAATTTCAGAGCCGTCATATAATTTCTCCAGTCAAATGTGCTTCATGGTTTAAAATGTAATTTGCTACAGCTAATGAAAATACATTTTGCACAAACACGGGAGTGCTTATTGAGCCGGGGTTTATGCGGCGAGAGCCTGGCTTTAAGCAATGCTAGCCAACAGGTCCTTTGAAGAGACGCTGTCTGATGTTTGCAGATGGGCCCTGCTGCTCTTGGGAGATATGAGATAGGGTGGTTAATTTAATTTTGATATGCATGTAACAGTATCTGCCTCAATGTGTGCAGCTCTGTTTACTACATGCGCATTTTGAAAGTGCCCAGCATGCATGTGTGGGTTTCTGCTGTTTCCTCAATGACATGTCACGTCTATGCTTTTTCCTATCATGCAAATGCCTTAAACAGAGCTCAGCTACAATTAATTTGGTGTTGTTTGGAGTTATACTGTGGCAAATTGTCACTATGGAAGGGTGTAAACTTTTTTTTTTTTGTTTTTTTAGCATTTACAGGGGGCAGAGCAACATGCACAATGATATGTTTCTTAGTAATATGTCAGAATCATCCTGTGCCTTCTGTATATGCCACCCAGAGAACATATGCTGATTTATGTGCATCTCACTCAGCTGATTCACCACAGGAGGAAAGCATATCTCGTGGGAATATGTGTGTGTATTTATAGGGATATCCACTCTATGGGGACGAATATCTGTCCAAGCACTCATTTATCTGACTAACTGGCTATCTTCTTGTTGAACTTTATGTTTCAGATGAATCTGAGTTTGCACTCACCAAGATTTGCATGCTTCCAATATTTCCCATAGACCTCAGCATCACCCAGGCATTATTTTATCCACAGCATACACTCATTATGCTTGCTCCAGTATGTGGGAGCAAGAGAAGCGGGTTAGGGTTCGGTTTTTATCTGCTGAGGCTGGCTAACTGTGACTTTCAGTGGTTTGGGGTTTTTGAAGAATGTTGTTGACTTTTTGTGCACAAGTCTGACTGTCTGCAGACATCTGTCTTACTGTCTGAACATTCAGCTAGTGACTTGTTTTGTGTCTTATCTTCTCGCTGGAGGGTCCTGTCTGTAAAAATTACTCCACAAGTAATTATTTTGATATAAATATAATACAGGTTTTTATATTTTACAAATAAAGTTCATCTGTAAAAAGATTAAATTGTCTCATCTCTTATTTTTTAGATACCCCAGACAGCAACTGATTCCTATTCAGTGGTAAAATAACTCATATTTACATACCCTGGAGGTTTTTAGTTGTTATAGATATTGATTCCTGGGCCAGACCAGTTTTCTCTATGGATAATAAAAATAAAATTAAAAAAAAAAATGGGAAGAATGTTTGCATATTCTCTGTAACCCCTCTGGTATCTACCAGCATCTGACCATTGGGGGAAATGCCTCTGGGAAATTGTAGAATTCTGACATACATGGCAATCTACAGAAAAAGATTTAAACAAAATTGACTATAAAAACCTCAGAGAATGGCAAAGCTGAAGTTGAAAGAAAGTTGTTGAGGGCCTGTGCGGTCCTGTGGGACTAGGGTGGACTATATTTTTCAGAAGAAGCTACCAAGGAGATGCCTGTTACAGGAAAGTGAGGGAGACACAGATTGGAAGAGGATCCGCGCAACTGCACCTCGGTCCCGTCCTAACGTTACCCCGGCATCACACCCCTATCCATCTCATTGACAGCTCCGTGGCGTCAAGTGCTAGTGGGTGTGACACCGCTGACATTGGAGTGTGCCCTCCACGCTCGCAAACATTACTGGAGCTCTGCGATGACTCATAGCACATCTGGAGGAGGGGCAACATGATCCCTGTCAACATCTTGGGGGGTCATATAGCAGTGGGGCCCTTTTACTTAAGCTGATCCTGTCAATGTGACCCTGTGGCACTCACATATGAGGTCAAGGTTGTAAAATCTCTGAACGTACAGTTCCTTGGGTTGCAGGAGATATGTTGGCCTCATGAATACTTGGGTGGTTTATGGGTGAGGGGCTATTTGTATACACCCTGCTTTATGTGTTGTGTTATTACTTATGAACAGAGTGCAGGGTTAAAGAAGAGGTGACTGAGGATTAATGATATAATACGATGTAAATATAGCTTCTCTCCTTAGTTGTCATCATTTTTAGCAGCAGGAATTTGTGTTAACATTAATGAATGTGGCAGAGAGCAGGAGGTCCCAGGACAGCTGAGACCATGGCCTGCCTCAGCTGACCACATCAACCCCCATTCACCTTTGTCATATGGATGATGTTGCATGCATGTGTGACTGTTTGACTTCCCCCTGGGATGAAAATTCCACATGTGGCACATCACACATGGTTGGTGTTAGCTGCCGACACCGCTCACTGCTCATCCTGGTCCAGGGGGACCACTCAGATTGCACACTTGCAATCACAGACAGGGAGAGCGAAAGCTCCAGCTGGATTTTTTTTTTTTTTTAAGGGGTGAGAAGCTCATTTCTACACTCGCCCTTCTCCAGGGTGATACACACCAGAGAGGCTGGACTAACAAGCATGTACTTCCTCAACATCGTGGTACCATTTTGGTGCTTTCTATGGAGCAGGTCTGCTAACAAGAGACGCATCCTTCAGTGGCAGGCAGGGATGTTTAAGGATTACCACAAGCAACATAAAGCTGTCGGCATCAGTTTCAGATTACTTTAACAGAAGATGTAACACTACATAAATTTCAAAAGATAATGCAGTGAGGGGGTGGACATTTGGATTACATGGAGGGACACAGTTTCACTCGGAAGTTCTGGACATACCAACCATGTTAACTTAATCTTTTTTTTTTGGGAGGGGGCGGGTTAATGGTCTTGTTCAAACTATTGTGCTCTTCAAAAGTAACAAGCAACACACAGCAACATATGCATCCATAGTCAAAGTATCTTGGATCTTGACATACTAAATGCACATCAGTGGCTATTGTCCCACAGATCCAAACATTCTTTGCCTCAAATGACTGAGTTTCAAAGATGTCGACTTCCTGCGTATTATGCGACCAAAAACACCATTTCACAGGAATAATTTCAGAGATGACAGAATGCATTTGTCGATATCGCTTCGTTAATGGGTAATCAATGCGGCAGCAAGGAGATCACTCCACTCCCAGACAGATTCTATTGAGCTGCAAATCGACCATAGCAAATAACCAACAAGTGCCAGAAAGAATAGAGAAGAGAGAAAGAAATGGCTTGCTGAGGACTGCAAAGGAACATTCATGGCACAATAAGAACAACTGTTCTGCAAAGCAGCTTTGCAGAAATTGCTGCATTTCTGGTATTCATCCCCACTTTCTCAGTCTCTTTTCTCCTCCTTTTACTCTCATTCCCTCTGTAGGCTGTTGGCAGAGGATGGTGATGATGGGACGGGATGGATCTTTAATAGATTTGTCTCGGGCAGCACAATAGGAGGAAAGATCGTTGTTAACATTATAACATATCGATCGTTTCCCTGTCAGACAGGAGCCATTACTCACAGCAGCCACCCCCTACCCCTACCCCCAATCCCCACCCCACCCCATCCAGCACACACACACACACACACACGCACGCACACACACACACACACACACACACACACACACATATCACTGTCTCCTTTCAGCATGACAGTGGCTGTCTACACCGGTTCTTGGGAAGGTTTTAACGTTCCTGGTTCTTTTCGATTTTCATGCGAGCAGTTATATGACCAGAAGATTCAGAAGATTCCGGCTGCTTTGTTCGTGTTATACTCGAGCACTGAAGTGTGGCCATCATGCACGAGGCTCAGCATACCAGTGGGTTGCTGAACATTTAAAAAGTTCAACTAATTGTTGGGAAAATGGCTCATTAAACTGTAGTTCAGCAGCACACGACACATCTACGAGTTCATTCAGTACCATAATAACAATGATGCATTGTGTGTTTATAGCGAAAACAGCTGCGATCGGATAATACAAGCTTATTTGGTTTATTTGAGACAGAATTAGAAACACAAGCTAACCATAAAACTAAGCACTGTAGGCAATTGTGCAGTTGTGGACAACTTCAGTGATGAGATGACATCATTTTTTGCTAGTAAAAGACAAAGCAAATTAGCTTCAAAGTAAATTAACTTCAAAGTAAATTAGCTTCCATCACTCTCTCTCAAGGGTACATATGTCTTCTTCCTTCTTGGTTATGTTTTTATATCATGACCTCTTTGGAAAACACCAGAGGTTTTGGCCATAGTCTAGAACAACCAGCCCCAATGTAGTGCAAATGCTGCTGGTAAAATACAACAAAACCTACATAAAAGTCTGAAAACAGACTACATCCGGTAACCTTGAAAACCCTTTGAACAATGAAAACAAAAAACGATGCTGATAAAACTTGTAATAGATTAAGCATGGCAGTTTTGCCAATGTTCCTATCACTTTATATACAGCCCTTTTCAACAAAATTCACATTAACTTTTATGACCAGGAACTTACCTGGATACCTGGAAAAGATTCCTAGTAATGTGTGTAGTTCATGTTGACGCACATTTGTTGGTGACATTTGGGGGAATTTTATAGCATCTTAGGTCCCACAGTTTGTTATGCTCTTCATTAAGGGATTCACCTGCTGTTCATGAATTTGTTTTGGCATGTAGCAGTAAATTTAGCTGCTCTGGCTGGTTTTCAAATCTTCCATAAGCTTGATCCTGAATTTATATCCTCCCTTCCTCATTGTCCATACACTCCTCATAGCTTCTCATCTTCAGCTCCATTTACCATTTTGTCAAAGTTGGTAAATGGTATATTCACATTATTTCTGTTATTGGTACTTCACAGCAAACAAAATCAAGGACTACAAACAGTGTATGTAAATTTCTATTTATTTCATAGACAAACCTATCCTAGTGGTCTAACAGTGAATGACAGATATGAGTTGCAGATGGGTTTGAGCCAAACACCCTCTCCTGGATGGAAGTGACAGGCTTGAAACATCTAAAGACAACCTCTTTTGGAAAGGTTGTCCAAGCCAATATTCAAGGCAATGGATCTTTTCAGATGTTAATCACTTGTGA
The DNA here is from genome assembly GCA_911728415.1 of Lagocephalus sceleratus. NCBI lineage: Eukaryota > Metazoa > Chordata > Actinopteri > Tetraodontiformes > Tetraodontidae > Lagocephalus > Lagocephalus sceleratus. Next base: position 684,922 of record CAJVRN010000030.1, on the reverse strand, counting down.
TTGTTACTCTGCTAGACAGCTGACCTTGTTTAAAGGCCAAGTTGTTTGAGTGTGTTTGTACGTGGAGGCACGTGTGCACACAGGTACATGCAATATCACTACTACACACAATAAAGGCTGTGTTTCTATTATCTGAAATATGTCAAATAAGATTGAATGCATTCAGATGCCTACATTTGTGATGTGTCTTTTCCCCCCAATACCTTCCATGGAAAGAAAAAACACTGAACAATGAGCTTGGGATCCATCACTACTGGCGAATCCAATTGCTTTGGCCTTCTCTGTTCCTGCCCATTTGATGACCTGCTGAGGATTGATGAGCAGGGCACCCAGGGGTCAGAGAAGATACCTGCTTTGCCCCACCATCACCAAAACCCATCTATAATATTCAGGCTAACCCCTCCTCCCGCCAAACCCTCTTTGTTTGGATAGTACACAGAAGGACTTGAGATCAAAATGCATTTTCTGAAATCAACACACATTTAATTTTCAAGGTCCTGCCAACTTCAGGCTTTGAATTATCTTTTCTTTACAAAATAGCAGTTTCTAATGTGATTACAACTGAATGATGCATATTTCAGTGTGTGCTTGTGTGTGCAAAGTGAGGACATTTTGAGGATGAAGACATGACTTTAAGGTCAAAGTTAGAATTCGGTTTAGGGTATGAGGTTAGTTGGCATGGTTAGGCTTAGGGTAACAGGTTGGATAACACAATATATCTACAAAAGTCCTCACAAAGATAGAAGTACAAGTGAATGTGTGTGTGTGTGTGTGTGTGTGTGTGTGTGTGTGTGTGTGTAGCCGGGGTGTGAACTGTTGACTCAGCAGACCAACATGGTAGGGCCTATATCGTCTCATATCCAGATAGATACTCTTATATCTTCTGAACAGCCTCCACTCTATCACTATATGTAATCCATGTCTTGCATTCTTGTCCTGCTCATATGTTTTTATCTTGAATTCTATCTATTGCATTTTGTCAGACATCCATGGTCATCATTTCTGGTCATCCAGAGGAGGCTAGACTGCTGTCCTTGACCTGGAAGGGGGAGGGTCAAGAAACTAATTTGTTGTCTGATTTTAAAGCTACCCAGCCTAGTCATTGGCCCTGACCCCAGGAGAGCGGTGGTGAATTTTAATCACGGTTGAAGCTGGAGTTGGATAATTGTACCAGGGTTGTCTATTCCTGAAGGACAATCTGTGACAGAAGTCACTGTCAGGAGAGTCCCCGTTCGATTGTTTTCAGAGAAGGACAGTGTGTGTGTGTGTGTGTGTGTGTGTGTGTGTGTGTGTGTGTGTGTGAGAGAGAGAGAGAGAGAGAGAGAGAGAGAGAGAGAGAGAGTGTGCGTATATCCTGCAATGGACTATTACTGAGTTATGAGTCCACATGCACACACACACACACACACACACACACACACACACACACACACACACACACACATAAACACACACCCATATAGAACAAAATGTACCCAGCCACAACGAGAACACAAAAAGTCACTAAAAGTTGACAGCTCAGTTGTTAGGTGCATGAAAAGATGGATCTCTGTTTATTAGGCTTTCATTTTGAAGCCAGAATGTTTTTACTGATGAATTGTGACTTATGGATGTTTGGCAAAAAAAAATACAGATCTTGTGAGTCATGAATATGAAGCTGCTACAGGGCTATAACTAGCATTAATACAAGAATGTTACCAAGTGTTGCCTCTGGGCTGTTCGTATAAATGGTAGTTTGAGCAAAAACTCTGTTTTTTTAATTAGTTTGCACTCTTTGCTCATACAGCCACTCACTGAAACTCTCTAAATTGCCGAACAACGATAAATTTGCCACTGTGCTAAAATTAAAACTTACTCTTAGCTTAAGATTGACATTTTGAAAATCTGCCCAGCCTCAGTGTGTTTTCAAAACATCAACACTGGTCTTGGAACACAGAGGAAAAATGTTGAATATTAGGAGATAACTCAATTGTTCCAAAGACACTTTAGATGCACACCAGTTGCTGTTTAACTCAGTTCAAATGTACTTGTTTCTTTTGTGCATTTGTTTCATGTGAAATTAATATTCTAACAGAAAAAAACAAAAGCTAAGGGAAGTAAATAACTTGGTTTTGGAGAACCGCAAGGCTTATAAAAATGGAAAACAATGTTTTGATGCTGAAAGGATTTCCAGAGATCTGTAATAAATAACGCTGAAAAAGAAACTTTTGCTCTGCATCAACACTGGCCCGCGAGACTCTTTCAATGTGGAACAACCCCAAAAGCAGATTAGTAAAACGTGTCGAATGCTGGATTCGATTTGAACATAGATGCTGCTTTGGAAATAGCTTTTTACTAGTGACTTTTATTGGGGAAGTTTGGTTCAAAGGTTTTGGAAGATTTCCCTCTGGCATTTTGAAGCCCAGAAACGACAAGAAATGAGGGAACAGCAGTGTTGCCTTGGCAGCAAAGAAAAGTAAAGATCTCATCTAGCAATTAAAAAAAACTACAGAAAAGGGCTGATATTAAAAGTGTTTCCTAATTTAGTTTCATAGATTTAAATTGCTTTGTTTCCCTTGTAATTATGGCCAAATGTCCCCTGTTCATATGTTAGAATGTATTTAACACTCTCCAATAATGACAATATTCTAATCCTGGTGTCAATCTTCTCCACCTTCTTCCTCCTCCTACTATCAATCTAGTCCTTCCTTTTCAGACAAACACCGGGCACAGGGGTTGTGCTTGACTGAAGCATTGTAATAGCTCAAGGAAATGGCCCTTCTTGAGAAACTTTCTGGGAGCTGTCAGGAGAAGAAGATTAATGTCTGGCCAGGTTCTCCAGGGAACTGGGACCAACCACCATCCACCCCACACATGAAAACACGCTCGTGAATGCTCCGTCCCTCGCCTGTTTTGCTCTCTTCCTCTCCTGTCATCGTGCACATGCTTCCTGTACATGCACACTTCATAGAGAGCTGAGCTCAGAGTGACAGAAAACGCGTTGTTGTTATTTTGATATCAAGTTAAATCTGAGGAAATTTGGTTGCTCATTACCCCACTCCCCATTTAACTTCACATATTCCAACATAGAGGAATGGCTCGTTTCAAAATTCACACTCATACCTGCGTCCATCTGTTTGTATTTACTTAATCTGGAGTGGAAATCTACACTTTTGTCCCCCCTTTTTAATAAAAACCTCCAATGTCATCAAACTCCCCATGTTGATACCTCTGACACAAAGATCTGTTCCCTCTCCTTCCCGTCTGCTTCCTCTCCTTTTATCTTCTCACCGTGTCATCCGTCTCTTTCTCCACCCGTCCCTCATTCTGGACATCTACCCTCATTTCTCGACACCTCGCCATTGATGTATTTGACACAGGAGTCCGCAGCATCTCTCTCTGTCTGTCTCCTGCTTCATCTTTCTGCAGTCAGTTATCCTCGCCGTCTCTCATCATCTCACATTTCTGAAATTGATTTACTGTTTGCACCATTTAGTCTTGGCTGACTGAACATGGAGGACTCAGCTGAACTTTCTGCTAAACTGGTGTCCTCTATCTGTAGGAGACATCTTGCAGCCCCCCTTGCATAGAGGGGTAGATAATTCTACAGTAGAGAGAAAAACAGGTTCAAAGTCATTGACAGAATAAGTTCACACTTGCAAGAGCATCGTTTTGTTGTGATATTTAAGACCTTTATTAAGCAGAACATAGAAACACTGAGGTGCTTGTTTTCTGCATGCTATGCAGCTGTAATAGAACTAAGAAGCACTTTTATTGGTCTTCCTCTTCTGCTGTCTGCTGTTCCCCTCAGGAGTCGCCACAGTCAACTGCCTCCACCTAACCCTATCCTTAGCATCCTCTTGTCTCTCACTACACCCATAACTCTCCTTGTTGGTCTTCCTCTGGGCCGCCTGTAGTTCCAACCTCAACATCCTTCTGCTGATATCTTCACTGTTTTTTCTCAGCGCATCCAAACCCTCTGAGTCTGGCCTCTTTGCCTTTATCTCCATAATATCTTCCATTTCCCTCTGATTCCTGAAGCCCCCTTTGTTGGATAGTACTTCCATTTATATTTACGACTGTTAGTGTTCCAAGTCCTTTTTTTTATATATTTTTTACACATAAAGTGTTATTTATTATTGCCTTTCCTGTATTTTACATAAGCGTAATCATATGACATAGCTCAGCAGGTTTGAATGCACATACACGCACGCTTGAGTGACCTTTACTCACTCTGATGTTTAATTAAAGATGAAATATAGACAACAAATCGAGTTACTTGTCCCTCATTTGCAAGTAATTATGTGATATGAAAAAAGACAATTCTCAATACTGACTCAATAAGAGAATTTAATTGCCCGTGACTGAATTCAGCTTTCACACACTTATCCTAATTGTTTTCTGCTTCTTCTCTACCAGTGTCAGACTACACATTTGCTGTGTGTGTGTTTTTGTTTTTATTCAAAAATAATTTGCGGTACACATATGTACTTATGTACATGGCATTTGTAAAAAAAATATTTTAACTTTTTTTTAAGCGTTGTCTACATAAATAAAAGGACATTTAGAAGAATGAACTTCCAGCTGTGTGCTGTGAGATCAATCCACATTCTTTCCACTTCCATATATTCCTCTTGGAAGCAATACACACTGTACACACTTGTTCACACACTCCTGAATGCGGGTCTGTCCTGCACACCACACAGCTGTTCACAAGTCCTGAAGATGATCAACTACTCAAACATTCCACTCTCCCCAGACCACCAATCCAACCTCATATTCTGATGTTTTTTTAAAAAAGAAAAGAAAAAGTGGGAGCTTTCTCTCAGCGGGGTGCCATCTCATTCTTCTGTGTTTTAGAATCAGCTATCATCCTCTGGGACGGCATGTTTGAACTCTCTGAATCAGAATTTTTAACGATACACAGTAAAGCAAAGACCACAGTCCCCAAACAGAGTGCTGTGCATCGTACCGAGGAGAGAGGGGGCTGGATCAAACAGCCCTCAGAGGGACTAATGATAAATCTAGAATCTGGTCCAGAAAGCATGGCTACATGCAAGAAGCCCTTTGTTACGCAAACCCTTTACATTTGTGACCTCAGTCATATCATTTGCATCCAAACAGCATAAACAAGCAGGTTATTTGTGTGGCATTTCTGGGGCCACCCACCGATTCCCACATCCCTCCCACTGACAGAGCAACGCAGAATTAGCCCCTTAGGACAATCCACACTTTTCTTTTTAGTAGCTTACGCTTTGAACAAAGAACACAGAGTGAAATCCCTCCAAGCATGATGTTTCTTCATTTCTAAACCCAGTACCAGGTCACCAGCATATGCTTGTGTTGGCGCAGTCCCTCCATGGCACGATAGAGATGACAGGGGTAATTACATACTGCAGAAAATGTACATAGAACAATGAAAACAGTCTTTCTTTCTTTCAAACACAGGGCTTGAGCAGACCGCCAGAGGCACTGACCCCAATATCACACCATATTACCTGGTTGAACCAAACCAAACGCGCTGCTCGGTTTACGCCACGGGGGCTCGTCTGCTTGGACTGAACACAAGACCTGCCAAGGTGAGCTAATAGGGTGAAATAATGTTTCAAATCAGCTTCACTTGTGTGCGTTAAACACCTTCACATGGTCTTCACCTGAGATAAGACTGAGTGTGAAGTCTGACATGCTCAAGGGAGGGGGGCATAAAGACCCTTTAGAATCAGGTATTTTGGATTGTAAGAATAAGTAGGATTTTCCTTGAGTGCTGGGTGAAATCCTTTTCAGCTTCTACTGCTAACCACGGCAATATGTAGTAATTTGTAATATGTGTGGGTGTGTGCGGCAGTGGAGAGTCGTCTGTGGAAAACAGAATACCCTTCTAACGTCTCAAATCTTCACAAGAAGGCCAAAATTGGGTTACAGAGGTTTGGCCCACGTCTTACTATTTTCATTTCAGTTTGATTCAATAAACGTCAGGACCATGTCTTGATGCAGTCCAGGCAGAGGAACCATTGGGATTTGCTCTTCAATGCAGAGTTTTTAAAAAAAATTGGCAGACATTGGCATCACTAAAATGTTTGTATTCACTTTTTAGACACATTTTGGCGTGGCTGCTCACACTAGCAAAACCACATGCCTCTCTATTCAATTTGTTGGGATGTCCCAGCCAGGGTGGGGGTAAAAATAAATAAAAAGAAACATTTCTTTAACTGATTTATCTAAATCTACAGTCAGGTTTGCAGAAGGGTTCTTTTAAAGGTTTTATTTTACAAGCATGTCCAACACATAGCAGGAGAAGACATTTTTAAAGTCATTAAGTAGAAAACAATCAGACAAGCCTTTAACAAGGCTGATCATAATCAGGAGTGATTCAGCATGCTTTCCTTCACCGAGCACCTCCAAACCTTTAAGGTGTTTAAAGCGTAATTAGCCAGAACTCTGCCCGACCTCATGAACACAGCTGTGTCCTCTTCAACCAGCAGGGTGACTGGGACGGTTGGGGGATGTCAAAGTTGAAAAGATCAAGTTCACACAAGGTGACGCCATGTGAACGGGCATATAGTTAGATTAAGGTGTGCATCAATGATAAATGAAGAAATCAAACTGACACTCTGGGTTTGAGATGCGACAGCCTGTGTGCATCCTGCTGAATAAAGCATAGGTATGGAAACACAACACCAGCCCTTTTTTTTGTCTGACTTCAAAGACAATCACTGGCACGCACGCACAGAGAATCACATAAGGACTCATAAGTATGTCAATATGCATATATGGATGTATCTTTTCTTCTTTGATCAAGTCAAACTCCTGCATTTGCTGCCTTCTCCCATAAACACACACACACACACACACACACACACACACAAACACACACACACACCCGGATGCATGCAAATAAATTAAAAAGCATAAATATTTTTTTCAGGGATCACTTTGACAGACTTGCCACATGGTTTGAATCCCTGATGTTTCACTATTGAAATAATGATATCGTTGCTGCTTTGCGAGGCACTCTGCAGGAATTCAAAAGCATATGGAATGAGATGATGAAATTGATTTTTATGCAAGTCTGGAGAATTTTGATAAGATTGCATTATGGGTTCACTCTATCCATCAAAACGCTGCACCAATTAAAATTCAGGTGTTTGTGCCAAAAAGAGAAATTAAGAAAGTCAGCATTTTCATTGGCATCCATCAGATTCATGTCAGATTAACATTATTCATTGAACATTAATCAAATATATTGACATTTTTTTTTTCATTTCTTTTATTGTTAATAGAAAATATTAAGCCAAACAGAAGTTTCTTTTCACTACTGTCTGGACTACCCACCCATCAGACAGTTCAGCTGTCTTCCTTGATCTTTTACCCACTTTGTCTGAAAGTAAGTTACCAAATAAAACTGTGTTTGGACTGAAAACTGATCTGAGGAATGTTGCGTTTTCAGTTCAGACTGAGTGCTATCTAAAAGAGTGGGAGAAGGATTTATTAGAATACAAAGCCATGAATTAGACTTTATGTTACAGAACCACCAGCCATTTGATAATCTCCTCAGTTCGTTTGTACCAATGCCTCCATGTCACTTCTGCCAGCAGTAGCGCTCTGATCATCTCGCCGTCTGCCCTCCTTTCCTGATTTTTTCCTGCTGATTTCATCAGGTCTTTACCAACCAGCCACCGGACACTTAGCAGTCCTCCTACAAAGGGGGGGGGTGTTCTACTTCAAGCCATGTCAGGATTAAACTGTTAACCAGGGTGTGACAAGTAGGAGAGGCTTTGCCTTTGAAATGCAAAGCGGACATAAGTGGAAGTAATAACGATGGTGTTTTTTTTTCTCTCGCTTCTCCAAGTGAATGCTGGTCTGAATTTTGTCAGGGATTAAATTCAAGACCTACTGCAGTATCAACTCAAGGGTGTTTGTTCTTAGACTCAATCGCCCTGAGGTCCAGTCTGACTTTGAAGTCTATCCACAACTCCCACAAATAAAAAAGCAGTATTTTCTTTAAACTCCAAGAAATAATGAAACATTTGTAACTGGAGAGCGAAATTGCGGGCTGTTGCATTTCCATTCATCATAGTAAAAGAATGCATTCATCCAGAACTAAAAGAACATACATTGATTGAGTGAAGTAATCCCCCACCTCTTACAGGATCAATTTTCCTTTGTAATTACATGTGACCGAGCCACACGTAAGATATAGTAAAACCTCACCTTATGTCACTTTAAAGGGTTCAAATTCTGCAAAAAATGCCTGTTTTGTCTCTTTTTATGGTGACAAAATGACACAGATGGTCAGGAGTGAGATATGAGCAGTAGTAGAACCTGGGTACTAAAACTTGAGGTGTCAGATAAGGCAGGAAGTGTGAACCATTTGGCTACCAGGATGTCCTGCGTGACTCATTTTCAAAGAGACGGCAGCCAAGCGGCTTTTGGGAGGCCAAAAATCGCGGCAGACTGAAGGCAGGTGTCCATCAGACACTCGCTCCCAAACACAGAAACAAGATTTGAATCTGTAATTATGAGCTGCATGTACGTATAAACATGAATAATAAATGACTGCATGCTGAATTTCCATTTTGGGTTGCCAAAATTCCCTGGTTTTATGTTGTGAAAATGACATATTATGCTAATGTTCATCCCTCAGTGCTGCACGCAAAGTGGTTTGCATTTCAGTGACAAATCCCTATTGAACCACAACTCAGACATTTAGATCTAAAGTTGGAATTTCGGATGGGGGTGAAACATTTCAGGCTCCTTCATTTGACTGTCTCACAGGGCTATTGTCTGTCGTCTTCAGATGATTGCATCTGTGTACGACCTGTGCACTTGTCAGGGGAGGCCCCTCCTTGTTTCAGGGGATTTGTGTGACTTCTGGCACCATTCAGTTCATCTTACATTTAATTGGCCCACAGGGTTGCCCCCCCACACACACAAACAAACACACACACTTTATTCTACAATGTTGGGTGGACTACACCGTGAGTGCTTCTGCACAGGGCCCCACCTCTATTATTACTTACAAACTCTCAGTAATTGGGGAGGCTTGGATGAAACTGCATTTTGTTGGGGTTTTGTTATTGGTAACAGAATTCCTTCTATTTGTTAATAATCCATCTTTCTATTGTCCATTAAACATCACCTAATCCTGATTAGGCGCTGGAGAATATCCCAGAGTTCATCGATCAAGAGCTAGGACTGGTCGGTCGCAGTCTCAGCAAACACACACACACACATACACACACACACACACACACACACATGCACGCACACACACACATACACACACACACATATGTATATGTACTTTTGTAAGAGCCATCAAAACCCCACACAGAATATCCCAAGTGATGTTTTTGTTGGGTTCCATAAGAGAACATAAAGGGAAATGTTGTTCTTGGTGAGGACATAAGGAAACTAGTTTCCAGAGGCAAAGTAGAGATACATTTTATGGAGAGATCAAACCATCTGATATATGTTAAGTCATATTTAAATAGAATTTGTAAAAGAACCCATCTTGCATTCTATATTACATTTCCCAAACAGACCCCATCAACATCTTGTGAATTTCGGCTTATAAAGATGTGGAATGAAACGCCAGACCAGGCCTTCCAAAAACAGGTTGCTGCCAACTGCTAAGAGTGCTTCTTTACATAATTACACAAGCCCTCTTTGTAATTCTTGGCTGGAAGGCTAATTTTCATTTTTACATCATAGTGCATTCATGATGGAAACTTTAATTTAATCTTTCATTGCATTATTTATTTCCGACTTTCTGTGGCAGCTCATTGTAGAGTCAGTGGAAGGAGAAGACAGGGGATGAGAGGCACAGAGATGAGTTCAGGTTGATATGAAGGACTAGGAGCATAATGGAATGGCTGCTGACTACTCTAAAGGTTTATCAGTGGATTCATTCTTGTTATGTGGCAGCCACTCAGTGTCTTTGGACATAATCAGCACTCTCATCAGAGATCTATTTAACCTGAATATTTTACAAACAAAACAAATGGACTTATGTGGCTTTGTGGGAGTGAGGTGGATGGAAAAGCACTGCAGGCAAAAAAATAAAACAGCTTTAAGTTATTGTATTCAGTGCTTTTACCTCCATAAAGTTAGTAGTATCATTGTTAGGGTTTACATGATTACCATACTACTACTGTCATTGCCCATGTATACTTGTCTGGAAGACAACTCCTTTATTATGAACCTTTTTCCATCTGTGCTCGATGAAGACACCTGCCAACTGCTAAGAAGAGTTTTTCTGTTTGACTTGTTCAATCACGGAAAAGAACAAGTAAAAAACAACTTAGTTAGCAGTGACCTGCCTTTACCCTCATGTCCAAAATGCACATGCTCTGTTTAGTGTATGCTAAAACCTTTGTTGGGACTCATCTGGGTACATTTAGAGGGCAGTAGTCCAATTCTGAGACCAGTTTTATACCAGTGCTTACACATGTTTGTTTGGCTCACTGAAACTCAGTTTAGTACGATATCAGGACCCATGCCTGAATAAATCTGGCTTTATTCAGTCACCCAGTGCCATACAAATGCATGGGATTTTATTCAGTCATCTGATAATACCATGGTTCACTTGATAGTGTAGCTAATTTGGGAATATAACTTTGGGTCAATATCTAAGCTTATCTGAGCTCTTAGTAGAGTTGGAAACAAACTTTTACATAATTTGCCAAAAGGCACAGAGCAAATAATGGTTGGTAATTCAACATTTATTTTACAGCAATTACTTATGCTCCAGCAACTTACAATAAAAGAGCAGAATGACAGCAATAAGTCTCAGAGTGAAGCCAGCATAGACTGAAGAGCAACAGAGGAATCCGATTAAATTAGAAGTCATTATCATTAAAATATTATAGAGCACAAGGATGCTGAGTGGGAAAAAAGAAAAACCTGCAATTCATGTCAATTTAGTCAAAAGCACAATGTGTTTGGGGTTAAAGGTTTTCATTCTGGTTGCCTTGGTGACAGTATCAAACCAGTCAACCCTGACCTATGTCCCTCTTGGGACTGTTGTTGCTTTGTAGAACATGTCAGGTTGTGCAGCTGATTCTCTGTGGCATGTCGTGTAGACGTTCAAGGGTACAGTTCCCTGATGGATGACAAACTGATGCATGTGAGGAAAATATCAGAACTCAGAGGGGTCAAAACCCCTCCCACATCTTAATTTGTTGTGCCAGAGTCTATTGATGGAAGCTTTCCAATACCCAGCAATATATTTGCAATTCCAGAAGAGCAAATACTGCATAAATGACATATTTAATTGAGCCATGAATCTTGCTGAGACAGTGCCGTATATCATAGGCCATAAAAATATCCTTATGTTGATCCTGTCAGCAACAAACCACATTGTAAAACTCTCCTTGACATCTTTATTTTTTTCAAGTTTTGTTCCAACTGTGGGTACCTTTAGGAATTTGATAACATTTGAGACATTACATCACTGACAGGATGTACGGCGTGCATATACAACAGCAACCAGTGCCTTTTCTTGCTGCACACTGATCTTAAATCCTTCTGATATATCCATTAATTGTCCACCTTCATAAACAATGGAGCCCATGGAAACATCTTCTAATTTTTATTGTCAATAAAGATGAAGATGAAAATATGCATAATCCCGATAAGAAGAGTGATTTAACTGATTTGCCACTGACCACAGTTGAGAAGATCAGCTTGTGCAAACAGATCTTTTTTAAAAATGGACATTTTTATCAAAAAATGTGCCTCTTAAAAAAGAAATTATATGTTGTCTTAATAGATGCAACTTTTAGAGGTTTTATGTGTATTGATTAATGTTAAAAGGCAGAGAGGGAATGCTGAACATTGCAGACTGGGCTTTTATGGCTGGCAGAGCACTTCTTGAATTAACCAATTTTACCACACCAAATGCAGAGAGACAACAAAAGGCTGCTGCAAGTGTTCTGATTTAATTGCTATGGATCACCGTTAATGTTGTGCTTTCTTTTGTGTCACACTTATGCAATTCATGTATGATTTCATTCTAATTTGAACTGAAAACACAGTAAGATGGATTTTTTTTTTCCATGGAATAGAGCACCACATTGGAAGTAAAACTTTATGAAATGTTTAAACGACACGATAATGAAAGCACCTTCCACAATGACAAGATTTTGCCTTAAAGGCATTGCTCTCTTGTGAAATTAAACCCAGGCTGGTGTGCAAAGCATAAATTAAATCAAGTAAAGGAGTACAGTGTGGAAGTGGGGACAATTCTGCAGCTACATAAATTTAATTTGTTTTTCTCCTCATTGTGGGGATGGGGGCCCGTGTGCCACTCCCTGTGTCTACACCCAATCCCACAAGCAGGATTCAATTTGAGAGATTAGCACCCCTATTGTACTCCTGGCATGTTCCAAAGAAAGGCAGAGGTGCACCCCCACCCCCTCCTTACCTTCATTGGCGTGACCACTCCCCGTCTCCCCAATCTTATTAAGATAATTAACCCCCAGCCCCCACCCCAAATTTCATTCCATGTCATTTTGTTGCGCCATTCCAAAACCCTTCTGCAATGACTTAAAAGGCAGATTTAATGCACCTCTACCAAGGCCTTCACTCTTGGGTATCGACAATAATTGACAGAGATTATGAGTGTACCTCAGTCAGACTAATATTATTAGACATTTTTAAAGAAGTTTTTATGCCAATATGGTCTCTGTCAAATCAATAAGAATATTGTGGGGCACAATTGTTTTTGAAGTTGGACCTCAATCAAATTGTTGGTCATTTGAACCTAAATTAGTTGAGGACCATTTGAAAATATTGTGTTTTGGGACAAATGTTATGACCTATCCAGGCTCTTTTCTGAATGGTAATAATAATGCCTTTTTATGACAGAAAATTTGATATCTGTCAGAGCTGTGAAAGAGCATCCTGGGTGATACTAGGACCTAATTAAATTGAATCTATTCAGTGTTCATATGGGAAAACATGCATCCTGATTTATTACTGTAGAAAGAATGAAATATGGGCATCATTGAGTCAGTTATTATTTTATTTGTATTTCATAATTTTTGTACTGCTTTATACCCACATCTATGTTGTAAAAATCTGAAATAACTCACCTTGAAACACCCTGACACATACCAGGGATTTTAGTGTGAAATTTAAAATAAACACACACAGTGTACCTTTAATCTTATCAGTCTCTGTTTGCGCACACAAATAAACACACACACACACACACACACACACACACACAGGCAGGAAGAGAAAACAACACTGCTCGTGTCTGCAGTGCATGTCTGGGTTCAGAGGAGGATGTGACCTTTTCCTTTTAGGAAGGAACACTCAAGTCTGATGAGACGTTTTATCACCGTCTTAGTCCAAGAAACACAGGCTGCCTTCCTTTAAAATAACAGTCATGTAGAAAGGATTACTCAGGATGGTGCGTTTGATGTTGAATTCAGAAACCATCCGGTTGACGCCCTTGAGAACAGGGCATGACACATATTTTAATATTTTTCGTCTTCCAAACTACTACTTTTATAGTATTACTCACCTTGACAGAAATCTCTACTAACAGAAACGTCTGGTTTCTGCTAAAAGATTGTTCTCAGTTGCAATTTTAGGGATGATTGAAATGTCTCAGAACAAATACATGTTCTCTAATGAGAACAAGTCATGTACTGTTAGAAACCCAAACATCCCAGAGAGGAGGGAGCTTCCTGTGAAGGGTTTCTGGCTGATAGTTTGAGTGTCATTGCAGCTTAATTTAAAAGTCTGTGTTAAAAATAAAGCAACTATGTTAAGAGGACAAGTCTTTTCAATGACATCAACACAACAGGTTCTATAACAGAACATTTCCATGGATTATTTTGAGTCCATAAGGTCACATCAGTAACACTCAACAACTTCCTCTTTCTGCAAAACCAACAGGCTTACAAACAAAGCCACACCTCAGGAACACATCCTTGACCAACCACTGACCTCCGAATCCTGGCTTTTCTTTTGAAAATCTGTGGGGCAGAACCACCTTAAAGGATTAAAAAAGAAGTCAGCAAGAGAAAAACAGAATACGCCAAGGTTTGGAAGAAAGGATGAGCTGTTGGTAATGGGTGCAGAAACGGCAGCTGACAGAAGCCACATTGTCAATAGGGTGTGAAATTCCTGTTTGAATGAGACCCCCTTCTGGGGCATGCTTGAAGAGACTGGGCGAGCGGACAAGTCCCACACTGATCCGTGGTCAGACTTGAGAGCAAAGGTTTTACCTCTCCACTGGTTTCTGTTGACGACCAGCAGGGAGCCATAAAGTCCCAGGAAATGGTGGCAGGAGACAGCTTTGTTTTTTCCTGAGATGTTTAAAGATACAGGTTATGGGTATGTCATAAATATGAATTACCATACTGCATGCAGGGCAACATGCGTGATATGAAGATAGTTGGGCCCTGGCACCCACATTGTTCAATCTGGGTCACATCAAGAGTATATTTTGGAAGGGGCATAAGTCAATATGTCTCCTAGGAGACCCATAGCAACTGCCTGAAGGGAGTATAGAATATATTTGGGGTCTGAGATCCTTTTTGTCCTGTGTGATTAAGGTTTGTTGAAAGATAACCTGAAAAAAAGGGCATGTTGACAGTCTGCTCTGATCATCATGGTCACTTCAGCAACTGGTGCAAGGCAGTGACTCTGCTGCCACACACATTGTCCGCAAATATATTGATGCGGGAATATCGGTTTATATATTCCCATGTGTTTTATATTGTTGCTGACAAACCTAAGTGAAGCTAATCTATGCAGGCACTGTTAGATTCACCAAAGGATGATACGTTGGAAGTGACACGTTCTGGTTCACAGGAGCATTTCTAACCCTTCTCAGGAAGCCCGGCCTCTACCACTCCCTGGAGCAAATGTTCTCCACATGGCCATTTTACGCTGGTTTATTGTCCATATGGATGCCTGGAGTCCACCTGTGCTGTTGGTCATGGAAGACCAGTGGAGAGTCTTTGTCAAAAATATTTGTTTGTCTGTATTATTTTTTTATGTCTACAAAAAAATGTGTCCATATAAATTATTGATGAATTAATATGCACAGTGCAGCTTGCTCACTATTATACTCCATTGCAGCATGGCTGACCTCATTATATCCTTCAGGACAGGATGTGGTGACCACATGGAGACTGTGTTTAATTACAACATTTTTATTAAAAAATAGAAATTGCGTGTTTACTTTAAGTCCAGAAGTTATGTGTGTCAGTGTTCTTCTGAACTATATATATATATATATATATATATATATATATATATATATATATATATATATATATATATATATATATATATATGTAGTTCAGGTTTTTTTTTTTTTATTTACATGTGTTCTTGCCTACTTTCCACTAACCTGCAGGCAAAAAGCACCCTTCCATGCAACATCAACTGCACATATGAAAACAATTCCAACTTCAGAAAGCAGGAAGTACATCTGCAGGGTGATATGCAGAAGTTCACAGTCATCTTTGCGAACACGTTCCTGAGCTGGAAACGGCCTATAGCACTTGTCTTGACACAAACACAGGGCTTACCCCTCCTGCCTTTACCCAATACTTCATTTTTGTTTATTCAGACAGGATAGAACCTCCAATTCCCCCACAGGACAGAGGATTTCATGCCTTAGCCACACCTCAGTGCAGAGCAGAGCTCCATCTTACTCCAGAGTAGATCTGAATTTTGGAGGAGAGTCAGTTCTGTGGAGGCTTGTTTTCTTTCCATCTTATCTGCTGATGGTTACATCTAGTCTGGCCTTTTTATTGTTAGCCTGTTACCATGATGCTTGTGTCTACTCAGGTAGTTTTTCCAATGATGGATCCCTGGAGATTTCTTGGTGTGTGAGGGGACACAATCTTGTAATTTGTAAATTGAGGTAAAGTGAGAAAAACACTTCCTCTGATGGAAAATGGGGGGACATAATAGAGCAAGCCATCAAATCAGACATGCAGCTGTCATCAGAATACAGAGCAGCTTAGATTTTTCATGTGCTGTTGTTTTAAGACAAGGAAGGGACAATGAAGACTCAGGTTTGATGAGAAGGACGGGGGTGGTGTTAGCATTTGCTTTTAACTTTGAGATGTAAATTGAAGTAGATTGCTGTACTTTACAAACTTCCAAGAGCACTACAACCTTGACTTTTCATTAGGTTGGGAAATGACCCGGTTCTATCCTATTAGGACCTCGACCTTTATTGGACTTGGGACCTGCTGCTCCATATTGTCTCACCTCAAACTCTGACACATTTCTCCAGTAAAAGCCCATTAATTAGCTGAGCACATTGCACTGTTTGGAGGTGGGACGGCTCATTGCCTGGAGCTGGCCACCTCGTCTCAGGTGGGTAGACGAATGCAAATCTGTTTGTTTCATCAAGTGTGAATTCAATTTGCTGGATTCTGTTTAATCTAGAGCACCTTTGCCCCCAGCACATACAGGAGGAGGACATGGGGTTCTCGGTTTGTTGGAGTTTTGATGAGGAAAAGGAAAGCAAAGGTTAAAAGCGGAGCATAAAAGACAAACATTTTGACATTGTGACATTTTAAAGTCCTTCGCCCGACATCATTCAGCAGAAGAATATGACAAAACCGACAGAATGGTGGATACTGTAGCTGGTCCCTGATGTGGCAAAGACTTGACGATATCAGCATTTCAGCAAACTCTTTGTTGTCTTTTTTGTTGTTGTGCCTCTCATCTTTAAAATGTTTTCTGTTTCCCCCAGTGGATGCAGACAGTCGGGAGAGCGGGGATTTGCAACAAAGGCAAAATATCACTTCTGTGCTGCAGCGAGAGAAGGAAAGTATCAAAGTCCCCTGTGAAAAGTTTCCTGAAAGCATGAAAGGAGAAGTGTGCCACATTTGTTCACGAGGATATGTCAGAATACTTACCTCCAGAACCAGATGCAAGGATGTGCGCGCAGCCTTTAATGTATGATCTCATGCACTAAGCACTTGTCCCACAAACCAGACTTAGGTACTTTTGCACATCGCTCAGGTTCAAATTTTACGCCACCCAGTTGAGTAAACACCGACAAAAACAGGCTGCGGAGATGATAAGCTCATCTCTGAGTTATGCCCATCTTTCAGACTGATAATTCTGGTGATTCAATGCCAGTGGAATGTGTGTGGGAGCCCAGGGGTAGACGCCTTGTTTTAACGCACGGTGCATCACTCAGGTGAGTCGGTGCAGACCGGGCCGCATCAGCACGCACCGCATGACAGACAGGCAATGTTTTCCACACACTCACAATGTGAAAGTATGCAGGAGCCTGACATGATCTGTTAACACGTGAACGTGAATCAGCCCCAGAGCAGCAGACCACAAATCACATCAGCAAAAAAGGCACCATTTTTCATACAGCAGACAAGACGCTCCCCGGGCCAAATGGGGTTCTCTGCATTTCTGTTTATCTCTAACACGATTGAGTCCTGTTATGGGCAAAGGCGCTTCATTTCTGTCAGATGAAAAAGAAACAAAGAAGAAAGAAAGAAAGAAAGAAAATGATTCTCAGATACATTACATTGTTGACTTTTCTATGCTGTTTTTAAAGAAAATACCTGTTCATTTACTATATTTTGAATTAAGCTCTGGCCAAGGTGGTTTTAGAGCACAAATTTAACGCAATAAATATTCCTCCTTCTGGAATATTTTCCATTTCCACAAAAAAGAAATTAGAACAAAAATCATCCCAGTTGAGGAATATTTATCATCAGTATGTGTTAAAAGGCAGCAGAGGGAATAGTTGAAAGGGCTACAATAGGCTTGTTAGCAAATATCTTAACGGTGGGGGTGTGGAAACTGTGGAAATATGCAAAAATCCTGTTTCAATTAACAAAAGGAAGAGGGAGATCATCTCACACGGGTATACATGAAAACTGATTAAAGCTCACATTTTACAGGGGCTTATGAATCGAGTGTTGGTAAATAAAAGAACAAATGAGTTTCCTTCCCTCCTTTTATCTTGGGAATTGGTGGAATCAGTATTATGAAAACATGAATTCATTAAAATTGATAAGTGACCCTGTAGATTACTCTCAATTTAATTCATTGTAATTCTAATGAAAATCTAAAATCAGGTTCCCCAAAATCCCCATGTCATATTTAATTGGAATATTTTTATGAATTTAAAATGTCAACAAGAATGCAAAACGTCTAACAGCTAGGCTACAAACTTATATTCAATGAGTGACTATATTCATAAATTGTGGATTTATTTGACAGTGAAACAGTGCATCACTGAATTAAAAGTGCTCAAAGAGTCAAAGGTCACACTTTGCTTTGCATAACAAGGACACAGAACAGTGGGGATATAATCTTCACATTTGTTACCAACAATGAGTCAGTGAACATGTCAGGAATGACTTCCCTTCTACCATGTTAACTCCACATGTGTCTAAATATGATCACTAAGCATTGACATTGAAATTTAAACTGGTAACCTCCTGCAGCAAGGTTCTATTTGATTTGAGTCTCCTGTTTCCTCACATAAACGATAAAAATGTCAGCTGAATTTATCGTTCCTAACTCGCCATGTAAAATAAGTACACAGTTCGTTAACAACTTTCTGAAAATCCCACAGTCAGCCATGCTTCTATTGCAACCTAAGGGGTCAAAATCAGAATTTCCTAAAAATACTGAAATATGTAGAGACTAGGCCCAACTCTCATGACAAGGTGAGGGCAGACAGTCTAGACACGCAGCACCACGCTACTGCGGCACCCCGGGGGGTCAGAGTAATCCAGTGGTATACCATTACACTTAGTATAGACTAAACACAGCACCAGGTGAGGGACTGATGGAGAGAATAGTGTGAGTGCAGCCTGCGCTACATTTGCTGTGCATTTCTCTTTCTTCTTTTTTTTCCCCCAGTCGAGCATCAGCGTGTGTTTATGTGTGAGCCTGCTGGCCGGTCTCACCCTCTGACTCCACTCCCACGGTACATATGCTGCAGAGAACAACAGCGAGTGTGCGTGCAAGCCCGCTGGTGTGTATGCCTCCGTAATGCAGACCAGCCTCGGCTCCCACCCCACGCTGCAACTAAAAAAGCGTCGCAGCCAGGAGGCCACTTTGAAATACCAGGTGCTCATTTGGCAAATCCAGGCAACTGGGGTGTTTACATTTCAGTGACTGAGAGGGGAAAAAGTCCAGATGCCCCCTTGAGCCGTGTCCATATAGATCACTCACATCGCCGTGGGTGACAGACGTGTGCGTATGTGGTGGGTGAAGTATATAGTCGGCACTGGGCAAAGTCACTGAACACCCTATGATGACTTGCACAGGGTGACATGATAGAACGCTTAAAATGAGCCCCTTAGGTTTGAAAAGCACCCTTTTTTTTCTTCTCACAAACCACACACACACACACACACATTTCACAAAAACACAGTCACTCATACTCTGCTGCCCCTTTTCCTCTTTATTAGCCCCGTTCTCTTGCTCTCAACCTATTGAATAGGGCTATTGTCCTCTTGCATTGTTGACACACTGTTTGCAAACAGCTCGAGTACTTCCTTATCAGTTAAGAAAACAATGAGGCATGAATAGGAGTGTGTGAGGCTGCAGCTTCGTGAATTGCAGAGAAGTGGATATCTTACATGCACGAATGTCAAGACATTAATTGATTTATTGACCACCTGCAAATGTATCAGCTGATTTTTGTTAAAGCGTTTTCCATCCTGCTTATTTCCACTGCACCTTCACGGAACCAATCACAGGGCTTCTCTTTGGGCTGGATGGATTCTGCTCTTTTGTGTGTCGTCCATGTTTTTTTCTTTGGGAGGAGTCAGGCAGCTGACCGGTGGCGGAGGGAGTTGTGTTTGGTAGATGTGTCAGGGAGAACTCCGTGCAATCATGATCGATGTGACTGCTAAAAAGAGACTAAAAACATCTCCACGGGACCTCTCCTCGCCTCTGCACGCAGCGAGCGAGCACGACAATAAATCTCTGAACGAGGGACCGCTCCTGCGTAAACACAGCGGCAAAGTTGTTGCGATGCGTTTTTGGTATTGTGCCGCACGGCTGGCCTTATGAAATCAAAAACGGAATGTGATTATGATATCAGCTCCAAACACATGTCGGAGCCGCTTTAATGTATTCGAAGAGTCAATCTGTGTATCATGTAAATGTCATTGGGGATTGGAAACTGGTTGAACTTGGCTGCGTGCTGCTGTCTGTCAAATGCTTGTTGGGTGCAGTCATGTGTTTGTGTGTGTGTGGGTGTGTGTGTGTGCCTGCACAACTGCATGCATTCATCGTCACAGCTATGTGCATACTGTGCAGGCTTGTCTGTGTATGGTTGCACGTTCTTGAATTACATATCCGCTACCAAATTACCTTCGTTTCCAGGGATCTTGCTTTCCTCCGGGGCTGCCAGCCGGCTGTCACAGCATGCATGAGTAGAGAAAGCAGCATGTGTAGTATTATTCCAAACCTCATATTGGAACCCGACTGCACTCATTGAGCTCTTGGCTTTGGATTTGTCCGTGTTCAGACACGATAGTCGGCGGCAGGACTCAAAGAAAACAGAAATCGTCTTAAAGGGAAGAAAAGACAAACCTTAAAAATCCAAATGGGAAAAGATGAATCAGCCATTTGCAGCTGTGCCTGCGTGTTTGTAATGACCGCTTCCTCCGATACCAGACAAAAATCTCCGCATCTGAATCAGCCGACCTGTGTGTTTAGCGCCGCATCTTGTTGTGACTCACTTAGGGGGTGAAATAATACGAGTTGCAGCCAAGCAGCACTAATTTCACTTGTAGCTTTAAATCGCGATGATGTAATGGTGTGTAAGCGCCTGGACAAGTCAGAGGCCCGAGGCAAACACGGGAAAGCTTTCCTCCTTTGTCTGGTGGAAGCCCAGACGACTGCAAGACTATCGGACAGGGGTGACGGATCAGTTTAATCTGCAGGTTTTTACTGAGGGCACATCTAAGTTATATATATGAGAAAACTGACTGGACATAATATAATTTTGAGTTATTTATCACAAAGATCTTTTGAAGTAAAACAGCAAGCCACAGAACTGCTAGTACACATCCACACAAAGACATAGGCTACTGCTACTAAATATTCTTACTCTGATTTCGGTTTTAGGTTTACAAACCAGGATATGGTTTCTATACTGCCACCTACTAGTTGCAATATAGTTGTTTCATATAAACCTATTTATATTCCATTATTTTCCGGCTGTTCTGTGGGGATACGTGCATACGATGGGAACAAACAAACACACGATCGCACGCATGCCCCATCTTGCCAGTGCCTTGGCGGTTACGTTACACATATGCAAGGCTAATAAGCACACACGCAGACACGGAGCACCTCACACTCACTAATGCTGAGGTAATGCAGGCTTAGCTCGCACATAAACACGCACACAGACATACAGATTAAATAACTTACAGTCTTGCATCATGTTGCCAAGTGTGTGCTCCCAGCCTGGCCAATCAACAGTGGAATGAGCCAAGACCAGATAAGCAATTAACCTTGTGCCAATACAACCTCTGTAAAAATGATTCTTTGTAATTTGCACGCATTTAAA
Organism: Lagocephalus sceleratus; assembly: GCA_911728415.1. Taxonomy (NCBI): domain Eukaryota; kingdom Metazoa; phylum Chordata; class Actinopteri; order Tetraodontiformes; family Tetraodontidae; genus Lagocephalus; species Lagocephalus sceleratus. The sequence goes on along the minus strand of CAJVRN010000030.1, from coordinate 663,387 downwards.
GTCATTTCACGGATCGCTTGTTGTCATATAAGAGAGTTATTATAATATGAATGGCAAATTATAAATAATTAGATTAAAAAATATTTACTTTTATTGAATGTTAATGGTTGCTCGTGGTAACTAAGGCTTTTCAATTGTCAATATGTAGATTTCTGTTAATGTTAGCAGTGAGTTACTGACCGGATGAGGATTATGTCTAAAATGAAACCATGTGCTTTGCTGGTCACAAATCTCATGACAAAGTACCTGTGGGAGGGTTAGCGTAGAGCTGGACTCTGGCGGGGGTCAGCTTGTTTCAAATGACAGACGGTGAGGAGACAGAGATGACCCGATGGTAAATGATACTCGTAAAAATTGTACGTTGTCGCTGTTGACCTCCACAGGTGTTGTCGAGTATGTCCACCCTAGGACATATGGGAGCAGTTAGGACACCTTTAATAGCCATAAATTAATCTCCTGCCTTGTTTTGATGGTTTCGTTAAGCATGACTCCAGTAGCCTATAGTGGAGAGCATCTGCCACTGTTTGCCACTGATGGTAACCCTGAGGGGTCACACGCCGCATGCAGGATTGCATTTTGCAGCTGGACATGCTCACGGGTCAGGGGCCAACAGTGGGCTTCTCTGCATAGAGGAAGAACGGCACCCACAAGGGAGTCGCTGTGTTGACATTGTGTTTGGATACTTTGAACGATGTTATCTCAGACACGGAGGGGGTGATGGCCCAATCAATCACTGTGTTATTGAAACAGCCCCGGTCATTATTCATCCCAGCCCTTTGATATCAGCAACGTCAGAGGGGTTTTTTTTACATTTTTTTCTTCTTACCTTTCTTCTACATTTTCATTTTTGGAAAGTTGCCCACTAACACGAACCAACTGGTCACTCCTCGGGTCCGTGTTGCAGCCATCCACACACAGATTGGAAGCATCCACAATATTTATGATTCGAAAGTGATTTTGTTGGCACAAGTCAAGCTGGAGATATTTCAAGCTCAGCTATGGGATGTAGAGCGACAGCACATAAATCTGGAATGCACAGGCAGAAACTAGGAGGAAGCTTGTCACATGCACTGCCAATACCAGTGCCGGTAGCGCTGCACGGCACGTAGCAGTCTTCCAGCAAACTAATAAGAAAAGCTTTGAGGCGTTCAGTAGTTTTTCCCATGACCAGGCCGTGCACCTGTCCCAGCCTTCCCGAACATACTGTACTGCTCAGGTCAGACAAAACAGAGGGAGGTGGAGGACTGAGGTCTTGTGGGGATAAAAACAAACACGTTTCTAGCCCCAAAAGTTAAGGGTTAAGAGAAATGTGTCTCGACTGATATATGTCTGGTTACAACCTGCAGCAACTGCTTTGGAATTAAACTGTGTCTATTTTGGCAAAGAGCTGGGCTCCTCTGCGATACATCAATATGAGAAAGGCTGCGAATGTGTGGAACCCTCCATATGGAATGTCCAACACTCAATCAAAGTAACAATATGGGAAACCTTTCTGAGTGCCATTTAAACCATTATGACGACATCGTCACACAGAGACCAAATAAAACAGTTTGGGTTTCACAAAAGTAGCCTATATTATTTATAAATGTAAATATCTATGGCCATGTGGACACTGTGCCCAGTATGTGACAAATGGACATGCTGTTTCCACTTTTGCTTGAGATTAGAACATAGTCATTACTTCAGTTTAAGAATTTATTCAACAATTACAAGTGCTTCAACCTGCTTTACGAACCACAAAAAGCCACTTTTCTACGTCTACTATGCAGTCAAGGTGGGCCTTTCACCTCAGTTGGACTTGTGTTTATCTGGTCTTTGTAGATCAAAAACAGAAACAAGCAGGGTGAATCCAGTAACTCTCACAATCTGCATGACACACCCAACAGAAACAACAGATAGATAGATAGATAGATAGATAGATAGATAGATAGATAGATAGATAGATAGACAGATGGATAGACAGACAGACAGACAGACAGACAGACAGACAGACAGACAGACAGACAGACAGATAGATGGATAGACGTGTGGGCATGACACAGTAGTCGTCGTGCACATCAACTATGTGTAACTACAGTCTGACTCCACAAATGTCTGTCTGTCTTTCTGTCAGCGCAGAGACAACGGGGCCGGGTGATGGGAGGCTGAGTCATAAATCTGCCCTCTGATGAGACTGTGACACACATTTTTCTCTCTCTTGTGTGGGGAATGTGCTGAAAGGTAGCCGACGCTCAGCTGGGACAGATGGAAGCTGTTTGAAAGCTGGAGCGTTTGGCGGTGGCAGCGGAAGAGGAAAGCTCGCGGGTGTGATTCGGTAGGTGCTGATTTACGGCAGCGGGGCCGTGACTGGTGACATGTCGTGGTGTGTGTGTGAGAGAGAGGGTGGGTGGTGGTGGTGGTGGTGGTCTTGCAGGGGTTCACTCAGGGCTGCTTTGTGATCCTGTGTTAAGTGCTCGGTCAGTGTTGAAGGCCTTTAGGATTAGACCCCCCGCCCATCCCCCACCCCAAAACTCTTGTAAACAGCCCTCTATTTTTTCCCCTAACACACGTGCACACACACCTCCTCTCTTCTGTGACTCCAGCGTTGAGCCCTTGTGAGATTCTCCAGAGCCACGCACCACCAGTTCCTCCTCCACACACGCACACATGCAGCAAAAGACACTCAAACATACCTTCAGAGTACTGTTGCCCTAATATCACCAGAGTAAAGTGATCCCCTCACACTCACATCACATTAGTGCTGCTCTTAGACCAAACCCAGACAAGAGGACCTACAATGTGTGTGTGTGTGGGTGTGGGTGCGTGTGTCTTTGTATTTGCTACACATTGAGTACCAAATTAGTTCTACCACCAAAGTGCGGACATCTTTGCACAGTGGGGGGATTTTACGTGGTCCCCATAATGAGGGTTTGAGGGTTAAAACGTGGTCTTAAGGTTGAGGTTAGAGTTACGTTTAGGTTGGGGTTAGGGTTAAGAGGTTAGTTGGGAAGTTTAGGGATAGGGTATTGAGCTGTAGGGGGTCCCTACAAAGATAGAAATCTGAGGATGTGTGTGTGCGTGAGAGTGTGTGAAAGAGAAAAGGGGATATTGAATGGTGAGAGCAAGGGCAGGTTAGAGAGGTTCAGGCATGCGAGTTGTCTGGGGTCTGAGTGTCTGTGTCGCCTTTTAAGATACTAATATTTTGGCACCCGATGAGTAGGACGAAGCATGGATGAGGTTAGCATGGTTTTGGCAAAGGCGCGGTAGGTACGGGCCTGAGAAATTTCCACATGGCAGTAAAATGTCTGCCACTTTACTTACTGACTGTCTAATATTTGCCAGGTGCTCATTGTGGACCTCTTTTGTCCGTGTCTGTGTGTGTGTACATGTGTTTGTTTTAAGTCACATTTGGAACAAATTGTGGACTCCAAACCAGATCGGGCCCTGCTCCGGGTCCAAATTGGTATCCACTATTTGTGAACAGTTGTATTCAGACACAGCTGAAATATCCCGTTGACCTCATCAGGATTAGATTATAGGGTAAAGGTAATGGCAACTGTTAGGGTTAGGCATGTTTTGGTTATGGGTAATGGTTACGGTAAGCCTCTGTCAAAGACAAAAAAAAAAGGTCCGTGTGTGTCGGTGTGTGTTTTAGCAACAGTGGTGAACCCCCCTCGTCTGTAGAAAGGCTCAGTCACGGTTCTGCTGCACAATCAAACCCTGTAAAACAAAAAAAAAATCTGCCTCTGCATTTTCATAAACTCAGACGAACTTATAAACGACACATCTGTTGATTTATTATTGTGGACGTTCCAGTCGCTGGAGCCCACCGTGTTGAAGACCATATAAATGGTTTGACACACTTATTTTTTACGTTGGCAAACGGTTGGGGGTTCGGGAAATGTTCTCTGAAACACACCCCAGGAACACAGCCCGCCATACGCGCCGTGAAGAGAGTATACTTTTATGAAAGCAACAGAGGTGGCACAAACTGCTGTGTGTGAGTGTGTGTGTGTGTGTGTGTGTGGGGGTGTGTGTGTGTGTGTGTGGGTGTGTGTGGGTGTGTCTGTGTGTGTGTGTGTGAGTGTGTGTGTGTGGGTGTGTCTGTGTGTGTGTGTGTGTGTGTGTGTGTGTGTGTGTGTGTGTGTGTGTGTGTGTGTGTGTGTTTGCCCTGTAATGGCGACCGAACTGGAACTTCAGTGGTTTTGGCAACAAATGAGACAATCGGCTCTGAAACTGCCACAGGTCCTCTTGCCCACGCCGCTTCGCTTTTAAAATGATTTTCCTTTCCAGGCAAACGTTGTCGGTGGGAGGTGAACAAGACGTCTTTATTAGGTATTTCATTTTTACCGTAACACAGCAGTGTGTGACTGTGTGACACATTGTAAAATTAAAGTAAATACGCAGAATTACAGAAGTGTTACAATTACTGGATTTCTTTTTCTTCAAATGACTTCATGCTATCAAAATTAAATTTTTGAGTTTCATAAATATTTCTGAATAAAGTTTCTTTGGAAAATTACACCAAAGCAAAGTTGTGCATCTTTAAATGAACTTCTAACAATTCCTTTTATTTTAATTCATTCAAAAAGAAAAAAAATGTACATATGCACACAGAAAATGATTTTGTTCAGATCCCAGCCTCCGTCTGGAGTTCCTTAGCAAAAATTCCAGTTTGGTGTCCAACTCTGCAGCACCAACTCGTAGTCTGAAAGCCGAAGTTCAACATAAAACAAATATGTAACTCATTAGAATCCCCCCAAAAATAAAACTAAATCTAGATTATGTGATCTGATTATTTTGGCAGTGATTGGAAGCAGGACATGTGTTTGGGAATCAAATTAACTGGCACAACTTTATCGTTCTAAACTCCTGAACGGCCTGTGTCGCAGCAGTGGCACAGACACACACATAAAACAGGCAGACACACAGCAGAACACATGCTTACAGTCGCACCTCTCAGGAAATGACATCCAATCACCTTTCAACTTCCCCCGAACAGAACAGTCGTTTGAGTTTGCTTTGACATTTCGCAGGTCTTGTTTCCTCTGGACACACCTAACCCTTTGCTTTATATGTTGGAATAACAGGCACCAGATTCTTTTGTGTTGACAGAATTGTGAGTCTTTGCATCCAGAAGAACATTCGAAAGACAACATGGGACTAAATCCATTTAACTGTACCTTAAATAGACATGGTTTTAGTCGAAGAGCTGTGTTTATAGGTTTTATGACATTTGTACTTCTGAAGACAATAAAAAAATAAATTAAACACATTCATGATGGAAGCTACTTCACATCCCTTCAACTAACCTTTTTGTAGGGGTGACTTTGTTTAATTTATTTACTTTAATACCAGACTGGTGTCAGTCAGTGGGGCGATGATAGACAAATATTGTACATAAAGGTTATTATGGTGTAATAACCTGAGCGTGGCCCGTGTTTTCATTCTTACACAGAGCGGTTATTTCAGAGGGGATATTTCGCTTTATATGAAGTGACACTAAAAAGTTAAAAAAAAGATTCTTTTCTGTGCATTTTTTTAACCACAGTTTAAATAATTACAAGTTGTAATTATGTAACCAGTCATTTTGGAATTTTGAATGTGTCGGTGTTTTAAAAGTAGTCGTGACTGATGCTCTACATCGTGAAAGAAAAGGGAAAATCAATTGCAGGTCAAGGATCTGGTAAAAGAAATAGACAAAAGAAAACACTGTGACGCATTTGGACTGAAGTGTTGTGTCTCATATGAGCTATGGTAAAAAAAAATATATTTAAAAACTTTTAAAAACTACTTTAACTTTTGTTGTATAAAAAGAAACTGTTTGTTCAAAGAAAAAAAAATGGAATAAAATAATGTTGGTTTTCTAATCAAACTTCAGTGAAAGCTGATCAGTTTTATTCCTCAACGTCCATAAGATTGTACACGCTTTTAATATTTTATGCAGTTTTTACTTACATTATATTTCTCTGGTGGTAGGGAGAGTGCTCCAGGCTTCTCCTCTGAATGTGTCGGTGTTTTAAAGTCATCGATCTTTGCAAAATGACGTTTTCGGGAGAACACGGGCAGTTGTAGATGAATCCTTCACGTGGAGTGTGGCTGATCCGCAGGGAGGCGCTGTGTGTCCGCGGCTGTGCGCCGAGCTGGGAGTCCCGGGGTCGCTGAGCAGAGGCGCGGTGACGCGCAGCGGCGGGCTGAATGAACTCGACGCACATAAACGCGTGTACGGGGCCGATAATAAAACTTTTGCTGTTAAAAATGTCGGTAACATTCAGTCGTTGCCCTTTTTTGAACAGGTAAACGTAAAGTGTCTGGAGAAGAATGCTGCTGTTAGAAAAGTGAGATGCAGAGAGGAACTACTTCACAACTTTATACACGTGACCTCGTTTCAAATAATGGTTTAATTCTGATATCATTATAAGAGGCTGTCGGTGTGGACGCTTTTTCTGAGCGTAACCGCTTTAAACTTAACCCCTCCTGCTGGTGCCCCAGGCTCTCTCTCTCTCTCTCTCTCTCTCTCTCTCTCTCTCTCTCCCTCTCTCTCCCCCTCTCTCCCCCGTTATTCCTCCTCAGCCGTCGTGTGCTTCATTCCACAGCACAAGCCGAGCGGAGCAGACGGTCGGCGGCTCTCTACGCGCAGCCCGAGCTGACGGTCTTTGGCTCAGGGACTCTGACTGCTCGACTCCGGCTCCTCTCCGCAGGAATACCTCAGTGGCGCGGACGCATGCTGAACCGGGACAGCTCACCATGGTTGTGACACAAGTGGGGCTCTCCGTGCCTGCGCTCCTCTGACCGTAGAAAGTATCTGGATCTCCTGGAGAAGCTCTTAAAAGAGAAGAAGACAAACCCTCGCGGACTCTCTGCGACTGCTTGCTGGGAATATTCTCCGGATGCTGGCGGCGCACTGGACTACCTGTTTTCAGTGTTCGGCTCTGCGCGACAGGAGCTGTGAGCCTTTGGGGCAGGGTTATTAAGGCGCATTGGAGATCTGTGACACGGGTGCGAGGCTGCCCTCCGTTTCCGTTTCTCTCCCATCTGCGGACAGCGGACTTGACCTGTGTCCCGCGGGGGTGACACCGTCCCGGAGGTTTGACACAGCTCGGACCGGGACCGGGACCGGGAGCGCTGTGCGTCGGATTGGATTGCCCCTTCTGCCCCCCCCCCCCTCTCGTGGGTTTATTTACATGTCCGACCCGACTGCCTTATGACAATGGATTACTTTCTGCTTTTGTGCAGTCTCTCGCTGCCCGTGGTCTCCGCCGTTGAAGGTAAGAAATGTCCTCTTCAGCTGTTGTTTGCCCCGCGCATTCCCCACCCCCCCGTCATGTGAGCCCATCGCCTGGCAGAAGCTGGGTGCCGCAGCGGGTGAGGCTCCTGTACACCCAAGTTACCTCTTTGTTGTTCTTTCGTCCACGATTCAAATCAACGTCGTTTAGTTTTTTTGGTGTCAACAAAGTCTGGGTCCTTTTCAGGGATCGCTAATAGCAGGAATGTCCTGACGCGGCCAATGACGGCCCGGTGATGGGAGCAGTTGTTATGCGCAGCAGCCAGAGCTCACCCATTCCCATTCCCACTGGACTTGTGTATTCCTTTTTGTGAGCCCGGCCTAAGCGGGGCTTCTCTTGGTCGCGTAGAGAGAGACGCGCCACACTGACCCTCACCGGGGAGTCGCGGCCCCGGCCCCCCCACTCAGACACTTTCCCTCGGACGGCTCCGCGTATTTAAGGCCGTGCTCTTCTGACTTATGGGGTCCTGAGCCAGAGGGCAAAGTGCACGCTTTCAATTTCGATAAGAATTCCAAATACGTGTTTATTTTTTCGATGCTGCGACGTTTTTCTTCGTTCTTCTTTTTTTACAGCCCTAAAACAGAATAAGTATGAAACGTGGACACGCATGTAAATTCTTTACATCAAAAAGAACTTTAATTTACGTTAGTTTATTTCAATTCTGTTTTCTGTTCATTTGTAGTCACTAACATTCCCTCCTGCTTTTCCTCTTTCGTGCGTAAAAATGGTTTAAATCATTTCCTTTTTTTTTTCTTACCGACGCGTAAAACTCGTAGACTTATTTTTAAAATTTCGTACAGTTTCCTTTATTTCACTTTAAACATGAAGTTGATCCGGAAATGAAATTGTAAATGAAGGAAAGTTTTAAAAGTGGATGCATGCATCCACGTAGTCGAGGTCTCGGCTGGTCTGTGATGCCAGTAGGAAAGTAGGACAGTGGGCCAGTGGCTCACTGAACGAATCCGCCTTTCTGCCCGTCCCTCCTCGTCTCTTGTCTCAAAACAAGCGATTTGTGACGCTCGAACAATCGATTATTTTTCGCCAGTGAAAACTCTGGTTTTTCTGTTTAGTTTTCGAAGCGCAGTCAGAATCATCCGCGGCTGTAAAAGGTTCCAGAGAAGAAGCGAACAAACGCGCCCCCCGCGCCCGTCCTCCCCCTCGACCTCCAGCTCGCTTCTCAGCGCCGTGGACCTCCTCCGGGGCCCCGTGGACCTCCTCCGGGGCCCCCGGGGGCCCGCGGCGCTGCCCTCGACTCCTCATGAAACCTCCATTTGGTCTAAACTGCTTCTCGCCGCTGCTTCCACCCGCCGCGGCCGAACGCGCGTCCGCCGGCGGCGCTTGAACCAGAACGACGCCTATCTGATGGAGCTCGTGGCCGCCAGCTCTTCATCGCGCGTGCGGGGCTGATGGCGCGGCGCGACGTACGAGGCAGTCCTACATGGCAATTTTTGTCCCCTCCGGGAAAAACCCCACGTAGACTTCACCAACTGATCCCAGGACGTGGATCAGACGGAGGTTCCGTGATGTCCTCATCAGGGTTGTAACTGTGGACCACTACGGGGACCCCCGGAGGTCAGCGCACCTCGGTGGGGCTCTGACTGGAAACACATGGCGAGGACGGAGGAGTGGAAAGCGAGGGAAGACAGATGGAGGGAAAGATGGAGAGAATGAAGGAGTTTAGTGCTTTTTTGTGACAGTCGCTTGTGCAGGAAGCTCATCAATTTAATTAAAAATGAATCATTTTCCTTTTTTAACGCGTGCAGATGATTAATGGCGCTTCTGTCTGCGAGTTTAGGGAGGAAAAAAAAAGTTTCCCTCCGCGCGTCTCGCTGGGTGCAGGGGTCAGAGAGCCCAGAGAAGGACTGGAAATTAATTCAGTTTAATTCCCCCCAACACTCGTTCTCATCTGCTCCTCAACTTGGTGCATAAAAGCGACTCTCCACGTTTCCAATCTTGTAAATTTGGTTTCTGTTTAATTATATAACCGCGGGCTTTAATTACGGCCGCCCCGCCTGACTCCGGACTTTTGCGAAGGCAGCAAACAAACGGAGCGTTAATATGAAACAGCTCCTCCACGAACCCTCATCCAACTGTTCCGAAGCTCATTTGAGGGAATGAGTTCAGGGTGATTTATGCCCCCCTTTTTTCAATTTTCGGATAATGTGATTAAACTTTTAAGAGTCGGGATCCAAATGTGTTTCAAGTCTGTCTGTCTGAGGACCGACCCCGGCCTCTTCCCTCCTCATTCCTCCTCTTCCCTCCTCATTCCCTCCTCATTCCTCCTCATTCCTTCATTCCTCCTGCTGCCCTCGTTACAAACTCATTAGGATTTCATGTCGTTGAAAGTGAGACTTGCGGCGCTGCCGAGGTCAAAGTGTCCGGTGGCCTCGGTGCGCGGCGGCGGCCTTGACTGTGGATCGGCGCGTCGAGGAGACGGATTGCGTCGATGACAGTCTCGGTGGCGCCGCGGCTGCTCCTCGCTGTAAGTGACGTGTGTCGGAGGACAGGCGGCGCAGAGTCAGTCAGAGACCCGACGCACCTGCGTCGCGGATATTGATGAGCTGATGAGCTGATCACGCACACGTGAGTGCGTCTGTACACGTCACCTCGCGGGGCTGTAAGCAGCAAACTTTATTTGTCAGAGCCTCTGAGGCTTACATTTAAATCACAGCAGCTTCAACTCTTTTAATTTTGGGCCACACCCAGACTCTCTTCTGCTCACCTGGCCTCACTTTTCCCGTGTCTTTCCAACTAAGGGCTCCTCGTACTCCGGCTCGGGGTTCCCTCAGTCGCCGCACTTTTGTTTTCTATTTCCGGGGACGCTTTTCGGGGAGTGATTACGCACACGAGTGATTACGCACAGGTGCTTTGGAAGCCACGTTGGTGTGTTTGCGTCGGTGAGATCACACCTCCACAGGAGCTCTCCTGTGCCTGTTTGCAGTTGGCAGGTTTCTCAGCACTCAGCCGTGATGTATTATCTCCCCTGGTATTACAGAGAAAGTGGTTGTCGTTATGTCAGCCGCGCGTTATATTTATGATCACGCTTTTTTTTTCTTTTACACCACGCGGCTCTAAATAAAGATAAACGACTATAATACTGAATGATGCATCACTTTTTGTCAAAGCGTCAATTTAAGATTAAAGTAAAATAATTTAGCAATTTGAAGAACGTAATTATGAAAGTGCGCTTTCTTGACGTGCGGTTAATTGTATTCCACTCAAATTACAAAAAAACAAAAATTACCCGAGACGTCAGAAACCTGTAAACTAAAACCACGAGGCCAACCATGGGAGTAATGTCAATAAACTTTGCGGTGTAATTTAAGTAGTTTTCGTCCATAATCAACAGCGCGCCGAAGGAAATTCGGTGCGTTTTCTGACGTTTTGTCCTCCTAAAAACTAATAATAGCAATCAATGGACTGAGGCTGAGCGATTTTACTGGCGACTTTTAAGGGCCTCTTTTGCTCTTAAGAGACTTTTATTGCGCGCAAATGCGCGTTTTTGTCCCCCCGCATTAAAGCTGCTGTAAACTTGAAACGAGGAGTTCCTCGTCTGAACAGATACATTTAGGACCAGTGTTATTGTGGCAAAGGAAACTATCAGTGATTCTGCGGCGTCGTTCCTTCAGGAGTATTCAGAGGTTAAAGCAGAGTCACGGAGAGGAAGCGAAGAAGTGAAATAAAAGTAATGATCCGTCTGTCTGTCTGTCTGTCTGTCTCTCCGTCCTGACCTTTATCGATCAGACGCAGGTCGTTAAGCCCCGTTGTTGTCCGCGTCTGTAAAAAAAACACACACAAAAAAACAATTCGTTTGGATATTTATCAATAAGTCACGATCAATTGGCTGACGGAGGATGAATGCTGCTCATACGCAAACGTCTAGAGTACGAGGGATATGAAACCTAATAACACAAAATTAAATGAACACTAATTATAAGTATTTGTGTTATTGACAGCAGTTAGAGAAATAAGTATGTTAAAAGATTGCAGTTCTTTTTTTAAACTACAGTAAAATGCATTAGTCCTATCTGTTAAACAGACACTACATAGGTAAAATTATATAGTTGAATGTAATGTTATTTTAAAATCATTTGCTTATTTATCCGTCCCTTCCCTGGCGTCCTTTTATTCTGACCTCAACAATGAGGCGAGCCAGTTGATGGGTCATGTGCTCGGCAGCCGCCATGTTGAACAGATGTACAGTGACTTGGGTTTAGATCGGCGCACGGCGCTGCAGAGGAAGGGGGAGCGCAGGAGCGCGTAATGGGAGTCGGGGAGGGATGGTATGGGAGCGCGGCGAGGAGGTGGTCTGTGCGGGGCAGATTTGTGCGGAGGAGCTGACGGCCTTTGCAGATGGAAGGGTCTGGAGGAGCGCTCACGCACGCCGCGTGATGGGTCACGGCTCATGTGGCGGCACGGAGAGATTCACTGGGCTGGAATTTCACATGTCAGACAAGCGACAGCCGCGTCAGTCCTGCGGGGGCCTTCACAGCAGGAAGTGCACAAAAGCAGGATGACGTGTATTAAAAAAATGGATTTCCAGAACAATTCAAAAGCAATCGTTGGTGCTGTCATTTACAATGAGGGAAATTGTGAGACTGGGAATGTTGTGAAGTCATATCCGTCTGTTTGTTTCGAGCTTTAGCCTCAGCGGCTCAAAGAACAGGTTCAGCAGAACCTAAATACAAAACACACAAAGACGATAGCATGAGGGGATTAATTCAGATGTGTTTTATATTCTTGACTGTTCCAGTTGCTTTACAAACACACTGAACCCAACATAATGTAACGTTTTGCTAAAACGGATAACAGCATTGTGAAGTAATCCTCTGTGTAGCAGGATATCCTGAGAGGAGCCTCTTCAATATTTCACTGAATGTTTTTACGTTCCTCATGTGCAGCTTTTTTTTTTTTTTTTTTTTTTAATATTTCCCGGATCGTGTTTGCGTGTGCACTCTGTCCCATATCCGACGGAGGGTCCCTGGCAGGTCCCTGACAGCCAGAGAGGAGGGCAAATGAGCCCGGGCCTGCCCGCCGGACGGACACACCGCTGGTGTCTGCAGTCAGCCGAGCAGAACGCGGAGCGCACGGAGACACAGACGCGCTCGGGAGAGGCAGAGATCGAGGGCGAGATTTCACAGTCACGGGGAGAGAGAGCGAGGCGGGTGGTGCGTAGAGAGGCCGAGTGTGTGTGTGTGTGTGTGTGTGTGTGTGTGTCGGCCTTTCGGAGGTTGCAGCGGTTGGAAAGTGTTTGAATATTTCTGGGGGTTTGGTATTTTGAAAACGATGTTCTCCTACAGTGAAGGTGAAGGGAAATAAAAATAAAGCCATAAAAATACAGCAGAGGGAAACATATTAGTCATTCATGAGACGTGAGGGTGCGCAGAAACTGAAGAGTATGTTGAAGGTCTTCATCACTTCCATTTTTATCTCTTAAATTTGACTCGGAAGGCAGCAAACACACGCTTAGAAAGGCTAGCCTACAGTCCAAAATGTAAGAGAAGTAAAGGGAATGAAATCAGAGAGAAACAGATACGTTTGGTGCTCTTTCCTCTGATGCTGGTCTCGCTACGCTTTAACTGCTACTTTGAATAAACAAAATATTGTTCAGCGGTCATTTCTGGGTGTAATTGGTGGTGGTGTACAACAGAGGACCATCACAGGAACACTCTTTTTGGCTCAGTCTGCCCCACATGTCCATAAAGGTAGCCAAAACTACCGTGTGCTTGAATGTGTAAATTAAGAGTTAGGACCTGCTATTATTTCTATCCATTCAAATATGGAAAACCCACGCTCGCATCCCCGCAGAGGTCACGGGGTCTGTCTGGATGGAACTTTGGTGGGGGCTTATGCTCATCAAGTCTTGTCTTGTTCCTTCACAACAATAGGTGGTCCGACACAATCAAGCTCCCGCGGTTATTCTTTTCCAACAGCGTATGAAAATACATTGAAATGGGATGTCTCCATATAGTGGGTCCAGCTGTGCAACTTTCCACAGCTCGTTGACACACATAAACACTTGTGCACACGGACCAGGTCAAAAGCACAGTTGGAGACTTGGTCAGTGTGAGCTTTACTGGGCAGTCTCTGTGGCTGCTTGTACCGCTAAGAGCTTCTGAGGACATGTGACAGCGATCATACCATTGGTCACCGCTCAGAGATAAGAATATTCATAAGGACAAAGGGGCGGGGTTTCAGGGGGCAGGCTCAACCGACCTCGGTGCTTCAGCTTGACTGGTGATGGATTTGTGTAGCAAATTTGCAGATGGGGTAGAGAGCACGCTTTGATTTTTCATTCTTTAAAAATGTGCAATTACTTCTGGCTGCAAATTGGATGAAACTATAAAAAAAAACACTTGATGAGGGTGAATGTTACTTCCCACTGTTAAAACCTTTCTGGCCTGTTAGCTGCAATAAGAAAGGAAGGATGGGGGAAATCCATGGCAGCATTTTTGGGAGCAGAGGGTCTAACTCCAGGCCTCCTTCCCTGCGGGGAAACAGCTTTTGCTCAATTTCAAAGAGAATAAATGAGCACTACGACTTCCAGGACAAAAGGATGGAGTGTGATCAGTCCAACTGTAGAGTATAGTTTTTAATGTGTATGAGCAGGGGTCTTGGTCTCTGCCGGGTTGTCAAAAACTCTCACCAACTGCACTTCATCTACACTTCAAAAGGCCTGTAGTCCAGACAAGTGCTCCCTACTTCCATTAAATATTTCTTCTGTTGCCCTTTTTTTTTGTATTCTCATGAAACTTTCACCAATACCCCTGCTCTCCCATCAAAATGACACCCAACTTGCTCCTGAACGCGCCGTCCACCGCGCAGCTCACATACTGTGAATCCTGCACTTTTCAGTGGCAGTAGCAGCAATCACACGCGACCTTTTGTGCAGATATTTACATAATCCCCATGGTTCCTCACTGTAGCTCCTAAATGCACTACCAGCTGTGGGGAGCATTTATTTAACCTCAGCTCAAGCTGAAATGGTGTTTCAGTGACACGGCGACTTTCATGTCAGACCAAGTGCAATATTTAGAGGCAAATGGAAGTAAGGTCAAAAGTCTAAAATTACTATTTATGAAGGTGTAATTGGTGGTTCTTATTCCCAGACCATGAATGGGTTGGTGGGTTGAGCCAAAATGTCAGGATTTGACACAGGAAAAAGACTCATCGTCTTGCAAATTGCTCCTTTGAGGCAGGCGCGTAATGGGTGCAATCTAGCAAATGCTGAGGTGTTTTGGTCTGTGACTGAGATGGTCCTAACACCTGTCCATTTGGTAGCAGCGCTGATGGGGAAGGGCTATAAATCCATGCCTGTGACACACATTAGCAGGTGTGGAAGGCCACCCTTGTGCCCTGCCCCAACTTTTATTCTTTAGATAAAGTAAATATACTTTTTAAAGCCTGGTTTGGATGTTAAGCTCCTAAAATGGTGATGATGTTGCATATGGAGCCTGTAACTAGTAGCATTGCCATTAAGTATATTCAGTTATAATGATAATTTTAAAAAAAAAGTCAAAGACATAACATAAAAGGTATTCAACTCTGATAGCATAATTTATATCAACTGATTTTGAAAATTTTCATTGATTTTATAAAAAGTTCAGCCTGGCAGAGACAGTAGTTAACCATTAGCTGCAATTTTAACGGGGATTTGACAGCGAGGACTGGGAAAGACTAATTGCAAGGAACCACATGAAAGCACCAGACAACATAGGGTGACCCCCTCCCTCTGTGCCAAGTCAGGCTGGAAACAGCTTCCCTTACCCCTCTTACACCCTATGGAAATCCCTTTTGACCTCTTGGTTCTCTCTCCCTCCTCTGTCTCTCTGTCTTTCACACATACACTCAACACACATGAATGGTGACAGTCGCTTAATCACACACACACACACACACGCACAAATTACCTTCACTCAATACGCATGCACAAGCCCCCGTGAAATCTTTGCCCACGCACTCACCCTCTTCTTAGGGTCACAGCCCACATCCACATGCACTCACTCCTCTGCTAATGAATCAATCAGCTGGTTCCATTCATTTCTTTGCTGTCAGAGCACATCGATCAGGCCTTTCCTCCCTCCCCAACAGAGCAGCGGGGGAGCCCAGAGACCGAGAGAGTAGACACATCCAAGCAGTTCAAAGACTTCTCATTTCTTACCCGCCTTGTTCCCCCCGAAACGTGGCGTTTTGATGTTGCCCATACCATCGCATATTTATGTGTATGAAATGGAAAAGAGTGAAAAAGGGATTAAAAAATGATCAAATAGGCAAGACGTCTTCTGCTCGCATTTATAGCTGACCTTCTTTTTACCTCTATGAGATTAACATGTCAGCACTGTGAATCCCAAACATCGCGGGGAAGGCTGGACTTAGCACGCGGTGGATTTCAGCCAGGTGCTAACTCATCCACTTCCAGAGATGCCCCTGCCTGCCATAAAAGCGCCCCACCTGTTTGAGGTTCCACCTTGGCCAGACTGATATCTATGTAGGGTCCAACTCTCACCGTGACCAACCACCTCCCCTCCCTCCCCCACTGAGTCAAAGTCATAAGTGTTATTAGATATTAAAGCCCCTCAACATGGGTTCCGTGCGTGAGTCTGTGCAGACTGAGCACTTTTTGTCTTCAAAAGCCACTCAGGTTACTGGCTGTGCACTTTTTCATTTTCAAAAGGTGTTGAGAGAAACAACCATGAGGGACAGATGTTGCAGTTAGGTTGCTGGAAGGCAAGGTCACTAATGATGAGACTGAGAACAGAGCTGGGAGGAAGTGCAAGTGATGGGAAAAAAAGGTGAGAGTGTGAAACCGAGGAATAAAGTAGCAGCTGGTTTTTTCCCCGAGACCGAGGTCTGTCTTTGCAGAGAAACTTTAATCTCCCGACTTGGATGCTTTCCACCAACATCGTCCGAGTCTCAACTTTCAGGACATGCAGCCATTCCCTCAGATGCTGGATTATGCATGGCGGTGCTTTTACACTCCGGGTCTGGGCTTTGATGTAGTCTGAAAAGAATCTGCCGCCGTTCTATTTATAATGAATGTGACATGCGAGCTAACACTCGTGAATGAAAACAGTGTGAAAATTTTGAAGACACAATCTGTAATTTTGTCAGAATGGGTGAGTTAGTGGCAGATGGATTGAAATAATTCGAGCGAGAGGGAGACAGAGGGAGGGAATGAGTCAACATGATCCCCAACATAAAAACGAGCTGTGAATGTAACCTTAAACAAAACAAAATGCTCCCAATCTAGATACATCTATGAGAAAGGGATGCCTTACAGGAACAGAGCATGGCCGTTTTTCAGTGCGCTGTTATGAAGTGGCGTGGTTTAGTCTCACTCCAGACCGATATTGATGAAATAAATGGGTAGACTTTATTGCTGTTTGATTACAGGAAGCCTGCGGTTGAATAACTGCAGATTGTTAGAGGCTTATCTGCTCCTGTTAGCTGACGCATCTCTGTGCTGCACGCGTCAGGCAGGTCAGACGACTCGGCATGGTAGCCATTAAAAGAAGAAAACGTGGCCTTTTCATTTTCTGTTTTTGTTAAGTGGAATTCTGAGCAGACAAAGCCGGCCTTTTACACCCTGTTTACCTTTTTTTACCCCACCCTCCTGTTATTTGGACTCGTCCTGTTCCCAGCCCTCCTCTCAGGCTATCATCTCTACGCCACCTCCCTCTAACCGTCAGTCCCACCCGCCCTCACGGTGTTGGTCAACCCTTCCTCCATCAGCCCCTCCTGAACCCTTTCTTCTATGACTGCTGCTTATCACAGTAACTGTAGGTCCTAATTGCAGTATTAGTTTCCATGTTATCTTGTGCCCTTGTGATATCAAAATCTCAACAATGATGGTGGAGAGCAGGTGGACGGGTGCTATTTACCTCTCTGAGCCCCTTTGTTCGGCCACAGTGCTTGATAAGGTCCTGACTGGCAACAGGACGCCTGCTATTGTTAAACACATGTGGTCTCACTACATTTTACCGACCAAAATTGTTTTCTTACATGACAGGTCCGGCACGCTCTTTTCTTTCAACATGTCACCGTTGCCCTTGGCTTTTTCTTTTTCCACCACCCCACACCCACGTAAAGAAAGCGGTCGTTGCTTGTCAACTTGGACAATCAACAAGATTAGTGCAGGAAGAAGGCCTACAAAGAGAAGTGCCTCTTTCTGCTGTAATGTAATATGCTTTAGGTGGCAGTAGGTGTCTAAGTGGAAGACGTGTGAGGTGTCTGGCTCTTAACTACCTCAGCCAAACAGCCCGACGTGTGAAAACAATTGGCAGACACATGAAAGTGTGAGCAAGAACACACACACACAGGGGTCGGATAACCCCTGGCCAGATGGGGACGCCCAGCAAGAGAGCACGGGAAAAAAGGTTAGGGGGGGAGGGGTGTTATGTTTACGCCACTACCGTCAGAAATGGATACGGCGGCATTAGCCCCCCATTCCACTTTTGGCCTCATGCAATTCCCAAAGGTGCAGGTATAAAAAGTGGTGATGATTAGAGATTCAATTTGGCTTCCCATCAATCAGTGCCATCGAGATAGACAAGATTGCTGCCGATAATCCATCCTAGCAACCAGATTGGGTTTAGTGCCCCTTGGGATTCACGCCCTTTTTTCACGCTTTGTTAATTAAGCGACCGAGCTGCCCCTGCACTTACTTATTTATGAATCTTGGCTTAGGCCAGTGCTGGAGACCAATTGGCCCGCACCAATTAGTCTGTCACTAATGGCTCTGCTCCCAGACGATCTATACAGTCCCAATACAGACCACTGATCCCGGTTCTGTCAGTGCACACACAAAACCATAACACCCATGTGACCTTGATGTTACACAATCCACGCTGTCTGGTATTGAGTTTCTGTGGTACAGCATAAAGTGCCCCATATGGGATAATGAGGCAACACTTAAAAAAAAATCAATTTCCATCCCTGGCTGTTTTAGAAATTCCTCACCTGTTCATTAACCCAAGAATAGGGCAGGCCAGATGTGTTGAACCCTGGCAGTCATTAGATATGGAAGGGGGACCGCAGGAACGGAACAGGAGGGTTTTACGCTGATGAAATATTAACACTTTGCCGAAGCAGTGCAGCGACGCTTTTGCAGATTTAAATGAGCAATTATTTATTGAATGGGTTAGTCTCACTTAAACAGATACTCGTTTCAAGCAGGGAACAACAACAGATGATAACACCCACTTTTCTTTTTATAGATCGTGATTAGAATCAGTCTTGTAATTAATTCACCAATCGATGTTTCAAATGTCTTGCATCCGTCCCACTTTACAACCCTTAAATCACAGATCAGGGTCAGTAACTCCATCTACCTGGCCCTTATTTGGTCCTGGTACCTACTGTATATTCTAACCACCTGTCCCGAGACGGATGAGTAATCGGGTTAGCGGTGATCCACGATATACTGCCTGAGATTTACCAACCCCACCAGAACTCATTTGGACCACCAAGAGATGTGGCCCCAAGGTGGCCTACACTCTCCAAAGATGGATGAAAACAGACATCCATCTCTGGATGTCATTTCCCCCCCTCTCCAGTCAGACTGGGAAAAAGCAAGCTTGCACCTCGTTCTTGTTTATTACCTTCAGACTGAATTGCCACGGGCCACAACAGAGCTGAACTCAGCTGAGCGCCACAGCTTATGGCTGAGTTTAGGCATAAACACTGCAATTGTTATTTTTTAACTAGCTGAGTTCACCCAGGGCTGTGTCAGAGGAATCGCAGCAGGGCAGATGGGTGGGCCGGGCAGAAATCCGGCAAAGTTGGGAAAACTTAACGGTTGATTCTCAGAACACCCCTGGGAGAAGAGTCCTGTAATTTGTGTGTATTTCTGTGTGCAGCACATGTAGATGAAAAGCTGAAATACCATAAAACCTTGTTGTCTCAGTGTCTGAGCAGGCCAGTCTCACAGAAAAATATTTATAATATTCAAGGATTATGGCTGTCAGAAGGTTAATGCATAATCTGTCTATAACTGCCTAATCTAGGCTATCTAGTCAATTTGATCCATGACCTTTCTGTTGATAGCTTTTAAATATCATTGCAGATCTACATTATTTTGCATGATGCACAGACACTGGAACTGTGAAGCATCTGTGCAATTCTGCATTCTCTGCAGCCTTGTTAAAACTCCCGGTTGACCTTCTGTGTTGCTGCATCCATTCAAAATGGAAATCCATGTTTCACAAGCCCAAGCAGGTGTGTGTGTGTGTGTGTGTGTGTGTGTGTGTGTGTGTGAAGCCCAAGCAGGTGTGTGTGTGTGTGTGTGTGTGTGTGTGTGTGTGTGTGTGGTGAGGTGAGGTGGTGGCAGTGGAGGTGTGTGTGTGTGTGTGGGGGGTAATTGGTGACACCCCAATCGCCCCCAAACTGCCAGCCTTAGTTAAACATCAACGGAGGGTGAATAATACATTAGCTAGGGTTAGTCTCCACGACACAGTGATTGCTCCTCCATTAGACTGCCAGAGGAGAGGTAAACAGGCAGAAAAGTAAAAAATATGAAAATGAAATCCAGTCCAGTGCATATAAAACACTGAGTGCTGCTCTGCTCTGTTTTCTACCACCAGCATCCAGTAAAGTGGTGGTATATATTTGGTATATGGTATATGTTGTTCTTTATCCTGATATGTGTCACATTTCCCCTTAAAATGTATGTTTGAGCAGCTCAAAAGTGACAAGACACCTTCAGATTACAGAGGAGTGCAGCCCTGAGTTTAGCCCACTCAGACACGGTATGTTTGTGTCTTCTGCAGAAAGCTTATTTTCTGTCTCGGCCTGCGGTTGACGTGTATGTGTGAAGCCTCTGTATTTTTGGGTTTGTGTCTCTGCCAGCCAGTTTCTGGACATGTGCGTGTTTGTGCATATGCGTCTTACCGAACCCAGGATGATTTGTTCCGTCTTTCTCTCACGTTGCTGTCTGGGGCCCTCTGTGTGTCATGTCTAGGCGCAGGGGTCTTTATGTAATTGAAGAGAGCCTCTGAAAGCCCCCGCCATATGGAGCTGAGCAGCTTTGGGTGTCTGTCTGTCCATACATCAATTCATTTTAATTGCCAAGAGTCGTGACTTGTGGATAGTCATTACTATCTATTGCACGGTCTCTCCGTCGGGTTAAATACATTAATATGTAATAAGGTTTGGGACCGCACCGATCCCAGATCGTGAGATTGACCACATAAAGCTGAGAACATGTGGCCCTAGTTTGGTTGTAAATTCTCTCCATTGACTCAAAGTAATCTACATTTCGCTTTCTCTTCCAAGAGCCTTAAAGAGTAAACATTTGGGAGCCATATAATCTAATACAAAGCTCCCTTAACTGAGCTCACATTGTCAGAATTACAGTCTCTCATGGTAGAAAGAGAACTGAATCCTATTTGTGAATCTTATTTTTATTTATTTTACCTTACTTTGTGCCAGTCTTAATGTTCAGTACATTTTGTCATTCGTAAAGGCAAACCTTGTCCTTGCGAATTCTCCTATTCTTCCTTTACTTTCCTTCCTCTATGTTTGCTGGCTGATTCCATTTTCTCATCATCATCCTGCATTAGTAATCTGGAAACAAACGTCTTTTATTTGATATAGAAAGCCCCTTTGGACAGAAGCTAAATGGCTAAAATTGAATCACGATCTCCCTGTAAGATCACATTTAAAACGGCCCTGATGAGGATGTATTCAGAGCTTTTTTCAGGTATAACTGATGCCCCCTCCCCTCTCTCTAAATCTCCACCCCTCCCCCTCCTGGCTGCTTCATTACCACCACTTTTAGCTCCCAAAGAGACAAAGTCCATTTGCAAAAGAGAAGGTCTAACAACTCAGGTTATTACGAAGCCAAGTGTGAGATTAATTAACTCGGTGGCGATTAAAAATGCAGGTCCGGCAAGAACCTCAGTGAGTAAAGAAGGGACGGGAGGTTGAGGCGGGAGAGGCGCTGCTGCTAAACAAATCAGTGCAATTAATGTCCGTCATCCATTTCGTGGATAGACGCGGTATCGGCAAACAAAGTAGACATAAATAAATGCAATGCAACTTTTACTTTTAATTAATGATGGCATTTAACAAATAAACACATATATCAGCATCCCTCTTTTTAAGCAGTAGACCTCCTCACCCCTTCGCACATGCAGACACACACTCTGTGGTGTCTGTGAAATATGTGTCTGGCACCCTCGCACTAATTTCCTATTTGTTTGAAACGCTGTTTCCTTAATTATTTTCTGTGCCACGCCGCACCTTGCTTGCATGGGAGGCCATAGAGACACATCGCGTGAGGTTATGAGATGCGTGGAAGCGACAGCCGCGTGGGAGCGGCTCGGCCCCACAGGCCTGTGGAGGCCTGACCTGGTGAGCAGCATTCCTAACTGGTTCCAGCCTCGCTTTTGTTTCCCCTGACGTGAATACCTAACCCGGGCGAGCAGGTAACCTGTAACGAGCTGCCGCGAGAAGGACCGGCATGCCCGTGGAGGTTTGCCCGTCACTTGGAGCTCTTTACCCGTTCTTTTGAAAAGCGAAGGAGAGGGAATGGGGGTGTGATGATGTCTACGCGCGGTAGGAGGAACAGACTGTAATTACTCATCCACTACTCCCTGTCTGCCATTTTTTTCCCCCTCACACTTTCCCCACCTTTTTTTTCCCCTTAAACTGTGAGCAAGGGCATACCTGGGAAATTAACATGACTGGCGGTGATAATTGACTTGATAATTACCCTGAAACATCTTCATAAATCATTTAGCAAATGTTCAATGAGCCAAAGGACAGCTTTTAACATGTCTAGCATAGGGAGCACACTAATAGACTAGTTGGATGGCGACTTGCCCATGTTGCTATTTTTGTGTCTTTGATGCTTTTTTTAAAAAAACCCGTGGAAGTTTTCAAGGAGAAACAGAAGAAACACTTTTTTGTTTACCCTGAAGTGTTTTAAACTTAAACAATTCAAAGTAACTGCGAGTCACCGACACCTCAAATGGAAGTTGTGAGCACAGCGGGGCTTCGCACCACACTGTAAATGCACGTACCTTACCCCACCATATTGCATTAAAGACGCATTTTAAGATGATCTGATATGTTGACAGATGCCTGCAGAGAGAGAGAGAGAGAGAGTGAGTGAGAATGTAAAAGAGAGAGAGAAGGAGAGAGAGAGCATGGGTGTGTGAGGGAACTAAAGTGCCTATTGAAACAGAGTGGCAAAGCTGGGTGCTAAGCCTTTTTTTCTTGTGGAGCTCAGCCATTCAGAAAGCCACAGCTTTTATTCAATGCCTGGTTCCAGCTCTTTCTAGGCTACACCCCCTGTGAACAAACAGGATTTGTGCGTGTGTGTGTGTGCGCGTGTGAGTAGTGGTCTTAATGTGTCTTCTCTTCCATTTCAATGTGCTTTGGTGTTATAGTATAAATGACGTAATACTACATGACGTACGGTGTGTGTGCAAGTATTAACCAAGTGTACAGTGGTGGTTGTGTTTCCACACGATTGGGCTGTTTGTCTGACTCAGCCTTTGCTGACACCCAAAATTTCCTGAGACCTGCTATTAGAGCTGTGAGGTAACCCGTGCACAATGTGACTGCACTGGCAGCACAATAGCCCACCTACATTTGAACAAAAGTGTGTGTGCGCACGCGTGTGTCTGTGTGCACACACAAGCCTTTGAGACCTGGATAATCGCATACATGCGGCCCTACAGTAAATACTCATTCACTCGCCCAGGTGAGCACATGCACAAAGCAGTTCCCACACAGGTTCCCAAAGACCTAAGCTTTTTTTGTATGTATAGAATTCTGCACAGCCATGTTCTGTACGTTGCCAGAACCGATGTGAATAGATGCCCTGGTTGGCATTGGGGCAGAGGGGAGTACAGAAGCACAAAAACAGAATGGCACTGAATTAGACAATGGCTCCCTCACTGCAACAAGGCCACAAAAAAAAAAGTTCCCAGACACACAAAACATGCCTAGAGCCTGCTGCATGCCAGCATTCCAAACACTGAACCAAACACATGTGCAGCATACATGAGAACATGCACAGGTTTTCCTTAATCTGCCATCTTCTTGCTGCCATCACATTATTGCCCCTCTGTGCCTTTAATTTCCACCGGCCTCCATCCTTCACTCTTTCTCCTATTTACATTGGCTCTCCTCTGCTGCCGTGCCTCCGCTTATCTCACAAATGACCCTCCATGGTGATTTCACCCGTGCTCTTTCTGGTTGGGCGGTGCAGGACGCTTGTGGTGCACCACTGATCTTTAATTGCTTTTTTGTGATTTGGTATTAATGTAATGCAAAAAAGTGTTTTCCCCTTCCTTTTCCTTCAGGAGAAATCAGGAAATAATACTTAGGAGCATGATAATGTTGTCCTAATGGACACACACCCTGACCTTGGTGACACACGTGTCCATCACCACAAGTCCAGACTTTGATGTTTTCACTAGTGTAAACATTTTTGGGAGGGTGGATGTATTGGAGGTCAGATTGGTGGCTTCCAGAACCCCATTGGTAGAACCTGACACGTTAAATGAGTCCCCGGATGGGTTTAGCAAGTCCTGACACTCACCTGTCACAAGGTTAGCCTGCACCTCTAATACCCTGAAATCCCTAAAAGAGGCCGAGGCGCCAGGTGAGACTGTGAACTCAGTCACCCACAGACTTCAATTTTTATGTAAAATAGTTGCATGTCATGTGATCTTTCAGTCAAATTAAAGTGATTTGAATATTCAATCCTCTTTTACTTGTTTTGCACAATTAATACATGACAAGGTTTTTGTCCCGCATCTGTTGATCATTTGGAATCAGCAGTTTCCACCCTCTTTTTATACTTCCTCCTTTGCAGATGACGATGAGGTAATTGTTGACAATTTGTGACAAGCCAATTTTTTAAAAAATACATGCAATGTTTTAAGTCACAAGACATTTACAGCAGTTTTATTTTTAGTGTAGAGTTGTCTCAGACCCATCTCCCCTCCGTTTTACCGCAGTGCCGCCGGCGACGCTTTGAACGCCTACTAAAAATGAAGATATTGCATTTAAAACAATGTAGGGAGTGTAGCTTTTACTTTAACTTTTGGCAGTAAAAATATGTTTTTGGAACTTGAAAACTGATGTTAAATGCTGATCATGTGCAGTGTGGTTCTTTGCAGACACACATCAACGGTTTCGGCAAGACAAATCTTGCTTCCGGTCCCTCCAGGACAGTGTGAGGTGAAACCGAATAAAAACACAGACCATCCAGCACAAACAACAAACACAACACAAACACACTCTAATTGCCATCTCGGTGTGTTTCTGACTCAGAGTAATGCAAAATTAGACATGCATAAATACCCACAAACCCCATCAGCAAGATCCACATTTCCATACGCAGATTGTCGGGGGAAGCAACCCTGCTCCTGTTTCGCTTGTTTGCATTTTTCAGTTGCAGTGTGTTGATATTGTTGCCAGGAAATCAAATGACAGAATGTAGGCATCACACGCAGAGGTACACAGTAAATAAAAACTGCCCTGCATTCAGATTTGGACGTAAAAAGAGGTACTTGCAGTTAGCCTTTGGTAAAGCAAAAAAGTCAGATTTGTGAAATATTGTAAAAGTGTGCAGTATTTACCGTTTCCAGGAAGCGTGGGGAGAGCAGAATGAAAAGAGATTGAGTTTAAAATTCTGGTTTGGGTTGTGGTCATGCTTTCCACATTAGGTGACCCAAACATCGCGTGCACCAACAGAAGTCTGGTCCTCTGCCCATTTCCTGGCAATGCTTAAATGCACGCAGACCTAAACATTCACAAATGAGGAGCACATCTTTCCAGACTGGGTGTAAGTCATTCATATGGCTCTAAACCCAGGTGTATTTTAGCTATACAATGACAGATAATAATTCCATTTTTATTGAAAGAAAAGAAAAAAATCTCTACTCGGTAGAAACAGAGACAATGTCCGTATTTAGGAGTTGTTATTGTCAGATGATGTCTGGTCTGAATTCATAGGGCCCCAACTTGACTTCCACTGGTTCTAAGGCGCTGCCAGTCCTAATTAGATTTCATGACAAGCCCAAGAATGGCCCGTGTCATAAAGCAGCGGGGTCTGTGGCGACCACTTCAAATGAATCTTTCATTGAGACGGTAAACGTGCCACACAGGAAGACCGTTCTCTCCACAACAAACGACTGTTTTTCATTATTCTGACATCATCGGCAGGTAATGTGTTTTTGTTGTTCACATCCAGTAAACTTCCCCGAGAGATTGAGCAGAACTTTGGCATCTTTTGTTTGGGTACTTTTTCACTTCAAAAGCTCAAACCCGTCATTAATATCCTGATCCTTGAGGTCTTCCTTACCTTGAATTGATTTATGCTATGCTATGCACGTTGAAAGCTCCACCTTAAGTTAATCTGTAAGAAAGTTGTGTTTCACTGCACATCAGAATGGTCGCTGTCTGGATACAAGCGTACTAACTGGGCTGAGACGAAAGTCCTGATGAAATGCAGACCTTCCTGCAACAAAGGATTCCAGAATTGGCTTTTGGAGATACTCTCAAGCACTCGTCTGCGAGTTCAAGGCGCCAATAAAAAAGTGCTAATGGCTCACCCCCGACCGAGACTGTGCGTGTTTGCGTGTGTATGTGTTATGTTGTCAGTGCCATTGATGAAGGGGCTGCAAGTTGTCGATCGCAGCCAAACATGGAGCCATTGAACGAGCCGATGGAGACAGCTGTGAATGCCTGGGTCCTGCGGAGGACTAGGGCTTGTGTGGCTGGAAATGCTCCAGCATGATCAGAAGAATGATGGAAAATGGGCATTTTTCTTTGTTAGGGGCAAATTTTATTTGTAGCAGCTGAAAGAGATGCAGACAGAACAGGAACTATAACATAATGTTGGCACTAATGTGACTCTGACTGGCTTAAATACGATCTGTTCTGCCTGTCACTGAAAGGAGCTGGTTTGAAATGACTGAATAAGCATGTGCACACACACATACACACACACACACACACACACACACACACATACATGCACACATTCACACAGAGTCACACCTGGTTTTGTAGACATTTGCCCTGAGGGCTACCTGTTCCTCAGATGCTCTTTGCTTTGTAATTACTAGAGTTAAAGTGTGTGTGTGTGTGTGTGTGTGTGTGAGAGAGAGAGAGAGAGAGAGAGAGAGAGGGAGAGAGAGAGAGAGTGAGACAAAGGGTCCCATTCCAATGGTGGTACAGGAACTAGACCAGACTTCATGAGCCCTTGAAAGAAGCAACACACTCTTCAATTGTAGCAGACACACACATGAACACACCCACACACACACATGCACATATATGTAGTTTCAGCAAAGCAGCTGCACAAGCTCACAATGACCTCCTTTCTCTGATCAAAGCTTATTCTTTTTCCATTTCAACTGCTCTGCCCTGCTCCCCCAAACCATCAGACTTAAAAACAGGCTTGTGTTTATTTATTATATTTCAGTAAGCACTTCTTCTTAGAAAATGTGGCGAAAGAAAAAAAAAAAGACTAAGATCTCAGTATCATTCAGCCGCAAGGTATCTTTCAATGAGGGGAAAATAAACGAGGACGGGGACTCGGTGGCAAACACAGAGGGTAAAGATTGGGGCTCATTAGACCTCCCCGTGGGGAAAGATGGTACAAAAGTTAAAGGGGGGGGGAACAAAAAGGATGGAGAAAGAGAGCTGATTTCATAGGCAACGAGGCCAAAAATCTATTAGCATACACAGGACAAGCCCCTTAAGTGACAGCCATTGTGAGGTGACTGACAGGGAGTGCAGAGGGATGTGTGTGTTGGGAGGGGGACTAAAGGGGAGGTCTGGCTATAAAAGAAGAGACTAATCATTGCACTCTGGCCCTGTCTGCATTGCCAATTTAAATCTGAATAGTAGCCCTCTCTCTCTGCACCCCTCTTCCTCTTTCAGTTATTCTGATTCATGATGGACGACAAAAGCTGAGCCCACAAAGCAATCAGGCTAATAGCGCTAATAAGTTGAGCGCAGGGTCCTCACTCTCAGTGTTGACACATTTCACTGTTTCTGTGGCTAAACAGCAGCTCAAGTGTTTGACATGGCGTTTTAATGGAGTGGCTGCCCCATGCCAGGTTGCCATGTGCTGAATCTGTTTGACTGGAGCGAAACGCAACAAAAGCACATCAGAGAAGAGGTTGGGAAAAAGATAATTAACTCGTGGAGAAGCCTGAGGGGGAAGGAGTAATTATGTGGGCTTAAGGTCTATTTATTGCCTTTTCTGACAAAAAAAAATCTTGCTGTCATCATGCTTCAATAATGAAGCGATGTTAATATGTGGCTTATTTATTCATTTTTATTGGAGCCAGAAGCCAACAGGAAACTATTACCTCATTGAGCTTTTGTTTACCTTTTCTCTACACCGCATCCCCCAATTGTCAGGACCTAGGTTTGAATTTTCCTTCCGTTGTCCGTCAGTTGTCACCTCACTGGGTCACACTAACGGAGAGCAGCATGCTAAAGAGGTCGAAGCAGGAGCAGCAAGATCAAAGCTGAACCCGTCACCTGTCCACCAGTTAGACCAGGAGACGTAGTCTACTGAAACAGCGACACGTTCCTCCTTCAATAATGCCCTTTCTTCCCTTTTCCTCTTTCCTCCCTTCTTTATTTTTATTTTAACTTTAGTTTGTTTGAACAAAGACATATTTTCAGAAGCTTGTAACTCTGTATGTGTGTGTGTGTGTGTGTGTGTGTGTGTGTGTGTGTTATTGTGTGTTTGATGCAGCCACAGGGACGAAAGCTTCAGTGCCCTCCCCTGTTATTAGCCCCGTCCTGTCATTACAGGATTAGAACACAGGGGTTGGCCCTGCGTGCATGCACGTTCACACGCTTGTTTTCCTGCATCAGATCTCTCAGATCCCGTTTGCGTTTCTATCCCAATGTGCCAAAATAGAGAAGAAAAAGACCTGCCAGGATCTCTGTGTTTCCTTGGATAATTCACTTGCTAATTCAGTAATCTCTTTAAATAGTCAACAGGGACAGAGGCCTTTCTCAACTATCGGTGTACCAGAAACCAAAATGCAGATGTAGAGATGGACAATAAAGAGAGGAACACAAGCAGAGGTGGATCAAAAGTATCATTTTCCAGTGAGACAATGCGGTTTGGGAGGTTATGAAATTAAAAGTGGTAATATATGTACAGAGAAAAGGATGTAGGTGTGGAGAATTAGATCCAGCATTTCACAGGGATGATGCAAGATTAAAAATGAATTAAAAAAAAAAGACATCAAAAACCAAAAGTAGAGCATGTAACAGTCTGTGCATGTGCATCCTGATCCTGGGCTACTGTCGCTCCCACCTCTGCACACTTCATGCTGGTTACATGTTCATTTGCTTGATTTTCACTGGTCTCTCCAGCTCTTCCTGAACCGGTCTTTGTAGTTTTCCACTAAGCCAAGTTGCCAGTGTCATCTTAATAATGTGTTTTTGTGCTTAAAAAATCAAAATTTTCAAACTTTTCTCGATTTAATCTGCCTCACTCTGTGCCAGCATCCTTTTATCATTCATAAAACAGGAGTTTTTTCATTTTGGTGCATTCAAATACACCGACCAGCTCGGGGGGGGGCGTTCAGCACTTTGATTTGTGGTTTGTTTTTATGCCCTTACATGTGCACACACACACACACGTGTGTGTGTTTTCTCTGACTGTGCAGGTGTCTGGATTTGCTCATTCATGAATAGCATTGTGCTACTTTTTATGCCCGGCGTGTTATTCAGGCACACACACACAAATGAGCCCAAATTCGGGCACAAGCGCACACTGAGAGTGAGAGAGAGGCCAGGTTAGGTCAGGGTCTTTCAGCACTTTTGCTCTGGCCCATTGACTAAGGACTGTTGCTCCACTTTTGTGCACAATACAGGGCTTTGCAACAAATACACACAATTACACCCTACCCTCCCCACCACACACAAGTACACACAGGGTAAACAATGCCGATGCGTCGAGATGAGAGCGGGTTATTGCTGCGTGCGCACTTCTGAGTAATCCACTGGCTAACCGTGGTGTCTGCACAGGAGTCATTGTGTGACACATCTCTTTTTCCGCTCCCTTCCGTCCTTCTCCTCTGTCATCACTGCCCCTGCTCCACTCTTTAACCTGTTTCGCTCTGTCATTGTGCTTCAACCTTATCATTTCCAGCAAGGTCAGCTCTAATGACAAGCCACCGTAGCGTACACATGCCCTGGCAATAAACAGCAGGTAAAGGGAGGAGGATCATCTCTCACTTACCTGTGTAACAGGTCCCAAAGCGCACAGTGACACAGTGAAACAGACACCGGTGCATGTCCTGCAGCTACTCTCTGCTCACGCGCTTCCCAAGCTAAATGTGCACTTATTTGCTCTGCAGTGAAATGTTGGCTGTCTAAAATATCATCCCGGCAAAGCCAGTTGCTTCTAGGAATAACTCAAAGTTTGAGAGAGTGACAGGGAATGAGCGTTGTTATGATTGTCAGTCTGTTTCCAGTTTCAGTTCAGAGAAAATGAGGTGCAGAGGCCGCCTCTGGTCAAAGAGACAAAGCAAAGTGTCAAGTCTCAAAAGTCTGACAGAGAAGCCACTTTCTCTGCAGGATGAAAGTCCCATCATGGGTTTGAAACAGTGAGAATGAGAATTTCAGACTTATTTGTTTGGCAAATCCACTCCAAAAGTCAACATTTTTTTGGCCACAGCAATAGTTTAAGTAAATGTTTGACACAGATGTGTCCTCAATATAGGAGCAAGGGAGGGAGGGACAGGCATTAAATGGAAAATACCTGCTGCACCCTTTACCCAAAGGTCTTTGAGTTGAAACCCATTTGCATTTGTCAACTTTGCGAGTCCTGAGTGGAGCAGAGGCGGCGGCAGGTATTTGATGAAGCGTGTAAAATCCCACAGTTTATTCATTTACTGCTTCCCCTCCTCCTACTTATAGCACATTTGTGAGATAAAACTGGATGTAGATGTAGCAGTAACCTAAAATATGTCAGTGTAACAAGGTAGCCATGGTAAAAGTGCAGGTTGATCCCCTGCAACAGAGCCAGGGAAGTTTTAAACGTCTCATTTCTTCTTTGACCACCGACAAGCACAATCACTCACAGAGCCGTTTCATCATATTTTACTATCTTGTTGAACAGCAGAGTGGTTGAGATAATGATGGTGGCTGCATGCGGTGCCTTGAGCACTAGGTAGTAAAAGATTCAACATTTACAGTTTTCTTTCTCAGGCCTCCCTTTTCTCCAAAAAGTGTTCTCTGAACATGCAAGAGGCTGAATTCAGCCTGCATATACAGCACACAAAGATCCAGTTCTGAAATTGATGCAGCTCGGGTTCCTGACAGACTGTGCATCTAATTGGAGCGTATGGACCTCTGTTCTGCTCAGGAGCACCTTTGTTGTGACACCTAGTTTTATACCCCCCCCCCCCCCCAAGTCTACAGTGGTGTTGTTTACCCTTTACAACCTCCTACTATACTCTGTGTGTGTGTGTGTGTGTGTGTGTGTGTGTGTGTGTGTCTTGTTCTGCCCTGTGGGAAACGGAACTGTTTCTCAGCAAGACTCACAGTTGTTTCCTTTCCCCTGTATGAAAGCAAATGTCTAATTGAGACTAATTAACCAGACAAGGAGCTGCAGTAAAATGTCAGAGTGCCCACCAGACCCGGTCTTCCTCTCCAGGTCTTCCTCTCGCAGGCGTCGGTGTCTTGCCTTTTCTGCAGACGATTTTAAAGACGCTTTTGTGAAGCAGTTGTTAAATATTGATCTCTTTTGTCTGACCAGTTTTCTTTCTGCTCTCTTCTACAGAGACACTGATGGACACGACATGGGCCACGACAGAATTAGCCTGGACTGCACACCCTGAGACTGGGGTGAGTTTACACTCTGTGTGTGTGTGTGTGTGTGTGTGTGTGTGTGTGTGTGTGTGTGTGTGTGCATAGGTGCACCCAAATTAATACTGATTTATTGTTTCACACACTACTAAAAGGTTGTTATAATGAAAAGGTTGTAATAACATTGTATTAATAATAACTGTGGCAGTGGGAGCATGTCCACATCATTTTGTGGGATATGACTACTCAGCCAGATACACTTAAGGATTCAACAGGTTGTACTATTTAGTGTGTCGAAAAAGACACACTGCAATCCAATTTCACCGACCCGCCCAGCCACAGATGCTGCCTTGCTCCCGCCTCGGTGCACTCGAAAAGTGAGAAATGCCACTTTCCCCATAAAGTGGCATTTAAAAGGTTAAAATATTTCTTGGATTTGACCCATTGCAGACCCTAGGGTCCAACTCTGCTGTGCACAAAGTGCTGGTGACATTCCCATCTTGCTTTCCCATGTGACCTACACAAAAGCCTAAAGAGGAGCTGAGAGTCCTGACCCCTCCTCGGCTTCACTTCAAAGATCCCCGACACCCCCCTCCTGCCTTTGTGTGGCCCTCTGACTTGCGTTTTGAAAGATGGGCCTCCACTTTCTGTACTCTGTTTTACCCCATTGCCCTTGCAAGGGAGATTCCACCCCAGCTGTTGAAAGTGGCACACCCTTTTGCATTCTGCCCTTCCTTTACTTCCAAGTAACTAAGCACTAATGAAGCCAGACACACTGGCCTCATCAGCTGCAACAATCGGCAGCAGAAACGCCCTCACTGCCTTTTGTACTGGGCCCCCCTCCCATCTGCCTGTCCTCTGAAGCCTTCCCCTCCTGCTCATCCCCATCCTCATTAAGCTGCAATACAACAGCAATGCTCCCACCAGCTCCACATGTACCAACACAAACGCCTCCCTGGCTCTTTTTATAAGGAAACCTGTAACAGATGCTATTTTCTGAGAGGTTTACATATGCAATGTAGCAAGCCAAAAGTTTATCCCTTTCTTTTTCTGTTTTACTCTTGTCCAGCAATGATGGATATCCCAGAGTTTCCATTCCAATTTATATGTTGCTACTGTTAAAGTTACAAAAAAATTTGTCTTTCTTTTGTCTTCTGACGTCACCGCAGC
Organism: Lagocephalus sceleratus; assembly: GCA_911728415.1. Lineage (NCBI taxonomy): Eukaryota > Metazoa > Chordata > Actinopteri > Tetraodontiformes > Tetraodontidae > Lagocephalus > Lagocephalus sceleratus. The sequence goes on along the minus strand of CAJVRN010000030.1, from coordinate 631,141 downwards.
ATCCTTTGGTGTGGGATGAAAAGTGTTTAGAGAGAAACGATACAGAGATAAAAACCCAGAGAGATGTCCATAAAGGGAGACAGAGACAGCTTCCTAAAAACAGAAAAATACATGAATTTTGCAGGAAAAAAAAAAATCCTTGATTTAAGTCCACTCACAGATTGAGCTTTAGCTCTTCAGAAATGCTATCCACTCAAGTAGAAATGCAGCGTCTCTGTCTCATTTCAGACATTATTTAGACATATAAACAAGTTGTGTTTATTTTTGACAGTGAATTCCCAGACAGCGGTAATGGTATATAAGCATTAGTTGATACTAATGTCACAGCTTATTGTCTGAAAGCTACTTGCTGATCCACACATTAATTTCCTGACATGAGAGAGGCCTTGCATGTACGTGCCTGTTGACTCTGGTATGTATATACAGTATGTTGCCTGTAGCATTAAACATCATGCATGTCTAGGATGGTAGGATATATCCTTAAAGCAGAGCGGATGGGGAATTCTACTTTCTTACAGGACTTAATCATACAATTAGAAGTGTTCTACTAAACTATTGTGGTACAGATACAAACCAAAGTCACTGCATTTCTGGCTCACAGAACCTTTGCCATCTGAAGTATACCAAGATAAAAGTTGCTAATAGCATAGTAAATACATGCTCCCCACAAGTCTAAAATAGTCTGTGTTCATTACTGGTCAGACATGGGCTTGCCAGATCATTTTGCCAGCAGGGTCAAGGACCCTAAAAACGACAGTGATTGTGCGCCACAGACGCTTTGTTCGTCGTCACTTCAAAAGTAAAGGCCTTGATTAGAACGGGCCGAGAGAAAATGGAGCGGATCACAGATCTTGCATAACGATTTATCTTGCGGGAGATCGATGCCAAGAAACTTGACCCTTTTTCATGACCTACTTCGTTCATTCAGGCTCAGTAAGCACTCGTTCTGAATGTTTGGCCACGGTGTGCATCTCCAGGGAGAGAAGACGTATCCCCAAACAAGCCTGCGCACAAACCAGCCACACACTAACATACTGTACCATGTACACCCAAACAAACACAAAGCAAGTGCACACAGAGCCATGCTGACACTTAGCGAGTGGGTGATTTATTACACCAAACTAAATACCCATTGACACTTTGCGCTTTTAGTCATCTCATTGACCTGGCTGCTGATTATTGATCCTCTCTCTCCGCTTCTATTTTGCGCCAGACTATCGTTTTAACACCATGGCTATCTGCACTCCTTTTCCCTCTCAGCCTCGCGGCCTCAAGGGTCTCGGATGAATAGCCCTGTCTTCATAGCATCCACGTCGAACCCTTAATTAGGATGCTCATAGCTCGGATGGAAACAACTGGCTTAGGAGGACAAATTGGCAGAAATTCGAGATTGTTGAGCGTGCGCACGACCGTAGGAGGAGAATTTTATTATAAATGCATCTTGGCATTTGAATTGACAAGGGTGGTGAGTGATGTGAAAAGAACATCCTGCAGTCAGAGGGGCGCTGATGCGATCTCATGAATTTGGGATGCATGTCCAATAACAGTCAATGATTAAGTAGTGCACACTGTTCCATGGTTCTCCTCGTTGTCATTTCTACACTATAAAGCATTTCTGTGCCTCAACGAGTGTCAACGGGTTTATAAAAATCATTATTCAACATAGGAAAAAAGGCAGTCACAATATATAATCACATCAGGTGTTATAAAACCTGGTTTGCTTATGTTCAATAAATTGAGATGGCAATCAAGGTTTTGGAAAATTAGGTCCCTTTCTGTGCCAACTAAATCAGCCCTTGAGTACCATAACGGCTTTGAGAAATGTAAAAACAGAAAAGCGTGAAGGTTAAGTGCCGCCTTTCCCCCATCTTTATTGGAGGACATTGCAATCATAGCTCTGTAATCGAGGTGTAAATGGCTGCGCGGCAATGCTACTTTCAAACCGTACTGTGGTAAACATGCTTTGGTGGCTTTGGAGTACAGAGGTGACAGGTTAAGTAATTGTGATGAATTTGCCGTCCGTGTCTCCTGCATTTTGCTACACTAACCAGAGATGAAAAATGCAGCGTGGCAAAGGCAAGGGAATGAAATTGAAAAGGACTGAGGAGAAAAAAAATCCACATAATCCTTTCTGTCGAGGTTCTCACTTCTGCCACTGCTATTTTTCTCAAAGTAGCATAATTTCACAAGGTGTGTGGAGATCTTTGGGGATGCAAAAGGTCCAAATGTGATGGCTGCTGACACTGGCAGTATGCTCTAGAGGGGATGCTTGAAGTGAAATGAAGTGAAATGAAGGTGTGTCTTGTGCACCTCCCTTCTTGTGTAGACACAAGTCCACAGTCACATGCTCTATTTTCCTTTGTTCCTCTTAATATCACAATATCACCAATGAGTCATATGAACATGTCAAACAACTGTGTAACTACTACAGTCATCAATGTGTTGTTTGTGCATGTGTATGGATAACTTCCTGGCTATATTTAGAATACAGTATATGAGTAAATATTACAGTAATTAACCTGTTGATCTTTATGTTCGATTTATTTTGCAGTGGGAAGAGGTGAGCGGCTATGATGACGCCATGAACCCCATCCGGACATACCAAGTGTGCAATGTCCGCGAAGTCAACCAGAATAACTGGCTACGCAGCGACTTTATACCCCGAAAGGATGTTCTTCGCGTTTATGTTGAAATGAAATTCACAGTGCGTGATTGTAACAGTATCCCAAACATCCCAGGATCCTGCAAAGAGACCTTCAACCTCTTCTACTATGAGTCAGACTCTGATTCGGCCACGGCTACCAGCCCTTTCTGGATGGAGAACCCATACGTGAAGGTGGACACTATTGCTCCAGACCAGAGCTTCTCCAAGCTTGACTCTGGAAGAGTGAACACAAAAGTGAGAAGTTTTGGGCCGCTGTCCAAATCCGGGTTCTACTTGGCCTTCCAGGACCTCGGGTCCTGCGTGTCACTCATCTCAGTGAGGGTTTATTACAAGAAGTGCTCCACCACCATCGCAAACTTTGCCGTTTTCCCCGAGACAGCAACCGGAGCCGAAGCAACGTCCTTGGTCATTGCTCCAGGAACTTGTGTCCCCAATGCTCTGGAGGTGTCGGTGCCACTGAAGCTTTATTGCAATGGAGATGGAGAGTGGATGGTTCCTGTAGGAGCCTGCACCTGCTCGGCTGGTTTCGAACCAGCCATGAAGGATAGCCAGTGTCAAGGTAAGGCCATTTCAGGTCGGCCCACAGCCTGGGAAGCTGAATTAATTTATAGCCTCAACAATGTGTGCGAGGCGGCAGCTCTAAACAACCCAGTGAAAGTCAATATAGTTTTTATATACTGGTGCATGTATGGAGAAAGATCACACCAGCAACATTTAATAGCTTATTCCGCTGTCACACTCTTACAGCAAGTGTTCGGGGGGTATTTCCCCACACTGATCAATAATGTATCACATTATCGCTGCTGTATAAAGTTTACATTTGCATTTTACAGACCTCATATCTGGTGGGTCTATGCAGAGTGAATTACAATGATGGTAATGAATGAGGCATCGCTGCCTCACAGGATATTGTTTCATTTACACACATGGATACGCTGAATGATGGAGAGATTGAACAGGTATTGTCTTGGCTGCAGGTTACAACCCCCATCACTAGATCATCCAGCAGCCTATTATTTATTTGCCCTGCACTTCTATTTTTTTTTGACACATTATTCCACTGCCTGCGAGTCAGAATAATGCACTCTCGATGATACTGTCAGCAGGCAGCTGTTCGCTCCTTTGACCTCAGTTTTGCCTGGCAGCTGGTTACTGAATAAATGGAAATGCTGTGGGGGCCGTCCGTCTCTCAGAGCTGTGAAAGCCTATGACGGTTGCAGGTCTGATGGAAAACACGACAAGTTCACAGAGGTCGAGAGCAAGGTGAATTCAAACAGCACGTCCCAGGTTACTGTGGAGTGGTGGTGACAGCGCGGGGAGAGAGAGAGATAATGGAAAATGTCCATGTGTGGAGGAGCAGAGGGGTGTAAAGGTCAAATGGAGACAGAGCAAAAGAGAGGGTCAAGATTATTGATTGATAGGACTCAGTTTTAGGTGTCACTGCAGGAACAACAATGAAAGGAAGGTTCCAGAAAGTTCATTATTCTACTCGTAGAAAGTGATTTCACATAATGTTAATTATTGTATTTTTTAGTGCTCACAGTCGTGATCAGGACAGTGGTGGAATATTCTTTACTCTCATCTTGTGGCATGCTCTTGACATTCTATCTGTGTTGTGAGAGAGACAAAGAGACAGTAAAAAGCAAAAATAGATAAAGATAAAGTGTGTTTGTCATCTGGTTCACATCATGTACCTTCCCTTGCTGTGTTCATCATCTCTTTATTTCTCCTTGCAGTAAGCAGAACGAGTCTAGCTAAATCTCTGTGTAATGGTCTTTACTTCCTGCCATGTTACTCATTTCTAATCTCTCGTCATTTGCGGGTTAGTGTATGCAGCTCTGCCTCAGTATTAGTTAATTAGCCCTCTTCGGCTACACCTTTACTTTTTTGCTCCACATTTTTTTTTACCTTTACTTTTTTTCTTCATGCTCCACAATTTCCAATTTCAGCACACATTCTAATCAGTTCCTTAAGCTCTATGTTCTGCATGAGAGGATAAGACACAGGGGAGAGGGGAGTGTGGGGCAGGGGGATTGCAGGATTAGCATTTTCTATGCCTCCACCTCTTCCTCCCCTTTTTCTTTAGCCCATGGTCTCTCTCTTTCCTCATTCTTTATTAGGTTCTCTTGGGGAAAATAGATGAAAAAGAAGAGGTAACCCCTTTGCTGACTGTAAGCCATTGATCAGCACTTTCACAAAAAGAAAAATCTCCCAAAAGATGTTTTCTCATCAAGAAAAAAAAAAAAAAAACACAACATGCTCAGTATAAATCGGAACTTTACTTTAGATGCACCAAATTGAACCGTCTCAGATCAGCACGAACACAGCTGGTCTTTCACCTACTTAAACGCGAGGTCATCCCTTATCTGTTTATCAAGCAGCACTTCCTGTTAGCCAGAGGTGTGGATGACTGTGATTAATGGGGCACAGAGCAAATATGCTCTGTGCTAATGTTGGCTCCATGGTGCAGTCCACTGGTAGCTTTGAGTTAATATTGAACTTTTCAAAAAAGGACAACAGGTAAGGGTAAGAGATCTGTTATGTTTTTGGCCTCCTCAAGGTCTTAAATGTATTCATTTGATAACAATATATGATATTCTCCATATTGTCCAAAGGGGAAAAAATGTAGTTGTCTGTCCTTGACATTGATGGGTTAATAGGCCAGAGAGTCAGCTAATCATTTGGCCGCTGTAAACTTTGCCTGTCTTACCTGCTCTCATCGTTTTTTATTAAGCTCCACGGCAAACTCATTCATCTTTTAACGAGACTATTTATCAAAGAGTTGTGGCCTGCCAGAGTGTTGTGGATCAGAGCGCTGTCAGTGTTTCCCTGTACATCTACACCTTATCACTAAAGTTATAAAGGACCAAATGGCTGCTATAAATAGAGATAGGACAATTGTAAAGACAAGCTATGTTTTCATGTCATTATTTACTTCAAGTAGTCAAAAATATACCAAAGATAGTTGTGTATATGGGTCTGCATTGATAAAGATCTGTAACATAGACCTTGAAAATGAAGATCGTGAACTGACTCGACCCGTTCTGTTCACATGTGCACACAGACGTGCTTTACTACCTCAAAGAAATACACCTATGTAATATGTCCCTCTGTGAGTCATTAATGATTGAAGCAACATTCCAGGAGTAGTGCTGCACAGGGGTTTGCAGGTAATTTGGTTCAAGTCTGTTTGTGTGATATTGGGTTTGCTTGGACAGCTTTGTGCTGCCTAGGAGAACAGGAGAGGAGGAGAGCATGCTGGGTTGAGGATTAAAAAAAGCTAATTATGTTTATGCACACATGATGAAATGATTAGATGAGGCAATCGTATTTATTTATTTATTCTTAATCCACTGAAACAGTGTTTTATATATATATATATATATATATATATATATATATATATATATATGTATATATATATGTATATAAATATATGTATATATATATATATATATATATATATATATATATATATATATATATATATATATATATATTTATATAAATATACACATACACACATAAATCGACCTTGGGATCATTCACCAAAACTTGAACATACCAAGATGCATCTCGTTATTTATGTAGATTTTTGCCCAAGACTTCATGTAAAGTTGAAACATTATATACTGTTTTAAGTAACATTAAATATGTCATATCATTTTGTTTCTTTTTTCAGCTTGTAGTCCTGGGACCTTCAAGTCCAAACAAGGGGACGGTTTCTGTATACCATGCCCAGCCAACAGCCGCACCAGCTCAGGAGCATCCACCGTTTGCTCCTGTCGGACTGGTTACTACCGCTCAGACACAGATTCTCCAGACTCTGCTTGCACCAGTAAGTATATATTCTCTTCTGACCTAGATATGGCAAAAAACACTATTGTTTTGACCAGAACAAATAGCTTTTAGTCCAATATCATGTTAGTCTTCTTTGGACAAAATTTGAAGCGTGTGGTAAACATTCGCCTCCTCTGTCCCGTTTGAGTTGTGCCCTTGGGGGCTGATAAAATTCGGCATGAACATGTTCCCACCACAGTGCCCAGATAGCAAACAATTCTCCTTGTTTTCCCAGCCATTATCCAAAACTTCATCAATCTTAACTCTCCCAAGATTCTCCACTTTTTATGCTCCTCACACTTGACAAATAGACAGTGCAGACCTGCTAGCATCTCCATTAAGGACACACAGGCATATATGGAAGTTAATTCCTTTGCTGTTGGGAAAATAATATCTCTTTTGCCTCTGTTGCTCAGATGGATTCTTTCACAGTGCCGAAAGAGATAAGGCTCTGGTAATTGGATAAGAATTGCTAAAACTCTGCCAATACTCTGTCTTGCACATTCCCCCTAGCACTCCTGTCCTCTTTTTTTCCTGTAGAATTGCTAGAGCACACTTGCACAGAAGAAAAAAACTCTCTGTTAATGCATGAAAAATGCAGTAATGCCACAATACAAAGGAAATTATTGGGACATGAGTTTTGTTGATACCCACTATTGAATAATAAATGTTTATGCATATAATGAGAAGTAACTGTATTTTTCAATGTGCAACTCGGTCTATTGTTAGCATGTACATATTGCCACAAAGGAAAATATTTATATACCTTTTGTCCATGGATAATAGAATAATTCAAAATCCCAAGCTGCATCTAAATATAATTCATGTTTTTTGTCCCTTTTGCAGCAATTCCTTCTTCGCCACGAAATGTCATCTCGATTGTCAATGAAACGTCGCTGGTCCTGGAATGGAGCGAGCCAAGGGACCTGGGCGGGCGGGACGATGTCCTCTACAATGTCATCTGCAAGAAGTGCCTGCCCGAGCGGGGAATGTGTTCACGCTGTGACGACAACGTCGACATCTCGCCACGCCACCTCGGGTTGACCCAACGGCGAGTGACAGTGCGCAACCTGCAAGCTCACACACAGTACAGCTTTGAGATCCAGGCGGTCAATAGTGTTTCCAACAAGAGCCCGTATACACCTCAGTTCTCTACAGTGAACATCACCACAAATCAGGCTGGTAAGTAAAGACTCTGCTTCAGATGATGAGTATGAAACTTGAAGACACAGTTAAATGTCAAAACGATAGAAAAGGCGGTCAAAGAAAATACTTTAGGCTCAAGAAGTGAAGATCAGTCTATTACACGCATGTGGGAGTGTGTTGCATACAGTATTTTCTCTCAGAACAGGGATTGAGAAGGAAGACAGTCTTCTGAATGAGCTTAGGAGAAGGACCTCTTTCAAACACCCACAGCGTGCTCAGTACTAACACTGCTGCAAATAGCAATAGCGAGGCAGAATGTATTCATAATGTTGAACCCTCAATATTCCAACAGCCCACTGCTTCCAACCCACCACTTTACCAGCCTACATCAGATGAGAGTAACTAGGATGTTATACAAATCGGAGCAGGACAAAGTAATTATTATAAGTTTGGATACAGAAGTTACAGTAATTATAAAATGTTCTTGAAAACATTACCTTTGAATTGTCATAGATTTGTTGTACTTTAACTGTTTCACTTACCTTACATGACTTCAGTAAAATTGAGTGCTGTTGAGACAACTTAGAATTTTATTTTGGGACTTTTCTCTAGGTTGTTGTTTCATGGATGTAAATTTCTGCAGGCTTAGACAACTCAGAGGATTATCCCTTACTGCTTTCCCCACCCTCTCTTTCTCTTCTCCCCAAGCTTTTGTTGCCTTACTGCTTTTTAAATCTTTAGGAATGCCTTATGTTTGTGAGTCTAGGACCAAAAGGCCCTACGGGGACCTTAAGTCAGGGCCCCATAGCTTCATGAGAGCACTGCCCTCCCTTTAGTGTCTGGAGTTAGGTGGGTGTCAGGATAGTTGTAAAAGGAAGGGGAGGGTACAAAAGAGCATCAGCTGTGATCAGATTATTCCCCTGTGTAGTCCCAAGACCATCCCTGCATGCCCATTCACCTTTTAAGAACCAAAATAAATAACAGGGTGGTGATAAGCCACAGGGGCCACCTCCATGGTTACTGCAAGGTCTTCTCCCACCGGAGGCCCCCTAATCCCTTAGCTGGAATCAGGGATCCATCCAGGAAGCATTGTCTTCAGGAAGGGAAAGAATGATGTGAAGGGCCAGGGTGGGGTGAAAGAGACAGGGAAGGGAAGGTGATGGTGGAAACAGAATAAGAAAGAAACCCAAAGATGTCTGACCACAAACATGGGCAATAGAGGAGGAACAGAATTAGCGAAAGGGAGGATCAAAGAACTTACATAAGCATCTAAAAACCCAGGAAAGATAGACATTGAAAGGTGATATGATGTGTGGAAAAGAAGATAGAAAAAGTTTTGAAAGAGGACAGATGGGGACATCCCAAAGGTGAACTTGTGCATAAAAAAAACTATACCTTTGAAGAGAAATGTATCATTGGAGGTTGACATCAAACAAAAAAGAGGCAGTTTAGAAAGTCTGGACCGGAAAACAGGGAAGAATCAGAGAGAAAGCATAGAGACATACAGCCTTGGGATATAAATGTGCACAGAAGAACAAAGTTTTAAATGTGCTGTAAGTGTAATTTATGTCTTTATCTCAGCAAAAACAAATTCCAGTGATATTATCCAGTGATAGAATGAAATGTACTTTTAAATTCATTCTCATGGAAGGAGGAAACATCATTTGATTTAAAAAAAAAAAAAAAGTGGCAGCTGGTCAGCTATAGTCTGCATCTGGATGTTTCCTCTTGTTTACAACTTTGAAAACAAGTTAAAGTTTGAAACTTGTCCATCTGTTTTGCAGTTTGATTCTCTTTTCACACAAGAATCAGGCAACCACTCTCCCTCCCAGGAAGTTAAGGGAGAGAGACTTAGAGCACTTGTGGAGAATGGGGTTGCATACTAACTATCACCCAAAGCTCCTCACAAAGCCTACAGCCTGTAGACACACAAAGGCCATGCACATACAAAAGACACAATAGAGGAAATATAAATAATTAAAGGTGATTTTCCTTCTCATTTGTTTCTGCCAGCTCCATCTGCAGTGCCTACAGTTCACCTGATGTCTGCCACAGCGAGCACCATGAGCCTGTCCTGGCTACCCCCAGAGAAGCCCAACGGAATCATTCTGGATTATGAGATTAAGTACCATGAGAAGGTAAGCAGTGGTGTATGCCTTTAATTCAATCCCGTTTCACTGACTTCCATGGTGTGCGCAACATCTGTGTTTCTGTAAATGTGGAAAACAATGGCTTGCCTGATAAGCACATGGAAAGTCACAATTTCCAGCCACAGCTTGTGAGATCAACCTCTTTATTCGCCTCATTTTGTATTCATTCTTCTTCTATCTCATTTTCCCTCATTCCTACTTTTTATTGTTTTTTATCTCTTGAATACACTTTTCTTTTTCACCCACCTATGTGGTCACCTGTGTTAAAGTTTGTTATGAAATATTTTTTACCATTGATTCCCAGGATCAGGGTGAAGCCATTGCCCATACCATGACTGCCCAACGGAGTAACGCCCGCATTGAAGGTCTCAAGGCTGGTACATCCTATGTGGTTCAGGTCCGTGCTCGGACCGTAGCTGGTTATGGCCGCTACAGCAGCCCGTCTCACTTCAGCACCAACCTACAAAGTATGCAACTCCCTGACTTATTTCATTACACAGAGATATACTGAAATATCTGTGACTTTATATGTTCTACAGTTAACCACTTTCTCTCCTTGACCCCTAAAGCTGATCCTCCAAAATCATGGCAGGAGCAGTTCCCACTCATTGTAGGATCAATTACTGCCAGCTTGGTCTTCATCATTGCAGTCGTGGTCATCGCTATTGTTTGCCTCAGGTCAGGATATAACCCTTCACGCCAAACATTCAGCATGTGAGCAAAGTATCCTCAAAGTTGAAAACACTGAAAATACGTGGAGAGATTTCAAATGTCAGCTTTGATTGCATGTCCTCTGAGGCACCCTCGAACGCTCTCAGCGGATTGCTGTGCCACCTGTGAGGCCACTGAATTCCAGATTAGCATTCGGAATCTGTGAATAATAAACAGCTTTGGCCAAAACACTGCTTTGCTCACTGGAAACAGCGGGATAGAGCAGCTGTTGGACTTGATAGGCATTCAGACCGACTGTGCGTTTGGCTTACCAAAAAGACCCATGCAGAAGCTTGTCTGCTGGGACCCATAGAGGGGAAGGATGCAACTTTATGCATGATTGTCCATTCTCACACCACATATTTGTCAAGCAGTAAATGTAATGTGTATAGATCTTAGAGGTTATATAATAGCATCTTCAGTTCCCCAGTTTTTTCTTTATCCACCTTATTTTTTTCTGCTTTTCACATTGTTACTGTCTATATCTCAGGATCTTGGCTTAGCTGCTGCCCTAAGTGACACAATATAAAATGGAGAAAATTGCACAATACCATAAAACACTGAGCTTCAGCATATTCCAAAGCCAAATTAAAATTTGAAATAAGATGCAAATCACCATTGGGTATTCGTGCCCTGGTTACTGTTAGACAACAAAGGAAGCGCATTAGCATGTGATTTCATCAACCCAGCCTTCTCGCTGTCAAAGTCTTTGTGCTCACCCCTCTGGTGTAGAAGGGACGCATGCCGGCAGATAATGATACAGACACTGTGAGACAAGGGTACAGGCGAAAAAGAGACAAGATTAGTAGACAAAAACACAATGAAAGAAATACACCAATGTGTGATTCCATGAGAACAACTTGTTAAAATTGAAATGAATTGCACGGTGTCTGCAGGGCAAGTAAAACGGAATAGCTGAGCTTGCGTTTCAGCCTGTTTTTGTCTCTATTTTGCAGTCTGAAAGCACCAGGAGTGAATACTGCTTATTGTTGCTGCCTGAGACAATGATGTCATTTCCTTCTGTTTCAGTGTCCGTTACATTCCCAATGTTTAAATGATTAACAGTGATCACTGAAGTATTTGCTTCTACTGCAAAAACAAATAAAAAAGTAATTTGCATCAAGACATATCAAAATTACTTTTCCTCCAGGGCCCACTGAATATACATACTTTAAAACAAATAATTAAAGTATTAAAGTAATAATACAAAGAAGTGAATTTGAAACAGTAATAGTGTTAAGGTTCAGCTGTCTGTGCCTTTATTCTTTTGCCTTTATTCTTTTGCTGTACTTGCACCATGCTGTATGCAATCCTTGCAACTCATTTTGCCTTTTGTCGCCATCACAACAGGAAACAGAGAAACGGGTCAGAGTCAGAATACACAGAGAAACTACAGCAGTACAGTAAGTCTCTTTGCTGGCATTCCCTAACCTAACCAACTTAACTTTGTGCATTTTTGCGTTCCAACAGTATTTGAAATATGGAGCTCTGAGCATCCTGCTATCTCAGACATGAAGAATTGATTGTTTAGGCTCATCTATTTTGTACATAGTCGATTCCAGAGATTCACTTTCCTGTTCTTGCCACTGAATCCCCAATAGTAACACCGGGAATGAAGGTCTACATTGACCCCTTCACCTATGAAGACCCCAATGAGGCGGTGCGCGAGTTTGCCAAGGAGATAGACGTTTCCTGCGTGAAGATCGAGGAGGTCATTGGCGCAGGTAACCCACCAAAGCTCCTGAGCAACAGGGGGAAGACTGCTAGTCACCTCCAGGCCATACCATTAGAGGACATCACACCAAGCGGTACTTTCACTCAATTCATCGCTAGTCCTCTCCTCGCCCCTCCCTCCTTATTCATCTCTAGAAACTCCAGATGCCCCCTCTGTTTTAAGCATTAGTAACTACAGTGTGTATTTTAAATTTAGCATGACTTAGTCCTAATAATGCACCGAAATATGTGTGATGGACCAATTTACACTTGTCCTTAAGAAATAACCCAATCCTGGAAGAAGAGATCTGTTGCATTGTAATTTTATCTTTTAGTTTTCATCCAAGCCAGCCCCATACAAAATATTTTTATTGGACAGAATGTATTTCTTTACTTGAATTAGATATTTGGATATTTAGATTGACAGAATATTGTCATCAAGTTTGGAATTTCATGCAGTTCAAGAAAAGCATTACGCTGTAAAATGATATTTTGATTACCCACAAGAGAATGATATTTGAATCCTGTGTTCCTGTTAGGAATAATGATATCTAGAAAGGGCATAAGATGTTTCTTGTCCAGGATTGGCTACCTCTGCTCCAATGCACTTAACATTGCCTTAAGATCCTCTTTAAATGTAGTAGAATAGGAGAACCGTATTATTGTATTTGCCCCTTGTACATGCTGTACACCCTTATGTGACTGTGTCCCCTCTGTTAGACACCCTCCCTATCTTTTGACGTTTTAGACAGGAGAATATTTGTTCTTGCTGAAATATTTGTTAGTAATATCTCTGCTCAAAGCTACAGGACTGTGCCAAGTGTGGATGATTTTCTTAGCATTGTATCTCAGCCAAAGTGAAGGACGTTTTGATGGCACAAAAGGAAGCCCCTACTGCTACCTCTGCTACTACCATTACTACTACTACTACTGCAACAGCTCTTCTGCTGCTGAGACTACTACTTCTACTACAGTCGCCTCCCAGCATTCGCCTTCAAAGTGACAAAACCCTCAATCCCTGTCTCCCCTTCCCCCTCCCTTTCAATTACCACCCCTCTAATTCAATCCTGCATTTCTTCATCCCTCGCCTGCCCTCTCTAAAATCCTGCACACCTAATCACCTCTTCACCTGTGTTGGCACACACCGCTCTCATCGCCATATCTGTCTTGCATACGCTTGGTGTAGACTCTAAACAAAAACTGTCCAAAAACCCCAGAAACCCCAAGCTTTTGTCTCCCCCTGTCTCCTGCTCCAGTGCCCGCTTCTCCAGTCAAACAGAAGCTTAGCACCCCCCCCATCCCTATCCCCTTCATTATCCATAAGCCTGACCTCCTTTTCCACCAGTTTTATTTTATTTTCAACATGCAGAGATTTTTCCTGCCAATGTTTCATTTTGTCCTACACTCTCCATGTTGTTAGTCTTAATTTATTTATACCTTTTTGTTCTACCGCTTTTTAGTTAAAAAGCACAGAACCACTGAATGCTCCCTCTATCACCACCATCTAAAAAAAATTGGCCTATAGTTATGGCTGTTCTTGCAGTCCCCCCTCTACCACCCCTCCTCCAATCCTTCCCTGGCTCCTTGGTTCTAACCAGTTAATTGTGCCCTCTCCCTTCTTTTCCCCCACTCTCTGACACTCCTCCATCATTCTTCTCTCCCATCCCTCTTTCTGCCTTTCTCCTGTTTTGCTGTTTCTATGTGACACCTGGGCTCCCGTAGGAGAGTTTGGGGAAGTATGCCGTGGTCGCCTCAAGCTGCCTGGACGGCGGGAGATCATTGTAGCCATCAAAACCCTCAAGGTGGGCTACACTGATCGGCAGAGGCGAGACTTCCTCTCTGAGGCTTCAATCATGGGTCAGTTTGACCATCCCAACATCATCCGGCTGGAAGGGGTGGTCACCAAGAGTCGGCCAGTGATGATTGTGACGGAGTTCATGGAGAATGGAGCACTAGATTCATTCTTAAGGGTGAGGAAAACATGCACCATCCAAAAAGACTTATGAAATGTGTGAATCTAATAAAAATTAGCTCAAGTTAGATTCCAGTTATAGTATAATTCACAATTTTGGAGGGATAAAACTTTATCTTAAGCTCTTCCGATATTAGTCGACCTCATATCTGAGTGGTGCGGCCAGGCAGTTTGTGACATTTTAAAAAGAGTCTCAAATCATTTGCAGCCTCAAAGGAGAAACAGAGTGTACACAAATGGAAGACAGAAAGTAGAAAAGAGTTTGACACAGCACAGACTAAAACCTTGACCTGTCATCACATTTATCTGCTTCATTCCCTGTATTCTTTTACCAGTTGAATGATGGGCAGTTCACAGTGATCCAGCTGGTGGGCATGTTGCGCGGCATCGCGGCAGGCATGAAGTATCTTTCGGACATGAACTATGTGCACAGAGACTTGGCTGCACGCAACATCTTGGTCAACAGTAATCTGGTGTGTAAAGTGTCTGACTTCGGACTATCCCGTTTTCTGGAGGATGACCCATCAGACCCAACCTACACGAGCACCCTGGTGAGTCTGCACATCTGTATGTGTCCATTTTGGTGTCACCGTTGTTACTAACTTTGTGTGTCTGTAGTGTTTAACAGCATGCACCCTGTGTTGTGCTTTAACTTCCTCTAGACCGTGTTTTTTTTTCTCACCCTCTCTCTTCCTCTTGTATGTGTGTGATTGTGTGTTTCTTCCATCCTCCCCCAGTATTTCATGCTCACCTACTCATTCGCATATCCACAGGGAGGGAAGATCCCCATTCGCTGGACGGCTCCCGAGGCCATTGCCTACAGAAAGTTCACATCAGCCAGTGATGTGTGGAGCTACGGTATTGTCATGTGGGAAGTGATGTCGTACGGTGAGCGGCCGTACTGGGATATGAGCAATCAAGATGTAAGTTAATTTGGGCTTTTGACCAAAAAAACAGCCTTCAATTATTGTCCAGATCAGTACTTGTCTGTTTTACTTGACATTATTTTAATTCTGGTCATATTTATTTAGGTGATAAATGCGGTGGAGCAGGATTATCGGCTCCCACCACCCATGGACTGCCCCACAGCACTCCATCAGCTCATGCTAGACTGTTGGGTGAAAGAAAGGAACCTGCGGCCCAAATTCACCCAAATCGTGGCCACACTGGATAAGCTTATCCGTAATGCTGCCAGCCTGAAGGTGGTTACCAACAGCACACAGTCCACTGGGTAAGCTCTCATGTTCTGACAGAAAAGCTAGTTTGGCTCAGCACCAAATTAAATCTCCAGAAATTGACCTACCTGAGAATATTTGGGGGAGTTTAGTTTTGTCTGCCATTTATAGTGAATAATGTTTAATTATGATCATATCATCACTGATATTAGTGGCGGCTGATTTCTAAAAAGTCAGTATGACTGTCTGAGTGGATGTGTGTATTCTGAGAGACTTTATTTTAGATCCACATCGATATAAAGTAATTTAATTAGATTCATTTAAGGTGCATCTAACATGCTGACACAATGGTTAAAGGCTTATTGCACTTTGTTCGGAATACTCACTGGAGTTCTTACACAGTCAATGGTGTCACACTACATTTAGCTACACCATCTCTGCAACCTGTTTCTTGGAAAGAGCTCAGAGCATGGAAGGTGCCAGAGTTGGAGCTTTAGGGAGGTGGGGTGACCTACCTATCAGGGTCTTTCTGTCTTAAGGGATCACTGCAGACAATCCCGGTTGAGGCTCATGGGGGAAGCCGGGGTCTCGGTTGGCCGCCGGAGTGACGTTCTTAGAAGATTAAGCTTGCGGTTAATTAGTTCGATTAAAATGATGCAAAAAAGAGATGGGAGCGCCTTTTAATTAGCCAGTAACGAGTTTTTAAACGGGCCAGCAGAGAGGTGGCCTCCTGCTGACAAGCCTAACAAGGGAGGAGGCAGAGATGATATCGTTGTCCTTCTCAGCACTGAAGGGTGGCTGGAGGTTAGCTGTCTGGTACAACCATCATGTTAGGAGTACTCAACATGCAGCAAATCCAAATTGCATTAGTTTTTGACAAACAATTGACCTTCGATTGCTTTACATAGATGTTTTTTTTATGCTTCTGCAGTGGTCGTTGTCTCTACAGCTTTCATGAAACATGATCCATCCTTCCTGCCGCATGGCTGCTTCTGATTCACATGTGGCCAGAATGTATCTGTACTCTTCTGAAGCCAACTTAAGAGAAAGAGGACTAACAATAGTCTATTAAGAGCTCGGCGTTAACGATGGCCCCAGGCCTTGGGCTCTGAAGCATAGGCCTTATTAAAAATCACTCCATCTACACCGCTCAATGGAGCCTCTGTACCACTTTTATTAACTCCCCCACATGCTTTTTCTCCTACTTTCCCTCTCCATTCCTCTTTTAATTGTTAATGAATCTAATGCCATCAAAATGGATGACAGGGATCAGCAGAGCAGAGAGGAGGGGAGACAGTGGCGCTCTTTCAGTTTACCCGCAGCCTTCAGCCTTTTCCGCTCCTCCTCCTTCAGCCCCCCCCTTGGCTTCACTCTTAGTTGTTGTGAAGTTTTATTAAAACTCCCAAGGTGGCCTCTGTATCTATGGCATTGATCAACACACACTTTTGTCCTGAGAAAGGTCTTTTTTTGGGGGCTGTCAGCAGGTGCACACTTTCACGCAAATCACAAACGCATAGTTGGGAAAACAGACACAGATTTTAGTATCCCAGTGACATTTACTTAACGATGGACAGAACATGATACACACCCTGATCTGTTTTTATGCACTGCAACATTTTCTTGCAAGAGTTGACATTTGTTTTAGGGGAGGTGTATCCTAATGTCATACTATGGCAGCTTTCTGAAAAACATATAATGAAATTGCAAACAGTGAGATGTACAGATAACAAGGTGCCCCTGCACAAGGCTATGTCTTTTCAGAACCCAGTTAGAAACATTAAGGTGTTAGTGGATTCTTTTTCCATCTACATTATATGTTGTCGCATCGACCTCGGTGCCTCTGAATTGGTTGCACGGTTGTCATTGTATTTCCTTGTTCTTTCAGTGCTGTGCATTTATGCTCACTGTCATTTAGAACCCTGAGCAATGGTCTCTTGTGTTTGGTCTCTGGTCTCTGGTTTTTCAGCTATGGTTTTCATCCATATGATTTCAGGCAGATGGAAGAAAAGCAAAGTGGTAACACCACACTGGCTGCATAATTACAACCTTTTTAATTAACTGTAAATCTACATTATCCACAGACTCCCAAGAGTTACATTTAGATGCTAGTTGAGCTAGTTTAAGAAAACTTCCACTCCATGTTGTGTACTTCAACTACCATTCTACTCTGTGCTGAGTGTCTGCCATATGCCAGTGTTTCTAGACACAACTGGTCATCTAAATGCACAATTATAAGGTTCTTATTATTAGTCTGGCTGGGGTTTCCCCCCTGTGTTTGGGTTACATCTGTTTGTAAGTTCCCTTGCTGCAGCTAACACTTAACTTTTTATGTTTCCATTGATGATGCTCCATCTGTGAATCTATGTGAGCAGCATCAAGCATGGGAACCTCTGTGAATGCTGAAGCTCTGAACGTGGCTCTTGTTTAGAGAGAAGTTTGGGATTTTTGAATTCTGGATCCTGGCTTTGATCCTTGGTGTTTAGCTGATGTTGACACCCAGTATGGACAATTTAAAGTGGATTTGATGTCCAGAAAAAACACACAGAATCCAATCGTTCCAGTTCAATTACAAACCCCCTTTGTAGGCTCAAAAATCTAAACCAGCAACAATCAGATTTAATTTCATGTGGGTTTTTTGGGGGTTTTTTTTATCATTGGTTGTTTTCCTGTCTGACCAACTCCCTGACATCTCCCTGCAACAAGCAAAGGAAGATTTTCCCAGTTTCCATTTGAGACCAAAGCTGACATCTGTTCTGTATACACGCTATCTCGCCTCACCAGCTGCAGCGCCAGCATCCACCACTCGAGCCTCCAGCCAGTCTTCTCCACTGTCATAAAAGTGTCCCATCCCACCCCACCCACTCACATGTTCCACCCTGGACCCCCCCCTGCATGCAACTCCTTAGACACAGAGATGAAGAGAGGGGAGACGAGAGGAGAGGAGGAGAGGTGGAGAGATGGAGAGGTGGCGCTCAGCGGGGGGTGTGAGGTTGGCCCACGGAGGCAGTTGAGTGACGACCTTAACCCACTCTCTCTCTCCCTCTTTCTCTTTCTCCATCCTCCTCCTCCCCCCTCTCCCACTCCCCAATGTAGGGTATCCCAGCCACTGCTTGACCGCTGTGTGCCAGACTATACCACTTTCACCACTGTGGGGGACTGGCTGGATGCCATCAAGATGAGCCGTTACCGTGACAACTTTGTCAACGCCGGATTTGCTTCCTTTGATCTGGTGGCCCAGATGACAGCAGAGTGAGTGGCGAGCTAATCAGGCCTGATGTGGCTGACTGACAGTTGAATTTGTGTGGAAATAATAAATACATTTGCAAGAAATGCTGTGTGTAGAGCGCTGTGAGCAATGTTGTGCTATTAAATTATGAAGCTGGCTAGTTTTCTAATTCTTTTTGTAATGCAAACCTCACAGGAAAGGCATAAATAACAAGAACCCCTTTTCATATGCAAATGAACAACTAACACACTTATCTCAGAGTACATTTTTCAAAAATGTGAAGTCCAGTTGACCTTCATAACTCAAACCGCCATCTGTCATGTTTACAAACAGGAAATTAGACAATAGGGGGAAAATATGAAAACTGGATGCCAACCTTGATCAAATAAATGAATTAGGAATCTAATGATAAATAAATTATTGTCATTAGCTTCATAATAGGCAATGGAGGTGGGGGTAATTTGTTTCAATTTGGCCAGGCTGACAGGTGTGGTGTACTGTGGCTCTCTGTTGCCCTTAATGGCCACTAATTCCTCTAATGGTGCCCATTTATTATCATTTCATCCTCCATCGCTGCACTGATAGGTATAGCGGAATATTAGGCAGAATTGCCGTGATGCATTTGTGTTTGGATTCAGAGAGGGTCCACATGTGTGTGTGTGCACCTGTGTGTATGTGGTACATGCAGAATGTGTGCGTTTGCTCATAATAGATGGAGCCAGAGAGACTTTGAGACAAGCAAAGCGGAGCGTCTGTGCGTAATATTAGATTACAAAGCCTCCTTGTGTGTGTGTGTGTGTGTGTGTGTGTGTGTCTGGGTTACTGTGTGTGTGTGTGTGTGTGTGTCTGGGTTACTGTGTGTGTGTGTGTGTGTGTGTGTGTGTGTGTCTGGGTTACTGTGTGTGTGTGTGTGTGTGTGTGTCTGGGTTACTGTGTGTGTGTGTGTGTGTGTGTGTGTGTGTGTGCTGGGTTACTGTGTGTGTGTGTGTGTGTGTGTGTGTGTGTGCTGGGTTAGTGTGTGTGTGTGTGTGTGTGTGTGTGTCTGGGTTACTGTGTGTGTGTGTGTGTGTGTGTGTGTGTGTGTGTCTGGGTTACTGTGTGTGTGTGTGTGTGTGTGTGAGAGAGAGAGAGAGAGAGAGAGAGAGAGAGATAATCGCCACACCAGATGCGGTCCACTCTCTGCTCATAGCCATCAGGTCACGGAATCTTCGCCCAATCATTTAGATTAACGACAGCCAAAGCAGGTTCGCTCTCTGGGGCCTTTAAGGGGTGCATTAATGTTAAATGTATGTCGACATTTGCATATTTTTCCCACTGCACCCTCGACCTGAGGTGAAGGCCTTCTTCCTGCTGCCAAGATCACACGGTTGCTGGTGTAAACCTCTGACTGAAAACTACGCCTCACTCTCCGATCTCGTTTGCAGCACAGTCCCATTGATATTATATATTATTACTACTTACTGAAAAAAAAGAGGTGTCCTAAGCATGAACAACAGGTTTTTGCGTCACTTTCGATAGACAATGTGAAATGCCCAAAGTTTCCCAGCAGCTGAATAGTAGCTATTTTTCCTTTTTAATCATTAACTTCGTTCACATCTCCACCTGCTAGAGGACAGAATGTTGCAGGGATGATAACTAAATGAGTTTTCCCAGTTTATTGACTAAGTCATCCATTAAAGGGGGACTTTCCACTGTGTTTCCACGCCCACCCAGGACATGCAACCTTACCTGTGGAGGACGAGTGAAACTACTGCTGGAGTTTATGTATTTTCCTGGGTTTATTTCCATCACAAGGCGCCTGTTCTCACATTCTGCCCCTTTCTTCTCCTTCCAGGGATTTACTGCGGATAGGGGTAACGCTGGCCGGCCATCAGAAGAAGATTCTTGGTAGCATTCAAGACATGCGGCTACAGATGAACCAAACACTTCCTGTCCAGGTGTGAAGCGACAGGGCAAGAACAGATGCAGTCCAAGATTAGCCAGACAGGAAAACGGGGAGGAACTGTACCAGAGAGAACCATTGGAAAACCTTAGCTGCCTGACCCATCTCTGCCACTCGGTTGATATGAAACTGGCTTGCAGTGCCTCTGACTATTTTCTTTTATTTCTCTACTAGTTCCATTTCCTGTTCCTGCTTTTTTGTTACCCGTTGATGTTCTTTTGATTTCCACCCAGTCGGAATGAGTGTGTGTTTTTATTTGAAGAGAGTTAACCCCCCCCAGTTCCCCCCCAATATATCCCATGCGTGCCTCACCAGCTCTGGTGTGGGTTGACGTTTGCATGCATGTGTGTTTTCAAGAGGTGGGCCTTAGCTCAGTAGGTGAGACTTCCTAATCCGATCCATGCTCAAAGAGTCCTTTCCTTCTCCGTGCCGCTTTGACGGATGGAAGACGAAGCAAAGTGGAAAAAGACACGCGAACCAACAAACAAAGGTCCCAGGATAGAGAGCAGGCAGTCCCCCGCCCTGCCAAAACTGGTTTTACGCTGCACGTTTGTGTCGTTCTACACCTTCATATTGAAGGTGTGTTTTCTTAAAGGGCACTTCCTCAAGGATGGAAGGAAAAAGGGTGGCGGGAGAGAAAACGTGAGGTTAAAAGTCAAGAGGTCAGAAGACGTCAAAGGAGGCCAAACCCATTTCTGGAAACACTTGTTTTTGATCCTTGATAATCTCTATATTTGGAGAGACTCGTTAGTTTCACACCTTGGGATCACCAACTCTTTTTGTAACCCAAACACTTTTTTTTTTCTTTTTTTGTTGCTTTTTCGACACTTTTAGGGAGATTTGCGGTCCCATTGCGGCCAGACAGACCCGAGTAACCCTGCTGGACACTGTACGTGTGTGTTGGGCAGCGAGGACTTTGGCAACACTACCAAAAGACCGCTCCGCCTTTTGTGTGCGACCTTTTTTTTCCCGTATGTGTGCGCACGCATGTGTGCGTGTATGTGTAATTACGTGCGCTTGGCTGTGGGAGGGTGTCAAACTGGACTCAAAGATACTGTACAATACAGCTTATATTTGCCGCGGGCGAGAATTAACGCATGAACTGAACCGTGACAAGGAGCAAATATATCTGAAATGATTATGCTATATTCCGTGGACAACTGTTAAACTTTTCTTTTAAAATCCAGTCCAAAAAATGAACTTAGGACATACATATATGAAGTGATATATATGTATATGCATTATGCAGAAGAGAAACCACGATGGACACCTTACGTTCTACCTACTATTGTCTGGATTTACAGTAGAAATAATCAGATTTCCTGTTTTCCTTTCTTTTTGACATCCTGCCCTGTGTATTTATTTGTATCCTGTAACCCACCCGGGTGACTTTCAGGCCATTTGGGACCGCAGACACCGAACAATCAGAGAGATAAACTTCAAGAGGATTCACCTATTGAATTGATGATTATTAAACTAAAGAAATGGCATATTATAAATTGGATATTGTATTTTTGTTGTTGTTCTAAACAGCCTGTACATGTTTTGTAACGAAAAATATGATAAATAACGAGGAAAATTTGTGCTTTTTTTTTTTTTGGACAAAATGGAACAGTTTGAGTGAAATGAGTGGAAAATAACGCAGAAAAGACAGACAACATCCACGATCAGATGACCGATCGCCCTGTTTTGCTCTCCGTCCTTTGTTGTGTGTGTTTGTGTGCGTGCTTGTGCGCTTCCCCAGTCTGATATTCAACACAAAGACAATTACTGAAGCACTGACCTATTACTAATCGTCTTCCAGTTACATCATTTCAAAACCTCCTGCAAGAACACCTCGGTACACCTCTGTTCTGTTTCGATGGTAATTAGTTGTGATCACCTCCATCGAAGAGGTCCTCCTCTTTCTCCCATTAAGTGGTCTTTCCAGAGATGGTGCTGCCAATCAACTCAACGGCCTCAGCCATCAGTCAAACTGAAGCATGCACAGGAGTTGCAATCAGAGAATTCAGAGCTGTCAGAACAGAAACCCTCTTTTTTTTTTTTCTCGCTGTACTGATGAATGCAGAAGCCAGGCTGGCACAGCGAGGATATGAGCACGCACCGATGGCAGACATGCATCAGGCCGACCTGTCATTATCCCCATTCATTTCCTGTCTGGCCTGCAATCATCCCGTCTCAGCTGAGGCTGCCGCGTGATTAGCGGGGCGCAGGATCCACAGAACCTGGCACACGCACGGCCCTAATCTGTAGGTACCCTCTTCATAAACTGAAGCAGCTGTGCGATGGAGACCGTGCTGACTGTATCCCTCCTCGCAGAGTGGCCTCCGATGGGACTTTAATCCCCCAGTCAGACTTCATGTCATTTGGGATGAAGCTGATCAGTCCAATCGTTCATCACTATGAGGGCTGGAATTTAAGAAAGCAACTAAAATCAGCCCCTGTTCAGCACTCAAAAGTCACTGACAACAATATGCAAAACCTGATTTCATAAGATTTACATTATTGCTTCACCCTTCACTCTCGAGTGCTTGTCCTCTTTAGCATAGTTGCATTATATGAGTTTTATTAAAAAACATCGATGATGAAGTTGCGTTACTGTTACCCTCATTCTTATAATGATCCAGTGATGAAAGTGCCTGTTGCTAGTCAGACTTTTCTTTTTTTCTTCCCCCTAGCATTTATTCTGCAGGATTGTTTTGTTTCCTCTTGCAGAAAATCAGCTCCGTGATTGGAAAACAGTGACAGGGTGTGTGTCTGGAGAAAGTGGAACGGAACGAACGCAATCAGGGCCCCAGTTTTTACACGGCAGCTTAGCTCCATCAGCTAAGCCCCCGCCACGCCGTCAGTGACGTGGCACCAAACAGGCACAGCCGACGAGCGAAAAGGCGGCAGAAGTGGGGTGAATTTCAGGGTAAATGTAATCAGACGGCCTACTCGTGAGAAATGGTGCCACTTTGGAACCCAGAGCTATTGATGAGGTTGTGCGTGTGTCGCAAAGATCTTCTGCTGGGTTCACCGAAGCTGTGAGCAGCAAGTCGACCTGGCACTGTCGCACACCTTCAAATGATTACACACACCTTCAAATTACACACACATCTGAACTCATGCAGGGGGCTGCTCACTATCCTCTGGCAGTCATGGAGCTCACCCTCATCTTGCTCTCTTCACCCTGATATTTGGACTGTTAGGCTTGTGTGTGTGTGTGTGTGTGTGTGTGTGTGTGCGCGCACTCGTGTGTGTCACATACAAGGTTTGCCATTTTATACAGAGAACACGTTCATCAGAATTTAGGCTTTTATCTCTCCGTGTGCCAGCGTTGTTCAAGCTATCCCAACATTCCTTCCTACCTGATTCTTGCATCATCCCCGGATCGTCAGAGAAACGCACCTCCCCTCTCCGAGACTGCTCGCCATTTCACCAGTAACTTTCTTTTCTCCTGTTGTCCGTTTTAGATCAATATATACAGTACTATTATCTTCTTCTTACAATCTCCACATCTGTGTTTTTGGTCACTTTTGAAATCCCCCGTTTGTACAAGCAAGTGATTTGTTCCAGCGTGCACTGTACATGTGTAGTGAGATGGGAGGGTGTAAAAAATGCTGAGAAATGCAATTGTTGATTCCTCTTTGAAAAGCATTCAGATGTATTTAATGGTGCAGACCTTACACAACAAATTACTAAAAAAATATGATGCATCCTTGTAGAAATATTTTTAAAAGACCCTTTTTTGCAATTAAATTATTTAAGAAATGTGACTGGAGTGTGTTTTTATGTTTTCTTCCTTCCTTTAATACTTTAACTTTCTACCAAACATCAGTTCAATGAACGACAGTCTGAGTCATTTGGAGAGAAAAGGGATGAACACATTCCAACTCAATCCAACAGTTCCACCAGTGCAGCTCAGTGGAGCACAGCTCTGCTCGGGAGTAGACAAACAATTGGGTTTGTCTTCTGCACCAGCTGAATCAGCTCCAGAGGAAGTGCATGTGACCATCGCGGTTTTGCTCAGCAAAAATACGGAAAGGAACAGACACAAGAAACAGCGTTGCACTGCTACACCGCCGCATACACAATTACACCAAACAGCAGCAGAGAAAGTCTCATCTAATTAGATTTTATGGAGAGCTGCTAGCCTACCATTCATTTTGATGACATAACCATTGTGTGTAGATAAATCAGAAGCAGTCTCCACCTTTTAAATATCCGTTATTTACTTTATCATGTGATTGGTACTTCAGTGAAAAGGTCATTTTGTTATCATTTCAAACTTTTTACAATTAAAGACACAAGGGCTTAAATTATGAGCCTAAATCACAAGAATGGTGACCAGTGTGCTTATTTTGCATCCCAGGCCTAGAAGGTTGGTATCATATAAACAGCAATTTCCACAATCCACAGTTCTATCAAAACTGTCTTACAAAACCCCCTTTCAAGCCCACTAATTGATACCAAGTGCACTCATCTCTGCAGGCACCAAGGAGACAGTCTTGTTTTCCCCCAGAAAAGATGCTCAGATCATAGATTCTACCTTATCTGCCTCGAGTTTTCGTCCCCTGGCTCCCCTCTTCCCCTCTTCCCCTACCCTGTCCAATTAAATACAGAGTCTTGGCTCAGGTGGTCTGAGGCTCTCTGTGTCTGGGCAGAGCAGATATTTTCTTTGAAAGAAACTCACTCCGCAAATCCACCCTGAGAATAGGATTATGGGACCTCTTGTGTTGCAGCAGTTGCAGCAAATTTTCTTTGCAACTTCTGCCACAACACGCTCTCTGCTGTTTGTCAAGTAATGAACACGCTTGACGAGGATCGAGGTCGTCAAGGTTGTCACTGTTGAATTGAGTTTGTGACATATTAGACCGTACTTAAACAGGGGAAAATGAATGTTACTGTACGCTAAAAGTACACAGGAAACCAGTGACGGTGTTTTGACTGGCCCAGACAGTAGCGCTTCCTCCAGTGCCTACAGTATCATCTATCACCACATACGTTGTGTTATTATAGTGTCGCATTTCCACAAACTGAACCGTGCAGACTCTACACGTGCCTCTTCATCAACTGTGGTGCATAATGTAATGGGAGAATTACCACGATGTCAATAAAGCTCAGTTCCTTTGGACTCGTTGGTGAGACGACATTTGCATGAATATCATTATGTATTAGCGTGCCTCAGCTACATGTCGGTCAGGGTGAAGATCAATGCAAAACATGATCGCGCAGCAAGGAAGAAGAAAGAAATCCGCTCCTTACACCCCCCTTCTCCTCGGTTCTAAAGCCAGGCTCTGCCTCCCTTTCTAATCATCCCTTTCTTATTTCCGTGAGACCGGCCCCAGCCACCCCCCCTTCCTGAGAGCTGTGCATACACCTCCCCCAGCACCCATTTGCTGTCTATTTTTCATCATCTCCCATCTCCTCCGCCATAATCTGTCTGCTTCACTTTAGCCTGGCAGAGCTAATTGGTCACGTCTGTACTGTGACATCAGGACCTGACATAATTGCTGGACAAATAGCGAGGCGTTTAGCTCCGGACCAGCCTCGGCTAAGCCGTGCACAGACAGCAGTCGACTGGAAAGCCTAATTACCGCGCCAGCCCCAAAACCCGCTAATTGGCAAACGCTTCCAACAAAGAAGCATGTGTGTGTCTGCATGCTTGTCCGCACCTATGTTTCCTGCTTTCAGCCAAAGATGATTTGAGGCATAAGAAAACCTCACAAATCCAGAGATTTGCATGTCTGTAAGATTTTTTTTTTCTCCCTGAAATTGCATCTCAATTACCTCATGGGTCCCGTGGCAGCACCATGTTCAGCTTTGACTGAAGGAATTTATCCCACACATTTTAAAATTCGATCATTATTTTATTTTGGTGTTTAAATGATAAGTTGATGTTTCCCTATTATTTATGTTATGGTTGCATTGTTACTGAAACAAAAAGAAGATTTTTTGCATTTTAAAGTTACTGGTACAGAGAATTGCTGTAAATCCACTGAAAGCCTTGTTACCAATGTAATACAGTAAAATTAAGAGTGCCTTCACAATATTACACTTGTGAAGTCTCACACAAGTAGAATAAATACATTGATTTAACAATATTGCACACATTTTCTTTTTCTTTCTTTTTTTTCTTTTCTTTGATATTTCCACCTACCGTATGTGGGTAAAATGCACAATGCTCCACATGCAAACAAATGCTTTTGTCTTTGAAGGCTCCATTTGCCAGCACACTTGCAAAACCTGGAGAGATGTCTTTCATTCAAACGAACATCACAACGGATTAGCCTAATGCAAAACCCCTAAAATATTCGACCACCCGGTCACATCACCCCCTTTCCCCAAAAGGGGGATCTGGCTGTTTCGCTCCCAGAACAAGCATCCTATTGTTGGCCGTTTAGGTGCAGCTGCGTGGGTCTCTCTGTCCGATGGCCCGAGTATATCTGCCAGGAAAACAATATTTGACAGGACTCTGCCCGGGGACCAAAGGGTGACCCGGAGTTCACGGTCGCATTCCGAACAGTTGGTGGGAATCTATCACATGTTAGAGGTGCGCTGGCCTTCAGGTACGGTGCAGCCGCTGAGCAAGCACATCAAAATGCCGCTGAGGGATAGATAAGACGTCCTTATGGTTGCAGCTATCAAGACGGAGGTTTAATTTACTGTAAACAGAGCCCAACGTGGGCAACATAGTGCATAAAACACACAGTGAGCGCGATACGGAGCTGCACTCGGATGGGCTTGTGTTCATGGGAATGAGGCTCCCACATGCCGTAATGCAGCTGATGTTTACAGAAGTCATGAATTTACATTTCTCTGCCCCCAACCGAGCTCGCGCCTCCATCGCAGCTGAACAGACGTTTAGTAGGCCAACGTCTGTATGGAGGATTTATGCAGAGTGGCGTTTGCAAAAGGCTTCAGACGCGTTTACCTTATAGAGGAGGAGCGCAGTGTCGTTAGGCTAACCAAACATGAAGGATCTCTGTGGAGGTCCAAGCTAACACCTGTGTCCCTCCGACTGCTAATGTTGCTTTTTAGTTTTGTGGGTCATTTTTCTTATTTTTCTCATTTCAGATGATCTTTTAATTGGAAAACGAAACTGTCCGCACGTTAATATCGCTGCTTATCAGGACAGCTGACCAAATTATGAAGAATGATATCTTCACAAACTTCTGTAATGGCCACTTTGACTCGGATGTGCGAATAATCCAGCCGCACTGCTGATAATCTCGCTGTGCAGCTGAAGATAATTAACGACTTTTGCCGCGCACTTGTGAAAGACGGTGACATTGCCGGTCGAGGTCATTTTTGCTCTCTATTGGTGTCATCAGTAGGCATGAAGGGAAGGGCCTTGTTCCTGCCTGACATCTCATTAACTGCTTGTCGATATTTATCAGTCTTAATCAGAGCTGTGGCAGGTCTGGTGTGATTACTTCCTGGGTGTGAAAGCAATCACACCTCGTCCTCCCCGCTGTCCTTGATTTACAGAGAGAAAAACAGTCCGGCGCATATTTGAAGAAGTTTGAGTGTTGGTGTTGGAAGGAGAAGGAATTCCCTGTTGCTTCACATGTCTGCACCGCAAACATCCCGCAGGATCATCCAAAGATAGAGAATTCAATAACCTGTTTGTGCACACAACAAAATTAATCTTTTTTTTCTTTTACAATATAAATTCCCATAAAGTTGGAATATTCTTTTTTTGACACATTAGTCTTTTTAATCTTATTGATACACATATTTGACCAAAATGTTATTAATGTTTTGAAAAGATATGTAATTAATTATTCAATAATAATTCATAATTATTTAGAAGTTAAAAAATGCCAACCTCAGTGAATAATATAATACAATATAATAATATAATATTATAATATAATATGAAAATTGTTTTACTTCTACTACTACTAGTACTACGACTACTACTACCAACAACAACAACAACAACAACAATAATAATAATAATAATAATAATAATAATAATAATAATAATAATATCAGTCTGTATATTATATAATAATATCAGTCTGTATGACAGTTTGATCAGTGTTGTGTTTTTTGATTTTTTAAAATTGTTTTTATTGTTTTATGTATGTTATATGTGTTTAACAGCACTTTTGGTCAATTTTGGTTACTTTTAAAGGGCTTTATAAATAAAGTTATTATTAAAGTATTATTATTATTTTTATTTATTTTTTTAATATAAGTAGTTCTTGTTGTAATCCCAAAATACAGAATAATTTAAGGTTACATTTTCGGTTGGACTCTGAAGCAGAATAAAGAACAGTAACAACAATTTAATAGAGTTTGTTATTGCTGAGCAAAGCTGGTGTCTACGGCAGAGATCCAACAGGGATCTCCAGAGACTGGAGTTGGTCAGGAGTTCCAAATGTCTTGAGCAGTGCCGGGCTTCATCTGAGAGCCTTGAGCACAGGATCACAGGTATGTTTGACCTGGACATGGGAAGTAGGCAATTAGTATCCATACCATGGGTTCGAGTGGCGATGCAGCGAGGACTGGAACCTCACCTGGAGCCTTTCTGGATGAGAGAAGAACCATGTGTGTAGTCCGTGCATGTACAGGTGTGATGGTCCCATCAGGAAGCAGAGCCAGAGAGAAAAGGCAAGAATTTGGAAAAACTAGCCCAGATGTAATTTTGAAACAAAACATACTAGTAAATCATTATTGTTTTTTTAAAAAGACCAAATTAATCTGTTCTTCCCAGCAAAACTATAATCGTATACAACCAGTATCAGGTGTCCAGTCTTGACCCTTTGACCTCGCTGAGAGTTTCTAACAAGGCCAAAGTGAAGCAGTCTAATGTCAGGTGGCAGGCGGACAAAGGTGAGCCGACAGGGGGTGTTGGATAATGTGCGAACATTCTTGCGAGCTGTGCAGCTGCGCGGGTTCGAAGGCCATTGAGGTGTTTTTATGTATAACTGAGTGTCAACTCATTACGGACTGGGCTTCACCTCCCTGCGCTGCCATTGACCTGTAAACACTTCGGGCCACCAAAAGTTGTCACAAAACAAAGGCGAGGGTGGAAAAAAAGAAAAGGCACTGGGCAAAGGCGGCAGGAATGCCGGCGAGCGATCTGTCCGACACAATAAGACGAATAATGAAAAGCGGGACGTTGTTGCAGATTAAGGGATCGGCCTGTTTTACCCCTTGTTTTGGTGTCATTAATGTCAGATCCGGTCGCTCGACAACGCGATCCGATCCCGTCACAGCCGCTGAATCACAGCAGACGATTCTCATTGGACAAACCTGACCGAAGTCTGACCCCGCCCGCGGCCAGACTCTGGCATCATGGCGGTCGAGGTCACACAGAGGCCATATCGTGATGCATCCTGGGTAAAACTGTGTCCTCTTTTCCTCAAGAGGAGGAGTGAGAGCAAAAATGTAGGACAGCTGGTAAACAGAGGAGTAATCATTCTGTTAAACTAGACGGCCATTTAAATAAACTAATCAGACATTCACGCTGTACAGAGTTGTTGCCCTCACTCTATGCCCGTGAACGTTGCCTTTAATAGCCGCGTTGAGACACGCCTAAACACACAGCGCTCGCATTTTGCTCATTAGCAAAGATTTGCATCAAGCTCAATTTAGGAGAGTGCGCTATCAGGATGTAAATGGTGTCCAATAAAGAACAATGAAGGCTTCCAGTAGAGGTGCAGTTAGGGCCGGCAATTACCTCTCATTACATTCTGGATTGTTAGAGAAATCATAATAAACACACAGAAAATGTGAAATAAAAGCTATATCATGAACATGAAAGGCCGCCTGTAAAGTCAGCATCCATAATGTGATAAGAACTGCTCATTTGTGAAGTGGTAATATCCAGGAGTGTGATGATAGGGGAACGAGAACGTAAAAAAGAGAAATGGCTGCACAGGTTCATTTTTTTTCCCCTTTATTGTTTGTTATTCCTTTGTTCTACTGTTAATCCCTCACCCCTTAATCCTAGACTTGATTGTTAGAGTATTTCACTGTGTAATTACAGAGGGCACTTTAATTACAAAGGTGGTATTCCGAGCTCTAAGTTAGCTTTCACAACAATCACTGGGTAAAAGAGCATAAAACCCTGAATTTAGATACCGCAAAAGAGTTTGTTTTTTATTCTTTGTCACAGAAGTTCAATGTTGTAATATATGAAAATTCACATGTAAATAAATGTAAAAAAAAATGTAACTTATCTGAATAATAAATGCTTGCAAACTGTTAAATTCATATTCATTCAAAAACTCAACTAATGGGAAACTAATACTTCAAAGTAAAAGACACATATTTAAAGTAAGCTTGAGGGACATAAAAAAGTAAATAATCGAAAAGAAACCTGTTTGAACTGCACCTGAGGGTTAGGGTTAGGGTTCTATGGGTGGTCGTACCTCTAGCGATTTGTGTTTACTTTCACATGCACAATTCCAGGAGTGCACGTGTCTTTGCAGGAGCCAGGATAGCAGCGTTGACATGCAAGTATCCCCGTCCATGACAGGCATAGAAAAAAAAAGGATTAAAGAGAGGTTTGAGCAAAAAAGGAGACATGCTTGACAACAACAATACAGGAACACCTCCTACCTCACATCATGCTCCGGTGCCCTCGTGTCATGTGATGAAGAAAAGACGGCATAAGCCGAGGGAGCATGTCTGACAGGAGGCAGGCATGTGGGGATACCGCGCCCGCTTCACTCACTACTGTTTATATCACAGCAGTCTTTTATTGCACATATTTAATGTGGTGATGGAAATTAATTAGATTTTTATTTCCCTCTAATTAATTAGAGGGATATTTAGTTTCAACTAAAGACTTTTCCAGCTGATTTGATTTGATGTTATATTGTCTGTTTTCTTCATTGCAGCTAGTGAAAATAAAAAAAACACAGAATTTGTCCTTCCTCCAAAATGTGTTTGTGACTGCTAAGTGCTAAGTATTAAATTATTTAAAATGAATTTGTATGATTTCTGACTGAATTTCAAATCATTCCGCCTCAGTGAACAGAACTACTTTTTATTTGGGTGAAAACTCCAAATCATCCTAATCTTAACCTGCAGAACAACATTCGGTGCATCTTTGGCTCTTTATGAGATGTGCTACAGCAGAGAGGAAACACACTCTTACAATAATATTTTAGCTACAATGCTCCGGAAAGAGTCGGTGGCTTGTAAATGTCATTGGTGAGAAAATTATGGCTGAAAATGCAATTGTGGTAACAATGAAATACTGTATATTGACACAAATCCAAATCCTGGGCAAATCTTTCAA
Source organism: Lagocephalus sceleratus (assembly GCA_911728415.1). Lineage (NCBI taxonomy): Eukaryota > Metazoa > Chordata > Actinopteri > Tetraodontiformes > Tetraodontidae > Lagocephalus > Lagocephalus sceleratus. The sequence continues at coordinate 599,356 of CAJVRN010000030.1, read as the reverse complement.
GGGTCAAAGAATTTAAATACCACACTCGGGGGATTGTTCAGCCAGTATATAATCTTACGGCGTGCACACATACAGTAGAAGAGCTGACTCATGCATTGTTTCCCTCTCTTGTCTCCTCGCACAAGGGCGAAAAAAGTAATGATAGGGTGGCCAAAAAAGTCTTGTATACCACTTTCAACATCACTTAGAGCTGAAACCCCTCTTGTCAAAAGCTGTTGTGATGACGGGGCCACGATTACAGGCAGACTTATGCCACACTTCAACATGTTTTGTATTCTTAAACTCACACACAGGAGGCAACATACATTGTTGCATAGGGACAGAAGTCATTTTTGGTGGTTATTGAGAACAGCGGTCATGTTCATAAGACTTTTTCTGTGCCTTAAAAAAAAGTGCTCTCTTTCTCTCTCTCTCTCTCTCACACACACACACATACACACACACACACACACACACACATATCCAAATATTTTTGTCTTTGTGGGGACTTTCACTGACATGATACACTACCCAGCTTCTTACCGCTAAGCTTTACCATCCAACTAACCAACTAACCCCCTAACCCTAACCTAAACCCAATTTGATCTTCAACCTTAAATCCAGTTCTAAACCCTAAAACAAGTCTTTCAAATTGTAATCAGGCAAAATGTTCCTACTTTACTAGAATGTCCTCACTTTGCTAGTAGAATGAGAAAGTTTGGTCACAAACTACAAGGACACACACACGTATGCAAGTACGTATGAGCGCACACATATACATGCACACGCACGCACACACACGCACACACACACACATACACACACTTGAATTCATTATAATCCCGATCACCATCTGCCCCTTGCTCTCTGGGTCAAAGAGCAATCATGTTTGGGAAACAAAGATTAGCTGTACTCAGAAATGATGAGCTACCCTACTTTGATTGCGGAGGTGGCCCCATTTTGACCATCCTTCTGCAGAAAAACACAGCAAATGCCGCACGTCTCAGTTTATCTGCGAATGTAGTAACATTCAAAGGCATACTTTTAATTTATCTAATTATATTTAAAAAAAAATCATGATACATAACAAACTGTTAAAGCCTGATAGAGGTCGTGTGTGTGTTGACAATTCTCTGTGATGCTGATGCCATATTGCTGTCCTTTCTTATTTCTTTCACTATATCTGTATTTGTACACCTGAATTCAGAGGGATGATTTTCACCCATATATTTGCAGTTTGATACCCTCTACTGTTGACCTGTGGGCCTGTGGTTGGAGATGTAAATACAGGCACAGATCCTGAGAAACAGAGAGAAGTCATTCTGAAGATCGGACGCAGGTCGTGAAGGTAGACTGAGGCGACTGCCAGCTGTGATGAATCGTCTTTAATCAGGCCACAAAATGGGTTCACACACCTCGCCTGGAGCTTAGCCATATAATTGCTGTTCAGAAGAGGAGCACTTCAGTTTCTTGTTAGGGGATTGATTGTAATATGACAGTGTTCGTCATCTGTGAGCGTAAAAACATTTAAAGGACGGCTATCAGATATCTGTCCAGGAATGAAATGAGTGAGCGCGCGGGCGAGTGTTTGGCAATGAGAGCGTCTCATTTATCTGTACAATTTAATCAAGCTGAAGTGAAGTTATGGTTTCCTTTATTTTTATTGCTCCATTGTGAGAGGTTATGTCATCCTTTGTTCAAAATTTTAATCTGCTAACAGTCGACTTTATAAAGCAAACACAGAGCAATAAATCTGAAGCGATTTTGCAAAATCTGCGTGTCAGCATGGTTCACGTATTCAGACATCAGGATTTCATTTGGATGTATGAAATTCAAGATGCATTATGAAAACCATGTTTTTTTAAATATTTAAGAACATAAATACTTCTCCATATAACTCAATTTTTAATGGATGAGATAAAAAAAATAAAATATGGATGATCCTTATCTCTGGCATCAGTATAAACTCAAACCTCCTCTAAATGTTGCCTGAGATTGAAAAACGATGTTGAAATTTGGAACAAGCCAAATGAATGTGAATCTCAATGAAGTGCATTAAGACTAATTTTGGCTGAATGGAAATGGTTATAAAATCTCGTTATTTGCTCCACCAGTCTGGCAGAAGTGAAGAAAAATGCAAATAGAGAACCTGCACCCCAGGATCAACTGCCAGTGGAGATCCTCTGGGTCAGCGGCCAAGCACAAGTGGACGTGTCCCAAGCTAGTTAACCTGATAAGGATGAATACACCAGCTTGCCGGACGGCAGCTGAAGTGATGCCATTGCAGCTCCACTTAGCGCTTAACACTCGCTCAGTTGTGCCACAGAGTTGCGGTGCAGGCATGCTTTGCCCTGTCCTGAGGCAATCAAGCTGCTTTGTAACAGAAGGGATGGAACCACATCCTCTCCGGGCCTCCAGCCAGTAATCAGAACACATCCAGCCTCACCACAAAGCCTACCAGTTTTACAAATATCATGTCATAATCCCGTCGAAATGAACAATTTCAGACACAAAAATGTGGGAAAACAAAGATGACACATTGCGAGTTTAGTGTTGTAAGTTTTCATGTGGTTGTTATTAATATGCTGAAAAAAAATACTGAAAGAACCAACACAATATGTACATAAACCATTAAATCAGCATTTTATTGTCTAAAATGATTACGACTTAAGTTCTTTTTTCTGCCTATTATTGGCAGGAGGGGGGACCTGGATGGGAGTTCCTCAGCAGAGCAGCTGTTTTAAATAGCTTTTTAAGTATTGTAAGCTTTTCTCCTGTTTTCAAACCTCTCAAACAGGAGAGGAAACTGCTGTGTGGAGGAGAGAAAGAGGGGAGGGTCAGACACACATGGCACTCATGCAAACAGTCGGTCCTGCTGAAGAAAATAACAAAAACCTTCACCTTGATGGCTACTAATTTAAATGAATGCTAAACATTATGAGGACATAACAAAATTAGGAGCCCAACGGCAGAGGTCAGCATACCACTCATGTCCCGTGGCCGTCTGGCACATGTCATGTCTCCTCACCCTGGCGGACTTGTTTATGGATTTCCAGTCAGCTATAGCGGCACCTTTGACTTCTGACCTGTGAACCCCTCTGGTCTAGACAGATGTGGTCGTGGTCTCTGTGAAGAGTCAGTTGCACTGAAATGACGTCTGAGTCTGAGGTCAGGTTAAGCTTATGACGCATCCTAAATGAAATACGAACCCATTAGTGTTTCAGTCTCGACCTGTTTTCTTCAGGGCATCCATATTCATCTTCTTTTGCAGTGGCATCTAGACCAATCTTCTACATTTAATGATGTCGTGCTGTACCTTTTATTTGGTCAAGATTCATTTGAAACACTAAATCTGTGATTTTATTGTTCCAAAATACACGACATGATGTATGACTCTGCCACCCCTTGAAACTCAATATGCAACTTAATATCGTTTCATTCACTTCCCTCAAAGATGGGCACATTATACCAAGTCATTACCTGCTCCCCGATTCAAGCTTACTTTGCCCCAAAGTAGAATAAAACACGATTAATGATTTCAATTACTGTGACCCTGCTTGCCGTTTACAGTGCCTGAAGACTGGGAAAGGGAACTGTGCTACATAAAACCAATGATGAAGGACATTTACTAGGAGAATGATTCAGTGAAGGGATTTGTAGTTGGTGCTGGCTCATCAGTGGGAGGATGGAGACTTTTTTTGACCATCAGACCTCCAGTTACTCAGCCTTACCACAATGTTGATTCATGCTGCTGATTCTTTTGACATGATACCTCTCTTTATAATTTATTTTTTCAGGTTAAAAGACATCTCAGGTTTGCTGTAGCCAAACTTTTCCGTATTCAGAACAAAAAGAAAAGCCGAAACTTCAAATTAAGATAATACATATATTATATATTAATCCCAAACAAAAAAACATGATTCTACAGTTGAATTTAACTTTTGAATTTAATCTCGGGCTATATTGGATGGGGAGATGTAGGTGTGAAAAGGGCAAACCAATGGAAAAAGAAATAGCCATGAATGCTTTTTCTAACAGCCAGCCTGCTCTAATAGCCAGTAAACCCACTAGTTTTAAAGGAAATTATATTTTACTCTACTTTATGGTGTGTAACTTTAAGAGAAAATGCACTTTTACTTGATTTATGTCCTTACTAAAAAATTTCCAAACAATTCCAGGCAGGAAATTGCTAGTTTATTTCTTCCTCAATACAATCAATCTTCATTTATTAAATGGCAGCATGCTTGCATTATGGCCTGGATTCCTCTAAATGGTCATTCTACTTAGTACATCTGTGGTTGTACTGTTTCTTTTGTACACTTGTACCATAGTTTAGACTTGTTGACCAGTTCTGTCTATCTCTTTCAGATGTTTTTACACCAGAGATGTCTAATAACATGGTGATCTAAAACCTTTTAAACACACACACCTCAACCACACACCATAAATGAAAGGAAGAGATAGTGGAAAATTATTTTCACAGAACTCAGTCTGTGAAATATGTCTTTATTCTCAGAAGCCACCATTTTTTCTTGATGCTTCAAACTCCTCTTTGTCACACAGAAAACCCTTCAAGTGATGGCATCATTGTTAAACCTCTTAAATTAAGGGGAAAAAAAGAAAAGCTGAGATAACATACTTGACGGTGACAGCAACGAAGACGGTTACTTGCTACTTTTAATTACTAAACATGTCATTTAAAGTAAATGAAAGACATAGTTCATGATAACGAGTGCTTCTGAAGACCCTTCGTGGATTAAACAGTGTGTGTGTGTGTGTGTGTGTCTGTGTGTGTGTGTCGGTGTGTGTGTGTGTCTGTGTGTCTGTCTGTGTGTGTGTGTGGTGTGTGTGTGTGTGTCTCTGTGTGTGTGTCTGTGTGTGAATTTTAGCTCTTAGAGCTGCATTTGAGAACAGATTGAGATGGAGAAACATTTTTTTTCTTCCTTCTGGCATCTCTTTACTTTGCAGCGTGGCTGCATATTTTAACCCTTCACTGTCAAGTTTCAAAAATCCAAACCACTTATTTGGCGGAGTGTTAAGTATCAGTGTGCCTAACAATCACTATAACAAGGAAGCAGAAGAAAGAAACAAGAACAGATGTCTTTGTTCTCGTTCACTTCAAAGTGCTACTGTGGCCTTTGAAGTCAACGCTTGCCAATACCTGGCTGCAACAGATAGACAGCAATCCCATTTATGTACCATTTCTCCCTTTCATATGTTCATGGCTGTGCAAACTGGAGGGGAAGGAAAGATTTGAAAAATTCAAAAAAGAAAAAAAAAAGTATTAAGTGGATTCTTTCATCGCCTGTAATCTGCATCAGTTGTTGAAATGTCTCAGGAACTCGGCGGCAAGGTCGGACAGTAACAATGTCTCTTTTTTTTAGCGGCCGATGAAAGAGCTTCGAGTCATTCTCTATTATGTGTGGGTCTTTGTGGCCCTTATCCACTTATTCAAATCAGTATAAAGTGCAATGTGTCATGTTAGCATGCTAGGCAAAAGAACTGAGAAATGCTTTGATATGTATGGAGACAAAAGTGAAAAGACAAGCAGAGGGCAACACGAGCACACAGACACAAGCCACTGATCCTTTCTGGGCTGCTTTGTGACATTTCTGCTTTGTTAGAGGTTACAGACAGTGTGTGTGCGTGTGTGTGTGAGTGTGAGTGTGTGTGAGAGTGTGAGTGTGAGTGTATGTGTGTGTGTGTGTGTGTGTGTCCTGTTTGTATGACAAAGCAATAGATTTAAAAGTAAAGCCTGTTTAGACAGCCCTCCTTCAACAAAGTGACTTAAGAACAATATTTCTATGCCAGTGCCATAACTTTTACGTGATAAAATTTGCAGATCAGGGTTTTGACCTAGCATTCTAACAGCACAAACATGTGCTGAATATTATTTTCAACTGAAACAATGATGGCAAAAGTTTCATCATAGCCAAACCCACAATTTATGATAGCAATATCAACCATTATTTCTCAGCGCTATGATTGCATCTGGATCAATTCGACCTTGGACCAGCAGGAACAAGTGCCAATTGTGCTTCATCAAGGTATGATGACGCCAACTGGGCCCACTTCATCTTTAGACCCAGACTCACCAAAATGCAGTTTTGCTTTAAAAATGAACAAATCATGTATTGCAAATCGCCACAGAACATGTTCTCTTATGTATTGGTAATAGTCCAACCGTGTCATGGAAAATGTACTGTAATACATTGATGTATCCTTGAAAAGCTCCCGTTTGAACTAGGGACCTCTGACATTCACATATTCCAAATCAAGCTACAGCTGCTAATGTTCTTCCCACGGTTGAAATCCATTTTTTTGTCCATAACATTGCATTAAAATTACATGGGTGTAATTACACACCTTATTTAATAAGCAGGGAATCAGTTTTAGCTTATTTCCACTTTGCCATTTGCCAAGAAGTCACAGTGCAGGTTTAATTTGTAAAGAAAACTCCTACACAATCTTTGAAGGAGACGGAGATTAGGGGAAAAAAAAGGTAATTGTACAAGTCGAGACATCAGAGGACAGGCTGTGTGCTAAACCAATTTACCAAAATCTTTTAAAGCTGCAAGGTAATTGCCTTCTTTTGGCTTTTCTGTAATAAACATGTGGAATATTAGCTCATAAATATTAGTATGTCTTTATGAAACATCGATTACCGGACATTCCTGCCTAGATGGAGGTCGGCACACCAATAGTTCTCACTGTGCAGAGATAACCCATTCCATCAGGAGGGTAAAGAATTCTGGGCGTATCAGCCAACCAGAGTGGGGCCCTGATTGACACAGTGACAGAATATGTGAGAAAAGAGGGGAGGGTGGGGGGGGGGCTAGGAGTGGCATCAGGGGGCTGAAGGTGTCAGCACCATATCCATCACCCCCGACTAAGAGTGAATGCAAGACCTATGAAGCATAATTGTTAATTAGCTGGGGCATGAACTTGCCTTGAAAGAAACCCTGAACATTCCAAGGTCTTCCCACACTCCCTCAGGCTTTTCTTCTGCATCCCCGCCCCTTTCCCTGCAGCCCTATCTCTCCTTTCGCACAAGCGAGGATAACAGTGGCCCCTCTTCACCCCGCCGTCCTTTTTTATCATTTGGAAAAACAAAAGCCGAGGGGAGACGGTGGCGAGGAGATCCCGGTCAGAGTTCTAAGAATGTTTCTAAACAGGATTAGAATTGGTGAGAATAAGGGTAAACAGTAGCACACTGCATGGGGGGGCAATCGAATGACAGTTTGCTCCAAGGGGTTGGGTAGGGAAGACAATGGTTAGATTAGCCATCTGTGGGGCTTCTGGTACCCGGCATCATTAACCGGCTTAGGCCCCCACAGAAACAGCAGACGCTCTCTTCCCTCCCATGCATTAAGTGTCAGGCTTGGTGAGGCACCGCAGAAATGGTCGGGCGACACGAGGAGCCATGTGCAGCAAGGTGATGCCTGCTGAAGCGAATTGCATATGCAAACACATCCAAATCTACTAGCACGTGTTAAGCGCTCACCAACACATTGGTGCACATAAATTTGGATTAACCATCCAGCCAACATCACCGAGCCCTCGCCCACCCCGGCAGAGCCCCCCTCCCTCCAATCCCAGTTCAAAGGAACACAGTTTGACATTTGCTTTGTCTCCTGTCGTGTCTCCTCTGCCATTTTGCTGTGCATTGGCAACATGGGACACATGACTAATGCTGGGAGCTCATTCAAGTATTGACCACAGGAGGAGGAGGAGGACAGTGAGGCGGAAAATCTTTCTGTCCGCAGGAGACGCCAATGTTGTTAAGATTCCCAAAAGAGAAAAGTTGATTGAGTACCATTTGCCTGTCAGGGTGATTGTGTACAGTTCTCTTCTGGCTGGCATTGGTCTGTAATAGTGACGTTTAGTGCACGTGTTTAGTTATGCATCACTTAAGGTACATTATGTACTACGCTTAGAAATGATTGCGATGGAATATAAAGATATGAAATGCATCAGTTGGAAAGAGCTGAAATGACCCGTTACAGTGCGTGCCTTAAGGCTATTATGTACCCGTGACCATAAATAATTCAGTGTTGCACAGTTAACAGCCCTCCATGTTGACTCATTAAGGCTTACCCCCTGTCAAGTGTTTATATAATGGCTCTGACATAAATTTACCATTTCACTGTATGAGGTGGAGACACATGGGACGCACGATAAGCGCAGTGGAGTGCGATTTCAGTGACAGCCCCGCGCAGTCTTCTTCATTTGTTAAAGGAATTGCTGTGCCAAAGTCTTTCTGCCTGGCATTTTTGAGACCTTTGGATTTTTCTGTAATTTGTAAATGATCCTTGGGGTTTACTCTTCTATGGTGTGGTAGTTTGTAGGACCTTTGATATGGCGTAGTCATGTCTTGATCATCACATCGTCATATTTACCGAAACATAGCAGAGTTAATGGTTTTACTTTACTGTTTCTCTTGGCTTTAGTCCAAATTTGCAAGTTAGAAGCTGAAAAAGTCTGAATCCTGAAACGATGTTTCACCATTTCCAGTCTCATTTCAGTGTTCTCACTCGAGTTTACTCACTGCGGTTTGCCAGACAAGAGGCGTATGCTCTGGTCTGACTAACCCCATTGTCTATCTTTTGATGGAGCTATAAAAACACACATATATATGCACAAGGGCCACTTTGTTCTTATGGCAGTGAATAAATACAGCTTCAATATGGAATCAAACTATTGTTCACTAGTATTCCACCTGCCAAAACATTGTTGGATCTGACTAATCAGCTTATTGCAACCATTTACCTATACCAACCACTAGTAGTTCTTCCCTTGAAGCACTCTTTGTATGATAGTAAATGGACAAAGGGCTTTAGATCAGGGCTCGCCCAGTTTAATCCAGACTGCTTGGTTACTTGTTTGTGGCCAGCAGTTTGGCAGATGAGCAAAACATGTTATATACCTGTACATGTTATATACATATATATACACACACACACACACACATATATATATATATATATATATATATATATATATATATATATATATATATATATATATATATAGTCATGTGTTATTTCAAAACCTGGACAACCAAGACACAAATAAAATGACAATTTGATTTTTCATGTTCTGTAGCACAAGCTTTGCTTTTTTTAAGGAAATATACACTTGCACTACATTGGTTGATCTAATGGTTGACATCTTTTGGCCCCCTAGGTATTTATACAACTCTTGGTTTGTCCATAATTGGCTAACATGTTAACATATTAGCTGTGCTGTGTGCATGCTTGTCAGTGTCTGTGTGTGTCTGTGTGTGTGCGTGTGATTGAGTGCATGAGGTGTGAAATGCAAAAGATCTACTGTCTATGGATGCAGTCTGGCTAGCATGTGTACTATCTTCCAGTCAAACAGTTTTCGTAGACCAGAATAACAAGCAGTCGCATCACACGATCAAAGGCGGAGTTGTGTAGAAAAGGAGCTGCAATTTTGCTTCCACAAAATAAATAATCCACTCCTTGGCAGTCTACAGGATCATATATCAAAAGACATAAACTCCCTCCACTGTAACAACCTCTTTTTTTGTCAAGTGTGTTGTATATTTCCACTGTTTTCTATTTAGAATGACTCAAGTCGTGACTGACAGATTCCCATCTGCTGGATTCCAGAACTGGGCCCACAAGCTTTTCAAATCCTCCGAGCATTAAATGATGGATAGATGATGGATTTGTAAGGGATAACCAAAAGTAACTCTTGGTCTTTTCAGCTTCCAGTGTTCTTAAACTGTTTTACTCATAACAGATGTTTTGAAATGTTCCAGGATTAAAAGAGAATGAGCGCGTGAATGTGCATTATCATAGCGTTGTTGTTCTTTTACTGCTGTCTGGTGGAGGTTTACAAACCATTATAGGCACATTCCTGTAAAACAAGTGCCTATTCAAGGCTGGATTTAAACATTTTTAAGATATATAAGACACCAGACCTGCCTAGACTTTGCTCATTGCACTGTTCTTCAATTTTGGATATATTCTTCAGATATTAAGTCTACAAATTCAGAGCTAACTTCTCTGCAGCACTGAAAGGATCTGCCAGTTTTAAAATGCCCTATTGTAACCAGAGAACTTCAAATTTGCCAAGGATTCTACTTGTGCTACAAAAAAGAAAATTATAAAAAAATATCTGTGAAGGACTCCAGAAGAACCTTGACACTGAAACAGTTTCGATTTATTAAATTATGTGATCCCCCCCCAACTTATTTTTAGGATTCCTCCTTGAATAGGAGCAGCATTCAGCACCTGAAGGTTGGGTTTTTTGACAATTCCTAGTTAAAAACCTACGGATTGATATGAGAAGTCATCCTGAAAGCAGAATCTGAGCGAGAAACTACTGCAGGATCAGTCGATTAAGCAATAAAACTGACAATGACAAAATCGGTGGTCTTCAAGATCTCTCAAGCTATGATTGCAAACGGAGATGAAACTGGCTTTAAAGTTCTTGCTGTGGTCCATTAATGTTTGAGTGGTTTTGTGTCCCCTTTGCTGATTTGCACCATTTTTGCAATTACCGTATTTTCACGACCATAGGGCGCACCGTGTTATAGGGCACAGCTTCAGTTATGGGTGTCTTTTTGATATTTAACACATACAAAAGGCGCACCGGGTTATAGGACGCGGGTGCGGACACGGACACGGTAAAACGTACCGGTACAACATCTGTGCGGGTTCGGGACTCGGAACATATCAGTGCAAACCAGACATTGTGAAAATTATAAACAGCCAAAAGCATGTTTCACTTTACTGGTCTAGTCCTGGTTCAGACCTGATTTAGTCCTGGTTTAGACCTGATTTAGTCCTGATTTAGTCCTGATTTAGTCCTGATTTAGTCCTGGTTCAGAGCGCACGTGCACTTCCTCATTGCGTGCGCTGACGGCTCGTGCTCTTCTTATGCACCGTCCGCACGTTCACGCCACGCCCCTTGTCTTCTACTACGTTCGCATCTCACAACAACACAATAGGCGCACCGCACCATAGGGCGCGGCGTACATTTTGGAGAAAATTTAAGACTTTTAGGTGCGCCTTATGGTCGTGAAAATACGGTAACTCTTATATTCATATACACTTCTTCATCATCTGGAGTATAATTTATAGTTTTCCATTCGTTTACTGTTTTAATCTATCAAAAATGACCTTGACTTCAAGGAGAGTAAAAGAGAAAAGAAAACCTGAACTGCCTCTCATAAGATTTTTTTCTTAAGATTGTTGTTGTCATTGTCGTGCAGGTTGTGGTTCAGTGCTGGAAAGGTAAGATAGAGCGGTGCAAAAACACCAGGGTGCAGCTTTCCCTGGTAAAACAAGCTGAAATGAGATAGTCAGTTCAATGTGTGCTGCACACAAAACTGTGATAAAACCTCTCATGGTGTCTCATGGTGACTATTTCAATTCAGCACAAATCAGCAGCGTATCACTCCTGGAAAATAAAGAAGGTTGTTGAGGCAGCAGCTTCATGCTTTGACACAATATAGGTACCAGGCTGTGTCTTATTGATGTCCTCAACATCTGCACAATGGTGAGTATAAGAATAAGCACAAGAATCAACATGAGAATGACACAATTGTCTGTGAAACATCAGACATTCTGATACTGTGTGACTACTTTATTTTCCTCATTTCCACTGAACCACCTTTCGCTGTAAAGGTTCCACTGAAACTGCTGCTGAAAGTGATGCCAGAAAAGTTACACATCTGCAGTTGAAAGATTTTGCTGCTTATAAACCAAACCATATCTTTAGACAGAGGCTTCAGTTTTATTGTATCTCTAATTGGACAACATTAAACATCCTCTAAATACAAGCATATAGGATAAAATGTATGCAGGCTACAATTCCCATAACTCCCTCGCTTCTTTGTGGTCTGTTTGGTAATTAATTTTGCAAAAATGAATTTATTATCTGGGCCTCAGCAACTGAGGGGCCTTAATTTATCCACTGAAGTGGGAAAATAAGAGTCTCAAGCTGCAACAAAGATGGTTTTTGAGCAACAATTGAGAGGAAACTGATGATGGTCAAACTTGTAACATGACAGCTTCGTGACTTTGGGGGGTATCGTGCCATTAGCGGCATTAACCAAATATCCAAATAAGGATATGCTGTTGGGTCCATTGGTGAGGCTTCTGTTAAAAACTTTGTGTAGCAGACGACCATACGGTCACTGCGTGCAGCAGGAAACGGTTTACACCACTGCCTCTTTAGTGTGTATCTAATCTCCATGTTGTCACACACGTATTCAGAGCTACTGGTCTTTGTGTCACTTTGACGTATGTTTTTCCAGAACTCAGAATCGGACGCCAATGCACCTTTTTTCAGAGTGCCGGCGTGCATGTTGTCCAATCAGCTTTGTTTAGAACAAAAAACCTTCAGTGATTATCCTCCCCTCTTGTTTACTTATCATGCACAATACTGACAAGTTGTCTGTCTTGTTGGTGATTATCGAGCCTTGTTGGCTAACAATGAAGCTGTTCTGAAGTCTGCTTTAAAAGGTCTTATTGTGTAGTTAATAAAGAATCAATCAAATAGGTGGGTGTCCTTGCTTTGCATCGCTGAAACACCAAAATAATTGTTGAATCAGTGATTGTTGAGAAAATCAAATTGTATTCCATCTGTGGATGCTCCATTTATATCTTTAATGTAGTGGGTGGTACAGTGAGAAAAGACTCAACAGGCAAATGTTTGACAGGAAGGTCACCGGTTTGAAAGCATATCACTGCCATGTGCTCGCCACTCCCTCTGTGACAGGTTACTCACACATAAGTCACAAATTCTGTAACAGTGTATTTGGAAATGATCACCTTCATCTCTTTTTTGCTTTGAGGTGAAGCAGTGGTGCACAAGGTAATGCATGGAATAATGTGCAGCTTTCAAGCACAAAGACAAAATACATTTTGGACACTTCTGATTTTCAGCATGGGATAATAAGAGATTAAAACATTTAACGTAAACTCTCTGTGCCCCTTTATTCGGTATATTTCTTTACACCACAACCTTCATTGTCTTACACATCAGCTACATCCTCCTTCCAGTATAAATGAAAGTATCATCCTGTGTCGGTGGAACTGCACTGGGCCAACAGGTCTCTGATTACAGCGAGAGCAATGCTGACAATAACCATTAATGTGCTGTGTGAGGGCCCCATGGTGATACTTGTTTACAGTTATTAGTGGCATGGCATGGCGTGATGTGACATGTTATTAATGTTCCCCAACGCATCACAGAACAGACAGATGAAGTGCTCAGTGTCTGTGCATAGGTGCACATTTATGCTCCATTCACACGATGATGTGAATGGAGGTTAATCTATATTTATGAACGTCAGTGTGTCCCACGTGGGTTTTCTCTGTGTGTTGATGCTGTCACGTGTGTCTGTGTGTAATTTAGAGTCCACGCTAAAGTGTGTTTTTTCAGCTCTGTTTCTACTCAGCATCCATCTGCAGCAAAGCTATCCATCAATCTGTCGGCTCCACAGACCTCCATATCACCTTTCTTCTTCCTGCTTGCTTTCCTCCCATCTCTCCTCTCGATCTAAAACCTTTCTTGCTCACGAAACCCCTCCTTCATCCATGTAACCGGGCCAAATGCTTTATCATAACCAATTAAGCACCATTTTGCATTTATTATTTTGACTTCTTGAATCGGTTCACTGAAAACTTATACACACACACCCACACACACACACGCACACTCACACACACACTTCAGCTAAGGCCATTTCCTCCACTCCTGGGGGCATCGGGAGGAATTCGCTGAGGTCGGTGTAATTGTAGCACACTTGATCAATGCTCATTTGCTTCTCTGGCTGCTGTCGCTCACTCACCTCTCCCTCCACACCAAACTCAAAGCAGCCATGCATCATTCATAAGAAAAGTAAAGAGGAGCTCAGCAACTCTGGGGCTGTGTAACCTCTGGGCCAAGGCTGCCCCCTCCCAGCACCCTGTGTGATTTATGCTCCGTCCTGTGTGTCTGCAAACGTGACCAGGTGTTTGGTGTGCAGAAGATTGGGTGACCAGACAGTTTGAGGACAGGTATAGAATGTCTGGAGGTGTGTGGTTCTGTGCTGGTGGGTTGTCTTACATGATAGATAATGTGAATTGTTTTCTATTTTAGTGCTTCCTTAATGGCAGAGAAACGTCTTCTAAACTCAGTTACTCCAAGTACCAGGCAGTCCTGAGCACCCCGTTTTGGTTCAAACATATGTACATTGTGTTTTTTTATCTCAATGAGGATTCCCTGACACTGAAATGGATGTAATTCTACACCTGTGTCCCTGGCATTCCCCTCACCTGTCAGGACTAATATCTGCTTTGTCATTGCAAGGCTCAGCGTTGACACAACAGTGCCAAATTACAAGTCCCAACATTGACTTCTCAAGGAGAGAAGGAGCTCGTGGAACACGTTGAAACACTGGATAATAAATACACTTTGATTGTATAAACATGATTTTTGGTAGCCTTAGCTTAGTTGTCTATTTATTATATATCTACTTATTATAGGAAACAGCAATTCAGTTATTGTTATCATTATTTTCTTATCTCTTCAGATGGGCTAATAAAAGTGTCAAAAACTCAGCAATCATGGAGCTATTATTTAAATAAGTTCTCTTGCAACTGCACAGGAAGCCATACGCATTTAAACTTCCCTGCTGTCCCGTCTCTGCGGCCTCCACGGCTACCCATTCATTAGTTAGGAAAACCCAGCAAATGAGGCATCTGCATCACGACTGTTTCCCTCTGAACGAGCCTTTTCTGCAGAGAATATAATGAAAGCTGGCTGTGAGGCGCAGTGTGACCGCGTCTTTTATGGCTGTGTCGGCAGATGCAGGGGCTGGTATGAAAGGTGTTGACCGTTGGTGTGTAGGTGGATGTGTGCAGCTGCACAAAAAAGGGGAAGAGATCATGAAAGAGAAATTGTGCCATAAAAATAACGCAAAAGAGTAAATTTACAAAGTGCACAAGGCCTCTGTGGCTCTGACTGTACCTCCCACTACTCCCTGTCTCTGCCTGGCCTCCTCCATTGTCTTATCTCCTCTTTGATCACTAGCCTTTCTTTTTACAGACCTCACTACTTCTGTGGCTGCACACACGGGGACGCACGCATGCACCGTTCCTCCGTGTGTTTTCTCCTCTTTTTTTCTTCCCTTCCCTCACTCCCTGGGCATCACCTCGACTTTGATCAACATCACAGCCTTGAACATCCCTTTCCCCTTTCTTGTTCCTCCTTTGCTGTTTCACCATCTTCCCCTGCCGTACCTCTTGTGCGCCTCTGTCTTTGTTCCTGCGGGTTGAACATCCCTCAGTTCCTGGAGCAAACACAGATCACGTAATGTGGTTACAGCCAGCCAAGGTCAGCGGATAGTGTCTCACTATAAATATCCAAACAACTACAATTTCAAGGAGCAAGTACTTTCAGACAAAGTGTACTGATTGTGATGTATCACATTAGAGAACCATCAGGGTGCATGCAAGAAAGGGTAAATTCTCAAATCAACAATTAGAACACATTTTTTTAAACCGTTATTTCTCAAAGTGACATGCAACACTAGCTAACAAACATGCTGTTCCTCTTTGTACTTTTAGAAATTCATTTATCTATGCTGCTGTCTTTTGACAAAAGTAGCATAGCTTATTAGTTTAATACTTTTTTTTTCTTTTTTATAATGATTCTGTTTGGATAAAGAGCCAAGAGCTGTGTCTGATGCGACTTGAGGAGTTGTTAGACGTGGAAATAGATAAATAAACAGTTGATTCTATCAGTCTTCTAACCCCCTCTTCTTAAACCAACAGAGTATCAGCCATGGTGACAAGGACAAAGAAGGGAAGGGTGAAAGAAGTGGAAAAGAGTGCCAGAGTCAGGGATGGAGCGGGGGGGTGATAGACGGGTCTCCCCAGGTTTGACCCCGCGCCAACAGTAGGTCCTACCTGCTGCTCGAAGACGAGCCCTCCGAGCGCATTGACATTTACAGGCATCACGTCTCAAGGGAAGCAATTTCACAAACAGGCTGCACTGCTGCAAGAACCCCCATTTAGTAAATGTGGTCCTCTGTGATAATAAAACCTCAGGATCATTTACTGCCTCCCAAGTAGATTTTAATGTATTTCCTGAGTGAGCTGACTCCTTATTTGGTCAGTTCTGTCTCTCAGTTCACCGGGAAGCTCACAGACGCTTCGAAAACACTGTGCCTGCACATCATTTGGCATCTTTCTCCTCTTGTGTAAATGCTGCCAGCATTTATTTCTTGGAGGAATACAACTGTAACACTGCCAAGTGTTTGTGTGATTGGCAGCAAGGTTTTCCTCTTTCGTCTGCTCCCTATAAGCACCAAGCTTAGAATCGCACTCCGGTTCTGCACACAACAGTCAAACAAAATACAATAAACACGGCTCAGACAGCAGAGCAACATTAAGTGAACAACATTCCGAGCCATGTGGCAGCTTGCTGGTGCTGTAATTGTCAGAACCGGTACTTCAAGTAGTGTTTATACAGTAGTTTCTTTGTTTAGCACGGTTAGCTTTGAAATCAAAAGGCTGGATTTGAAAAAGCTCCAAAGGCAAGCGTTGAAACCTTTTTAATGTATGCACACCCGGTCTAAACGACAATATCTCAAAAGCAAACGAAGCTTATAACCTTTAGGTTTTGGCAGGTGTGACTGCCCTCTCAGTAAACTCAAGATAATACACAGTAAATCCTGAATCCTCTGTTAAAGGGTAATCTAGATGACATGTGCGGATGGAGACTATATGAGCTACTTTATGGACTCAGGTACACACATAAAGCACTTTTATAGTAATAAATATCTGGTATACCGCATTTGATTACCCGGTGGCAGAGGGCATATGATGGCAGCTGCTGTACTCACTGCTCATAAAAATTAATTTAACAGGCCCCTTTGCCCTGTATTGACCTGTATTGATGTCTAGCAAAATCCAAGGGTGGGGCTGGTATGTCTACTAATAATCAAATCTCCATTCCTTCCGTGGAAGAAATGACAGAGTGAAATGTGTACTCTTGGATAGCCTGTGGGATTTTTGTTTGCTGGTAAAAATGTGAAATTGTTAGGACTATTTTTGTGCAGTTCTGGAGAGTCACAGTCATAGAATTGATCACAGTGTTCGTTCAGGGCCCCTGTGTCATTTAGATTTTCTCTGAAGGCTCATTAATCGACAGATTTAAGCTGATAGCTACTGCTTCTCTGACCTTTGGTGACACAGAAAGCCCAAATACATGAAGCTCGCTGAGTGAGACTACATGAGAAGCAGATCGTAAAAACTGGCACCACAGCTACACACAAAAACACACAGACACACACACACACTCACACATACACACTCACACACATTCACACAGGTTGGACTCTCCAGGTCTTAATCCTCTTCTACTCATTTTGATGCTACAGGAAGTTGAGCTCTCACTATAATTGGAGAGCACTGCTGTGATGCGTGTGCGTGTGTGTGTGTGTGTGTGTGTGTGTGTGTGTGTGTGTGGGCCCATTAAAGCATACATTCTATTATATTAAGCTTTACTGTAGACGGAATGTAGTGTTCTATGGGGCACTACAAAATATGGGTTCTTTTAAATGTTTTAAATCGTGTGTTTTAAAACAAGTATAAGAATAAAAACACAAAGTTGGGATGGACTCTCACAATCCTCCATTTTCTCACAGGATATTTCTTATAGTTATTATTGAACTATTTTATTTATTTGAATATGCTTTATTTATGCAAACATATGTGTGTTGTTGCATGTAAGTGTTTTATATTAAGTGACTGTCCTAGGAATTGATTATTTTTTTCACGTTTTAAGGAAAAGCCAATTTTCCATTTTTTTATTTTTCAAAGGGAGGAAGTATCCCAGAATTCCCCAGGACGAGTAGAAGGTTTCTACAGTGTGAAGTAAAATCAATGTTTGGAGGCTTAAACTTGACTTTTGGCCCACGTAATGTTAGAATCAGGCGCATAGTTTGTCGGGTGTTTGTTTTATGTGTGCCCGTTAGAACTGTTTATTGTTGTCTAAGAACTGCGAAGGCGTGTTGCATTCAGGTAACCTTGGAGAAATCGCCAGCGTCAGGAGAGAGACGGGACTGGGACGCTTCCCCTGACTACACTTCTGTGAAGGGACGACCAACAAGACCACCGCGGTCAACGAGACACGTACGCCTTCCCTACGAGCGCCTTTGAGCGCTTGTCCAGACGTCCCTCCGCGGCATGGTCGATCCTGGTCGCCAAGCTACAGCCGGAGGTGGCGTGAGTACACCGACATTGAACGCGACACATCCTACACGATTTCAGTGTAAACAAACAAGCTTCATTCATTATGAATTTGTTCCATTTTGAGATTAAATGACGTATTTCATCTTTTTTTTTTTTTTTTTTGGTAATTTATTGTTTATTTGGTAATTTATTTGCCTCCATTGATGTTTGTGCTGTTTGACAGTAGTTAGATTTAAACCAAACGTGCTAAAAGCAACTGCAGCAACAAGGGTTTGAAGATTGGAAATGACAAGAATGCCCTGTCAGTCTGACAGATGTAGGCACTGTTGTCACACGGGGAGCGTGCTCAGACAGATATGGTCAATCATCCCAGCATTCATGGTTAACACCACAGTGCCAACGTCAGTCACTGTGTAGAGCAAACTATGTCCATTTACCTGTTCTCTCTTAAAGCATATAATGGCAATAGTGTTTGCACATTTCTTTTGATCAGTCCTGCTCAAAATAGTACAATCAAGGTTGACCCCTAAACAACTCCAGAACAGAATCCTTAAGCAGCGCCTGGCTCGTATGGGGGGGTGGGTCCTCCTACTAATGAGGGAAGGAGGAGGAGAACAGGAGAGAGGAGGAGATGTATACAGCATACCTGCAAATCGATTAGCCGTAGTTTATTAAGCTGTACATCTAAGGAGAGGGTCAGAGGGCAGGGGTCAGTGTGCCACTGGAGTCAGCGTCACCTGTAAATCCAGAAGACAGGGTGATAGTGGTATCAAAACATTGACTTACAAATGAGGAGAGGAAGTGAAAACGTGCCACCACCAGCATTTGTATTCTGTAGCCCAACAACCTCGGCCTACTGCAGCATGATGGAGGAGGAGTTAATACAAACGAAGTGAGGGGTCCATTTATATCTGTCGCCACAGTCGCATCTTGTAGAGATGAGTGGCTTCAGTGTACAGACCCCATAATTTGCCTCCAAATGTGACTCACAGGTGCAGATATAAACATGTCCATGTTGGTGTGAACTGAGCTATAAACTGTTAAATTGAAATTGAACCCAAATAATGCCTTTACAGATGGAAGCAAAAGTCACACACAGAGCTTCATGTACTGAGAAGATACATTATTCATTCTTTCAGATGATCGCGGGTTAGTATGTGCCAAATTTAGAATCATTTCCATATAAAAAGGTTTTCTTTTATCATGTACAGATGCGTAATGTCACATCCATATATCTGTATTGTAAAATCCGAGAACAGCTGCTGTGAGACAGATGTGACAATGACATTTGTGGAAGTCAGGAAGGTGGCATTAATTTAGCCTCTGAGGGCTTGATTTAAGTGACCGTGCTGTGGTTTAGTATGCAGTGGAGGTGGTTGTGAGCGATGCGAACCCTCTTAAGTGTTACATGCTCTCATCTCCACACCTTTCATCCAGGTGCTTACTTCCCTCACTGTTCAATCTGCCTCTGCATCTTCCTCCGTCTATCTTTATCTCCTGTTGTAAGCTGGATCCTCTCCGGGGAGATGTATTGCTTTAGGTGGTACAAGAAACTATTTAATGTGCTCTTTTGTCTTTATCTTTCTCCTGGTTCTCATCTGTGACTCTTTTTTTTTTTTTTTTTTTTTTACTTGATGAAAGAGATCGGGTGATGCCATGGAGGTATTAACATTTCTTTTAGTCTCTTTTCACTGAGCTCCAGTAAAGTCTCTGAATGAAGCAACAAATTAAGGGCAGAAACACTTATTCACCTCCAGAGAATGACAAATTAGCCTTGAGTTCATCGTTGCAGTGATGCCGGACAAAAATAATCTCATATCTTTTTCTCACATTGTTGATATTTAGCTAATATTGACTTTCGGACATAAAAATCTAATGTTTTAAATGCTTCACGATAATCATTCTAATTGAATATTGGTATTATTAATTCATCAGAATTGTACCAGTCTTTTCCTGAGGTGGTGAGTTTGAAAATGAAACCAGCTTTACTGCGACACAAACATACAAGAAACATCTACCCTGCTGATGAATACAACATGGCTCTGTTAAGGTTAAGTGGAGGCTTTCTCCCCCTCACTACAATTTTTGTCACTTTCACAGCGTCTGATTTCAGATGAGACATCGGCTGAAAAAAAACAAATCCCCTCTTTTCCGAACACTGCACTTTGTAAAAATGCCGTGTTCCCATAAACATAGTAGGCCACACATTAGCAGCCGTTTGTGAAGCTTTCTGCACTTTGACAGAAAACTTTGCTTTCAATGCTTTTGTGGATACAGCTCTGCTTGTGTTTTGATTAGCTGCTTTGAAAACAACTCTGGGTGGCTGTCCTTCAGTGGCTTTGCATTAGAGGTGAAGCGATTCCTCGAGTACTTTGAGTACCCCAATTACAAAAAAATAATTGAGGAATTTTCTCTGCCTTGGTAATTGCTTATTTAAATGGTAAAGCTTAAAGCACAGCACTACTTTTAGCATGGCACACCATGCTTACGTCAACCACACAAAGGTATAAGAAAAGGAAAATGTTTTATCTGGTAAACTGATTAATCGAAGGCATTTTCAGGAGAATGCTAAAACATTTGACAGATGCAGCTCTAGTTTGCATGTCTTTTCCTCATCCCACATTTGCGTTGAGTTTGATTAATCAATATTGCGGCAAACCAGACCCCCCCTACACACGCACACGCATGCACACACACACACACGCACGCACGCACGCACACGCACGCACGCACGCACGCACACACCATAAGTGGTTCTTTTGCTGAATGCGGGTCAGGAAACAAAGGCTGTTCCCTGCAGAACAGTGGAAACTCATAACATGTAAAGACGTGACAGGATAGTGATCTCCTGAAACAGGAATGATTTTCTTTTCCTGTGATAAGACAGACAGTTTCAAACTTTGAAACAAGGTAGACTAGACTGAGATTTTAGATATGATAGGAGACAAACATCACGTCTGTCCTGCCTTCAGGCCATGTGAGTTATTAAATAATCACAGAAAAAGCTTCCATACACTTGGTGCACTCTTAAATCGTTGCCAATAATTATTTTTTCCACTCCTAACTGCAATTTCAACATCATCACTTTAATATTAAATAGGCCAGAGGGTTTTCTTGTCCTTCATATTTAGAGAGATAAATTAGAGTTTATTCCTCGGGTGTCTGCTCACAAACGTTCAAAAGGAGTGACTCCATTCTTTAATGTGGTTGTGTGATGAGTCACAGAGAGTTTTTGTGGTGAGGTGTCCTGTGTTGTCCTGTTTACCTTCTCTCTACCCATTGTTGTCTTTGCTCTTCCAGTTTCCCGCGTGTACACAAAGTAATGTTTAATCTGATCCTGCTGAAGCTTGACTGGATTGTTAGTTATGCCGTCGTATCACGACATGGCCATTAGTACCAGGGTCAAGGTGAAGTTATTTTGGGATGTCTACCTCAGAATGGCATCACACGCATAGTCCCCATAATATGACAACTATAAAAATGCTTATTATTACTGCCAGATATATGGAATGTTAATGTTTAGACAGAATCAAGCCTATTTAGACATGTACATAACGCTGTACATCAATGTTCCCCTACTCCTGCAAAAGCATCTTCACAACATCTCAGAGTCAAATCTCGTCTCCTGCTGTTGTTATCTACAGATGTTGTTATCTACAGATGTTGGCTGGATCACCTCCTGCCAGATCAACCTTTGTATCTCCCATGTGATCACTGCCCTATTCACTTCAGTGCTGTTTCCAGCCTGGACGGGTAATAGAGGCCACATCATCATGGTGGAGTGGCTAAAGATATTCGATTTGTTATACTTTATAGCTTTTGGACTTTATTTGCTTTGTTTTTCATAGCCATTACTAGGCCATCCACCTTCAATGCTATTAAATCCACAGAAACAAGGAAATGTCTTCTTGGCCTTGGTTTGGAGGTTACTGTGCTGGCATGAAGATCGAACAACAATGATTAATTTTGAGGAGCAGCTGACCAAGGTGGAGAGTAAGTATGACAAACAAAAAGGCAGTAATTCATGGAAATAGACCAAGCATTTGTCACAAACAAAGGCGATACCTTCAGGAGACATTTGCAAGGGCCAAATGGTATGTGTGAAGGATTTTCCAGGGATTCTCAGGTGAAGCCGGAAATGTCCTGACCAGAAGAAACTTTGTTCTTGCTCCTACTACAATGAGAAACCAAACAAAATTCTCTGTCCTTGAGGAGTATGTACCAGCTTGTAGATCTCCTTTATCAAGCCTGTATGATTACCTACAGCCCGTAAACATGTGTGTCTAAGGATCATCCACCTCGTGTACTTAAGTCTCTGTTATGACAACACTCTTATCAGACATCTTGACCATCAAATTCAAGGGTTTGGGCCCAAGAAGACGTACTGTATATATGCTCACAAGACAGTTTGCCAAGAAGCAATGATCAAACCTTTTTAACAGCCACTTAAATCTATGTTCTGGTTATATTTAATGCTTTCCTCCTACTTTATAAGCTAAGACACATGATACTCTTTTTCTTTTCGTGACTCTTTATACTGTAACTCCACCACACAGCTAACTGCTGCTTTTCACAACTGTGACTCAGGATGGAAAAATCCTGCTCTTAAGTTCACTGCGGTATTTTCTTTAGTAAGAACACAAGTTAGTCAGCATAATTACTCCTAAAATTGGGAGTAATGGCTGCATTTAAAGTGGAAATACGGGATAATTTTCGTGGTATTTCTTCGTCTTCCTTAGTTCAAAATGCACAAGTTAAATGTTCAGGCAGGATTAAACCTTTTATAGTGATTTTAATGGTTCTATTTCATATCTTCTGATTGGGGAGAATCGGGGGTTTCAAATTCCCCTACACCTGACCTTTTATTTGTTTCTTTGGTAGTTCACTTCTTTGGTATTCAAATCAGCCACTATTGCCTCATTCAAAATGACAGTCTACTAATAACTAAATAAATAGAACCAACAGAATCATTCTCAATCTAAGAGATGCTGTTTTCGCTTCTCTGAAGAAAGCAGACAGCCTGTCTGAACGTGCTTCTACAGCTAAAGGAAACTAAAACATTACTGGAAAGCTCATGCAGCCTTTCTGGCTGTACAAACTTAATCCTTTTTTTGGCATGCAGACAGACTAACACATAAATAATAACCTGTCAGATGACATTCAATTTTATTTCTACAGACACTAATTTTTATTTCATTCACCCAGTCATGAAAACATCACTGGGTGTATTTTTAGTTTTTAATCTCAGAATAAGACAAACAGCACATTCATTACAAAAAGTAAACATCGCTTGGTTCTGGAACCACGTCTTGGCCTTACCGGATCTCTAATAATGTCACAGTCTGGTAAGAATGGTAAGCATACACGCAGGTCTGTTTGCAAGTTGCCATATATCCCCATTGCTTCTTCGTGCAAAGCAATTGTCTCAGTCCAGTTTTTCCACCATGTTTTTAAAACTTCTTTTGTCACCCTCAGGGTGAACTGCTCAAACACATCAGCATTAATCTTCTGAAGAAATAGAAAAGTTTGTGATTAATTGCTGTTAGTTATGATTGGATAATGGTCTGGTGTGCAACCAGTATAAACAGTGTTTCTTACTGACTCATCTTACGAGGAACAAGGAGGGAGTATTTCTCAACAATCATCAACTGAACCACACACAGTTTAGTAAAAGCAGAACTAAATCATAAAATAGCTAAAAGAAATTGGTGCATAGGGCCTTTCCTCCCTGGGATTACAGCTGCATGACCCAGTGATAGAGAGAGTGGAATAAAGGCTTTCTTTAACCAGAAAAACACTTGGCGAGCACAGACCTATTCATTTATTAGGGCGGACTATTAATTAACTTGATAGTTGAACATTCACACAAAAAACTACTGCAATCTTACTGTCTGTCTGTCTGTCTGTCTGTCTGTCTGTCTGTCTGTCTGTCTATCTATCTCTCTATCTCTATCTATCTATCTATCTATCTATCTATCTATCTATCTATCTATCCATCCATCTATCCATCTATCCATCTATCTAACACTTTTCAATGCTTTGCAGACAGCTGCCAGTCAGGACCCACCAGCTGGTGGGGGTGTCAATTCTAAAGGGAGCCTTAAATTAGTGTCCAGAGAGACACGTCTGACATTCACCTTCCTGAAGGAGGGGTGAAAACGGACAAGGATCACAGTTTAAATGAGCTAACTGTAGTGGGGACCTCAGAAACTGAAAAAATGCCCACCAGAAAGGCAGCCTCAAAAGCAAAAAATAAGTATTTAATTTGATTTAAAGGGTTTATGGTCTGGTTTGGGCTCACAGTCTCAGTTTAGATGACCTGAATAAACCAACTTGATTACAGTTTTGGTTAAAAGTAAATACATGGAATAGTTTAATAGATCTCCTGAATTTTTTTTTTTACATGATATTTAACAACACTGCTCTAAAAAGATAGGCTAATAGAAAATCATGTTTTTTGTTTTTTTCCTTTTTTTCTTAATAATAATCTCACTGTTGAGCCAAGCCAAACAGAAGATCTGGATCTGGACACTGGCAGGCAGCCTTACCAGTACTCCCTCTGCAGCTTGTCCAGCTCCTCTCAGGCGTTGTATTGCTCTCAGAATTGTACAGCTATGCTGAGGAGGGGGTGGCCTGCCCAGATACCGCCAGGTAACCATCAGCTCATGTCAAGAAGTTAAAACGAATACCTTTGGCTACCTCTTTGACTCAACATATATTGCTGTGGAGTTGCAGATTTCCCCAAACTTTTCAAATCTTTACTCAAATTTTCTAAGCGCTGCCAAGTTCAAATGCCAAGAAAGACAACACCACAGCTCTTAAAGCTACAGCATTGTCCCCACTAGCTTTTAACTTCTGTAAATATCTCAAAGAGCTACAAAATAGTGCAAGATGGCATACAGCTGGGCCAAAAACCTGAAACCATGTCAATAGGAATGTGGAGATATCTGTATAATCTATGTTTTCTTTCTTTATCGTAGGTGCTGTAGACTTCCTCGTTGGCATTTAAGAAAATGCACCTTCCCATTACACTAATAGACGTTTCGCTAGCAGCAGCAAATATGTATCTGTCTCATCTAAGGTAGACTGGAGATCGCTCTTTGTATAGTCATGAGATCTCAAACAGCTGAGTGTGTGCACGTGGGCGTTTCTGTACGAGATACTGGAATGCTGTCTGTGTGTGTGAAGTTCAAGTGGGTCGATGTGCATAAACAGGCGACTGTAAGTCTGTGTGTGATAAAGAAAACCTGTTATCGCTCCTTATCAGCACCGATCTAGCACCACTAGTCTCATGCCAGTCCATAATAAAGTACAGTTCTGAGCTTTTTTTTTTTTTTTTTTCAAAATAAATACTTATCTGTATCTTCATGCACGGCTGAACTCACGAAACGCAGCAGCTTGGATCTGATGCGCTTTTCAGGTTAAGTTCTCGTAGCTTTCCGCAAAATCCATGAGTCATAGCCAACGCTGGATGTTTTTGGCCTGATATTATCACCACTCCTCCCCTGGGACTTTTAGTGAGCTTTTAGAAAAATTCAACGCACTTCACAGTTCATAAAGTGTCATAGTAGAGAGAAAAAGCATGTTCCGCTGCATAGTGTAACTTACAGCAATAGCACGGTTGAGTGAGGCATGCATGTTTGTTCGGTTGAACAGAGCTCAGCTAGTTTTGCATAGATTAACATTTTTTAAGGGGGGGTTATGAGGAGATGACCTCCATTAAGAAAGTGTTCTACGTGGTTGTGATGCTTGGTCAGGGTCCCGAGGTACTCACACACACTCCAACATTAACCAGATGCTGTCCAAGCATTTTGTAATGGTGTGTCCCCTTTGTGTCATCCAGGCTCATGAGGGGTTAGAGGTCTACTTTAAACAACATATTCATCAACATTTGGATGGATATTGATTGATATTTGATGCTCTAACCCCAAATATTACTTGTGTTATATAATTTCCCCAACTGACGCATCAGTTTTCATCTCCTCAATGTTTTTTTTCATTTAGAACTTGTACTGTGTTTCATTACTAATGTGTGAGTTTTTAGAAGGGATTTAGAATCCATCCTGGCAAGCTGTAGATTGCTTGGCTGGACTTTTCATTTCTTAATGATACCTGTGAAGACAGTCAGGTGAGGGGGGGGGCTCAAGGGGTATCGATCACATTCTCAGTCAGCAGGGGCTGTCAGAGGAGTCGGTGAGGAGACATATTGGCCCTCTTGACAAGACACAGACCATTAAAGCATACAGATGTGAGGAAAGGGGTTGAATGAGGTTTCAGCTTAACTCACAGGAAACAATTTGTGACATGTAAAAGGGAAAACGATAATTACACCTTCAGAGCATAAGACATTCACTCACAAAAGCCTATGGTTCTAATTCTTTGTTCTGGCCTTTCTCGAGGGATTCATACCGAAGTATTATTGTATTACTGTTAGTGTCTGTTCAAGTATGACACAGTTTGCAGAGCTTTTTTCACAGCCACACCTCTTTCAGCATGACATCTACATCTATGGATGAGATGTAAAGTGCCCTGTAGAGCACTGCGTACATGTGGGACCTACAACGCCCAACACACGGAAACGGTTTGTCACATCACAACTCAAGTGTGAGATCAGTGTTATGTTCCGAGACAAAACTCCAAAGGGCCACGCTTGTTAAACAGCACACGAGTAGCAGCCATAAAAGCAAACAAAAAGTAATGCTGGCAGGCGCTTCAAACCGTCTCCTCAAGGTTACCGAGGTAACTGCCGTACGGCGGTGAACAGGTGTACTTATGCCCCGTTAGCCATGTTAATGAAATCATTAGTGCCAGGCTCCTGGATGCTGGAGTCTCCGTAGAGTTGGTGAAGGAACCCTCGTCCGTCTGCTTTCCTCACCTGTCACACTCGAGGTGGCTCTCTTTATTTAATTAAGCAAACAAACGCCACCGACAGCTCTGCTCTGAGATCACCTCTCCACCGGAGGTAAACAGCGCACCGGCTCCATTGCTGAGGCTAAAAGGTATCGGTCCAGTGTGGTGGGTTTACGCGCGATGAAGCTTCATTGATTTTTACAGAGAAACGTGTCGCGATCACCTAGTAGCTGAAATATGTCTGGATGGGCAGGGGGATTGTGGGAAAGAGTGGCAAACAGAAGCAGATGGCAGTGCTGTTTGAGAGGCAGTGGGGCCTGACTGCACCCATCCTGAACTATTTGACAAGTTGCAGGCAGAAGAGTCCAAACGCACAGCTTCACCTCCACTGCACAGTTCGGTGCCTTCCCCAACAGTAATCTTTACTTCTTGAGGCACATTCTAATGAAATAGGACAACTTGAATTGATTTAAGAAGGAAATTTTCTATTTTTGTTTTGTGAAACCAGAATCAGACTAAAATCGCTTCGGTTGTTTTCAGCACTTTTACCGGTTGTTACCTGCCTAAGGTGTTGACAGAAGGTGTAAATGCACTTATAATCGCTGTCTCACATGTCCAGAAAATGTCCATCTGTGATAGTTTGATGGACAGATTCACAAGGCCGTTATGATTTCCTCACATCAATGAGCGTGCTCAGTGTTTGAAAACAGAGAGTACTGTAATGGAATTGATCAGCTGCCAGCATGATGGTAATAGCTCTGCTCATTTTGGGGTAAAAATGTTATTTTCCATCTTTGCATCTGAGGCACAGCAGTGATCAATGGACATCTGCCTTTTCAAGATGAATATATATTCCCAATTTTATAATATGACACAAATGCACTAATAATAAAATGAAGGTATCAAATTGTGTGGCACTCAATCAGTTAAATGATCAGATTTTTATCAAAGACTTAAAATGATCTATAACTTATCCTTAAAAGCAAATCTTAAAGTCCAAAGAAGTAAGGTGGCAGTGGCTGACAAAATAAAGCCACAAAAATAAATGAACCAGGCAGGTTTGAACAATTCAGGGAGGGTGGGGGTGGAAAAACAACACAAAAAACTTAAATTACATCAACCTTTGACTTTATGTTAATCTGAAAATGATGGCTTTAAAGGAGAAAGCTGTCATCGTGTGGTCGACGTCCCAGTAGGCAGCATCTGCTCAGAGGAGTGAGTCTAACGTTCGCGCTGCCACAGTGACAACCTGAAAATGAAAACAGCTGTTACAAGTGTGGCATCGTAACAGCCAAGCACCTTCACAATGAGGTTCCAGCGGAAACGATCCACCAGCGGTTTCACACACTTAGTGGGACTCCAAGTGGGAATGAAGGAAAACCCAGAAATGTGGCAAACTAGGCTGTGCTGCAGCTAATAACAGCCAAGTAAAACTGAACAATAGAGAGAGAGTCAGTAATGGAGCATTCCTAATGGACATTTACGGGTATTTTACCACCCCTGAAAGACGGTTTATGTGACCCATTTATAAGTCCGTTTATGCACACTCTCCAAGCCAGGCTTGTTTTACTGATGTGTCCTGCAGTCAAACAATGCTGCATTCATTCTGCTGCTGGGGACTTAACAGGAGGCCGATGCAAATGAAAGTGACATTCACTTCATCCCAAGACAGGAACAACAAGAAAGATGGTGCTGCAAAGCTGATGTCACCTAGAGCATGTCATTTTACACTCATACCACTGACTTGGATTTTTTAGCATGTCAAGATTGAAGCTCAAAAAACTTTTGTTCTCTAGTTTCTGTAACGTGATCACAAACCTTTGTGATGACTGTATCATCCTATCTTTGATCCACAAACATTAGCATCTATGTGAAGTCTTCACCTCATCTACTTCACTTTGGAAATGCAGCCTCTTGCTTGGTTGCTGTGTGGGCGCGCTGCACCCACCCACTAAGGTTATTTGGAGTGGTTGTGTAAAATGTACGTTGGTACTCCAGGCTCAAGTGGACCGCTGGCCACGACAGGAAATGAGGCTTGCTGACACCCTTGAAGTGTCGCTACAAAAAAAGCACAGCGTAATCCTCCTCTACGCTGAAAACAGAACACACTTTGTACGGCTACACCCACCTTCACGCACCACATGTGCACTTCATCAGTGATAACCCCACAAACAGGCGCAGGAGCTGTTATTGAGCGTGACATTCATAGGGTTTGTTATATTTGTAGAATTTAATGTGAAGAAGTTGATAATTTGTGAAGAATTTGCTACAGGCAATGTAATAGACAGAACTGTCTTCTGCCAGCAGGGGGCAGCACCCTCAGCACCCACTCTTTGCCCATAAATGTTTTTTTTTATTACTATTATATAATGATAAAAGAATGAAATAAAACTTAAAATGCAAACTTTGGCAGGGCTCATCAAAGGGAGCATAAGCAAGGCAGCCGCTCCCACAGGTGTGTGTCGAACCTGTTTGTCCTGTGGTTACCTTATGCTATGAATGGGCTGATGGATGACTCAACCACTGAGGGCCAAATAATCATTAGCAGTCTGGCGTCTGAGGACTGGACATATTTGTGACATCAAAGCAGCTCCCATACTGAGAGTACCCGAGCAGCGGCCATCCTCGCAGCACAATGCTGAAATAATTAGTTTCCCCCGGGTTGTGCAAGAAATGAAGACGGTATCTGTTAAGCGCTATTGTATAAGCCCTCCAACACTGCACTACTTATTAAGTGCAGCGTTGAGTGCCTTTCTTGTGTCTGTTTACGTCTCATATTTGATCATCAGAGACTTGGCTCAGTGTAGAAGGGGATCGTAAAATGCAGAGTAAAGCCATCACAGCCATACTTTAATATACACGTTATTTCACGCAGGTCTGTTGCTTTGATGGGGATCACTAATGGCTACAACTGTTGCACATAAAGTTTTATTGATTTATATTTTTACTTGTGCAAGCTTGATACAATGCTTTGTGATTTATTTGCCTGATTTACAAACTTGATTTGATGATCTGTAAGCTGAACTGATTCCCGCTGAAAGTTTTCAAGCAGTCAGAATTCAGAATTCAGAATTAGCATTTCTGAGCATCCTGTCTTAAGTCAGACTGCAGGAATACTGTCAGCGTTATGATTAAAAGTGAGCTCTTAATGACTTTTTACATTCTTTTTAAAACATATGAAGTCTTGAAATCAAACAGTCTTAAATAATAGTTAAGTAGTAAGACACCAGGAAGATAAATGCTGAAAATGGAAGCCACAAACAATCAGCTGACAGCACTTTTGAGTCACCCTGATGGTGATCAGCCAAGCAGACACCAGCAGATCTCAGGGTGTCCACTTTTGCTGTGGACAGTGATGATGGTGCTCTCTCTAATGATGGGCAGAGAGACTGTCACTGGCAGAAGTTCTTAGTGATTATAGTCAAAATGGGACAAACTTTTGGGGAGAAAAATATGTCAGAAAAACATAATTAAGTTAGAATGACACATGTGCCTGTCTTGTTGTACCTGAAGTACACTTGAAGTGGTATTTGATCACTCACTTGTACCCCGAACCCCAAGGCCCATCTGTAACTGAACTAGAGAGGGTTTGTTTTGGTCGTGCCTGCAGCCTTTGCTGTTCCTCCACAGCATATTAATACTCTCAACTGATTCAAGTTGTGTTTTAATAAACAGAAGAAGTGACACGGTCTCTTTCCTCCAATGGTTTCATTCTCTGTGCTGCGCCAAACACTGACTGAATTTCTGCTTCCCCTCTTCTAAAATATCTAACCTTTGAGTCACACCTGGTATACAAAAAAAAGGGGGGAGGGGGCGTTATTCCCAAGCTAACATCAAAAATGGCCTTCCTTTCTTAAAGATTAATTCCAATGTTTATAATATGCGGTCCTGTTGGCAGATAGACCCGGATGGAATCAGCCACAAACGAGTCCATAAAGCAGCGATCAATTCTGAGTAACAAGAAATTAATCTTGGAGGCAAGAGGGAAGATTGCTGTCGTCAGCCTCCTGAAAGAAGTTAAAAACATTGTCCAGACTTTTTCATTCCAGCGCTCCCTTTATGCCCATGAGGACCGGGCGCATTCGCCGTGATCCACTCAGCAGTTTCTGTCCTGTTTTCCTATCGATTTTTCCCTCACTGGCAAAAGGCCCTCCAATCTCACCTGTACCAAAGAAGAGCAAATTAAAAGCCCCAACATGGCGAGAGAGTGTGGACAGAGGTGTGAAAGAAAGAAGGACACAACTGGAGACCTGAATGCTTCAGTTTTGTTCCAAAAACAAAATAAATAAAAAAAAAACTGAAATGCTGGTAGATAATTACAGTGCTTGTAATTACCAGAGAAAGAACAGTGCAGTGACTGTATGAAAACATTAAATTAAATTTAATTACTAACTTCTCTCTAGAGACATTCCTCCATCGACCTCTTGTTCAATATTAATCTGGGAAAATATGTGGTTCAAGAAATCTCCTACACTTTGATTTACTCTCCTTGCTCCTAATAAGTGATTTAAATAAGAAGTACAGTCGGCCTTTTTTTTTTTTCTTTTTTTTTTTTTTTCAAAAAACCCAACTTGGACTTTTGACCCATGTCTGCAATGTTAAGTATATACGTTCAATCTCATTTCACACTGTTGCTGCGTCCAGCCTGTAATACAACCTGTTTGCATGGACGGACTTGAGAATTCACAGATCTCCACGTTGTACATGTACATGTAATGCGGTGGACACATCAGGCCCCAGCAACTGAAGGGAGACAGAAACTGTGCAGGCTCTTGCTTGTAAGAGGAAACCCTTACATCATTGCATACCTTTAAGTTCTGAAACAATTTTACTTTACTTACATTTTTATAGGAATGAACATGCCATTATTACACGAGTGCATAAGTAATGTATAATAGAAGCTGAAAAAATGTTTTCTCATCTACACAAAAGTGCAATGGTTAACATGAATAATGCACAAGTTACAGATGATAACATGCTCTCCCTCCACGCTAATATCAGCCAATGATACATTTTTAATTGTCTAATTGTGGATAAACTAACCTAAATGATCAGTCCCACTAAGGGACATTATAGCTGGAGTTCTTGGGTGATTATCATCATTGTAAAAAATGTCACAAGCCATGTAATTCGTCTGTTAATCACACTGATTACTGTAAATATAATTCCATGACTGAATTAACTTGTGTGCTACAAAGCTTTGTCGGCTCTTTGTTATTATTTATATTTTTGTTATTATATTGTTGTGAACTTACGCAGAGTCACATATCCGTGTAAGGTTTGCTGAGAGGGATTTAAGTGAAAGCAGTGCGTATTTAAACTGCAGAGCAGCGATGAATCATCACTGTATTTCTCTTTGTGGGAAGCCTTGATAGAAGACCATCCATGTTCACACCAAGTTTACGAGGGTGCGTGATGGTCTTATTACTGGAATCTCCAGGCAGGTTGGAACAGCTCTGTGTGCCCCCCCTGCTGAGTCCTTGAGGGCATGCAGCGGGTTTCCTTTGTTAAAATGCTTTTTAACATTAGGCCTAAAATTAGGGGGAAAAAATGCACACTGCTGGAATCAGTTCTGGATTTTTTTGAAAACTCATGACACTCTTATTTGTCATGTTCGTGTGTGTGTGTGTGTGTGTGTGTTTGGGGTGCACATGGGATTCCCGAGCTAACACTTGGTCTTCGCAGGAATAAAAGCCTTTTTTTTTTTGCCTCAACAGAGAGTATCTCGATCTGTCATCTCCTCCCTGTCACAGCTTGACACCATCCTTCCCATTGCCAGTTACTGGCAGAACTATTTTGGTACTATTGCCTTTATCTGTGCATTTGATGTTGTTTTTATTTTTTTAACTGCAATTGTATTGCTGCTTTACTTTTTCTCTCTGTCTAAACAGGAAATTAATCAGGAATTAAAGGTAACAGAATTGCTACAGGCGAATGGTTATTTCTGTGGAATCAGCGTGCAGGTTTGCACTTCTGCACTATCAAAAACAATGGTAGATGAGTAATAAGACAGGGACACTTAAGAAGAGCCATAGAAGGCATTATCATTCATCTCTGCCTAAGGGCACTGACCTCCCAACAGCCTGCAGATTATGTATGAGTTGCATTAAGGGAAGACCATTTTACCTGGCCACCCTCAGCCTGAAGACAGCTATTTTAACGGCCACTGTGGAACAAGGCTGACACACACGACTAGAGATACACATGTCAGGAATGATTGAAGTGGTAATAAAACATTCTGTCCATTAGCAGGCTGTGTTTTCCTATTAATGGAAGCAGAGATGGTGTTCCAGCTTGTCGGTGACTTCGGCGATCCCATATCCTCTGGATGAATTGGTAGGTGGTTGAAAATTGCAGGAACTGTGGGGGTAAAAAGACACAAGAGGGTGATTTTGTGTTTAGTTGGGGTTGAGGCTCATCCGTCTTTCCTCCTGACGTATAGCTATTGAACGGGACGGGGCTAACAAACTCCGCCGAACATCCTGTGCGATGGTCCCCCGCCTTTTTCACCGGTGATCTGTCTCTCTTGTGTCAAGCGGAGTTGAAATGACTCCCAGGCCATGTTGACCCACCGAGATGTTTCCCCCTCAGAAAACGCGCACACTTTCACAACAGCTCCACAACACTGGATAAACACAATTAAATAACCACACCCTCGAGTCTCATTCTTATCTTATCTCAGCTTCTTTTCTTAACTCACCCCTCTGAACACACATACCCAGGAATAGCCTCCAGGGTGGCCCACAAATCCTCACCTTTTTGCTAAAGTTAAGTGCTTTTCACTTCCACAAATTGGATGTTAGCATGTGAGCTTGGCTAAAATCAAAGTTACCTGCAAACTGAAAGAGTGTAAATCTGCAGCTGTTGCAGGGTAGGTTGGGTATGAGGTGACTCCTGTGAATGTCTACTTGGACAAAGGCAAAAGTCCAATATAAGCAGCACATGCAAACATGCTGAATATTCAGCTGAGCCATCAGCCCTTTGCATCGGATGTCTCTACTTGTAGTGCAATGTGAATAGATGAATTAGTAAGCACAGATGGCCTAACTCTTGGTGAACAGAATGTTTTCATACGCAGATTTCTCTTTATCCTGGTAGGAATGGTCAAAGGCAACAGGTAGCTATTACGCATTTTGTAGCATAGCAGGCACAACAAAATGTACAACTTGATTCTCTTTCTCTGTTGTAAAGAAAAGACTTTCGAAGGCCCAGCCTGGTTCGGTAGGGGTAACAATGAATGATGGTGTCACTGGTATTAATCAGCGCACATCTGGGAGCCTCTATGCTGGGCATGGTTGTGGGATGTTTCCAGGCTGTGAATGCAGAAGCCTTTTTTATTCACACATGTCCCTCCAGGTGCACTTCACTTTAGTTTTAAGTGACTATATTGGAGCTAAATCTATTCTTATATTTATTCTATTTCAGTGCACATTCATAAAAGCTGTTTCACACTTTTACAGAGACTGTTTGGCATGTCTTTTAAACTTTGGGTTTATGCACTGTTCCAAACTTGAGGACAAATGACCTCTTGCCATGACGTCCTTTCAGCAGCTTGTCTTGATGACATTCACAGATCCAGATCTCTTAATAAAGCAGAGAAAATTCTAATGAATGCCAGGTATATTTCTGATCCTTCTGCCTTTTCAGAAGGGTGAACAAAGCGGTCGTTCATAGCACAAGCGGTCACATCCTTGAATAAACTGGAACTGCAGAGCCTAACTGTAGTTTTCTCAGTTGTCTACATTCACTGTTGCCTGTCCTGCTTGTCACATCAACTGCTCAATTAAAAATGTGCAGAGACACAGATGTTGGGTTTCTAGTTTCTGCTCTGTTGTGGTGCCAACAATTTCCCTGCTAAGGGCAGTAGATTCTCAACTAAATCATTAAAACTCAACTGCAAAACAAAGTGGGTGCCATGTGGACGTAACTATATATTTTTTCATGCACTGTCAATTTTGAAGTGATATATTTGACTTCAAAAAATGTAAAAAAATGTAAAATAAAAACATCCCAAATCCTCATTTAACTGGTGATTTTTGAAACAATTGCTGCCGAGATGAGGTACTCTAATGTGGGGTGCAGTGCAGCAGCTGATTGTGTTATACCATGTTAGACCACTTTGTTTCTTCTACAGAATGTTATCACCTCCAAATATGGTCATTTTCTTTCTATCAGCAACCAAATGAAAAAAAAAAGGTCCAATGGGGGAAAACAGCACCATCCTCAGATTTGAGTGTTACAATTACAATACCTGACTTAGCTTAGCATAAACCCTGGAAACAAAAGAAAAGCAGTTCATTTGTCAATTTCAATCATTGACTGAAAAGAAAAATAAAAGTGCCTGCCAGCAGCCTGTGACATCTGAAAGATCTCCTCAAAAGGCATTTTCCCACAGAGCCTCTGAAAAATTAGCCGAGGGCACTCACCATATGGACCCATAATGAAATATGTCTGGCCTTCTCAGGCAGTTATTTACACTCTTTCATTTCCAGTCAGCCGAGGTGGACAGGAGGGTAAGGCTATTTAGTGGAATGTAACGATCTCTGCACCTCCATAGAAGTAGGACTCTTATCTCTCACTGCCTTCTGCCATTTCCTTTGGCCTCTAGCGCTGTGGACACCAAGACAAAAAGGGGTGTAAATTACTGAGGTGATATTACTGCTCTTTTTTTTCTTTCCTGTCTCTATCATCACAATGTTGCTCAGGGGTAGATCTGTCTTCTGCAATAAACACATGCAAAATAGAAATATCATACTGATTGTTTGTTTTTTTTGGCCTCCTGGTGTCTTTTTGTACCCCCCTCAAACTCATCCTCTCACATTCCCCTCCTTTCTTTGCTTCATTTTCCCACCTCCTCCCTCCCTCCATTACTGTAATGGTTTAATTGGATGCTTTAAGCACACTGCTGTTGGACGCAGATGATGGTGAGGGGGGTATTGAACTGTTCTGAGTGGGCAGAGTTGTCTCCACCGTTGCTGGGCTGTCTGCTGAAGCACGGTGTGGCCGGCTGGAGATAAAGCAGCTCTGTCTGTTTGTGTGAGAGACTAGCAATTAGGGCCCACACTGAATTCAGAGAGGAAGAAAAGCCGACGTCAGCCACTGTTCCACCACAGTAGCTCTGGAGCAAAGGCAGGACGGGGAGAGAGAAAGAAGCAGAGGCAGCGAAGTGAAGGGATTAAGAGAGGGAGACGATTGGATTCAGGAGATTGACAAGAGGCAGTAGATGATAAATAATTCTTATTAACGCGGGTAAACCAGAAGACCAAAAATGATTTGCAGTTCCTAGCACATGCTGAGATAAAACATGCCCACATATAACTGGGAATTAATGACCTTAATGACTTCAATCCAAAAATCTTTTATTTTTCTTAGGCAGAGTTCGGCACTGCGGAAGAATCCTGCCATGTTTCATGTGGCCATAAATACATTTACGGCTATAGTTGAAGTTAAGAACGTAACCACAGAATGACGTCAACGGCCTGTGGCGTCACTGACTTGCTGACCTCTGACTTTGGACAACTTATGGCCCTGACTTTCTACAACTTCACTGGAGAAACTTCTCTTCAAAAGCTAGAAATAAAGTCTGGCTGTACTTTTGTGGTGCATATTGTCTTGGCAAAGCATATTCTCATTTCAAGCACGGGTTGCCACGATGCTAATTTGATACTGACTGCACTCTAAAGGTGGAACTTTGTCAGTTAACCAATGTTGTCATTTCCCACATATTTTCCTCATGTTTTAAACTACATTACCATTTTTTATCCATTAGTCTTTATTTTCATTATTCATGGTAAAAGAGCATTAAATTGAGCCCTGTTAAATGGAACTCTGTGCCAAATTTCTAAGTTACTGACAATGAATGTATACAAAGAAGCCACTCCTCAGAAATAAAGATGAGTTTTGGATTTGACAAAGATTTATTCCGACACACATGACTTCAGAGGTGACGCAAGTTTCAAGTTAATCATGTCATATTAAACATGCTGCGTTTGTGCTATTCTTAAGTGAGTAGTAGGGGAAAGGGTAAAACAACCAAATTGTTATTTTTGGAAGAGGGGAGGGTATCTGATCTTCATTGTCTTGGACAGGTAGACATGCCTTGGCCTTGACTTTGTGTGTGTGGGTAAGTTTGTTATGTCTGCATGATGGTTTCAGGACGTGAGTCACTGGCCTCTATTATTTTGGCATCACACTGAATAATGGAATAAAAATGATGGTTTATTAGCTCGGCAGGAGTAAGTTGGAAAGCCCCTTGAAGGTCAATGCTCAGGTTGGACAGAGCTCTCATACCTCAGCGTGTCATCACGGTGATGGTGCATTGACACCTCAGTGGTAATGCCTACAGGAGTCAGGGCCTATCCAGCCAGGATGGAGCACGGGAATGGAATGGAAAAACAAGGGTGTGTATACATAGATGCCTAAGAATAACCCAGAGTGCCAAAAATAAATACCATATTTCTAACCATGTGCACCTATATGGATATATTCATATAATAGACAGAACAAACAATACCAATCTATTAACATTAGCTGCAATTGCATCTGTACATTTATGATATATAAGCGTCTGCTTCTCTAATCTTTCTGTCCTCCCCGTTCTTCTCCTCCTCCCTTACCGAGCTGCCCATAATCAGGAGTACAGCCCAGTCCGGCTCAAGGCTTCTTTATGTCGATTATTATAAAATAATTATTATAAATAAATATACTCCTTATACCAGTCATATATTTGTAATAATTTAGTCCAGTAAAGACAAATTTGTGAAATATTCTGGAACATTTTTCAAAAAGCTTGTATTTCAACGTAGTGGTTAAAATGACTGTACAATTTCTTAGAATAGAAAATAAAAAGTAGACTATGAACACAAAATAGTTGAAAAGAAACAGAGCTTCAACAAAACTGTACATGAAATGGATAATGATGCTGAAAATGCTGCAAGCTCCATTTGTCAAGACCAGTTTTCTGCCACTGAAAAGAAAATCTGTCTGTCAACATATCCAAATAGTTGAGTGCAGATATTGTTGTATGACCCCTTAAAATGCCTAATCCTTCCAAGAAGCATTTAGATATCAGCCATTTGAGATCTGCAATAATAAACACAGCCCTGACCTATGAGGGGAAGCGTGGTTACATTATGTTAAGTGAAGTTAATCTCACTCATCTGAAGATGGCCTGTCACATTTGTGCTTCCCCAGAAGTAAACATCTGCTCAGGGCTGGACTCATAACATGCCATCTGTCCCCTCTCTTGGACCCTTTTCCATCGTGTACACTTATTTGAGTGGCAGTTTAATTGTAAATTATATATCTGACTAGGTGACTTCGTGCTTTGCTCCTTCTCATGTATGCCTTTATGGGAAAATCTTGCTGTTTGCTGTTCTTGCTCCAGAGTGAAGACAAAGGTTTCTTCTCTAAGTGAAACTGGAGATCTCCAAGGAAGCACTTGGCAACCTGGATGTGACTTGGCCAGACCATCTTGAGATGAAAAATGCCAATAAGGCAGGCCTTCTGCAGGTCTCCTGGCACGGGTAGACAAACTCGATACATTCCTTTCTCAGTATCTCCCTCTCTTACTCTCTTTGGCTCTGTCAATCTTCCTATTCCCTGCCATTCTGTCTTCTCTGGGTCTCTCATTTGTTCCTCACCCTCACGGCTGGCTGCTGAGAGGGGTAGACAGGATCCGTTCTTTGTCAGCCAGCAGCGGACGTGCCTGGCGAGGCTCCGCTTTCAGCCAAGGTGTTAAACAAAGAGTCATTCGGTCCAGGAGCTGGAGGACAGGCTCTAAGTCTGCCTGCCCTCAGAGTCCCCCACCTCCTGAGAAGATATGATGGCACTTGCCAGTTTTCTCACCGCTTGAAAAAACAGATGAAAGACTCTATATCTAAATAGGTTTAACATATATTTCCCATCCGTGCTGATTGTGCCTAATCAGAGAGCTGAAATAGGATCAAATGGAGCCACCATACGTGGTTTCATATGTGCATGCTTGTTTAATGTGGGGGTGCAGGGCAAACACAAGTAGATCTTTTCTCGGACACAATCTCATCATCTATTGTAGCCTCCGTCAGGCAGATGGTGCCTGACACTGGCTCCTCATTTAAAAGGCACATCCACTCACACTCATTCAAGTACACACACTCCCTGTCTGCTCACTAAAACATCATATATCATTTCATTACCAGTCCTCGGCTTTGGACAATAACATCCGCTGGGGTAATAACAGCATGCTCTCCCGAGCATTTCATCACGGATATCAGTCTGTCCTGCTGGGCAGCAATGTTAGGTGTCTATTTTTTTCTTCTCTTGTAAAGCTATCCTTGCATTCCCCTCTACTGCCATCACCACTTTCAATCAAATAACACCTGATACTTTTGATTACATTTGGCTTAACTTTATTCTGGCTAGAGGCATTAGGGAAAGTAGCAATGCATTTTGCATTTGTAGAAGGGACTAACAGCACATGGAGGTCCATTGAATTTTACACAAACACATAAATGGTAAATTGACTATTTATATAGTGATTTTCTAGTCAGTTTATGGCCACTCAAAGCGCTTTACACTACTTTACACTCACATCCTCACACTGATAGTGATGGTGGATTTAGTAATAATCATTCATGCATTAAGGCACAAGCTATTTTGGGGTTCAGTCTCTTGCTCAAGGACACTTCAAAATCCATTTAGTATGCAGTGGATCGAGCCAAGCTTCGTGTCATTGGAGCGACCAGTCTACCACCTGAGCTACAGTCGCTGCAGGGATTTAAAGTCATATTTTGACCAATAAGATGAACCCTTTGGCACTTAAAAGTTGTCATGAAATGAACCTTGTGATTTAATAACTGTGACTTAGGACAGCAATAATTTCAACCTTTGATAGTCATTTTTTCTGGCTTTTTAAAATTCCCCTCTACGTAAGTACAACTCTAACTGTATTAGTGCATCTCTATATGTGTCAATATGCTGGGAATGGCACTGACTAGATCCCCCTGAAAAGAGCCAGACACCTGAATAAGAAACCTTATGTAATCATATTTGGTAGTTTGTGCCCATGTCCAAATTGAGGCTTTCCTGCTTCTGGAGGCAATAAAACCATAAGGTTTCTGCAGCCTGATCATGAAAGATCAGGCTACATCCAAAACAGTCTATTGATGACATATGACCGATCAGCAGTCGTCCAGAGCCTCTCAAATTTTTGAAAAAGGAAGAAAGTCTCCTAATTCCCTCCTGTGATGGTCTAGTGTTGAAATTTCTACTTATAAGTACTCATAAGTATAAAGCATTAAAATTGTGTGGATTTAGTTTGACATGCATGGATTACAGTACAATACATGGATTTATGACTGTTTTAGTCCATGTTTGCTGCTGCTCTGTCCATCACCTGTGGTCCAAGCTTACCTGTGGTGGTCACTTCCCACTTCATCCTATATGTGGTATCATGGAAGCTGGATTAAATTGAAACTCGGTAAATGGATTACATCATTGAGACCACTCTGGAGATAATCCTAAAAGCACCCCTGGCTGTACTTGATAGATGGTTGGAAGAGGCTTCTCTGTGATTGAACCGCCAACTTATCAATCAATCAAGATGGCTGGCATCGAGAAACTGCACCATTGGCTGGCACAGTGGCTCAAAAAGACTGTTTTGGTGACAATTTTGCCATCACAAGAAAAAAGACCTAAACATGCAATTTATTAAAGAAGAGGGCTAAAGGAGCATAGAGGATATCCTGTGTACACAATAAAAATGATCTGAGATAAAACAGGGTAACAGCACCAGGAAGTGACCTGGGCCCTTAGGATGGAGAAAGAAGTGGCAATGAAAATGTACAGAAATGTCACTGCCAAAGGTGAGTAGAAGTTCCAAAGTCTTGGTGGAAGGTTGCACTGAGAGTGGTTGAGATCAACAGAGTCAAGGTATGATGAGACTGTATGTTCCAGACAGACAAGTTACTCTTGGCAAATGAAGCAGACATAGTTGTGGCTGACAGGGAGCAGATGAGGGCATGTGATAGATTCGCTCATCCACACTGACAGTAACATCAGGAAGAAGGAGCACGAGAAAGAAATACCAGGGGTTGAAGAAATAAATGGAACAGATGTGGGAGGCGAAAGCCAAAAATGGTCCCGGTGGTAATTAGGTGCATTGGGGCTGTGACCCCCAGACTTGGGGAATGATTCCAGCAGGAACATCTGAGCTCTGTCCAGAAGAGTGCAGTCATGGTTACACCAAAGATACTGTGCAGACCTTTCACATATCCCAGGCTTGTGGTACAAATGGAGGACAACACAATTCAACCAAAGTGAATGTGTTTCTTTTATTCATCCATCTGAAGCACTTTACCTTAAAAAAAACAACGATGTTTTGAATTCCTTGTTTTAATTGTGATGGAGGATTCTTAGCATACTCGGCTGAATCCAAATTAAATGGGAATATATAACGCTGCCAATTATTTCACTAATGTGCTGGGTAATTAAGTTTTATATCATATGCTTGTGGAAAGCCCTGCAGCCCTGTGATGGATTGTTACCATCACACTATTGATTAGCACGGTTTCACTTCATTAATACTATCTTATGTTGTTAA
This sequence comes from Lagocephalus sceleratus, assembly GCA_911728415.1. Taxonomy (NCBI): domain Eukaryota; kingdom Metazoa; phylum Chordata; class Actinopteri; order Tetraodontiformes; family Tetraodontidae; genus Lagocephalus; species Lagocephalus sceleratus. Next base: position 557,725 of record CAJVRN010000030.1, on the reverse strand, counting down.
AACCAGAATTAAAACTCATCACAAAGCCACACTGATTCCATTTGGCTAATTACAGGAAGGGTTTGATGGAAAAGGTTATGGAACTGCCCTGACATAACAGTGGGACTGATGTGTAACAGCGCATCTTTCTTCGTACCTTGGTGTATACAGTACAGGCTTGACTGAGCACAGCCATGCATGTGCCCCTACATGCTAGCACAGATGCTTGCAGGCTCACCTTCATCAGTTTCACTGCTTCCCCTCCTCCTGCTTTGACAATATAACCGTCAAACACGGAAGCAAATCATCATCAAAGTGGCTTAATGGTCCACTGATACAACAAAGGAACGGCACCAAAACGTCAGCAATGTAACAGGTCACGTTGCCATAACTGTTTACAGACCATCGCCTGCACAGCTGCCTCCTTTACAGGCTTCTGTCATCGCTACCCCCAGCAATACAGAGGCGTGCCATCAGCATCAGAAGACTCTTATCGCCATGCTTTTTAAGGGCAAACAAAACAGTTACAGGACGGTGCCCCAGCAGTGTGATTCCTGAGAATGAGCCAACATTCCACAAGGACAGTGATGCTTTACACTCACGCCAAGCACCACTTTACGCACTGTGCAATAAGAATCTATTTACAGCCCCTGCTGCACGGCCGATGATTTGCAGATCCTTTTTCTCACTATTAAATCTCCCCTTTACTGGTCTCATACATAACATAATAAACATCCTCATCCTGATGTTCCACCTCAGCAGTCCACCATATTCCTTTCGCGTGGTAGAAACTGATTGACTGTCGATATGATCTCAGCTGACACTATAGTGGAGGGACGAAATTTGAACCTTTTCCAATGCATATTATCTAAAGTCTGGACATTACTTGTTTTTTTTCTTTATTGGTAGTTTGTTTTCACCTGAAACTAATGTTTATTGGGATAGAAAATATAATCAAATACTGCAATCTACTGATCTATACTATCTATTTCACTGACATCTTTCAAAAAAAAAGAAAAAAAGGAGCTAGAATAACTTTAATCAAATAATGAAGCATTATAAAGATTCTTAAAATGAAATAGTTGTTGTGTGTGTTCATACGTGCCAATAATCAAAAAAGCAATCTTGCTGTTCTCTATTATTGTTGGTCAGGTGTGACTTTCTACTCAATGTGAGTTGTAAATGTGTTTACATATCGAGTAGGTTGTAAATATCTTTATTGTGTGTTTGTGAAATGAGCTTAAAAAAAACAAAACAATAATCAGGAAACTCCTGCAGAGGCAATTACTGGGACGAGTAATGGATCGGGGGTCTCTCTTGACACAGGGTTCAATGCATATCAATAGCAGAGTTGCAGAGGTCAGAACACAGATTGAAAAACTTCTATAAGACATTTGTCTAATGGGAAGTCCATTTTAGATTAAAATGTACAGCTGGTTTTGCACCAACCCTCCATTTCCGAGTGGACGATTTGTTATATGATTGATCTATGACTCCGCCTCTTTGTGCAATGGCCTCTTGGATTCCGTTTGGCTTTGATCCATGAGTGCATACGGAAGCATTTTACCCTTCTTGGATTTTACTTGACACCATGGAAAACTTCCATTGTGCCATACAAGCCATTAAAAATAATGGTCTTTAAAGCACATTCAGGCCATTGTCATGTCTGCTCTGAAAACCCCTTTATGACAGGTGCCCTGACAATGTGGTTTCATCTCTCTCTCTATTTCTCTCTCTCGTTCTCTCTCTCTCTCTATCACTCTGCATCTCACTCATTGTGTGTCTGTGGTTATGCTTTTACTCGCCAAGCTTTCACCACACAACAGATGGGCAGTCTGAATAAATAAATGCATGGCATTAATTCTCTTTCTTTCCCTCCTCTTTGACTGTGTCAGCAGCTACATGAAGGCTAAGTCATGAACTGACTCTGCCTTCAGACTCCTTTTTGTCTGGCTTGGCAGAAGAACAGATTCAATCTTGTCAGAAGGTCAAAAAGTTAAAAAGCCCAGTGTTGCCTCCTGTTTCTCTCTCCGTGTGTTGACAAGAATGGACGAACGAAGGAGAAAAATGCATTCAAACTGGAGGAAATTGATCGCCATGTAAATGCCGCCTCATTTTCCTACCTGCATGTACCCAGAGTATCTACACGCAAGCACCTGCCATGCCTCAGGACCATAAAGAGAATTTAGCCTGTTTTTCTACACAGTTTCTACTAATACAAACATACAGCATTCACAAATGGAGGGGGACGGTATGGTGACAACAGTTTTCAGAATTTTTCTTTAACAAATTATTTGTGGTATGTCAATCTCCATTTTGAAAATCAAACCTAGACAAATTTAGCAGCAGTTTAGTCCAGAGGGGTTGTGCATTTACTCTGTAATTCATGAATCTGTTGGGGGTGTAACGTAAACCAAATTGCAGTTTTGTGTTGTTTTTGAAAGCCAGGTGCTTCTGCTCAGGCTGCAGTAGTATTTAAACAGTGGCACTGGGTTTGCTGAGAGACGGGTATGCGGTCTTTAGACCACGGTCCACCTGACGCCTTCATCTATCGAATCTCTGAACTATCAACAACTCCAGCTGAACACTTAGGCCCACCACGGAGGCCTGCCACACAACATGGGTATGGACATGTGTATTTTTTTTTCTTAAGCTCTTTACTACTAGTTGTGCATACAGAAACTAGCTGAAAACATATCTTACATCTTTTTGTTTCCAATTGAATGTTAAACTTGTTTTCTCCCCCTCTGAAGTGCCTCCGAACCCGCCTCATTCCAAAACACTCATAGCTGAAATTCTATCCACCGCTACTGATAGAACATGGAAGTGAGTGTGAAACTGAAGCAAACACGTGTCTGAACTACAAAGCCTGCCATCGTGGATTGCAGTGACATTTACCGTTCAATTGCAGAGGTTTCAAGATAAACTGGAGCTTTAGTCAGGACAGGCTGACTTAGCTCCAGTAGTAGCGGCGGACAACCAAATCCTTCTTAAGTGATGGTCTAGAGGATTATTGAAGTGTGTGTGCTGGGAGCACTGGGCAGATTAACATTCCTTTGGGAATTTTAACACTCTGGGTGACAAATTTGCAACACTGTTCCCCCTTATGTTCCTCCCCAGTGTTAAGCCAGGACCCAGGTTTGGAGGAGGTCATCTGGAAACAGCAGAACAAAATCCTTTCTTCTTTGAAAGCCTCCATTGGCCCCCATCTAAAAGGTGTGTTTGTAGAGTAGTAAAACTAGTAGTAGCAGCAGGAAGATATTAAGCAGCAGCAGAAATAATTGTCCTTTTATTAAATCTCCAAGTTCCGATTAGCTAAAAGTTATTTGTTGGAGAGGTTATCTGACATTATTGTGGGTGCTGTAGACAATGTCTGAGGATTTCATATTGGAATTTAAATTAATGCAGTCATGTTTTATTTTTCAAAGGGAATGCTCTAAAAACAGCTCTGCTTAATCATCCTTAATATGCTTTATGTGCAGCACATAATTTTCTGAAGAAATTAGTTGCTAGTTTTGAAGCTTGGGGTCAGTGTTGCAGTTATTCCAGCCAGAAGGTTCTGTATATGGAATGGGATAATAGAAGCAAAAGGGTCAGAGCCCACTTTAAATCAGTGGGATAAAGCTCATTGCACTCGCAGAGGTTTCTAAAGTGGTGGTCCATATATCCAGAAAAACAAACCTAAATGCTGTGAGGCAGCTAACTGGCACATGACTACAAAACCCAAGTGTTAACCCAACCAAAGCACCAAAAGCTGAATCACTAAAATTGGATTAACACTCCTGGAGGACCACTGAGAACCCACCCCAACAAACAAACAAACAAACGACAAACAAACAAACAAAGAAACAACAAAACCAAAAAATAAACATACACACAAAAGGGGAAAAAAAGTCTAATCAGCAAACACAGGCCTTCAACAGAGCAACCAGCTGAGCAATCTGCTCTCTAAACTCCTATTCGTGTGACCCTGCAAGTTGAAATGACCTTGTGATATTTCCAGTGATGTGCTCATCTCTCCTGCGGACCGGCTGTCTGCAGTTAGATTTGTCAGCCTGGTTAAGTGGAGAGAGGCAAAGGATTTGTGTGTTCCTTTCCCACAGCTTATCTGTTAGCGGCTCTTGTGTGAGGTAGGGCAGGGCAGGCGTGGGAGGAAAGACACCATGGTGTCATCTGCCCCACACCGGAAAAGCCAGGTATCTAAATAAAGTCTAAAGTGAAGCAGCCGGCACAGATAAGCACTTCCCCTCCCCTTCTACACACACACACACACACACACACACACACACACACACACACACACACACACTCTGGTTTCTATCAATGTATTTCATCTTCTATCTTTGTGGGGACTTTCAAAGGCATAATGCCTTACCTTCAAAAGCTGCAGCCAATGGGGATCCTAATAAACTAAACTAAACCATCTCCCCACCCTAACCATCCCAACTAACCCTCACCTAAACCCAATTCTAACCTCTGCCGTAAAACTAGAAAACCATTTGAGTTTGTGGGGACCAGTCAAAATGGCCGCCAGTTCATATCAATATGAAGCAAATACAAAGAGATACACACACACACACACACACACACACACACACACACACACACACACACAAAACTTGGGAAAGCAAATTCACACAAATGCCTTCAGAAGCACCACTGAGACCCCCGTGCCCACCCCCCAAATAAATAGTATTTTCAGATACACAGTTTTTACCTGTGACCTTTTCCTGTTTCTCTGATCATACAGCAAGTAAATGTGTCCTTGTGAAAAATGAAAAGTTATTTTCAGACCTGCCAGGGCAAGAGGTAGTGGGCAGGGTTGCAAAGATGCGCACAACGTGAACACAACACACACGCACCTTCACCTACAAGCATCATCCTAATGGAATGCAATTGTTTGCTTCTTTTTTTATTTTTTTCCAGGCGAGCTTTTCCAGCTGCTGGAGTGGTAACAAACAGTCGGCAGCAGATAGGAGTCTGAGAGTGCGCCTGTGTCAGATAATACCAGAGCCATTCATAACACACTGTTTTCAAAACATGGAGCGGGGCAAAACTGTGCGATGAGACAGGTGCTGGAGCAGGTCTGCTGAATGTCCTGCTGCAGCGGAGCGGGTAGAAGAATGGAAAGGCTACATCTGGATATATATTTTCCCTGTGCTCCAGGGGAAATCAGAACCATTTGATACTCTCTTCTGTGTTCTTTCTAATTTGATTTACAGTGGTGCTATAGATTTTTCTTTTTTTTCCTTTTCATTCCAAGTGGAATTCATCTCCCGAGGGTTTCAGGTGACAAATATAGCACACACAGGTGACACATCTGTCCAGATGTGGGCATCCAGGCATTGTAATTGGTTGACTGGACTGATGAAGAAATTGAATTAAATGAGCAAAAAAAGCCATTGAGTACTAAACCTGAGCTCAAGTATTACTTTCAAAAGTGAGTTTTAATACACTCCCTTGATAGAGATCAGTCAAAAACAATGTATTTCAGGGGAGAAAAGGAATTAATACCATCGCTCTGTAACAACTCATGCAAATTTACCATGACTCCAGGAACACATCAAGCCCAGAATCCATACAATTTCAGGGTGCATTGAAGTTCAGTGTCACACTGAGTTCAACTTTAATGTGTCTTTAACCCTCTCCATGACCTAGTTTGTTGTGAAAGCAAGGCAAACCAGTGAGCCCCTTAATAATTCCTCTCAAAGATTTGTTAAGAAACTGCGCAAACTGAAGGACCACTCCCTCAGCCAGGGCATTAAAGGCTTCTTTATTTTGTGGACCAAAATAGGGTCTGCGTGCACACACACACATTCACCCACCCACACGCACACACACATACACCTATGCACACACCTGTCCAAACAGGGGCTGTGTCAGGATGGTGTTTATGCAAAACGTGAATGATGGGTCATTCATGTTCTGGCCCACAAGGTAAACTAAAGAAATGCAAACAAGGACGAATTATCAGGATTTCTTTTGTTTTGTCCTTTGAATGATTTCAGTATATAAAAAATCATTTGCATTTACTACTGTGGCCTTAAACTGTTGTTGTTTCAAAGATTTAATGAACCATTTTCCAGAAATAAATGATGCAGATGTCGACAATATTACCGACTCTGATACCAATATAATTACAGTTTTAGAAAAAGGTTTTTTTAATGTTTTGAGTCTGAAATTGCAGCTGTCTTCCTTTTGTAATGTAAATATGCACAATACCTAAACTATAAATGCCAGTCTAGCACCATCTGTAGCCTTAGCAAAAATGCAATGTTGCTGTAGTAAATTAGTCACTCATAGCAGACTTTTTACTTTAGCCCAATATAATTTGTTATTAAAGGCTTTGAGTGGTGTTGCTGTAAAAAAAAGTTCAGCTCTCTTGCTGTCCTCACAATTGCAGCAGGATTTTGCAGGAGAAATACACAGTATCCCCCCATTAATGTACACAATGAGCACAGCCATTAACTAAGAATGTGAGATGTATATACCACCAATCAGACATGACTTTTGACAATGAATAAAATAAGTTGGGTAGAGTTTTTATATGAATTTTAGCATTGACGCATATTTACAAACCAAACAGTAATTATCGAATGGGTTGGTTTTGTGGGAGCTTGCTGCCCTTGATTGAGTTATCAACAACACTTTAGCTCTCATCATTATTACACAAACACTGCTATTAATTAACGTGTCAACCCATTCATCAACAGTGCCATGAGAAGATAAATAAAGGTCTCCGGAGACCCAGGTGGAGGATGTCGGTGTGAATGTGAGTCAATGATGGAACATTCGAACAGACGTGGAGCTGAAAAATGCACCAGCTGGGCTGTCGCATATTCATAGCTGAGGTTGAAGTTTGTTTTTTTTTTTTTTTTTTTTTAACTCAACAAGTGTTGGCCGCCTCATTACTCGGTGTGGGAAAGCTGACATAGCTCTTTGCTCTAAAAGGATTAATATGGGTAGAGGTTTCTGACATATGCTGATGTGATTGAGCTGGGAAATGAATGAATACTTGCGTCATTTTCTCCGCATTTCTTGAGATTTTTTGAGAGGCTGAGAGATTTTGCAATTCGGTTCTGATCATTTTATCGCCACATAGACAGGAAAAGCCTCTCCCAGGTATGATTAGTTGGCAGCACTTTATATTTTTAGGTTTTAAGTATTTCCAAAAGGTCTCTGAATGTGTACGTACAAAGGAATGCAACTCGAATGGCTCTAAAATGACTTCTGTGCAGAACCGCCTCTTCCAGAGGGGAAGAGTTTCTGTCTGTCTCCCCTCCTGCAGGTGAGCTGCTTAAACCTTAACAACCACCAAAATGTCAATCACTCCCCTAACTGATAACTTCACCCCATCAGGAGCACATGTGTAATGGAAAACCGAGACATAAAACAAAGGTTAACCTGGGGACTATGGTGTCACAGAGTCTGACAGCAGGAGACTTTTAAGATCTTTATGTGTGAGGTAGACCCTATCTGTGTGGAGAGGCTTGGCTTTAAACCCTACAGATTTACAGTATGTGGTTTGTGTTCCGCTGCTCCTGTTTGTGGGATTGTACCTGCTGAGACTGCAGATAGGTGACCATTGTGTAACATGTCTCCTTATCTGTTGGGGATTTTGGATGTTTGTTTTGGTTTTTTTTTCATTCTCACAATGGTTTTGTCTCATGTGCAACTGCTATGAGAAATTTGTTCACAGACTGTTGCATCGCTGTTTGATTCCAAGTGAAAACCACAGATGTCATTGTGGTCTCACACATACTCACATCATAATCTGATACACATGTATGGAAGGATGTCTCAGAAACATCCAGAGTTTTTTTTCTCAGAGAATTGATTTCAGACTATCCTCAGTAAAGGTTTAAATCCTCACAGACTCACAGACTGTGGTTGCAGACCTCAACCCTCTATAGCACTAAGGCCTGTAAGGAAATTAGGGTTTTTTTTTGTTTGTTTTAAAGATTCAAGTCTGAGAGATCTACTATTTAGCAGAACAGAAAATCAGATCTGTCCCAGAATATTAGACTCTGTGCCACATTCCATAAAATGCCTTTAATTCTAGCCAACGTCGTTAGATTTTTCAATCCCAAGACCCTATCTGTAACCCTCAAAGTAATTTATATAAAGGCTTGTCTGAATCACATAACTTTCCAGTTATGCAAAAGTTGTTTTTTGATAAAAATATATAAAAAATAGTCCAATCTGTAAAAAGTGTTGCAGGATATTAATGACTGAAGTAGGTGAAAATATTTGATGATCCATAATTAAAATCAGCAGTCAGGGTCCCTCCTCAGATCGCAGAGCTTGTGCCCAAAGCGTTTTTGTAGACCTGAAATCAGAGAGGAGCACTGAATACGCTCAATGTATGACCAGTTCAAAGAAGCATGGCCAAAGTGTTGACCAAACATCAGTGTCTGCAGTGTGGACACCAAGTGGGAAACTATTATGGAACATGTTCATATTGTGTATTTGAATTTTCCAAGGTTATAACTTTTAACTAAAGAAAAAATATGTCTAATATTTTGTCTGACCTAGAATCACATTTTTATTTTTTTTTTCACAAACAAGCTGTCATAAAATATCAGTAGTGGTTTGCATCAGCATGCCTTCAGAATGATAATATTTACATTTGGCGAGTGAATTTTGTACATTTTGTGCTGGGTTTTTCATTTTAACCGAGAGGATTTTAATGCCTGATAAATTTTTGATGATCTAATCCCACCTGTAACCCTAAAAGTAGTCTATATATATAGCCTTCTTTACCAGCATATACATTATTGATGCGTCATAAATGGTATTAGCTACACAGTGCAGACCACAAACCTCAAAAAGCGACAGTAGACGTTACCTGTAGATGTTACCTGTTGGTGTTCATTTAGCAGGCTTGGCAGATTGATTGATAATATCTTAGATACCGTGTATGCAGTCATTCTAAAGAGGAACAGCAATGCTAACCTCACAATACGGTCTAATCACATTAGCATTATTGATTGCTCATAGCTCCAAGGTGCCAGTGCACAGAAAAGGACTTAATTGTCACTGATGAAGTCATTCATTTACGTTACCTCCTGCCAGTAGCTACAAAACCACCCATCTGTACATTTTTCCATTGTTCGAGAATAGATTTCTCAATCAACAGCTGTGTCTTATACTTCTGTCCGTTAACCTCTTTTTCATTAACGTGCACTTAGTCATACATATTTACGGCCATTGGATTTAAGAGGTCATTCGAAAATCTAAGAACATGCCTCTCTCTGGCAAATAAAAGCCCTTAATATCCAGACCCACCACAACCTCCACTGAGTTTTATGCTGTAATAAAACATGTTTACATCCCTTTTGCTTGTTTGGACACGAAGGGCAGAAGGGTGAAAAGGTTATCACGGAGTCGCCATCAGCTCCAACCTTCAAAGGACTCGACATTTTATTTTCTTGCCTGAGGCCACTTTTGATTTATTACATTTTCACTGTTTTCGATCTTGGGCAGCAGTAATGTTTTGGACTGAGAGGGTGACCACAGAGTGGGTGTTTGTGAGAAAGCAGAGGGATTTGGTTTGCCCTCCTGAAACTGCTTTGAAGGATTTATTACAAAGATCAATACGTGGATTTGGACGGGAATCAAACAGACCTTGACCTCTTTTCAGGCTCTGAATGGAAATACTAAACGTTGGTGTGGCAGAAACACTGAGAATCTGAAAAGATTAGAAACGATCTTTCAGCCCGTTGTTGTTGAGTAAACTTGGCTTAAACACCTTTCTCTCATGTCGACCTCTAATTTCTTAATCTCCTCCATTGCGGGACTTATTGGATTCATTCATTCATCTTCTTTCTCTCTTCCTTTCGCTCCCATTAGCTTTGCTGCCCAGGTTTGCGTCCACCAAATAGTAAAGCCTCCATTTTTGTAAGCAGAGTGCAGAGGTTCTCTTGGATGACTGGGCTGATCTGTAGCGTCACATTGGAATCCTTTAATGCTGAATTAGTTAATGATTGCAGGTCACAGCCAATATGTCACGCTGTTTTATTATTATCAAAACCCATGTTGTGCTCAAACACAAGTGATGGATATGTTCACTTTGGCCTTTTGGATTCTGAGATTTGTGTTTCATGTTTATTAAAAAAGCCAGAACAATAGGCTGGTAATTGTGAGGATGGAGGTGATTCCTCTTGCTCTCCTAAAAGCATTTATCACCAGGATCATTACATGGTTAGGGTTAGGAATCCATCAAACCTTGATCTCGACGTCCAAGCATTTAGCTTAGAATTGACCCTAGAAGTATATGATCCACTTATGGTTTAGTTGTTAGTGTAATTCCATAGAACACGTCAACAATTTTTAGTTTTTCTGAAAGGATCAGGTTAAGAAATAATCCGCCGGGTGTTTGAATCGGAGGTTTGCACAATCAATTTCCCCAACCATTCATGCGTGCTAATAATGTGAATATAGCAAACTGATGTTGGGCATTGATAAGAATCACAACCATCTGCCTGACTGCTCTCAGAGATGCGAACATTGATATGACATGTTTTAATTTGTTCTTTTCCTAATATGTAGCCTCTGGGACATTCCTGTACTGGAGGCCCACTAGACATCCTTATTACAGACAGGGGAGCCAAAAATGACAAGCCGTGTCATCCTCTGTATTATTGCATTGATACATACGGGATTCTGCCCTTTTACTCACTCCCCAACCCTATATTTGGGTTGACAACATATATGACTTACAACTACAAGGCCACCTTTAGTGCACACAGGACCTGAAGCTATATCTACTTTTGCTTGTCAAAAAAAAGTCTCATTTTCACATAATGTTATTCTCATTCTCCCACACTAACATTTAGGCTGCAGAACTTTGTCCTGATTGTTTCCACATCAGTCCTCAGTGCACACCTCCCCATCATCATCAGCTGCCCAGAAGTGGAACCACATGGCTGGAAGGCCGTGACCCCTGTTATCGTGGCATGGAACTCGTGAAACCTTCGTTTAAAGACGGCCCCCACCACTCTGTTGGCACCTGTTGCCAAAAGCAATGCAAATACTTTAATAAAGAAGCGCATTCAACAGATTTGAAGTGTGACAATGGCTTGGCTCTGATGAGCACTGCAGTCCATTGCTGTGTGTCCACACACACACACACACAAGCACCCTGCACATCTGGGCAATGACACAGGCCAAGAGGTTACCCCCCCAAGCCCATCATCTCCACCTACCTTCTTCCTCTGTTCGCCCCCCCCTCTCTTCCTCCTCCCCCACTTTGACAGTGCTCATCTTTCTTTCCTTGTGCACACTGGTGTCTTCTTCAGGTGATTGATGCACTTCCTCCCCCTCCACCCGTCGTCTGGGATTGGACACTAAAATTACCCCAAGCTGCAAAGAAAGAGGAACTCAAAAATAGCAGTTGCAGAGTTTTTTTTCTTTCTCTTTAGGTTAATGGTTGACCCTCTCTGACCCTGCTTTAGCCACACTGTCACTCTTCCTTCGTTCATATATTAACCCCCCCCCCCCCCCTCTTCTCTCTGTGTACCAGGAGTGGAAGGCAGGGTTATTGATGGTATTCCTTCAGACCTCTGGTGCTTCCACACATACACACATACACACATACTTGCACCATTCCCCGTCAACAGGCGTCATCTCTCTTTCGCCTCCTCTCGTATGGCTCCTGCATGAATAATGCTGTCCACAAGCCAGAATGAGGTCAGGAACCTAATGGTGAGGTATATTGCACAGTTAAGTTTGTCTGCAAATGGCCCATCAATAATGAAAGGTCGCGCATTAGCAGATGCGACATTGCATGTGTTTTTTTAACCTGCTCCGTGACTTCAACTTCACTAATGCACAGGGATGATTATTTTCAGAGAAAAATGGGGGAAGAAAGTTAGAAATCAAAGGGAAAATGAATAACCTGGCTGGTTGTTCTGTGTTGTGGCACCAAATGCACCCCCTCAGGTTCAGCACTTGACAAATTAAAAGTTCTTCCTGCAGTTAAAGTGATGAAAAACCCACAGTTCCACTGGGGTCTCTTTGACCTCCAGTGTCGGCACATGAGCTACACGCCTCGTCATCAAAGTTTGCTTCGGCCCAAAGAGCTGCGGTTAACCTCTGACCCTTCACCTCAGCTTCCCCTCCCTGAAGTGGCTGCCCTTAAGTTGAGGAGACTGACAGCTTTCTAGAAAAAGCCAGAGGAGTTCTGGGTCAGAGAATTTCCTGATATGGAGGGTGGAGGAGGTGGTGAACTGGGCTAGTTTGGCCTTAAAAGTCTTAATTGTGCCCCCTGGCAGTTTCAGGGGTCTTCTTTTACGACTCCCCATCTTAAATATTTACACACAAACAAGTGCCATTGCCACATGTTTGTCCATTTGCTCATTTGCTTTTCATTAGAGAACTCTTGTTCCTGACTCAAAAGACCACTTAGCGCAACCTTACAGTCCTTAACCAGCTCCCAAATCCCTTTCACCTAACATTTGTAGGAACAGACACATTCCTCATTTTATCACCTCTCCAGCAAATTGCTGTGGAGGTCTTTGCCTGGTAGAACGGGGTAAATGGATTCCTGTAATCTATCTTAACCACTCAGATAACCTTTCTCTAAATGCAAACCTTAAGGCAGTACAATATACTAACATGCAGACACAGCTCAATTACATAATATATCCGAAGCATCAATAAACGCAACATGCCAATAGCAACTGGGAAGCCAGAGACGGAGATGTTCTGTCATCCGAAAAAAATCATTGGCCTTCATTTAAATTCTTTTCATGCTGAATATCTACACATCCTGAGGGATGTTTTTACCTATTTGCAGGATAAGAGTATGTCTGGAGCCACCATGCATCTGCAGAGCCAGCTGGACTACCATTGGAGTAATCGCAGCACTCAGCAGAGGCTGACATCTCATTTTTGTTGATTTTATGTGGGATTGTTATTCATCAGATCACAAAATGAGAGTGTGGGGGTTGCTCTGTGTGTTTATCTGTATAAGCCTACTATAGGAGCATTTTACTAGTGGAATGTAGACTTCTTTTAGCAAAACCTTATCCAACTTCAATGCAATTCCTAATATTATTCAAAATACTTTTTTAAAATGGCTAAATCGAAACCTTGCTACTGTTTTACCAGCCAAACAGGGCACACAATGACGGATGAGTGTAAATAAGGGAAAGAAAGGGGAGAATGGCTTCAGTTTTGTGTTTGTGTGGGCAGTAAGTCAAGGCTGGATAATCCATATGTGTCTAAGAGTGTTGTTTTCTGTCAGTCTGTGCAGGCCAAGCTCTGCAGTGTCTGAATATAATGAGGCAGCAACACAGCTCACCTGTCCAGCTGCCAACAAGAGGTCAAATGCAGGTGAGGACCACATTTCCTCCTCTGACGTGCTGAAAAACACAAAAGCAGACCTACATTAATGCACCTTAACTGCATACTAATTAAATAAGTTAAGCAGAAATGAGAATCAGAGGTACTGTACAGCTAGCTTGGGTTCTCTACTCGTCACATTTTTCCTTTTTATGGTTTTGATGGAACACAAAAGTTTGCATAAACCCGATTATTCCGCCTGGCTTTCTCTCTTTTTGATGAGGAGGGCTGTCAAGAAAGGTGTCTTAAGAATCATGTTTTCCCCTTTCTGTCCTTGGAGACTTCAAAATCCTTCTGGAGGCGTTTCCAGAATGACACTCTCACGCTTTTCTTTACCTTAAGAAGTACATCCGACCATTTGATGCACCTTTTTTCTATAAAAAGTAGGTAAGTCGTGCAAATCTCGTCGCATATCCATGAATTTATAAACTCACCCATTACTTTCTTTGAAGAAAGATTAAGTCCTACATGATGGAAAAGACAGTTAAAAACCTCGGGAAAACATAATAACTCTCACTGAAGTGTAAAACCACAATTTATTTTCCACTGCAGATATCAGTCAACTGCTAATTCTCCAGTTTGATGGCACATGAACTCTTCAGTTTTCTTTGTCTTTGTACTTTGGTTGCTGCGGAGACAATTAATTCAACTTTAAAAATGAAAAACGAATAACTAATGTATTTTATGCACAGTTGATAATGTAATGTCACTGGCAAAAGGACAAGAACCTAAAGTTGTTTCACTCAATAAAATCAAAACATTGGTCTGATTTTGCTGTGCAATAATTAAGAGGGGCTTCCACAGCACTGTAACGTTGCAATGGATTAATATCAAAGTGACAACTACATGAGTATACCTACATGTTTGTTTAATAAGAAGACTTGGAATACAAGTCCTTATGCTGTTGAGGCAAGGTAACTCTTATATGTCGTTGTGGAGGATGAAAAGACGAGGACAGAGGTGTAGGTTCCGAGTCTTTTTACTTTCCCAAAAACAGGTACAGCACAGATACAACCACCGGCAGAACCCCAAAAACCGGCAACTTCCTGCGTGGTCTAAGAACTACTTTACCCATAACCCCCCGTTCCCTTAAAGGGTAAAACATCCCTTGGTGAATGTTTCCCATTCTCTTAATGTGGGTCACCACACAGCCCGCCCCAGAATTCACCAATACTGATATAAGTGCAATAGAACATCATAACAAACTTAACAGTCCAAACAGTGGGGGGGGCGGACTAACCGCCCGAAACGACTGCATGGCGCTGGACGGTGGGGCAGGTCAGGGTCCGGGGCCAGTGTCGGGGCTGGTACTGCCGGCACAGCAGGCGGGCGTCCCCGACGCGGTGGCAAGGCCAACTGAACTGGACAGTCAACGTCCAGATGGGCAGGCCTAAGGCGGTCGATGGCGATACGCTCTCGCTCCCCCCCATGTCCATAACAAAGTTCTTGTCCCCTGCCTCTAGAACGCAAAAGGGTCCGTCGTACAGGGGCTGAAGCAGAAAGAAATTCCCCTGGGACCCGCAGTGGCTGGCCGTACACCAACTCAGCAGACGAGGACTGTAGATCCTCCTTTGGGGCCGTGCAAAGACCAAGCATGACCCAAGGGAGGCGGTTGACCCAGGCGTTGTCGTTCAGGCTGGCCCGCAGAGAGGCCTTCATGTGGAATTACCCTTGGGATTATAGGCAGTAGTGCGGTGGAGTTTCACCCCAAGGTGGTCAGCAACTGCGGTCCAGAGGTCCGAGGTGAATTGCGGGCCTCGGTCGCTGGTGATGTCCCCAGGCGTGCCAAAATGGGCCACCCAGCATGCGATGAACGCCCTGGCCACGTCTGCTGTTGTAGTAGAGGATAGCGGAACTGCTTCCGGCCATCTGGTGGTCCTGTCCACCATGGTGAGGAGGAAGGTGTATCCACAAGAAGGGGGCAGGGGGCCCACCAGGTCTACATTCACGTGGTCGAAACGCTTCTCCTGCACTTTAAACGACTCCAGGGGGGCTTTAGTATGGCGGTGGACCTTAGCTCGCTGGCACGCCACACATGAGGCCGTCTAGGCCGAAACGTCCTTCCGCAGGCCGGGCCACACAAACTTGGCTCCCACCAGCTTAGTCGAGGCCTTCATGCCCGGGTGAGAAAGGGAGTGGATGGCATCAAAAATTCGGCGCCACCAGCTGGCGGGCACCATGAGGCGTGGCTGGCCAGTGGAGACGTCACAGAGCAGAGTGGCGTTAACTGTGGTGAACACCACGTCCTCCAACTGCAGTGAGGTGGGGCCAGTTCGGTAGGCCGTGATGTCAGGGTCCCCAGCCTGGTCTGCCGCCATGGAGGCATAATCGAGCCCCAAGTGGACAGACCCCCCGTTCCCTTAAAGGGTAAATCCCTTGGTGAATGTCTCCCATTCCCTTAATGTGGGTAAGCACATCGTGATATTAATAAACTATGTTGTTTCATTCATTCTTTTTTACAGTTACCATAGCTGTAAAACAGTGGTCCATTGTGTAAATATAACTGTGCACTGACACTGTCCAAATCTCCAAATTTCATGTTGGTATTTTACTTTGCAGAAGCTTATATTGAACGTGCAAAGTGTGTCCTTGTATGGAAACTCAGGCAACGATGAAGACGGGGAAACAATGCACTATTGTACTGTGCGTTCACACTTTTGTGTGAGCAATACTGGTGAATGTGGGGGGAAAAGGTGGCAATTTCAAATATGTCACAGGCTCTCCATCATCAAGACTTAAGGGCTGTGACTGGTTTAAAAGATTAAGTGTAGCAGTCTCTGAGGAGCACGATGCTAAAATGCCACTGTCCTAGTCCATTTAGCTCTGCTCTCCCACCAGAGAGCCATTGAGTCTTAGCCTAATGGTGTTCACTGCAGCAGCCTCTTAACCCAACCAAGGCCCTCCACAACTCTGCACTACTTAGCCTAGACGTCCCTCGGCTGGGGAAAAGGGGACGTGACAGGGACAGTGTCTCTGCGTCAATTACAGGTCCAAGGCAGTCCCTGAAGAGCCAACAAACGTGTTTGTGACAAAATGGCCTGTCTTCAATCCTTTATAAAGATGCAATTTGCGAGAGCAAGGAGAGGCTTTAGTGGGTGGAGAGAAGAGTGCATCTCTTTGGAGTTGAGGATCATGGAGTCCCCGTAGATGATGCTGTTAGCCCAAATGAATTAATGATGAAATGCGGTAGCACATTGAGCTTTAATGTAAAAGCTGAGCGCAGCACTGTTAACTTTAGACTGCGTGAAGAGTGGCAGGTTTAAAAAAACAGTTCCCCCCAAAAAAATATGAATATGGATGAACTTTTGTTTTGGAGGTTTACGAATTAGAAATGACAGGAGTAATGGAAGTTGTGAAGCAAATAAAAAGGAGCTAAGTAAATAATAGGTATTATTTCAAAGGTATTTGAAAGGTGAGCTTCTTTCAGTTAAAATTCAAATGAACTTCTGCTTTGATTTTAATTCATGCTCATTTACACATAAAGTTGGATGCACCAACTTATGCTGTTTTTTTCTTAATGTTTAATATCAGTACAAGGCTGAGGACATTTTACCCAACCTTGCCAGTTATTGATGTTTTTTCTCAGGGTGTCTGAGATGCGTCCAGATGCAGGCCATACCCGCTGGAGTGGGCAGCCCAAGTGTTAAATCTTACCTGACACCCAACAGGCCCTTGAGTGTCTGTGGCTGTTTTGCTAAACAGTCTTTTCAAGCACCAGAGCACGTCCCATCCAACACACAAGATTAACATATGGTGGTACATATAGAGACCCCACAGAACCACAGCACAGACAGAGAGACAGAGTACTTGTATTCACACATGATGTTGCTGCACCTTAGTGTGCAGACATTGGGTTAGTTATCTGACAATCTGTGTAATGATTTAATCCTTCGTAAATTTGTTTTGTCGAGCCAATTTCTCTCTACAAGTAGAAACCAAATCAGGAAGCACAGCAGGAAGTAAACAGTCATCTAGTAGACCAAAAGCTTTAATGTCCCATTTCTGCTCTGGGGTGTGGCACAGAAGCATTGGCTTACTTTTGATGATCATCATCCAACCAACTCAGAGCTGTGTGAGTTCCATGCTGCTCTATCTAATATGTACGAAATATATATAAGAAATGTTAATATGATTGAACATTTGCCTCTGTGTTCACCTTTAGAGAGCAGAACCTACCATATATGTATTTTAACTGTGTATTTGTGCACTTTTGGGTGTGATGACTGAACAGATGCTGTATCACTATTTTAGCACTTATTTTGATAAAAGTCATGGAAAAGGTCACTTCCATGTTGTTTTAGATGTAAAGAACCTAATGACTGGAAGAATTTAACTGTCAAATAGTCTCTTCCACGAATGTACAGCCCTGACTTGTGTTAGAATATTAGTTCCTCTACACTGCAGTGGCATGACTTACAAAAGCAATGGTCATGATTTGCATCAGCTACTCACAACAGTCCCAGGAATTATTTGTTATTTCTGAACTTTTTTGACTCCCTCCCTCTCAAAGTTCTAATTCAATCTATCAGTTTTGTAGTTATTTATTTACATTTGCTCACAGAGAGACATAAGTTGAATTAATTTAACACAGCGGTCAGACATCAGTTTCTCCCATCATGGCACCTGATTAGATTACCTGATTAAATGAAGACAGAACGGTAGAGAGTGCAGGCAGTGTTTTCCACCTTTGAAATATGACTTCAGAACTAATGTGAATCACATGGCTCTGCAAATGTTTGGCCTTTCCTTCTCCTTTCTTTCTCTCAGTTCAAAATTGAACTGAAACAAGGAGAACCTTTTGTAAAAGGTGATGTAAATCATTTAGCATTCTCGTCATTTTTATAGGATTTTGTTTTTGTCATTTATGTTCTCAGAAAAATCTATTTCATCATTTTGTGGTGTTAGCAGACAGTGCTGTCACAGCCAGACAGTGTTTATTTTCACAAGTCTCAGAGAAGCATAAACACAATCCTGAGCGTTTGTGTGTGTGTGTGTGTGTGTGTGTGTGTGTGTGTGTGTGTGAGTGAGTGAGAGAGAGAGAGAGAGAAAGAGAGAGAGAGTGTGTTTTGAGGGGAGAGGATTGGGGGAGTACATTTTTGTGCCAAGTCTGCAGAGTTTCAAAAACCACACCAAGCTCATCTTGTTGTGTAACTGCACAAGGTATTCCTTTTTTCATCCGACAAGGATTCACCCCATTTCGTGTCACCGAGGCTCTTCAAGCTGAAAAACTATCTGGAATAGGGAGGGGGGTGGGGGTGACGGAAATCTCCCTGACTACAAGTTGACAGACAAATCTCTTTCTCCAGACAAGAAAAAGAAGAGGAAAAAAATGGCTTCTGTTGCGAAAGACACATTATCTGGCTGTGTTGAAACTTGTGTTGGCATGCTAACCCTCTGAAGGAGGGTTTCACCTCCAAGTTTGTAGAAAAAGAAAATCTCCCTGAGCCGTGTTGGTTGATAACTCCGGCCTGGCCAGGAAATGTCATACTTCTTGAGGAACTCAAATCTTCATAGGCCCCTCCCACTGCAGCAGACCTCACTGTTCTGTAAACGTTTTTGTCCTGAAATGATAGCTGTCTTTCAGGCAACCTCTTTCAACTAATTGTTACCCATTTGCTTTTCTTTATTAGCCTGATGAGACTTTAACATGGGAAAGAAAACTCTATTGCATTGTTCCACATCCACTTCACATTTTGGATCACACAATATTGTTTTTACAGCGACGGGTGAACAAATTTCTTTGTTCTCATCAACTGCGTAATAGCCTTTAGTGGGAATTGTAACCGGACTTGTTAATGTTATGAGTGGCTGTTGCTCTCCTGATATTAGCCAGATGACACCACAGTCAAATGTGAGTAATTCATCCAACACCCCCCCCCCCCCTCCGCCGCCGCCGCGTTCAGACTTAAATGCCTGAGCTAACAGGCTCAATCAATCACCCGAGCAAAGAGCAACTGCCGCGACTGCGGGAAAAAATGTGTGGTCGGGGGTGAAGATGGCTGCGAGGTGGGAGTCAGGAACAGGTGGCCGGGGTCAGTCCCTCGCTCTCACCTTGGCAGATTCCCTCCAAGTGCTTCTGACAGCTTTACATGCAACCACACACCTGCACGAGGGGGGCCGCGGGCACACAAGCCAACGCCTAATTGCTCTGAGCTAGTGGCGCTCCCTAGGGGAAGAACTGAAGCGTGCTAATGGATGCCAGTTCATCAATTTTCAGGATGAATGCAATGTGCATTGTGGACTTATTTCTCAAGGTTAAAAAGTTATCAAGGATGAGCCGGCTCCTTCTGTGTGAATGAATCTCCATATCATGAAAGGAAAATCAATAGCTGCAGCCAATAACGTGGCAGATGAAGTTAAATGTGTCAGGGCCACCCAATCCCTTTTAATGTGATGTCTGTTTTCTCATTGGGATGTGACAGTAGCAGCAGTCCTTGTGTGCATTCCAGGAGAGTTTCGGAAGGAGCCATTCATTTGAACAAAAACACACTTATGTGTTTTGATGTGGCACAGCCTCTACCAGAGAACAGGTCTTTGCTGGGGGGCGGGGGTGGACACGTGTGTGGTTGGATTGCAAATCAAGTAGCTGAAACAACCGTCAGCCAGACTGTGTCTGAAGGATGAGGGGGCAATTAAATAAAACAAAAAGAATGGAAGAGAAAAGGGAGTGAGGCAGGTTAATAAAGAATGAGATTGACACAAAAAGGAAACAGACGGAGAGATTAGGTGCAGGGGGGCGGGGGACCGGGAAGGTAGGTGACAATATTAAGAAATCCCATGCATTTGTGATTTCTCAGTTCTCAGTATTTGTTGCTTTTTTTAAGTCAGAAAAATCCTCATGAATATGGACGAGTCTGCCGAGGTGACTGTTCCCTTACTTAAACCAAATAAACACTTTATTTCACAGTATTCACTTGACAGAACGCTGCTAATATTTTCTCTGCAGCACTGTGTCTGTTGCTCCTTCATTCAGATTTTTTTGTTTTTACTTTTTCAAGAAAACAAGACTTTAGGTGTACAATATAATATACTGTACTTGATGTACTTGAATTGCAATGGTTAAAATTCCAGTTGTGGATACTTAAATCATTGAGATGACTTTACTTTGAATTCACTAGAAGGATTCAGGATTTATTCTTTTGAAATAGAAGAGCTGCAGCCAAATTCTCCGTGGATCTGTGCTCTCCGTGTGTGTGGAGAATTTAGCCCCACCATTCATAACCATGGTAATAACATGCTACCACTGTAAGCTCCTCAATAAGAACATTTCGGATTTTAATTCGCTAAGATCAGAGAGGTTCTGTGTAAAGCCTCCAACACCAGGGAATGTTTTGATGATTCCAGTCCAGAGATACTGGAATTAGGCTTTAATGATGTTAATAAATACAGCGTAGAACAGAAGGCAAAGACATGAGGACGTGAAGCCTGACATCAGTCTTTATTTTGATTGAAAAAAAAAATCAAAAGCAACAAGTCCTTCACATTTGCCATATTTTTACATGTGTTTTTTTCTTTCTCATCTTGAAGTTAGACAGACCATTATAATCCTCTCTCCACTCAACTTTTTGTTTGTTTGTTTGTTTGGGTTTTCAGCTCAGGTGATGATTTAGTCTACCTGGTTTAGAGTTTGGTTTAGTGCCGGACTGTATATTAGAGTATTCTGGGTGGGTAGTATGCATTTGCACCAGTCTGGGAAAAATATCCAGTTCATTATCTACCCTTGAAGTAAACATGACATATTTTATACCCAACACTCCTGCTCCTGCATGATGATAGGTCAGATGAGAGATACCATTTGAAGATTCCTCTTGCTGCTTCTGCTCAAAGTTCCCTCCTGTGAAAAGGGAGCTTTTCCTTCTGCTGTTGTTTATAGAGGAGTCAGGCTTGGGGTTTTTGCTAAAAGCCAGAGGCAATATTAGTTGTTGCAGACACTATTTAAATTAAGTTTAAGTGAACTGAATTGAAGAGGTTCATCCTTACCGGTACTGGGACCTGCAAATGTCAAAGAAAATGCATTGGAACAGACCAGGAGGGGCCAGATATAGCCCCCAAAACTTATTGAGGTGTTCAAACCCAAATCTCTGTCCCAAAGATAGTTTAGGCCTAATAATACCAGCCTGCCAATTTTGAAGTCTGGTGTTCTTTTCCTTGCCAACATGGTTTTTTTTTTTTTTTTACCAACCCAAGTGAAATGTTACACATAAAACAGGAAATGTGCAATGAATATAACACAAGAGTAGCACCTGAATTCTTCTTACATGTATCCAGTGTCCTCCCACATGGTAAAAGTGGGCTGGGCCTTAACATGAAACTCCTGAGAAATGGTTATGTTCCAGCCCCCCCACCCTGAAGGATGCTAGCGAGCCCAAAAGCACAAACATTGATTTCTTCAGACAGCTTTACAATCTGCATCTGTGACACCCTCCTTTTTTAAAGGGTAGAAGAAATGGAAAAGGAAAAGAGGTGTGGGTGCAGAGATCTTATCCTTTAGCGGCATAACTGTGGGCATTTCTGTGTTCACCTTAATTACAGGCCTTATCAAAAAGGATGGTTTTAAGTCTAGTTTTACACTGTCTCTGTGTCTGCCTCCCAAATCCAGAGTGGGAGCTGATTCCAAAGAACAGAGGCCTAATAGCTGAAGGCTATATATATATAGCTGAACACTGGTTGTGGAAACTCTTGGAACTACAAGTAAGCCTAAAAGCCTCTAAATGGCGGACCTTGAAACATGATTAATATAAAACACTGAAGTTCCTTACAGTGGTACTGGAGGCCAAGTTAATGCTACCCACAAATGCTACATGGGTAGGAAATATGTTCCTAAGGTGTTTTGGCACTAGTATGAAAAATTATTTTTTATCTGACTTCAAATGTCAGACGTTTGTGGTCATCCAGGCCTTTGTCTATGAGGCAGGTGTGGAGTTTCAGGAGCTGGTCAGTATGATCTGGCTCCATTAACAAATGAGAGTTACTTCTCATGGCTGCTTCTGGATGTTATTCTGGAGTAGGTGTAGAGAGGAAAATCCAATTATGAGTGGAAGTAAAGATCTAAAAACTATTGACTTTTACTACATAAAGACACGACAGACATTAACCACTTTAAACAGGCATTGTCTTTTGTTACCACCAGTGCAATGGCTTATCTCATCCACCATTGTTTTACCAAGAAGGAGACACAAGCACACACCCAGACGGCTTTCAGTCCCACCTCCAAACACTTGACCCTCAACACAGGTCTGGGATAAGCTCTCAGGCACTGCTCTTCAAGATAACAACCCTCATATGCAGGATACGCCAATGTTCAAACCCCCGAGGCCAGGGCAGGGAATAGCTTCTGTCAGAACAAGTTGGCTTTTCATTTGTTTTCTGGCCAGCTGAGAGGAGACGCCAGGGCGGGTAGCGAGCATCTTCTCAGAGAGAAAGAAGGAGTATGATTGTCTTTTTCTCTTGTGAGGTGTGTGTGTGTGTGTGTGTGTGTGTGTATACACCTATTAGTGAAATCTTCCTTAGGCCAAAAAAGTGTAACAGAAGTAAGAAACAACTGAGTAAAATCCAGCAGAAACTGTCGGTGAGCAAGCAGAGTAGCTAGCAACCCCGAGAGAGGGGATACCAGATGTGTCTAATTCATCACGTAGACAGGTGAGGGGTGCAAGATGGACTTAAGAAGTCCGATGAGTCTCCCTGTGTCCTTTAGTAACCATTTTCTGTTTTATTGTGAGCCTGTGTACATGTTTTTGTTTGTATGACAGGATGTATGGGGGCTTGGCTCTTTATTGGCTCGTTATAAACAGAAAAGGCCACTTTGAATAAATAGTTTGATTCTATGAGAACATGTTCTGCTTTTCCAGTAAATCAAAGAAAAGGTTGGAGGAAAAGGTTGATTTTGGCAATGTACTGCATCACAAATTAACGTTTTCTATTTCCCATGTTCCGACATCAACTTATTAAAAAACCTTGCATGTGGAAAATTAAAAAATGCAAAGTCAGCACACCCAGTTTTTGTCCACCAGGCTTGAATGTACCCAGGCATACCCTCTGATTTGTTCAGACTGTTGTCTTGTCAGATCAGTGCAGGATGTGTTCCTACCGAGGCAAGCATTGTTGGAACCAGCCCGATCTTTCTGTTTCACCTTTGACCTAAAGCATGATTTAAAATGCCTGAATTCCTAAGGTGTCTCAGACATTCAGGGGAGTTGTCACAACCAGTCGCGTGAGATGTAAAGAGATGCGCACTTGAATGCTGTCCAAGTAATTAGCATCGGTTCTCCACACTTTCTGAATGACAAACGAATATAAAAACACAAAAATAGTGGGAGAAAATGAAATCCAGCACTAGCAGAGACTGTTTTATGATACTGTTATGTTAATATGTGCTGTTGAAATCCCAAAACTCCATGATTCATTTGCTGTGTTCAGATAGAAGGAATAGAAAAGAAGAAACAGAAGATTATTCAGCTAACTGTATCAACAGCTTCATTTTTGCCAATTGTCTCAGAATTTGATCCAGATTTCAAGTAAGTGTGGGAATGAGAAAGAGCGATGTAGTCACTTTTACATTTTAAGAAAGCATGGTTTGAAACTCCACCTTTTAAAAAGATTTTTCAAGAACAAATTGTCTGACCTATTTTCCTTTATATTACCTGTTGTCAACACCATTTATTATTTTTCTGAGCAGCGTGCGTGCAGGGCAGCATCGTATTGACAGGTTAATTGCAGAGTGCTTCAACAATTGTGCCTGTTTTTGTGTTTTCTCTCCACGCACCTGCTAGAACTGTCAGAAGCGCTCTCCATCATGTGGTTGGTCTGGTATGCCACATCCTAAAACGTGTTTGAGTTGGCACTGAGCCGGCCTTCTTCAGGTGAGTCAGTGACGAGAATGACAGTTTTTAACGAAGCTTAAAGCCCCCCCCCATCGCATGCAGGGTTCCGTGTAGGGATAGTTGAAGAGTGTCACTTTACCGTATTAATGAAAGGTTGCAGCTTTATTATATTGACGATGTCTCAAATTACACCCAGATTTAATTGCACAAAAACATAATTTATGTAAGTGTAATTATGTTGCTTAACTGACAAAGTGAAGAACTGACACAAACATTTCATCTAGGTGCAGATTAAGTATGAAGGGAAAGGATTTAATGGTGCGAGCAGGTAAAAGGAAAGATTTGAAGGTAAACACAGGCCATAATCCCCAGCTCATTAGATGTGGATGCTTTGTGTATCCTTAAGGTATATGAGATACACTATTGTATACCATGTAAAGTTCAGTGGTCTCACGCAACACAAGCCCTGCAGAATGGCATTAACATATCCAAGATAGCACTAATCAAGCCATCTTTGAGCTAAGACGTTGGCACCAATGTTGTTTTGTACCAGAATAAAACCTTGAGCATGAACAGACCTGCATGTTGTCACTCACATCTCCTCTAATAATTGAGCATGATCACATTCAGCCATGAGCTTCACATGGCTGTTGTTTCTGCTATTCTGTCACTGCTGATGCCTTAATCACTAATTAAACTAATGTAACTAATGTAAAGTTAGAATGAGGGTGCAGCAACATTGTAATGTCGCCAATACTCACCTTATTAGTTAACGTAATTGACATGAAACAGCCTCTAAGGTTCACACCACCTTCATAAAATACTGCACAATAGGCTTAAGACGAATCTGATATTCAGTTTAATGCATTCCCTTAGGGGGATGCGGTATGTAAGATTTTGGTGATCCTTTCCATTTGATTAACAATTAACCCACAACAGGCACGTTGATCCTGCAGATCAATGCAGACCACGTAAGTGGCTTAGGACGGACCGTCCTGCCTGACAGACAAAGTGTCTCCACTAAAGAGATTTGATCGTGATCAGGTTCTGTTGGAGCAAGTCCTTCGACTGGCAGGACAACAAATCCGGCTTGGCCCCCGCGCTAATCTCCCATTCAAACGCCTTTGTAAAATGCAAGATGACGTTGCCATGTTTTCGTTTTTCTCTCCTGTTATTGCTTATATTGAGTGTGCAAAGGTTCTAGTGTAATAAATCAAACAAGCGGATAAAGACAAGCAGACTGGGGAAAACGTATTTTCCCACAAAACTTAAAAGTTTGTTATAACTTTAACCCACATTTAATCCAGATGAAAAAGTAGGTGAGTAGCCAGGTTGGACTGAATGGATGGATTTTCAAGGACGTTATATTTAGCTAAATATTTCATGGCAGGCTCTTTGCTCAAACAACATGCAGCAGTTGTTGGACGGGTCCATGAGCAGGATAATCGCCCTGTAGTTTCTGCATTAAGCATCTAGAGTATTTAATCAATAGAGCATTGATTAAGAGCAAGCAGTGCATAAAAGCTTATTATCAATACCGGCCTTTTTCATTAACTGTTTCGGCAATAGACACAAAAACATGTGGGTCATTTCTAACAGTAAACTTCAGGTACCGTCCATTTTTTTTTTACAATATTTACTGATGCAGCTGTATTGTAAAGTGTTCCTCACCTCTTTGTGAAGTTCAGGATGGTTCTCTATATTAGCCCAGGCACTCTAACTTTAGTTTCCAGTAATTTCCAATGATAAAGCGTATCCTCTATTCCTAACATTAGAGTAAGTAATAAAGTAGTAGTAAAGTTTTACATTGTAAAGGATTGACCTATATCTTTTTAGACTGTGGGTTGCTCCTTTTGTGTGTGCACAAGCTAAGATGTTGTCATTAGGGAGCGGGTTGTTAAATGTGTGGGTGCTGAGAGCCACTGTTTTTTTTTTCCCCAGCAAAACTCAACCCTTATTGCAGATGTGTTATGATGCTGCATCATATTCTGACCTCCTAAGGCTGCACCCACAAACAAAACAGTAACTCTTTGAAAAAAAGGAGTTTCTTCACATTTGAACATCAATAAAAAAGCAATCATGGCTTTATAAAAGCACTATTTTGATGGTCCCTTTCTATTGGGTGTTGGTCGTTAAGCCCCAAATATTCACAAAATACTGTACACACAATCAGGCAATTTTGTCAAGCTCTAGTAGAATTAATTGATTTATATAATACGGGGCTTAAACATTTATGGATAAAAATAAAATCAAACAAATATTAGCCTTTAAAAACAAACAAAAAAAAAGAAAACAACCCATAATCTCACGAGTATACAGTGTAGACATGACAGTCACACATACTTCTAGGATGAATGGTCCTATTGTCAACTGTGTGAACTGCCAAACAGCTTATACATGCAATAAGTGGGAATCGGCTCTAGGGAACGGAAACTGTATGTTGATACACAAAACCAACGCAGCCACTCTACAGGTTACCAGATCACTATGTGATGGGAATTAAAGTTACATTTGAGGACAGGAAACAGCAACTGCAAAAATAATTAACAATGATTTACTGCTAAGTCAACAACTCATCTCTTCTCGTATTACTACAGATTTCCCATTCCTAATGACTCAATGATGCATCACTGGGTGGAGAACAACTCCAGAACATATAATAAGAACTTGTCACATCTTGCTAAATCTTGTATTCAGACCTATCATCCTCAAAGTAGATCATTTTGTTGTCATATTGTATGCCAGTTGGTATAAGAGAAAACAAGATGTGGGTTGAGAAATGAGAGCATACTTTCAAGGAAACACCGGTGTATCACCTTCATGGGAACAGTGCGGTTTGCAGTCAAAATACCTTCCTGTGACAGTCGTTGACATTCAGTGATCAAGATGATAAGTGACAAGTGTTTGCTTGTTGTTCTGCTTCAGTGTTAAGTCTCATAAGGGACATGACTAGGGAAGAGTGTGACTTAGAAATACCCTGACATATTCTTTCGCATGTTTGGCTCTGTTGTAAATATTCAGTCCATCTACTTGTGAGAATGTCTCTGTCCATCTCAAAAAAAGCCCATCCATGCAGCTGAAGTGTACAAAAAGGCAGAATTCCTCTGCATCTGTAGAGCTGCAGCTCTTGTGAGAACCCTTCATAGAGCGGCGGTTTTCTTGGGCTGTAAATGTCACAAGCTCAGACACATTGTTTGCTTGCTGCCACTGTGGTTAGAGTTCCAGTTTTACCCATGTTTGGTCTGTGGGCATCAGGATTGGGTTTCCCCCAAACCCTCTTGTCACAGGATTATCTCATACTGTGATCGTCAGAAACCGTTCCTCCCATTCCTTCACTACTACACTCACATTCCTTTATACACCTTCCATGCTTGGTGGAATTTTTGCTAAAGGTGTGGTGATGACCTTAGTCCCCCCATTCCTTTCTTCCTCTCTTCCTGTTACCTATTCCACATTCCCCGTTCCCACCCCCTGTCTTATTTCTTCCATCACTTCTTCCCTACTTCCTCTGCTGTGTGTTGATGAGCTGCTGCACTTTCTTTTTCTGAGGAAGGAAGAGGGATTATGCTAAGCCCTAACTCAGGGAGACCGGCCTTATCTTGCCTGTAGCAGCTCCATGCACCAGAGGAAAAAAAGCCTGGAAGGGAGCACAGCTACAAGCCAGTGGAAAGCATTAAGGGGATGGGGGTTGGAACAAAGATGGGCACGGCCAGCAATGTAGAACACATCCGCATTTCCTTCAGCATTGGCACATTTGATCGTCTCCAGCCATATTTTCAACAACCTTGTAGTACAAGTGCTCTTTCAAGCCATTATGTAGAGTGACAGTATTTGCATATAAACAGGAACATTCTCAAGGCATCCAAATGGTTCCAATCACATACCAGATGTTATTTATCCTACAGTGGAATGACACTATTCTCCAGGTGATTTAGACTCACCCTCCCCTCAAAACTAGCCTTCGCTTGGGTGCTCCTTTGTGCCATAACTCTCTCCAATCCATCCTTTTAGCATATCTTCAATTACAGCTGCATTATACTAAATTATTGTGGCTATAATTAAAGCCCCAACTCCTGATCCATTTCCTAAAGGAAGCTTCAACCCCCGCCGTGAGACAATGGACCGTGTTACAGCAGGGACAAGGCCCCACTGTAAGCAGGCTGCTGGCCTATTCACCTGGCCTAATTACCCCAACTCTATGGGGGTTGCGCTCTTGGAAACGACTCGTCCCCGGGGAGCTCAGTGAAAACTCAAGTTTCCTTGCACTGAGACAGGCATCGGCTACAGGGCCAATGACGAAACAATGGCAAAAAGGAGCAACACAGTGCTAAATCAAGTGAGGTAAGGATTTTGTTCGCACAAGACAGCTGGTGTGAGCTATGTTCCGTAGCTAAATCTCCCAAAAGGTATATAACTCCCTGGTATAAACCACTCAAGGGAACATGAAATTTATGGAGGCTTTTACTATTTAAAAGTTACACATCAGTCAGACAGACACACTCAGACATTAACTAAAAGTTGCATTACTCCTTATATTTGTAGTCTGGATGATTCATTTACTTCAAAGTCATCTGAAAGCTTTGCCAATAAAGCCACAACAACAGATTAGCTTGGACTTGTGGGACACCAGCGCTAACAGAAACTAAGCCTCCATAAACCCAAGGACGACATTAAGATACCAACCAGGGCTTGGTCTTTCAAGTGTGCCAGGAAATCCACAAGGCAAGACTTTTCACAATTGATGAGAATTCAAACCCGTGCCTTGTGTCACGCTAACACACAATGCTATTGACTCCACGCTTCCTTGGTGCAACAAAGCAGATAATGTTTATTTTGTGCTTCGTGTTATTGAAACATCCCACAACATTGTGCGAATCACAGTCTTGGAGTGACCTGAACAGCCTCGGGGTTATTAGAAGGCCAGACTTGGATATTCGAGGGGGAAGTAAAGGCCAACAAAGCCACTTTCTTCACTCTTCCTCCTGATCCTATCACTCCATTCCTTGGCCGTGGAGATGAAAGACTAGTCTGTAATTGGAGAGGAGGGAACAAGTAGAAGTAATGAGAAAGTTAAAGCAAAAGAAGTAAAAGAGAGTGCCTACAGGAGGTAGGACTGGAATGAAAGGGTAAATACATCTGATTTCCTTAAATTAAGTGAAGAAAACAGCCACTCCTCCATCAGGCCAGAGTTTGATTGACAATGTAGCAATGTGAGGGTCCAAGCTGTAATAACTCGTCTTTGTGAAGAGAACTTAACGCTTTGTCTTCCTTGTTAGGGAGGCCCAGAGTCCAGGGATCAGACTTGACTTATTATAACTGCCTTTTGTCCTTCAGGAACTGTGGGAGACTTGACTTGCGCTTTCGTCTGTCATCAAAATAGGGATTCCATACTGTGACTGTTCTCCAAGCATGGGAATACTAGATGACAGAGCCCAAGACGGTACAACATTACAGTAATGAAAACAATTGTTTGGAGCTCTGTAGTGTTTCTGTAGGTCACTCAAATATATAAGGTGAAGCTTTTTGGTAACAAAATCAAAAAAGGAGAGGGTAAAAAAAAAAAAGTATGGCTTTAGTTATAAATCAAAAACAATGAGTCCTCAAGTCTTCAAGGATTACATAATGTGTCAAAAATGTAATAACAGAGGATCAAAGAACATTTTTTTAATTGTATTCAGTCAATAAATATCATCGAGAGACAGTTCTGTCACCAGCAGCATGGTTTTATATTGAAATCATGCCTCACATGCACTCGCCCACACATTGACAGTGTTGCAGTGGAGTTTTGAAAGACTGAAGTGCATATATAATACCCATAAAGATCTGTCACAGCATCAGTATAACTCATCTAAGTGACCTTGTGACCCACAGTTTATGTTCTTTTCAGGACAAGGCTTTTTGAAACAGAACCAGGGGGGGATAAAAGCAATCTGTGGAACATAAACACATGGCTTGTGAGCGATGTGAGTTATTGTCACAGTTAACTGGTCAACCAGTGGATTATTATGCCTGTAAGATTTACTACCCCTACTGGAGATTTTCAGCTGCTTCCACACAAAGGGGAATGTCCCCCGTTATCCAGTTGGAATTTTAAAGGAGGGACCTGGGTGCTTATCTCTCAGTCAAATCTAAGAGCTGGGGGTCTCCTGTTTCTTCATCCTTCCTTCATAAACCTAAAAGCACTAAAAGAGCTGTTATCCCCACCCACACTGGAACAACACCTGGACACAGCTGGAGCTAAACATGGGGAAGGTGTGAGGAACATCACATGTCGTTTTTTCCAAGCTTGTATTTGTGAAATGAAATGGAAACACATGGCAAATCAATAAACTCCATCCAAATGATAATAAACCCCAACAAAACTGTGGGCTCTTATATCATTCCTCAACTTCAAGCCTTATTCCCTATATTCTACTTTGAAACTGAACTGGGTTGAAACTTTTGTTGGCAGTGATTTAGGTCAGCACTAGGAATAGTGTCAGACAACGGAAGAGTGAGTGGGTTTAGAATGCACAGTTTCCCACCAGAAGACAGGAAGAACATTTAATAATGAACCTAAAATCAAAACATATAAGAAACAGCATGTATTAGCATCTATTAAGGTCTATTTGTTGGTATGTTTTGTCATTGAGTTGTCAGCATGTGAACATGTTTAGTGTTTAATTGTGAATTTCTGCACTTACAAAGCATTTTTTGCATTAGCACAACAGTATAACGACGTCTTTATCAGGCTGCTCTCCTGTTCTCGCTGGTTTGTCAGCTTTATGACAGCTGCTGTCTCATCCATGCTATCAAAAAGCTTTTTTTCATTCATCTCCTTCAAGAGTAGTTAAATAAATGTAAGTCACTTGCAAATAAATTGTCCCTTTTCCACCTGACCACCTATCCTCATTTCCATTTAATCGCATACCATCAAGTTAAACATTAAGATGTAATTACCTCTGGCCTAAGCCAACTATCAAATAGACAGAATTAGAGTTGTAGCAAAAAGCAAGAGGGAGGAAAACAGGGGCTTCTGACAGGTGTTTTCTCTTGGGCCAAACTGAAATGAACACGGAAATGAATGTTTGAAATGTATTCAGCCAGGAGAATGAGGAGAGCAAGGGGGGCCACGGAGGGAGAGTGCAGGTCTGTGCAGCAGAGGTAATTACTGCGCAGTTCCGTCACAAGACAAGAGGCTTAGGGGGAGTGGGACGTTTCAAAGGGAGGCCGGCAGGGACAGGAGGCATGAGGTGGGTGGCTGCTGCTACTCAAAAAAAAAGCAATTGGTCTGAGACCTCTGGTGACTGTCCCTGCTGACTTCCACAATGGCAGGGTAAGCCCTTTACATGCATGTATGTATGCACATACAGCTCGTGATCGTCACTTATACAGCCAGAGGTCATTTAGCTCTTTACTTTATCTTCCTGTATTTGCAGTCCTTTTAGTTATATGATGGTGAAATCTTGTGGCCACCTCAGGAGAAGCTTTTGCTCATCTGCATCCCATCAGTTCTATTTATCCATTTATTTATGCAACGAGACTGCAAAGCTTTAGGGTTTCCAGAGCTGAATAAGACACAAAGCACAATAAAGGGGTGAGGGGAAAGCAGCATGCACCACTCAGCTGGCTGCGGTGGAGTTGGCGCAGGAGAACATCTATTTCCTTGAGGTGTCGCCGATCGATAATGTTCTGTCTGTTCATCTTTATGAAATGGAAAGGGAAAAGCAACGGCAGTGGGTGGGTAGAGAGATGGCACACCCAGTCAAAAAGGCCTGAACTTGTGACCGTTAACACACACTCTGGGTGGTTTCGTTCAATTACTCCAAACAGATCGGGCAACAAAAGCAGCGGTTCACCCTGAACTGTAAAAGAGTCTCAACAAAACACTTCTGCAACTCAGGCCTGCTTTTCTGTGGGTAATAGTCTTAGCTTGCTTTGTCCCACTTTCACTTCAAAAGATCGCCCACTGAAAGTAGAAAGGGTTGCAATGATTAAGAATCATATTACAAGGTAAGGTCCTTCCATAAACTGAATCAAAAGATATGATATGAAAATCCCATTATATACAAGAGATGCAAAGCACAGGTCTTAGAGGGGGTGTTTTTCTTTCATTAATAGAAATGCTGAGTCTTACAATAAGTCGAGTGGATTCGTTTTACACTGTAATTGTTACCACTCCATAATTAACTCCATTTAGCCTCAGTCCCTGTGCAGCACTCCGCTCACAATAAGGCTGATCCTTGGTCCTGCCCATAGGAGGGCTGCAGATGATGTCATGGCATCATGATCAGCCAATTACATTACAGGCAATTGCCTCTGATAAATTGGCTATTCAAAACAATATCCCCATGGATATCACCAGCAGTCACTGAGCCCATCAGGAATAAAACCCGGGGCCCTCGCTGCTAAGTAAATGTATGGAGGTGAGCGAAATGTTGCAATTGTGTGCTTTTCTGACAAAGCTCTAAGCTACACCCAAGCTTTTACTTTACTGCAGCTCTAAAAGCATCAAGAATTTGAAAATCAAGACTGGTTAGCATGAAATATTTCCAAACAGTCAAATTGGCAGATGTTGCAAGTCACTGTGGTTCTGAGGCTGCTTCACGTTAGCCCACATAAATAACAGTGTCACCCTCACAGGCCAAGACATCTCACATTACCAGTGTCGCCGCAGCAAGAATTCAGTAAAAGAATATAACATTAAACTGGAGACGAACGGATGCACAGACAGGCGGCTGTGTGATTTAATGTCTGTAGTGATCAGGGAGCGTTACTAAAGAAGGGGGCTACATGAAACGCAAACCAAGACCCAAAAGAACTCCCATTACTTAGTCAGAGGAGCATATAAATCAGTAGGCATGCTGCTGATAGTAAAGATCACTTTTCTGTCTTAATTCCATTGTTTTTCTTTGCAAACTTGGCAGAAAATAACATCTGCTCTATAATGAGGTGCCTTCACTTTTAATTACGTGCAAAGTAGGGAAAGACATCTGATACATATAGTTGTGTGTGTGTGTGTGTGTGTGTGTGTGTGTGTGTTTCCTGTTTTCACACACATTCTCACAGCATTACCAAATCCTGCAGTGTCAGTCTGAGTGTGACCCGTTGTCAAGTGTGGGAGCCTGTTTCACAAGACTTGAGGGAGCGTGGGCGTTTGTTTCACGTATGCAAATATTTGTTGGCGTCGCACACATCTGGAGACACTCACAGCCGCCTGTCAAGCGTGTGAATGAAGTGAGAATCTGCTGAAGTTCTGTAAATACAGCAGATGATATTTGTGTCTGAATTATGTTTTTAGAAATGTGGCCTTCTTTGTCAGTGTTTATTGTAAGTAAAGGCCCCAAAAGTGATGTTAATTTAAAGGTCTTTCTCAATCAGCTGCAATCATTTGTAAGTGAGTATTGTTAATGACAAGCCTCACTCTGGCTTCACATTCTCTGGATTTTCTCCTGTCCTTACCTTTAGGTTTTGAGTTGATCATGGGATCCCGATAAGGCTGAGCTGAAGCCTTTCAAAGTGTTTGTGCCACTCATGGCCTCTTATGGGTCACTAAGCTATCCTCATACTACCTTTACAGATGGTTTATAGGAGAGCCTCCAAATTCATCCAACAAGATTTTGATAACTGATGATGTCTTTTCATACCCTAAGATCCATTATAGTTCAATCACTGGCTCGTCCATCTATGCTTCCATTACCGACGTGATTTAATAGCCTGTGCAGTGAAAACTGGTGTTTGAGGGAACGTAGCAGCTGAGAGCAGTTTCATCATTCAACATGTTTAGAGTGAGAACACAGACATAAAAAGTATAAATATTGATGTTGCATTTTGCTTTTTGTTTGTTTTTCTGACCTTGCATTGCTGCATGAAGACTCTTCACGTTTTGCAATAGTTGAGAGTGGCATTCACTTATGATGCTGCATTCTAAATACAAAGACAGTAATGGCTTTCTATTTCTAATCTCAGAGGACCACCTTGAAACGGTGCCTATTTTCATAGACTGTTTATGTTGCTAGGTTATTTGAAGCATCCACATTTTATAATTTGTTGCTTCTTTGTTGCAGCATCCACCTTTGAAGTGAGCTAATTGGTTCTGCTGATATTAGTCTTCAGATGAATAGAAGAATTTAATTATGTCTTATTTTGGCTTTTATTCTTTTAAGACCCTGTCAACTGGGGATAAAATAAATGTTTTTTTATTATGGAGTTAATGACATTTTCCCACTCACAAATATTATTGAAATAAAGTCCATATCACCGTGTGCTGTGTGGCTGGTCCATGTCCTCTCCTCACAGGTGGGCAGTTGTTGTCGAGCTTTTTTAATGAACCTCCTGGATGCTCTCAAACCTTCCTTGAACTGCACAAAAGAAGCCCTGCCATGCTTTGTGCCAGATTCTCCCGACTGCGGTGCAACGAGAGGGAGAGAGAAGCACAAAATAAGGAGCAGCTACTGCAGAGAGGAAGGGTTGGATGGAGGGCAGCATCAGATGGTACAGTAAAAGGGAAGAGAGAGGAAAATGAGGCAGAGAGACACGTCGACTAGAAGGGAAAAAAAGAAGCAGGGAGAGCTGGAGGGTGCAAAACTGTGTGTGTGTGGGTATGTGTGCGTGTGGGTATGTGTGTGTGTGTGAGAGAGAGAGAGAGAGATGACAGAAGTGCAGAAGAAGGAGCGTTTGTTCTGTTTTCTGTCTCTGTTGACGTGCCTTCCAAGAGCAACAGAAGCTGCTGTCTAGCCTAAATGTGGATGCTCTTAATCCTGCTCTGCCCATCTCCGACGAGGCCAACTGCACCGTTTCATGCTGCTGGCTCAGATACACAGATCGCTGCACACACACACAAGCAAGCACCTTTTTTGGAACGGTACCTAACCCTAACCCTAACAGCTCATAGGCAGCACGGTAGATAGACCTAAACCAGAAAGGCTGAAAATTAAGTGCAAACAATTAGTCTGCCGGGCCACAACAGCAGTCCAAACACACAGAAGAGTCAGGTGTGTGTAAATTAAATACATCCAATTTCATTAGGTGTGACGGCTTCAGTGGCCCTGATTACCTTTGATTAGGTATCACAACACTGGCGGTGGGGAAGAACAACTGCTTCCCCTGGATGCGCGGCGCTGCCGCCCACCCTTCATTCAAAATTATATCCACCATATTAGCAGATTAGCAGACAAGCTGACCCCAGTGTGGAACGGAGCCAAGATGGAACCCAGGCGAGTCGCGAGGCAGGTGTTGGAACAGCCTCCACACCCCCCCATTCACACACACACACACACACGCACCCCTTCCTCGCTGCTGGCTTCCAGCTGCAGCAGCGAGGTAGGGTGCATTAATTTGCTCACGTGTCAGAGGAGCCTCGGGTCCCTTTATCGGCCCAGACTGATGAGTGAAGGCACAGTGTCAGTCCTGCTGTCTGTTCAAAGGAAACTACATCGTCTCACAATACCTGCATGCATGTCAGGAAAAAAAATTAGTAATTAAGAAGTAAGAATTTTTGTAGGCTAAGTATAACAACTTCCTATATCCTCCTTTTTACTGTATTTGATATCTCTGTAATGTTTTAACCCCTCTGTGTTTCTTATACACCTTGAATCAAGCGTTTAAAAGGTCCTATATTTTGTGTCAGGGTTGCCATAGCAATGATTACAAAGTAGAATCATAAACGATAAACATTCAAAATGCAATGACATTGTTTGGTTTTCAGTTTGAAAGAAGGCCATTCTACAGCAAGATACTCAAGTCACCTTTTGGCGTTTATGTGGTGATCACAGCTGGCTGTGGGAGATGCATCAGACATCAAGTCCTTGTAGGTCTCTAACCAACCCCAGCAGCTGATATCACCTGGAATAGTTTTCATATCTCAGTTTGATAAAGTGGCCTACCCCCCCAAACTGGTTTCTCTCTCTCTATCTGCCCCCCTCTCTTCCTCTCTTTCTCTCTCCCTCTCTCCCTCCCTCCCCTTTCCCCTCTCTCTCCCCCTCTATCTCCCTCTCTGTTTCCTAATTGCATAAAATGACAAACTTCATGCTGTGTTAGTTGCTAATCTGCTGGCTCAGCATTGATTATTGTTAGCCTAAGATGTCGTAGGTCATCCAGAAATGGCCCAACATTAACAGCCTGAAAGAATGCAAATCGCTCCTATTATAGTGGAGGTGTCATGTTTTTAACAATAAATCTATACACTCCCGTGCACGTGTACTGGAACAAAGACAACGGTCCAATTAAACTGCGTAGCTCCAGGTCTGAACATGAAACTTCTTTTTTTTATAGTTTTATACATTTAAGAAATGAGACAAGGTATTCAATTTTTGTAGCATGACTGTGATCACTCAGATTATAGTATTGTATTGTGCTCAGGGTGAATTTAATGTTTCCAGTTTGCCTGATTTGATCAGAAGTAATTAAGCATTCTCTGATTAATTAAACAACAGTCTAATTTTGTCCTTTCCCATGGAGCAGCGAGGTGTCTGGGTCCCCCAAGTGTAAATGGCTTATAGGGAGAATAATATAATGAGCTGGCTGAATCTAAAGTGTCTGCAAGAAATATCATAACAAAGCTTTAAATGGTTCTTCATTATTAAAATTAATTTCATTCTTATGATGGAGTTTAATTAAGAGTATTTTTTCCTCTGTTGACTAAGACTTCTCCTAACACTGGGAGGCACTAGACATATATTTACAGATAAATAACCAATTAAATGCAATTATATACTGGCTACCATATCATAGCAGCAACCGTTGTATGTGTGACTCTATGATATTCATGTGATTAAGTTCTCCCCCACTACGGACCTCAGTCATCATGAGAAATTGTTAAATTTTTTTTGGTTGTATTGAGTAAACCTTGTTTTCTATAGTTAAAAGATCTGATTCAGTCCACAGCTACAGGGATGTATCTCCAGAGCCACGGGGTGCTATTAAAATATCAATACTGCTGCTTTTGCACAGAGTCTTATAACACATGCTGAAATGAGATATGTGCCCTCGCCAAAGGAATGCGGTGGAACGTAACATGACAGAGAGACAGGGGTGTAATTCATGTCCTGTGGCTAAAGTGGACTAGATTTCTCACGTTATGAGCACATCGGGGATCCAAAAGTCACAATTGTATTTGATATTAAAGTTCTCCTGATAGAAAAGTGATGTGTGACGCATCTATGCTTGCAGTTACTTTAGGAAATAATTTTTAACTAAGGAAATACAATGTATTGAATGTCCTATTTAGGATTATCATATATATTTAAATAATATGTATTTTTATATCTGTCACAGCAGTTTTACCTTTATTTAGTACATTTCTTTTTCCTTGCTGTTTATTCCTTCTCTCCATTTCTCCTCACTTCTCCAGCTCGGGGCTCATTTTATGCCACTCCTCCTCACTGCTCTCATGTGTCCACTCTGATGAAACCTCATGGAGTGTCTATAATGTGCAACAGGCAGTAAAAATCCAATTTTACTCATTCGAGGTAGGAAACCTCCCACCGAGTGCGTTGTCTCCACCTGACCCCTTCGCATGACAGTCCATCACTGTTAGCCGTGTGTGACTTCACCGTTTGGACCCGTCGCTGCCAGTTTCACGGATCACAGACCCTTGACAGACATGAAAAAGATAAAATAATAATAATAACACCACAAGATGGGCAAGTACTGCCACCAGCACTGCACTGAAATTGTGTGAAGTGAAACAGTGAGCCATAAGTCGGCATCTACAGCACGGTCTCAAATTAGAAACTCTCTTGTGGCAAAGCTTTAGAAACATTGCATGGGAAGCCAATAACAGTCATTATGCTCACCACTTCAGAGAACACCGTAAGGCTGCAAGATTACATCACAGCTTTCAGCAAAAATAAACCACCCCTGTCGGTTGGTCAGCATTAGAAAACCCACTCTTGTGACGTTGTTCCCTCCACCACTGCATTGTCCCCACTAGATTAAAAGAGAAAGTGGGTGCAGTGAAGCGTTTCAAGAGATTGGAAGCCTGGATCCTCCTAAGCCCACTTGCCACGAAAAAAGTTGGCTGCCTGCACAGACGTCCATGCTGAGTTGATGGGGGCTGACGTGCTTTGGCGGTTGACCATCTTGCAGTCAACTCCGCTCGCCTCCCACAACATTCACTATTCTCCAAAAACACCCAGCTGGGTGAGGGCCCCTGTTTTGAGCCAACATGGCCGACATGTGAAAGAAGACAGATGCCATAAGAGAAAGGACCATGAGAATTCTGGAGCGAGCCCGCTCCATCCAACACTGGTGCGACCAGCAGGAGAGGATCATGGGGTGCAGCCAAGACCGCAGGTGATGGGCGGCTCTGACAATGACCCAGCGGTGAGTTCATAAAAGACCACAGGATGTTTTGTGGTCGCTGCCTACCCTGGGACATGAATGTAATTAGAGCACAGTTGAAAGGTCAGAGCTGTTCTATGAAGTGCCACTGAACTCTGCGAGGGTCTAATGTACCATTCAGTGAGAGACTGACTGATGCCCCATCTACACTCTGACACATCAGAGCCAACAAGCGTACACACTTCTTTGTTGTCCGTTACAGCACAGAGTGAAGACAACACATTTTGGTTGAAAACATAGATCTGAAGACATCTAAATGAAGATCCTACCTTTTCTGTGAATTTGTCTTATAATCAATGTTGTGGTGTTGCTTCTTTCATTTAATCGCTAAATTGCAGAGTCTGTGAAACCAAACAAAGCACATTTTGTCTGTCGTCCCATCAACGATATTGTCAGGCTCAAGACAGCAGTCCTGTTCTTTGTCTACCTTCTCTGTATGGAATCCCCATGGGGTCCCTGAAGAGTTGCCTTGGCTGGACTTTCCATGCCGTCTGTAGCTGCTCTGCTCGCTCATCCTGCTCCTTTATTGCTGAGGTAACTTTAGACGTGCCTGTGGAAATGATCAGCCTTGTGTTTTGAGGTGAAGCTTATTGTCTCTGCAGGATGAGCAGCAAAGCTTTTCCCTGTCTGCAACAATTTGGATCCTGCAGTTCGGAGCTTGACCCCTATAAGCATCCATGAGTAGCCATAAGACATGCTCAATGCTTCCAGTTTAAGGTAGATGTGGTTACTTTTCATACCTGCATGTGAATTTTTTCACCCTCAGGCTTTTCCTGAGGCCATATTGAATTATGTCTCTGTCAGGTCCCTAAGCCTCCTATATTTCCTCCACTGTGCAGCACCCCTAGATTCCGTATCAAATTATCTTCATGCTGGCACTTTGTGCATCCCCCTGGCCCCTTAGATCTTTATCCCAGCATACTACTGCTTGGCCTGTGCCACAAAGTTGAATCCATGCTAGCATCAGGCTTTAAAGGCTTTTATCACAGAGTTAAACATGGGGCCATCTGCAGGGACCCTATACACACAATCAATCAAAAAAATTAAAACTGCAGGCTCACATGTTTCACTGCCATCTCCACCTTACCATGCCAAAATTAAAAAAAAAAAAACTGGAACATGAAGAACTCTGAACCCTGAAATGTATATGTTTTTGTGCACCAGAAAATAGAATTTTTAATCACACGATCGATATAATGTACTATGATAACTGTTGAACGGTATTGCACAGCTCCTTGGACCCTGTCTGAATCATCAATGGAGCACAAGCAGGAAAATGGGCCCGATTGCTCCATTTTCTCAAATGAGGCGATTAGGAGGGCAGTCTGAATAGAGATCAGGCTCAGCCTCATTGCACCATGAGGAAATCAGTGAGGAAGACAGAATCAGTCCAACCGTTAGACACAGGACTCTTTGTGCCCCAATTGATTCCTTTCAGCCCGGAAGCATCAAGAGCCCCTGTGAACATTGATTGGAGCTGGGAGCCACCATCGATATCGATAAACAGCGAGACCCCACCATCACCAAAATGAGTCAACATGGGAAAATGGCTGGAGTAGTGAAGACGAGCTGGCTGCCAATGCAGCCATATTGTTCAACAGGGAAACGGACTGGCAAGAGATGAGAGCTTCAGACCAGACTGTGTCCTTTGGGGAGTTTTGCTATTTCTGCAAGGTCAGTCTCTCAAGTGTTTGATAAAACTGAGCAAATCAAAGTGCTGCATCTGAAAGTGAACTCTGTGAAGCCAGAAAAGGTTTCTCTGCACTGACAAGGCAGATGATCAGAGACGTGGGAGCTCACATTAATGCCGCTAATTACCAGAGAACATATTTCACTACAACAAATGAAACTGAGCGTGACTACAATTCCAAGCAGAAATTGACCTGGAAGAGGATAGCGAAGGGAAGGTAATGTCAAACGCTGCAAAAGCTGAATTTCCATGAATAGATGCAGTCATATTGAATTAATCTGCAAATGCTCACATTTACTTAAACTAACTATTTTCATACTAAAGTACACTAACTGCTTGAATTATTGTATGTCTGGATCTCTCAGCACAGCTGAATCTACTCAGTGGCTCAGCTCTGTGTCTTCAGAGTCTCTGAGAATGTCATTTGTGTCTATGCTGGCCTTCATATTGTCAAAAAAAAGGAAAAAATTTAACGTCACAAAGGTCATCGCAAGACTGCAGAGGGCATCGGGAGTGCTGCAACCCAAAGAAGCAGGTTGTTCAAGCGACTCAGGCCTGTCTTGGCTGCAGATGGGCCAATTAGAAGATGATGAAAAGCCGTGGGTACAGCAGCCTAAATTCTGGCTTTGAGCTTGGCTAAGTGCATTGGGGGCAGGGGAACACCTGGATTCCAATTTAAAATAGGATAAAGACAAAGGAAAACCCCTAACCTGCAACAAGACTGGGGAAAAACAAAAATCTTTTGACCCTGTACGCATAATATACTGTATAATCAGGTCTGGGCAATCTATTAGTTTTCGCTAACTGTCCCATTTGGATTTAGTGTATGTAAGTCGTTTCCTGAGCAATAAATTTTGAAATAAATTGGGAGACCTGGAATAACAGAAACTTTTAACAATGACAACATGTCGGGGATATAATGACCCATGGAAGTCCTTTGACATCAATAATAGGTGCAAACTGATGAGCGCAAAGCTTCGCTTCTAAAGTTGAGTGAAGGCTGCTTCCTCTCACCCACTCTGGCCCCTCTTGTCTTTTCTCTGTTACATGCAAGACTAAAAATGATTTTTATGTTTTTATTTATTTATTTATTTATTTATTTATTTATTTATTTATTTTGTTCTCTTCTGGCAGGCCATCTTTCTTGCAGAATCTCTGCATCTCTCACCTTTGAGAGTAACCTCCTATTTTTCATCTGTTCATCCGGCATGATGATTTGGTGCATGTGGAAATAGTCTGATGGGGAGTTTTTCAACACTCCATAAATCCCTGCCAATGTTGTCTCATTTGTCATCCTTTTGGGTTTATGGCGTCCTCTTTTCCTACATGGACGGCCGGATAGACTTTATCCCGGGAGGCCTTGTGGAGCTGGAGGTACCTCTTCCAGTCGCCTCCCTAACAGGTCCAGCACGCATGGCACCGAGCCATGGAATGCCTCAAAGGCCTTTTAACAAATAGAAGAGAATATGTGAAACAGGGTTGGAAGTAATGCCTGGCAGACTCGCCGTTTGACCTTCTTGCTATTCATCCCATATATTTCTGTAAAGCAAAGCTATCCATTTTATGACTGGTGTCTAACCTGGCCCTGAATCACATCAATAATGGCGCTCTGTTCTTCCTGTAGCCAATTTGCTGCTAGACATTTTCTTCGCATATAAAGCAATTATCCAAATCATTCTTTTTGCGAAAACTAGGGTCACCTTGAACCGGTCATAACAGCTGGAATTGACCATCAGTGTGACGGTATGTATGTCAGAGAAGAGTAGTGGGAAAGTCTTTGAAATAGTCAACAGCATATATGAAAAGCATACATTTAGCATGCACCTTAACACACATTTTGGCGTGTATTACCCAAATCCAGGGTCATGTGATCCTCAAAGTTTGTGCAGAAACTACAAATTCTGTACATTAGAACACTGAATGTTAAATGCAGGGCATGTGCACAGGCAGCATGTGTCACTCATATCAACAAAAATAGGATATGCCAGATTTGTGAAAGCAGATTGAAGAGACCTTTTTTTGTGCATGTGTGACCCTGTTGAGTCATTTGGAAGATAATCTCATAACCGATGTCCAGTCATGACATGTCCCATCTCGTTTGTTTTGATTAGTCTGATTTCCTCAATTCCAAATTAAATCCCCCATGTTCCAATGTTGCCACTGACTGCTGTATTGATGGCTTGCTGATTGATTCCTGCTTCTCTGACCACAAAACGCCCAGCCACATGACTCCCCGGATGATATGATCTGTGACTGCATAATGACTGCATAATGACACAATTTTGACTCCTATATTGATGACCTCACAACAAAAGTAAATCAGACATATTTATGCACAAGTGCCAGGTGAAATTTTGGGCTTATTTTTAAGCTCTTTCACTCACAAAGCATTGATACCCCCTAGTAAGCATTATCTGGGGCAATAATTCTATATTCTGCATCTGTGTATCAGCAAACTATAATGGATCTCTGTCAGCAAGGCAGTCAATATCACAAAAAAGTGAATGAGGACAACCTTCATGCTAATAGCCTCCTAACATGTCCCACATCCAGCAGTGACTCAAACCATCATTGAACACATTAACTTTTCAGTCCAGAAAGAATGCTGTCTGTTAAACTACTGCCATTTAAGTGACAAAATGCCAAAATAAAGAAATCAAATTAGGGCTTTTGACTGTTCCTACTGTATATTTTGTTTCCAGGGATGTGCATGTGATTTTCTCACACCCCAGGACGTTGGAAGGCAGTCGAGCCATGATGTTTGGCAGAGCCAGGCGTCTCCATTCCCTCCTTGCGTTTGTCTGTCTGTAGTCATTCCAGGAGCACAGCTTGTCAATACTGATGGAGACCCCACAGAACATAAAGGCAAGACAGGCCCAACACATTTGTATTAGTGAGTGTATGACTATATTATTTTTAAAAGACGGGTGATGTATGAGGACAGGACTCATCGTTGAGAGAGCTCAGCTGCAGTAGATAGAAAGCTCCTCTGTGGTCTATAGAAAGCTTCCCCTTTGCAGATAGTTTCATACTGATAGCAGCAGGGAAAGTAATTTAACATTAGGTAAAACACACTGTAGCTGATAAAGGAATCCCACGAGTTGCACAAGAAACAATGTACAGAATTAGCAGATTGCTAGATAGGCATTGTGGCTAAACTAAGACGAGACCTTCAGATTCTTGTCCTGTGGAGGGAGATACAGAACACAGTGATTGGCAGCTTATGGAATATGCAGTGCAAACTACTGCCAGAAAAGCTCATATAGTACAAAATGTATCACCAGAGTTCAATAAAGCTGTCTTGTGTATTTGTATTTTATGGTTAAACGTTGGAGTTTCTCACTATGTGTAGGACTGGAATGACTTATAGCTGCTGATTTGAAAATAATGCAGCTGTAATGCAAGCTAAATCACAGTCTGGCTCTGCAAACACCCTCTTCTTCCAGCTTTTCTGCCACAGAAAAAGAAAGTAGAAAAATGACTAAAAGAATTGGAAGATGCATCAAATGTCCTGACATACTGATAAGTGAATCATAAAAAAATAACATAAGAACAATAAACTTTTATGACACTCTTAAACCTGCAGATAGAAGAGAAACTAAAGCTTTGCCGTATGTGCGATCACAGAGTGGAGGTAGTGATGACAAATCTGCGATGGTGGTGTTGCTGTGGTCAGAGAGAAGAAAAAAAAGTAACAGAATGAGGCAACCTGGAAAATGAGCATAAGTGGCGAGGAAGAGCAAGGACAAAGCCTCTCAAGATTCGGTGTTACACTCATTCATATTCAGGGGAGTCTGGCAGCCAGCGAGCGGATGGCTGACGTAACAAATTTAATCAAGGCTCCTTCGTGGTTTGTGAAGGTCCGAACACTGGGCGGAGGACACGTGACTGGATCAGCATCTCAGATGTATAATATTGCACAGGTTCTGTGGAGGTGTTCTGCTAACACTAAAACTTTTCTGGTGATGATTTTCACAGATTGGCAGGAATGTAGAAACATTTAATAACTCTGATGTGACTCTGCATCGGATTGAGTCCCCTCCTAATAAGCATAAGTCACTTTGGCTTCTCCAAGGGGGAGCAAAGCTACTTCACCCTTATTGGTCACCAGAAGTCAGCGCTTGAAGCAATTTCCTGCGCAGAGATGAAGTAAGTGCCATCAGTACAACACAGTGTACTACCAGCGCTCCACAAAACACTCTTTTCCTGTGGGACACATTCTGAATTTGCGAGTCTCTTTCAGTCAAAATATGCTCCAGTAAACTTTTTTTTTGCCTCCCTGTTTCTAAATTATATATGCTTTTTCCCCAATCAACTCTTTTGGTTGAAGTACTGAAGAGTCTGGTTCTTCTGTTTCCCTATACTGTCCTACAAAAGGTCCTCAGAACACAAAGAAATGTCTGTAAACTTTAGCTGCTCATTAGGTTTGCTGTTTGTCAGAATGCTCGCTTGTTGATGCTCATGTTCAGGTCAGATTGATTGTGTTCACTGGAAAATGTTGTCTTGTTATCTTCTATGCTCTGAATGTGAGAGTAAGAACTTTGCCCCGGCTGCATGAGTGCCATGGTCGTTGTGGTGGCCCCATGTTAATCAGTTGGTGAACATGAGGGTTATATGGAAATGGAGACCAGGACATGGACACGAACAGGGAGAGCTGGGCCCTGGTGAGCTCTGGTGAGCTCTGGAACCTGCACCTGCCTTACTTCACCATATAAGCAAGCAAACATTCAGGCTTCCAGACTTTCAAATTAAATCCAGGTCACCTGGAGGCAGCAGAGCCCTTTGATTGTGGCCAGAATAAGGCATTGA
The DNA here is from genome assembly GCA_911728415.1 of Lagocephalus sceleratus. Taxonomy (NCBI): domain Eukaryota; kingdom Metazoa; phylum Chordata; class Actinopteri; order Tetraodontiformes; family Tetraodontidae; genus Lagocephalus; species Lagocephalus sceleratus. Next base: position 512,758 of record CAJVRN010000030.1, on the reverse strand, counting down.
CTCGTTTCTATGAAGACTTGGTGGATCTGAATTGAATTCACTTCTTTGGGCTAAATTGCTGCACGAGTGTTACAGGTTCAAAGTTTCCACTCAACAACTGACAGAGGAAGTCCACGTCTCTATAGTAACCATTCACACCGACAGATACTCATAATTCCATCTGCAACAATAATTAACTCTGGATGAAAGTCTGTGATCAGGAACCGACTAACATTTTATTTCAAAAAGGGAAATGTTTAAATGTGCTTGGGCTGGGTGGGAATTGAGTTGCCTTTTCACAGCAGAATTGTTTTGAATGACACAAGCAGATGGAGAAGCATAGACAGTGACAAAGATTAGCACATAAATATAGAAAGATTTGGTTTAAAATTACAGTTGTTGGCCTCTTTGCCTTGGTAACGCCTCCAAGGCTACGACTCTGTCTGCTATCTTGTCACTTAAAATTAAGTGGAATCTATTCTACCTGTACAATGTAAAAAAAACAACAACACAGTTTTATTGAAATTACACCTGAATCTCACTTAAGAGTATGTTAAAGAAAAATCTATTTAAAGTGGAACCGCTTATATCATAGCCATTCAATGTCCCGCTGGGATCATTAAGTGGTGCACAGAGTATGACATATCGGTTACTTTAACTACTTGGCCTCTATAAATGTGGTAAACTAAAGGTCTAGATGTAGAGATGATGTGGTTTTTTATTACTAATGGAGTGAACATGGAGCTCAACCATCTTGTTCCATGGTTTATTTCATGATTTCCTATGCAAAGAAATATCACACAACTAAACTTCTTGCTGAATAATGTCTACAGTTTCATTTTATAGGAAATTAAATACGCATGCACATAAACTCCAAACTTGCTGCTGGAGATTTAGCCTGAATTTAGTTTAGAGCATTCCCCAAAGTCCAGGCATGAAATCACTTTTCTTTATTTCATGGTAAATTTTTTCTATTGATTCACTTATTTCACTTATAATTGTTTTATTGAGGAAAATCATTAACTCTACTTGCTACTACTCGCTGCAACCAATGAAGAGCAAGGTAAAAAAAATTTCATAGCTGGTGAGCTGTCATCGTTTAGAAATGTTTTGAAAAATGTTTCGTTAAAAAAAGTCTAAGGCAAATAGTCTAAATAGTGTGGTAGAGAAACACACACAAAGCTCATAAAGGCCTGATGTGGATTAAGGTTCAGGTGTCAGCCTATAGTGGTGCTCAGAGGATCAGAGATCTAATCTCTTATGCACCAACAGCATCCTGCAAAACATATCGTAGACCATCAGATATGTAGGAAAATGCACCACATGAGCAAAACTACAGTTGACAGAGCCTGGTAACAAACCCTTTCAGGATATGGAGGCATGCAAATGTAAGCTGTGGTAGTCAAATGAGGAACAAAGTCTTATTTGCATGATTTTATTCTGATGTGCTTTGGTGAGGCTGTTGTTTTTGGGACATCTGAGAGGCTGCATGACGACCTGTCACACAGCACGGTGTACCTGCCACTCATCCTCAGTACTGTTCATTTATCACAGCCAGATTATTTTTTTTAATTGTACAATGTGCGAGAGAGTTAAATTGATACATCTGAGACCTAATAGGGCATTTATACAGTCATGCTATTTATTGCACTTCAAGATGTTGACCAGCAAACTATGTATTTTCCAGTTTATGGTAATTAATCGATGGGCAGGACTCTGAAAACATGCGTTCCTGCCCAAGTTCAGTGTAGCCTGTTTCCATGGTGATGCCAGTTTAAAAGAGAACTATCCTGACAGTGAAGAATCATATTATATCATCAAGTAATGGATGAAAAAAGGAGCTAACAGGATAAAAGGGTAATGAAGAACAGGTGTGCAGAAAGTACCGACAAGAAAGAATATGTCTTTAACCTCAACGTTCACGCACCAGGTTTTGAGACAAACAAACGATCTTGGTCGTAATGATGTGGTCGTGCAGAGGGACATGTTTGAGAGATTCCTAAGCTACGAACTAAACATGGCGCGTTCTTTTGATTTCACTCCCTAGAAAACACAGTCGCACCACATCAGAGGCCCAATCCAGTGTGAACAACAAAGAGTGGTTTCTTGTCATTCGTGTTATGAGCTCAGCACATATTTCCCCCAATTATGGAGTTACAGGCAAGACACACAGGCAAGAAAGAACTATCTGATAACTAGGGTCTAATATAATTTAGTCTTTGCAGCTCCTTCAGTTCAAGTCAAACATTTTCATGCTTATGTTGTTACTTTGCACAACTGAAAGGTATTTCAATGTCAACAACTCCTGAAACTTAAAAAGCGATGCAGGTCCGGAGCACCACTGATTTATCTGCCAACAATAAATGTTACCAGCATTTGGCACTTGGTGGGTGGTGAGACTGGACCTGGATGGCAGGAAATGAAAGCTGAATTACACCATAATGAGTTGGTGGCCTGAGGCCAGCTTTCTTTGTGTGTCCAAAAGTGAAGTCGTAATGAAAACTGATTCCGTTTGCACATTTTCCAGTCCACATTTAAGAAACCGGGGATGTGCAGGACCCATTCATTGTTCCAGTGCTGGGGTCTGCTGCCGCCACCGCAGCAGGAACCAGGGACGTCTTCCTGTCTATCTGAGAGCTTCAGAGGGATATTGCCGCCGTTTTTCGATGATTCCTGTGCCCAGATGGCACCGGGCCCTCGTGTCACCATGCTTACTGACCATTCCGGGGTTCTGGCTCGGCCTCCTCAACAGGCAGGAGCACCAACTGACCACGCCAGCAAACGGCCAGGAGACAGGGACCGAAATAATAGATAGAATCCACTTCCAACTTCCCTCCTGAGTAAGCCTCACCATCATCCATCAGCAAAATGAATCTACATGACGGGGTGCCTGGGATGGATTTACGAGCAGTGAGGGAGCCTTGTTGTTGTTAATCTTGGCGGAACAAAATGACAGATATCGGACTCTCCCCTTGATGTGAGGAGTAAAACACATATATAAATTTCAAAAGCACCGATACAAAGACGCTTAGATCTGACGTGTGAATCCAGCAGGGCAGATGCTCACAAAAGGGTGTGCAAATAGACAAAGATGGAATGAACCATGGAGTGAAATCAAATGCATGGGCTGCTCTCAATGGTCTGATGATTCTTGATGATGAAAAGGAATGACAGTTCAGCCAGTTAAGGCTTGTAACCCGTGACTTCTCCACAACTAGGTAATTTGCGTAATGAGACCTTTGCTTTGTCCTTAATTACTGTTATCAACTGGGAGATCCCTACAGCCTCCTAATGTACAATTATGTACAGTGCCAGAGGTGTTGATCAAATCACAGCTCATTATTTGAATGTTGTGGCCTGACATATGAAACCATTTCACTGCCTGTAAATCATTCAAATCGTAATAGTCAAACCTACACTTACACAAATTCAAATCTTATTGTCTCAGCTGTTAAAATGAATTTTTACTCCAATGTGTGTCAAGTTTTACCTCATTAATGACTATAAAGAGATAAAAGAACGCCTGGAAATGAAGAAATTCTGTCATGTTGACCATTGAACTCTTGACTGGCATCTTTCCACTGTGATGTTAGCCTCTGCATAAACAGGGAGCATAATATTTTAACATAATTTACTTTCTTCTGTCAGTGACAGTTCTGTTTCATGTTTTTATCCATGTTTTATCACAGTCGTGTTGACTATAGGCATCTGAAGTACCATCTTCTGATTACACAGTCATAGTTTATCTGATCCAAGCCTTTCACTTGCATGTGCAGTTAGCATTTCAGTTGTAGATAACTGTAAATCAAGACTGATACTAGATCCCATTAATCTCAAGAGAAACATTTTTATAATAACAACTAACAGCAAACATGGGTCCATTATTCTTCCTGATGCACAATATTATAGTATATCTATGAGCAAAAAAGACAGCTGTACCTTCTGTAGCATCAATCCCTTTTTTAACAGCTGCAATTTTAAAGAAATTTTAAAGAAACCAAAAAGGTCTTGGTCCAAACTATATAAATCACACGTGGAAGTGAATAGCTATGGGGAGTTTCGGAGAGGCCAAAATATCAGTCAGAAGGTCGCCAGTGTCGGTATGAGTGTGTGTGTGTGTGTGTGTGTGTGTGTGTGTGTGTGTGTGTGTGTGTGTGTGTGTGTGTGTGTGTGTGCGCGCGTGTGTGTCACAGGGGCAAGTGATGACAAACGATGGCAAATTGGAGTGAAGGCTCCCTACCGCTCCTCCTTCATGCCAACAACAGAGAATCAGAGGCATAGAAGGGACTGAGAAAAAAGGAGCTGTCAAAAACACAAAAACAAACACACAAACTGGCAGGCACGGAGCCCACGTTCACACAAAGACAAGCGGGTGACACCGGGTGAGGCGGGGCCCCCCGCACCAGAGGGGTGCAGTTGCTGAGGGTCACTTTGTTTGGTGTTTCATTTGGGCAGATTTCGTATTTGTTTTTAGGATGTCTAAACTAATCAGCCCATCGTTTTAGTGGTGATATCAGAAAAGATCTTTAACTGGGATTACCGCTCGCCATATCCAGTGGTGCAGCCATTACCATTTACGATCCAGCATCAAAGATGAACATGGCCATCACACTGGATGTGTCACAGCACAATTCCTCGGCTGCTCTTCATCTTCTCTGATCTGCGGTCTCTCTCTAACCGGATTATTTTATGATGCCCCCCACTTCATTCCCCCCACAGTGAGATATGATAACACATCACTTCAGGATGGGGGGGTCGGTCTCCACAGGAAGCCCAAATCAGGATTGCTTCGAACTAACAAAGACATGAGAGTGAACAATTCACCACTGATGTAATGAACCCACAGCTCTAGTATTGTTTATTAAATGATGGACTGACACCCGAGAGAATGGAATGTCAGACATAATTGCTATGACGATAATGGATGCTGAGAACCGCCTGATGTATTTGAAGACAAAGAAGGGAAAGTGTGGTAAATATTAACTTCTGTTCACTTCCATTGATAGAAATTCCTAGGCAGCTGTTGATATTAGATGGCTGGAGTTTTTTTGTTTTTTTTATATTTTAATAAATTTCCTATCTTCCACAAACAAAGCTGTTTTTGCTTTGAACACAAACTTCAAACTCCACTTACAGAAGTAATTAAGTAGTCCAACCTCACCCATTCCACGAGAAATCGATCTAGTTATTGTCGGAATAACCAGATTGATAGCAGATGCACTGAGCTGATCCTCTACACAGAGAATCGAAGCTCAGTGTTCTCCGTTGGCCGTTACGGTGGCCCGGCACTCGTTCCTTAATGAAAGGTGGCATTTCAAAAGCATTAATTGAGATCATCAGCAAACGTCCTTGAATGTGGCAGCTCTTTCATGGCTGTGAGAAAGAAAAAAAAAAGTCCATCATGCATTTTAGAGCCAGGACTTCGCCCTTTTGAGTGGTAGGCAGTGACAAATTGAGTTTCGCCTTGGTGATTAGAAAGTAAAAGGAATGCAGTTAAGTATTTAAAAAAGGGGGGGAGGGGAGAAAGGAAAAATCTCCTGCTAAAATCATCTTCTGTCCACATTAGTGCAATTTTTTTGGCCCTGTAAGGAAGGAAAAAAATAGAAAATGGGTTGGACCTTCAGTCCTTCTGGTTCAAAGTTCCCCCATTAAATTTGTCTCTATTAAATTTGGATACTAACTTCTGGCATCACTAATACTGTGCCTCAAAACCAAGGTCACAAGTTTTTTTTTTGTTTTTTTTTTTCTCCTGGTTTTGTGTTGCAGCTATTCTACCATGAATGCTTTAAGATTTCAAGGTAGGTTCAAGGCTATTTCAGGAGAGTTGACCTCCCATGGACATTCTTTCACACTTAAATGGCCACAAGGGAACTGTGAATCTATCTTCGCTTAATGGATATAGGAATCTCACATCCCACCTCGGTGATGAATGGCTATGAATGGATGACTAAAGTATCCCTCCTTGTAGGATCCACGGCTGCATTCATTCTGATAAGAATCATAAAGCTGGGCAGGCGTGATTTGGCTGGGTCAATATCCTGTTTGACTAGCCATTACGTTATGTGCGACAATGGGCGTTAATATCACCAAGGTGTACCACTCTGGTTCTGTCATTGTCTTCATCCCAAGGTGAGTTATAAATGCTCCACATCCTCTTAAGTTTCACACATTCTTGCTCACAAGTGAGATAATGATGATGAACTGAAACATACTATCCATCAGGGTTTAAACTGATGAAAGCGGGACATTAACCATGACAGATCCAAGAACCCAGCTCTCTTCAATCTGTAATAACAGTATCTTCATATTCAGCTAAAGGAGCTGTCGGTGGGATGAAACGCTGCCTGCTACAACACTTGAGGAAATTGCCACTAGATTCTGACGATACGGTCGGCTGTTGTCCTTTGCTGCTAAACTGTGCCAAACGGGCTATTTGTCGCTGTGAAAAGAGCCGTTCCACAGCCTCTGACAGCCAGGCAAGTGTCTGCTGCTGCCTGAGTTGCAATATTTCAGCAACAGGATTCAGAATTTTAAAAAACAAAAAAAACAGCTCATAACAGGTCAAAAAGTTGGAATACATGCAGTTGAACCCATAACTGGAACTGGCCTTTTCAAATGAGAATATCTGGGAAGTAACAGTTTTTCTTGAGTTCTTTGAAAGTACAAAACTAGGAAGAATTTATGAGTCTTTACCAGAAAATGGGAGTCTGGACAAGTATCTGTAGCTCCCCCCACTGCTGTTAGCTGTTTGCTCTCTTCCCTACCATCTTCACACCACATATCCTTTTCCAAATGGCTCAGCTTCAGCGAGTGATGTTTCCCAGATTGCCATCTAGTGACAGATGTTTTGACATGTCTTGGATTCGTCCTGATGTGGATTTGTTAGGTTGCGCTGTCTGGTTCAGATGTGATCAGCACACCTGGAGCATGGAAGGGCACACCTGTGTTGGAGGGAAGCAATCAAAGAACAGGCCACTGTTTGTCCAGGTTTACCGGTTAGCTTGCCGTGTTAATCTTTACTACACTGCTGATCAGTCATCTGTGGCCCTAAAGGTAAATAGCTGGAAGGGGTGACTTACAGCATGTGTTGGTTTAAGATTAAAATGCTACAATGTTTTGTAAGTAAAAAAAAAAAAAACACTGAGATCTGAAGTGTGTAACAATTAGAGTTTCTAGCTGTTTTTGATTCAGGTTTCAAAGTCCCATGTTCTGAACCGCAGTGTCTCAAGAAAGTAAAAAAATACATATAAACATTGCTGTAGAGTCGATGATGTATTTAATGTTTCACTATTTTTTCTTTTTTTAACTTAATGGATGTTAGGATAAGTTTAATTTAAGAAGTGTCACTAAAAAATTTGAAAACAATGCTGCATTTTGGAGTAAAAACAAGATGAATGCCAGATAAAATCTGAGTTGATAGACTGCCTCATCTTTATTTGTAACATGAAAGTCCTCAGTTGCTAATTTCTATCTCTAAGCAATAGATTTTGCATCTTGTCCCATCCCGTCTTCATCCTACTGGTGTGGTTCATTTTTTCCTCTTTTAAAAGAACTTAAAAGAAACCCGTTTGTGACCTTATCTGCCAAGCCCAATTCAGTAAAATGCAGAGCCAGCAAAGAGGCGAGAACTCACTGGCACGCTGCCCCACATCCATTCGTGGGCTGATAAAACCTGCATTCACAGGCCGTCTGGAGGACAAAGTAGGGAGTCGGATAGCGGTGGGATTTTCCGCACGTGATGTCTGGGATTAAGCTCGGTGGGATCAGCTTCTGGGAGACAGGAGCCTTGAAGGGTTTGCTCCATTTATGCTGCTCTGCCACCCCTTCCTCCACCCTTTTCACTGGCAGGTTCAATTCCACAGTATGGACTCCTTTGTCAAATGTACCAATCCTGCAAGTTCTTTACTTAAGAAAATGTCTTTTTCAGCCATGGAGCAGCAGGGGGCTCCTACCTGGCTGGATGCGCTGCTGGGAAAAAAAATGGAGAATGGAGAAAATGTAACGGATCCTCTTTCTCCCATCCAGAACGCCTCATTCAGCCCTCTTCCACCTCATTATATCTCATTCCTCTGAAGTTAAGAAAAGCCAAAGCCAAAGAAAATAATATACATTGTAAAACTGCACCAAAGGAAATAGTCCTTTGCTGTAACTTCTAACAGGGATAACACACACCACTGAATAAAAGCAGCAGAGTTGTTAAGCCACCACCTCCGAGTCTGATTTCAGAAAACTACCAACTAATTCAGACTTTTCAAAGGAGCAAAGCAGCATTACAGTTTGATGGAGCCTTGGTGTTCATCAGATGAAACAGCGCAAGAGTAAGAATCATCTTCCATTTAAGTTAAGGAAGCTCGATCAGCAGCTCAAAATACCTGTGTGGAGTCTGCAGCAACTGCTGGTTTCATCTGGAGCTACTAACGGCTGCTAGCTGCTGCAAAGCTCACACTTTGACTGCTTGCATCCTTGCATACAAAAGCTTGGTTGATCAGTACGATCAGGAATTTGAGTGATTGCCGCTTCTTCTGGACACAGTATTATCAGAGATGTGAGGTTGCACATTTGTCAACTATCTGCATTTTAAACCCCATGGTTTGAACTCACAGCCGAGGCTCACGCATGTGATACATGCCTGCATTAGCCCTCGCTGTGTTCTCGTGGGTTTTACATTACAACAATAAAAAAGCTTTCAGGATGAAGCGAGCAGTAAATTTCTGCACAGATCCTCATGAACCACGCTAATAAATACGATGGAAGCATGAGAGGAACTATGGTCCCTGGCTGGCGAGTCTCGGGGCGGAGGGGGGTCATGGACTCATAATCAGTTCTTAGAACAAATAAAGGACGCTGCCTATAGAGCAGTAAAGGCGATCACTGTTAACAGGTATACGAGGTCTGGAGCCGTCCCTTTAAAACCACATGTTACAACGCGTTACTCCTCTTACACTGCAATTAAACCAGTTTATATTAAAGCAACAAATCTTTCTGAAATGCGATCACCAGGATGTCGTTCTCAGTCCAGTAGCAACACTTTTTTTTCCATTTCCTGATGTTTTGCTGCCATATATATTTATGCCATTTATATATATATATATATATATATATATATATATATATATATATATATATATATATATGTATATGTATGTGTATATGTGATATTGTTATTCTATTTTTTTTTTTGTCAACCATTTTGGAGCCCCCTCAGAATGAGCTGCTGCAGTTGCCTTCGTGCACAAAAAGCTAAACTTTTTAACTTTGTCCCCTTCGTTGTCTCAAACTCATTCCCACACATCCAGCTACTGTAAGAGCCCTCGCTGAAGAGCAGGCATGGACTTGGAAATTTCCTGCACATGAGAATTATTTTCTGTTTGACTGGAATGAAGGAATTAGGAGATTTATTACGGTCTGAGGTCATGGAGGGAAGCATCCGAGAACAGGCCCACGCCTCGTCTGACTGTTCAGTGCTTCACACTCCGACGCCTGTGTCATCTCCACACCCACACGTAATGACATACTCACCCATATGTCCTCCCACACACACTCCCACACGCGATGAGCGAAAACAGGGGCTTATAGGGAGAAATTACCAAAGTCTCATGATTCACTATGGGGGTTGTTTTACACATTCAGACATATAGAATAACTAAATGCAACTTTTTAACCTCAAATCTGGACCTTTGCCATGACTCCAACCTCAGTTGCAACGACAACTGGGCAGCAGTGCAGTCGAAGCGGTTAACTTTGCACTATTTGGAAACAACTCTGCTATATTTGGACAGGGCCTGCAGTGATTTATTTAGTTCAACTTCAACAAGAAATCTTTTACATCACATGTATTAGGTTCCACCACTGTAATGCATTATAAATTTTAGAGGTTAATCGTAAAAAAGCTAAATCAACTGTCAAGATCACTTGACACCTCAGTGTAAAAGCCCCTTTGTATGTATTCACTTATTAATTTATTTTTCTCAAGATTTCAAGATCTTTCTCCAGTAATGAAAATCCATGCCAATACAACTTTGGGGTGGAGATTAAACCCACCTCGATCAATACTTCCTAAAATTTCCAAATCTCTCTCTGGTCTCTGGCTCAAGCTGCTGCATGTATGCTCAGTTTTCAGCAGCTGAGCTGAGAGAACGGCTCCAGAGAGCACGAAGGAGGAATCACTACTGTTAGATTGACAGAAACAGTTACGCATTAAGCACGTCCAGCTAGATAGCTTTCATCCAAACAATGGGGAACTGTCAGAAATAAAGTCAGATTGTTGTTAAATGGGTGGATTTTATTTATGTAATACTTAAACAGTAGTGTTTTTAAGGTTTTCAGTGGGGAAATGAACATATTTGTAATACAATGCTGGATGCAAATGTTGTTTGTACTGAGGAACATCAGTACTGATCCGTGTCTGATGATCCTACAGACAAAGCTTCTGTTGCTCGCCTGGCCTGCAGACAGAGCGATGCTTGTCAGTCCAGTGCAGATGGGTTCACGGGAAACAGTAAGAGACCAAACAAGCTGACTGGATCCCGCTGAGCATGGTAACGATAATGTATGTCACTGTCTTTTTAAACAACCACGTTTCATCTGTGGCAGTTTTGACCAATTACAATCCCTCCCTTTACACGCCACTCTCCCTCTCACAACTGTCTCAGCATTTTACAACCAAAGGCAGCTGGAAAATAAACAGCGAGCCTCTTTTTGTGGAGGAGTCTTTGTTTTGAAGGTGTTTGAGGTGAATGCTGAGTCAGTCATAAATGAAAACAAAGGCACCCACTCGGTAATTAAGCAATCACATCCAAAAGGAATCACACAAGAGAGAGAGAGCTGGAACTTGGTGAGTTCATCTGTTTAAATGTATAAAAAAGACATTATTTCCTTCATCTTACTTTTACACTGCTGTCAGACTGTGTTTTATGTATGGAACTATGAATAAATCAGATTTTTCCTCCGTGCTCTCCATTACATCCTGTTAGTGCAGGACCTCCCCTGAGACCACCTCCTCCATAAGTCTTCATCGCAGCATCTGAAGAATGTTAATCTCTCCTCTTTCCCCGGGAATGCCGCGTCCAGGAATCTCACCTCTCCAGAGAAAATCCGTGGATACAGATGCAGCAGTTGAAGCGTCTAGAGAACAGTCTTCTAACCACTCATTGGGAAACCTTCCATTTATTTCTTCCTCCTTGCTTAACCCCACCGATGTGTAGGAATGCATCATGGTAACTCATAGTCAGCCATTGCCACATGACCTTGAAATCAACCCCCACCCCCAGTTGAGAAGCATCTCAGCTTCTCGTGTGCTTTTGATGGAATGGGTGAGTGAATATGGAGGAGTGTATCCACAAAGGTACATGTGAAAGTACCTGTTAGACTTGTCAAGAGGAAAAATCCTGGCGGCAGAAAGAGCTGGAATTGGGATTTGTAACAGCTCCAAATGTACTGCTTATTTATATAGTGGTTTGCAACTTGATGGATTAGAGGTCCAGTGTGTAAGATTTGGCTGCATCTAGTGTCCACAAAACAGATTGCCTCAGATGGACAGCAACCCCCTCTACTTTCAGGGGTTTCAGAACAATCAACAGTAGTTGCCAGGAAACAAAAGACACTTTTTGTTATCATTGCATCCACAAGTATTTTCCCAGTATGGCGGTGCAGTGGTTAGGACTGTCACCTCACAGTCCCCTGGGGGCCAGAGCCCACAGACAGGCATCTACGTCCACATTAGGTGTGAGTGTATATCAGTCAGTATGTTTACATGCACAGCGATGCTTGAAATTTGACTTTGGCATCTCATTGGAATTCTGTCCTTATGCAATGGAGAAAATTGAATAACCGACGAGAACATGTCCTCCTCCACACTAGGTTCCAATATATGCACCTTTTCATGGATTAACCCCTTGATGTCTGGACTGAAAAATTGCAGGAAAAAAATCAAATATATGTGTTTTTGCTTTCAAGCTGAAGCTGAATTAGCTTTACATTGTCAATTTCTCAATAGGACATAGTTTGGTTCTAATAGATATGATTGGTTATAATTACCAAAATATTTGTTATCAACAGATGTAATTCTCATTTGGACGGATCCTGTGTAAAAATAATGTTTGCAAAAGATCCAGAGGTACATATGGAATGTGCACAAACTGGCATCAGAGGAATAGATACATTATCTCCACTGCAGTGTGAGCCTGAGTATGTCACAAATTTGTGACACTTGGAGCTAAGAGGTTAATACATACCACTTTTCTAGTTGACCTGTTATGTCACGTAATAAACAACTGGAGTCAGGCAGCAGACCAGCTTTTCCGACAAGAAGAGGGATAATCGCTCAGGTTTATAATAATAAAGCATGCGTGGCTCAGGTGTTTGTTTGTTTGTTTTCTCCTATGATTGCCTTCTTTTCCTCCAAACAGCTTTCTTGGATGTCTTTGCTCCGGGGTCATACGGCAGCGTGGGGGGTATGGAGCATGTGCCCATGCTTGGTCCAGTTTAACTCTGATAAAGATGTATACAAGCTGGAAAAATCGACTTCCAATTGCAATCTGGGTGTCTTAGTTGGATAAGGAGAACCACATATTAGTCAGACTAACATGCATTTCAGTTGTCCAGTTATAGTCAGATTAAGGTGAAAATTCTGTTTTTGTCTATATTGTTAGTGTTGCAGTTAAACTGCTATTGTTAGAGATGACCGTGTGTGTGTGTGTGTGTGTGTGTGTGTGTGTTTGTTCTGGTACTTGCTGCATACTATAGTACCAAACTATGCAATTTTGACATTTTGGCTGGTCCTCACAACTTCAAAGGCCTGTTTTAGGTTGCTTAAGGTTAAGGTTGAAGGTAGAATTGGGTTTAAGTTAAGTTTAATGTCACAATGTGTGTGTGTGTGTGTGTGTGTGTGTGTGTGTGTGTGTTTTAACCACAGAATTATTGGTATGTATGTACAGATGAAATAAAGCCAATTAAAAGCTGCATGTGACTCTTAATCTTGTTTTAAATGTTTTAAGTCTAGGTTACAGAGTTTTCCAGGTCCAGTTTATGGATCTGTGATAATCCCAGTGGGCTGAGAGATTCCCCAGCCACAGTGCACTGTGAGCAATATTTGTATACCACACAGAGTTTCATGCCATAATTAGGCACAAACAAAGAAAACCAGTCTCGAAGAGGTGATAACCACATTTGCGCAGGACTCTTAACGCACATATAAACACATGGATAGATCACATGCACGCACCAAACCGCTCCAGTCACATGCTCACCCTGTAGCTGACCTTTTTACACGGAGTTGTGAAGCCGGTTGCTTCTCTACATCCACATTGTAATTGTGCGTTCACCCGTGTGTACACACACAGGCAAACATGCACAGATTTTACACACATTTATACAGACCATCGCACATGCATACATATCATGCACGATCTGCCATGTGTGGAGAGAGAAAAGGAGGTTTTATGTTCAGATGAATAATTGGGAATGAAATATAGCACATTAAAAATCTATCACTTATTCTACAGATGTATGGAGACATTTTGGGTTTTTAATGCAGATGGAACAATTTGCTCACAAAGTATCAATAATTATTACCAAAGCCATTGTTGTCACATAAATACATTGAAATGATTATGTTTTTCATCGACCCACAGAAGAAAGTGCATCCTAACAGCTGTCTATCCAAGGACCGGTCACCTTTTTTGTTTGGCTGCTTTTGTTCTTCAGAGAAAAGAAAATCTGGTTAAAAGTGAGCATTGAGTTGCTTCATATTTTTCTGCTCTGCAATTATTCTGAGATGAAACCGATTTGTGCGGCTACACTCCACATTCAAATGTTATTCGCTCTGTGTTCTTTTGTCACAACAACAGGCGTATTGAACGATCTGACACCTACCTAACATTTCAACAAGTTGTGGTAATTTTCGCCGTGACAAACAAAACTGTTCTGAGAGGCCGACGACATTCGGTCATGTCGTTAGCGTGGAGCATAGCCGCTCTCCTACTCAGGAAAGTGCAGGGGCTCTTAAACGAACAACCTGAGGCTCTGAAGCCTTCTGCCTCAAAGATTGCTGTTTAATCCATCTTAGGCATGCTCGCTGCACAGCCTTAAGGGGCAACAGGCAACAACCTCCTCTGCGCAGCCAGGGATATTATTTATTAAGAAGATTGCTTTTGAGGGGGAATTTGCGATATGAAACCTATAATCACAGAATAATACAGATCCCTTATGAGTTCTGTGGTGAAGCGGACACTCTCTGGACAGTCCATCTGTTTAAGAAGTTACAGCTTTTGTGATTAAGAGACTATTTTAGGAACAATAATATACTTTTTTTAGTGGTTTCTGTGTTTACCTTTGACTTGAATCCAGTTATTATCATGTGGGAATGTAAAACAGAGTGTGGGAAGTCTCCAGATGGTCTGTCCGGGAGATACGCTGAAGAGACTCTCCTGTTCATCTTATCTCAGCGAGAGGCTGGAAATAGCAAAGCGCTAACTTTTCCACGTGGGCCCTCTCAGCCCTGTGTCGTGGCAGCCCCTGTTTCTTTACTACTCTCTTATCTCCACTGTTGCTCCTCACCATGCAATTTTCCTCCATGCTTTATCCTTGAATCTTCAACCTCCCACCACTCCTTTCAGGAGACTTTAGGATGAATGTTACACTTGATGTTGGTGTGATTTTTCTTTTTTTTTCCTCTCAAATTTGATCAGCAAATTTTTGAAAATGTGATTCGGTTCAGTACAAATACACAGAGGTTTGACAGCTCACAATCACCACAGAAAGTCTGATTTAGTCTAAATAAAGTAGGATTTATTCGGAATGCTGTTAGTCAAGCCATCAATCATCACTTTGAACTGTACATAATGTATGTTATTCTTTTCTGCCTCCTACATAAAGCCTAACAGTCAACTCCAGCTTTCCAATTAATCTATAGGGCCCAGCATGTGCAGACTCTGTAGGCTTCTCTGTTCAATGTGCAGCCCATTCCAACAGGCACGTGCTTCTGAAGCACTGTGTGCTTCTCTGCGTGTACATGTGAGCTTGTCATGTTTACATTTATGCACACAACAGGATGCATATGTAATACACCATAATTCTGCTGAGGGTCAGGATCCAAAGTTACATGCAAATTTTCATGCTCTTTTTCTCTTTCTATTTTCCACTAACCACTTCATTCTAAAGCATAGCGGGGGTGCACAGTATTGATGTCGGCGGAGCAGCAACATCTGGCTCTAAGCAAAGACAGAAAGACTCAAGTTGTAAGGTCAACATGGTGTCACTAGTGTATCTGTTGAACAGTTTCTGAAGAGGATAATACAGCCATGATTGGTAAAATATGTACCACGGACATCTTGAGGGGAGAAGGAAGATCTGAAGTTGTAAGTTAAAAGTCACCTGAAGTGTGGAAAGAATATGAAGGCTAAGTTATACGAGTGAAACTGCAATGCATCACCACATCTCAGCTTTTCTTTGCTTCTTTTGCTTTAGGTGATAGGCCCCTTAGAAAAATGGCCCTAGTGACAGCCGTGTCATCTGAGGCACCGCTGGACCCATCTGCGATAGACACTTGATCCACTCTTCTTCCAGGGCCTGAGGGGTCACTCCTGCCTGTCTCTAAAAAAAAGGTCTCTGACATGAAAAACAAGACACAGCCTGTGAACCAGAGGCCATCGTTCTTACTGGGAGCTCAACATTATTCAAGTTCCATTGGGGAACTGACTTTTCCCACTGTGAACATACTGGTCCCAGTATTTCTACTTGTGGTTAAATGGAAAATCATTATCCAGTGATCAGACCTCCCGTGATACTTTTTTCTGCTCAATTAATAAATGAAGAGCCATTGCTCTCTGTACTGAGTGCATGTTTACACTTTTAACACAAGCTTTTTGAGATGCCTTAACAGTCTTCCACTTCGAGATGTTGATTCAGAGTCAATGTGCCCCATCCTCCTTTACCCCCTGCAGGGTTATCCTGCTTAGACATGCCCTACGGAGCGTGACATGAATATAAATGTAAATTAATGTGAGTTTGCTGCCGTGGCTTCTATTGAATATATGCAGATTCTCTCGCTGTTGTTAGTTCCATGTGTGCAGTTGCAGACACATCTCAAGCTTTTTTTTTAATTTTGCTGCTCTTTCTCTTCAGTAAAGGAGAAATACAGTATGTGCATCACTGCAGGTTTAATGCTAAACTTTGTGTGTGTGTGTGTGTGTGTGTGTGTGTGTGTGTGTGTGTGTGTGTGTGTGTGTGTGTGTGTGTGTGTGTGTGTGTGTGATACTTAGATTGGGTGTTCAGGAACCATTTCAGTATTTAATATCAGGTTACTGAACTGAACTGAGGAGAAGAGCCAATGAAGCAGATGCTAATAAATGCATCCACTGATTGAAACTACATTAACCCAGCATGATCAGTTTTAACATAAAGTCTCAATATTTGAGGTCATATTCCAGGATGTGCAACTATTGAATAACGCTGTATAACAACAATAATAAAGCCCAGCAATATGCTCTCTAAACTTGCTTCAACATTTTCAAAAGTGAAACGGTTTTCTAGCTGTGATGAGGAAGCATCTCCAGGATCCAAACAGCCAAACAGAGGATGGCTCTCTGTCTAGCAGTCTTTATGGGGTTAACTTTTTGTTCATTCACTTCAGTTCAACTTGATTTGCTGGACCCCCTGAACAAGCACCAGTGAAAAGGAAAGATTTCTTTTATAGAGGAAGAACCCTTGAGCAGGACCAGGGTAACACAGTGGGGTCCTCCTGCTCATGGTTGGTTTTTCAGTTCCTCCTGGATACTGATCAATTCAACCTATGTAATGTGACCCGAATTATCTCAGGACACGTGTACCACAGAAATATTGACTTCAACCTCCATTATTTGATTGTGTTAATTAGAACTCGACTGACACCTTTTAGTATATTCAAGAACGAGCAGGCAGGTGAGCCGGGTGCATCCAGATGGCAAACTGGAGCTAAAATTACCCAAGCTTCTTTCATAACCCACCCTTTGACTGTCAATGTTAAAATCTCCATTTATGTAATGTATTGTGGAAGATGACATAAGGGCCAGTGAGTAATTCTGATGATAGAACAAAGCTCTGCTTGACAATGCCCCACTAGAACTAAAACCCAAACCAATTTGAGCCAGAATATAACATCCCTCGTGGTGTGATTTGCATCTAATCTCGTCATATATCAAACTGCATAGCGTCTTGCTATGGGTTTTAAAGAAAATAGTAAAATAGATAAAAGATAATTTCTATTGCCAGTATGTGACTAAATCTTTTGTAGAAGCTGCATCTGTGCCATTTTGTAATTATGGAGACTGCAGCTGCCAGCACATTTGTGCTTTAAAAAGGTGTAACTGCATTCTTTGCCTATTAACACCCAGAGAGCAGCTCAAAATTCAATGGCTTCTACAAATTAGAACTCCAACAGGAACTATTATTGTTAATACCCAATAATAAGATGATAAGCTTTATTGATGTAATACTGCATGTACAGTATATTATGATTATTTCTATATCACACCTGCAGTTTTCTTAACAGTATTTTAATGTTGAAAATTTAAAACTGGTAATATTTCAACTGAGTGGAGTGTTACCTCTCATCTTAAATTCATGCAAAACATCCAAGCTTTGAGTCTCCCAAACACGGACTCGGTGTGTCAGATTGGATATCCCGAGGTGTCTCGCTGACTTATACTGGCGAGCAGCTGACATTAATGGCAAGCTGGGCAACCAGGTGTGGAATATAGGACTAAGTAACTAAATTGTGATGAATGACTCGGCAGTTTGCTTTGTGAGTTCTCTATTCATTTTTTTCTCTCCAAAACTCAAGCTTTACTATGTTTTGTCTTAAAAGGATTAGAAATAAAAGACAGCTCCTTTGGTTCTGAGGATGTGGAAGGACACAAGGAGCGATGTTCCTCACAGCACACATTCCATTTTAATTAGCAGGTGAAGCTTTCATGTTAGGCAGCTTCCTTTTAAATCAAGTCTGTCAGAATTTTGTTGTATCGAAGTCAAAGGTTTAGTACTTCCTAGCAAAGACAGGACAGAACTGTGTCTAACATGTTTATACCATATATTGTAGAACCAGGACACTTTGACAGGACTAACCTGGTGCTTAGATACCAAGAAGCATTGCAAGTTATCATGCAAGTTCAAAAAGTAGCTGTTCATTCCCAAATGTTTGAGTGAGTCGTCCTTCCCTACATGTATGTGTGTGTGTGTGTGTGAGTGTGTGTGTGTGTGTGTGTGTAAGAGGAGATGCCAACCGCCATTTATATCAGTGGTTATGAAGCGATCGTTTGTGAGGCTGGTGACTGGAGCTGGAACCCGAATGGGTCGTCTCTGAGGAGCTGATCCTGCACTGGGGGGGGCAGAGGCGGATTAGCTGGCATACCATCCTTCCCTGTCTGGCCTCTACCTCAGGACTGGGCCCTGAGTGCCGCAGATCCCACCAATTAACTTGTCATTCACTGTGCTCTTTTTTCCCCCCTTGCCACTGAGACATGGCAGCTTTGACGATGAAAAGCCTTAAACCCAGCCCCCCCCAGCCCCCCGTCCCAAATTTGCCACTAAACCCAGAATTCCATGAATTTGACCCTTCCCTCAAAGAAAGATTTGGCTTAATTACTGAACATCTTTACGGTTATATGGTAGACAAACATGTTTCTGCTGAGCTTTGATGGCAGCTGTAATTAAATTACAGTAAATTCATCCAGTAATTAACAATCTCACATGAAGATCATTAATGCAGCAGCGGCTTTATGGATATGATGTTTTATACAAGAAAGCACAATGCGCTCATTTTGCTTCCACACATGCCAAATTAAAGAGTCCTCGCACATTCAGGGCAGCAGCTTTGATAAACCTCAGTTGTAGACTCCTCTCTGCTCGGTCCGGCATCGCAGGACTTCCACATCTTTGTGGTGACCCTCGCTCATATGTGTAGACTATGTCGGTGTGATCACTGTGCAGTCTGAGGGTAGAGATATAAATACGGTACTGAATTGTATCCCAGGGCGATTAAAAGACTGACAACTTCGGAGGAAAACAAAACACAACTTTATGAAACGGCAGCAGGCTGCTTTGTCCCTCTGGAATAAACTGAACTCTGGCACCTGGAAGAGCTCTCTCCACACAAACAGCCTTTTTTTCTGTGTTGTTGTTTTCCACCATAGCCTGATCAAGCCGGACGCTCTTTTTTTTATTTATTCACTTCAGCCGTATGGCACGGCAGCAAAATTCTGTGCATTGCAATTTGGTGTACTGAAAAAAAAGTAGGCCATCAATAAATTATAGAGGAGTGGTTAATGATACAGTGTGGAAGCAGGAGCAGATAAAGCTCCAGAATTGTGATGGGAACTCCATTAGTGTACGTGTTTTAGCAGGCTGGAGGACCTGAGGGGAGGCATTTAAAGGAGGTCAGACATGCCATTTCAAATGTCGTTTTTATCAGTAATACGAGTATTAACAGCTGTGCAGGGTGATGATTATTTAATGATCGGGGCTTCCTCCTCCTTTGCTGGAGAAAGAGGCTGTATCCATTGTGGGGGAGGGAGCTCCAATATGAATATATTTACACTCAATCTGTGTCTCCAACAACTGCTAATGCTGCTGCCGTTTGATTTTTTTTTTTTTTCCACACTTGTCTGGTTTTATTTCGACAAACACCACTTCTGCTTTTGTAGCTTGCGCTCACATTTGCAGATATGAAAAATGTTTTAAATCCATACTTTTAATCCCAGAGAGTCCACAGGGACCTGCGGCTGCAATAAAAAAGGGAATGTATTACTTCAAGGCCCATTTATGATTGCTTCTGTGTTGCAGGAAGTGTTTAAATGGGCAAAACATATGCAGAAATTGATAAATCAAGACAAGAGTGTCCCAAAAACTGACTTTTAAGGTCCATCCAAGAAATTATTCTAAAATATTAACTAGTGCTGACAGTTTATTAAACTATTAAACTATATAAAAACCTATGTACATATAGTTAAAAACAAATACAATTCAACACACAATTTTATAGAATATTACTGTAATAGCATAGAGGATTTTTTTTAATGAAATAAAAATCAGAAATTGTTTAATTCATAAGAGACCAATTTTCCGGGTTTTCTGGTGCAAAATACCACACAAAGAAATGTAGGGCATATATTAATAATAAGCCAATAAAGTGATAATAACACGAAATGAGTGTAATTTAGAGCTTGTAACAGGAATGTACATCGTTCTGGAGGGCTGATACATGCCAGTCACTGCTTATTTTCATCAGTATTAATGTCACATTGCTCATGATTTTGTAAGTCTCAGTTTTTGAAAGCTTTTGCCCCACCAGTTGTGAGATAGTCCGTGTCCTCCTGCTGCAGGATCTTGTGAGTGGAAATGAAGTTATTTGTTGGACCTAATTAAATAGAACTTCTTGATTGGTCTCTCCTCCCTCGCCTTTTACCGTCTGCCAAGAAGCTAATTACAAAATATAATTCCATCTTGTAGAAGATATCACAGCGATGTGATTCAGGGCACATGTTTATATTATACATCAATAAAGTATTTCACTGGAGAAAAACCCAAACCTCACACAGCTAACCAAATCCATCCTCTTTATTTCATTCTATCCAAGAAATTCATCCTGCTAAACTTTCTACAGGTGGCAATTACAATTTTTTTTCTAATAATTTTCCTGTAATTTATTCAGGAAGGTTAATAAAAATGAATGCAATTGATTGAATCTAGAGATGTATTGTCTATAAAGTTCAATATGTAATTGAATTCAACTTTTGCAGTTAACATGTGAGTCATTAAAGAGATTTTTCCCCTCTCAGCACTCACATCCTGCTGGCCCCAGAAGATTCTGCAGAAATCTTGCCTCCACCTGGGAACTTCATCATTTTTTCAGTTCTGCCAGACCAGCTCAACCTGGTCAACTTTGCCCATCCTGAGTTATTTTCAGTACCTCCACCGTATTTCACTCCCACATAAAATTCCTGCAGGATAAATCCCTGCTCCATCTTCCAGCCGGCGTTGGCAGTTGTGCACGGTAGCTGGCCTCGCCCCAGCCAGTCGAAGCTGTAATATAATTTCATATTGATTTCTTGTTGACCTCCCATGAAGCAGTCATCATTCTGTAATGTGCTCCACACGTCTTCTTAATGAAATCAATATCACTCTGCCAAACACAAGTCCAATAGGACTCTCTGGGAAGTCAGTGAATTACAGGAGGAGTGTGAGGAACATTTGTGAGTTAAAGTTTTGACTGTCTTGGTCCGTAATAAACCTCAACTGAAAGGTCTGTGTGTGTGGGCGTGTCTGTTCACAACAGATTTCAACTCAGGTTCTTCCCGTTACCTACCGCAACAGAACCTGAAATTGTACATATTAAAAAAAAAGGAAAGTTTGGAGCATGAAAAACCACCATGTGGACCACATAATTTACCGTAGCTGCACTCTTGTCGGTGTAAACATTTGCGAACTCCACAGCTCTTCGAGAGAGCTTGACATGTTGTACATTCAGATTATGATTAATGATGCAAAATTGCTTTTTGGGGGACTTTAAACAGCAAATTCTCACTGTGAGTGGAAGACCATTCATCAGCCTGCCACCATTTGTTATGTCCCTTCATTCATATTTAATATGAAGTGGAGCTTTATGAGGAATAATAAAGTGCGTGTTGTGATGAAAAAGCCATTGGCTAGAATCACTAAATCTGTCACTCTGATGCGATTGTATTGTAGTTGTGTAGGTAAATCACTGATCCCCCACTGCGGGAGGAAATGGCGCATAATGGAGGAGGATTGAGCAAACCTGATAATGTTCACTTTATCATAATATTAAATGAGCATAAAAAAGAGGTGATATTCCTCGCAGGTGTCGCTGTG
Organism: Lagocephalus sceleratus; assembly: GCA_911728415.1. Taxonomy (NCBI): domain Eukaryota; kingdom Metazoa; phylum Chordata; class Actinopteri; order Tetraodontiformes; family Tetraodontidae; genus Lagocephalus; species Lagocephalus sceleratus. The sequence goes on along the minus strand of CAJVRN010000030.1, from coordinate 490,915 downwards.
GACCGCATGTGTGAACCTCTCATTAATGCCAGCCCTATGTTGAGGATCCACCAAAGGCAGTGCTGTTGTGGAAACCGTCAAGGTGACTTTTGCACGCCAGACCCGGTGGCACTGGCCTAAGCCAATGTTGACTGTGGGGCTTTTCCGCAGTTTAATTTTGAAGAGCCGCTTTGGACCTCTACCAGCGAAGCACAAACACCCACCGCGTTGTCCTCCAACCTCGAGTGGCCACACTTTCACAGTGTCAGAGGTGGATTTTGGAACTTTCATTTAATTTCAGGCACTTTTGATATGCAGTCATTTAGATGATAACATGGAAATATTCAGGAGGGTTGAGTCAGAGCAATTTGAATGTTTAACGTTTCAAAGAATGAGGCTGGCCCTTCTCTGTTATCACAGACGTTTGTGTTTATTCAGATCTGAAATCATATGGAGCCGCTGAGTGACTAAAAACACACATTAAAGCTAGAAGAAAATCAAATATGCTATTACATATATTTGTATTCTGTACTGTACTTTTTTAAATGTCCAAAAACACAGCATCCAGACATTAGATCCAGATATTAATTCAGTTCCTTGGTCAAAGTTCTTAATGGAAATTTACCCAGCATGATGTTTTAAGCTGTGGGATAGAAAACTCACACGGGGGTAATCTCAGCAGAGAAGTTCACCGAGCCATGAGCTCCACTTCCAGCACTGACCACATTTCTTACTAAAAACATGTAGCAGAAATCAGATTTGGCCATTAAAACTATATAATATACCGAGCATGGTGGTAAATCATGCATCATGTGATGTTTGTCAGCTACATCTTAATGTCATCTAAAGAAGCACATTGACATATTCTGGTATTTACATTCAGATCCTGATAATGGAGGAAAGTCAGCAGAAAGTGTGCAAAGAGTTCAGGAGACAGTGAATAATTGCATGTTTGCTTTCTTCAGCTCCAGTAAAGGGAGTAAAAGACACGCTTGAGTGGACTAATTACTGCAAATAAACACAAACTTCTACCACCTATGTGCTTAGAAAATGGAACTCGTGCTCCCGCTGACATTGAAATGCAACTGAACGCTTCATCCTCTCAGCTCTGCACTGCTGTAAATATAAAAATTGGTTGTTATCTACACTTTAACTTATGTATTACTGTCCCATCTCTCCTCTCCTCTCCTCTCAACATGTAGCTGGAGCTTCACTTTAAGGAGCACTATGCCAGGATTGCTTCACTGCCTCTTGAGAGAAGCACAATGTAAACAGGGAGGGACAAAACTAACTGAAACTAGCATAGGTAGTGCGTCCACGGCATTTAGAAAACCCTGAAATAACTGAAGCTGCATTTTCTTTTTAAGTTTTTAGTTATATGTAACACAGATGATCGAGTCTCATTCCCCAGGGTGTCGCACATCGACCCCAATTTTGAGGGACTTGACAAGCAGACAATTTGAGTCACCCACGGCTACAATACCAACCGCAGCTTTAGTATTTCATGAGCAGTGAGACTCACCATCATAGTTTAACACAGCCTCTCTGCTTCAGCTTCATGTTCTGAAAGCATGCTGTGCCAAATTCACTATCCAAATTGTCACTGGATCAATCCCTGCAGTCGAGATGATAGCCTGAAGTTTGCCACTGTGAGACGCTGACAACCCCCCGCGATCCTTGTTTTTGTAAGTCACACAGATGGAGAACTTTAGCAGAATTCCTTGAATTTAAATGTACTGTACATTGTGTTTTATATCCATGCGTAGCGGAGTGCCAGCACCTGCAAAACGAGAGTCGAAGCACAGGAAAGAGCGGCCGCTGCTATCCATAGCACACAGCTCTGACACATTAAATCGCTTTCAAATGAACAACAGAACAGAGCTGGCATGTCTGACAGAGTCTGATAAGATTACAGACTTGTCTGTCACAGTCATGGGTGCTTACAACGCGAATGTGTGTGCGTTACTTCAGAAACACCAGCCCCTGTAGCGGAGCGATCTCCATTTATGCCGGCAAGAAATGGGAGCGCCCAGAGCAAGCACAGACAGAGGGGTGATGGTGGACAGAGCGAGAGGTGGGCAGCGGGGGGATGAGGAGGCTGGTGCGATGTGCAGGGAAGGGTGTGTGTGTGTGTGTGTGTGTGTGTGTGTGTGTGTGTGTGTGTGTGTGTGTGTGTGTGTGTGTGTGTGTGTGTGAAAGAACAGGCGTGAAAAACAAAATGCTCAAACGGTGTTGATGTGGAAAGCGCTGAAGATGTCGGGGTGTGCACACAGAATGGGTCTGCATTCCCTCGGATATGGAAGTGCAAAGCAAGGCATTTACACACAGATATACATAAGATGTTTGCAGTTGTTGATACCAATCACTGATCGTGAGATCAAGAAGATATCACCAATGTTGGTCATAACCTCAGAGACAGAAAAAGAGACTGGAGAGAAGAGGAACAGAGGAAAATCCTTAGAACACACTTAGTAACTGACTGTCAAAATGATCTCCAAAGGAAAGACAGTCAGTGGAATCTCGGCATGGATCGCGTAGGAGAAGTGAGATAATGGACCCAATCTCCAGCAGTGAAAACACAGCAGATTTAGCGGCTCCGCCCGCAGCATATTTACTTTCCAAAGTGTAGAATCCAAACTGCCTGCCTCAAAAAACACTGTCATTTTCTACAAAAGAAAGAAAAAAGAAAGAGCAATTTATTCTTGATTTACTGTTATTTTTTCACAGAAATTCCCAGAAAGAAAAAAAAGACATGATTGCGTGCCCAAATTCATTATTTTCAAAGAGAAACGATGTAACATGTCTTCCATTCATTAATTATGTGAAGCAACAACATGCCAGACAATACATTTGAGAGGAAGACTCGGGTAGTTAGACAGAGAGTGTAGTGAAGCCTAGGACGAGATTACATTCTCTGCTGCTAACAAGCCCGCGTGTAGGAACCCATTTAAAAATAGGCTAGAATTTAAAATGGGCCAGATAGTAGATAAAGCAGCCTCTCTCCCTCTGCCAGAGTAATGAGCCTGGGCCCAGTCACTCTATTAGCACACACACACACACACACACACACACACACACACACACACACAGTGGCAATTATAGGCTGGCAATTTTCAAATTATTATTTTTACATTTGCTTAAGACAATTTATCAATAAAGGCCAGGTTAAACGGATACATGCAAATGTGATCTGCTCAAACCCTCCATGAGTGTGCACACGTGGATGAACCCAGATGGGTTTTAGACACATGCAGGTTCATCTTCTGTCAATAAGTGTATATATGTACTTGTGTGGATTCACAGAACTAAAGTGTGAAGCAAGGCAAATCTAGGAATCTGAAACAGAAGGGTCACAGTGTTTCACATCCGCTGATGTGGACTCCAGGAGGAGTCACTGGGTATGTTTTCTATACAGAGGTGTAATAACCAATTAGCTGTAACTCTTGCAAAAATGTACCTTTTAGGTATGGCCTATGTTTCATTGAGTCTCATGCAAATACATGCCAATGCTGGTAGGTTTTTAAATAGATTAAATAACTTTAGAATCATAGATTATCCATAACTCTGACTAATTATTTTCCTTGACAGCTGTGAGAAAATGGTCCAAGGCCACATCGTGCATACTATTGCTCTTTGTTTAAGTCCAAGCACTGCAAAAGTTCCCAAACCAATAATAATAATAATAATAATAATAATAATAATAATAATACAAATCAATAACTTGCCTTACCTCCGCTGCTCACCCAGCTCAATCAGGTGTTTTAGGCCTCTGTTCCATTTGATTATGTATATTTTTCATAAAATAACCATGCTTTGATGTCATACATTTTACACTCTTTTACTGTTTATTTCAACCTAGCCAGAATCACAGAGAGTTGCACAGCAGAGATATCATAACAGCTGCATGTGCTGCTCACGGCAATCCATTTCATTTCGGGCGCTGATACAGAAATATCAATCACTAGTAAATTAATTGATAAGGTTGGCAGGAAACCACTCTTTGCAGCTTCCCCCAATCTATTTCTTGGAAGCCCCCAACAGACTTCGTGAACAGAAGGAAAGCACCGTCATCAGCCACAACTGAGGAATCATTTTCCACCCTGGGCGATATTCCACGTTCGGTTAGGCCTTCCCCGGAGTGCTGACCCCACCCAGCATGTGCGTCCCCCTGACCACAGCATCAAAGACATGCAGATGTATACGTCGCCTCAGGTAGAGCAGAATCTGTCACGGGGTGGATTGTAAACAACAACCAACATGCTGCCAATAGCCTTTGTGTCAACCTGGGCCCCAAAGTGCATCCATCCATGGGTGTGTAAAATCTCTGGGTCAGGAAGACAAACCTTCAAATTCTGCCTTTTCTACCCCCCCACCTCTCCTCTCCACATTTGACACTTCTGTGTTCAAGCCACACTTATCTCTGGGAAACAGAGGTCCATTGAACAGCCCCGTCTTTATTCAAAGCACATCACTGATGTATTTGCCCTGCAGCTCAAACAGGGTCAGTCTTGTACACTCACTCGCGCACTTAAACATCGTCTGCGCTTAAAGTACCGAACAAGGTTACCAACTGCAATGCAAACAAATTATTATTTACTACTGTCAAAAGGTTATGCCCACTTCAGAGCCTGTCTAAAAAATATATAGAGTCAATTTAGGGGTGATTAATTTATAATTTAAATTATTCTGAATTCATGACAACTTTTTAAATGTTGTGATATGAGCTACATATCAAGAATACACACAATTCTCCACATCTTTCTGCTACTAAAAAGCAATGCCACATTTTCCATATACAAGAAAGCAGCATTTAGATTGATGTTTATATCTATTTCCCAGCCAATAATGTGTTGTCAGCAGCATTTACTTTATATTGCTCTCTGTTGTTGCCGTTGCCCATCTTCTCCACAAAGAGACTGTCTAAAATGTGCTGCATCTGATCAAAATATGCTTCTGAGCTACTGACTGCCCTGTGTTGAGGCTGGTTTTTAAATTCAAACCCTGGAAGCAATGTGAAACAGAGCACAAAAGAGGAGTATCACATGGGGGAATGTGGGGTCATGGCTCCCCCTATAGGCCAAAAGGGGAAGAGCACATTGCACATGCGGGAAAGTGTCTGTTCATTCTATTCCACCATCCTCTGTCTGGTGAGCCCAGACAGCCAGTGGCACTTAATGCACTCAAGGATTAGTAAGGAGGAAATATACACAAGCGAGTGAAGGGAGCTATATTTAAAAACACAGAGGGGAGGGACACTTATGATGAGAGTAAATGAGAAGAAACTCGTCCTCGTGAAGCGAGGGCTTGTTTGATCCACCGTCAGTAGGAATCTGGCTTCTCTGGGAAGGCTGGGAAAGGCTGAAGTGCACATGGGAAGGAGATCAGAGTGTTTGCATCCTGCTCTGGGCTTCAGATGTCTTCAGAAGTCTTACCAAAGGTAATGATCTCAGCCCCCACCTGACCCAACTGACTTAGATTAGCGACTACGTACATCATATTCATAAATGCTGACTTCAGCTGCCAGATTTTCCGGAAAGGAGCAAGCTCCATGGGAGAGGAGGTGAACCAGTGGGATGGCAATAATCTGGGTTTAAGATTTATAGATGCATAAATCAGTGAAAGCTGTAGGAGTAATAAGATGATAGCAGACATGGTAGAAAAAATCAAAAGACATAATACCTGTGTACCTGTAACAGGGGCCTTTGCAGGAGAGTTGTAAAAATGGGAGGAATGTGAACCACATGTCCATTATCCAAGCTTTGTTCTTTTATTATTCCTAAACAGATCCTGAGTCAGGGACCCTTGGTCCCTTACCCTCCAACAAAGCAAGGTCAAGAGGTTAGACATAGGCAGGTTTCCATGAAGCCAACCCCTCACCCTCTTTAACCTCTTACCCAGTCCCCCACGCAGGCATAGTGGATACAGGATTTGTGCTCGCCTCATCACCTCCATACCTTCAAATCTCTGGAGACATGATCATGTTTCAAGCAATAGCAGCAGCAGAAGACGCACACTCAGGTGTTTACTGCCACTGCCAAACCAAGAATGGCCTTCCAACTTCTCACTGAAGCTTCAAGAAGTTTTCTTTTTATTTTTTTAATGATGATTTTGCAGAGAAATGACCAAGACGACCTTCAGGCTGATTAGTTCAGAAACATGTAGTGCTTGCACTAGTGAACATATTTCTTTTGCAACTTCTCTTTAAACTAAACCCAAATGAAGTAAGAGACTTCAAACCCTCAGTATTTAATGATAATAAGCCAGAACAGAGGAATATCTATATCAAAAGCCCCCAAAAATACATGATGGAAATCAAGTAAGGTCAGCAGTGAAGACACAGCTGCACGGGGATGCCTCTCAGAGGACCAGACAAAAGCCTGCTGATTGTCTGATAGATCCACTCTGACATTATGGGATGTAAATGAGAAGATTTTGCTAATTCTGGGAAGTATTGGATGTACGGGAAATGTGTGCAAAAAGAGCAACGTGAATGTGAAAACAGTGAGGAGGACGTCACAGCTGATTACCATCAGCTGTTTCTTTCCACCAAAGTGGCGATGAGAAGGTTTCACTGTGTTACCTCAACACACGAAGGAAACGCAGACAAGGGTTTTCCATGAAGGCACCACAATTTACCCCTCATACACTTCATCCATGCGTTGCAGTGGTGACTGTAAATCTGCAGATTGATCAGCCTGCAGAGGCGAAGGCACCCGGAGCCTTATCTCAGAGTAAGAGCTCAGCAAAGTTGAAAACCCGGCTGGTGGTGTGAATGATGGTGTCTTCACGCCTATCTTGTTTTTATTGGAGTCTTTCTCCAAACACAAATACACACCATGTGCAAAGAAAGTGCACAAATAGCAACATGCTATCGTCTAAGAGCGTTAATCATAGAAGCTATTCTTCTCTCAGCTTTTTTTTCAGTTATCGCTTAGATAAATTCGGCTGATACCGATATGAGAAAGGCATCGAGAACATCTAGTTTTTACCACGAGTCTCCATCTTTATTCAGCAGTCTACCTTAAAAAAAACAGTTTTCTGTTGGGCAGCTGTGCAGTTTTCATGGTATAATTTATGAAAAGGTTTATTGAACCTGTCAGTTTAGATCTTGTTATTCCACTGGAAATGGTTTAATCAGAATATTAGGTGCTATGGAAAGATACCGACTGAAAGAGAGGAAATTTTGGGGGGTTTTTGGAGGAGACATCTGCACTTCTTCCACTGAGATCTTCCCCTGCAGCATAGAGGCACTTCATTACAACCTTTGCAGGTAAACAATGACCTCATCCTGGTTAAATCCATAACTTCTTGTCAGTTTACCATCCACATCTGCCAAAAGACACTAAAGCATCCACCAACCACATGCGTTGGAGATGGAGGATTACCTTTATTAGACATCTCGAGCCCCGAGGCTGAGCAGACAGGTGGACATGGATTGCCTGTGAGGCTTAGGGAGGGCATCTCTCTTGTTAATAACAGCCTTTGACTTCAGCAGCACACTGGGTACCGATCAAAATGGTGGATACTGGGGGAGGGACAGAGAAAATAAGCTTGGAGAAGAGAAATATGCAGCCTGCTTAGCCCGCGGCTGTTCTCTCTCCGGTGCTGTGTCTTCATTGGAAACCTGACAGTTTAATGTTTGCAGTGTTTTAGTGACTGTTTCACCAAGAAACTCAAAACAGGAACCCTCTAGAACTTAGTAATCATTGCCTGCTAATTTGAGAAGAAGTTGATGCAACATGAAGTGCTACAAAATGGCTCTGACTTTGGTAGAAAACGTGATAATTTAGTATTTTCAGTCCACGCAGCCTCTTTCAAAACAGTGTGTGGTTTGAATAGGAAATCGTTTCACAACATTGTCTCCTTGAGTGCAGGAGATTCATGTGCTCTTAATCTTGGTGATATATGGCTTTTATCTGTTTTCAATTAATGCCTGACTAATCTATTAATCATCGGACTGATCTTAATGAAATTTGTACTGTTATTTTGTCTCCCTTATCATGAAAAAAGGATAGTTTAAAGTGAGAAATTACATCCTTGTGGAAAAGAGTCTAGCTTCTCTTAACACTTAACAGCTACATTTATATTAATAAAATTGTGTAAAAGATAAACCTTTAAATACACAGAGGAAGCAAAAAGCCAAGAAAGACACCCAACCGGACTTGTTCGGCTTCATGAAGACTTCAGTGGCTGCAGCAGGTATCTTTGATTTCAAATAAAAAGCTCAATAATGACAGCAGAAACAAATTCCACTTAATTCACACAAACAGCATGTTGTCAAAGCTTAATATGAAGTACTTTATGAACAGTATCAAATGGACACCCACGGTGGACCTCGTTCACGATGTCAGCGTGGCCCCCAGGGGCCCCAGACTTGCCTTTCTTGTGGTTGAGTGGTGAGTCTAACTCTTTCCAGATGCTCAAATTTAAGAAACGGAGCGTCAGTTGTATCGGGCAAGAGAAAGCGAGCAAATGGGGAATAACCAAAAGGGAGAGGATGAGCTCACTTTTCATTTGTGTTGGCTATAAATATGGAACACATGCAGACTATCCATTTGATTCGCTCTCTATATCCTCACGGACATAAATCAGACCAGGCCGATGTCGGCACAGCTCCACGTACATCCTTAGCACATGGGGCAAATGGAGCGAGAGAGGGTGACTGGGAACGGTGAGGAGAAAATCCCAGCCCTGGATTTCCTGACGGATAAGATATTGCACCATCGACGCTGTTCTTCCATTCCATTGCTCTAAAAGGTGACCCAATGGGGAGGCTGTAGACTCCCACACTTAATATGTCTTCCCAGATAGTTTCTGAAGACACGTCTTGGACTGAGGAGTAGGAAACATGCCACAATGAATTTCAGACAAGTACTGGACACTCAGATAAATGTGTTTATCGCACACAAAAGCCGGCAACATTCCCACAAACTATAAGTTTCTCAAGACCCTCAGCTCCGCGGCCACGACTCATCTGCAAACAGACGCAATTCGATGTCTACAAAAGAGTGTGGGCCATCTGTTTGGGGGGAAAAGGGGAGACAGTTGTAGCTAAATGAAGCATGAAGAAGTCCAGGGAGAGGAGAAGGAGGGAGACAAAAGATTTAAGCCATGGGGTGTAGATCTGCAGGCGGATTTTCACTTGTGTTTGTTGGATTTGACAGGTTCTCATGTGATGCTCGGTGCACAGTAACACGCCAGATAAACTTAACATACATCACTGTTACTTTATTTTGCCTCCCCCTCTATCCTTTCAGAGGGATAGTTGAGTTAAACACTTGCTAAATTATACACCAAACTGCCAATGAACATTTGTTGGCAAGATATATGAGACTGGAAAGAACAGTGAGGAATAAACAGAGGATAAGTCAATGGTAAATATTATGACTGATGGCTTTCTGGGGTGTGCGTCTGCATCCCTTGGCACCTCCATATTACAGTTTGGGTTTCAGGTATCTAGGGACCTGTTATTTTGTACGGCCACATATGCTCACGCTTCCTGTTTTAGACTGTGGCATCTGCCCTCTGAAGGGCTGGTCTCGAATGATTCAGCTGGCGGAGCTTCAGAGCACCAGGTGCTAGTGTAGAAGTTAGCCTTGACGTGTCTGTTCTCCTGTCCTACGTTAGAGAGAAACCAATGCAAAGGCAATAGAAGCGTGCGATTGTTCTTACACGTTCTGCTGTGTGAAAGACCTATCGGTGCTCCTCTGACACCTCATACAGTCAGGAGCTCGGTAAGCCCAAATTTACACCAGATGCCGCTTTGGCAGCTTGTTTTTTTCCTGCTCTGTTCAGTGTGCAACTTCAATTCCTACCTGTAGTGTTTGAGATCATGAATGCAAGAGACACAGTTTCCTTCTTCTTAGTTGTTAATCACATTTTCTTCTTTTGAGAATTAAAAACACTAAGGTGCAGTGGCCTTACTCCGATCATATGTTTTCCTGCCCCAACACAAGCACACGAGACTCCAAATTGCTCCTATGTGTGATTGGGATTGACTCCAGCCCCATGATCCTTATTAGGAATCAGCTGTGTAAAAAAAATCAAAAAAACATGTCACAATTAGCAGACAAATTGCAAAATCACTGCATTAAGTCATCAAATATTCTACAGCATTATGGGATAAAAGAGTCTGATTTAAATTAACATAGATTTGTTTTTGAAATTAATGGAAAAATGATTCATTCAACACTGATGTATATTGTTGCATGGATAAAATATGAAAAGACCACAATTCCATAAAATCAGCATATGTATAACTTGAACCAACCTTGAAAGTGTAATTAAACACCAAAACCACTTTTTTCTGCAGTAAACAAATGTATTTGAGTATGAAGAAGTGTTGTTGATTGATTCTGGTCCAGGTCTTGACATTTTATTTTTATTTATTCATTTTAATTCATTGTATTTCATTGTAAAAATGTGACTGCCCTCTATGTGTTGAAACATGGATATTATAATCAAATTTTGTTATTGGCAAAAAACTAGTGGAGGCCGATGACATTCCGCTCATTAAAAAGCATGAGTGTCGTTATTTGTTTTTTTTCTTTTCGTGATTGTTTTGGCATAGTGCTAATGGGGTGGGGGGTGCATCTTACTACTCTTGGAGCACTACCGATTATCAATTGCATTTTTTTAAATATATTTCCAGCATAGAAGCATTTACATTAGCCAAAACCAAGGAGTTTAGTTACTCTTTAAATTTTTGTGGTGTGGCGTAGTGACTCATGTCTCCTGTGCAATTCACCCACTGGATCATTTATTTCAAGTGCTGCATGTTTACATATTTGAAATGTTCCTTAAAACCTTGATGTGCTTCAACAGCAGTTTAAACTAGTGCTGAGTCATTTATTGACAAAGGGAGGATTTTTATATACATATTTAACAGCCTAAAACATTATAGGGTTCACATTTTCTCCTCTGTCTGCCTTGAAGGTATTTCTGTGATTTCCTGGGAGAAATATTCATTGAAATCTGCGTCTTCCAGCCAGATGGCTCGGCGGCTAACTCACTCCCAGCACCTCCCTTCATCTGCTCGCTCTCCTTCTCTGCTCTCTTTCAAATGTCACTTTGTTTGATACACAGGGGTGAGGGCCGAGGAGGAGTGCAGACAAAGATTTGGCCTGGTGAGACATTTGCTTTATCATACATTTGTTTAATCTGAAGCCTCTCCCCAGTATGAATAATGTGCCAAACTTCCCCAGATCACCTCTTTCTGTAGGCAGTCATCGGTTCATTCCAGCAGTTCACTGGGGCCGGCAGCCAGTGGGATGGGGGGATGGGGGGATGGGGGGATGGAGGGATGGAGGGTGGGGGATAAAAAAAACAAAAAGAAAACCATTATGAACTGTATTGGAGTAAGGTTTTGCAAAAACAAGTTGACGTCAATTAAAGTTTTAAATACAAACTTAAGTGTATGTTGCACTGTGGACGCGAGCAGAGGCGAGGCGAGCAAACTGCATGTCACTGTGTGATGTTTGTAATTGAATCCTTCCACATCTCTCTGGAAAGCCATTAATCATTCACCTAACTGAGTCACGGGCCAGTAATTAGCGCTGATTGGAAGCACGATGGTTTGGAGTGACTCTCTTTGATCCGTCTCTCTTTAAACTGCGGCTGGGAGAGCATCCACAGCGCCCCCTGTAGAAGCTGACAGCTCCCCAGGTTCATTCAATCACCACAGTGATTGAGCCAAACCTCCCTTCTCTCCGATCAGAGGCAAACATCTGTCACATCTGTCGCATTGTGCTACATAGAACAAATCTGAAACAGCACAGACTCAAATAAAGTACATAAATATATACAATTATCACATATACAGTGGCATTACACATGTAAAAATAGTTTTTTAATCCACTTGGAACTCAAATATTCACCTTTTGCAGGAGTTTTAGCAGCACATCTCTCTGGACTTCAGCACTAATATTCTCTCGTGTCTTCTGCAGCTCAAGCTAAAGGATTTCCTTTGAATGTACAACGGAACAGGTTATTTTCCAACTCGCCCCAAACTTGCTCACTGGGGTTGAACTATGGACTTCAGGGGGGTGGCTCCAACATTGTCAGTGTTCCAGCAGATTCCTTCTGTCGCAGAGAGTTCTTCAACAGTTAGGAGAAAGGTTTTTGGTTTTTTTTCCAATTCTACAAAAATAACAAAAACCTTTTAAATATGCCAAGAGTTCACATCATTTTGGCAACTGCTGCATATGAAATGATCATATAGTGGAACTTTGCTCTTAAATTTTGAACTTGACAATAATCTATTAACAAACCATGATGGTGATGATGAAGATGCCATAAAACTACCATTACTGCAATGAGCTATGCTCTGCTAACAGAGATATTGATGATAATAGAGATATTGATGATAATAACTAAGGTGCTCTAGTATCTATATTTTTAAAATGTAATTTTCTTTAAAAAATAAACTTGAAACAATCTAATGTCATTATTTTTGTTCCACATGAGGCAGAACTTGCATATTAGACATCTAACTTTGTTTCAGCGTGGTGCACAAGTAATGATTAACTGGGGTTGTTATCATAAATGTGAAAAACTGAAATATTTGCTTCCTTAATGTAGCAGAGGAGAGATTAAATCAACAGCAAGTGAGTTACTTTCCAACTGATCTGTCAATATTTGAGCAGAACAAAGGTGTGATGGAGCTACTAAACACTAACACATCTGGAGTTCACAAAATCACCACAGCTCTCAACTCACACAGTACTGACAAGGACTTTCAACTCCACTCTAAGTGTTAGAAGCTAAAGTATAAAGAACATGCGTGTGTAAACCATGATAACCCCCCTGCCGACCCCCCCCCAAAAAAAAGTATGTTTCTATAATATGCATGATTTACGGCAGAAAAAAACTATAATCTAAGCCAGTCATCTACTGTATATCAGCTCACCATGGTTTTATACAGAAAACACATCTTCAGCTGGTTCTGAGTGCTGTCTGACAGCAGCCTGGATTTAAAACAGACAGAATTTCCTTTTCCAGAGAAGAGCTTCTCATACTTGAGGCCTTTTTCGGACAGAGAAAGGAGAAATTTAGTTAGCTGTGTTTTGCTATGAAAGGGGAAGACACCACATGAACTCAATGGTCTTTTGTGAGTGTTTGTAAAGAGTACAAATGGTAAATATTGTCATGCTTCCATCGAGGTCAATCAAATTCATCTGGCACAAAAAAATAAGAAGAATGCGGAAAGGCAAGCCTGGAAAACATGCCTAGAAATTTTCATCTAAATGCAGATGTGCAAGACTGAATAAGCGACGTCGGAATCTGCAGTGTTGGCAAACAAATCGGAAGACAAGTGGTAAACACACACACGCACACACACACACACACACACACACACACCAGACACAGACGGGTAATCTGGAAGTTGACCCGGTGAGCGCTGCTCGGCTAGATAAAGGAGATTATCCTCCATGTGGTGAGTTTGGAGCTCGGTGTGTGTGTGTGTTTGTGTGTGTGTGTGTGCATGTGTGTGTGTGCGTGCGTGCGTGTTTGTGTGTGTTGTGCATTTGTATATACAGACACTTGTTTTCCCCACCGTCACGGCCTCGGTATACCGTGTGTTTCCTGCTGATGTGTGTCTGTGGCAAATGTGTTTGTGTACCTCACTGCTGAGGCGAGTTGTGTCACAGCATACCAAGGAGCAGAAAAGAGGGATTATCCGGATTTTCCAAGTGGGATTTTCGGCAGGATAGCAGAAAAATACTTCTAAGTCGCCTTCACCCTCTGACCTCTGGGGCCAAAGGCAGCTTCCCAGGCTCTTGACACCTGGCTTACTGGGTCTATTTGATGTTTTTACTGGCAGACCTCCATAACAGTGGAAGCTATGACATCAAGGTTAAAGTCAAAGGGGACGGGGGTTAGAAAACGTGGCTGAATTAACAAAACCTTGTTATTAAAGGACTTCCTAAATATACACAGGTGCCCAAGATTGGACACGCTCTAGTTGAAGTCTGATAGAGGCAGCACAGAGAAGGAACAGAAATGAGTCGAGGGCTTTATTAAGAAGACTGCCAGATTGATTTCCTGTCAGCGGGTATCCATTCTGATGAGATCGATGCAAGGAGGAAGAGATGGAGGGAGTACGAGAACAGGGTGAGATGTCTCCCCACCCTTGCAGTTGCCTCCCGCTGCCTGAAGGTCCAGGCAGGCTGATGGGCACGCAGAGAAATGCTGTCCTCCTCTTAAGTAATTAAGATATTAGCGGGAAGACTCCATCCATATTTGATGAAGAGTCGCTGTTGAGAATGTGGAAGTTTGATTGATAGTTCCTGTGCAGCAGGGCCAGTGAGCAGTGGGGCAGTCAGCTTGCATCTTCTTCTGTAGAGTACCCTTTGACCCCTGCTTAGGCTGGCAAGTTACCCCCTTTAGGAGCTGAATATGGATGGTCTACATCTGCTTGTTAATGAATTAAAAGAGCTACTGGAGCAACCGAGGCTCCAGGAGGGGCTGATTTCATCTCGTTAATGATTGACCCCCGTGAACCCACTTCAGCTGCTCTGCCTTTTATAATAACTTATTCCATCATGGAAGCTTATTAACAATGGATTGAAATGCAAGGTGTTAGTAGGTGAGAGAGGAAAAGCGCCTGGAGCTGGAATCTGCCTAATTGTTGATGCAAAACTCCCAACTGGTGTGAGAGCGGTAATTGCTCTGTTGTCAACAGTCTGTGGGCTTCAATAACAAATTGTGTGATATTCATTAATAAATAGCTGTGTTTTATGGCCATTTTTTCATACAGATGCTAATATCTCTGGTCTTATCTCACACTGTTGAGTAGTCCAAATTGAAAGTTGAATAGGAATAAAATGGGAATAAGATTCCCATTCAGTTGTTCCCCCGATTAGCTCGATCGAACGCCATATACGGCCATATTTGTAAGGGGCCAACATTATAAGAACTTCAAAATTCATCTTTAATAGAGATGAGAAGGCAAGGCTTTGGAGCGGGTAATTAATAATTGTGCTGCGTGCAGAGCTGCTCAGGCCTCCGCTCCTTTCATGATAATGATAATTGAAAGATAGTTGAGGGAAGGACTAAATTATAGAGCGGGATTAACCAAGTGGCTACGACGGCTGCTAAATTCACTCTTGTTACACTCATGCCACCGCGGCTCACAGTGGTGAGCCTCTGGTTATAATGTGCCGACTCCATCACACCCACCCTCCCATCGTGCTTAATCATTTTTTTCTTCCTCTTCAGTTGCATTTGCAGCAGTTTTAAATGTGTTTCTCTTTTTCATGCTATTAAAACTCTCACTTCAGGATACAGGATGCTTCAGTGCTAGAACAGCTTTTTAGGCAATATGGTTCTAAGCCTTAAAAATCTGACTTTTTTCCCTTCAATGTGGCAGTAAATTGTGATAATATTGATTGCCTTCCATTTGCAATATGACACTCCTTACTGTGACTCCCACATTTGGGATCACAGGAGTAAACAGGCCTGCTAAAGCTACCATGCTGTCCTACATGTCAAGAATGTAGCTGTGTGGCTGAGGACCAAAAAGGTTGATTAATAGAAAAAAGCTGTCAAATATCAGGGCTGAGTGTCTGCCATGTCATGCATGTGATGGCATTATGGGGAACCCGCTGTGAGTTGCTCTTACTAAGTGTTCCTGCTTTGTTGAGGCCCTAATGCTCGCTGACCTGGAGCAAAGAGTGACACTCAAATGAATAATAAACTGGCACTGGGGCCCATGTCAGGCCTGACACGTTAAGCACAAATTAAGCTCTTTTTTTTTAAGTCTATTGGCTTTTATTTTCTACTCTTGAAGCTGTTAGCGTTTCGTTCTACTTGAGTAGCTGTGCTGCAATGCTCTGGGCTCCCTAATGATACTAACCTGGTCAGTAGCCACATACCAGCTGGTTTGCATGGCCACAAATTTCCATAAGTGATAAATCAGCTATTGTACATTTACAAGCAGCTATGAAACACAATACTCAAAAAAAAAACCCAGTTTACACGCTTCAGTCGATTTATCGGATTTCGTTTTGAAAAAACATACATAATTGTGTAAAAGCAAAGAAGGGAATAACCTGAAGTGGCTCACTGCTGCACCCTATGCTTTAATCTTCTGCTAATGTTAACATCTTCTATGATGTTTTTCTTTCTTTTTTAATATGTGCAAAGATGCAAAAAAAACAACTAAATAAATCAGATTAACAGGCATACATGCACAGACACACCGGGGGATTTCTGGAGAAATCCACGTATGTTAATCCGATTTCTGATAATCTGATAACTGCCATCATCTGATAAAGCAGATCATATTGTACTGTTTACATGATCAGTTCAATGAACTCCATAAAAATAGGTTAATGATCTGATTTTAATGTTCATGGAAACAGGCACATGAAATAAAAGAGTACTTTTTGTTAATTTGTCCTCATTTAATAAGAATTTCACTAAGAATTATATTAAAATAAATGGAGAGGGCTCTATATAGCAGTTGTACTATATAGTAGTTGTACTGTACTGTTGTGTTGTATAGTATAGTTGTATAACAGAAACCACAACATTTGTGTCACACAGTGTCTGGATCTGTTTGAGGCCTTCTCTAAAACGAGTAACTTACTGCAGTGAAGTTATCCAGTCTATCCAGCTTTAGAGGTGCATTTAGGTGCTCAGATGCTTGGTTTATCAACAGCCCAGGCAGCAGTTCTCAGATGAGTAGCTGAATGTGTCAGCCCTTTCAATCCGAAAAGGCCCCCGAACACATGGGACTGATGGAAGGCACAGAGGGATGAGAGCTGCCAGGAAGGACCCGGTAGCTGAAAGGTTGAGAAAGTCAGATGATTTAGGGCTCTAATATCAGCCGTTATTGCTCCTCCTATTCTTGAGTTTCCTAATTTCCTCCTAATGGATTCCTCACCCATCAGCGAGCATACTGATCGCCTGTTAAGGAGAGCCTCTCGCGACCAGTCATTATGAGGCTCGTGGCTGTCAAACGGCCATCACACATGGGGAAAGTGAGGATTCCTCAGCGGGAAAAATCAGACGGGAAGATCATAAGTCAAAAGAATGTCCTCGCAGGCATCAGGGATTTAGAAGTTGAGGAAAAGCACAAGTTTATTTGGTTTAAACTCTTTCTGTGCGGTATTTTTGCCTCAAGTACAAAAGCAAATTGGCATTCTCAGAATTCTGATGGGACACACCGCAGGACCATCCAGCATATCATTTTCAGCTTTCCTTTTTTTTTCCAACATTGTGTCTGAGAGATGCTTAGTCAGCACTTTGAGGCTGTATTTTATGATTCTGTTGAGTTTTATTGCATTGTATTAAAAGGAGGCAGTAATGCAAAAAGACAGGATTCACACAAAAGTCATTTCACCAGAGTTACGAGCGCAGAGATTTTTTTTAAATGTAGCTGTAATACTCTTTGTAAACGCATCAATGAAACGGCTCTCATCTGTACTGGCACTACATGGTCGCAAGCAAAGCTGATCCCATGCAAACATGTGTAAATACCGCTGTGTGATACGTGCCGGAATATAGCGTCACATTCATTATTCATTTATTAAACCCGAGTTGTTTAATCAACTCCCAGGATGAGGTGATTGCAGTGAAATATGAGCTAACACAAGGTGCTTGTTTACCTCAAGGCTCCACCTCCCCCGGCAGTGCGTGTCAGATCAAGAGCAAGCTCTTTACGCGATTATGAATCCATATTTAATGAACACATTAAACACAGCAAGGATTATTAACATGAAGCCATAACTGTAGTGCCACTTTTCTCTGAGTGGGTTGAAGCCATCTCAGTTTATGGCCCACCCCCACCCCTCGAGATGGTGGTGCCTGCTAGATAAGCTTCAGAGGAGAATCTTTTCAGCACCTACTTGACATAGTGGGCAGTCATCAGCAAACAAACACATACAAATGAATAGTTTAATAGACATACAAATGAATAGTTCAAACTTGGCCCAACAGTATTCTTTATATGGATCTCTATGTGTATACAATATATGATACAAGTGTTATGGGCAATCAGCATTCTTCCACAGTCTTCGACCTATTTCCAAAACAGTGTCTGATATTACCCCTGTTCCCTACATAGTGCACTAACTAGGGTGCACTCCATTTTGTATCGGTGTCCAAATGTTAATGGTGGATCACTACACCCGATTACCTGATACTTGGAAGAATACCTACTCTGGTACTCCCAGAGGAAAAGCCTCCAAACTGTACCATGTTGAGTCATGCTGAATAGGTACCGGTGGAAAAGAGCCATCAGTGTGATGTGTGTGTGTGTGTGTGTGTGTGTGTGTGTGTGTGTGTGTGTGTGTGTGTGTGTTTGTGTGTCTGTATGTCTGTGTGTGTCTGTGTGTTATCTTTTCGTATTCAATGAACCTCCCTGGTAGTTCCTGCTGTAGTGATTTCCACCCTGGAGTAAAGAGCTCAATTAATTGCCCTGAATAGCCTGGCTATAACTAATATTCGTGTATTTCAATTCCAGTCCGCAAGAGAGACACTTCTGTTGAAATTTTTCAAAAGCTGTGTAGTTCCAGAGAAGAAAGGGGGCATGTTTCCATCAAATTCGGTCTTGGCAGGATGCAGTGAAATTCACCATCTTTTGGAAAGGGAAAAGCTACATCCTGCAGCAAATTATTCATGGGCATTACACAAAGCCTTCCTCTGATAAACAAAGCCGCCGCTAGGGTCAGAGATACACTTCACTTCTCATCACTTCCCATTGAACACGTATTGATTTCCCAGGTTTCATATTTTGTTGCTGCCAGTTGTACCTTGGCAGGAATTTTCACATTCACTGTTTTTTCTCTCGTTTTGTAATTAGCAGAGCTCTGTGGTGAAAAGCAGGCAGGAGAAAAGTAACAAATGAATGCCAGACATTAAGGGTTTTTCTTCTTATTTTTTTGCCCAATCAAGTCCACCTTGACTAAATATCCTCTTTGTGCCTCAGTGGCGGTCTTATTTCACGGGCTTTGTTGAGGTTTTTGGTTTCAGGTGAAGATGGAGAGAAAGTAGCCTGTCACAGTTATGCAGCAAGGTTTTTAGCAATAGGTCAGGCACATTTTAATACCTGAGGCATCTGTTATTGCTCATAAGTGTGGGTGAAGTCCGAGCACAGCAGGACCATGCTAGACTGCTATGGAAGACTTTAAATTACCCTTTTAGAAATTGACCGCTTGCGAGGCAGCCTCTTTTGTTTATATTGCTTTCTGCAAGTGTTTGGGCCCCTGCTGCAATTTTATCTCCACTTTTTAATTGAGCAGTTGTTTGCTAGGGACTAATCTCCGAGGCTGGTGTGCGCAGCGCTCCTGAAAGATGCTGCAAATTAACAACTTATCTTAATCCTTTCCCAAAACATTAGCCTTTCAGATCAGGACAATTCTGGCTGTCGGTTACAGTGTGTCTACGTGGGGATGAGTAAAAGTTACTGTAACATGAAATTATCTTGTGTGAAATGTGCGTGTAAGTCAAACTTCAGAGTTGAGGCACAGCCCAATACATGTGTGAGGATGCAGATGTCATATAAGGTCACACGTAAGTGCTTCCGTGGACCCTTGCTGAGTCACACAATAGTGCTTATTGTAGCAATTTTATGCTACACCGGATCATCCATCAATACCTGTGTCTCAGGTGTAACATTGTTCTCTTGACAAACCGGGAACACCTGTCTCTCTAATCCCACCAATTAACCTAGAGACTCGCTCTCAGCTTGGGTTACATCCAACTTGGCCAGGCTGCCCTTTATTCTGGCGCGTCAGCCTTTGCAATCGTCTAATCAGGGTAACCCAATCCCACACTTCTGTCCTCTGTCTGAGCTTGGATGGAGACGGGCGTGACTGGGAAACCGACAGATCCTGCTTTTATGCCTGCTACTACCAATATTCAGCCACTCATCACACTCTGCTAGCCCCTCACCGCCCTATAGCTTATTTCCATCCACGGTTTCTAACACGCCTAAGCCTGCATTCCGGTCACAGAAGTAACTGAGGCATTATATAGCACAAGTATTAAACTGTGATTTATTTATCTAAAATTGAAGCCAGACTAACGGCCAAAGCCTGCCGTGCAATGCGACTGCCTGTAGTTCACCCGCCAGTCTTAGAGCAGCGCATTTGTACCAAACAGGGCCACGTCCCCAGAAATCACGATGATTCACATTGATCTTGAGGATATCATCTTTAAAAGACACCCTTAGGCTCACAACGAAAATAGAAAAAAAAGCTCCCCGGGGATGGAGGAAGAACAACAGAGGAACCACACGTGCACAGAGAAAGCCACTGGCTACATGTCAGATAGAATGTCAGCTTATTTCCCCATCTCTGTTCCTCGAGGCATTAACGATTAGCTGCAAATCCTTTCCCTGATATTCCATCGTAGCACCAATGAGATACGCTGGGGGACAATGAAGAACAGATGAAGAAGGTAGCAGGTGGAAAGGTCTTGTGGGAATGGCCATTACAGGATGTGGGAGAGCAGCTTCGCTACAGGGGCCAATTCCGGTAAGGATTTATTGATCCTTTTTTTTTTCTCTATTCTCGTATTTCTTTTAATTTCACATGAAAGCACTGGAGGAAGTAAAATACTTTATATTGTCTTGGCTTTGTTTCTCTACGCATTATACAAATTAAGAGGTCAAGTGGGGGAGGCTAAATAGAACTTCCCCCTATGGCAGAATGGAAACCCTAAACCCTTTTTTTTAGCATCCAACTCTCGCAAATAAACCCATTAGTGAGGAAGGAGTCACTGGAGTCGCAATGATATGGTTAATCACTTTAAAAGCTTATAAAGACCTATCTGAATAAGGCTTTTTGAGATGCCACAACCCTGTTTAAAAATAAACCCATAAAAAAGTACTTGAGCTGACAAAAATAGCTCCTAATTTGTTGATTCAAGATTCTGGAAATGTACACATTAATCGTGTTTCCCACGGCTGCAGTTAAAGTTGTTGTTCTTTGTTGATGAGCGTCTGCCCATAAATGCACTCAGAATCCAGAAGGGGGATATTTTCACTTTTATTCATGTATTATGTGAGGTTTGCAGATATGTGAGGCTTTTTTTAATTCCTATATTTCTTCAAAGATGCATATCATACTGCGAGGGTCAGGGCACAAAGGAGCCTGACGAGGGGGCTTGTGGGATGTTAAAGGCAAGACGCAAGATGACCTAGATTGGCGCGGATCTGTGCTGCATTCAGATTTCGATATCTGAATGTTTAATCATGGTCTGGGTTCTTGCTCATTAACCTCCTTGACAGTGAACCAAAGATGAAGGACCAGCGATTCATCTGTCTAAACAGAGGGCAATTACCTTATCACATCTTTAAATCCTGAGCCTGGAGGTTAAACCTGCTCCCAGAGGAGGAGCACTACAGTGGACACAGTCCTCCTCTGACTAGAGAGCAGCTGTTGAGGTCAGTGACATGTTTCAGATCTGATCACTCATCAGTAAACATAGATTGATTTCCTTTCTGAGCGTGGTTCATAAGATAATATCAATTTGGTTGGAGTTTGTGCAAATGAAAACAAGATTCATTTCAGACGTTTAGCGATGACACCGATAATGTTGACGCCAGGAGCCTTAGATGACATCTGAGAAGTGAGGGAAAAAAGGTCATTTCATCAACCACCCGAGGACAAGGTCATAGTTCACCGAACATTACAAACAACCATTTACCTTATTCACAGTGGGTAGCCAAATGCACATATTGGCTTTTTTCCTGGGGATGTATGGTGGCTGGGACATGGAAAAAGGGTTAGTTTCACTGGGGAGGACAGATTAATCTCCAGAAAACTAGGGGGAATGGTAAATGTCCATATGATAAATGTAAATGGCCATTAAACAAACAAAAATGCCTAGACCTGGCTCGCCTGTGAAACCCCCTATCACTCACACACACACACACACACACAAAACCTCTCTCACACACACACTAGAGGCGTGACTCACTGTCTTCCCCACCATATGGCTATTCTATTACAGCATTGCGATCTTAAACCCACAAAGAGGTCCCAGTGCAGCAGTAGAAAACACTGTAACATTATGGACAACACCCATCCACCCACCAGCAGAGGCGCTGAAGCCATGAGGAACAACATGTCAGAATGATGCACCAAGGATGTGAGATAAAGATCTTTTATTGTCATGTGGACAATGAAGACACTTGGTTACGCTGTACAACTAAATTCTTGCTTTGCGAGTACTTCTTTCCACCCAAGTGTCACGGTCATAAGGTGTGTGTATGTGCGTGTGTGTGTGTGTGTTCCTGATGGCTTATGGATAAGTTGTGTGGTCTGTGACTTCATACCTGCGGGCAGCAGTGTGTTGAGGGTGTGTCTTCAACGATGCCAGGGGCCCTCCTAAGGGTTCCTGCCATCCCAATAACCTGCTGCAGAGCACCCCACCCCCCACCCCACCCCCCCCCCTTGACAGAGCTGCTCTGGACGCTCTGGATCTGTGCTTCTGTGGAAGTTTGACAGAATCTTGGCCAAACTTCCTCCTCAGAGATCCAATCTCTGCTGGGCTGTGTTGACTGTCAGAGAGGAGCGCCGGTGTCAAACCCACGAACAACAGACGAAAGAGAAGACTGCGTAGTAGCAGGGGGGCTCGTGCACCATTAGCATCTGTTATGTAGGAAAAGAGACGTTTTGAACCGCTAATCAGTAGCATGCACATCTAACTCAAGACCACGAGCTTTGTGTTTTCGAAATTTCCTTCATTGTTTTCGTATCACATTCTATTTGTTTTATGTCATAATTTAGCAATGGCGCTGGACAGGATGTAATAAGCTGCAGACAGACCAGATGTACATTTACATAAACAGGACAACAAGTGAATGCTCAAAGAAACAATTCTGTTTTTCTGCTACATCTAACAGTTGTCCAGTTTGTTGGTGATAACAACAACTTTCAGTCCAACACACACACACACACACACACACACACACACACACACACACACACACACACACACCACATACAAATATTACAATGTAAAATATTTTGTTCATCAATCATAGTTATTTAAGGGCAGGTGGTGTAATACATTTGTTAAGGACTAGATATATTCTCTACAGTGTTTGTGACAGACATGTGAGTAGGACTGCATATTTTAATATACAAATCTATGAACAAGTTCAGAAACTCATGTCCTGGAAAACTGGGGGGGGGGGTTCTCTTGTTTATGAGGTTGTAATAGTGTTTTGTGCGTCCTGAACAGAAAAAGAAATCAGAAAGAGCTTTTATTTTTCTCACAACTTTGCTCGTTGCCTCTTTTCTTTTTCCCTTCAATAGTTACATCATACATGTTAACATGTTGTGTATAAACTGGTTTCATGAGAAGAGTAAAACTGATGATTGTGCACCTCCTGAGCCGGCCTGAGGATCAGGCTAAATGCTGGGATGATGCTGTGAATTCCCGCGATGAGCAATATATCTTGGTTCTTATGTTCCTGCAAGGCAGCTTTACTGTGTGAAGTGTGAACGTATGCATGCTCTCAGCGGTGCGCAAAACACTCATATCTAAGCACTTGTGGAGGCATCTGCAACCATCGGTATCAGATTAGCATCATTCTCCTTTTGCTTTATGTAGCACCATATGAAATGTCTTCCTCCTTTCCCTTTGGTTGCATTGGATTACCATTTTATGAGGTGATGCGGCTGCATGCGGCCTGGCTGCAGTGATGTGCTAGAGCCAAACTTTATTGTTTTGGGAAGAATTTTTGTTTTCTGTTTTGTTTTTTTTTTTTGGCTTTTTGTTTTTTTGTTTTTGTCTCTCCCTTCAAATCTCCCCCATCTCTCCCATGGGTGATGTTCTCCAAAGTGGACTCGCTAAGGCGTAGCAAACAAGAGTGAATGCCTGGGCTGGCCTGTGAGGAAAGGCAGATCAATAAGACAGCTGGCCAGCTCATGCGTAGCAGCTTTGCAGAGATAGACTCTGTGGACATTTCTGGTTTGGAGACAAGAAATCAGTTTGTGGCTGGGGCCTGCTTATCTGCAGTGGATCTCTTAGTGCATGAAGTATGCTACACAGGGAGAGGGAGACGCCGCCCCAAGGTGGATTTATTTGTTTGTTTGTTTGTTTGATTGATTGATTGATTGATTGATTGATTGATTGATTGATTGATTGATTGATTGATTGTTTGTTTGTTTGTTTGTTTGTTTGTTTGTTTGCTTGTTTGCTTGTTTGCTTGTTTGTTTGAGAGAAAACACACAGAAGAATGAACTTGAAATGAAAGGTTGGGCGTGCCTGATCCACTGGACCAGAAGGAATTTAGCAAACCTGGATCAAATATGCTGATACGTGCCTGGCATCCATCTGAAATCCATTTAAATCTTTCAAAACATTGAGACATTTACTATAATATTTACAGGTTCGTCCAGTTTTCTGTTCGATCCTGCATGGTTTCACCCGCCAACCGTCTCTGATTTTTACACATGTCAGCATAATTTGTGTTTCACAGAACATTGGTGGAGATATCTCGATATTAGAAGGCCTGATATTCTGCTTGCTTTGAGCAAATTAAGAGCAGATGGTTGGTCAGATGTTGGCAGACAAGTAGAAGATGCTTTAGAAATATTTAGATTGCTTTTTATAGGAGGCTGTGTATGAGGAGGAACTTCATCAGCATGCTAAATTAATAACAATTTCAAACAGATTTTAATTAAATTAATTATGTTCTTCATTTCCAGAGCTGTGATAGTTGTAGACTGAAATTAAGAGCGCAGTGATGGAGGTGTCCGAGAGCGGTTTTTAACAACTTATATGCCTTCATATGCATCTGGAGCATTACATTCAATATAATTAAAAAAAAAAAACGACAGAATCCCCCTAAAAGAGAAGTTAATAAGAAAAAGTTCTGCCCACAAAAGACAGCAATTACCAAAGTCATTTACATTTAGAGTAGCATTTTGGAGCAATTTTCACGCATGTCCACAGGTATCAAACGGTTCGATGGAGTCTTGCAGTTAGTGATAATGGTAAGACTCCATGAAAGAGGAAGAGAGAGAGAGAGACAGGCAGGCAGGCAGGCAGGCAGACAGACAGACAGACAGACAGACAGACAGACAGACAGACAGACAGACAGACAGACAGACAGAGAAAAATGGTAAAATAGACCTGCTCAGTTTACTTTTCTCAATTGGCCCAAATCCCAATAACATGTGTTTCTTCATATCCACACTTTATTTATCTATTTATTGTTACGTTTTATGAGGTATGGGAGAACTTGACTCTTGACGGCTTTCAGAACATTATCAAGGATTTTTAGGACTTGTAGAAATTTAGCATACCAGCACACATTTACATATGGGATGGTACAAATTCTGCATTCGAGATCCTGTTACAACGCTTAAAGAGCAAGTAAGACAACTAAGAGTCCCACATGGCATTGTCGGCTCAGTTTGTGTTGTCTGTTCTGTGCAGGCTTTTGTCCTTGTCCTCGAAGCATCCTGTTTTATTTTGAAGTCTGGTGTCATCCTCACCTTCCTTTTTGTGATTGGGTTGCCCGTCCCAAAGTTTTCCGTGAGTGTATTGTTCTCCCCCTCCACCTCATGCATGTAAGCCGATTTTCCCTTCTCTTCTAGATTGTCTTGTTTTTACATGTAAGTGCTCCAGATTTTTTTCTCCTTCAGATTTTCCCAATAAGTTCAGCCACGATTCTGTTTTAGACCTTCAAGTCTAAAACCAGCCTAGTGATTTTGTACCTTTGCCTGATTATCTGGTTTTTAGATTTGAACTGGATAACTGAATCTGATGTCTGTACCTGCACATCCAAGCCTTTGAGATCAAAATGAAATGTAACAAAAAATAATACACTTTCTGGAAAAAATATCCAAAATTATGGGAAAAGTTTTAATACCCATATGTTCAAGATGAAAACGGAGCCGTGATGTTGGTGATGGCATCTGAGAGTGATGTTTCTGATTTTTGATTCGCTGTATTCTTTGTGAAAACACTGTCGATGTGCTTCAATGTGGCTCAAAGCTGGCAGGACAACAGAGCATATCTAAGCTAAAGACACAGTACTTTGAGGCAAATTTACGACTTTGAACGTTTCATCATGCAGACACTTGGAACGACACATGAAAAATGTGGTTTCATTTCATGTTTTCCATTTATTTATTTTTTTCAGATGTGCAGAGGTGGTCAAAATAGACTTTAATGGTGCTGAATTTGCTGGAACTCACTTTAATCTGGTATGCCAAACACTTGGAACCTGCAGCCACTCCCCGCACTGATAGAATCTAGACTGAATGTTTATTTGAGGACGGAATATTCCATTTTCTTTATTACATTTCTGCAACTGAAGCCAAACTCGATAGTTTTTAGAAAGCAAAGTGGAGGCAGTAACAATATGGGGTAACTCTGAGGACTGCCCTCTTTTGGAACCATGTGGTATTACTTATTTTTCACAATTGTTATTATTAAAAAATGAATGAATGCAGCCATGCATGCACTATGGGATTATGGCCATGCTTTCTTCACAAGCCTATTTCTGAATTCTTATTTCTGACGTGCAAATTCAAACAGAAACCTGGGCAAACGAAATAAAACATGAAAAGAATAAAATAAATAAAGCCAAATCAACAAGAACGACAGGTCATATTTTCATATTAAAGATAGGGAACTAAAAATGTTCACGTTGGTAGAAGAAAATAATCTCCAAGCTCTAAAACACATAACTTTCTTTCTTCTTGAATATTTCTTTGATGGAGCTACGACATAGACGCAGCACAGCAGCTGCTCAAAAACCTACAAGTCATTGAAGGGAGCAAGAATGTTACCTTGAACTCACACATAGAGCACCTGCTTTATTTTAGTTTCCTCACATAGTCACAACCTTGACTTAACCAGCAGGAGCTTGTCCGCATGTTTACTGAGAGAACTTCACCTCCCCAATCCAACAAAACCTCCTCTCACTGTTTAAAATGTTCTCTACGGAGAGTCGGCTCCTTATTTATACATTTGTCTGCGGATATCATAACCTTCTCCTCTGTTGTGGTATGGTTTATAGACCCTAAGGAGAATGGTCCCAAAGGATTCCGGGGGTGGTTTTAAACACACACACACACACACACACACACACACACACACACACACAGAGCAGCCATTCCTTTCTGCACTGTTATCTGTCTGTCCCTCTCATAATGAAACAAACAGACCTGCAGTCAGCGAGGTGCATTACTTCACTGCACATCTCAGTACTTTACGGTGTATCAGGTTTAAATGTTGTGACACAAAAAAACATGAACACCACCAAATGTCTGTAAGTGGATTTCCAGATAAAATGTTTCTTTCATTTCTGGTTTTATGTTTAAATGAAAGGCCAGAGATGTTTGTTTTTCACAAAGCACGTAGCATCCGGGACGGATTTAGAGAGAGACCTACTGGTGGTGTGAATCTTGTTGTGTCTTGGGAATGTTGACAAAGAACTACCTGTTTTTAATAAAATGCTCTATTCCTCTTTCCTGGCTCACTGATGAAGGGATGACCCCCCTAATCCACCACCACCATCTTCCTCCCATGACACAAACCTTCGACGTTCTTTTGGAGCACAAATGAGTCCTTCTTCTTTCCTCCCATCCTCCTCCTTTTACTGACCAGGACAGGATTAAATGATAATTCACCCTTTATTCTCTTCTGGAACACTCAAGGGCCCAATTCCACTCTTGCATGTCTGATCCTCTTACATCAGCAGTCGGTGGAACATTTTCAAAAATTGTCCTTTTCTTTTTTCTCTCTGAGCCAATGCAGCATCCAGGGAGCTAGCAAGTTGTAAACATGGTAAGAAGAAGAACGGAAGCATAACCAAGAGAAAGGAACGGAAGAGAGACGCTTTGGACTGGACATAAATATCTGGAGGACTCTTTGAACTAACTCACCACAAACTGTATAAAAAATGGAGTTTGTTTCACACAAACACACATGCACACACATATATCCTTGTACTTATATTTTTGTGAAGACTTTCATAGACATAACATATTACCCAGCTTCCTTCCCCAATTAACCCACTGACCCCAACCTAAACCCAGTTCTAACCTCACCCTTAAAGCCATGTCTTCCCCTCAAACAGGCCCTCAGAATGTCAGCGCTTACCAAAAATGTCCTCACTTTGCTAATAAGATGCAGGTTTTGGTACTCAGTATGTAATGAGAGTACTAACACCCACACCCACACCCACACACACACACACATGCACATGCACACACGCACACACACACACACACATAATGTGAGTGGTGTCCTGTCTCTGTCACCAGTCTGTTGCCAGACTTGTGTAAAGTGGTTTGACTTGTCAGTGGTGACTAGAGAAGCTCTAAATGAATACATCCATTTCCTGTTTTAGCACATTTGAGATCTCTGCTCACACTAACCCTGTTTGAAAGTCCGGGTTACACCCTTAACTGGTCACCAGTACATTGCTAGGCACATCCATCTTTCACTTACGCACTCACAACTACAGCCATTTTAAAGTCTCCTGTTAGCCAAACATGCACGTCCAGTGTCATTTCACACACAAACAAGTAGAAAATAAAGAGTCTGCAAAGACAAACACCAGCATATCAGAAAAAAAGACCCATTATTCTCAGTTCAATCAACACTAAATGTAATTGGGAAAGTTTCTAGATGGAATTGTTTCAGGACTTCAGAAAGCAGGACATCTATGCAATGATTCCAGATCTGCAGTTGTGGAGCACAGACGGTGAAATGGGATTGAAGGTGAGTTTAGACGCATTAAAGCACAAACGCCACAAATTACCCATACATATTCGGAGAGAGGAGAAGGAATAGGAGGCGGAGGAGGCAGTCGCCATGGAGACGTTAATCCCGGACATGCTCAGATGGCGTTTTGTTCTCCCTGCTGCACACACCACAGAGAGAGCGAGAGACGTACACAAACACAAACAGGACAATGTGGTTAATCTTTGACATATGCCTGGCTGACTCCAGACAAACATATAGACTTAATGCTGCAGACATCAAAAAGAGGATGGGGGAGGAGGTGGGTGGTCCTCTCGCAAAACAAAGGACTGCATCAAATCCTGTGGTGTAAACTATTCAAAATGCATCTTGAGTGCATCTGTATCAACAGATTTTGGCAAAGATGTGGAGAAACACTCTGCAGACTCTTTACTGCTACAGCGTTCAGTCAACATAATGAAAACGGTGCAAGAAGAGGAGTGATATTAAAGCTGGGAAAGATGGGAAAACAGGAAGGCAGCTGATAACAAAGTGCTGTAATGTAATAAAGGGTGCTGCAAGTGATGAGGGCTGACTCTGTGAGTGATGACAGAAATTGATATGTGCTTTTTGTGCCTTATTGATGTAATATTTGCCAGGATGAGTCCCTGCCGTTCCAGGGATTATTGCTTTTCTATTGTTACATGGCGGAGGGTGGCATTCATCCACTAAATTGACATGCGCATTACTCTCACACCCACCCATTATTAATGTGTTGGTGATGCTCAGTTGCACTTGTAGTCTTGTATTGTCTTTCATGTGAATGACCATAGATTTCATCATATATATGTCAGATGTCATCGGTTTAACTGGAATATCCCCCAACTTCATCAGACGTGTGGGCACTGTGAATAAAGCATGCACACTCACAAAAGGACGAGCCTGTGACAGCTGTGAGGTTTGTTGAATATTGATCCTCAGTGAGATTAACAGCACTGAAAGCAGCCTTCTTAAAGGTGATGCTTGTTTTACACAAGAGTATTCACACCATCTGCTACGCTCAATTCAGGCGTCACAGTTTCCGCTGCCTCTACTTCTGTGCATTGTTGGGGACCAAACTCTTATTTTTGTCCTGGTTTGTGTTGAGTTCTGATCAGTGTTTTTAACCTACCTCTGCATATTTATTGCTGTGGATCAAGTTGCTACATTAAAGATTTAAAAAACTGTAGCTGTAACGACTTTTATAAATCCCAGGGATTGTTAGCAGTCATAGAGAATGCAGATTTGTTTGTACTGCACAAAAGAGCTCATGCACATTGTGTGTGTTTGTGTGTAGTTCTGCATGTGCCCTCCCTCCATAAAGACTTTTCCCTCCCCTGTTTTTCATCAGAATGCCTGTTTCGGGCCGAGCAGAATGAGAGACCCGGACAGAAAGCGATTGGGGTGGGGTTGGGGGGGACACCCCACTGCATCCCAATCAGGCCGGATCACTGAGGCAGAACTGTGCCTAAAACACTGGGACTGAGGTCGGCTCCACTCTGTCCCCCATTTCCAATTCAGAGTCACTCTAGCCCAGTGCAATTCAAATAATAACAAATGGGCCCAGGCTTGAAGGATATGTGCAGCATGCCACCCGTGTGCTTTACAGAGGTGAACGTTCAGAGGAGTAAAGCCTCTCTGTGAGGATTAAAGGAAAGTTTGGCTTCATATTTTTTTATTTGTGACAATACAAATTCCTCATCAGCACGACTGTGACACGGCTCCAACAGGGATTAAAGTTTCATCAACCTTTTGTTTACCAGCTTCTCATGAAAGGAATTCTTAATCAAAGCAGATCTAAACTGACTCAAACCGGAGCTAAACTGTCACCTAACAGAAAATCACAGGAAGTGAGAACTTTATCAAACTCCACATTGCACGTTTAAAAACATCAGGGGTCTTCCAGAACTTGCTCACACTGCACTGGAAACCAGTGTGGATGCAGCAGTCACCTCAGGCCTCTAAATCAATCCAGCTGATACACTGTTGCTCCTGAAGTATCGCGGGGAAAACGGTTAATCCCGACTCTCTCCAAATTGAAACCAAATTTCAGTCCAATTTCCGAACAATGAAAAGGCAGCTGCAGTAATCTGGCCAGGCAACGGCACACAAAGCCAGGATCAATCTCCTCCCTAATCCTATTGTGGCTCTTGTACCTGCTTACAGTGGCTCAGGTTTGCATTTCTATCTCCACCGCCCCCCCTCCTCTTATTAAGCACCTGTTCGCACAAGCACATTCACCTGAAAGGAAAGCACTCCAGGTTATTAAACCTGTAGCAGGAATAATCAAGTTTATGAAGGTCTTTATTGGAGTATAAATGTGCGGTTTCCGAGCTCCGTTTCCACTGGAACCGCTCCGCTGTAGGCAGAAGAGTTGTTCTTCCAGTTCTCTTAAAATTTATATGCATCCTTGTTTTTAATTGTGATATTTTACAAGCCCCTTGTGCAGAGCTGCTTCATGTAGAGTAAAAATAGATGTTTGCTCATGGGATCTGAGCAAGCAAGCCACAATTTTGTTTTAGATTTCTTTTTTTTTTTCTAATGTAATCAATGGGCCAGTTTTCATAATCATGAAAATCTGATATCTGGCTGTAATCAGATAATTGTATTGTAATAATCTGATCAGATGCATTCACATTCATTTCAGAAATGTAGTAATGAAAAAAGCTGATATGCATATTTCAGTCCATTTATTGGATTTATTTTAAGCCGAAATATATACTGACTTAAGATTTCAAATTCAT
Organism: Lagocephalus sceleratus; assembly: GCA_911728415.1. Taxonomy (NCBI): domain Eukaryota; kingdom Metazoa; phylum Chordata; class Actinopteri; order Tetraodontiformes; family Tetraodontidae; genus Lagocephalus; species Lagocephalus sceleratus. The sequence goes on along the minus strand of CAJVRN010000030.1, from coordinate 459,488 downwards.
GTTATTTTTTAAAACCCAGTCTCACTGAAGATGGACGACAGTTTTTCTGTACTAATGTGGAAGTTAATAGGCGTGCAAAGGAGGGAAAAAGTTGTTTGTTGTCTTTTGTCTTGGAGGGGGTAAGGTTTAGGGTTATAGGATTGGGAATAAATCTAGGTTTTTTTGTTGAGAAGTCAGGTAATGATGGGATGTTTCTAGTTCTGTAAATGGGCCCATTTGAGAGGTGCTGATATGGACAGTTATACATTCAGTTTAAATCCCATAAGTGAAAATCTCTGTGACTATAATAAGTGTGGTTTCAGTCCAAAATGAATAATCACAGATTCCTCAGAAAAAGAAGTGTTGAGTTTTATTGGTAATCCATCTGATTTCAGGCCTCATTGACCTCACTTTTGTGTCACATGTGTCACAATCTGTTGAAACATTTTCTGATGATTTCCAGGAAATCACTCACCTGTTAGGTATCTGTATTATTAAACATTATGAATAAAAATTACATCATCTGCTGTATCATAGTGTACAGTCACGTCTTTGTCTAATCCAGACAGGGCATTCATTCTGAATCTGCTTTTCATCATCGATCCATCTGGAAGTGTTTTTTTTTTTTCCTGATGACACACTGCTTTCACAGAAGTCGTAAAAGCAAAATTAAACCATACATTGGTGATGTGAAGGCAACGCACCGCCAAACTTCGATTTCCTCTCGGCCTTCCCTTCCAGCTGTATCAGCCCTATTTCCCAGTCTGCGGCTTTGTCCTGTGAAATGGTACAAGAGCCTCAGTGCCTGCCGAAGCCACCGTGTCTGATAATCCGCCGCTCAGTGAGGCCGCTGCAGTTTGCCTGTCTGTCAAAGCGTCTCCCACCGAGAAGTGAAGAGCATTCAGATTTGAGCTGATTCAGAAGTCATGCAGTTGTCCTCAAAAGTTCCAGCTAAAAAACAGAATTCTGTATAAATCCCATTGTGAACTATGAAATGTAATCATTTTCCAACACAATGCCAATGCTTTTGGAATTACGTGCAGATCAAGGCTCTTCAGTCAGATGACATCATTTGTTCAAGTTTTTCCAAAAGCTCCTTACATTAATATGTGATATAAAACTTTACTCTACTTGAAAGACCAGGCTAACCATAATTTGACGACCTGAGGACACTCTGACATGTTCCCACTGCTGAATGAATTTTTGTGAAAACTGGATTAGGAACCATTTCTTCTCTGCAGCATCTGAAGATCAGACATAAATGATTTACGTCACTAATAACAAAGGCACATGGGCTCATTTGTGGTTTCAAAAGAAGAAATTAAGATTAGTCTTAAGTGTGGTGAAATACTGTTGATGTATTTGGTAGACTCAGACTGATACAGATTTCACTTACGCAGAAAATGTGCTTTTTTCATCAGATGCATTTATAACATGATATTTATATATTATGTTATACATTTTTATTTATAAAAATACTGTGGCATATGATGTGTCACATTGGTGCATAATCACAGTAACCTGAACTAAACATCAGCGTAGACCCTAAAGTGACAGGCATTCACGTTATATTCATCAGAATAAACAGGCTGGTATGTCTCTATTGACAGCAAACATATGTTCCCAGAAAATGGAATGTTTTCTATCTTCACTATTTGCCTCTCCAACTCCAGTGAGTTTTTAACCAAGCCTCTTTTTTTCTCTGAAACCTGTGATGAGTGACCAGTAGAGGGATTTAGAGAATCGTCAGGAGACGCTTCACTGAAATACTCGACTGCTGAAGAGGGAACATTCACTATTTACAGCATAAACAATTATATTTATAACTCTTTGTATGTGAGGAGCAATATGGCGCCTACAAGGTTCCAGCTGAGTTCTGGATGAAATAGGAAATTATAAAAGGTGTTTAAAGCTTCAGGCGCTGACTTTGGAGACAATGTAGCAAGGCTGCCAGGGTTGTTCAGGTCCCAGGGGGATCGTTCTCCACAAAGTTTGTGGAGGCAAAATGAACAGAGCAATAGCAGAATCTGTTGGTAAGGGTACTGTGGTTTCACACAGAAGACTGGCGCATAATTCCCAGTGTGCTGAGACCCATTCTGAAGCCAAAAGTGCATCTACTTAGTCCTGACTTAAATGGCATGCCTGCTTGTACAGTCACTTCTTTTGTACTTTCAGTAAGTGACATTGCTTTATAGGCGTCATATGTCTGGACATCATGTGTCGGTTCCAGCAGGTGTGCTATCCAGCTGTGATTACACTAGTTCACTCTGAAAACACAGTGAATCTTGAAAGCCATGCTGGTCTGATTTTCGTTACATTAAAGGCAGTAGATGAGCACTTGAAAGAGGTTGCTGCTGTCCGATACAGTGTTTGCATGCCTGTCTGGGATGGTTTTACGGTTATTGCCGGTATAAGATCGTGTTTACAAACCTAAGGTCCCTCAGTATTTTTTTTACAGGCTGTTGTGAAAAGTGCTGGTCCTTTTTCATAATTGTTGTTGCTAGGCAACTAAACTAGAGAACAACTTTGCAACTAAAAGTCTCAAGAGTCTAACAAATTTCCCTTCTGGTGTGTTGTTCTTGTTCAAGGCATGTAAATTTAAGTTAGCAGAGTTAATTAGCTCTAAGTAGCCACAAACAGCCAGAGTTTCTTCTACACTGAGCCACCAACAAAGTGCCTTTCCTGTGTTTTTTCACTTCGGTGTATACTGTCTTATTTCAAAGGTTTATTTAGACAGATTTGCATTTCCTTTTGTCATGCCCTTGATTTTTCCTATTTAGGGCTCACTCTTTTGTTTTTTTCTTTATCAAACTTGTATATTTGTCATTGTAATTTCTCTCACACTTGTTTTTAATTTTGAGATTTATACTGTTTCCTTTAACTACCAGCTCATTAGTAAATGAAGGTTAAATGAAGGTTAAATAAAAAGGTTTACATGACATCAAGAAATGTGAATTTCACCTTAGTCTGGCTGAAACTGGACTTCAAAGGTGCATGTAAACATGTTAGCTCAAATGAAGTTTTAAAAGTCAAGTTATTACATGATGGGATTGAGAGTTAGTCCGATCAACTAAGCCAGGCATATAAACGTAACGAGCGGTTGATACATGCCTGTTGGTCTCTACTGGCTGCAGTGGTTTGTGGTGTGATCAACAATGACATCATTGCCTTTATTCAGCAGGCAGCTGCCGCAGATGAAGACACACACTGGCTCCTCTCTCTGCGCCATTTATTTCTCTCACATCCCCTTTTTATTATTCCCCGGGCCAGTAATTTACTGAAACAAAAGAATTGATTTTAAGTCGGGCACAGAGGTGAAATGCATTTAGTTACTCCATTTAAATCTCCAAAAAGTTGCTCAGCCATCTCAAAATACCCCACCTCTGAAAGTGGCATGCAGGGTTAAAACACCTGGGGAGCCTGCTCCCCATTCCACTCTTTACGCTGTCATCGAGTCGCTAGAGGCCAGCTGATCTGAAGGGGCTCTGACTCTGCCAAGCATTGCCGGCCATCATTTACTTCCAACACTTTAGCTAATGGAGTCGAGGCAATGTCAGTTGAAAGGAAGTCCATTGTGGCAGCCTGCCAGGATAAACTGTCATGTATTAGCTGGCCCAAATGATCATTACAGGAACTGCAACCAAGCCCTGATTTCTATTTAATACTCCTTGGATAGAGAAAAGATGTGTGGCAGGGGCAGAGATTGGATTCCACACTATGGCAGGAATGCAAAAAAGCCAATTATAAGAATCTGCTTTTTGAATTTAACTTTGTCAGTGAAAATCTGTCCTGGCATCGTTAATGTAACCTCATTTAGAGGTGCTGAAATGGACCCGTCGCCCAGGAAAATGGAGGAGGCACGGTAGCAGTACGTAAAGTTCAAAGTCAGGCCATTAAAGGATGGCGCATAAATGAGGAATTTGACCATCGCTGACCTTGGAGAGTCTAGATTTATCTGTCTTTGATTGCAACCAAGCTCCTCCTGATTTAATGTTAATCACATTTCAATTCGGCTGAGCGATAATTCCACCCGGTCCACCTCACCTGGGGTCAATTCAATCGGGGAAAACGGCAAATGGGACGTTTGTCACTTCACAAGTCCACTGCAGCTCATTTTTTGGATTAAGGCAGAGGTGTAAAGGCCACAGAGCAGGCTATAATACTGCTATAATTGTTTAAGCTACATACCGTAATAGAACCCTTGAGACATGGCCTTCCTGCTCCTCTGAAAACCAAATGCTGTATGTCATTGACCTTCAGGGTGGAGGGAAACTTTCATATTTACTTATCTGATACAATGTTTGGATCAGATATGTATTTTTTTATTTTTTTGAATACATTCTGGATGACTTTATGAAAGGGGGATCATAACAGATATTCTATCATTAGGAGACAACTTCACATTCCATTCAGCGAATGAGGAAGAGGTCAAGAAAGGCAGGATTTAGCCTGCACCCTGAGGTGAGGAGAGGGATCAACATCACGGATCAATTCCACCAGACCCGTGAATTGTAAATTTGGAGTGCACTTTATAGTCTGTGCTGAGGGCAAGACCTTGGCCTTCTAAACTGCTGGGACCTCTGTGGTCCAACTGAAAGGTGACTATAAAACACCCCTCATCTCCTGAGTGGCATGTTTAGCATCGACATAATGGTGTCAGCAGTGGTTCACCCGTAGCCTTCGACATGATTGGCTGTGCGTAGACAAACCTCAGCATGTTGCACAAGGTTAAGATAATTGTCCAATAATGTGCTACAGGGGAGTTTTATACCTGCAGGGATCCAATAATGTTCCTGTTATTTATGCCAAACTGCTAAATATTGATACCGCTCTAAAGTAGCGGTAAAAACAATTACGGCATATGTGCTGCAATTAATGCCAGATAAATGTGCGTTGCAGATGGAAGTAGATCTCCCAGCTCACATTTCTCAGCATGAATCTGTCAAGCCAACACTCTGCCACATTGAGATTTACGGTGCGTGCTTCCGTTTAAAAGCGTGTCACCCCGAAGCACGGCTTGTTATAAATCAGAGGATGCAGACTGTGATATACCCATCTGATTATTAGCAAAGTGTCTGGGACTGGTGATGAATGCCGCTATAACCCGCCGATGCATGAAGAATGAAGCCCATCATTACCTTCTCAGCATCGAGTGAGAAAAGTCCTCCTGTTTATTCCAGCTCACGTAGGTATTCGTTTTTGAATCGAGAGTAACATTAGCTTATTTTCTCTTTTTCTACCTATTTAGATACAACAGAAATCACTTGAGGGATCGGGACGGTGGCAGGGAACACATCTCTGCAATTCGTTTCTGGACATTTGTACCCTTTATTGGACAGAGACAGGACGGGAAGAATGGGACAATGCCTGGAAAAATTCCCATCTCAAATGAAACCCACATAGCATCCATGCAAGTCTAACGCTTCTAGCAGTTGTCACTAACAAGATTGAAAAAGCAAACCAGTTAAAGTAGACGCTTGAAAAATGTATATGAGCATGTAGCTGATGTTTTCTTTCACTTTTCATTCACACATGTGAAAGGTGAGACAGAGTGCTCGGCTCCCCAGGAGGGCAGTGGGAAAGAGAAAGGGAGGGGGTCGAGGTCAATTACCTGGACACAATTACTACGTCTTACAACCTCCATCCATCACCTGCATCCTCCCTCAGCAGCCATCCCATCCACACATTTGGGCCAGCTTTCCCGCCAGATCAGCTGAATACTCTGTCATTCCAAAGTGCCCCTCCCTGCACTGATTGCAAACCTGAGCGGCATCCTTAACGACCTCCACTCTGCCCCCCCCCGTCCTCTGTTCTCCAGCATGTGTCTGACTTCAGGCCCCTCTGGCTGCAGGTGAGCCGGTCTTGACAGTCAAGCCTCGGGAGGGGTGAAAAGGCCAGACCTGCCAGGCAGAATGCTATCTAAATAGCAGCGAATAGGAGCCCTTAGACCACCTTCCTGTCAGAATATCAGGTTTGGAATCGTTCCAAGGAACATATTGGCCAATGGGTTTCACAGTGATAAAATATCCAGTTGGAGACTGTGGTTGGATGCTTGCCCATCTGAACATGTTCCACTTGGATCGCTTTGTATTACCTTGTTTTTTTGTCAACTGTTGTCTATTCCGCACCTGTGCGTTTCCCCCAGTGTAGCATAGATGGCAACCAATAAACATCTCTGGAAGCTGTAATCATCTCATGGCGTTTTATCGCGCCATGTTAATGGCCAGTTTCCATTCACAACTCCCACCTTTGAGCGGCTGCAGCATAAGTGGATGAAAACCACCCAAGGGCGAGGCATTCCTGGATCCAGATAGAAGTCCAGATTGGCTCATCTGTAATAAAACAATGATCATTCCCTTTGGGCCATGTGGGCACTGCAGCTCTGCAAGATTCTGTGGGCGGTCGCCACCGCAACAGTGTGAGATGGAGATTAGATTGGAGGCGAAACTCCCCCCTAAACGAGTCCCGAGAAAAGCTGTAAACACAGCTACCCCCTCTCCCCCAACACCTGTCCCTGCAACACATACAGTATATTAAATGTGGACCTTCTCAGGGGTACAAACACCTCGGGACAGATAGGGGTGGAGAGAGGAATGATCAGAATATCAATAAAGTTCACCACCAAAGACAGGCAAGTGTGAAGACAGTTCAAGGTACAGGCATGGAGCTCACAGTCTTTGGTCCCTTGTGCCCACATGTGTTCTTGTTGGGAATGGTCCCGATCCACTACAAAGACACTAAATGTGTTAAAAAAGTGGTAGAAATGTGCTACCTTTCTCAGATGGGCTGCTGGTCCACCAGTTTAGTCAGGGTACTTCTAAGTATTCAAGCTTTCATGCCCTCTTCCTCTTTTCTTCTCTGGTCTTTATGTTACAGCTTGGTACTCTAACGCAGGGTTCTCCTCCTTCCACTCACCTGTCTCCGCCTGACATTCTGTCAAGGTATCAACATTTTTCAACATTACTTGTCTAGGCCATTGCTCCTCTCGTGTCTTCTGGCCTTCCACATTTTCTGACAAGGTGCACCTTTATTCTTCCGGCTCCTTCTGTCTGTAGCTCCAGAGCCCAATTACCCAGCAAGTACACAGAGATCCTATCGCCAGCCGAGGTCACGCTTCAGCGTTCACAACGCAGAATATATAGGCCCGTGAAATTCCCAGCATACCTGCTGCTGCATTAAGTTGGAGAAAGCTTTGATCTGGACGACTTCCACGAGGAGTTAGTCAGAATGGACTTCGGAGAAGTCCGGTTAGTAAACATTTAACGGCATTTCCTTTTGGTTTCGCCTCGAGACCCGAGTGGCCACGTTCACTCAAACTAAACAGGCAGCACTGCCCGTCCTCGCTGCTCGCGGCAGCCAAATATGCCAAAGCCGTTACCATTCTCTCTGATGCTAAATATCTTCATTCATATGATTTCGGTGTAAAGGTCAGCACCGGAGACCTCCAGTGACACGTTGCCCTGGGGTATCTGCCAGATGGTGTCACAATCAACACACGGCCAATTGTGGTGAACACTGACGGCAGCCTGCTAAAAGGTAAACAGACGAGACACCGCGCTGCCTGCCAGAAAGGTCGGGCCCCAAAGCTACTTAGCATCGGCCCTAAAGGCGGCCAAAAAAAGCTAATTCTGGGAGTTGATCTGCAGTTCACTGTCCAAAGCGCAAAGCTTCACCAATGCAACAATAGCAACACGGCAGCACACAAAAGGATCAGATTGCTGCTGCAGATGGAAGCCGCTCACTCACAGCTCACTGTATATAGGTCAACTGCATCTGCGCCGGGTCAGTGCGTTAGAGCTGTGCTTAACGGAGCAAAAGACGTCAGAGTACGCAGGAGGGAAAGGCTGAATAAGGGAAGCAGTGGAGGACAGGCGCAATGATGTGAGGAAGAAAGAAGGACTTTAGATAGCAGACAGATCAGCCATTACAATCAAACCAACCGCCAAAGGAGTTCTACCCTGAACCTACCACAGAGCAATGTGCTTGTGCACGAGCCAGAAGGCCAGGATGCTATCCCACCTCATGTTCTTTTCATATGTTGTAAAATAGGAAATCTGAAAGTCTCCAGCCTCCAAAGTATAACCAAGTGGAGGGGCACCGTTTGCACAGATGTTGATATTCACTGGAATTTGAAACTCTGAAAAGTATAGCATCTCTCCAAGGTTGGTTTCCATGCTGAATACATCGACTTTGTTCTTGTTTGTTTTGGATTAAGGCTGTGACCACAGTGCATAGACACAATTAATCTCGATGGGCTGCTGCTCCTTTATTACTCCTCTGTTTAAGAAATGCAATCACAACCTTTTGATTTGGGCAGGAAGGAGCCACCTTCCTTCCTTAACCAGTTCCTGTATCCAACCCAGCCAAGGTCCATGGCCATTGCTCGTTTTTCAAGGGAAGTGGTTAAAAATACAACCAGAGGCTCATAGCTGGAGGCTAACGTGACCACAGTTAATCAAATATTGATATTGTCACATGGATATTCTTCACAACCCAAAGTTGCTCATATTTTAAGGAAAGACAGAATAAAGTTAAGAAAGCAAACTTAATGGTTCCAATGTATAAACTTTTAAGGAAGAAAGAAGGTCTGTACGTTCCGAAGCACTTCCCTTTCACCTTCGCCTCTCGGCTTTGTCTCCTCTGAACACTTAAGTCATAAAACCACACAGGCAAAGCAACTTTCAAGGATCAATTGTTTGTTTTTGAGGCATAAACCACCGACCCCGGCGACAGTTTACCGCAGCAGGGAAGGCATGAATCTTCAGCGGGAGCCATGCGAAAAACAGTTTTTTCGTCCGCCGGGTGCTGTGCCATTCTTATCACAGATCTGCTTATTAAAGATTTTTTTTCCCACTCTCCAGCACCTCCCCCGAAGATGAAGAATTCTTCTGCTCTAATAAAAAAAAAAAATAGCCTAAATGAATTGTGGTGTTGTCAAGATGGAATAATTGCACTCTCAAATACATTATCCAGAAGCTATTAAAATAGAGAGGTGTAATTAAATGTTGTGCTGCGGGACGGGGACGGGGGGGTGCGTGGTACCACCCAAACACTGCTGCCATGGTGATTTTTAAGATAAAGTGCTTCAGTTTGAGCATGTAAAATGTGACTTCTTGAATTTTATTTATTTATTTATTTATTTATTTTTACTGCGCAGTTCCCACATTCCAGTGTGTTGCTAAGTAGCTAATATTTCACACTAAAGTCTGACAGCAAGCTTCAAGTTGCATATTTGATTTATAAGTCCATGCCACGGTCATAATCCTGAGGTTCTCTCTGCCAGATTTAAGTCCAGTTTTCCCATGACACAAGCGCGAGCATCCAAACTCGGGGCCTCCCAGGAACATGCCTCTGTCTGCCGATCCTGCACTGGGTAGACACAGGAGATTCATCATTATTACTGCAGCGACAGGTCTATTATCTCCAGAGAATAAGAAAACAACCGAGGAAAGTTTACAAAAGTGCCTTTGGGAAAGTTAATTTAAGGTCCAAAGTTTTCAATTTTATAGCCTTTGTTTTAATGTACTGGAAGAAATTCCTTCCCCAGTGCAAACATATTTAAATCCCAGTAACTGTTTCTATTCAGCAAGTTGTAGTGGGATTAAGAGAACAATGTTACTGATGCTGTTTTGGTTACTATTGTTTCATGCAGTTCAGGATATGAAATGATGATTTTCAGGTTAAAAGTGGGAATACTAACTACAGGACTGCTGGGTCACTGTACACGGGCAACATAAAAACCAGTTATTTTGAATTTCTACAGTTTCTACCCACCATTTTCTTATTTACTTTTGTACCCTTTGTGGTCATGAGTGTCCCAATATTTTTATCTTTTTGAATGTGTCTTTATGAAGCAGGACATTCTGTTGTGTATCTTTCTATTCTTTTCTGTCCTGGCACACCCATCAGATGGTGCATTCTCCTTATTACATGTCTTACTTATTTCATGAAAAAACAATTATGTATCCTCTGTTTGGCCTTAAGTAGGTCTTAAATCTATCTGTTACTATAAGGTTTACATTGATTTATCCAATTTTTTAAATTAAAAATGAAAAGTATTATCAGTCTGGTGTATCTAGCTGTTATCATCATATATCCAAGATGCATCAGTATTTGGCCCCAATGAGAAAAGACACTGCTGGCTGTAGTTACACTATTTACTATTGCAGCTGTTACAAATGCACCACAGAAATGTTTGCATTTACAACCACATGTAAGCTCTGGAATGTAAAGTAAAATACAAACAAAATTGTAATAGTTTTCCTGCTTTTGCCTCACCCTTGCCTGTTAATTAGAAAATTTAAGTTATTAAAAAAATCCAGCTTTTGAGGCACAGCTGTTTAAGATGGAGTAAACATCAGCGGCCTTTCAACAAGCTGTTTGTAATAACTTATGTTGATTATACTGACAAGAAGCATGTGTCGAGATGTTTGAGTGAATTACGGCATCATCCATTTTCTGTTAACGGCCACTTATTCCAATTTGGTTCACAGGCCGTGTTGGAGTCTATCCTCCCGGTGACAGGAAAACCCCCTGCACAGGTCACAGTCTGTCACAGGACACACACACACACACCATTCAGTCACACACTCATACCTACCGTAGTGTCCAATTAACCCATTTGTGCTTGTTTTTCTTGACTGTGAGTCTGTGGAAACCAGGATCAGATTGTGAGGTATAAAATGAACGATACCTTTGTTGCATCTTTAATAGCTCTATGAACCTGAGGGGCTTTAATGTTTCATTGGCTAAAAGTGGGAACATGGAGAAGTTTTTGTCCGAGTTCAACTTTTCTTTGACAGAGCGTTGGAGCAGTCTCTCCTGACATCAACACCATCAGATTCAACCCTGGTGCTGTTGCCACCCTGGTGCCCCCGCTTGAAATGCTACTTAGTCATCAGGATACCATATCAGCTTAAGTCCAAACAGAGAAGTGATAAGTGGCACATGGGTGCACAAAGGACACAGGCATGAATGTACTGCTGGGTGAAAAAACGAGAAACTAAACATTTATCTGCTGAGATGGCCACCGACCAGCGTTATCCACGTGTGCGAGTCAACAGGAGAGTTCTGGCGTGCAGCTTCATATCTTGGTGGGGGCTAAAGATGCATGACAAACACTCAGCAACGAAGAAGATAAAGGCTGAGGTTGGATGGGAGGCGTGACTGCAGATAAGGCCTGGATGGGGCTGAGCGACCAATCGAAGAAAGGGAGAGGACGAGGTCGCCGGGGCGACAAAGTTATACACAACACGCGAGGCTGAGTAACTGTGCGTTCAGCTTCACTGTCAAATCTCCCAGCTCGGTTTTAGACGTGTTATATCTCTGACCCACGTTTCATCTGCTTTTGATGTATTTTTTTAATCTACATTGTCTACTACATTGGTGCTCAGTAAAAAAGTTTATATTAACAATATAACTTCTCGGATGGGACAATTCGTCCACTGAGTTACTTCAAAACTCCTGCAGCAATTCAACAATGGAGTCAGGCCTCATACTCTATCAGTTTCAGCCAGGTTTGAAGTGTCAGGACTGCAGCATACCTTTAGGCCTGGATGTGAGAGACATCTGTGGTTACTCCCCTCATGCCACAGTCGTGCATTTTGAAAGATTTCCACAGCCTAATAGCTTTATTTATGTGTCCCAGTGCGTGCTAACAGAGACATAAAAACAGCATGCAGCAGCTGAACATAGTTACCTCCCTTTGAAGGCCAAAATAAAGACAAAAAGGAACATGGTGGAATAAATCAGAGCAGATGCCTTCCTTGGATTCTTAGATGCTTCCTTTGAATCTAAAGAATTCTCTGTGATTCATAGATCAAGCCTTGCATTGCATAGCAGGAGCCCTGATGAGTATTAAGACTTAATAAGAATATCTACTATTAATATCTCAAGTCTAGTTGATGAAATATAGATTAAGACAGTCATTTTCCAAATGAATGCCCCCAATCTGATGTGTGCAAATGTTCAGCAGCTACTGTATTAAGCTATGATGTGGCAGCTGATAAGTCTGATGAGAAATGTCCTATTATCAGTATAATACAGAATAGAGCAATCTGATAAATTTGCTACGCTTCGTGTATTTTTTTTCTCCCCACGTGTACTTGGGCTGCTGCAATAGCATTGACATGTGAGCTAGCTGGTCATTATTTTCTGCTGCAACTGCAGATCAACCATTGTCAGAGAGCTGTGTGCCACTGCGGATAAAAAAATAAAGTTATCACAGCACATTGTGAGCTTTTTGTCTTCCTTTCATAAGTCCCCATCAGTATTTCATCTCTCTGCAGCAGGGGGACCCCGATGAAGAGTATGAGTTAGCAGAGATGAGGAGATGCCTTTGTTTGTTCTTTGATGGTTAATTGATTCCAAACAAGGCAACCTTGTATCTCTGAGTATGCAAAATGTTATCTCAGTGAGGGTTAAGGGTTAGGTGTGAGGTTGCAGCCACAGAGGGGGCCTGACATGATAAATGACACAAGTTGCACTCACCCATTTACTACATATTTATACACTGTCTGAGCAGGCTCATTTTAACCAAATAAGCAAGAAGCAGCTACTGTGTGAGCTGGGCATTCAAAGACACTTGGACATGTAGTATGCAACGGGAGTCAACCCAGCATCCTGTTTTTCACCGGGGCAACCACCCTACCGCCCATCAAAATTCAGATTGGTTTGCGGAAGTGTCGAAATCAAAGTAATTGTATGTGACTTGAATGCTGTGCAGTAAATTGTAAAAGAATAATAAATTTGTTTTTTTTTTAATAGTACTAATTTCAGTTGACAGACCCAAAGATTTTCGCCTGACTTGGTGCCTGTAAAATGCAAACACGTTTCCTGCGAGACACGCCAGAGACACCGGCAGGAAGCGGCTGGTGAAGTGATAAATTGTGGTACACGGCCATCTCTGTTCTCTGTTTCTGGAAGTGCCGCTAGTCATGAGTGATACAAATTACTTTCTGCAACAAATTGGTTCTGTTTGCACATCACGCCCTGGAGTTGTGTCCGTGTCTTGTACTTCTGTATTTTTCTCTCTTCTCGTCCAGCTTCATTTTTCTCTGTCACCTTTTGCAGCCAATTATCGATATTGGCCGTGTTCTGGTTTGTATCCCTGCCAGGGTCCTGACATGTTGTTGCTGTCTTGCAAAACTAATTAATTAACTGCGTACACCACAGAGGTCTGGCTTCTTTTGTGTTCGAGCCTGTTCAGCGGGCAAGTGGCAGCATTTTGCTGATTTAAGCCACAGAATTAATATGAACGTTCCTCTCCATCGTGCACAGGAGTGTGACGAGTATCTCCAGGTTTTTTAGGCGGTGGAATGTGCAGTTGATCATCTGTCAACAGTAAAACTGACAAAAACCATATAATCAACTGGTTCAAATGGTTGTGCTGGGGTTCTTTCCCATTTAATTCATCTGTATAGAACCTGCTTTTTATTCTTTTTTTATTTTTTGTTGTTTTTTTAATTTAAAGAAGTATTAAAGTAAAAAGATGCTGCTGGTCTTATAAGGTCATTTCTTCTGAAATTATGGATCATTTTTACAGCAGAAAAGGGCAAGAATGTAAATTTAAAGACAAACAAGAAGAGGGAGATGAGATGTAGTGATCTACTCAATGAAATGAAGAAAGCAACACATTGGAGGATAAAAACAATGGAACACATTTGGAGTCACAGAGATGTGATGGAAGACACACAATATAAAACTGATGTGTTGAAATTGGGACGGGAAAGTTGGCATCAAAGAAAACATGGCATACATTTATTTGTGTGCATGTTTTTTTTGAATGTCCAGGATTTTATTGATGACTAATATAGCTGTGGTGCAGTGTCATTATCAGGGACCAGGTTGACAAGGAATCTTTTCTTTTCTTTCTTTTCTTTTTGTTTTCAAACTCTTTGGTGTCAGTGTTTTTCCACAGTCAGCTCCACTATTTGTCAAAATTTGACCTGGCAAGATTTCCATACATTGTATATGTACATCTAGAATCTAACCTTCCATATTTGAAGCATAACAATGAAAATAAAAAGATTAACTGGAACAAATCTTTTTGCTCTTCAAACAAAAAAGATTTGGATTTCAAGAATGGAGAGTAAATAGAATAAAGCATCTAAAAAATATATAAAACTCAGGCAGGCAAAGAGTCGGAGGATGTGAGGGTTGTTGTGTTTGTCCTGTCTGACTCATCTGCTGAGGAGATTAGAATAAATAAGGCAGCGGGGAGGCCTCCACACCATTCAACACCATTCAGTGGATGGAGAGCCTAAAGAGTCTTTTCTCTTTAATTACCTCTCACTTACCATTAGAGCTGCCAGAGCCACTCAGTTCCACCATCACTTCCCAGCGACGCCCGGCCCGCCGCCTGCCGTAGGTCTCCAGATTAGAGCTGCTCTTCAATTGAACGTGTCGATTGGTTGTCTCCAATTGGTTCACACATGTGGGGACTTTAAACATGATGGGTGTTTAAACTAGCGCCCTCTGTGTCTTTTTCAGAAGCAGGGAGAAATACATGTGGCCCCACGTCACTCTGCAGGTTGCCACATGCTGCAGATGTGGCTACTGCTTCATATTATGCATAACATACAGTCCTTATAACCTTCTGGTTGTGACTAGTCAGGCCTGAATGCATTTTGCATCAAAAATATAGGTCAGATTTTCACTCGGAGCACAATAAACTGATGGATACAGGTCATTATACTTCATGGATGATGCGCCGTCTCTCTGCTTGATGAATATATTTTAATCCGTTTGCCATTTCTCACTCCCAGTTTGTTAGGGATTACTTTGAATAATGACCCTGTCCACCAGCAGAGCCAAGGCACACACCAGTAGAGTTTATTCATGATGAAATATTTCTGAAAACAAGAAGTTTTCTTTGTCTGTCTGACGTTTGTATGTAGATAAGGCCTCACAATGAGGTAAATCAATGAAAATATGTATGCAATGACATAATACAAACCCAAAAAGTACTAAGGAGCCCTAAATCATTGACATATAAGTGATAAAGTCAGTATCAGCTATGAATCAAAAGTAGAAATGTGGAGAATGCTTGTTTATGATACTGAAGTTTGTACACTTGAGTGAAAGTTGACCCACAACCACAATTTCACCTCGTGTGTACTTATCATCACTTGCCTGCAGAGGTGAGAGAGGTTTCTAACCTGATTTGACATATTTGGAGTTCCAGAAGCACAGGAAGCACAGCTGAAAGGTGTTACAGCCCCTTCCAAAACTGCTTTTTAAATTCAGCTTTTTCATGTTGAACATAAAAACAGAAACTTTGCTGCCAAAAATGGCCACCATTCACTCTCATGTCATCTAGCAAGTGACATTATGACGTATTGCCCCGGTTTTCCCATGGTGGGGAATCAATTACCTGCTTTTCTTAACTTTCTTCCACACATGACGTGAGAAATGGCGTTTCTTCTTCCAGATCAAGAGCCGTGTGGAAATGTTTCCACAAAGCTTGTGACCATCGCCACACGATTGTTATTGATTAAACCAGAAGAGACTGGACAGTCGGTAATTACACAGAGCGACTGGTGGGTATAAAATTAGCCTTTGTGTCATTAGACTGGAACGACAGAGTGGATATAGGAACAGAGCGCAGCCAAGAAGACTGATAACTGAAAGCCAATTAAAACACAGAGGGAAGGAGGGATGAGAAGAATGACTGGAGACGTGACAGAGGAGTGTATGGATTTGTCTCGGATAATGAATTCTTCAACCGACATCGATCTGCAGCACAGAGACCTCAGTCAGGGGGGCGCGCTGACAGGGCTCGCTTCTGATGGCCAGATACCTTCATGAACATGAAATTGGCTTCCTTTAAACACCAGGAAGCTTCTGCACCTCGAACACGTCGCTGATTTTCATAATCCATTCCATTTTCCCTTCAGCTTGATAGATAGCACGACTGCTAACTTATCACAAGGTCCCCAGGGGCTTTGCTGTGTTTGCATGTTCTCCTCATGTCTGTCTGAGTTCGTCCCTGTTACGCCCATAAGCCACAGACATGTTTGCGGTAGATAAGTGGTCTTAGGTGTGAGTGTGAATGGTTGTGGTTTTCTGTATGTCGGCCCTGCGGTGAGCTAGTGATTCCCCAGGGTGTACCCCACCTCTTGCCCTGAGGCAGCTGAGATAGGCTCCACCCCCTCTGCAGCCATGCTAAAGGATGCAACAGTCCCAGTAGAAGATGGATGGATTGTACCACCTCTACTCATCCTATAAAGGGAAAATGAACTGTACTTTCATGGCTTTTCTAGTCTGTCTCTATCTTCTACAAAACGGCATTTAAGTCAAGAAATTGTTGGTGTTTAGTGTCAACAGCCCCTAACTCTTGCACCACTTTGACCCTGATTAGGAATAAATAGTGGTGAAGGAAAAAAATGGGTCTCTACAAACAATATTTCCTTTTGTCAGTCGTTCTTTATGTGCTGCATCCAGAGGAAAGTCTTTGCCCTGTAATTGTTACACGTGGGTTGTAGTTCGGTAATACCCTGGGTTAAGCATTTGTAACATTTCAGCGTATTCCCCTTGTAATCCTTCACTCAACAAAGGGCCACTGTGAATTAAACTGCCATGACATCAACTCTGTTTTCAGGCTAATCTCTGGAACCAATACTTCTTCCTGGCACAGCCACCTACCTTTGATACTCTGACTCAAATCAAGATTTGAAGTGCAGGAAAGGAAGAGAATAGCTTAGAATGTAAATGAATTCGAAGTCGGTACATGCTCCCTTTGATTTTCCTGAGAAACGCATCTCATACCTTTGTTGCATTTGTTGGCGTTGACGCGCCATCCGAAGATCTACCAGCTGTGATTTATTTAAAACTTGTAAAAGCTGTTCACGTGCATAGATGCTTTTGAATTCCTTCAACCGAGTTTGACATCACCCTTAGTGGAATTTAAGATTTCGTGAGAGGATTCTTGTTTTATGATTTGTAATTTCCAAGTAGAGAACTGCAATCTGTGTAACATCTGAAGTTCTGCCCCATCAGAGTGAGACCAAAAAAATATATTTCAGTCCTTCTCAGCCTTCTGTCCTCGATCCAAACAGAATTCATTATTATCTTTAGGATTAGAGATTACTCCGAACTATGAATTCCCAACAAGAGTCAACATTTGAAATATAGGGCAGAAGACTAGGCTGATCATTGATGGATTCATTTATTGATTAAGACAAACACATGAGTCTGTCTGATGTCACTGGTGTGAGTGTGTGTGTCTCCAAAGAGAATAAAACAGTTGCACTTTGCAAAGGGTTTGCAGAAAATGTTGGTTTTTTTTAATACAACAATAATCTTGGAAATTACCTGGAAAAAATAAAGACAACCAGTTTTGAAGGAACATGAGTTTTTGGGGTTTTTTAACCAGGAAATTCTAAAAAAATATATAATTTTATCTGTATCGGTCAAATGCAGCAGGGTTATTGCGCTGCAGTCTGTAACCCGACTACAATCAGCCAAAGATGATGGCAGCCAAGACTATCAACACTTTTATTTGTTCTCTATTATCCATTAAGGCTAATTGAGTCAAATTTTAGTGGATAGCTGTTCTATTAAACCAAACCTAATGTTTTAATCTACTAATTGTGGCTTCTTGTCATTTTTTTTTCCTCAAGCACTCTCTAAAGAACAGTCTCACTTTAATCAAGATGAGATGGGCTGCATCACTTCAACACATCAGCTGCATCATCTTCAATTAAACACACTTTTTCGCTCCCTAAACTGCCCAGAGCCCCTCATCTAATATGGTTTAGCTCCTCGTGTGGCTGGAAAACTCAGCTGAATGATCATTTTTCTGCTCAGCCCATTTGGGTCACCCACTGACTGATGATCTAAGGAAATAACAGTTTCTGGTGTACATATAACACCTCTTAAATCAGGAGTCCAATTAGGAAAGTGAAGTTTACTTTGTTTATTTGTCAAGGATCATTTTTACCTAGTCTAAACTTTTAAAAATAGGTGTTGCGGCGGGATAGGCAAAAAGGAATCTCTGTTGTTTGCAGGTCTACTGTGTTCAGATGATCAAATTTGTGACATAAATATGCATGAAAATGGGATTACATACACACACACGGACCCTGATACCTCCACTGTCCTCATAATCTGAATCCTTAAATAAATCCATGGCCTGAGGCTGTAAAGCTTATTAATATTGCAGCTTTGTCTGTATTCATTATGAATGAGAACAAGTGTGGAGCCTCAGAACCGCCACAGCTCCAACAACGCAGGTCATCAGATAATCTGCGCACCCACCAAGCCGGGCTGGACTGACAGGCCCGTGTTGTCACTGCTTAGAACACTGGAAAGTTGATTATATTTCATATCAGATCCTTTGATTTGAGATCATGTATACTTCGGTGTCTGAGAAACGTCTTCTCTTGCAACTAGCATTGATTAGAATGTCAAGGTGTCTCCATCCACACCATATGACTCCACCTCTTTTTTGTATTCATCTCCGCAGAGAGGAATATGGGGGGACTGGTCTCAGCTCCTGGAATGTGTCTTTATAAATGATGTAGCAGTTTCCATTAAAATGTCCTGCGACATCTGTGACGCCTGACCTAGCGTGGGCAGTGGAGTGGCCCAAGGTGCTGATCTAGGCCTCCTCACACTTGCCCGCTGCTTATGTCAACTGTGAGCTCAACAGAAAGTGCTTCCTGATTTAGATTCTGAACTGAGTGGTGGGAAAATACACAAAAACAGCAGCAGCGTGTGACGATGAGGGAGGAATCAAGCAGGAATTTTGGTGTACGTGCAGCTGGTGTGAATGTAAACACACTGGCAATTAGCTTACATCTGCATAAACGCTAAAATGCTGCATCTAATTTGACCCTTTTAGATGGATTACTCTATCTCAGCATTTTTTTACCTAATTTGAATTTATCTGGTGCATTTAAATCAGAGTGAACTGTTTTCCTGGAATGAGAAGATCACATGCCTTCTCCTATGTGTGCGTTTTAATGTCTTAATGCTAAATAACATGTTCAGCTGCTGACTCAGCTTCGCATTTCAAGAACAAAACCCGAGAGAGAATGGACAGTTAATGTTCATTATAGCATCAACATAACGCTCCCAATTGTGATTATTTCAATCTCAGTAAGTTCTTGTCTGGTTAGTCAAACATGGTTTTGCTGCTTTGGCTGCAGAAAGAATAGATCCCATGTCGACTGCATGCCTTTTTTTTGGGGGGGAAGGGGGTTACACGCAGTAAAACAGTCCACAGGTGTGCTTGTCCCGAGAATATGTATGGCATATTGGCTTATTCTGCAAAAAAGTATCACACTCTTTTTCCATATTTCTCCTTTCCTGCCACCAGCTTTCCTCTAAAACTAATTCTGAATCTCTGCTTATCTTATATCTGGATGTTAAGACCACGTGCACACAGGAGTCTTTGTCATTCACCTTTTATCTCACCTTTGTCCCACATCGACACTCACATAAGTTCCTTAGTGGCTTTGTCACAATCTTTTCCTACTACACCCACACACACACACACACACACACACACACACACACACACACGCACACACACACACACTCCTCTCCACTCTTGAGAAATGAGTACGTCTGTGCTGCCAGGTGTGCTCTCAGCGGTGGCTGTGACCTCAGACAGTGAAGTGTTCTGTGTGCGCTATCGGGGATACAATGAAAAAGATGCTTCAAACATTTATTTTCTCATCTGTCCTCCCTGCTGTAACTGTTATCACCTTTGCCAAATTTTCAGCCTGGGAATGACAGTCTGTGGAAGAGATTAAGTTACCTTTGCAGTTGCTCCCCATAAATTTGCAGCAAAAGTTGATCTTACAGAATTAAAAGGAACACTGTGGTGGACAGTTGGGGGCGTGCCTCACACCCAGGTGTATTATGGGTTGAGGGGCATGGTTTGCCCATTGTTATTTAAAGCTGTGTTCACGCGCCTTTTTCCAGTCTGTTCGCGCTAGGAATAAAAGACGTTAAAACCACCTTCTGTCGAGTCATTCCTCGTCCTGCCACAACACCAAATATATACTCTCATAATTTTGTGACATTGTGTGTGACAGAGTTGAAGAGCTTCACACAGTTAAAGCATTCAGGATGTCCCACAAATCTGTGAATGTTTCCTTTAATCAAACAAATGTCACACACAGCTTGAATGTGAGGTGTAAGGAACAAAAGTATGATCACACTTGGAAGGTTGAGTAGCACTGATGCTAAAGTGGCTCTTTAGCATCAGCTGTAAATTTAGAATGGTCTGCTGACCATATCTGACCATATGGGAGAATTTACTGACAAAATTGGATGATTGTTAATTGGGGTAAAATTGAGAATCCAACAAGATATATATTTACTACTAAAAATATGTACTAAAATAACAGCTACTGGAGTGTAATTAAAAGTGATGACTTTATCTCTTGCACATGTGACTTCAAATTTTTAGTTAAAATTTAGGAGAAATTGTATAAAAAAAAAAAAAAGAAACCACATTCCATGTCAGGAGATGCTGCATCAATAAACAGCAGTGCTACAGGAGATCACTCTCTATGCAACAGGTGTCTTTTACTACAGATTTTCCTACTAAATAATTTATTGGGCTCCTCCACCTTTAAAAGATGCCCGGCCTTATTCATTATTTACCCACCTTTTCACTGTGGTAGGAGCCACCTTCAATTATTCAGCAACAATATAGAGACTAGCACGGGGTTTAATAGGACTTTTGCTGGCAATAAGCAGCCGTGTAGGTACAATGGGCAATGAAGTTGGAGATGTGGGGGTGTGGGGGAGATTTATGATACGGGTTGAGTGGAGAGGTGGGAGATTGTGCCACAGGGGAGACGAGATGGGCGTGAGCAAGAAAGCGATTGAGGCAGGAAAATGGGTTGTGGTGATGGAGAAGCACCAGGAGAACATCAGCACAACCAAGGGGAAGAACAGTTGAGAATATTCTACTGATGGAGGGAGGAAAAAGAAAAAACGTCAATCTTAGAGAGTCATTATATTTGGCTGAGTGGAAGTTTAATGTTGTAGAACATATTGCACGCTCGGTGGAGGAGCCCCTTGTGAGAAGGACCACCACGAGGGTTCTTGAGCCTGGAAAAGTGTTTTCTTTTGATTTCCTTTGTTCCTAATTGATGGACTGAATTTTGAAGACTAATCATATTAAACAATAAATTAATTCCATTTTCAAACAACTGCTTAAAATAGTAATATTCTTATTATTACCTCCGCCAAGGAGGTTATGTTTTTGCTGGCATCTGTCTGTCTGTCTGTCTGTCTGTCTGTCTGTCTGTCTGTTAGCAACGTAACTCAAAAAGTTATGGACTGATGTTGATGAAATTTTCCGGATTTGTTGGAAATGTGAAAAGGTATAACTGATTTCATTTTGGGGGTGATCCGGAAGAAATTCTGGATTCTGGATCACTTTAAATGTTCGTTAACATTGTGGTAAATGGGGCCAAACATGTTGTTTCTCAATATCTCGGTTAATTTTTGACCAAACCCCATGAGATCTGACTCAAGGATGGACAATGGGATCCTCCATCATATTCCAAAGGCTGATCCAGATCTGATCCAGAAGACGGATTTTATTGCAATTTATATAAACTTGGCGGAGGTCTGCGCTCTCCGAGTGCTTTCTAGTTTTCTTATTGATTTTCAATGTCTGCATTAACTGAGAGGCAGATGATTGAAGTACAGTTTTCAACTTCATCACATCAACCATTACTGTGTCTTATAAAGCATAAAAAGCTGTGTTGGACAGTTATTTTTGCACGCATTTAAATTATTTCCTTTAGCTTATGGTGAAAATGTCCACTAATTTGCTGCTAATTTGGCAGCCTTTTGCAAAATTTCCTCCAACAAATGTTGGTATTTGAACTTGTTTAACAAATTCATGCAAGAATTATAATAACTGGATTTGTTCGTGTGCTTTTACTACAGCTTAGACATCGAAACATGATGAAGTTAAAATTGTAGCCTGTGATGCGTAACGGTTGCTCTGCATGCCTGATGTTCTGGCAGGCTTCCAGGTTTTATAGCATTTTCAGCACTGGTATCTACAACAACTGGCCAGTGGGGGAGGGGGGGTGCAGGAGATAATGCAATATGTAGGATGTGCAACAAAACCATGTGTTTTAAAGGTTAATAGGTTGTGAATAGCTGCCAGCTTTCATGACCTGAAAAGGCTAAATTTTTTTCCCTTTTCAAATGGTAATGATATATAAAACTTTAGCAGGATTCAAACTGGCCTGACAGGCCTTCACTCTTTAGTGTTGGATAGTTACATGTCTGCTGAGGCCTTTTCAGGCAACAGCCAAGGCGTCTTCTAAAAATTCATGTCAATGATGTTTTGCAACATAAACGTGATGTGGACCAAGAACAGACAAAGCAATTACTTTTGATTTTTGTACTGTAATACAATAGTTTGGTCTTAGGTTTCCAATCTGAGCCAGAATTAGAGTTAAAATTCCAGGCAGGAAGCATCAAAGGGACAACAAGAAAGAAGAAATAGCCATCAGGTGATCAAACGTGGACGGTATTTAACATATTGATGTAAACACCCTGCTGGAGGCGGAAGAATGCAACTGAAATTCATTTCATTTGCCTCCAGTAATCCCAAGATAAATTAATTATTAATTATCATCCAGCGTGTCGAGCATCAGAACAAAGTAGAAACATGTTCAGACTCTCGATTTGTGTTAAACAATGCTAACAGATCCTCCCCTGTTACGTGGCCCCGAGTGGAGCGACAAGGGAGATTATCTTATCTCTTTAAAAACGCCATTTTCAAATGTTGGCTATTGCCAAATATAACCGCTGCACATCAAAAGAGAAGGCAGAGAACGAACTAACCTCAGCTCGTTTCAAATTGTATGTTCGACAAATTGTAAAATGTCGGAGCAAATTAGTGGAAGCAGTAACTTCAAAAGGCCATTTTTAAGAAAACGAAGACATAAAAATAAAACCCTTTCCTTGTAGATAAAGACTGCCTGTGGAGATACCTCCTTTAGCTTTAACATAACTTGGCTCATGATAACAAATTGTGCTGGTTTCAAACAAACCTGCATCCCTCCACCCGCGCTCTGGCTTCCTCTGCTATCTTCTTTTAAGTGGCCCCCATTGTGACCTTTCTTTTCCTGCACAGCCTGGAAGTGAGAGGTGATGTCACTCAGGGCCCATGGTCAACCTTCACTTAACAAGATGGACCTCAGTGTGCGCTGAGGATGAGTTGTGGATGATTGTGAAGAATCAGTTTGAGTTGAATGCTGGAAATGAAAGAGATGTTTAAAAAAAACAAGTTGTGAGAGATGAAGACAATAAACAATGAAACATATCAGCAGTATCGGGGCCAGGAAGTGTCTCCAGTAACACATCTGAAGGTATTCCTCTGTGAGAGTGCTTTAAGGGGAGTCCTGCAAACTTCTAATCACCTCCCTAAACAGCACCGCTTTGGCTTTAGCTACCAAACTTTGCTGCAGCTAATTGTTTCAGCGTGCAGCTCCGGCCTCCAAAACATTAAAGTTGCCACACAGAGTTAAAGACACAGAATAAAATTACAAAAACGTCTCCGTCAGTTAGCCCTTGGACTGGGAAATGAAAGATAGCCTCTAAATAGATTCACAAGTAAAGAAATGTTGACAGGAAATGTGAAGTGGAGTAAGAAATTCAAGGAATGGAGAAAGATAGATACGTTAGATTTAAACCTAAACATCTACAGACTGTACAGGTTTGTCCCCAGATTATCCCCAAAGTTCAGCTCCAGGACTCGTAACAAGATGTAGTGTCTCGCTGCAGGACTGTACAGTCACAAGGTTTATGACAGGCACATGTTTGTTATTTACTGGAGTTAAACATGTGACCTTACTGTTACAGCACAGTCTTTATACCCCCGTATCAGCGTACAGTCAGCGCCCCAGCGACCCCACACCCGTCCCCTCCAGCTCCCGGTGACCATCACTGCCCCCATTTTGCAGTGTTATCATTATCATCACTAATTGATTTGATGATTTATCCATCTCATTAATAATGATTAAGAATTTAACTGCCCGTTGCCATTAATG
This sequence comes from Lagocephalus sceleratus, assembly GCA_911728415.1. Taxonomy (NCBI): domain Eukaryota; kingdom Metazoa; phylum Chordata; class Actinopteri; order Tetraodontiformes; family Tetraodontidae; genus Lagocephalus; species Lagocephalus sceleratus. Next base: position 435,468 of record CAJVRN010000030.1, on the reverse strand, counting down.
TAGTCCAGATGTAATGAATGAACGAGCCACATTTCATTTGATTTAATCCAACTCAGTCTGCTGCTCAGGACCAAACGCTTGAGCCTGAGTAATGTAGAGAGCTTTTCATTATGTTCTGAATATTTTTAGCATCATACTCCAAATGTTTAGCCATTAGCCTTTTTTCTCTCAAACAAATCCTTTTATCCTAATATGAGGCTAAGGCTTCATTTGGTAAATTACAGTAAACAGTTAAGGCACTTAGCACACCCTGCCCTTGTTCTGTTTCGAGAACAGAAGTACAGAAACTCGCGGAAGATGTCCTAATCTCATTTCCTTCATCTGGCTCCCTCCACCTCGCTCTCTAATGCAATTACAAATGCTGCAGCTCCCCCTTTTGGTGCAGATCAGGTGGAGGCCATTCAGAGACCAAGCTTCTGCAGCTTTATCAAACACATCTCTGAAGAACTGACATTTGAGGCCGAGCGGTCATTTTCGCACATGCGCTGCGCCTGTGGACCGCTCTAATGGCACGGTCGGCGTGCACGCTGGACACGCTCAGCACGCTTCATCTCCAATAACATCAATAACGGCCTTTTCCCACTACACAACTGAGCTGTGCTTTTTTTTTTATCCCAGTCAGTAAAATGACATTAATTTACTGAGATCAAACAGCGGCGGAAATCTTTCAGCCTCAAGTGTAATTACTGCTTTATTGAGACAAAGTAGCCATTCTGTCGTGACGGTTGATTCTCAAGTGCTCTGCTCTCGAGCTCTCTTTGTCCATCCTTGGCTGTGAGACGCATTCAAGATATTCAGTGTGTTTATTCCCCTTTTTAAACGCTGAGAGGATGAAGCCTCCTGCTTCAGCACGAGTGGCTCTCACACTGTCTTTTGAGCCTTTCCTGCTGATTTTGGAAGGTCCATACCCCCCCCCCACCACCAGCACCTTTCAGGAGCTTCATTCACAGTGAAGTCCCAGCTGCCCCCCCCCCCTTCCCCGCCTGCTCACATGCGAGCAATCCACTGTTTCCAAATCAGTGCTAACAGAGCAAGAATTCACGCAATCTAATTTTCTTAATCGTATGTACGCCGGCAGCAGAAGGTCAAAATCAGAGAGAGGTTGTAGAAATTGGCTGTCCTAACCACATCTACAGCGACTGGGAACTCTCAGAGTGCACGCAGGAATCAAGGCTGCAGAGCATTTCCTGTCAGTGTAAGGCCCCGAGCAATGCAGACGTGATCGCTAAAAATGACACGAACAGCACTGCTGTTGTCCATCCTGGTCAGTGGTGCTGTGGGCTACACATGTGGAGTATATTTACTCTACAACAATCAGAACATTCTCACAATGTGTCATCAGATATGTTAAGCTGACTTATAAGTTCCTCTGGTAATGATGTTGCAGGCATATTAGATTTGATTCCTCCCATTTTTGAATACTTTCCAGCATCCCCAGTAAAGTGTGGACTTGGTATTTCATGTCTGGAGATGGTCAGACTGGTGCAGATGCCAGTCTAACAAAGTTTGTCCTGAAAAGTGCAGCCTTAAGACTTTTAATGCAAACAAAGCAAACCAGGAAGAGATGTAGACTGTAAACAATACACTATTTGGATTTTTGAGTGATTTGCTGCCACATATGAATATCATATTTGGATGCACAATAGGGATCTTCATTCATTTCAAATATCCAAGCAAAGAAAAGAGAAAAAAAAACATAACTGAAAGCAGCAGGATAGGTGTGACCACAGAGGGTGAAGAGCACCTGAAGCGATCACAACACTGAACTGATCTGACTGGTAGGGAGGAAGAGGATCAGTTATGGAGGAATGGGAACACTGAACATGTGTGGGTGCCGTGGAGGAAGGACTGGGGGGTCAGAGGTGTTGGTGTGGGGCTGTTGGTAAAGTAAATTTTGGCCCTGGTGACAGTGTTCACCAGATCCCATGAAGCTCTTTGCTGAGGGAACTTACAAGCGGGACCGCACAGAAACAATAGGCTAATTAAGGCGAGGCTCTTGGCTCCGGGTTCATCGCAAGTCCTTGGATCTTGGCTGGATGATGGAATGAGAGGGAAGGGAGGGTGTGTTTTTTTTCCTTCTGATTAAATTCAGATCAAGGGAGATGACAAAATCTGGCTTCAGCTGGGCTTAATAAATGGTTCCAATCATTCTAGCTGCAGCTTCTCGGTGCTTTGGCTTCACTTTATGGGTAAGCTGTGATTTTGGGTTTTTTTAGGCTATTAAAGAAACACAACATTATTGAGAACAAACATGTCTATAAGGAGCCACAGCTATGCCAAAAAATGATCTGCACACCTGTCGTCTTCACCACCGGAACAACAATCGGCTTCGCTAAAACAAAAGTGTGTGTTTCTGTGTGTCATATGCAGATGCTCTATGCAGATTGCTAAATTAAGCAAATAATATCCATGGCTGTGCTAACCATATCAAGAGGAAAGATGGATTTGAGCTGTTAGCATGTGCATATGGTAGTACTTGAGGGAGATTACACTTTTGTATGTGTCGTAAGTGAAGGAAATGAGCGAAAAACGAGTGTCAGAAAATCAAATTAACTGAAATCCATCATTCCAAAGGGGAGGCATTAGTGCCCATTCTAACGCTTCAGTCTGGCTATATAAATGGTGAGGCCATTTCAATATCACATTATTTCTGACATGCATAAAAATAAATATAACATAACCTGGAGGTGGCTGCATTAATCATAGTGTGGTGGGTAATGATGTGGTCTGGGAAGGAGACGTAATATACAGTACACTGTATATACATTATGTCTACATATATTGTGACAGGTTATTGATAAATATTTTCAAAAATGCTCCTGGAAAGTTTGCTCTGTCTTAAATTGATCCCCGCTGAATTCTTCTATAATGCATTCAAATGAACAAACACATAGGGGTCAGAGGTCACTTTGGGTCAGCCTAAGAATGAAATCTTTAATGAAGCTTCTTATGCTACGCAGCAGAAAAGGATAAATAAGAAGAAAGGGGATTTGGTTTCAGATTTATTTAAAGTCTGAGAAACAGCCCTGCGGTTCCAGTTTTATATGCATTTAAAAGGGATATAAAGGCCGGTAAAGCTGGAGAGCGCTGCCTCGCTGACAGAGCGTGTAGTTGATTTTCAGATAATATAATACACGTCAGTTTCTTTGTGGGTTTGTCAGAGTTTACCTGCCCCTGGCGAGCATTAATGTCGCGTCCCGTGAAGCTTCATGTGAGAAATGAGCGTTCCACTCAGAAGAGACAAACATCAGGAGGCACCGAGAGCCCAATAAGCTTAGCTTAGCTCGGGTAGCCTCAAAATGTAGCCCTGAAACTAATGAAAAACAGGGGAATATTATTATTTCCAGTTTCAGCTGAGGGTAACGAGCACATTCTATCAGGACACGCCCCTCTCTGCAATGAGGATCTGGTGGTTATTTTGCTTTTTTGGGTTTCCAACTGTCAGCTTCTGTCAACTCGTGACGATATATCATTTGAAAAACAAATGGAGCAATTAAAATGTGTGAGTTATTGCAGCTTTAACCTCCAGCTGGAGCTCCTGAAGTAGCGTGCTGTTCACACAGCTGGGAAACTGCCACGAAACTGCCACGTACTTTATTAGTTCAACAACTCCATTCTTATTAGCATCACTGAAGAGAAAGCATGTATCAAGTCGTTCACAGCCTATATGGCCTTAAATTACACTGTAAGATTGTCAACATGTTATTTATTTGTTTTCTTCTGATCTTGAGACAAATACCAAGACACGCCCTCTTTGGTTGCCAGCTGGTTCAAATGTGTACAAATACGTACTTTAGAATATGTTAACATTACTCATCAGCTGTAATTTATTATTTTTGCTCTAGAAGCAAGTGGGTTGCACTTTTCAATGAAATCATGGGAAAATTGCATCAAATTGTACCCCTGCAGGTTTCAGAGCAGGAAATCCTCAACAGATCAGAAAAAGTGTTTTCTCCTGTTTATTCCTCAATGGAGAATAAAGGCTTTAGGCCAGGAGCACATCCAGGCTATAACAGGTTAGTATTAGCATCAAAATTTGGCAAAATAACCCTGTAAGTACTTTCACAGGTGTGAAATCAAAACTTGTCGTAGGAAAACGGAACTGGATTTCCTCCTCAAAATGTTTCACTAACAATCAAATAAGTGCAATCATACATAAATCCGGCACATTTTGTGAAACACAAGTCGTCATTGTCCATCTTTTTCCCTGGGATCAGGCTGTGGGACAAAGAGGGAGAGAAATGTGCAAACGTTGTAGGTTTTTGCGAGTACCGTGTACACGCACGTGCACTCAGTGTGTCCACCAGAAGGAGTTTCAGTTAAATGCTCTCAGATGCAAAACCAAGCATGAATTCTGTTGCCAGAAACAACATAAAAAAAAATGTAAAAACTGGCATAGACAAAGTATTCAAGGCAGAAAAAAGAACAACACATGAGTCACATCAATCTTACGGACAAATTACCCCCCGCCCTCAATTAAATCTATCGACTGACAAATGAAACCGGGCCTAAGCTGCAGCCACAGAGATGACGAGACACTGTTCACTGCTGACTCACGTCTGGACGCATGTGTTGGGCAAACAGCGGATGCAGCTGCGCTCCACACATCAGCCCGTCCACAGCGGGGGACTCTTTCACAAGGGTCAGCTGATCACAGGCTCGTTCTGACATCAGCTCAGCCGCGGCTGCACTTACACAAAAAGTACAGGCTACAGCCATATTCCACACACCTTCTGATGAGACCTTCTGATGAGACCACATGCTGGAAAAATATTACGATTTATGGCTCTTTTCTTTCCAAATCCCCCTTCCACAGTTTCCAAGTGGACGGAGCAAGACCAGGTATTTATGACGGAGGCATCTTATAATATATGTGTGTGATGGAGTCTCTGCTGGTTATTATCAGTCTCCTGCAGCGGAGACCTCCACAAAACAGTCCTTTTTATTACTCAAGATAATGCTGCTCTGTCTTAAAAAAAACAATTGAAATGTTTACATTTAAAAAGGGATTTTATTTATTCCCTGGGCCCAATCCTCCAGCTAAATTCTGCAGACAGTTTTTGCATAATCCGACTGAAAGATGGAGAAAATTAAACGAAATCTCCGTACTTGTCAAAGCCGTATAGTTCCTCCACGGACTCATTCTGTGCGCTGCAGTTAAACACAGATGGTTCGCTCATCTGTAGCTAAAGTTAATCATGATAAAACTGCAGCAAAGTAATGAATTCATCTCAGTTTGGCCTCGGTGCTGAAGCACCGCCTTGATCCAACACAGATATCAGATCAGATGCAGATAGAGAACTTTTCATTTTTCTTCTTTTTTATTAGCGGAAATGATGTTACCTACCTCGACTGCTGTGTTTGACCGTTTTTGACCCCACTCACCTCTTTCTCAGAGAACCATTTAGGAGGGAAAAACTGAATCTTCCAATCTGAACCAATAAAAATATGAGTGGTTCCCCTGTGTTCGCGCACAGCACTCTACTTCTACATCATTCTGTTTTTCTTATTCTCTCAGAAAAAAGCTATTTTCATGCACTCTTCACACTTCAAGTTCTAGGGTTGCATCTGAGTCAAATGAACTTTGGTGTTCTGATGGAATTTTATCAGAAATTTTTCTGAAGTACAAGGAACAAGGGATACATGTATTCAGTAAGAGTAATTTAATTTGTCTTCTTTGGTCAAACAAGTCAATCAGTGATCTGTTGACACATTTACAAATCATCAGATTTGAAATTATCAGGTTGTACACATTCTTGATAGTTTTATAACATATATTAAAGAAGAAGTATTAAAGAATAATAATTCTGGCTCTGTTGTGTGGGAATTCAAGCCTCGGCTGTCAAAGGAGGCCGTGGACTGTAAATGGGCCGCAGTGCATTGTGGGTGCTACTCCCATGCAGATAGATTACCCACGTCAGCGCTGATCTCTGTGGAATGGCTGGCCATTACCAAAGTGATCTCAGCCCGCATACAAATGGACAATATATAAACATAGCGCAGGTGGACGATCGACAGCAGATAGATATTTGATGGAGACAAGTAGGGTGTGTTACAGGCCAGGCTGGGAAGACAGATGGAAGCACGGCCTGCAATAAAGCGCTGTAGAAACACACAAATCCGGAGTGCGAGACACATGCGAGGCACACTTGCACTCCCAAAGCAGATAAGAGCATCAGATGAATTAATACCGCGACGCTGCAGTGCATTGGTTCGCAGCCCTCACCGTAAACACATCACTCATGGCGGAGCCAACCAGCCAAGGGATCAGAATAAAAAGAAAAAGATTTCTGGCCGGGACATGGCAGAGAAGAGCAGAGGAAGCACGCGTGGGGAGCCGTAGGTGGATACTTTCTTCCTGGGAGGTTTTACGAGAGGACCAAAAATAACAATAAATAAGAGAATCACTCTCTGCAATTGAAGTCTGTCTCCAGCAGACGTTTGTATTTGCTCAGGAATAACTAAAAATAAAACCAACAGCAGTAATACACATTCTTCCTCAGTCATCAGGGGTTTTTTTCTCTTTAATTGAGTCAAGCTGAAGATCGTTAATCCGTTTGTGATCGATAGAAGGGGAATACTGTATATCTATCATCTGGCTGGGATTCAGCTCTCCAGCTGTCTCTTTCTTTTCCACCAACTGCCATTAATTAAAGTCCCAGATTTATTTCATAAGCCACCCCTTCCTTACACAGAAAAGGTCAATTCAGTGCAGCGTGACAGGCGTTGGAACAGATACATGTGCACGGCTAGCGTTGAGCACATGTGCACAACGCGCTAATAAAGTCATTGGGGAAGAATGCTAACATGCTGCATCTTCAGAGCGTGTTGAGTCTCCTCTCGTTGGGTCATAATCCTCCCGACCACATTAAGGAGTGTAGAAAGGCTGGGAAAGATGCCTAAACGTTGATTGTGGGAAGAAAAAGAGGCAGACGTGAGCAGAGAGGAAAGGTTGAGAACCAAGAGCAGTCCATGTCCATCACACACGCCTGGCCAGGGGCTGAGTGGGAGGTGGTGATGGACCAGAGCAGGTTCCCATTAGCAACAGAAAGGGCAGCGGGGGGACAAGCTCAGCAGGCGGCCCATGGGCCCACAGGGGCTTCTATGGAAAAGAGAAATAATTTGAGCAAATTTTAAGGAAAGAGGGGACAATGGTGATGGCGGGGGGGCACCGGGGTCGAGGAGACTGTGGGAACGAGAAGACTGGATGTGGCGAGGCGACTTTTTGCAGTTTTAGGTTGAGGGAGCAGAGGATATCGCAAGAGTTTTACGGGATATGCTGAGATAAGGCAGGGCTGGGAAAGAAATAAATCAAACAGCCGTTGTTGTCAGATCCTTCGCAGCTGCTTTGTAAGTTTGATTACTCAATTCCTGCAACCAAAGGGAATGAGTTAGCTTCACCTTCTGTGCAGCAACCAATGTACACATCTGCCATATGTCTCAGTAATATAGAAAGCCGAGATCAAGAGTGGATTGAAAGTGAATCTGGCAGAACGAAAGAAGATCAATGAGGGGATAGGGATGAACCTTAGCTCGACATCACCCAACTTTTATTAGATAGCAGCAGCAAAGAAAGTCAGGTGCTTCTTCATTCATCCCATTTGAGCATCGAGGGCTCTGAGGTACACTTCTCTCACCCAAAAGAGCCTCCTCCAATGGCTACCTTTAAAACCCAGACCTTTAAACAAGACATCTAATACGCTGGCAGCTTGTTTCGGGAAGGATCTGTGTTGCCGTTATTTTTAAATCATCAGCTACAGCCAAGATGCAATTAAGGTGTTGTGATCATCTTTTTCGGTGATCCTCATTTTTCACCGCTGTTTGTTTGTAAAACTGACATTCACAACATCTTAATACAGATAAATCCACAACTTCCAGCTGAATTATGACCTCGACAATTCCCATTATATATATGACATTATTAAAATTTGTCCGAAAGAGCAAAAGTTATTTAACATGCTGAAGAATAACATGGCTTTGGCACATGCAGCCACTAGCTGGCCTCTGATTAACATGTGTGACGTCACCAAATCACAGATTCCAGAGTTTTAAAAGATATAGAAAAACTGGCAGCAGAGCAGAAACTTCATCCAGCGTGTATCTATGTCCATAAAAATTACAAGTGACACGCTTCAGTGTCTTTCAAATCTGATCTGGGAAATGTTCCGCAGACACGGGTTCTCACTTTGACTTTTCTAACATTGTTTATGTAAAAACTGATGACAGAAGGTCTGCGCAGTGTTCCAGCAGCCGCCTCCTAACGCTCTTTTGTAAACACACATATTGCATTATGCTCACCAACTCATATTCAAACAGAGGTGTAAACAATACCAGAATGCTGTGATGCCGCAGCTAAATTCCCTAATTCAATGTTTCGTTCCATGGCGGTCCGACAACGCTGGCGGAACAAACATCAGGCGGTCGGTCCCTTCAGGCCAAACCGACAATAATCTTCATTTGTTTAGAAAGATTTGTGGCCTGTCCATACCGCTGATTATGGTCTGTAAATATACAAGCGCTTCCTCTGTTTAGCCCTAATATATTTAATCTGAGAAGAGTTCAAAACAAAGACATGCAAACGTCATTGTAAGTCATCTAGGGACGCACAATTAGAAGTGAAAACTAACATTAACTCACAGCACCATTTTTCAAAAACACAAATTTAATGTATTTGGCCAAATGAATTCATCCCTCCCTCCCCAGCAGCTCCACACTTCCAGTCCGCTCTGCTCCAACAGTCTGCCCTGAAAGGTCCAGGTTGTGTTTACTTTGTGTTATCATGCTAAGATAGTGCCTTAGATCAGAGACTGGGGGGTGTGGCCTCCTTTTATACAACCTAGTGTAAAGTAAATTTAACACTGGACAGTATTCTACAGAAACCTCTGATGCAGCAGGGCCCCAGAAACTACATGTTGCAAGGATGTTGGTTGACTTTATTGGCAGTGAAGAGAGTTAGCAGCTGGACGTCCTCATCAATGAGGACCTGACCTGGACAAATCACACCAACACTCACTAATCACTAAAACCAACAGAGAGGCTCCTCTTCCTCTTCTGCTGGCCAGATCAGGGCGAGGGGGGGTTTAAGACACCATGGTCTTGTGCACCACCACCTCCCAGCAGGAGATCACTTCAGACGGTGCTATAAGCCACCCAGCTCCATGGAGGAGATCTACGTCCAGGGCTGCAGGTAGAAGGTCTATTGAATGATAACATCCCCCCCAGTAAGAGCCTGCTGAAGTCCGGGTGATGTAGGGCTGCATCAATTCAGTAGCTTTGAAAAATGACAAGGATAAAATCACACAAAAATGATTTATTACAATTGCATAATTATATGTAGTCCATGAAAAGGTGCAGATGTTGTAGGTGGAAATCTACATATTAAAAAAAAATTCAAGGAGGTCTGTCACACCCCAAAAAAGACGCAGGAGCAGCACAGTTGGTGGAACAAACAGCTTTATTGAACAGAGCAGTGCCCAGGATCTGGGCGACCACAATGGTTGGGAAGTCACAGGGACGGCGCTCGGCGTCAGAGGTGGAAGGCAGACGCGTTTACCGGGAATCAGGCTGGATCGGGAAGTCGTGGACAGGCAGGCTTGGGAGCTGGCAGGCAGGCAACAGGATCTCTTAGTCAGAAGGCGGGCAGATTTACCAGGAATCAGACGAAGCAGGCGGAACAGGAAGAGGCAGGGTCCAAACCAGGCAGAGCGGCCAAAAGAAAGTGCTGGAGAGTCGTGCACATCAGAGGAGAACCTGGCAGCGAGTGTGTGGGGAACCGAGGCTTCCATAGAAGTGGGGGTTAGGAATGAGAACCAGGTGTGACTGATAGGAGGAGTGGAGAAGGTGAGGAGGTGTGGTCTGGAAAGGTCCTAACAGCCCCTGTGACTGAGGACATTGATTTTTTTGGCGTGTTTTTTGGGGGGTTTTTTTACCCAGTCACACTTCAAAAAGCCCTCCATCTTAACTACGGTTCATCCATCTCTGTCCCTCTCCCCCTCTTCTCGCTTCAGTCTTTCTCATGCTTTATCCAGGATGTCCGGATGAGCCTCTCTAACTCCTCTATAGAGGAAATGTTCCCCTCGTCCTTTCACATCTTTTCATGTCTCTGTTTGCCTGCTGCAGTGGGTTGGAAGCTGCCAGCCAATAAAATAACAGCCTGCCTCCAAAAGGCAGCCATCCATTCTGTGTGGAGTGGTTTGTTTTTCTTCCCTCCTGTGTACTTTGCCCAGATTTTGGCCTCTTTTAATGTGATCTTAATAAGAGAGAGAGAGAGAGAGGAGGAGGATTTAATTGGATCTATTGCCACAAATTGCCAGTCACTGCTTTAATTGTCCAGCCAAGATCATTTTAGTGCACACACTAACGGAATGGTGAAGTCCATAAAAGCCTGTAAAAGTCTAAACAGAGATATAGTGCACGTGGGGTTTAATGGCCGCAGCCAAGTCGAAATATTCCTTCAATTAGAAAGATTGTTTTTTCTACAGCTTTTGAAAGCTGAGGCAAACATGAAGGAGAGATGGGGGGGCTTCCAAAATGGCACCATTTGCTAACTCACAGAGGAAGAAAAAAAATCCCTTTTAAAGTGAATTAAATGGTTTTGGCGTCTGTAAATACAAAATGCACTCCGGCATTCGAATCTGTCAATCCCTGGGAAAGACAAGCTGCTGAGAGTGCCCCCGACCCCCCCAAACGGTCAAATACTGAAGACAAGTTGACGCTTTGTTGCTGGAAAAACTCCTGATGGTTCATGACAGTGTGGGATTCACAGCGATTACGCCTACATTCGGTCAGCGCGGCTGAGTTTCCCCGCTGCATTACCAGTGTTTCCTGCCATTATGGCCAAGTCACAGTTGATGCTTGTTGATGAAGCCTTGATGGCCAAGACACGACTGTTTCATAAAAAAGAAACCATGAATTAGAATGAGTGACTGAGCAGTGATGTTTACAGCTAAATATAACTTAATTGGACCTACACAACCATTGATCTGTCTAAATGCCCATCTACTCTGTAGATTTATATACTTTCACACTCACGTGTTAAAATGGAATAGACAGGAGATTTGACTCTCCAGCACTTTGTTGTTAAATCTTTCAGGGTAGGTGGAATAAATATTTAGTTCCACCATATTAAGCTCATAAATAACTCAGCTATTAAAGCTTCTCTGAGGAAGGTCATGATTGTTGCTATAGCTCCTGTTTTAGCGCAGTACACATTTTGACTGACCTCTATTATTGTGAGGAATTCTGTGAGTGTTCAAGTGTGTCTGTTTGTGTGTGTGTGTGTGTGTGAGAGAGAGAGAGAGAGAGAGAGAGAGAGAGAGAGAGATCAAACTAAATTAAAAATTAAGATCTTGGTATCTTCAGTCACAAGCTCACCGATGACAGTAAGATAAAAGGCTCTGCTCTAAATTTGGCATTAATTGATTCAGTCGTTGCTATGGGGATGTCAATGCAGACAGCAGCTACAAGCGTGATCAAGGTTCTGTTTTATTTTGATTTTATTTATCTGTTTTTAGGTCCTGTATTATTCAAATACCCTTCAGCAAAAGAGCAGCAGCTTGGCTTAGGATGATCACATATTTAACCAGTTATTATAAAGACAAATGTAAAATTGAAGGACAAACGTCTTTGTGTTGAGGTTCACAACATTTAAGTTACTGAATTAATCACCCTGCTTTTGCTTTTGACCATGTAAACAGAATAATCTGATATGCTTTATCAGATAACAGCAGTTATCTGATTATGAGTAATGTGATCCCGCATTAGCACAGCTAACACTAAGACCACAGTGGTCACCATGGTCCACAAGAACATAACAGGAAGGTCAAGACTGGCATCACTATGTATCTACACACTCCAAAGTGAAACAAATAAATGGACTGAAGCAGGTAAACCAGGGTTTACTGAAGGGCACGTAAACCCATCAGACCTCATTATTACAATTATCTGATTATCCCAATTAAGGTATTTTTATGGTTGGAGAAAACAGTCTAATCGAATTGAATTGATTCAACCTGACATCGTTTCAGGAGCACCGCAATGTTGAGGAAATGTCCATTCCTACTGTTTTACAGCCACTCTGCTCGCTGTTTAATTCCACAGTCGGCCATTATGTCAGATTTACTTCACAGCAGGCTCCTCCCAAACCTACTGTTTAATCGCACGAGAAGGTCATTACTCCTCCGCCTCCTGAACCGGGCCTTTGCTTTAACTAAAGTGAGGTGTAATTGCCTCAGCTCGCTGCAAAACGCTTAAAAAGAAAATTCAAATGAGACTTGGAGTTCCTCCTCCTGTAATCACTTCAGCTTTGGGTCATTTCTCAGAATGCAGAGTTTGAAGTGTTCCGAGGGGCCGCCTTATCTCCCAGCCCTCTCACTCCTCTCCACTCCAGCCCTCGCCTGCTGCGTCCTGTCCCCGGAGTCCTCGCTCTCGTTGGCTGTAAATTACCTGAGGTTGCTTCTGGCTTATGTCCAGCTGCCAGGAAAAGGAAAATGGTCACAGCCTGAGCGAGAAACAGCAAATCAAGGACCGTTTTTACAATGATCTCTTCATTGCGACATGTCGGGTCGACCTGTCAGCCTCCAAAGGTCCAAATGAGCAGTAAAACCATGTGTTCCCCCAAAAACACAACGGTCTGAAGCCATTATATCACTGATCACAGGTTTCTGTTCAGACAATCCGGCTGGGAAAACTGCATAAAGTAGACGAAAACAGTCAGAACGGGAAAAGCATCAGCAGATCAGGGCTGAGATATTAGTCTCCCCCGCCGTCCGCGGCCTCTCCTGCGCAGATGTGGGGAAGCGGAGAGGCTGCTGGGTCAGCAATCAGCCTTTTCTGATAAACAAGCCCAGAGGGGGGAGATGAGGAGATACATGCGTCTGACGGCGAGAGGTGAACGGGGAGGGGGCGGAGGACAGACAGGCGATTTAAGAATTCAAGGGCTGGCGGTGTGGAGGGAAAAGGGTGAAAGAGGCGGGGAAGTCAGTGGGAGATGAAAGGACTAGAGGAGATCCAAGAGAAGGTGGATGTGAGGACAAATGGCTGCAGCTGAACTCAAAGGATGTGATTGTCTTTGGTGTGTGTGCGGGGGGGAGGGGGTCCTAACGGTCATTAGAGCAGCAGACAGGGATTTATGGTCAACGAGAGCAGGCAAATTTTATCAACAAAAAAATGTTGAAATCTTGAGCCAATTGTTGTCTTCAGGCAAACTTGTCAGATCTTTTTTCTGGTACAAGTGCAGCTACACCCATCAGGGGGTATGCATGCACACATCTCCTTGATCTCCAAACAATGAGCTTCAAGCTCTCACCAGTCAGGGCTCATCTTCTCAGAAAACCAGCTACCCTTCCAAAGTTTAGACTTTGGTTGATGCAATATTGACTCAGCTAGTCTGACAATTGACAAACACCTCAATAAACCTTTTTTTGGTCTCTGTTTTTAGAACCAGAGAAGAAAATAACACTCAAAAATGGGTGAAGAGCCTATGCAGAAGAAATATTATGAAATATGTAATGATGACAAGATATAAATGCATCAAAGCAGGAAAGGTCAAGACAGTTATAAAGGCTACAGATGATACATCTCTTTCAATCAGAAAAATTCATTCACAGCATCATCCAAAGGAAAATTATTTGGAAAAATAGTCTACAGGACATTTGGTGCTAGAATTTTCCCCTTCTTCACTTCAACAGAGGGAGTAAGCTCACCACAGATGAAAAGGGTTCTTCAATAAAGGACACTTAATTCTGGGGAAGAGCAGGCAGTGTTCAGTCTGTGCGGTCTATAAAGCCAGACCACCTCGTATTGACCTGCACTCAATGCATTAAACTGGAATCTTTTACTACTGCACATGCATAAAGATAAAGAATTGGCCTGCCATCTAAAATGGTCTTTTAACTTCGGATGACTTCTGCTTTTTACCCTCCCTACAGACTTTGAGAGTCAAATGTCGGCTCATTCAATCTTTTTGAACTCCTTAACAGACTGTTTTTCATCAGTAAAAAGATTTTTTTTTCATTATTTTCCATTATGTCTTCAAATCGGTCTATGACACTTACACTTCTTGAATGGAGAAGAATATAAAAACTTCTACACCTAATTTTCTTTGTGTAGTTCTTGAGTGGAGGTTCATCAAAGGCATGATGTTTTCATAAAAAGTGTGAAATAGTTTTTTTTTAAAAGCCTTCTGAGCTGATCTGATGTGACGCGTCACATCTCCGTTCTGTGAGATCTGCGGGTACTTCCCAAGAGGAACACTTGTTTTCCTCACCCATTGGGGACTCACAGAAATTCTGGCCTAGATAGATCTCCTTCAGCTGTCAAACTACTGTCTCCTGACTGTATTTATGCTTGTGTAATTACTACAACCAGATGACAAGTTGCTGACAGATGGCAGATAGATGGGCCGTGCCCTTGAGCCCAGACTCTACCCGCATGGCCTCTTCATCCAAACTACATTAACACTGGAGGTGGATTCAGAACGCTTTCTGCACTAAGGACACCAGGGGTCTCTTTAGAAAACAACACAGCTATTATATACAATTATATATGCTGCACAAAGACTATATCCTTACTTACAGATTTATGTGACCATAATTTTCCCACCACATCATCTTTTTTTGGTTCTTTGGGAACTGCTCTTCTAAATCCTGGGTGAGAAAATAGATTTTTGTTCCGGTGGCACTGCCTTCAATCTTGATTTCATCTTGGAGAAGCCATCATTTTTGCCGACTGTCAATAAAAGACTTTCATACTCCTACGGTAACCACCCCAGCCCCGGGTCCTGGACAGATTTAAAAGCACTCTGTATCGTCTTACCCATAATACAGTGTGTGGTAATTAATATGCCACTTCAGCTGTTTTGAGGGAATCAATTTGTAACTAACCAATAGATCATGCACGGAGCAATCTTTGGCATGATGGCAGCAATTTGGGAAGTTTCAATTTTTCCTTTGACATACTGAACACAAGGAATGAGGAAATATATAAAGCCTTTGTAATCTGCGACTGTAGTACTGTAACAGCTGCTACAGTCATACTTAGATGGTTGATATCAGCGTCCAACAGCAACAAAAGATGGCATCAAATATTGCCAAATTTTGAACTAATCACTCTCTGTTCTTTTTTCCTCTCATGTTGAAGACTATTCATTGTAGATACTTGGCTTGCAAGCACAAAGAACAGCTTATCAGCGGCTGTCAACACTTTAAGAAGAAGCGTAAAAGCAGCGTGCAACCCGACGACAGTACGTTAACACCACTATGTGGCTTTGGAGGTATAAATCATAATTATGGAGGCCGATAAGAAATTGTTTTCAATATATCATTAGGTGGGAAATAGAAGGGATCCTTCACGCACGGCAACATACGGGGAGTGAATAATTTGTGAGTTGTTATATTGCCAAAATAAAGTTTAATTTGGTTATAGCACCTCTGGATGCTGGGGCAATGAAAAGTTTATGAGTACACATTATTTTGTCCCTCATTATTTGCAGGCAACGCGTCAATTATTCACTACTGAGCCTTTGATTTCCTGCCTGGTTTCAGTAAAAGTGTAAAGAAAATGCCAGCTCATTCCATATTCTAATTTGTTGCCTATTAATTGGTCGGTGTGGATGTTAAATATTTCAGTTTGAGACGCACACTGTATCTATATTACAGAGATGTGGGGAGCAGAGGCAATAGATTTAAGCAGAAGACTTACAAAGTGTTTATGTCAGTCTCTGAGCACAAACTGAGTTCCATTGGTGAGAATACGACATTGTACCATTCACTCTCTGTGCGTGGGTGTGTGTGTCTGTGTGTGTGTGTGTGTGTGTGTGTGTGTGTGTCTGTGTCGATGTGTGTGTCTGTGTGTGTGTGTGAGTGTGTGTGTGTTTGTCTTTGTGCCTGAGTGTGTGTGTGTGTGTGTGTGTGTGCTCGGTATACCCGTCATCCTGTCTCTGGAAGGATTTAATCTAGTCCCTTAGGCCTTGTGCTCAAAGGCAGTGACAGACAACTGGCAGGGGGTGTGAGAGATATGCATCGGACATAAGTGGGAGTGTGTTGGTGTGTGTCTGCAGTCGTACTCGCCGTATTTGCTTTGCGGGGCTAAAGCGATGACATTTAGCTGGTACTCACAGCTTGCATGGGCTGTTTAAAAGTAAAGAATTTGTTTAGGGGGTTGTGAAGGAATTAGGAATTAGAAATTATGAAGGAGCTGCTCTTGAGTGCAAGCGCTCCCTTGTGTACGCCATGTGTGTTTCATAACCACAAATGGCGTCCGGACATGTGCGGAGAAAGACCTGCCAGGAAACAGTCGAGCAGGGAAAGAGAATTATCTGACACACCAATCAAAACCTCCAAGTTTCATATTGAACCAAGAGTCCGTTGGTTAGTTTCAGCAACACAAAGATAGTAACACTCTAGCAGCTAATTGCAAACAGAACATCAGCAGCAACAGTAACATCCTGCGTTATTTGATTTAATTACAATGACAATAAATTACTTTACATCCTTGCCGTCATTGACATCTCAACCTTGCCACAAAGCTTAGAAGAGGAAGAGAAGTAAGATCATGGCTTTGATTTTGCTTGACCACAAACGACAGAAATGCTTGCAAATGTGAATTATGTGTAGGGAATAAAAGTCCTTCCAGTACAAGGAAAAGAAGAAACTTCTTAAAACACCTGCTGAAAGAGCGAATGGACCCCAGTCCCCTGAGGGGGCCACACAGGATAGTTGTAGTGGTGTTAACTCAGAACTCACTCAGAATTAGAATTTAAACAAGGGCAACAACAAGTGCAAATGTTCTCGGCAAAAGATCTGTTACCAGAACTGATCATTGGGAAATACAACCAAATATATATATATATATATATATATATATATATATATATATATATATATATATATATCATTGTGATGAAAGATATATATATATATATATATATATATATATATATATATATATATATATATATATATCATTGTGATGAAAGATATATATATATATATATATATATATATATATATATATATATATATATATATATATATATATATATATATATATATATATCATTGTGATGAAAGATGAAACGAATGAAAGAAATCCTCTGAGATTAGAGTTTCAGTCAGACTTTTACATGTGTGGGTGTAAAGTTTAATGAGAAATGATATTACTAGTTTTATAACATGCAAATGAAAGTAAGTAAAATTCACTGTAAAATGAAAGAATTAATCTTTTTGGGTCTCCTGTGGAAATGGTCCATGGTCAAAGAATTTATTACGTTCCATTCCATTTTCCTCCAGTGACCCCCCCCAGGACCACGCTCTCTGTGGCCACCTCACCAACCCCTCTGGGGGGACGCGGGTGTTTGATGGGACGTGTAGTCCCTCCAGCATGTCACACGTCTGCTTCAGTCTCAACTGGACATGAATGGGACACCTCCCCAGGGAGACTTCCAGGAGGCGTCCTGACCGAGAGGCCCGACCAGGCGCAGTAGCAGCTCCAGGTCCGGCCCCTTACGTATGTCTGCGCTGAGCCAGCCACCCTCCGGAGAGAAACTCATTTCAGCTGCTTGTATTCATGATCCTCCCGGCTGCGCTCGCTTTAACACACCTCTGAGAGCTGAGAAATGTCATTACTTTAAATTCAAACTTATAAAAGTTTCAAGTTGTCATGTTAAAAATAGTTTTCTTTTACGTTTCCTGACAGCTGAAATCTAAATGTGCTAATGACACCCATCCTCTACTCTATTTAACACAGTAGCTGGCAGCTAACTTTTTTGGGATTTAACTTGAATACATGAAGAGAAGCACATGGAGGCCTCATCGTTAATTACATGGAGGAGCAGCTGATGTTGAGTGTTGTCCTAACGTGGATGTTCACACTCCAACACTGCGAAGGCGCGTTCTGACAGCAGCCTCCTTCAATCGGCTGAGGCGCTACTGGTGCACTCACTCATTCTGACATTTGCTACTGTTTGACTGTGACCAGTGTGTGTGTGCGTGTGTGTGCGTGTGTGTTTGTGTGTGTGTGTGTGTGTGTGTGTGTGTGTGTCAGGGATACGCACATGTTTTACAGGTAAACTTGTCTGTGTGTGAATGCTCATTTGCACATTTGTTTATTCTAGTGTCCACCAAGATTCTGGTGTGTTGTGTAATCACAAACGCGTGTCAGCGCGTTTGGGCAGGATTTCACATCCAGCACCAACAAGAGGACCTCTAGTTTCAATGCCAAATCACACAGCCCCCCTCCTAACTCCCCCTAATCCCCCCTGTCTCCACACAGGTGACCCTGGTGCGTCTATACGTGTGTGAGTGTGGGTCTTTGTTCTGAGTCCTGCTCTGACGACATTGGCAAACTGCAACTCCCCTCACAACTCATTTTCCTTTCAGTGTGTCACTCCTCACGGTAAACAGCAGGGAAAGCCCATCGCAGCCCCAGATAAGCCCGATCATGCGCTTGCAACTCACTGGGGGGTATCAAAACAAGGTCACTTTTGTGGATCCACCAGCCTCTGTCTCAATAATGTATCACTGGTGTATCCCTGATAAGATGCACTCAGAGTGCAAACAATGTTTTCTGAACGTTGCCCTCTTTGCCTCTCTTTGAGTTAAAACTAAGCTGACAGATATGTGTTAGCTGACGAGCTCATTTTCATTGTGATGTGGTATTGAGGAGCAAAACTCCCACTTAGCACACAAAGCAGTCACAAAGGTTACAATCCTAATGAACTCTGCTCCATCAGCGCGCATACGAAGCAGGTCACAGACACCCCAGAAGCCAGCAAAGGTGAATGTGGAAAGTCTTTGTCACAATACGTCAGGTGCTGTTTTAGAAAAGATCGTTCGTACAGTTGAAGCTGGTGTGATCTAAAACATAAACATTGATCATACACTCATTTTCACCAGTATTTCCTGTACTTTATTTCCATGGGTGAAAAGATTTCTGGTAATTTGTGTGGGATGTATTTCTACTGAACCTCAACCATCCAGAAAATGTCATCAAACCAGGCTGATGAGGTAAAAGATCTCACAGACATCCTGGACCTCCCTGTCCTTCAACTTCTTGTAGCTTTCTTTGCTCCATTTTCCAAATGATGAAAACATGAAGTGAAACTCACAGAAATGAAATTAAGCAGCTGCGTGGCAGCTGAGAGGAAGTGCTGAATGCAGCAAGTGTGTTCCACCAATCAGCTTCATTCAGCCCGCGGCCCCGCCCCTCTCTATTGCTAAGGGGTTCGGTGGAAACTCGCTGATCCAAAGTAAATGATAAAAGGCCATGCAGTGGAAAAGGGACAATTGTAACAGGATAAGGGCTGTCTGTAACCACTTTATCATCAGAAATCTATAGAAATGTGGGATTTTCTTTCAAGAAAGTATAGAGTATAAATTAAAACAAGATACAGCAGGGGATGAAGAGAAAGTTCCCTCAAGTCATCTGGTTGTATAATGGTCTAAAACTGAATAAAACTACCTCATTTTTGGAAGATGGCAGCACATGTACCTCAGGCTTCGCTTGAGTTTGTCTACAGCTTCTGTAAATGCACATTTATTGGACATCCCGGAAGAGCTCGCAGCCCGACGGCAAATAAGCAACGTTCCTAAAATAGCCTCCCTGTGACTGCCGGCGGGCGCCGCAGGATGTGTTGAATTACGCCAGAAGTCCCAGATTTGGAGAGGCTAGTCCACGGAGGCTCGAGATTCAACAGGATCACGCAGGAAAAGCCACCGACCCGAGCCCCCACCCGGACCCCAGCCGTCTGCTCCCACAGGTTCCTGCCGTCGTGCGCCGTCGCAGACGTTAACGCGCCCCCCGGTTACCCCAGGTGTCGCTCATCGTCAGGGCAGAGTGAACGTGGACCCCCTCGCTGCCTCTGCACGTGAACTCTTCACCCCCGCCCTACTGCACTTGGCCTCCTTCCAAAGCTCCTTCAGCTTCGTCTCCTTTTTCACAACAGCCACGTTTGTGACCCGGCCCAGCCCGTCACTCACTCTTCTCCCCACAACTTCTCCTCCTTCTCCCGTCCCGCCGACCCGTTCGGGCTCTGATCCAACTATTCCTGGTATTTAGCCTGAGTGACAGCATTAATAAAAGGCCCTTATTAGACGGATGAAGCTCGGCGTCTCTGAAAGGCCACTTCTGGGGACGGCCAGGTGAAAGGACGTTCAGCGCGTTGGCCCGGTCTGGCTTGTAGACCCGGTCTGGCTCATAGACCCGGTCTGGCCCGTTGGCCCGGTCTGGCTCATAGGCCCGGTCTGGCTTGTAGACCCGGTCTGGCTCGTAGACCCGGTCTGGCTCGTAGGCCCGGTCTGGCCCGTTGGCCCGGTCTGGCCCGTTGGCCCGTTCTGGCGCGTTGGCCCGGTCTGGCTCGTAGGCCCGGTCTGGCATGCGCGGCTGCATCAGTACAACAACGACGCGTCCTCAGGTGGGATGCAACCGCCACAGGACCAACCCACCGGGGAGCTCCGCCCCCCCTTGATAAGGCGTACAGTAATGTGTTCATTTGCTGTGTAATTCTCTGTAAAGTTTGTCTTAACTAAATATCACAGAGGCATTACGGGCACGTCTAGGAATGTGCGCTCCGTGGCCGATCCCGGCCCACGATAACGCGCCATCTGTTCCCCATGAGCGGCAGCGCCGGGTCTCCCTCTGCACACCAGTCGTGTCGCTTGTTCCTACAGCCTCCCTCCAGAACCCAGATTATGGAAGGGGTTTGGTCTTCTAAGCTGCCCGGTTTTCTCTCTGTTATTGTAACGTCTCTGTGTGACAGACGTTGCC
This sequence comes from Lagocephalus sceleratus, assembly GCA_911728415.1. Classification (NCBI taxonomy): domain Eukaryota; kingdom Metazoa; phylum Chordata; class Actinopteri; order Tetraodontiformes; family Tetraodontidae; genus Lagocephalus; species Lagocephalus sceleratus. The sequence continues at coordinate 414,705 of CAJVRN010000030.1, read as the reverse complement.
CTTTCTTCCTCTCTTCAGTTTCTACTGGGGATTATGAGGAGTGTATGTGGGGGGGGGGGGGCTATAAACTCCTGTCTCCAGTCTCTCTTTCTAAAAGGGGCACGCGGGGCCCCATAACTGCAATTCCCTTCCCCTGCGTTCACTTTTAATTTGATTGGATGTGCCAGCACGGGAGAGGGAGAGATTTACAATGGGAAAGACAAGGCGGACGAGAGAAAAAAGGAGAGATCGTGTTCTATCAGTTTATCCTCATTGCCGAATGTTGTGCTTGGAAGGCGTTCAGGGTGAGAGAGGGCCGCCACGGGCGCAAGACGAGGATAAGGTGACTCCGGCCCAACAAAAATGGCCGCAGGATCGTGTTTCCACAAAAAGCATTTCAAAATGCGGTCGTAGCAGTCTGCCCGCCCTCACCGTGCTTTAATTAAAGAGGCAGCAAAGGAAAAAGAAACAGTCAAAATGGAGTTTTTGAGAGCTCCTTCGAGCACATTTGCATGCAGATAAAGCGAGAAGGTTTCCTGAATAGTGCGACTGTAACACTTGATGCAGGGGGGCATATTGGCACGTTCTGGTTTGCCAAAAAAAAATAAAAGACGGAACATTTATTTTGATGGGAGCTCTTCGTGCAGTGGGTTCTGTTCATTACAAAAGAGACGGGGAGCCGAAGGAGGCTGCGTGAAAGGCTGGCTTGTCAGGGGGTTTGCAGATGAGCAGCAGGAGGGTGTCACCGACTTTCACCGTCTGGAAGGAGCAGCGATGATTCCAAACACGGGAAAAGCGTCATTAGTGTGTAAAGACCCCAGCAGTGTTTGTAATGAGAGAATTCTGAGGGCTTTTCACAAGTGGAAAGTCGTCGGCTTTTCCAACAAATTCAAAAGGCCAAGGTAATAAACAGTGTGCTCCTCTAAATAAATATTTACTTACTTTTTAATCAAGCCTTCACTTTCACCTTCAAACTCTACATTTATGACTTAATAAACTTCATTTTCACACAAACATTTAAAAACAGTGTGCTGTATAGTTGGATTTTATTTCAGTAGAAGTTAATTACTGGTAAATATTTCATTAAAAGTCTGTAAAATTAAAACTTTTTCCTTTAAACTGATGACATTCTCAGATGATAATTTTAACAGTAACATTTGAAAATGAAATTTTCAAAAATCTGTTCTTTAGAATTATGAGATGCATATTTTTATCTTTCTTTACAGCTTCTCTTTTACAGTCTGTTGATGAAAGGAAAAATGTGAGATTGAACTACATTTTTGTAATAATGATAATAAAAATCGAGCTGCCAAAATTAACTTTAGGTTAAAAATGATGAGTCCCTTGAAGAAGGCTTTGATCATTGAATTTTTTATTTATCTTTTTTCATTATGGCATTTAATTTTTACTGAAATACGAGTTCTGAGTACTAAAAGCAGCCCGTCAAAGTCTGCCAGCTCACTTTATACCATGAAGTTTTTCCAAGAACAATTTAGTGGTTTTGTCAATCACATGATTCGTGCTTCATTAAAACCTCCAGAAAACACTTCCCTGACTTCAGCAGCTCCAGGCGAGCCTTTCACCTCCTGTGTGTCTCCTGTCTCCTTTGACCCCAGCCCTCTCCTGGCTCAGGGCCTCTTCGCCGGGCGGTGGTGCGTCTTTGCCGTCAAGGTGGTAACAGGTGGCGAGCGCCGTCAGTGCGCGGGGCCCCTGAGGAGACTTTGGCCCCGCACACGCGTGTGCTCGGACCTGCGGGCGACGGCGGCCTGTGACGGCGTCAGGAGGAGCTGCTGAAGCGTCGCGGTGACCCAGATGTGAGCAGCCTCTGGAGGCAGCCGGGGCCTGGTACCGGTCCAAACCTGTGAATGTGAAACCAATGAGCAGCAGTTTAATCACAAAGCGCCCCGAACTGACTTTTGTTGGGGATGAACGGGGCCCTGCAGCGGGACGGAGGCTGATCTGGCAGCAAACGCCTCGTGGAGGCTCCGAACTGAGGGGAACCTGTGCCAGGTTTCACCTGCGAGAGTGGAAACAAACATGAAATGTGGAATTTACGAGACGTTCGGTACGCTGCTGGCAACCGCTGACCACACCCAAACACACCAGATGCTCAGTAACACACATTTTAGATGAGGAACACACTCAGTGCCACTAGCGTTCTCTCCAGGTGACAGCTGGCATTTGCCCAGCCAGTGCGTGTGCATGTGCATGTGCATGTGCAGTTCATCAGGGGGTCACCTCTCCTCCTCCATCTGTGGTGATTCGTGGTGAAACACTGCCCTCTAGCGACGAGGCTAGAAAACAAGGAAAACAAAAAGAAAAGCTTCCATCACCCTTCGGCTTTTGCAACTAATTTGAACCAATAACCTCTGTTTGAACCCTGTGTCAGACACAGTTCATGGTGTCTGAGTTAACATCTAAGCTTCTGTTTAATTCACCAGCAATAATACTTGGACACATGTCAGTTTTTTCTGGGTGAGCTGAGGTGATGAGCTGGTCTGCTCAGAGCATCCTCCTCTTTAATGACAGAACTCTGATCTGGGGTCAGTGCAACATGTCTGTTCCACTACATTATTACATTCATCTCAGGTCAGAGTTTGTCTACTATTGACTATCTGTCCTTCCTTTCTGTAAAAACGCCTGTGAAAGAAAGAACATCTGCAATTATTGTTTTATTCAGGGGCTTCAATAAAATATGCTCAGGTAGAAATTTGAGATCAGATATGAAAGGTTCACCTGAATAATGTATAAATATGCTGCAAAATGGTGGAAAAAATGGTGGAAAATCCTTTAGGTTGTCTCAAAGAACCTATGTCAGTGATATTAATAATTATTAGATTTCTGTGTACTCTCTCACACACACACACATGCATATATAAAACCTCAGTGTGTATATATATATATATATATATATATATACACACACACATAGTTATTACGTTCTTGCTTAATTTATGACATTGTTATTATTAATAATAATTAGTAATTGAATAGTAAAGAGTAGTAAACAGTAAAGAGTAGTAAAGAGTAGTAAACAATAGTAAAGAGTAGTAAAGTAAAGTAGTAAAGAGTAGTAAAGTAAAGTAGTAAAGAGTAGTAAACAGAATTGCAGTACTGTTGGTGTTTGTAGTAGTTAAATTAGAATATGCTAAATTAAGTTAGTAATACTTGTGTTATTGTGTTTCCTCAAAGATTTGACTTCAATATATATTTGTATGACTACTAATTAAATATTAATTAAACGGTAGTAAGAGTTGTTGTTTTTAAATATGCAAAATATATATTGTTATGTTTATTTTTTATTTTGCATAATTTAAAGAAACAGATGGCATTAGCATTGTAGAATTGTGAGGGTTTTTCTATTATTTATTATTAATATGACTGTAAAACGTTTAGAAAAATCAGTCCTAGATTTTTGCAGATTTGTTGGAGAGTCATTTTGTACACAAAAGTGTGTGTGTGTGCATGTGTGCATGTGCATGTGTGTGTGTGTTACTGCCGCTCCGTTGCTCACTGAGGCCTGCTGTCAGAGCGCCCTGTTGTTTCTTCCCCTCCTGACGTGTCCACATCCGCGCCAACATGGATGTGGCTCTTGTTTGCAGGGCCGTGCTGACGGGCGTCCTCCGTACGGCGTGTTTGGGGGGGCGTGCTGACGGGCGTCCTCCATACCGGCGCTGACGTGTGACGCTCGCAGAGGGAAGTGGGCCGATGCCTCTCGGCGGCCTCGCTGCCGGCGTGTTCACAGAACAACTGGTGAGCCAGCATGCACACTCTTATCTTAATAAGGCCCGATCCTTTGTTGAGCCCACAGTGGATCCTCAGATAGAGTCCTCTTTGGAGCCCCCCCCCCCCGTTTTCTTATGAACCTCATTTGGCTCACTGCCTGCCTCCACGTCTGAACCGCTGAGCCTGGATACACCGGCGGCGGAGCTATTCTGAAGTCTTTAAAAGGATCTCCACATTGACTGACAGATCTCACATAAGTGTCCCCTCACCCATCCTCAGACGCATCAGCCTTCCAGGGCCTTCCAGGGCCTTCCAGGGCCTTCATCAGAACACTCCAAATATTCTCTGAGCAAACGTGGGGATTTTATGGATTTGGGGATCTGACACGTTACCTCAGATCCCCTGAAGCTGTGCAGGGTGGAGGGACTGCTGTCCATCAATGGACGCCCATTCTCAGGTCTCTCTGGAGACCTGGAGGAGGTGTGTGGGTGGGTTCAGCTCATGGGGGATACTCGCTCATCCCCGCGACACTCTTGCCCTGGCTGTGTTCCTGGGGTCATCGTCTGGTTGGAAGTGAAGCTGCAGCTCCGTCTGAGCTCCCAGGATTTGGTTTTCTGAATGACGTCTGCATCCCAGCAGCTGAAAAACACCCCCCCAGCGTTCACACTGGGGGTGTTACTGGGCACAAGCCCAGGGCTCTCCAACAACAACACGGAATTAAGACAAAAAAGGTTGTGTTTTATCGGGGTAGACATCCCCTTTTCTCAGAGTCTGAGAGTTCTTATGGAGGTGTCTCTCCAGGCTGCCTGTGATGTTTGTCAGTCTTCAACGTCGGGTTAAAAATAATATAAAGTCAACAACTGAACGGACGAGGATAAACAAACAACATGGAGTGACAGAGAGGCCTGGCAGCCCCGAAACTAGACAAACACGTCTGCTGAAATCCACCACAGGGGTTCTTCTTGGAGGAGCAGCAGGTGCTGCAAAATAGGTTTCCTAATATCTGCAGCAACTCTGATGTTCAAATAAACACTCACATATATATATATATATACATATACATACATACATACATACATACATACATACATACATACATACATACATACATACATACATACATATATACATATATGTGTGTGCAGGAGTGTAAATATATATATAATTATAATAATTGTGATATTGTGTAGTATGGGGTCTGAAGCTTGGACTCAACAGGCAGAAATATTTAATTTTTAACCATGCCAAAGGGGCTGCTGGGACAGCAAATATCGAGTTCACCATCAGATCTTTCGCTGAACATTTGTGCAGGCGGTTACTCAGGCCCTCCTCGGGGACGGATATCACTGTAGCTTTACAGTAGTAGGTCAGCCAAGGATCAGAAACCAATAAAGGTCCCAAGATAGAGGAAAATATACATTACACGTGTATTATACACAATATATTTAAAATAATATAATACATTTCTTAGAATTCTGAAAATGTATATAAGAATAATATAAAAAGAACTGTGAGGAAATGAGAATCAAAATTAGAATTAGGATAAATTGAAAGCAGATAGTTTTAATTAAGATGTCACAGTTTATTAGTGAGAATAATTTTACATGTTGAGGCTCATTAAAAAAATCATTTCTGGAAAAATGAATTTTCATTGTATAAGAATTTTTCGGTGTCTGTGTTTTTCCTAGTTGCACATCATGTGGACTCCACTAACAAAATATGGTGGGTTCTTTTTTATTTTTTTTCAATAAAACAAACTAACAAAAAATGGTTTTGACAAGGTGGTGTTAGATGCTTCCTTCCAGAAGAATTTGAGAGTGTTGGACACAGTATCAGTTAGAATACTGATACTGTATATTAACTGATACTTCTGAGGAGAATAGCAACTAAATTATAAACCAGGACAGTGTGAGGTGTTCCTCAAGGCTTCACTTTGGAGTCCCTGGTCTTTTGTGAAGGCTAAAGCTGTCAGATATCATGAACTAAATGTGGCCTTTTGCACAACAGAAGAGGTGAGGTAATTACATCCTGGACACGACAGATATCATTTAATGATCTGGACCATGAACTCAATAATCCATATAATTACCAAGAGAAAATGAAAGTCCAATAAAACCAAACATTCCTCTTGAGCCAAAACAAAAGTTCTGATCCAAAGACAGCTGTATTCTACCATGGTGGGATGAGTCGCAACAGCTCAATCCTAAATTAATGTCATATTTTAGGAATTTTGCAACAATTACCAAGAAAATCCTGTTCAGATTGAACAAGTATTGTGGTAACATACAGGAAAAATAGATACACAACAGTTTACAATGGATATATGTATGAACACTCAACATTTAAGTTCTCCCAGAATAACCATGGATAATTACAAATATCCAAGTATCCAGTATTCTGGATTAAATATCATGGATGGATGAATCAGGTGACCTTTTAGTTGCCCCAATTTTATGTTCACAAAAATCCTCTTTTTTACCAAGCGACTGTTACATCAGTTATGGAAGCAATTTCCAAGAAAGCTACATGGCTATTTTTCTTGGAAATGGAGTGAGATAACTCCACAAAGGGAGAGGGAACTAGGAACAGAGAGGATGGGGAAGAGGCATGAATCACTGATAACGGAGACGTACGGAATAAAGTCGGAAAAACGACAACGAAAAAATGTGTGCACGAGAGCAGCGGGGTTGAGACGTGAGCAGAAAGTCACCCGGCCCTGGTGGTCCATCTGGGTTTGGCTTTGGTGGGACTGGGGGGGGTACTGGGGGGTACAGGTGGGGGTGTGTGGGACTAGGGGGGTGTGGGACTGGAGGGGGGGATACTGGGGGGTGTGGTGGGACTGGGGGGGGTACTGGGGGTGTGGTGGGACTGGGGGTGGTACTGGGGGGGTACTGGGGGGGGACTGGGGGGTTACTCTACTGTACACCAAATAAGGAATCCATGGACTTTTATCCTGAAAGTTAAGATGGAGGCAGATGGGGGCGGGGCCAGGTGCTGTGGTGCTGTCTCACTGCGTGGCGTGGTCGCGGCCCCCGCTCTGGTGTCACTACAGCGTCTCTGGGCGGTGTTACCATGACAACCGGCCGGTAGGCTCATCTAACTGGATGAGGCATTAATTGCCCTGACGGCGTGTTTCACGTGTCGGTTTGATCACGTCGGCCTCTGACACGTTAGACGGGTCACACGTTGTCCGGCAACCTCACACAGACAGGAGGGAGGAGGGCGGGGTGGGGGGGTCACGGGTGAGCACTGGGAAAGAACAAGGGGGAGGAGAAGGGGTGAGAGGCGTGGGGAGTCCCATGGCGAGGTCAGAAGTTCAGAGCTGGATATTTGTCACCTGCTTGGTTTGGCACGCAATTTTCCTCAGGAGCACAACCCCCCCCCACTAACTCTCCCTCGCTTCTGTCACCCTTTACCTCCTTCTAATTGGATTTAATGAGCGATTTAACAAGACAGCACTGCCCGATCAAATCAAACTGCTACTGTCCGCCACACTTACTCCTGGTTCACTGCTCTGTAGCGGCTAGCGCTGACCGCTTCTCCCCTTCCCGCAGAGCTCCACCAGACTTGTTTTCAGTGCTTGCCCTCACTCCAGCCTCCCCTATCGTCCTGTCTGGTCCTCTTAACGTCTCTCCTGTCCAACCTAGAGCAGGCCGGGACCCAACCCAAAGACCAGACCAGTTCCCACAGGAGCGAAGATGCTGCGTTCAGCCGTGCAACTTTTCAGTTCAGAGCCAAAATAATGACCCGGAGACGGTTTTCCCCGTAGGTTAAGTGGTCTTAAGGGATTACCCTCTTGGAGGTAAAACCTTTACATTTCAGAAGGGAACTGGGAACCAGGCATGCGATGCAGGCAAGAGGCATGACGACCTCTGTGGAGTGATGGAGAGATTTGCTGCCACAAAGCTGCTTCTCAACTTGTAAAAAGCAGCTTAATTATTGGGTCAAAGGAGAAGTGGGCCGGGGTGTCGGGTCTGTTGGGGCTTGTTGGGGTCTGTTGGGGTCTGTTGGGGTCTGTTGGGGTCTGTTGGGGCTTGTTGGGGTCTGTTGGGGTCTGTTGGGGTCTGTTGGGGCCTGTTGGGGTCTTTTGGGGCTTGTTGGGGCCTGTTGGGGCCTGTTGGGGCTTGTTGGGGCCTGTTGGGGTCTGGTGGGGTCTGTTGGGGTCTGTTGGGGCCTGTTGGGGCCTGTTGGGGCTTGTTGGGGCCTGTTGGGGCCTGTTGGGGTCTGGTGGGGTCTGTTGGGGTCTGTTGGGGTCTGGTGGGGTCTGTTGGGGTCTGTTGGGGTCTGGTGGGGTCTGTTGGGGCCTGTTGGGGCCTGTTGGGGCTTGTTGGGGTCTGTTGGGGCCTGTTGGGGTCATCACAGGGTTCAGTGACTTATTGTCTTATTGCTCCAGAGTGTAGTCATGTTCTATTCAATACGGTGACAGTTTGCTTGTGTAATTGTATAAAATAAGATGTTTTACACACTGTGGAAAATATAAGACAATGAAACTTCATTTGTCTGGAGGTGGTCTGACCATTGTCACCACCGATTATAGTTATTTTTGTGTGAGAGGTAGTTGTGTTTTTAATTCAAAAACATTAATTTTCAAAAGCAGAATGGACACATGACAGCTGGATGTGTCAGCGTCTGAGTTTTCACTGTTTTTAACACAATTACACTAATCTGGCCCGTCTGTGAGTGGGTAACATGCGGTAATATCAGAAGGTCACTTAGCTGTCACAACATCCAACATATTTGTATCCAATATTTTTATTCATTTGTTTAAACATCTGTGATACTTTTAAATGCAAAGCTGCACACGCTGCCCGTTCAAGATGGCCGATGGGTTCCAGTCTGAATGGTCGATGATAACCACGTGATGTCTTGTGACTTGAGGAGTGTTTTCTTTAATGTAGAAAAATTTTCATTTCTTCACGATCAGCGGCAAAGAGTTGAGTCGCCCTCTGCACAGCAATGATTTGATATTTTCTGTAAACAGAAGCAGTCCAAGCCTGATCTGATTCTCGTGGTTAATGAGCCAACGCTGCATATGCAAACACGCCACAGCGATTTTCAGATGGCGGCGATCTCGTGTTATGTGCGGAGACTGCACCTGAGGGAGTGCACGCGCTGTTAGCCCAAGGGAAGTCTTAATTTATGGAGTAACAGAATCAGCATATGTATTTCTATATGACCCCGCTATGCTCCAGTTCGTCACATCATCTGCGCTGGCTCACACCCCTCAAACCGACTCTGCGGCGTCGTACGTGCAGTACAAGTCAGTGACGGTCACCGGTCACATGATCACACTCAGACGAATTTATGTTTTTAAAAGAACACACATCTGCTCCTCTGTGATCCAAGGTCGGCTCTGCAGATCACCTTAATCTCCCAGTCACCCCTCTCTATATCCCTCTCTCCTTTTATTCTGTTATCATCGCTCTCGTCCAGTTCTCCTCTTCCCTCCTCGCCCCCCCACCCTCCACCCTCCAAGTTTTCCCAATTCCCATTTGGGTTCAGCGCCAGGGCACTGGGTCACGGCCACAGCTCCATTTTCACACTCCCTCTCCTGAACGCCACATCAAGTTAATCAGGGCGAACAAATGTGGCGGCGCTGTGCTGAGTGGCGCTCCCATCAGCTTAGCGTGGCCCGGCGCCGCTCGTACAGATGGGCTCGTATAATCTGTGTGCCGGGAGGGGACGGATGAGGGCGGAGGAACGACAGCAGCAATGGAAATGTAAGGAACGAGTAGACGGAGGAAGCTCTTTTACACTGTCTTATGAACACCAAAACCTAGACATGGTACCATGGAAACCTGTTAGAATGTCAATGTCTGTCCATCATTACATTAGAAGAAGTTCATAACCTCTGTTCCGATAACCCGTTATATATATAGGATATTCACATGTTCCACATTCATCGGTATAAACCAACATCCTCATGGCTGTTTGGTAATATTTGTACCCTCTGATGTATGAATGGGATGTTGGGCTGCCCCCATATAAAGCTGCAACATATAATTTTCACTTTGTTATTATGTGTGTTTATATTTAATTTATAATATAATTTGTGTCACAGTCTGAGAACCAAAAGTAATCTTTTCAAGGTTGTGAGTTTCAAGATTTTATGATGAGAATTAAGATATTTTAAAGATAGAAGTTGTAGACTAATGAAATTTTAAAATATGTTTTCATTAAGAATTGTAAAGTTTGTTCAAGTCTTTTTACCCATTCCAGGTTACCATAAAACATGGTGGACCAGCATCAGTATCTTAATCCTAAGTGAACCCACATTAAGCAGTTACACACACCAGTATCAGGTTGGCATCAATTCAACTAGTTCAGATGATTGAAAAAAATAAATAACAAGAAGTGAACCTTTAAAAAGGTAAAATCACTGTAATATCTGTCCACATGATTTGGAGCACAGGATGGGGCCTGGGCCCAACGTGACTCACGCAGCCTCTGTATTATACCCGTGTCAAATCAGGATTTCTCCACCAACACAAACATTTTTATTTGTGCTTTCTTTTTAGAGTTATATCCTGGGGTTCCAGTGGATCCAGTTCCAGAATGCAGTTATGAGAGTTTATAAGAATTTATTATTGACAGATAAGCTCAACTGAACTTTAAAGAATTTTAGTTGTGAAAACATCCAGACGCAGCGATGGTGTCAGCGCCGTAGCAACCAGACTCCTGACTGCACACCTCTGTTTTCCTGATTGGACCGTCCACATCAGGGACCCGGCAGGGGGCCACGCAGATCCTGCAAGCGCCAGGCGCTCTAAGCTGACCTTTTAAAGCCAGGGCCCGCTAACCTTCAGCCAGTGCTCCTCTCGACTTGACCTGACTCCGTGTCGCTGTGCATCACTTCTCTCCACACCTCCAGCCTCCCGCTCCGCTCTTTTCCTCTTCCCAGAGCTCGTCTGGCTCTCCTGGAGGTGTGCATTATTAAGGGGGTGCGCGAGCACGATCCGCGCAGGGACGCTCAGAGGATTTCACAGGTTCCTGTTGCTGCCACCATTTTGATTTGAAACACTCTGGGCCTCGCAGGCGAGCGTTTGCGTGAGAAAAGAAAGACATTAAGGATGTGTGCGCGAGCTAAATGTTTCATACGCTCAGCAGCCCCAAAGGTCTGAAGTTCAGGGCCGAGAGCACTCGGGTCCATTTATTACTCAACTTAACCAGCTTCATGAAAGACTTATAACGACCAGGTTAGAGGTATTATTCTTGCCCCGCGAACAAGGAAAGGGTCTTTTAAAGAGGACGCCGAAAATGGGGGAGACGGCGGCTGGTGCCCCAGTGTGACTTAAATATGAATGCAGGCCCAGCGCATCCGTCCGACTCACCTCGGCGATGTGACCACGGTCCCGAGCTGTCGGGGCGGAGCAGCGATCAAGCCTACGTGACGTAAATGAAATAAAGAGAAAAACAAAACGTCGGTGCCCCACTGAACTCCGTTTGCCCTCGCTGCCTGCGCATGAAACCAAAAAACCACGGTTCATCTAAAGTTCACGTGTGCATTACTGTCTGTGAATATGAGCGAAATGCCTGGAAACCTCGGATTGGAGGAGGGGGAGGAGGAGGAGTGAGTTTACTAAACTTCCCCAACCAACTACTGTTGATATGACACACGACGTGTTCTGACCCTGATATGCGGGGTCACTGTTCGGTCAGACTGCCGCTGCAGGCTCTGTGAGTGTGTGTGTGTGTGTGTGTGTGTGTGTGGTGAGAGGGTGAAGGTGGAGGCTGTGGGGGAGTGTTATCAAGTTAAGAAAAAAAATAAATTAAAAAAACCCGAAAATATCTCGGTTACTGACCTTGTGTCGTAACAGTTCTGAGCCTCCACCGCCCAACGCGAAAATGGGTTCAGCTGGAGTTCAGGTTTAGGCCACGCCTCCTCGCCATTACATCCCCAGATAGACGACGCATCATCACCAGTGAGAAAGTCCAAAAGACCAAAATTCTGTCCCATTTTTTGTTGTTTTTGTAAAGGCGCAGCGACACCCAGCGGGAGGCTGTTCATAACTGTTTCAAAGAAGTTTTGAAAATTTGCAGTAGTTTAAGTCTTATAATTATTATAGGTAGTATTGCAAATAGAATATTTCTTATTTTGTACATAATAATAACACTATAATGCAAACACTTAGAAACCACTTATTTTTATTAAATGTAATTTAATAAACGTTTTTTCTAAATAATTATTCATGTCTTTATGCATATTTCCAAATAATTGATATATACATGCAAAATTATTTAAACAAACGTTTATTGAACTATATTTAATAAAATCATTTGTTTCTATGTGTTTGCATTATATTATTAAGCACAAAATAATTATTCTATTTACAATACTACTTATAATTATAAAACAAAAACTACTTTTGTTTAGATTGTTATACATTATTAACTTTGATCATGTAAATAATTTAGTTTAAGAATATATTATACGCTAATCATATTTATTATATTTCTATTGTCTAGCAAAGTTTAAATTGTCTTCTATTTATGTGGTCATTGAATAAAAAATAGAGGCATTTACTGTTTATTTAAAACTCATGGAAAAACTGGCGGTTTAAATGTGCACAATATGTTAACACAAATGTATATTTTATTTTTTTACGCATATTTTTTAAAAAAGAATCAAGCTTAAAATCCTGAATTGAACAATTTGGAACAATCATTTAATATTCATTATGTGTATATGATACAATTATAGCAACATAACTAATGCAAAAATTGCTAATCACACAAATGTGAGATTTACTATTTACACACCGATATTTTTTAAAATTATGCTTCAGAAATATTTTTGCAAAAAAATAAGGAATGTAAATATTCAGTAATTTTTACAAGGCAATGATAATTGTCATTCTTCTGATATAATTATTTTGGTATTTAATTATCACTCTTAATATTATCAATATTAATGTCATCGTTATTATGTCATCGTTATTATAACTCAATTTTGCACAAAATAAACAACCAAAACTTTTTGGTCTTATTTTATTTTTAGATCAACAGCAAATATAAGCAGTAATGAAAATCAAACATCAAATGATTTCTGTGGAAAATTAAAAAAAAAACAAAAACAAACACGTTTAATACTTTTATTTTTGCCTAAAAGTGTGTTTTCGAAGGTTTGGTGAAGCATCTCCGTGAGCCTGAAGCGTCTGTACTATTGGCTCTTCTGTACTGTTGGCTCGTCTTCAAGTGGTGGTCGGAGAGCGCCCCCTAGTGTTGACAAAGTGTACTACACCCCGTTGCGTTCAGCCCTCTTTTAAAAAGAAGAGAACTTTGTGACCTGTTTTCCTAGCTGAAATATAACTTGAAAGGAGCCGTGTGGCAGACATATGTGTCATTAATGTACAGCCCAACCTTTATGATTGACTCTTAGTGAGGGATAGCGATGAACATTCAGCGCTTTCCTTAGAACAGTAGCGTAAATTAAGCATCTGGTAAAATTACTGGCAGCAAAAGCAGGATTGACTCGTGTCGGTAGATTAACTGTGAGATGTTAAAACATTAATTCTCATTACACACACAAAAGCTAATTTTCAACCATAAATAGACAGAATATTTTTGACCACCTCTAAAATGTAGCGTTTGTCTTTACAAAATAAGAGTCTTTGACTCATTTGATGCTTTTATGTCGTCTGTTCGTAACAGCTCTTGATCAAGGATGTTGAAGCCTGAAGTTTGCAGAGGATTCACATCCTCAGCTTGCACATGTAGTGTTTGCAGGACTGTATATTTCCATGGGAAATATAAATGTGCACCGTGGTAGCACCTTGGTCACAGGAGCCACAGCACTGGGCAGTGGTGCTGGTGGGACTGGGATGGGCCCAGCTGAGGGGGCACGGCGAAGGATAGGAACCTCCCACTGGCACAGATTTAAAAATAAAATAATCCTGTGTTTTAATTAACGAAATAGAAATGTTATAATAAAGCAACCATGTGCACCTACTGCTCACCTTTAGTGCCTTGACCATCAGGAGCAGCTGCTGCTTTCAGAGTCGTCCGGGTGCTCCTCTGTTGCTGGGGCAACCAGGCGGTGATACGAGATGGCCAGCATTACCTGCAGCAGACGCAGTTGCATTAGTAATAAAGCCTGAGGTGAAGACAGCAGAACACCTCCAGAACACCTCTCATCATCAACTCTACGACAGTGATGAAGGCCGGAGGGGGTTGAAGTTTACATTTCTATTAGTGATCTCCACCGGTACCAGTGACTACAAAACATCATTAGTTGCACAATAAAGACACACTTTCTTCTGAATAGACACGATGCCGCCCCTTGAGGAGGCGCTGCCTCTGTGCCGTGTGCTCAGTACCATCAGCAGCAGCAGCAGGGCCATCATCACCCCCATCATGAGGTACATGTTCTCCGTCAGGCCTCCAGCCCACAGGGGGCCCAGGATGGTGGCCAGGCCCCCCACCGAGCGCCGCACCCCCTGACTGAAACCTGCAGGCACACGAGTGACAACCACAGACGTGAAGAAGGTTCAGGATGTTTGCCCCGGCCCTGCCCAACCCCAGCCCCGCCCAACCCCACTCAACCCTGGCCCCGCCCAACCCCACTCAACCCCAGCCCCGCCCAACCCCAACCCCAGCCCCGCCCAACCCCACTCAACCCCGGCCCCGCCCAACCCCGGCCCCGCCCAACCCCACTCAACCCCAGCCCCGCCCAACCCCACCCCGCCAACCCCACTCAACCCCGGCCCCGCCCAACCCCACTCAACCCCGGCCCCGCCCAACCCCAGCCCCGCCCAACCCCAACCCCAGCCCCGCCCAACCCCACTCAACCCCGGCCCCGCCCAACCCCACTCAACCCCGGCCCCGCCCAACCCCAGCCCTGCCCCTCCCCTCACCTTGCGTCTTCTCAGCGGTCACTTTGGAGAAGAGCGAAACCTGAGCCACGGCGACGAAGGGCAGACCCAGAACCTGCAGGAAGACTCCCACGACGAACTCGGCCAGCTTCCAGCCGAACCCGCCTGAGGAGAGGGAGACGTCAGGTGTAGTACCACCGGCCGGTCGGACCCGCCACGGCAGACGCGCCTACCCAGGGGCCGGGCCATGAAGATGAGGCACCAGACGCCGGACACGTTGCAGATGAGCAGGCCCACGGCCAGCACCACACGCTCAGACACACGCCGGCTCAGCCAGCGCACAAACAGGAAGCCAGCGATCACCTCAACGCCACACAGGCAGTACATGATGCTGTTCTCCAGCTCCCCATAACCAAAGAACCTCTGGGTGAGGGGGGTCACCATGGTCTGAGGAGAGGAGGGGAGGAGGGGAGAGAGGAGGAGGGGAGGAGGGGAGGAGAGATGAGGGGAGGAGGGGAGGAGGGGAGGAGGGGAGAGAGGAGGAGGGAGGGAGGAGGGGAGGAGGGAGGAGAGATGAGGGGAGGAGAGATGAGGGGAGAGAGGAGGGAGGGGAGGAGGGGGAGGAGAGATGAGGGGAGGAGGGGAGGAGGGGGGAGAGGAGGAGGGGAGGAGGGGAGAGGGGAGGAGGGGAGAGAGGAGGAGGGGGAGGAGAGATGAGGGGAGGAGAGATGAGGGGGAGGAGGGGGAGGAGAGATGAGGGGAGGAAGGGAGGAGGGGAGGAGAGGTGAGGGGAGGAGGGGAGGAGGGGAGGAGAGATGAGGGGAGGAGAGATGAGGGGAGGAGAGATGAGGAGAGATGAGGGGAGGAGAGAGGAGGCGAGGAGAGATGAGGGGAGGAGGGGAGGAGAGATGAGGGGAGGAGGGGAGGAGAGATGAGGGGAGGAGAGATGAGGGGAGAGAGGAGGAGGGGAGGAGGGGAGGAGAGATGAGGGGAGGAGAGATGAGGGGAGGAGAGATGAGGGGAGGAGAGAGGAGGCGAGGAGAGATGAGGGGAGGAGGGGAGGAGAGATGAGGGGAGGAGGGGAGGAGGGGAGGAGGGGAGAGAGGAGGAGGGGAGGAGGGGAGGAGGGGAGGAGAGATGAGGGGAGGGGAGGAGAGATGAGGGGAGAGAGGAGGAGGGGAGGAGGGGAGGAGGGGGAGGAGGGGGAGATGAGGGGAGGAGAGATGAGGGGAGAGAGGAGGAGGGGAGGAGGGGAGGAGAGATGAGGGGAGGAGAGATGAGGGGAGGAGAGATGAGGGGAGGAGAGATGAGGGGAGGAGAGAGGAGGCGAGGAGAGATGAGGGGAGGAGGGGAGGAGAGATGAGGGGAGGAGGGGAGGAGGGGAGGAGGGGAGAGAGGAGGAGGGGAGGAGGGGAGGAGGGGAGGAGAGATGAGGGGAGGAGAGATGAGGGGAGAGAGGAGGAGGGGAGGAGGGGGAGGAGGGGAGGAGAGATGAGGGGAGGAGAGATGAGGGGAGAGAGGAGGAGGGGAGGAGGGGAGGAGAGATGAGGGGAGGAGAGATGAGGGGAGGAGGGGAGGAGAGATGAGGGGAGGAAGGGAGGAGGGGGAGGAGAGGTGAGGAGGGGAGGAGAGGAGGAGAGATGAGGGGAGGAGGGGAGGAGGGGAGAGAGGAGGAGGGGAGGAGGGGAGGAGAGATGAGGGGAGGAGAGATGAGGAGAGATGAGGGGAGGAGAGATGAGGGGAGGAGAGATGAGGGGAGGAGGGGAGGAGAGATGAGGGGAGGAGGGGAGGAGAGATGAGGGGAGGAGAGAGGAGGCGAGGAGAGATGAGGGGAGGAGGGGAGGAGAGATGAGGGGAGGAGAGAGGAGGGGAGGAGAGATGAGGGGAGGAGAGATGAGGGGAGGAGGGGGAGGAGGGAGGAGAGGACAGTAGGAAAGGAGGACAAGAGGAGAGGGGAGGAGGAAGGAGGAGAGGGGAGCAGCGTGAGCAGGAGCGTCCATGACCCTGGTCCAGCATGCTCCTGCGCCGTTACCGGACCTCCAGCGCCGTCTGATTGAAGAGCGTGATGAACTGAGCGGCCAGCAGCACCACCACCTCCTCCCTCAGGAACTCTGCTCACAGAGGACGGATCAACCTCAGACACACACCATCAACTACGCGCGCCGCGGAGGCACACCTCGTAACGAGAAGCAGCCAGCGCCGGAGGGCTTCTCAGCCCCGGGCGGCGTGGGGGGGGGGCTGTGAGTCAGCGCCCCGTTAGAGGCGGCCTGGGTCTGGGGGGGCCCCACAGAGCCGTAGGAGCCCAGCAGCTCCTGGGAGCTCATCAGCGGCTTGTCCTCCTCCCCCTCCTCCCCCTCCTCCCCCTCGTCCTCCTCCTTCCCGTCCCCGCTGCCTGCGCTGCTGCGTGAGCCGCTCTCTTGGCCACGCCCCCTCTCTGGAGGCGGGAGGTCCCAGTACAGGAAGAGCACCACCAGTTGGAGGAGGAACCACAGCACGCACATGAACAGCTGGGGCAGAAGGGAGAGGGTCACCGGCGCAAAGAGCTGAGGCGCCACCGTCTGAAGGCCGTCGGCCCCTCACCCCTGGCGCCGTGTATTTGTTGACCACAAAGGGACCGAGGGGGAAGTCGCACAGCCTCAGGAAGATGTTGAACGCCGGTCCTGGAATGAGACGACACGTTGAGGGACGAGTCCTCCGACTGGTGGAACATCGACAACGTAGGTGGTCTGCTCAAAAGGGCACCAGCCCGCAGCAGAGCACTGACCAATCAGAAGGCCGGCCTGTCGACACGCCATCACAGCGGCGAATACGGTGGCCCGGTCCTTGGGGGCGGTGCTTCTGGTCAGGAAGCCAAAGATGGAGGAGCCCGCACCCGTGCCAATGCCTGTGGAGAAGACAGGCGGAGTCGAGTTGGACAGTCACACAGAACAGACATGAGGAGCCTTAAACGTCAGAGTGAGTTCACCCCCATCACCCTCATCACCCTCATCACCCTCATCACCCTCATCACCCTCATCCCTCATCCCCCATCACCCTCATCACCCATCACCCTCATCACCCTCATCACCCTCATCCCCCCATCACCCCCATCACCCATCACCCTCATCACCCTCATCACCCTCATCCCCCATCACCCTCATCACCCTCATCACCCTCATCCCTCATCCCCCATCACCCCCATCACCCATCACCCTCATCACCCTCATCACCCTCATCACCCTCATCCCTCATCCCCCATCACCCTCATCACCCATCACCCTCATCACCCATCACCCTCATCACCCTCATCACCCTCATCCCCCATCACCCCCATCACCCATCACCCTCATCACCCTCATCACCCTCATCCCCCATCACCCTCATCACCCTCATCCCCCATCACCCTCATCCCCCATCACCCCCATCACCCATCACCCCCATCACCCTCATCACCCTCATCCCCCATCACCCTCATCCCCCATCACCCATCACCCTCATCACCCTCATCACCCTCATCACCCTCATCCCCCATCACCCTCATCCCCCATCACCCATCACCCTCATCACCCTCATCACCCTCATCCCTCATCCCCCATCACCCCCATCACCCATCACCCTCATCACCCTCATCACCCTCATCCCCCATCACCCTCATCCCCATCACCCATCACCCTCATCACCCCCATCCCTCATCCCTCATCCCCCATCCCTCATCCCCCATCACCCATCACCCTCATCCCCCATCACCCTCATCCAATCTGAAATAATGTATCAGGCTTCTGTTCACAGCAGCCACTGATGAGGGCCGCTGGTCCACTACACTGGGCCACTGGTCCACTACACTGGACCACTGGTACACTACACTGGACCACTGGTACACTGGTCCACTACACTGGGCCACTACACTGGACCACTGGTACACTGCACCACTAGTCCACTACACTGGAAGACTGGTACACTGGTCCACTACACTGGGCCACTGGTCACTACGCTGGGCCACTGGTCCACTACACTGGACCACTGGTCCACTGGTCCACTACACTGGACCACTGGTCCACTGGTCCACTACAGTGGACCACTGGTCCACTACAGTGGACCACTGGTACACTGGGCCACTACACTGGACCACTGGTACACTGCGCCACTAGTCCACTACACTGGAAGACAGTGTAGACTGGAAGGTACACTGGTCCACTACACTGGGCCACTGGTACACTGTTCCACTGCACTGGACCACTGGTACACTGGTCCACTACACTGGACCACTGGTACACTGGTCCACTACACTGGACCACTGGTCCACTACACTGGTCCACTACACTGGTCCACTGGGAGAGGTAGAGGACAAATGTACCCTTCTGCTCTGCTGAGTCAACATGAAACATTCCTCGGTTGCACAAGAGACAGAAACCGGGTCACAAGGCAGCTGTGCAGATGTGTGTGTGCTCACACTGGCCTGAGTGGTTCCCGTGACGGTGAACTGGGCCGTCCTTCATACCACTAACTCACCTGCCACCAGTCTGCTGGACAGCAAGAGCCACTTGGAGAAGCCCATGAAGTACATGAAGTTACCTGCAGAGCCAAAGGAGAAGAGGGTGAGACACATACTACGAGAGCCAAGAGACAGGTTCACAGCCAGAGCCTCACCCATTATCTCAAACAGGTTGGCGAGTAAGATGATCTTCTTGGTGGTCCTGGTTCTGTCGGACCAGTGGCCAAACAGTGGTCCTGACAGGAGGCCACTCAAGCTGAAGGCTGACAGGGACAATCCCAGAAAGTAGGGAGGAGCCTCCAAAGTCTGCAGGTACCTCCATACCGTCGGCAGTATCACAGCTGGAAGCACAGAGGAGGAGTCTACGTGAGGGCACATCTGGACGGACCTGCTGAGGCCGCCAGGGGGCTCCAAGACCAGAGACACACCAAGGCTGGTGACAGGGACTAACCTGGCCTTATCTCCAGAGATAAAGACAGTCAATCGCTCTTTAGGTTAATCAAGGTCATCGTGTTAAAATCAGGAGTTCCTAAACAACATGTTGAACTCTTCGTACCCCTGAAACAAAAACCATGACTTATTTAATCGCCCCTGACTAGAGCGCGTCCAGGTGTGGTTCAGGTGTCCTGACTAGAGCGCGTCCAGGTGTGGTTCAGGTGTCCTGACTAGAGCGCGTCCAGGTGTGGTTCAGGTGTCCTGACTAGAGCGCGTCCAGGTGTGGTTCAGGTGTCCTGACTAGAGCGCGTCCAGGTGTGGTTCAGGTGTCCTGACTAGAGCGCGTCCAGGTGTGGTTCAGGTGTTACATCAGGGATCAGCCAGCAGCTATAGACTCAGAAAAACCAGTCTTGTAGGTTAAATCTGTGCTCTGATTGATGACTTGAAGGTTTACTTAACTCAGGCTGTTTACCTTGTTGACGAACAACTCCGTTAAAGTATGAAGCCCTGACCCAAACAGTCGTGCTTCATGACTTTAATAAAGAACACCAGCTCATTTGATGAGTCAGTAGCAGAGACGCTCTTATGGACCATGTGACCCACCAGACTGTCTTCGTCTCACAAACTCACTTCAATTCACGACCGAGAAGCACAACGTGCTCCTAAAGCCTTCGTCTGGTCTACGTCAGCACAATGAGCCACAATGTCTGCCAGAGGTCCTGGTGTCCCTCACCCCCCTCACCCCCCTCGCCGGTGTCCCTCACCCCCCCTCACCCCCCTCGCCGGTGTCCCTCACCCCCCCCTCGCCGGTGTCCCTCACCCCCCCTCGCCGGTGTCCCTCACCCCCCTCGCCGGTGTCCCTCACCCCTCACCCCCTCGCCGGTGTCCCTCACCCCCCCCCCCCCCGGTCTCACCGTATTCTATCCCGCTGAGCAGGAAGAGCAGCCCGATGGTGAAGAACGTCAGCTTCCTCTTCTTTCGGAGATCCATCCCGCTACAGTCGTTCTGGAGACCTGAGCTGGACCTGGACCTGAGCTGGACCTGGACCTGAGCTGGACCTGGACCTGAGCTGGACCTGGACCTGGACCTGGACCTGGACCTGAGCTGGACCTGGACCTGAGCTGGACCTGGACCTGGACCTGGACCTGGACCTGAGCTGGACCTGGACCTGAGCTGGACCTGGACCTGGACCTGGACCTGGACCTGAAGTGGACCTCACGGCTCCTTCATGCTCCCTCACGGCTCGTGCGCGCTCCCGGCCGCTCCGGCTCTTCTGCGGACCGTCGACATAATCTCCTCTGCGGCGTCTCCAATTACCGCGGACACGACGCGACGGAGCGGCGGCGCCCTGGGAGCCTCGGCGGGGCGGCTGGTGGCGCTGGTGGTGCTGGTGGTGCTGGGGCTGCTGGGGCTGTCGGCGGAGGAGCCGCGTCAAGGTGAACTCACCTGCCCACGGCTGCGGAGGCGCGCCCCCGCCGTGACGTCACGTCCGGGAACTGCGCCTATCTGACAGATTTAAACCTTTTATTTAAACATTCCATAATATTCACCAAATATTAGCCAAATATTCACCGACAGAACATTTATGTACTCAGTCGACAATATAAAATGTACATTAAATAACATTTCTACATCATATTTTTTTTATAAATTTAAACGGTGGCGGTGCGATTCCCTTC
Source organism: Lagocephalus sceleratus (assembly GCA_911728415.1). Taxonomy (NCBI): domain Eukaryota; kingdom Metazoa; phylum Chordata; class Actinopteri; order Tetraodontiformes; family Tetraodontidae; genus Lagocephalus; species Lagocephalus sceleratus. The sequence continues at coordinate 393,604 of CAJVRN010000030.1, read as the reverse complement.
AGTTCCTCCTGTCAGACATTTAAAAAGCAACAATTTTGAATAGAATTTTAATTTAAATAATTCAGACGTTCTAAATCAGAACATCTTTTTTGTATTAGTGAGTACAAGAGCTTCCAGGACATCATTACAGGTTCATCAAAACGAAATTATAATTTGTAAATTATTTTCTACTGCCAGTTGTTCTGCCCACTTATACTTTGGAGTGATTTTTTTTTTTGCCCCAGCTTCAGAATGCAGGCTCTACATGCATACCATTTATCTGCAAATCATTTGGAGAGTTGCTGCACGTCCTGTGACTTCTATTACAACCCATTCAATCCTTGTTGCACACAAAAGCTGCCAGTTAGGCCATAATTCAATTTGGTCTGTCCAGAGGATCCAGTTTTAGCTTGCTGCAACCCGAGAAAGTAGTTTCAGCTTGTGGAATGCTGACTAAAAACCTTTTCCAAGAGCTGGGAGAAACATTCTTTTCAGCTCAAAATGATGACTTATTTAATCAGCAGCTTCAGCTTGTTGGTTTAAGAACTAGTCTGTTGAAAACACCCATATCTCAAATATTTGAAGGAAAACTTGTTATTTTAATTATCATTTTCATTAGAAACAAATATAAAACTGAAAAAAAAAGGGTTTTTTAAAAAAATATTTATTTACAGTCAGCCAGCACACAGATGTGGCAACAGTCTGTAGTCGTCCATTTCCTCTCGAGGCTGGAAAAACTAAACGTTTTTAGCATCCGAGTGTTCTGATCCCAAAGCAGGTGACTCCAGACTTGAGGTCAATATTTCCCCATCAGAAGTTCAGCGGGTCCACAACCACTTGGTGAGTAGAGCTGGGGTTAGAAGGCCAGTTTCTTCATGAGCAGGTAGACTCTGGAGTCGACCTCAAAGCCATGAAGGTTGTTGGCGTCGCCCTGCAGCCTCATGAGGAGGCCGCCGTAAGAAACATACGCAGAGCTGAAATGAAGAAGACACAAAATGCCTGTCACGAAAACTCCCTTTAATGGATTCTGTGCTTGTAAACTTGAAAATGCTGCCCTCAGACGACGTTACTCACAGACGGGTGGCTGCTTCTGTTGACGTCTCATCACCCTCTATCTTGTAAACTTTCCCGTACATCACATAATCAAACTGATCAGCTCTGGAAATGTGAACACACAAATGAGAGCAGAAGGTTACTTGCATGATTCCACACGCGTCATTATGCAAAAAGAAGATTGGTTCACCTCGATGGCCGGTCATCTGTAGGGTTGTACTCGCCATCATCAGGTGTTCCGTCTTCATATAATGTGCTGGCAATTACCAGTCTGAACTTGTCACCTTAATCGACACCAAATTGATCAATAACTTGATTCTCGGAGAGGTTTTTTTTTTGCCGCACTAATTTTGCACCAAGAAGGAAACTTAAATATAGGAAAGATGTAATTAACTGCAACTCTGATTAATGTTCAGCTTCAGAAATATACACAAATAAGAGGTAACCTACCAAGATCAACTGGATAGATCTGAATGTTCACATCCAGGATGAGGTCCATCTTAAAAGATTCACTTTCACAATGTAGACGAGACACTGAGGGGGTCAAGCGTTCATTTAAAGACAAACAGACACCACAGTTTGTACTCAGTGATTAAACGTACAAAAGTTTACATTCAACGGTTGACTGACTGTATGTTACATGGTTTCAACTTTATTCAACACACCTCTGTCAAACTTTTTGCCATCAGGATCGATATCTTTTACATCGAAGATATCCTCAAACAGAATTCCTGCCATCCTTGATCTAGACCCAAGAACTTGGGAGAGGGAAAATAATTACTTTTGATTAGTTGAGCAGCTTTAAATGTGAACACAAAATAATGACATGCAACACAAACTCTTCTCAACTAATAACTAGAGAACGTGTTCTTCACAGCCAAATATCATACTGATAACTGGTAAATGTGCATTTACAGAAAATATATACAAAGTAGAATCTGTAAACTCATTTCTGATGAATATAACACATTTCTGATGGATCTAAACTCATTTATGATGAATAAAAGCTAATTTATGATGAATTTAAACTCATTTATGAGGATGTTGAGTCTGTTCTGATCCGACAGAAGCTTCTTCCATCACAGACTTCACTCACTTTCGCATGGATACAATTTGAGAAAACCTGTTAAATTAAGTTTGCTGTTTAAGTTTGTGAGAGGTGAATTATTATGAACTCTTCTCTCATAAAAGTACATTTGTATTTAGGTTAGCCGCTAACTTTAGCCTGTTGCTAAATTAACATGCTCTCCTACCTCAAGTTTAACTCGGCTTGTGTGTATCAATGTGCACAGACACGCGTCTCGCTTCCCGGCTCTGTGAACTGAATCGTGAAAGATTCCACAAGACTTTTTAACAGAAACAAAACGACATTTTTTGACTAAAGCTAAATGAAGCGCCAGGAACAACGTGCTTGACCTTTGACACTCAAACTGCTTCCGGTCGAAAAGGAACTCGCGTCGAGAACAAGGTAAGATATAAAATAGAGACATATAAGTATGTTTCTGTCGTTTCAGATTAATAATATTCATGGGTACGTGTATAATTTAACTCCGGAATATGTCTCGTGAAATAAGTAATTGGATTCAATTCGAGGTAAATACCAAAACAGGAAGGAGGTGACGAACTGGTTTTTACGACACCCCCAGCCGTTTCCGGCCTCTGTTGCCCAGAGTGCGGTTGCCATGGAGCCGGAGCGTCCTCGCTAATGTTTGCGGATCCGAGGACGAAAAAGCTTCAAAAAACCCGATTTAATGTTTAAGGAGACGAACGAAACCGCGGAGCCGGCGGCGGCCGCGTCACAAGCTCTGTAATGCCGCAATAAGGTGAGGAGAAGGTGAATAAAGTCAGTTCTGTCAGTAAGTTAGCTTGTGCGTTAGCGGGCGGAGCTGCTGATTTAAGTCAGATTATTTCACTAAAATGTAAAAGTAAAGTTAAAATAAGATCAACATCAGCTGGGGATTGGAATTGTTACGATTTTAAAGCAAGACTGGTGGTTTTGAACACCTATTATTTAAGAGCTGTGGTTTATGTAACGTGATTTATGACGCAGACTGACAAAGAGATTACATTGTTAATTTAATATTTTAATGTTAATTGTTCATTTCACGTGTTAATGTTCATTTTTAATGTAATATGCTTCTATCTAACTTCGACCAGAGACTTTTCGGTTCAGTCCAACACTCCAATAAGTGTGATAATCAGTCAGGAGGCAACAATAAAGATGATTTCTCAGGGACATCCAGCTGATTTGTGTTATTCTGGAAGTTTCACAAAATTGAATTCAAGTTTTATTCCTGCATAAGTTTGCAGAAAGTTAGAAGACAGAAGCAGTCTTAAATACACTGATGAAAAATGAATTGCTCACTTAGAATAGCCGGAAGTGTGTCGATATATTGAAGTAGAATTAATAAAAACCTTTTTTTTTTCAGATTTAATGCAGTCAAATGAGTGCCGAGGAGGGACCCACAATGGGGGATGTCTTGGCTACTGAAGCCAATATTCTTGGGATGATAAAGGAGGTAAGTTAGATTTTTTTAAAATGAAATACATGTCATCAAAATGACTGAAAAGAAATAAATGATTGGAGCTCTTTCTGCCCCGGTGATCCATGATCATGTCTTGTGTTTGTTTTAGTACCTCAAGTTTGAGGAGTTTGATGAGACGGTTCACGTTTTTGAAACAGAATGTAAAAACAAAGGAAAGCTTGTCTCAAAGCCTCAAGGAAGTACTTTCAGAGACTCAAAGTCTTACACCGTTCAGGTACAGTTTATTATCATGTAGTCTGGTGGAATCACCAGGCTGAAGACAACCTTTTATTGTCAGTTCTTATTTATTAACTGACTCCTCTTTATTCACACCTTTGTAGAAGACCTTCATTGAGTGTTTTGATGATGGAGACCACAAAGTCTTCTTTGAACTCTGGGCCGACAGTATCCCGTCTGAGGTCATGGATACGGATGCTGAGGCTTTGAGCTTGGAGTTTGACCTCCACATTTACTTCACTATCTGTCCATGGAGGACACATCAGGCCACATACGTATGAACATCCACCTATTTAATGTATACATTTGTTTTTGCACTCATACATTTTGTGATCTCTAGATACTGCGAATGAATATTATAAGTTGTTGTTTTCAATGATAACCACTAGGTGGTGCTAGCGAACGTATCTATTAGATTATAACGCTTTTGCTTTTTGTAACGATCCTCTCCAACATTGCTAAAATGGCATAGTCATGTTTATACACGGGCAGGGGTGAGATGTTGAGAAGTAATTAGCATCCTACTCTAATAATAAAAAAAGTTTATTTTGAAGTGAGGAAATGTTTTAAATAATGAGTTTTGCTCAGAGTTTGCTGACCTTAAATAACCCTATTTACTGGTAAGCGCATCATCTCTGTCCAGGACCAAGCTGAACTGGATGAGAGGAGGGCTTCCTTCAAGCAATACCTGGAGACTCGGGGTGCAGTACTGAGCCAGAACACAAAGTTCCTGCCCTATTATGCTTTGCCTTTCATTTCCAATCCCAGTATTCACCCCTCCTTCAAAGACCTTTTCCAGGTCTGGCACCTTGTCTCATTTGCTCAGGACAGTTTATTATATTTTTATTGTTATTGTCAGCTTTTCTAATTTTCTGTGTAGGATTTTTGGCCTCTGCAGTTGAAGGATAAACTTAAACAGTTCCTATCAGCAACACTGAAGCCGTCCAACACTCCAAGGCTCCTGAATTTATATGTATCCTTTGTCCTGTGACTTGTGAGTGCATGTAATTAATTTGAGGTCCTAGAACAAACGGCACAGCCAGACATTTGAAGTCTTTGAAATACACCCTTTCTAACTTTAAAACAGCCAATTGGATGTTTGGGTAGTGTCTGACAAAATTGCCTTTGTGTTGGAGCTGACAGTGTTCAGACCCAAAAAAACACTATTGGAGACTCACCACCATCACAAATGTCTCTGAATTGCAACTGTAACTCAGTAGGTGGGAACACACAACTAAATCAAGAGAGCAATAACATGGGGTGACATCTATTCCTTTTTATGTTGCACATTTAAATCTAAGAAAAAGAAAGGCCTTCCCGGAACTACCAAAAATTATTTATAGTCACACTATTGCCCAGATTTAATAGTATAGTATATTTAACCACATCCTGCTTCATTTGCATGTACACATGTCACTACACATGCTTGAATAACTCATGTAAACACCAGAGGTCTCTGTTCAATTGAGAACAAGTGGTGTTGCTTTTACAGGAAACACAAATGAGGTACCCATAAAGTGTTTGGCATCAAAAGAATACCAACTAACCTCCATCTGTGCAGACCAAAACCAAATCATAGTGTGCAAACACAGGAACAGCTTATTAAACTGTGAGAACACGTCGATGGCTGATATTGCTGCTGAAATCTCTCTGAGCACAAGGCCTGTTTACCCACCTAAAATTCTTCATCGATCCTTGTTAAAACACCTTTCAGAAGGACAGAATATCTTAATCTTAAACAAATGTTTCCATGGAAAGTTTGCAAAAGTCAACAGGATGTGTCAAACAATTTGTATTTGTCTCATGTGCTTTCAGCCTTCTGCAAATAACGTATCTTGTGATGAGGACAAAGAGCACAGAAATGTATTTAATAGAAATGTTTGCATTTAAGTGCTGTTGAATATTCCTTGACCAAAATCATTCAGAAGGAGGCAGGACAGAGTCCAAATGGTAACTATCCTTTACATAATCCTTCTAAAGGGGAATTACAGCAGATGTGCTGTATATCATCCAGATTTCACATTTATGTCTTGTGAAAACAAAGTAAAGATAAGCGATTCAAATATTTATGTTAATGTTTGAATAACTTTTGACATAATTTCTACATATTTGACATAATCTATTGTATCATATTGTTAAATATTATTTTCCTAATACTTTAGAGAAGTATCTATCTGTCAAAAGGTTGTATTTGATATTTGGATAGAGGGAATGTCAATTGTGTTTTTTTGGATCGTTTGTTGTCATGACTTATTTCCTGTATGTGTTTGTGTACCTGCACAGAGGTTATTCAACAGCTACAACTTCAGTTATTGGAATCAGAACGTCGCAATGCCGATTATGTGCAGAGGTTTCACAAGATGCAGACAGACTATTGCAACCTGACTGAAACCACAGCAGAGCTCATTGATGCGCTGGAAGCCACCATCAGTGGAAAAACGGTCGGTTGGTGAGCTTATCTTGTGAGGCAATGCAGAATTGACACTTAAACAGCTGTTGTCACCCCTGACGTTATATATATTTAGAACAAACTGTTGCTCCTTTAAATACATTTATATGTAGTATTAAATGATCTTTCCGACTATATCTCAAAGCTCATGGCCTGCTGTGTTTTACAGATCTCTCCTGAGTACATACAGAGTGTTTACGTGCAGCTGTTCAGCAGCCAGATGAGGCAGAGCACTGACTTCACCAGGCCTGGCACTGTGAGTATCTTTCTGTTCTCTCCTCATGCACAACAACGAATTCAGTAAGGAACAGTCCAATGGTGACGTGAAAGTAAAGACATGAAAGACATCTGTAGAACCATGCCTTTAAAACACCAAGAATCAAACTTGTGACATCATTCATAGTGATGCTGAACTCTGTAACATCTTGCTTCTCTCTGTCCTTAGTTGATAAACCTTCTCTGTCTGTTTGTCTTTGCGTGCGTCATGCTCTTGTCCACAAAGGGAAATTACACTATAAGTCCCTATGATGATGGTTATGTAAGTTTCATGTTTCATCTTTACCTCTTAAACTTGCTCACTTCCATATTTCTCTACTGTAGACACATTTGCCTGTGTGTACGTGTGTGTGTGTGTGTGTGTTTGGCCCCATTACCCCATTATAAACTGTCCTTCATGTCCTGATCAGCTCTCTAACTCTGTAAACCATTCTGCCTGATTGATTAAAAAACATAGCTCAGATATGGCTTCATAAGGGGAATCCAATCTGTAAATTTGTTTCTTTTGTCGAGGGGACCAGAGTTGCTGACGGTATCAATAGCTGTGTTTCAGGCATTGTCCCTGGGTCTTAAAAGGCTCTAAACTTTAGACTGTGCTCACTAAAGGTGTTTAAAGAGGAAAGGAAGGAGTTATATAATTTGTGCATTGATGGAAAAAATCAGGACAAGCCTTTGTGTAGCTGAAATATGAGATTCAATGTGTCTTAAATGACTAAAACTCAAAAAATTAACAAACATTAGTATGTATACTCCCTAATGTTGTCAGAGGATGCTGGTGGTTGATTCTGGATTGGAGCTTTTATGCAGATAAATCAAATTTGGTTCCCTTATTGTCCCCCGTATCAAATGTCTCAGAGAGACATGTCTGCTAAGAACCTTGTTTTTTTTTTTTTTTTAATACAATTAAAGAATTTAAAATGAAAATAAGTTGGGAAGTAATACAAGCCTGTATTGCTGCACATCAAAGTAAAAATGTGACCTGAACACCTGATACTTCAGGTGACACGGGTCAGTCCCCTGACCTTACACAGCCCCTGCTGAAGGAGCATCGACTCCCCAACCACAACCACAGTCCTCTTTTCACAACCTCTGTTTCCCTTTTCTCAAAAACAAAAGTATGACGGCTGTGGAACTAACAAGGGGATGGTTGGTGGTCACACAAACCTGTACTCTGTCTAACCTACTACTTGCTTGCACTGTTTCCAAGCAGCGCACTACTAACACCAGGGATCGAGCATGTATCGTGAGCATGACACATGCATGTCCAAAGGGAAATGTTATCGAGTCATCTGCACCAACTAACAAGCACGACAAAGATCAACCATGTGGATTATATTTACTAAAATAGGCATAAGGATATGATAAATATGCCTTTCTTTTGTCGTTTAAATCTGCTTTATAGGCATCTTCAATGCTGCGAGCATCCATTACATCACAGTAAGTCTTCAGTTTTCCAGATGGAATGATTAAGTATGGGTCGTATTTGTCTTCAGCTGGTTTGTTTTATCTCAGTAGATCAAAGGAGGTACCCATGCTGCCCTCACTGGACTATGAGAAGCTGAAGACAGACTTGATCGCAGGCCCGGACAGACTCAAGTCCCTGCTGCTTCAAGCACTGCGTTGGGTGTGCTTTCATATTCATGAATTCATGTTCATGTTCTTACCTCTGTACTCTTTTCACCTTCATTTTCAGCTTCTTGACCTTACAAGTTGTCTGGGTTTATTCTTTTTTTTAGAGACTCACTCGCTCACTTCCTGGTGAACAAAGAGACACAGTACTTCAAGCTTTTATCAATAATGATCTGCTGGAGTGTCACAGCACTAAACAGGTGGGATCATACCATTGTATCTGCATCTATGTCATATCTACAGCCTTGTCTGCTGTTGATTCAGATATACTGTAGATAGAAAGTAATTAACCAACATTATTAAACATTATGGTTATTTTTAAAAATCTAATAGTTATAATGGAAACAGCACTGTCCTTTAAAATCTCTATTTTTAAAATCTCTTGTGTAATATAAGACCTGACCAGTTTAAGTTTACACTCCATTGTTTGCATCATGTCGTGCCTTTTACTCTTCCTTGATGGAGCGTTTAGCAGGAAGCTACTGTGTTACTGCCATTTTACTAGAGGAGTAAACGATCCTCACACCTGAGCCCTGTGCCTTTGTACTTACCACAATGTTCTAACTCCCCTCTTTATAACACGATTCACAGTAGAGAGCCACATTCCTAGTTGGAAAATAAATACTTCTTTAAATTACAGTTTCCCCAAATCCCATTGTGTTTTTCCAGCAAGGGTACGACAATAATGTCAGTCACTGCTCAGGTTCATCGTCCTCTCACCAAGTTTGAATTCTGGGTGGTTTCTTCTTTGTTCCACTGAAGTCTTTAGTTTCCTTACAGTATTTTAGTATGGTGTACATAATGACAGTCATCTAAATGCCTGAGAAACGTTATACAGCTTATTTGATCTCTTTCATAGGAAACGGTGCTTCACCTAATGAGATCAGACAAAGAGAGCATTCGCCATAACATGGCTCGTCTTATCAACGCATTTGCTTCCCTTGCAGAAGGTAAGCGCACATTCAGCAGGCCTTACTGCCACTTAAATGTTATTGTTTCATTTCTTTGTACAATGGCATTGCCTGTACTTCATATGAAAGTATATATGGCCTTACCAGGCCATAGTTGATCAGTAGCCTTAAACAGTTTGTTTGCTTTTTTTTAAGGTAACGATAATTCCAAATGGTATTTAAAGTATTCATGCCAGTTTCATGATACATCCATGTTGTATTAACACTTCCAGGTCGGGCATATCTCTCCCAAATGCCTATTCTTCTCAAACTGCTGACAGACACACTCAGGACAGAGGAAAAGGACTCCCCGACAAGAGAGATTGTGCTGATGGCCCTGCAGAAACTCAGCCTCAGGTCAGCGTCCTGTGTTGCTTTTTTCCAGTTGTTCAGTCTTCTTTTATATATATTTTTTGTTTGTTGATCTTGAAGTTATTGCTAAGATTCTATATAGTTTTAACAAGCACATGAAGAATAAAATTATCTGACGGTAATTAATTTAATGTCAGGAGGAGTCAGCAAACTGCCATGATCGAAGATGATCTGATCAGCTGGTTGGTGGATGAGCTGCAGCACTCAGACTTCCTCAATGACAACACGCTGATGTATTCTACTGCTCTGCTCATGAACCTCTGTCTAAGGACAAAAGGTACAGGCAGGACACAGTGGGGGGGTGTGGGTATATTGGTTTGTTCCATTCACTCTGATGACTGTTTTATACAGGTAAGTGGAAGTGTGCAGAGAACGCCAAGCATGTGCTGAAGGTTCTTACTGATCTCCTCGGACACGAGAACCACCAGGTGATTTACACATCTATCAGCAGCTACCAACAAGTGTGACAGATTGGACATAGCCCACTTATTATATCCACGTTTCTCTGACTTTTTCCCCCTCAGATTTGGCCGTATGTCAATGGAGTCCTGTACAATATCCTGTATATTCCTTCTGTGAGACAGGAAGCCAAAGAAATGGTGAGATAGCAAAAATAACTTTACCTGCATGGAGGAAACACATTGTGATGATGGAACTGGGTCCATCCTGTCTGAGGAACATCATTTCAGCACTGATAACAGCAATGGCTGCCAGCACTAACTGTCAACGATGATTTAAACAAAAAGAGATTGTTGTGCTTTCTCGAGATCCTGAATTGAAGGACTTGTATATGTAAACATCCTTTCCAACATTTTGTTAGCCACTATTTATCTCACTTTTCAATCAAGTGATGGCTGGAGGTGCTCCAAAGAGTTGCTTCATTGTCACTACACAAATGTGACTGCTGCCGCTTGCAGCCTCTAACTGCGTTTTCAATAAATCTGGAATGTCCTGCATACACAAAGCACACGACACAAGTTAATCATGTAAGCTCTTTCTCTCCAATATGCAGAGTGTAGAGGAGATTCTGCGCTGCTACAGTAAGGACAGGAACCCACACCACAACAGGCAGATCAAGTTCATCATTGAGCAGCTAAACACAGGTCAGTGAAGTCAAATTCACTTGTATGCCACTTTCTATTATTGAAGCACATGTTGGATACATATATAATTTCTACTATACATACAATCAGGAATACACTATATTCCACATTATCAGTTTGCTTGTTTTGATTTTTGCATCTCTCTATCCAGCTCAAGTACAAGGACCAGAGTCAGATAACGAAGTAGAAGAGGAGTATGCTGTAAGTCCTGAAATTCTTATTTAATATGATATAATTTTCATATTATAGATTTTTCTTGGCATCATAATATGCAACTATGTATATAATTTCCAAATGTAGTGTTTTTACATGTGTGTGTGTGTATATAAGCACACAGATCATCAAATAAGATAAACAAAGAACGAGAGCAAGAGGAGAGATAACAAAACCCTGAATTTGACACCTTCTCACTTAGATGGCAATCACACCATGACATAGATCATTGTGATTCCCACCCGTGCATGCATTTGTGTGTGTGTGTCCATGTCCATGCATGTGTGTTTCAGGAGGGGGATGGTCCTGGCAGGTATTATATCTGTGGGAAAGTGGTTTACCGAGATTTAAGAGTTGTGTTTGAAATGGTCGGAGGCTCTGAGAGTTTTTTGGGGTTTTTTTAGTTTCATTTCAGTCAGACATTCTAATAGTTTTTAGATGTATGATTTATAAGAAGTTTTTTCTTTCTCTCATTTATGTCTTTGCAAATTCCACATTCAATATTAGGTCACATATGAGCCGATGGTCTTTTGATCTTCTCAACAAAAAGCCAGCTCAACTCAAGCTTAGTCTACACTAAGTTGTCAGTCACTTTCTGACACACATGGAATGAGCAAATTGGGAAAGAAGACCCATCCTTTATCAATGGTGGGGTCAGAACTTGTTTATTTCCTTTAAATCTAAATGAACAAATCATTCTTCTGTAGGCTGACATTTATAGGAGGTGATCGTCCTGAATAAGAAGATAGTGTGGTGAGGCTGGAAAATCATGGAGCAGATGGGTTGTTGTCTGGTGACCAGTGCCACTTCACCAACCAGAGGCCATTGTTAGTGAAGCTGAAAAACACAGCTGGACAGTGCAAATACTTCAGTTTCTGCTCCAGATACCTAAAATAGTTTACGTGCCATTGTGCTGATATGAAAGGTCACTGCCACCGACATATGCAATACCAATAATTACAATGTAATGAAAGGCATTTAGGAAACGTGACCCTTCTGGACTACAACTTGATGAATCTCAACTGAGTTACTGTTTTGTGACAGGAGGATTTAATGGATACATGCGCAGATACAGATGAAATTCTCCAGCCAGAGCCGAGGGAGCTTTCTGGGGAGAGTCTGCTCACAACTGAGTACCTGGGCGTAAGAGCAAATACGTTACACTCACATACCACGTGCTAAATAAACATCCTTGTCTCACTGACTTTCACTCTGATCCTTTGAATCTCCAGATTATGACCAACATGCCCAAAGTGCGAAGGAAGTCAACCCCTCTGCCACAGCCAGGTGTTGACGAGACTTTGCAACGCCCAGTCACACCAAGTTCTCAGAGAAACGTCCATGTAATGTAGGCATGCACACGTACACGATGTCAGTTGTGCTGCAGGATTTTGTGTTCCCTGCCCTGTATATTAAACCTCGTGGATCAAATGAGGAATGGGCTGACACAAATTTAGCCTCCGTCAATTGTTCATGCAAGATAAAGAATCAACAGGAGGGAACTGAAAAGAGACCCACATAATACTGAAAGAGAATTCTACATGGACAAAAGGAAATAATATGTTTGAGTCGTGGGTTTGGCAGCAACTAGGGAGTGTGCCAGTATAATGCAAGGAGGTTTTTCAGTGTTTTAAAAGACAGGAATGCAATATAAAAATGGTGAATCCAGAAATGTTCGTGGTTAGAGGCGTGAATATTCTTTGTGTCATTTTCAGGAATTATCCGTCGGGCTGTCAAGAGAATGATGGAACCAAGGACGGGGAACACCCTCTGAGCAAACCAAAGAGCAAGGAAGGAAGTTTCCCTATTTCCAGATACGGTTCTCGACCTCCCACACGCTGCGGCAGCCGAGCGGGCGCTGAACGTAATGGATACCGTGACTTTGAAAGGTGCTTGACCTAAACCCTGACTCTGTTGCCTTGTGGAAGTCTATTAGTAAAGGCAGTATTCAATCCCTACTGTTGAATATCGACTAGAATATTGACTGCACTGCCGTGCCTGTGTGAGAGGGACTGAGCATACCTGGCAGTGAGGAAGTGTGTCTGTGGAGACAGATCTGGCTCAGGCCATGGGGCTGTGCTGATCGGTGACTCAGCATCGCCAAGCTGCTCTGCAAGTCTGTGACATGCGTTTAAAAGAGCAGTGCTCACAAAGAGGCCCATTCAATCCAACTTCCACTGCTTCTCCTTTGAAATCCCAGGGGAACTTGACTCCTGAATCCTGAGTAATGAGTCCCAGGAAACCTCTTGTGTTATCTGCTCTTCTGTCTCTTCCAGGAGCATAAAATGTCTGTACAATACTGATGTCAGCAACTTCATTTTAAGTTCTTTTTTTACTCGAAGCAGCATTCAGCAGAGGACAGTGGGTAGGCAGGTGAATCTTAGCAACAGAGCTGCATGAGAAGATATGTTTGTTTTGGGTTGTTTTTTTGAGACCACACACTTTGTTTTCTTTTCAGACTTCAAATGTAGAAGAAGAATAGCAAGCGCTTTTTAGAGAGCATGTCTGTGAGTGTGCTGAAGCCCACCTGTCTGTTGGGGTGTAGAGTTGCTCCTCAGGATGTGGATCATTTGGCGGCTGTCAGATATGGGCATGGGCAGGGTTTGAGGATGAGGTGATTGGAGGTATCTCAGCCTCACAGAAAAGTCTTTCCAAAGACATTTCTGCAGCACAGTCTGTCTTCATTGTTCAAAACGCTGCCCCTATGAAGGATCGCCTATATTTGTAATGCTTGGGACGGTTTATATTCTTCTTTTCCTCCTTTTGTTGTTAGTGTTGATGGCATCTCTGCGTTTGTAAGTCGCGACATGATCCTCCGTACGCCTCTCACTACTGCTGACAGGGGAGACGCTCACCTGCGTCCAGGCCCAAGCCCATCCCCCCTGTTTTCCCCGTCAGAGCCTCATCGGAGCAGCCGGCCTGGCTCCGTGAGCTCCTCAGAAGGAGAATGTTCGAGCACAAGTAAGTGTGGTGACTCATTTTAGTGATGATGTATGCTGAAATCAGGCCAAGCCACACATGCACACTCACAATTAATCTCATACTGCTAGGTAGCTTGAGTGGTAATGGCATAAGTGAGAATTATTACCTGTTTAGTTTACATTTGGTACCTGTACCTTCTGCCTGAAGGCATCACTTTGTACTTCTGGTAGAGGATGTGATTCAGGTCTACGGTGAGTTTTGACCTTACCTCATACTTGTCTGTTCAAACCTCTCCTGCAGAGACGATGGAGGCAGCATGTCAAATATTTTACCTGTCCTTTTGATCAGGATGTGACAGCCAGGTTACCAAACTACGTTGTTATGCCATCACGGATGTGAGACCTTAACCATAAAACCTTCTGGTGCATAAAAGAGTAACAAATTTGTTACGTTTGAAAGTGGAAAACTTTTTTGTCAATTTTTCTGTTTAACTTGAACAGTACAGCCTGATTTAATAATGTAGACGCTCTGCACCAGAACCACATATCTCCATGCTGCTTTTGATCCATCTTAATCTTAAAAGCTCGAGATATGAGAAGACGTACAGCCTGATCAGCGGCTGCTGCCTAACCCTAACCTATTTACCCCAGAGATGAGGTCACTGATACGTCCTTATTAGATTATTGGGTTCTGAAGTGACCTCCTGCTCTTCTGCTGAATGTACTTACCCTAAAATTTACAAGCCAAGAACCTGAGCCAGGTGGAATGTGATGGTGGAAGGTGAAGCATGTTAAAGGACACGCTAACACACTCGTGTCCGCATCTCGCGCACACACACACACACACACACACAGGCGCAGTGGATCATTTGAAACTGCAGCTGAGAGATGTTAGATGTTGATAATACGCCTGTCTGTCTGTTCTTTTGCTGCTCTGGCAAATGTCAGCCACCGTCGCTCACGGTGGAGTCACTGACTGAGGCTTCAAGGCGCACTTACATACATTCACAAATCAAATCTGCTTTTTATCGTTACTTCCGCTCCAACATCTTTTCCCCTCTCAGCTCCCACAGACTTTCACACTTCTCCTGTGGAAAGAGAAGCTGTGCTCATGTTGGACTAGGTTCACCTTGGGCTCTGAGGACAGGAGCATTGGGAGGGGCTGAGGTGCTCACCCAGGGGACGGCTAGATGGAAAAAAGCTGTTGTTCTTGTCCACTACAAACCCGGCAACCGAAAAAAACTGCATTATCATCTGTTCTGACAGCGTGTGGCGAAAGATGCCTCATGTCAGAGAAAGTGGAGGAAGCGCATTAGTTTGTCAAACAACTGCCACCATGGAGGGAAATCCATCATTAGCAGGACCACAGACATGCTTTTGCCAAGCATCATATGTTAGTTAAAGCAGAATCATTGAGCCCTGCTGAGATGATGACTCTATCGTATTCATTTATTTCAATGCATCAGATGTGTCCACACCCTCATCTGACCCACCTGCTGCTTCTCTTGTCTTTCCTACCAGGCAGCTATTCACAGAGACGCTGAAGAGGGGGGCTGTCAACATGGAGGACTGCCGTCCCCCTTGTGGGGGTCTTTCTTGGGCTTCCTGTAACATCATCCCCTCAGGTCGTGATCAGGGTCATGGCAACAGAGACGATTAAGCATCAGCCAGAGGAGGAGGAGGAGGAGGAGGAGGGGTCGAAACAATGTGGAGGATTGTGCCGCATTCTTCTCCTCCATCCGCTCCAGCCCAGAACTCTTGTAACGTGAGGTCAGAGAAAAACCCAAACTGTCGCCAGGTTTCAGACAGCACGCATTCTCTCTACCTGGAGTTCTGGAGCTGTGGCTGAGGTCTGGTACAGGTCCTCATGCTGGCTCAAACACATCGCTCCATCAGGACAGGACGACTGAAGAGATTGAACCTCTGCTCCAAATCTTCATATATGCTGAACAGTTTAGATTTAAGATGCTTTATATGTAACTGGTGTCAAACTCTCCATAGACCTGTTCTAACTTATTTAAAAAACTGATGAAGGGCATTTTTAAAAACATCTTTAATAAGTTTTATTACAATTTTTTGGATGTATGTAGTTTGTGTGTTCAATTTCATTTTGTGTGCTAAATTATGTGTGTAAATTATTGAATGCTGCAGAGGCGATCACCAGTGTGCTCTCGTTTCAATCATGCCAGCAGATGTTGATCAGGAAGCCACATCTGGAATCTCAGTACCTGTCTACATCTGTACAAGTACACCTTGGAACCATGAACACAACAGTGACTGTATTGTACATGTGCACAGTTCTCCAGTAGAGATGTGCGGTGAATACAAGAGCTGCTACGCTGTTATGCTGCGTTTTGTGAGTAGTTTGAGTACTTTTAAATAAATGTGTGCTTTATGCTTGTGTCTACGTTTGAGCTCCTGATCACCATCGATGGGCCAAAACACCGTTACCAGGTAACCGTCTGGTACCTGTAGTCTCCTCTGGAGCACCGGTCACACTGGTCTGCTTTGACATGTGCAGGTGTGTGTTGATGTTGCAGTCGGTCCAGGTGGTCCCAGCGGGGCAGCACCAGAACACTCCCGCTGGGCCCCCCGCTGGCTCTAGCTGCACACGTGTGTCACGTGTTCCTCCCTGAAGGATGACACACTCAGCACTTTGGAGCACAAACCTGCCCGCCGCCCGCCACCAGCACAAAATCACAATATGAGGAAACGGCCGCACATGAAAGGCCGAGGCAGCGCCGGCCAGGTGGCGGCGCGACCCCGGGGTCAGCGTCACGCTTGCTCCCTCCAGCTGTAATGGCAACGGAGAGGAAGGCGCCGCTTGCTGTCCAAACAAAAGTGTGAGCGCTGACGAGGGGCCAGAGCTGAGATGGGGCCGGTCTATCCCTGCCCTCGTTGTCTCGTGTGTGCGTGCTTGACCACAGCCGCTGTCCTTCACAGGTGCTCCTGCAGCCCCCCCTCTGTCCACCTTTACCTCTTCACCACGTGGTGTGTTCAACTGCGTTAGTCCGCCGGAGCCCTGACCGCCTTCGTGATGTTTTCCAGAGCAGCGGCCATCGCTGGAGGTCAGTGACGCCCCCGTCTGTGAGTGTCAGGCGGCCACGATAAGAGAGCAGCGCCGTCCCCTGGGCCTCCTGTTTCCTGCTCCTCTGACGCCGCTTGGCCCCCGGTGCTGTGAACGTTGAACATTCTCCCACGTCAGGTAACTGAGCACGTGTCATTAATAAAACCCGGTTACATATTGACAGAAGGACGAGGCGTTTGTGTGCCTTCAAAGAAAAAAGTGTTTCCCTGAAGTCCAAACAGTGGTGTCACTTTTAGTATTGTGACCTTCCTGAAACTGCCGTCACCTACGCTCTGTTAACCTTTAGAGTGAAAGCTCTTCCATTTTCTCTGTGTACACTGAAGGAGCAAACTCAAACTGTGCTTAGCGTGTTTCGTGGTAGTAAATTCCGGTCCGCCTGGCAAACAGGAAGGGGACAACCAAGCAGGCTCTGCCACAGATAACATCTGCACCAGTTTAAAAGCAGATGGGCGTGGGAGAGCTTCTATCAGGATTATCCAGTTGCACACAATCAGGACGGGTTACTATTACGCTAGATTACTGCATCACTTATTACACTACTTTATTATGAGCCCATAAAACTGACAAATAGAGGGCCTGAGATGGGGGGGGGCAGGTGTGAAGAGCCACAGCTTGAAGATTACCGCTAACGTCCTCTTGATGATTTACTGAGAAAAAAGAAAGAAAAGCGAGCCGGGCCAGAGCCAAAATATCCACAAAGAATTAGGCCACACCAAGCAGCTTTAGTGTGGGGGTTAGTTCTTCATTCTGCATCCTTGGACAAAGGTCCAGAGGAGTTCAGAATTATGAATCAATTAGCAGTGAATAATTCACTTACAGTGTGTCAGAGTTTCATGGGGATTGAACTCTTCACCTTTACGAACTTGACACGTCAGTACGCCATGAACGAGGCGCTTTGATGGTGCCTGTTTCAAGTCTTTTTTGGTTGTTTTATTGTAGCAGTAGCCAAGAGAGAGCAGTAAAACTGCACAGGTCAGTCCTGCTACCTATCTTACAGGATCACTCTGCTGACTGTCGGCACATTTCTTGGCCTGGCTTCTGGATGTGGGGGAGGGAGGGGGGGTCCGAAATGGGAAAAAACAGCTCCAACAGGCAACAGGATGCACATGGCCCTGAGAAGGATGACTGGATGAATCCAGGAAATGGAGAGAGAAAAGGAGAGGAAGGAGATATTTCTGATCACAGCTGTGTTCCGTTCAAAAAAAAATTCCCGTTTGGCGGCACCGAGGGACGTTTTGTTGTTCTTTCCTCGCGCCCATGAGGGGACAGAAGGTTTGTGAAGATTTGTCCACAGTTGTGAGAATTAACTTCTTACTTTTGTCCCAGTAACACTCTTCTCTGCACCCGTATCTTATCTTTTCAGGTTTTTCCTCTGCTCCTCCCCACGTCCCTGCAGGCTTCAGTCTAAAGGTTTTCTGCAGTTCAGCACCAACTTCTCCAAGAACAGTGGCCGACAGCCTCCAGGAGACCAGACCATCAAAGGTTCAGATCACATTAATGTTCACAATCCACAAATAAGAAAGATCATATATCATATGATAATATATGCTTTCATGCTTTATTTTTCCTCTTGTTTAGACTAATGTTTATTTTTCATCAGGCTCTTGAGTACACCTCTAGGTGCTACTTGGACACATCATCAGTGATGAACAGGTCTTGGGGTGTTTTGGGTCTTGATCATCAAACACCCTCACCCAGCCCACCCATCGGGGGTGATCGGCCCCCGACTTGTGTCCACGTGGCCCACTACTCCATGGATCCCCCTCCGGGTCCGTAGCCATCTTGAGGCTTTCTCCACAGCCTCTATGATGTTCTGATTGGCTCTTCTGCTGACCTTTTAGGAGTTTTAGGGTGTGGGTCAGTGATTCCCGGGGGACGGTGAGCTCCACCAGCACCTCCTGCCTTGGTGCCTCTGATGGTAACGCCATGTGTGGGCGGAGTGCAGCTGAGATGTGCTCTGGGAACTTGAGCTGCTTCCCAGGTCAATTGGAGCTTCAGTCTCGTGCGGTGGTGAGAAGCCCTGCAGAGGAACGTGGCTGATGTGGTGTCTTCTCCCCAGCTCTGACAAAGGTGCTGCTACCTTCAATTGATCACTGCTGGGCGTGTCTGCCCTGAGGACCTGGTCCTGACCCCCCCAGGCCTTCGGGCAGCAGCTGAGGATGGTCTCCAGGGCGGCTCTCTTCTGCTGGTGTCTGCTGAGCCCCGGCGCTGCAGACTGGTTGGACTTGGGACAACGTCTTATCCAGACTGGATGAGGAACCAGATGTGCTGGGGTTGGAGTCTCCAGAGCGCTGGTCAGGTGATTTTACGCTCTCGTCCAGGCGCCTTGTTGGTACACAGCCACCATCTTGATCCTACCCTACCCCTAACCCTGCTCAGGTCTCATCCGGTACCATCTGCCTTCCTCCCTTGCCCTGGTTTGTCGTGGGGGGGCTGCCGTGTCCCACTGCTCCCCAAGATGTGCACGAAAGAACTCGTTAAAAATGGAGTTGATGATGAGGTATTTAACTAAATCCACAGGTTGCTACAGAGGCTCGGAACACATTTCATCCGTTCAGCGTTTCATATTTGTACTTTTTGAAAGAAAACAATGACTTCTTTAGGGTTCTTTTGCCTCTTATTCAAGATGCAGTGTTTTCAGTTCTACCTTTTTGTGTTGCTCTTAAATCAGTAAATCGCAATTCTTCTACAAACAAACGTGGCTCTTAAATTGCTTTACACGAGTGCTAGCTTCATTACATCTGGCACATCAAATTGTCTTTAGCGGCGCCGTGTTCGTGGAGCAGGTGCGCGTTACACAATTTACGAGCGTGCGTAATCTGCGGTGCTGCTCAAATATGTGCACGTGGTAGAGACTGACTATCAGCCGAATGCTACTAAGCTCACTTGGGCTCTTTCTTTAAAGAAAGAGACAATAGAAAATGTTCTGGAGGACGAGCGTCGGACCGGCGCGCCCTCTGCGCGCGTCGAGTGCGTCACGGAGCGACGTCACCGCGGCGGGTCTGCAAAGCTGGACCTGGTGGGTGTGCGCGCGCGTGGGTGTGTGTGTGCGTGTGTGGGTGTGTGTTAGAGAGAAAGAGAGAGGGGCAGTGCTCTGAAGTCCTCCAACACCCGGCGCACATCTGCATCCGCGTCCAAACGCTCGCCAGCCCATCGACGCTCGGGCGCAGAGGAGCCGTTTGACCCTGAGGCGGAGCCGTCGCCGGTCACCCGAGAAAAGACCCCAAAAATGTGAGTTTGTTCCCGTTCTGTCTTTGTGTGCGTGAGTTGGTGGGTTTTGAATGGCTGCATAAACTTTGGGAAGTTCGTCGTTTTTACAAAATGAGCGCCCGGAGCGTGTTTGAGCCCGGGTCAGATGTCGCCTTTAAAAAAGGCTTCAACAGTTCGGAGGACGCTTCGAACGGTGCCGCTGATCCAGAGGGCCCACTCGGACCGGTGCCTGTGGGCGCCTGGGGCCCCCCGGGAGTGAGGACGGGCCGGGTCCGTCACAAGAGCGTTGAAGGGTTAAAAGTCGTAAGTGAGGTTAGGACCCATCTGACATGAGTAAGGGTTACACCGCTTTCTTCTCCTTTTATTTTTAAAGCAACAAGTTATTTAATGTAAAGTTATCCGCTGTGTAGGTCACAAAGGGGAAGGGCGCACACGGGCAGGAGGAACCGTCCAGAGAGGAGGCCACTCTTAACCCGGGGCTGAGGGACCTCGAGTCCTTCTACTCCCCTCTTCTCCACACCACCCGTCATGTAGGCACAAGTGATACTAGAGAACGCGAAGGACAGGTCGAGCTACAAAACGGGTGTGTTCTGTGGCCTCACGCTAGTTGAACGAACACTTCGGACCTGTGGCTGCTCATGCTTGTGTGACCACCGGCCCGTCCTGCTGCATCTGCCGCTCTGCACTTTCTTGTGCAGCCTGCTGGAAATCTGCAGCCAATTAGGCGGCTCCCTCTTCCAGACGCTCATATTCGCAGGCATCCGTAATCGCTGCCACCTCAGACTGATCCATGTGTGCTTTGAGAAAGTAGCTGGTAAAGTGACTGACCACTGCGTCACGCTCCTTAAAGCTCTGCTGTGGCTCTCACCGTCACCATGGCGACCAGGTCTCTGGCCTGGTGGTTTCTGATGACGCGACGGCATCACTGGAGCTTGATTAAGAGTTAACATCCTCCTTCCTCCTGTAAGACGTGTGAAGCTGTGTTCCCCTGACCGCCTCCTCAGAGCATCTGTGGCGTTTGTCTCTCGCAGGATGAACAACCGCGACCGCAGGAGGATCTACAAGAGGGTGGCCGCCATGTTCCTCCTGGCCGTGGTGGCGCTGACTGTGGTCCAGAGGGGGAGCATCAGCATGGGGGCTTCTTACCAGCTGGAGAGGCACGCTCGCATGGACGAGCAGGAGAGGGCGGAGCCTCGCACCACGGCGGGGGAGGCTGGGTCCGACCCCACCGCCAAAGACTTTTGGAAGAGTGACAAAAAGCGCCCGCCGCCGCACAAGGTGGGGCCCACCGAGCTCTCCAGAATCACGGAGGACGGCCCCGGCGCCTGGAGCGTGACCGGCTCCAACTGCTCCGCCAACGCCAACCTCTCCAGCCACGACTGGTTCACCAGCCTCGAGCAGAGCTTCCGCAGGTTCGCGCTGTACCGGCACTGCCGTCACTTCCCGATGCTCGTCAACCACCCCGAGAAGTGCAGAGGGGACCTGTTCCTGCTCATGGTCATCAAGTCTGTGGCCACGCAGTACGACCGCAGGGAGGCCATCCGCAAGACCTGGGGCAAGGAGCAGGTGCTGGACGGCAAACGCATCAGGACCCTCTTCCTCCTGGGCCAGTCGGCCCACCGGGAGGAGAAGCAGCACCACCAGAAGCTGGTGGAGTTTGAGAACAAGATATACGGGGATATCCTCCAGTGGGACTTCGAGGACACGTTCTTCAACCTGACGCTCAAAGAAACCCACTTCCTCAGGTGGTTCCACACCTACTGCCCCAGGGTGCGCTACATCTTCAAGGGGGACGACGACATCTACGTCAGCGTCAGCAACATGATGGAGTTCCTGGCGCTGGGCGACCACGGGAAGGACCTGTTCGTGGGGGACGTCATTTTCAAAGCGAAGCCCATCCGCAAAAGGGAGAGTAAATACTACATCCCCGAGGCTCTGTACAACAAGACGTACTACCCGCCGTATGCCGGAGGAGGAGGCTTCATCATGGACGCCTCGCTGGCCCGCAGGCTCTACTGGGTGGCCGGCGCCATGGAGCTGTACCCCATCGACGACGTGTTCTTGGGCATGTGCCTGGAGGTCCTGGAGGTGGTTCCCATAAAGCACATGGCCTTTAAGACCTTTGGCTTGGTGAAAAATAAAGAGAGCAAGCTGAACAGAGAACCCTGCCTCTTCAGGAGCATGATCGTCGTGCACCGGCTGCTCCCGCCGGACCTCGTGCACATGTGGAATGTGGTGAACGGCGACCTGGTCTGCTCACAGAAAGTGGAGATTCTATAGCTCGACGGGCAGCCAGGACAAGAACAAAGTGGGCAGAACCTGTGTGGACTCCAGGCTTGTGGAAAAGTCTCCAGGAGATGAGGGACTCTTCTACAAGTAATTCACTTTTTGGGTAAAAGTCCTGAGGTCACAGGTTCAGCGTGCTCCTGTGGGCCTCCAGGTTCCCCCACGTTTGTAGTTTCCCACCAATCAAAGGTTACCTGGGCTGATTGGACCCTCAAGGACGGTGACTTAAAATGGCTGAAAAGACATTCATGTGCTCATAGAGGTTCTGGAGGAGGAGCTTCTGTAGCTCCTCCTCTTCCGACTCAACCAAAGCTTAACCGAGGGGGTCACCCTTTCCAATGCACGTGACCGGGCCGAGTGGGCCAGGTCAGACCCCTAGATGTTCCACACACTCGTGACAGACATCAGCGCCTCCAAAAGATTTAGTGCAACCTCCAAAAAAAGGGTGTTTTCATGAATGTTGAAGCCGGAGAAGGAATACGTGTTACACTCTCTACCTCAGTGAGACGGTGAAAAAGAAGTAACAAATCATCCCGTCTTGATACCGTAGAGGCTCTCGACTCCTTTTTGTTTCTCCGAGCGTGAAATCTGACTGGAGGTGGAATCAAGCCCAGCGGAGACCTTGAAAGACCCTGTTGTGTGTGCGCTTGTGAGTGTGCTGACATACTTGACTTGAATTTGGGTAGAGAGCTTACGCTGACACGTACGCTGACACTTACGATGACACGCGCTGTGAACTGAATTGATTTCTGGTACGACATTAATTTATTTCCCGTCCACTCAGATGGGGGCGGCGTGCGGGGGGTGGGGGTTATTCCACGTGAGGCCTCGGATGAGGACGTCGACGGAATGTTCCATAATCTTAATAGCGGGTGGTGATCATGTCTGTAAATATGTGTAAAATGATCAAAATGTACAGACAATGTAATTTAACATTACAATTGTAAATAAAGATCTTGACATTTCATCGGAGCTGTCCTACATCGTGTTTGTGTGCGCTTTATCGACGTCCAACATCTTTTTGAAACGTTGGAGTCCCTGAACAAAGGGGTCCATAGAGATATTTGATATCGCACCATACACAACCTTTAAGTGGCTTGAACTTCACAGCAGCGTCAATCAGCCGAGACATCGAAGAATTCCATCGTGCGTTTATTTGACACAGAGTCAACGCAGAAAAAAGGAGCTTCTATGAATGTCTGACGTGTGTGTGTGTGTGTGTGTGTGTGTGTGTTGTTCCCACAGCCGGAGGAAAGAAAACACACTTCTCAGACTTTGGTGTCAGGTTTCACCGTGTTTATGTCGATTGTGTTGTGTGTATTGTGTGTCCTTTGAGCCGGGGCCGGCGCTGCCCGCCGAGGCGCTCCACAAAGTCTTGGTCGTGGAGTTGGCCCAGAAAGACAAAGAGGTCACGGCAGAACGGGACCCGCTCCCTCCCGTTGTTCTGCACAACCCTCGGCCGGACAAAGGCCGCTCAGGCCGTCCAGACACGGGATCTTCTCTGGGTTGTGTTTGCGGCGGACACACTCGCCAGCGCAGAATGGCAGCTTAAATAGATTTCTTTTGTTTTGAACCTGTTTGTGGAACACAATGTACCGCTGTTTGATGCCGGTCACCAAACAAAGCTGTAGCAGGAAGAGGAAGCGTAGATGGGAAATAATAGGGCTCAAACATTCTAAATCAGGGAAAACATCTTTTAAGAACAAAATGTCATCTTAGTGAAAAGTCTGTCACTTTAAACACTAAAATAAGATGTCAGAAAGCCACAACCCGCTGAGTCAGCAAATGGCAGCGGCTCTGGAGTGTTCAGTCGTTTATTGGTGAAAGTAAAAGCGCAGTTTCAGGAAACATGTGCTTCACACCAGCAGGCGCCTGTGAGGGAGCCGACAGCCAGGGTCCCCGAGCATCTGCTGAGCCGGAGCCCCCCCGCTCCAAATTCACACTTTATGGTCGTCAGAGCAACACCGTGTAGTTCCTCCAATCAACCTTTAAATCTGTGGCGTAACAGAAAGAGGACTGAAAAAGGGGAAACAGTTACAGCTGGAGCGGCCGTCATGCAGGTTTCAGGCCTGGCTGCAGACAGACAGACAGACAGACAGACAGACAGGGGGGTGCGGGGGGGGGGCTTTGTATGTCCTGGCACTAACCTGCAAAAGCTTTGAATGTCCATTTCCTGTTGGGTCGTCCAGCCTTCACACCAGCCCTCGACTGTCCTCAAAGGCCTCCCCATTGTTGCTGTGACCTCACATCCAACCTGACCTAAGTGAGAGAACCTTCCTCAGCTCTGTCCCGTCTTTAGGGAGCACCAGCAGCGCTTGAGTGGTTTGAGCTCACACTTCCTACTGAGGACCGATTGTCTTCAATAAACCGGAAAATAAAAGCACCCAACCTGCTCCGTAACGACGTGTCTGCAAAGCAGTCAAAGCGAGATTGCGACCTCATTTCTTGAAACTTGGGAAGTAAAGCTGCCTAAATGATGTGCTTCAAAATTGTGCATCTCATTTTGAATTTTCCTCCTGGAAGTCCAACATTTCTACTTGTGTTTGCACGTTTGTCCTCATGAGAAGATGAAGACTCCCAATCGACGCATCGTCTTCATCTATTTCTGCCACATAGGCTTAATCAATAAAGGGGAACCCAGCAGGGCCCAGATGAGAAAGATGGAACAGAGGTCATCGAGACAGCTGCCATAACACCGAGCAAAGCAACGCTGACCTCTGCGCCGTTCAAGCTGGGGGGTGAGGGCAAAAATGTAAATGGGGTTATTCAGCGGTGCTCTTCGGCTACAGCGACACCACAAAGATCCCCGTTCATGCACCAACACCACAGGACGATAGTTCCGCTCTGCCAACACCAGATTAAGCCCGTGCGGCAGCAGCCCGGGTTTTGGGTCGCTCATATTACGCGCGCGTGGACGCCGTCGTCAGAGCAAGACTTCAATGGGAACGTCTTTGTTGTACGTACCTGCCAGCTTTAGACATTAGAGTCTTTCAATATTTCTACAACTATTAACCCAATTACAACTTTGACCACTTGCGTAAAAGAACTCAGCCTTGCGCGTGCGCCTCGATTACCTGGCGGAGGCTGCCCCCTGGCGGCCCGACGAGGAACAGCCCCGGCTCAATCAACGCATCGGGCTCAAAGTGCACAAGGACAGACGTTTAAAAATCACTACCTACAAGATTTTATTTAATCCTGTGAAAATCTCGACTTTCCAGATGGGAAAAAATTAGTCAGCGCACTACAAACATTTGTTACATACATAACAGGGTCGTCCACCGTGACCCCGACACTCGATTGCCCCCCACCCCCGTCAACACCACAGAAACGTCTTTGCCACATTTAATACCCAGCTGCAGAGCACGGACTTAAACCTATCAAAATATGCTTTGCACATAACAGTTAAACATGGCACCTAACACAAACTAAACAAAATAAAAACAAACATGAATACAGGTGGGTTGATATTTTTTTTTTTTACAAAAGGTAAAAGTAAATCATACAAACTGTTTACATTTACACAATGTATCTGACAACGGTGAGCAGATTCTTCACAGCAAACGTGTTTGTCAGACCATTTCATTTCACTTCCTGAAAAAAATAAAACAAAAAAAACAAAAGAACCTTTGAGCTAATGTGGGCTGAGGTGCAGATTCGCATTAGGGACATTCAGCGCTGCTACAGCACTTTGAGGGTCAGAGGAACCTGCCCGGCACACGGAGGGAGGGGAGGTCGTACGGAGGCTAAAGAAACGGCAAAAACGCCCATTAACAGTTAAATATATAATCCACGATGCTTTCTGGAATGTCCAAAAGCTCTGAGAAGTGATGAAACCAGAGTCCATTCAAAGAGTAAAACAGACTAAAGGTTTAGTCGTCGAACTTGATCTTCTTCCCCTGGGGTTTCACGCCGAATCCACCGCCGCCGCCTCTGCCGCCTGAAACGTCACAAACATTGGACTGAGCGCACGCGCACACACACACACACACACACACACCTGCCCTCACTCAGCGTTTCATTACCTCCGAAGCCGCCGCGCCCACGCCCACCTCCGCGAGGACCTCCACGCCCCCTGCCACCTCCACGCCCTCCGAATCCACCGCCACGTCCGCCGAATCCGCCGCCGCGTCCTCCAAAGCCGCCGCCGCGTCCACCAAAGCCACCGCCGCGACCCCCAAAGCCGCCGCCGCGACCCCCGCGGAAGCCGCCGTCACCCTTGGGCTTGGCGTAGTCCAAGGTGACCTTGCTGCCGTCGATCTCGCCGTCGTCCATGGCCTCCTTGGCGGCCTTGCAGTCCGCTTCGTTGTCAAAATCAACAAAGCCAAACCTACACAATTAAATCAACGTAAATGTGAGAAGGTGAAGCCCCCAGGCTAGGCCCCGCCCACCAGCGTGTCCATGTTTCACATTAGACATGGCCCCACCCGAGGTGAAGGCCCGTGTAAACGTGACGTTGCTCTACTTCTCTTGCGAATCCACCCCTGTCACCGTTGGACAGAGTGGTGCTCATGAGAAGAGCGGACACACACACACACACACACACACACTCTCACCCTTTGGAGGAGCCCGTCTCTTTGTCCGTGACTATCCTGGCGGCGACGGCGCCCTCGAAGGCCTCCTTCAGGCTCTGGTCCGTGGTGTCCTCGGACAGCCCCTTGACGAACAGCGTCTTGGTGGGACCTGGACAGAGAGCAGCGCTGTGACAGCGGCCTGGAGCGGCGGGCGGCGCCGCAGCCCCGGGCAGATCAGGACTTGACTATCTCTGAGTCCTCACGGGGGGTCTGGATGACAAGGCTTCATCATTTCTGCTGCATGTTCAAGCCCCGCGTGCCCTCCACACCCACCTGAGCCCCCCCGGCCTCCGTCGCCCCTGCCGCTGTTCTGGCTGTACTCCAGCCGGATGGCGCGGCCCTCGATGTCCGTGTTGTTGAGGCCCTCCAGGGCGTCTGTGGCGTCTTTGACCGTCTCAAACTCTATGAAAGCGAACCTGTGGAGAGGGGCGGGGTCAGAGCGGGTCACGGCCACGCCGCGCTCGGCTGGGGGGGACTCACCCCTTCGGTCTGCCGTCTCTCTGGGGGATCCTGATGGACGTGGCCTTCTCGAAGGTGGCCTGCAGGACGTCCTCTGTGGCGCTGAACGCCAGGTTGTTCACGATCAGCGTCTTGCTCGCTGCCCCCGACGCTGCAGGAAAGACGAGAGGCCGGTGAGAGGCGAGGCTGAGGCCCTCCGGCCCCCCGGGCAGCAGCGTCGGGGGCTCCGTTACCTGACACCTTGGCCCCTTTCTGGCTCTTCTCTCCCACAAAGTCCACCATGATGGAGCGGCCCTGGACGTCCGCCCCCTGGGCCTCCTCCAGCATCTTCTCTGCCTCGGCCTCGGTTTTGAACTCGATGTAAGCGATGCTGCCAGGACAAGACGAGAAGCCGTCAGTCTCGAAGGACCAGCGGCGTGCGCCCACCCCCCAGTGGGCGTGTCCTCCCCAGTGGGCGTGTCCTCACCCTCTGTTGCTGCCATTCTGGCCTTGAGGGACTCTGATGTCAACGGCGTCTTCAAACACTTCCTTGAGGTCTTCGGCCGTGGCGGAGTAGGGCAGGTTCTTCACGAACAGAGTCCTCGTGTCCCTCTCTGCTGACACAAGCAGCATTAGTGTCCCCCTCTGGTGGGGGGGGGAGGTGGAGGTCTCAGGATGTCACAGTGATTGAGGATAGAACCGGCAGACATCAAGACGAACCGGCACCGAAGACATAGCACTGTGTTTCATGTCCCTCCGCACATCACACGCCTGAGTACTGAACAACTCACGCATGCCAAGAAATAGAGGTGTGGGCCGAGCGCCCCAGAGAGAGCCTCACCCTTCTTGTCCTCCTGCGCGCTCTCTTTGCTGCGGGGCATGTCCAGCTTCAGCTCCTGGCCCATCACCTTCTTGCCGTTCAGCTCCATGGCCTTCTGCATGTCCTCCTCACACGCAAAGTCCACGTAGCCGAACTTCCTGCGAGAGAAGGCGACACGAGGCGGTTTGACCGTCAACTCTGATGAAGGACGGCGCCGCGTACACCAAGACGTCGGTCAGGACTTTACCTGGAGTTGCCTAACCGGATATCTGCGATCTCCAGATCGTTCTTGGAGAAAAACTTCCTCAGCCCCGTCTTGAGTTCGTCAAAGTCTTTGTTGGAGTTCAAGTTCCCGACAAACAGCGAAAACCCTGATGAAGAAAGCGCGTTGTGCTCTCTGGTGCCTTAGCCGGTGAAAGACGACGGCGTGACAGCGCAGCTCCTACCTTCTCCCTCGGCCTTCGCCTTCTTTGCTGGCGGCGTCTCCTTCTTGGCCTCTGCTTTCCTTTTCGCAGCAGTCTTGGGGGCTTCTGTGGACAAGAGCACAACTTCAAAATCACGGAGTCGTCTCATGTGGCGCAACACACACCTGTAAATGTCTACATTTACGCCTTTAACGTGAAATTAACACCATCACCAAAACTCACCCTCTTCTTCCTCGTCCTCCTCCTCGTCCTCCTCCTCCTCTTCATCGTCCTCCTCCTCGTCGTCGTCGTCCTCCTCTGACTCTTCTTTGGCCTTCACCATGCCTGCCTTCTTGGCCTTTGCAGCAGGAGCAGGAGTGGTGTCCATCTCCTCCTCTGAAGAGAGAGACCAGTGTGTTCATAAAGTGTGAGGATCACACACATCGGCCCTGAGCACCTGGAGCGGCATCAGATGTGTGCGTGGCATCACCCTCAGTCAGCATTAAGTCCCTTAGAGATCATCATTTACACCGGAACAGCAGCAAGCTTTGGCTGTGGTCAGAATAAAAGAGTCTCACCATCATCCTCCTCCTCCTCATCGTCGTCGTCCTCCTCCTCCTCAGACTCCTCTTTTGCAGCTTTGGCCTTAGCTGCTGCCTTAGCAGCGGGCTTGGCTGCAGGCTTGGCCGCAGCTTTAGCGGCTTTCTTGGGTGGTGGAGCCTCTTCCTCCGACTCTTCTGGACACGTCAAAGATTCTCAATGCAGACGGAACCGGCAGCCACCGAAGCACCATCCCTCAACACAGCCCCCCAAATGAGAAAAAAGACCGTACCTTCGTCCTCGTCGTCGTCATCTTCGTCCTCGGACTCCTCGGCTTTTACGGGGGCCTTGGCGGGGGCCTTGGCGGGAGCTTTGGCGGGGGCTTTCTTGGATTTAGCAGGTGTTGCTTTTGCAGGGGTCTTTTTGGGTGGGGGGGCCTCCTCTTCAGACTCTTCCTCTGCAGGAGCAAACAGCTGCTCAGTACTTTTCCAAACAGACAGGTTACCTGCAGCAGTGACTAAACAAGCGCCCCCTAGCGGCCACGGCCCGACCTACAGCCGGCTGCAGGCCCGTGCACACGTGTGAAGCCGCCTACCGGACTCGTCGTCGTCGTCATCGTCCTCGCTCTCTGCTTTTTTGGCGCCGACTCCGTTTTTCACAACTGGAGCTTTCTTCGCCGGGGTGGCTTTCTTCACAGCCTTAGGTGGGGGGGTCTGTCAGAGGAGGAGCGTGTTTTACTCGACGCACTCAGACGGCGGGGGGAGGGGGGAGGGGAGAGGGGGGGGGGGGCTTTACCTCCTCCTCATCCTCGCTGCTCTCCTCTTCACTGGACTCTTCCTCCACTTCCTTTGGAGGAGGGGGCGCCTTCTTCTTCTGAGCTGCTTGTTTATTTGCTGCCTGCGGGACAAAACGGGAACATTCAAACAACGACGTAGGTCACATACGAGCGCGTGGGTACTTCTAGGAGTGCGCGTGCGTGAGGGGGTTACGTCACTGCGTCTGGAGACATTTAACAGCAGGAAAACGTAGAAAAAGACGACGGGAGCCCTCGAACACGCGCGGGGTGTGCGTGAAGGAGTTCGATACTGGTGATCAGTGCGGGATCGATGGGCGGAGCCGCGCGGACGCCGCGTGCGTCACCCCGAGCAGACGCACGTGGAGGCCGCGCTGTTAGCACGTTAGCTCGGCTAACCGGACCACAATCAACACGTGCTGCACCCGACCCCCCCGCGGGGGGGGCGGGGGTCCCGAGCCCCGACGACACCCGCACACGTCGGGACGGCGACGAGGCGACGAGGGCCGCGTGCGCGCTAAAGCTAACGAGCGGCGCTAGCGGCGGCTCCGGCCGCTCCTGACGGCGGCTCCGGGGGCCCGGGGCCCCGCAGAAGGGCCCCCCCCACGCAGAAGGGCCCCCCCCGCAGAAGGGCCCCCCGGGCCGCCGTGAGCGGCGCGCCGGAGTGCTGCTTCCTGCCGCCGCCACCAGCAGCGTTAGCAGGCCGGAAGCCCGGGGCCGCGGGGCCCCCGGGGGCCGCGGGGCCGGGCCGGCGGACTGGGCCGGCCCCGCGGCCCCCGGGGCCCCGCGGCGCCTCCAGTGCGGCGCGGCGGGGCCCCCGGCCCCCCCCCGGAGCCCCGGGCCCCCCTCGGCCGCAGCAGCTTTGCGCCACAGGCCCGGCGCGTAAACACGCGCGGACGCACGAGAAAACGACGCAAACGGGCCCCGTCCCCCCTCGTCCCCCCTCGTCCCCCCTCACCCCCACCCTCACCCACCCTCACCCTCACCTTGGCCAGCTTCACCATCGTGCTCGGGGGGTTCGGACCGGCTCGTGTTCGGGGTCTCGCACGTGCTCAGCACAGGCGACGGGACATCGGACAGGAAAGACGGCCGAGCGCGAGAGTCACTCCTGCCCTGCGCGCTCCCGTGGCCCCGCCCACACGGCCCTCTCCGCCAATCACAGACGTGCTCGCGTGCCCGCGCTTCGCCTCCGCGCGCAGGAGGGAAAACGGGGCGCGCGAGTCAGGTGGGGGACGCAAGACGCGTCTGAGCGTGTCCTCGTGGACGCTCGTGGACGCTCGTGGACGCCCGTCCCTCTTCAACTCGCGTGACACCAGTCGTGTCGACTGACCCCAGACCCTCGTGTCACGTGCTCACGCAGCTCGTGCGCCCCTCGCAGCTGTTCGCCGCACACGTGGTTGGCGCACATGTGCGGCCCACCGAGCAGAACCTGCGGCCGGTACCGGCGGTGCCGCCACATGGAGGAGCCTTCTGTTCTTTGAGCCGCTCGTTCAAAGGTATCAGCACTGATTAGACGGGGGCGCGTGAGCCGCCACACGGGTGCGCGTGGACTTGAGTGCCCAAAGTGTCTTCACGTCAGAATCAGAGTGCATCAGTAATTAAACGTGGTCTTTAAGAAGGAACCTGAAGATGAAGGCTGGTGCTCTATTTGGCACATTTCTGAGCTACCGAACCTTTAGGTTCTTTGAAATCGGGCTTCACAACTAGTTACCACCGTCCGTGCGTAATCGTAACTTTACGCACGGGTCCGTCACCGCGCGTGCCTGAACGTACCCACTTTATGTTTCGTGTTCATGAAACTCTCCGCTAGGACATTCCACACTCGGGTTCTCTTTGGTGCGTTTGCTGTCGCACTTACTGCCAAATCCATAAATACTCAGATTTGAGGGGGTCCAGCAGCCTCCCCGACCACACGCGCCTCCGGAGCGTGCGGCAGCACCGGCCCGTGGACGTCAAGACCAGCCCCGCGGTGGACACCCGCAGGTATTGCACGTTGAGGACTGCTGGAACTTTGTATTCCTCCGCGGATGGTCTTGGTTTCTGACTCACGGGTGTTCGAGGGACCCTGAAATACTGGACAGCGCGCCCGACATCCTGTTCTTCATGATTAAAACTCGCCTCTGTGCGTCCCACACGACAGCTTCTCGAGATGGGGAGTGAGTGGACTACAAGAGGAGCAGACCGAGGCTTCCTACAGTAGACAGAATATACATATAGAGCATTGCCTGAAAGAGGACGTCATGAATTAGAGCGCATTTGAGTAGTATCCGTCCCGCACCGCACAGAGGCAGCATTGCGTTTTACAGCCTCTCGCCCCCTCCTCTGCTGCTGCCCCCTCCTCTCACCGGGATCACAGCAGCAGCACGAGCACGCTGTTGGTGTGACCCTCCGGATTACCCACCGGAGGGTCACACCAACAGCCAAAATCCAAATCCATATTTTATTATTGTATGTGTTTTCTTTGTATTTCACACGTTTCTGGTCGTTGTGTCTCTTATGAACTACTGACGGAGTTCCGTTAACCCTTCCAACACGGACAGAATGAGGCTGTTTCTCACGCTGCGCTCACATGCTGTAGATTATTAGCACCTGCTCGGCTGAGCTCCTTGCACGAGTGCAAGAAAACATCGACTCAATCTGTCATTGTATATGTGGATGAAATTACACAGACAAATAATAAAAAATAGACAAATCTCTGAAGTTCCCCGATAAGATTAAGTGTATCTGATGCCTACGTCCAGTCATCTGCAGCTGCTACGAAAACTTACTTAGACGCCATCAATGCAAAATGTAATGTTAGGAGAGGAGAGGAGAACGAACGGGAGGCGAGGGGAGGGTCAGAAGCTCAGGGTCCTCTGAATGACCTTACTTTCGCTCCTAAATGTGAGGTCACGTGTCCCAGGTTCGCGCAGTGGTCGCT
Source organism: Lagocephalus sceleratus (assembly GCA_911728415.1). Classification (NCBI taxonomy): domain Eukaryota; kingdom Metazoa; phylum Chordata; class Actinopteri; order Tetraodontiformes; family Tetraodontidae; genus Lagocephalus; species Lagocephalus sceleratus. The sequence goes on along the minus strand of CAJVRN010000030.1, from coordinate 360,827 downwards.
TCCACGGCTTGTGCAACAGGTGCCCTCCGCAGCTCCATCCTGCCCTCTCGTGTGAGTCCGTAGTAGTGCAAACCACCACGTGTTCTTGTGTCAGTTCAAACGAGATTCTTCTAAAATGCTTATACTATGAAGACCTGAGTTTGTTCAAGTATAAAGACACACACGCCTGTTAAATAAGATCGCAACACCCCTGGATTAGAGAAACATAATATCTACACGTCTGCACTTAAGGCTTTTCTCAGATCAGCTGCTTTCCTTTCTATTGTACACATATTGATGAAACATCCATCCATCCATCCATCCATCCATCCATCCTCTATGGCTCCACCCTCATCCCTCATCTCAGCGGCCAGAAGCGGGGTTATGTGCCCTTTCAACCCCTTCGAAAAACGTTAAATAGAATGTTAGGAATCGATCAATTGAGAGATAAAACATAGGAGGATACACGCAAAGTGCACATGGAATGTTTTTTAATCTGTTTTTTTTTTTTTTACATTTACAACTATTTGAAACAAAAGGGAAAAAAAATGTTACAAACAGAATTGACCTGCAGTTTGCATCCATTTCAAAAATGTTACATAAATAAACTCATATTTATAAATATCTCTTTTTTATAAACATATAAATAGTGTTTTTTAAACATAAATACATTTATGCGAGGGAAAATGAAGTACATGAATGTACAGCAGCAGCAACAATATACAGCTTTGCGGTTTGTGGTTTTTACACCATTGTCCACCATCTTTTAGTATGTGTGTATCTGTTGTATCTTATACACGTATATGTAGCTGCATATCTATATATTTATAGGAAGGTTTTGTAGCATTGTCTTCTCAGTTTTTTATTTTTTTTTAAAATGCTGGTCGTGGTGACTTTCGTACCGAAAATCTATCACTTGGCGTGTTTCTTTTTTCTTCTTTTCCTCAGGTGAGAACAAACTGAAACGTTGTTATCCAAACCCTTCGTCCAATGATCTGGAGGAAAAGGAGACCAGAAAAGTGAGCCAAGAATGAGAATTCGGAAACAAATGAGTTCTTTTAAGCACTCAAATACAGATAGATCAGTTTTGCCCACCGAAGCATGTGGGAGCCCTGACTCCTGCTTCACTCATGTGTCACACGGCCCTTCACATTAGAGGACCGCCCATGGCAGGAACGAGGGCTGTTGCTTGATGGGAAACCCACACGCTCCATCAACCTGACCCGTTAGTCACAAACGTCCCACTGCTCCATGTGCTTTTAACAGCTAAGACCAAGCACAAAGACCCCGAGCCTGAGGACTAACTGGGCGTCACGTGCTTCCTCGTTACTTTATTTAGTCCCTCAGGCCCTCTGTTGTTTTTGTTAATAAGGGCTCAGTTAAAAACACCACGGCTTCCCCCAAAACCCCGTCCACCCCGGGATGCCGCATGTTTACAGCCTGTGTGTTAGGCTTTGAGCATCCTGCCTTCCCTCCTCCATCTTAGCCTGTCCTCATTTGTGACTTCAGAGAAGCAGATGGAATCATTCAGATGGTGATGTGCATGAATGCAGCTTCCTAAATGTTTCCATACCCCAGGAGTTTATAGGTGGGCTTTCCTGTTGTATTAAGAAGGGTCATGTTGGAGGAAGGAAGGCAGCTATTTGATAGGTCAAGGTTTGATGATATTACATGAAGGCAACACGGACAAACTTCAATTGCGTTTCTTACACAAAACTGAAATGATATGCACAAGACTCTCAAACTCTACATGACAGTCTCTCTCTGTTTGGAGTGCACAGCGCAGCCTCACACTACCAGATCTGAATGTCTATTAATACACTATTGACGCTCTGCACTATTATGCGCATTTAGTCAAAACTTGATTTAGTCATTACAAGAAAGTTCTTATACAATGTAAAATGTGAGTGTTGTTCTTTGACCCTGTCTTCTGTTTTCACTCATTTGAAAATATATGCTGTACTTCCGTCGGTGTCCGTTTGTTAAACCACAGTAAAAACGCATAGAACCTACCGTCGGAGCACTGCTCCAATCCTAGCAACCCATGCCGCTTATGGTCCCTATCCTGTCCATCTTGTGCCCGAAGCAGCCACTCCGAGGCGATCCCCCTTTCTTGATCCCGGTTTTGTGTCTCCTGGGTACGGGATGGTCGTTAAGGAGACGAGCCCACACCCCCCTGGCCCGGGTGTCCATGCGTAAATCTCGCAGTAACCGCATACGAGAGCGCACAGCGTCCAGCCGCCTCTCCTTCTCCTCCGACTCCAGAAACTCCGCCAGCTCCTCGCCCAGCAAACTTCTAAAAGACTGAAACAGAAATTGGACAAAATAAGTCCCAATAAACGCGTCCAAGGTAAATACGGCGTGTAGAGAGATGCTTTCGGTTGAACCAACACTTTCTGCGTCTTCGAGCTTAAGCTCGTGTAACACTTGATCTCAAGTAGACGGAAACCTTCACCTCAACTTGCAGCAACATGTAAAACCCATTTTCGTGCACATTGTGCATCGGCCAGGATGGAAATGCCATAATTCTCGCTGCACAGCGCTGTGATGGATGGTGGCCCCGCCTAATCAAGCAAATTCTGTGGAGCAGATCTGTGAGATTCTGCATTTTTAATTTTATTCTTTTAAAATCCCAACTAATCCAACTATCGCAATTGATATTCAGCGAAGGAATCCGCTTTTACGTTAACTACGCGACAGTTTCGGGGTTTGGGGATTCTGGCAGGTGCTTGAAACCAAGCGCTGCTCTGAACACAGACTGCGACATCAGCACGAGTGTATCCAGACTATGTGAATACCTAAAACCGTATTTATTTGAGGTGTTCTGTCTGGATTCAGCCAATTATTCGAGATTACAGTTCGTGCGTAATTGTGACTTTACGCACAGGCTGACTCAATTTGTCTAGCTTTACTTTTGGCTGTGGAAAATAATAAAAAAAAAAGCGATTTCATCCACTTTATATGCTGAATTGTTGGATTAAAATGCAATTTACCCTGATAATGATGATTTAAAATATGGGATTTCTGCTACGTGTTCATCTTTTTCTTGCAAACGACGACAAAAAGACCAACAAAAAAGTAATGGTGGTGCCTTTTGGTGCATGTAGAGCACACTTTTAACTAAAACCCCGTTGTTCACGATTTTTTTTTAAAAAAACTTTACGTGTAACAAAAGTCAAACGTCCGAGGGAAAAACTCATTCGGGAAAACTGCATCAAAAACAACCTGAAGGATGTCTCACGAAGACTCACGTGTTCTTCTTACCTTCTGCTGCGCTTGAGATAAAGGTTTTGCTCCCATCCTTACTGAAAGCAGAGTGATCATAAGTCCACACGCTACTAAATAGGACAAGTTCATCTTGACACCTCTTGAACACTTTAAGGATTCCTCAACGATGAACCGGAGCAGCCAATCAGCTATCAATCATAGGAGGCTTCAGTCCGTCCTCTACTCCAAAGCTCCTCAAGTGCCCCTCTAACTCTGCGCATTAGTCCTCTGCGCTTTATAGCCAGCCCATGGTGATGTCATGCCAACCTGCGTAATGCTCCACACTTCCGCGCCAACTCCCTGTTTTCTCTACCTGCCTCAGAGCGCGTCACGCCAGGGATTAATTAAATGATACAAGCACCGGTCATCGGGGCTTTTGAGGAAATGAGATAGGCAACAGAATGTGCACTTGGTTTTTAATCTTTTAGCCCTCCGGCTGAGGCGCAGTGACTGAAATCGAAGGCGGTTTCAGAGACGCGCTTTAAGAGCCGAAGAGCGACTTTGGCAGAGACATGACCTTAAAGCAGCCAGCCGTCTGCCCTGCGAGACATCTCAACAAGTCGGTCTGTGCGTTTGCTGGCAGAGAGTGACACCTATTTTTACTAACAGCACGATTCAAAAATGTGCCGTTGGAAAGAGACAACCTCTATTCCCGAACGGTTCCAGTGATGCCCTCTGCGATCAAGTATCACCGATTGTCAGTTTGTCGAACAGATATTAAGACTTTTAATAAGTGTCTAACCCCATGTGTCACGCCAGGAATCGCGACACGAATGACAAATGTCAGGAATTTACGCTGCGCACGACGCTGCGCGGGTTACCTCACGCAAAGCGCCAAGATCACACCTTCAAAGTCGGACAGCTCTTAAGTTGTTCTGATTTCAAACCTGCGACGGCAATACTTCACATTCAGCACAGCAGCTCTTTATTATAACGGGGATATTATGGCCAGGATGGGATGTATATAAAACGCTGCTCACATCTTAAGTTATCCAAATGTGCAAAGTCAAGATTCAAAGCACAAAAACAAATGAAAGCCGTCGTTTAATGAAATGATTTACACGTTAAACATACAAACACTTGCGTATTTTATATAAATGAAATCTAATCTGGTAACGTTATCACATATTTGATCATGATCTGTAGTCACGGGATCATTGGCTGAAGATGTTAACCCTGTGATGACTGGAGTCATGGAGCAGAGCATCACCTGACACATTACCTTGTATATGTCAAATTTGAAGTGTTTCGGTATTTTGTTCCTAAAGAGACCCACAATAAAAATGTTTAATATATTGCATCTAATAAATATTTAAGAGAGAAGGTGAGTTTAAACTTAAAGTTTAAACTTTTCCATCAGATACGTAGAGGAGAATCCGCTGAGTCATTGGCTGTTGTGCATGAGGGCGAACCTCCAGCCAGGCTTGAATTCCAAGTCCTACCAGAAGTAAAGCATCGCTTATCTGTCATCTTATGGGATGTATTGTACAGATATAGGGATTTCTTTAATATAGAATAAAAATGAATTACATCAAGAGGGTGTCTAATTCTGCTCATGACTCTGTATTGATGGGCGCAGTATTTTTTACAGTGTGGAGGACTCTGAAGCTGCATATTTTTTCCTTCTTTTTTGAGTTGCTTTCTTTTTTTTTTTTGAGCAGCACCATTTATTTTGGAACACAGAGTGGCAGTATTTGCTGTGGCGAGAAGCGAACACACCTCAGAGCCACGGGTTGACTGGATCAAACCGTTTTGTAGAGATGCACCCCTGCCCTCCACAGAGGATGCAGGCTGGATTTGCTCTTCATTGTTCAGGGAAGACCTGACGCAGAATCTGTATGAACATTTATGTCAGCCACTGTTCCACCATTCTCTCCGCAGGACCACTTTTAAACATGATCAATAAGAGCTGCCTAGTTCTTAAACTGCCAAATGCCTCTCATTATTTCCCACCATGACACTCATAAAAAATGGAACTCACTGTCATAATCACCTGCTTTGTGTGAGATATATTACCTGTATCACTGGAAAGGAAGGGAAAAAACATTTACCTCCAAAAAGTACATTTTGATTGTGACTGAAATCTGGGCATTTCTCTTTTCTTTGTTCACATAAGAATGGCACCGTGTCCTCGTATTCCATTAACTGTGATTTATTGGTGTTCTGCTTCTTCCGTTCAGCAGCAGAGAGTTTCATTCCTCACACAATTTTTCATTCTTGTCCAGGAACAAGGCGAGGAAAAGCAACCTGACACATTAAAAGCAACCCAACGACCTCACATGACCTGCGGGGAAACGCTGTTATCGTTTTGTGTAACTTTACCGATGGGGTGAAAAGATGAAGTGCGAGGGAAATGATGTTGTTATGAACTGGTTGATGAACCGGGTCTCTGACACACATCGACCTGCTGCTGCTGTGGGGCGTGATGCTCTACTCCACAGGGCTGAACAGTTGAAGCCTGGAAGTTTCAAGGCCCCGGTCTGGAATTTTAACCTGATATGGAGAAATTACTCTGTAATTTTAAAATGTAGTGATTAATGACACACTTGCTTTGGGCCTTTATGAGTTAAAAATGAAAAATTAAAAAACAAAACACTTACGAGCCTATAAATATTAACATCAGCGTTATGTCCAGGTATCATTTCTACAGCAGCCCACAACAGAAAAGAAACTTTGGTACTCTTTATACACACTGACTCTCACTCTTACAGATTAAAAGCTGCATTTCAAACTCCAGCATTAATTTTTAAACACTGCTATGAGGACAACCCTCAAGATTGGAAAGAAAAGCTTGTGGAGTGAGTGTGATGGAAAACATCCATTTTGTTCCCTGGCAGCCACCGTAGATTCTCCGATGCTCTTGAAAACAGGTGTTCAGTCGAAAGCTGTTTCACAGTGGAAGAAACACAAATGTGCTTTATTAAAAAAAAAACAAAAAAAACAACACACCAATGGGACAGGTTAATTTTCCGTTACACAATCAGCACACAGATGGGGAACCTTCAGTGGAGCAGCCTGACATCTACAGCTACCTGATAAAGAAATCAAGTGTATAAAGTAAGGAGAGTGTAAATATTTAGATGGCTTGAACTGTGTCCCGAGTGATCACATACAAGAATTCAAATATTTGACCGTTGAGTTTTGCTCTGAAGTGCAGCCAGGCCAGCAGCAGGAGTGTCCTCCTGAGCAGCAGAGGCTGCTTCTTTTTATCGCTGGTATGTGGTAGCATTTCATTTTAGAGCAATTCTGGCACCTAAAAACAAGTTTTGATTGACATTTTCAGCATGTTCTGTGGAGGTCTGGTCTGGTCTGTTTCATGTCAGATTTTGGGGGGTTTACTTTGGGTGGGGATCTGGGGCTCACCTCAATGTCTCAACCAGGACCAAGAATAAAAAAAAATATGAAATCATAAATGTGTTATTTATGACAATATTGATAGTGAGTGGAAACGCCGTGTCAGAGGCACATTCCTACTCAATGTGACGAGTGCTGTGTCAGGAACGTGTCTCTTTTGGACAGTTTAACAATACTGCACGCTTTTCCAGATGACATCAGTCGGGTCACTGAAAGTACCTCTTTCTTTCTGTCCCTTTGTTCCCCTCTTCTCACATTTCCTTTTTTTCAGAAAAAATTCTGACCTGTCTAATTGAAAAGAACCTGAACTGGTTTGCATCAGGAAGCCGTGTAGACCGGAGAGGACATGTGTTACAAGTAGCCATAGCAATGAGTGTCTATGAGATGACTGAGTGACTGACTGGTTTCTCTCCTCTTTGTGAGACTACAAGGCTGCCACAGTCCTATAAATAACAGTTTTATTGTGAGGGGAATTTTAATGGTTCTCACACAGAGCGCTCTGAGGACCTTGACATGTAGCAGAAGTTTGTCTTCAGTGGATTTTTATTGAAATGTGTCGAGTGCTGTGTCATACCATTATCGGCCTCTGTTCACGTCCTTTCTTGAATCGCTTTTTTGAAGAAGATGCTGACGAGGAAGAAGAGGTAAATGTTGAAGCTGTCTGAATGGTTTTGCTTTCTTTTGTGAATGCTCTTGGCCTCATGTGGTCAGCATTGGTTCTCCTCTGATCTTCATCTGCCCGCGCTGGTTTCACAAGGAAGGAACTCTGAGTTGTCATGGTTGTTGTTGTTGTTGTTGTTCTTGGTTATGTTCTAGTCGATCTTCCTCAACCCATGACTGAGTTTATCTTATTGGTGTCTGAATCTAAACCACTGTCTTTGTTTCTAACTCAGAATTGCAGGTGTCACAGGTCTACATTTTTCACACTTTTTACAATTTCAAAGGATAAAGGACATCAGGAGCAAATATTTAGGATTTTACTGCCTTTTTCAAACACTTGTGTCGTTAGAGAAATTCCCAAGATTAAGTAAATGTTCAAGGAAGCCAACAAGAGCTTTAAAAAAACAACAACAACAACAACAACAACAACAACAACAACAACAACAACAACAACAACAACAACAGCAACAACAAAAATGTGAATTTGTTTTAATGTGTCCAAGCCAAAAATTCCTTCAAAAAAGAAAACACTACAGGACGCGGTTGCTGGCTGACCTCTGCACTAAAGGTCGAGCTGCTGCTCACAAAGCAGAGAAACCTCAGGCTGGATGAAGCTTCTGAGAAGTGGCACATGAACTCCAAATGCTATAAACCAAGTTGATCTGCCAGTGGGACATTTCAAAATAAGCTTCACTTCTGAGTCCCATGTGCCTCCTTTTCAGTGGGCAACTTCTGACGTCACGTTAGGTAGACCTGTGCAAAGGCCACACATGTCTAGAATGAGCAATTCAGCAACAAATAAAATACAGACTTCTTATATTTAGGCTGCAGTATATGCATGTATTTGTGTGATGGAGAGTATTTGTAAAATCAGAGGAGTGTTTTCCTCAATGAATGCAAAAAAATTGGATTTTGAGGTACGTTTGTGGGGATTTAATTGTGCACAGTTTTGCAGATGAAAGGGTTAGTGTTGTTTACCATGTGGTACCTTCACCATGTGGCCAACCTCTTTAGCTTGATGGCATTTAATGTAAGGGGCTAATTCAATAAAGATCTGTTTTCACCGATTACGTCTCCACAGCTGAGCCTAAAGGGGCAGGGGTAGGAGACAGTAACCCAAGCACAGTGGGCCAGGGCCCACTGACCACATTAAAAGTGATCTCCAGGCGCCGTCGAGCAGTGTCGAGCACCGTTTTCATAAACTCCTGTCACATGCCATCAACTATCTGAATGAATTCATTTTGTCGATAGTATTTTCAAAGGTCAAAGGCAGTTTCACACACAGGTCTTCTATGGATGCTGCTCAATGATTTCTTTGTAGTCTCCTAATCACATTACATCATGGACCAGATGTCTGCATCCTTTTAGACTACAGGGACCTGACAATAGCTGCCATGATACTGAAGGACTGATGGGGTGACATACATGACTTGTTAAATTGGACTGTTGATTTTGTCCAAGATGCAGAGCATCTCATCTCATTTCAGCCCAACTGCTCTGTTTACGTGCAGGAGTAGATTGTCTTTGACTCACGTTATCTTGGTGAGATAGCATGGCCTTTAACAGTTTGATTCCAGTTGAGCCAACATGTTTCCGTGGACGTATAAAAACACAATCATTTTTCAGCAACTCCCATCAACTGCAGCGGTGCCTGAACACACCAGATGGACTTAAACACAGATAAATGATCATCATCCTTATGAGTCAGCAGCATTCTAAAGAAGCTGTTAACAGCAGAAATGATGCACCCAGATGGCAAGAACATGCGATTGGTGTCTATTTTGAAAGAGGAAATGATCAGATGGAAGTAGAATCTCATTGACAGTGTGTTAAAAGCATCTTGCTGCCATATCATGCTGGAGGTAAACCATTTTCTCAGGGAGGGGCAGGGGTGTGTCCCTGTCTCAGCATGATGCCTAAACCAGGTTTTACTGGGTTTTACAGTAGGAAGGAGTGAAGCACACAGAGGTTTACTGCCATGCCAGGATCACTAGCTTAATGAAGGCTCGCCCTAACCCACTTTCAAATCCAGCATCTCTTGGCTCTGTTCCGAAAGCTGGGGTGCCCAAGCATGGAGTTCCCATGGAAAGGCTGTGAAACTGGCTACTGTAGTGAGGATGAGGAACAAGTTTCCACCCTGCACTAACTAACTACAACACATTGCACTGCCAGGGACTCCTGCTCCGTATGACAGCTGTGACTGTAATGTGGTAGGTTTACTCCTGTTCTTAGTAATGGTTAATAGTGCTTCTTTGCCTTTTTTCATTCAACTGGCTGCTATTTGTTCATAAATAGGCTCGATTTGAAAATGCCTGTTGCTACGCAGAGTGACTTTTCCACTGGCTGTGCTTTTTTTTTTTTTTTTCTTTCCAGCTACTCTCAAAGACAAGCCTGACCATGATTGTTTTTGATCGTACAGCGGAGACAAATTAAGGACGATTAACGGCTGTGCACGGCCACCTCACATTTCCCATCCCTACATCCTTTGGGCCATTTCTGAACAGGATCATCAGCTTCTTTTTACTGGCAGGCAAGCTTCAGGATAAAAACCATTAAAAAAAAATCTGAATTAAGTATGACACTTGGGTTGTATGAATAGCTTTATCCTCATTGACCCAGGAAGTACTGTTTACTATAAATTCATTGTATTTCACAATGCATTTGTTATCTTTTTTCCTTATTTCACGTGAGATTGCGACACTTTTCTTGTGTGGTGATAACAGGTAAATATCAATCTATCGTTTTTTAACCAATTTACTCATATTCTATAATTGGTCTTTGACGAGTGTATAAAGTAATTACTTACTCAAATCAATGAATCAATGTTTAATTAGTATTCCTGTAAGTCCTGATGAACTGAGGTCAAACTGTAACTAATTGGTTACACTGTTGGCTACATGTAGAAACACACTGTCTTTACACCTGATCCAACAATTCAAGTCTTTCCTCCTTCTGAGTGACACTGTGAAAGTCTGTGTCATCCTTTAGGTCTCTTCATCAGTTGCAGGGAGTGTGATGGCTTTGTGTGTGTTTGACGTTCATTTTGAGGTGAACACACCGAAATCTTATACACATTTTTTCTTGTCGGGACTGATCCAATGGTGCATTTCAGCTCACCGAAGACTCAGAGTGTAATTACAATTCTGTATCAGCACTAAGGTGATTTAATTGAATGCTATAATTCATTCAATTACTTCATTTGTCAGCAGAACCAATTGAACTGAGATGGACCACAGTGGCATTTGCACACTCTTCAGGAGGGAGTTTTGGTTTCACAGAAGCATTCCATCTTAAATTACCACATCAGCACGTAGTAAACATTAGGCAAGGATTCCTCTGCGAGTACGTCTGTGACGCCTAGTTTACATCAAACCACCTTCACGGAAGGTCAGGGCTGATCTGATGACACCATATCTGTTTCATAGTTTGAATTAACACGTTAACCTCTAGTCACGAGTCTTTTAGGCCGAACAAATTAAGCACACTTAATAATGGTTGGGTATTAATCTTGATCGATGTAAATAAATTCATAGTGACCCTGTGATTAATCTTTAAAACTTGATAGTTTGATCAGCCCTAACAAATACATGAATCCCTTCTGTGAGTTACAATTGTTTGTGAGGCTGTGATTTCTCGATGAAAGAACAACAGTGAAACTCTTAGACCTGTTCTGTGTTTTTAGGGTGGATTGACAGGAGCTATAGTCTCTTTCAGAGTGACTGGCTGGAGGCTTTTTTTTTTCAATATTTTCCTGGAGGTTTTCTGCCAGAATGTACAGCTGTTACTGCAATTGAACTCTTGTCCTTTACATGATGGGCTGGTCACATTAACCACTAAACCAAACTGCCACCCTGAAGACTCATTATTACGTACTCTAAATAAGTAATATACTTGTGGAACAGAAGTGAAACCTTTGGTTTGATGTTGAGTGGGTGGTTTAACAGGCAATACGTCTTCCCTTTTTAAGACCCTAAACTTCCCTCAGATCTGGAAGGAACTTAATTCCGGAATATCGGCATTAAATTGACCCCCATCTCCCTTTTCTTTGGCATGTAATCCGTATGTAATTACCCATTAGGCAGTTTTGTGAGAATATTGCTTTTGCTTCTGTGCTAATGTTAACTTATATTACCTCACATTACCTCACAAGTTATCCACGTCATTTTATCCTGATTTCCTGTTAGTATAAAGCTTGTCTGTAGCAAGTGTGTAATAGTCTAACAAGATGTTAACCCTCAGGAAGCAGCTGAACAGTGAAAAAGTTTCCAACTTGTTCTCACTCCTAAATAATGTAAAATAACTTTTTCTTCTCAATAATATCAGATTCCTGATGTTTAATGGTTCTTTTTTATTACGGTATTATGGATTTTTTTATTTCATCAGATAATATGAAACATCTTAAGTGGAAATTTAACTGCTGATTGCGCCATATGTAAAAACCGTTTAGACCATGTGGAGTGCTTAGTAGTGACTTGACTGTGGTATGAGTGGAAACAAAATGACTGCAAAATAGAATAACTTAAACATCAGCAATAGGTGCACATCCTACATGACCATGATCAGATTTGGTTGTAATTTGTTTGTTTTAACAGTCCTTTTTAAATAGGTTTAATGTATTGTATATTGTAGACATAATATTCATAACAGTGTCCGGTTGGATCTGCAGGCACCTTCACACAAACACGAGACAGGGTGAGCACGTCTGGGTGAAATCTTGCTCCAACCAATGAAAGCTACTGTGTCAGTCGAACTCTGCCAAACTGCTTTTGGCTATTAGCCACGTTCTTCAAGTGTTCCGGTTCCCTTTTCCATGGAGTCACCTGACCTTCTGCACCTTCACTGAGGAACATTATTCAACTTCCTACTTCAATAGTCTAGTTCCTGTCCTCTCTCTCTGCCTGGGAGTGAAACGTCATCTCCAGCAGAACCATCAGATGTGCTCAGTCAACTCTCAGTGGTGAAATTAGATCATTGATGGGTTTGTTAGTCCATTAACATCGTCTCTTTTTAAGCCAAATATATATTTGTTCCCACCTGCTTTGGGTTTCACATGAAATTATGCAAGTCTCAGAGAAATATTTTCATATTTTTCAACTCATCTTTCTTCTGCTCCATCTGTTCAGGGAAAATAATCTACCAATATAACAATAATGTTAATATTATTTATAAGATTTGAATCACTGATATCAAATTCCCTTTAAAGTTCCCTCTAGCAACATGACTAATGATAGTAAATAATTTGGGGGACCGTGGCTGTGTGAACTGACAGCTTTCCTCTGCTTTTGTGCCTAGCACGTTATTGTTTTGCACGTTTTGCCGACTCTATGGTTTGATTGGTTGATTGTATAGGAAAGACAGAGCAAAGGAAAACATCTGAAGCTTTTACCCGCCTTTGATCCGCTGAACTTTTCAGCAAGGAGAGGCTTTTCGGAGAGCGTTCAGAGGTCAGAGGAAACACAGTTTGAGACCTGAACTCATCCTGTGTGTTCTGTTTTCAGAGTCATTCGAGGTAAGACCATTTGTTCCGGGTGGGGATGTTGATTTGAACTAAATTAAGGGATGGAAACCTAATAGTAGCGCTTCCAGGAGGAAGAAACACCCAGAGGACAACTAAGTCCAGCGAGCACAAACCACAGTAACAGAAAGTTAATCTCCAATATTCATTTAGGTTTCTTTCTTCTTTATTTTCAACTGCTTAAACTAATGCACATTTTTAATCTAAAACGTGAGTGTTTCGATCCATTTGATTTTTTTTTTTTAATCTGAAATCATCAATAATGAAATCCCAGTTGCTATGCAATCCAAATTCTTAGTCATATTTGGCAATGGGAAAATCTGTTCCGAGATGGATTTATCATTAATTAAAGCAGTCAAAGAAATTAAAGCAGTCAAAGAAGTGTTGCCCCTTACACTGGAAATCCAGACTTTATCGGATTTTAACTTGAGGAGCCAAATGTGTGGATATATTATCTAACAGCCAATCTAACAAATCCAAAAGATGGTGTGTCATGTTGAAAGACACAAATTACAACATGGAATATTCTAGAACTTTGCATAAAAGCGTGTATGAATGATGGTACGGTGCAGTTTGTGAGCACAACTATGGTCTTTCCTCAGAAACCAGCCTGTACTGTGTCATAATAAAACATAAAGCTCCTAATGGAATGGAAATAAGTGTAAAACATTTTCTAAGTCTTTATTTGTCAAGCGTCTTGTTAATCTTAAATGCATCCATCGCGCCGCCTTTGGAAACTGTCGTCTGATGGATTTTACCATTAAACCCAAGAGTTCTTGGATAAAGCAGATATGTATCCATGGTGTTTCAGTTTGTGGAGGGGCACTACAAACATCTGCGGGGTTTTGAGAAATTTTTCGGACACTTTCAGCCACTGCACCCTTGGATGAACATGCCAGCCTGTATTACTTCACTTGACTCATTCCCTGTCACAAAGAAATCAAACTCTCTAGCCCCACCCACCTCGGTGAACCACAACCTTTAGACAGCTGAAGGGACAGCAGGGAAAATATCAACGGCTCTCAGCATCTTTGGAAAGTGTTACTCAGACAATGATATTAGACTAATTTGACCGTCATACGGCTTAGTCGACAGCTTCAGCAACGTTTCGACAGAGACGTGACTGCGTCGGGTTCAAATCATCCACTGTGACACTAACCATTCTTGGCAACACGACTTAAGTGAAGCTGGTGTGACTACCACAACGTCTAGCCACAAGGAGCTAGTCCGATCGGCATGAGCCTAATTGCTACCATATGTGCGTAAACAAGAAACGTGTAGTTGCACTTTGGTTTCATATGGTTATAGTAGCAAGGACGGGATGATATATTGAAAGGAATACATGTAATTTTATTTTCACGTGCATTTATAGCATCTGGTTAAAAGTTTAACCGGTAATCCACATAAGTTATTATGGAAGCATCTCTGGTGAAAAGTGAGGTTTCTGCACTGCCTTATCTATAGCTCACTTGTCCTTAAAGTGGAATATGTCCTTTGGGGTCTGGAGACATGCATATATGTATGCTTACATTTGAATATTTGGAGCTTTTTGATTGTCTGTCACTATATTGATGTAAATAAGTAATAATAGAAAACATACCAGAAGCACCATCCACACATCTGCATGGAGGCTCTCACTTTGTGAATAAGAATAAGATGGAGTTTGGTCTTTTTTGGCTAATCTTTTTTTTTTTTTTTTAAATTAAATAGACACAGAAGCACATTCAGGTCCAGTTCACACTGGGCAGCTTAATCTTGTGTTAGACAGCTGAACAGGTGCAGAGTCAAAACTCTCCTCTAACCTTTTGTGCCTCCTCAGTTCCTCAAAAGAGCCTTTTATTTTTCTGTGTTCCCTCCACATCAGGGAAGACAGGATTCAGGGCAAAGACAAACTTTTCTGCATTCTTCTATTGTGTGGCTCCTTTCTGAGGTGGTCCCTGACTGTACTTGCAGCCCTCGTTCCCACCCATCACCCCCACCTTGTTGCTCACTTCAGAGGTGTCTGTTTTCTATCAGCTTGGTTTTCCATACCTGTTCCTGCCCAGCTGTGTTTCCTTCTGTGGAACCTGGTACACTGTTTGTTCTGTGCTAATGTGCTTCAGAGAACTATGTCCAGTCCCCCCACCCCCCATATAAACACATGGACATATTCCCGGCGATGGGAAATGTTGGTGTAGGCTCTTTGTGTATCTTTCCAGGAGTCCAATTATCACCATAATGAGGCAAATCAATTTTGAACATTATTTAGAGGTCAATCAGGGGTGGTATCAGAAAATACCCATTCCATTTTATCAGTTTCCAGATCTTGTAGTTCTGTTTAAGCTGCTTTGGACTGCATCAATTTCTCAGGAGGCATGAGGGGGTCCCTGCATAGGCAGATGGAGGGGGTGTGACCTTCCAACCAAATATAGCCGCATTCAAAGTGAGATTGACCATCACTACGTATACATTATTGATTGTCATCTCAGAATCTTTATAAGCAACATTAGTTTTGTTGTCACTACTGTCAAAAAAAACAGTCCACTCCTGCTTTATCTTTCTTTGCCTTCTCTGCCAGTCTCTTTCCTTCTCTTATTCTATTTGTTCCACAGTTGCCTCATGATTGTTGGTGGGGGGAGGTCTCTTCCACAATGACTGACGTTTCCATGGGCTAGAAACCAATCTGTAATTTTTCCATGTGTACAAATGAATGCAAGGCGCAGTGGGGGACCGTTGAACCAGACGCGATGATATTTGGGCTTGGCTGAATATGGTCCACAATGTCTTAACCGAAGGTTAAAATGGCAAAATTGAAATTAAACCACGGCACCTGCAACAACTCCCTCTAAACTTTAAATATAAATATTGCAACAAATCATGCAAATTC
Organism: Lagocephalus sceleratus; assembly: GCA_911728415.1. Classification (NCBI taxonomy): domain Eukaryota; kingdom Metazoa; phylum Chordata; class Actinopteri; order Tetraodontiformes; family Tetraodontidae; genus Lagocephalus; species Lagocephalus sceleratus. The sequence goes on along the minus strand of CAJVRN010000030.1, from coordinate 345,186 downwards.
TGTTTACTCTCCTGGAGGGTGGTCTCACTGGTGTTTGAGCACAAGTCCTTGATCCATAATGATAACCCAAACATTAAACTTATGAGTGAGTGTGTGATTTCTCATTTGGGAGTGGTAATACGTTGATTCCTGAAACAGGATATGAGTTAAAATAAAGCACAATTGGGCTGCTTCCTCTACAGTAAAAACACTTGCTGAATCTTTCATTCACTTCAAATTGTTTGGTTTCAGTGGAAGCAACAGTATTTTAAACACAAGAATTACTCACTGACATTTCATCTACTCAGAGGATATTTTAAGCGACAACATTTTTTAAATGTTTTATTTAAATATGTGGCAGACAAGGAGCTGTATATTACTGGGTGCAGCTCTCAAGACACAGAACAAGGACAATATAATTTATTTGTCATTACACAAACTGTACAATGGACTTCCAAGGCCAGATAGGGTCAACAGTCTGATGGCTGAGTAACAGTGAATCATCTGGGTTTCCTCCCTGAAAAGATACAAGACAGGAAAAGCCCCACCAAATCATAACACATCAAAAGTCTCAACAATGGAGGGGAGGAGGGGAACAATAGGCTGCTGTGATAACACTCACCCTAACCCTCCTTGCATTATTTCATTTTCACCTTCTCAGGTTGCAGAAGTGACGTGAGCACATCAAAGGGTTTTCAAAGTTTTCAAAGAGGGATGCGATTCTATTTGTTTGTTTGCTTTTTTTCACTCGAGGTCTATGTGCAAAACCGAATCAGCAAAAAGTAATTTGGAAAATGTGCTCCTGCTCCCACGTTAACCTGAAGCAACCAAAGTCATTCCAGATGACGCTTTAATTGTCGCAGCTGAACTGCCGCACAAGCTAGTCCACATGTTTACATGTCAAACACTGAAAAGTTATACAAATTGTCAGGCACACCAAACCACATTTGAGGAGAAATAAAGTCCACATCAACACTTTCTCCATTACAGAGTTTTGCAGGGAGAATTGAAGCTGAAATGCTGTTAAATTGGCTAAACCTCAGGGGGGGAAAAAAGTACACATCTGCCATACAGTACGACATGACACACTAAAGTATTACGGGCTTCAAAAGCTACCAAACCATAAAAACAAAGCACGAGTCATTAGAACAAATGACCTGCACAGATACAGTCTATAAAATGCAAAGAGTAATATTATTGGACGCTGAACTGGAATCTACGCAGGACAGAAACTGTCTAATGATGATATATTTTAATGGAATCAGAGGGCGGGAGCAGCTCACAATAACCTGCCCATGGTATTTTTTTTTTTTACTTTGAGATAAGCCATGGAAACATAATGTTTTTCCTCCTCTTCCCACGAATTCAGCGTAATAGCCAATATTTACTTGGAGGCAATTCTCCTGCTGCTTGACACTGAATATTGGAAAAGTAGAAATGGAGGCTTTGCAAAACACATCATACCAGCCACATGATGTAGACATTACACAGTTTCCTTTTGCTTATTCTGCTATTATATTACATCGCTTTAATGTTTAGTTTACATGAAAGATAATAGAAATAATCAGATTTGTTTTATTGGCAATAATAATAGAATTTGGCTTGATTTTTAACGTTATAGTGTAACTATAATTAAGAACAAACATAACCCTCTTTCCCACTGTCTGATGTCTGAATATCAAGTGCTTTGCATTTACATTGTCTAAATAATGAAAGATTGAACTACTGTTTATATGAAAAAGGTTGTTTCAGTCTTTTTATGTGGCCCGGGGTAAGATTTCTTGTTCCTTGTTGTCCCTACCAGTCAAGGTTAGGGTTTGAGTTAGCGGAAGGACATTATCCCATTTCTACCACAAAAACAACTCCCTGAGGTGTTTCCGTAGAATTACAGGTCTCCAGATTGAAACTACATATTGATTTTATCCACACAGAATACTTCTGTGATGTTTTTTGTCCTGCTGACAACTGAATGTATTTGTGAATCACACTAACAGCTTATTTTGCATCAAATAATACCACAATACAAGTCTTCATGCAGCATAAGGGATAAATGGGCATAAGTTGGTGATGGCAGGTAAGATAAAATGGATGGGTGGATGAAATGGCCATGCCTACACTTAGTGAATGCATGTAAATATTTTTGTAATGTTTCACCTTGATTATAGCATCCCTGCTGGTCGATGCCTGTACATGCAGGGGTCTCCATCTCCCATTTCTCCCCTAATTAAATGCATTGTGACAACACAAGCAGGCAAATCAAGAGATGGAAAACTGTGAGAAAACTTGCCTGGAATAATGAAACTGTTTTATGCCTCAGCTTGACAGGCTGCAACTATGCTGGGCAATTGCAATAAATGGTTTTAGCAGAAATTTAAAAGCCATGCCACTGAAGATTCAATATATGTGGTGTGAGTGAAACAAAACATCCCTCAATATGCGTAAGAACTCCACTTGTCTGGCCACAGGCTGCTCATTCTAAGCCAGGAACTATATCATCGAGATGTTACTTCTGTGTTGTCCTGCTATTTCAGGCTATACAATTAGGGATATTGTTTTCGTCCTTTACAAGGGAGTTTCAAAGAAGGTTTGGAGTGGGGTCTCAGCAGACTGGTGAATTAACTGGAATTTTCTATTGCTTTCTTTGGCAGAGGACCACTTCCTCCAGCAGTGTGTGTGCTGTGTCCCAGGTGTGCTGTTCTCGACCTCAGATCTCCGTATTAAAACACATGCGGCAGACCGCACTGGGCAACAGTTGCCGACCACTTCAAGCTTTGCTCATTGCATTTTGTTTTTTTTCTTTTATTGATGGTGTTCATATTGATAATGCTTTGTTCTGAGTTGGATTTAAGAGCATTAAAGAAACATTAGAAACATTAAAATAAAATGCATTTGCAGTCCATGGCTCATAAATAATTAAACCAAAAAAATTTGTAAAAAAATGTAGTTAGCCAAAAATACAACTTAAATATTAAATCCCAGCTTTTCAATGAAAGAATAAGCAAAAAAATGTAGAATATATATATCTTAAAATTGAGTTGTCTTTTTCTCCTGACTAGGAAAGGTTAAAGAACTTACATTGGAAAATATTATCATGAAATATTCTTTGATATTAAAAAAAGCACCCCAGATTTACACATTTTCACTGTATTTTCAGGGGAAAACTTGAGTAAAACACTTTGGAAGACTTGTACAGTATATACATAAAAGTGATTGCTTTAAGTATCAGCAACAAATGTGAAAATAAATGCTCATTATGCAACCAAATATGTTTCATGTCTGATCAGATTTTTCCTTTTGGAAGACATGTGCACCGGCTCAAGGAGTTTATTCTCCCATCAGAGACTTAGAGGCGTGACATAGTCGCCATGGACCCCCCCCAACACACACGCACACACACACATGCGCGCACACACACACACACACACACACAAACACACACACACACACACACACACACACACACACACACACACCATTTACAATCACTAATCCAGATTTCCATTTTACAAAGGGGAAGTTCACTGGCAGCAATCCTATTCAGTCAAAATCAAAAAACTGTCAATGTAAGATGGTGGAAGTAATGGTGTGAAGGAGAAATGTGTTCCTATACACTCATGCAATAAATAAATAAACATAACCAATAACTTGAAGCATATGGACAATGTTAAATTCTAAATTCATAATTTAAATGCAAATGAAAGAGATCTTTAATCTTTAATAGAGATGTCTCCACAACCAAAAGACTTGTTTCCTTCTCTGGCTCTTGAACACCAATTTACATATTGAGGTTTGCTACAATTATTCATGGCAGATATGTGACATGGAAGAAAAAATGGGTACCAGTCATCAAAGATGAAATTGAACGTGTCCATTTTGGTTCTGGAACTTGTTACAGAAAGTCTCCAGCAACGACAGCTGCGACTGATTCCCTTTACTACGTGTGCATTTTGCACTGTTGTCCAGAAATAAAAGCTGAACATTTAATAGCATTATAAAGATTTAAAAACCGAGTTCTGATGAAGCCAAGGATAGAAAGTGTATGAAGAACCTCTGAAGACTAATAATTGCAAAATCAGAAGGTGCAGAAGCAGATTTCTTTTAAAAAATGTTTGGGATCCAATTAGTTATTCTTTCTTTTGCTTTTTTTCTTCAGCTGACAGAGGTAAGTGAATGGCATGATATCATGACTTGGGATTTTGTCATATTTTACAGTGTTTTTTGATACATCTTATAAAATGGAAATTACCATGCGACAACCACTCATACTGAAGGTTAAAATAAAGTAGCCAATTCACTTCTACCCCAAATCCATGTCTTTGGACTGTGGGAGGAAGCTGTACCTGGAGAGAACCTACACGGACACTTTGAGAATGTAAAAACTCCATTCAGAAATCCTCCCAGCCCCCTCTGGATTTGAACCTCTTCTCATTGTGGCGATACCTTATCACCATGTCATCCTGACCAGAACATCACTACTACGTGTCCAACCCTAACTCTTAGACTAATTTTACCTTAAAATCAAGTGTTAACCCTGAAATAGGGTAAATGCCACTGTTGTGTGCTGTAGCCTTCTGGCTGCACATCACATACTTCAGTTTCCTGCCTCAGTACAATTCTCACCCTTAACTGGACGTTTCACTGCAGTTGAGGTTCAAAATTCCCAGTTGGTACTCAACTTGAACTCCTGAGAAGCTAATTCAGAAAACAGCGATGCTACCTCTACAGTTACCTAAATAACATCTCCACTGCAGAACTTTAGTATTGACCACACACGAAACACAAACTGGCCTGTGGTGTCTTTTCTGATTCTGTAATGTGCGATTATGTGTTTGCTTTCTTATTCCTGTAAGTCATACAAGTGTTGTGTGATTTTTCTTCTGGTTGTTATGGCAGCAAAGATTTTGGCATGGCGGCCTGCCACGCTAAAATGTTACCAGCGGAAATACTGATTCTTACTATATTCTTGGTAACTAATGAATTACCAATGTGGCTGAAGATGCGTCGCGCTTCAATAGCGGATAACATTATGAGACAACCCAGCGCTTGACTTACCGTGGATCCTGGAGATGTGCAGAAGCCACGGACCTGCTTTGTTTTGGAATGCCCAATTGATATTTGTATCGTGTTTCCTTTGTTGTTATCAACTGCCAAAACATGGCAGGCGTTCGTAATGCAAACCAGACCAAGACACCCTGGGCGACCCTTCCAGGAATGCTTCTGTTCCTGTCACTTGCTGTTTATGTGATGAGTAGAGTAGAAATGGCTAGCTGCCTGGGTACCACAAGCAAGCAACGGTCCAACTTATGAAGTTCTTTGGTTTTTGCATTAGGCTGCAGTAATAAAATCGAGCTGCTTAAAGTTCTTATCTTGGGGTTTAGGGCCTGCTTTTGGCCTGACCAACAGGAAGGGAATGGTGACACAAATTCCCTGTTCATATTCCCATGATGACAGTCTCTGTGCTTGCCATTAGGTGAACACAGCCTGTTTCCTTCCCCACAAAACTGGAAGAAAGGTTAACGTTCTATTTTTACTTCAAGCCTGAGTGGAGTTTAGCACTGAAAGGGCCACATCTTTCAGTGACCCTGAGTCATTAAAAAAGGAAGTGTGTGTGAGAGTGTGTGGTTGGGACTTTATCACAGCTTATTCAGCGGTGTGCTCGATGGTCAATAAACCCAGGCCCGGTTTATCCAGCGTCGACTTCATGACCCTAGAATGGCTCTGAAAATGAGTCAGAGTGATGGCCAGCTGTCAACTCAAAAAGTCTGAGACCAGTTTGTATCGGACCGGAGCAAAACCATGCTTCGTTTCTGCTTCGTAAAGCTTGGAGAGGTTCTAGAATTTCCATTTGCATGGGTCCAAAAACCGGTTCTGTGAAGGCTTTATGATTTAGCATCAATAAAGACTGGCACTGCGGAGTGTTATAAAAAAAAGTGTGTCGGCCATATTTTAAAACATGACACAATGAAGTGATGACAGGTGGTTAAATCAGACCTGCCAGATTAACAAATCATATTATATCCTCATCCAAGGTCTAAAAGAAGAAACATATTTTTAGTCGAAAGTTCATGTATATGTAATTGAAATGACAATTTTTGATGGCCAAAATTTAAAAAGCTCGATATTTTCACATTATTTTTAAAGTGTGCATTATTCGAATTAATACACCTTTATTAAAACATTATGATACAATTCACTGCCAGTAGACAGACAGGGCTTTGCTTTTTTTTTGTCTGAAGGAACATTTGAAGAAGGATGTCAAACAACTTAGAATTAAACTTGACACGCAGACATACTAATTCTTGCAATTCGTGTCCCCATGGATTAAGAGTCACACAATTAGCTTTTATTTTCTTCAAGAGAATCCATTTAGCTTCAAAGGTGTTTGGCTTAATTAGTCCAATGTTAAAATGTGCAGCATGATAATTGTGTGATAATGTTCAAAACAGTAGGCTGGGTGGGGGTTGGGGGCAGGCATTGGGCTGAGCCAGGATTTAACACTGGTGTCTTTGTGCAGAAGAGCAGTTGTATCCTACGTTGAGATATTGAGATGGTATTACATCATCCCCTTTGAACCAGTCACATCTGAGAGCCAGGAAAGGGCAGTGATTTACCAGCACTGTTTTCTGTTTCACTGTTTTCTTACAAACATGCAAATGTAAAAGAATGAAATACATCTGATGAACAAGTATACATGCAGGAAAACACTGGGGAATTGGCGTGAATCTAGACGTGTTATCCACTATTCTACTATATCTATTGAAAAACAAAAATAATAGACCTGGGATCATAGGGGAATAAACTTCCCTCATATTCAGTGAGCTGAATGTTGCTTATTTTTGCATAACATAGGTGTTGCTTCCATCCAGATTGGCTGATTGATTCTCTCTTTTCCCTCCTATACCTCCCTCTCCTGCTCTATTACCCAGCCAACCATCAGCAGGAAGATTCCTCCATATGAGCCTGGTCCTGCTCAACGTTTCTTCCTGTAAAAAGGGTGTTTCTCCTTGCCACTGTTGCTTATTGTTGGGGGGTTACAGGCTCTGGGTTTCGGTAAAGCTCCCACAGAAGATCTTGATAGTAACAGACAAACTTGAATTGAACTGAACTGTTGGTTTTTTCAAAACCAGTAGGCTTCCAACAATATTGATCTTATGTCAAGCTTGTTTTACAGTCACATTGACAGTAAAAATGCACATACAATTTTTCAACTGCTTAATGACAGGCCCGTTCAAAGAGTTGTGATAGTGGGTTCCCCTATTCTCAGAGTGCAAGTAATCTGCACTCCAAAAAAAATCAATGATTCAACTGGGTCTCTACAGGGAAACACTGAGAGGTCTCAGAATCCTGTATCACAAATCTAGACTATTGTGTGATTTGATGATGTCCTTCTAAAGAGGCCCTCTAAATGTTGTTGTTGAAAACGCATGTGTTTGTGATCACTTTCGCTTGATTTTTGCAGTGTACAGTGGCCAGTGCTCCCAAGTGCCAAAAGTTCAGAGTAAATTGCACTTTTGATAAAAAAAGAAATAAAATGTAAACAGAGGTCTGGCTGGGGTCATTTCTCATTACATTTGGTAATTCCCCAGCTCTTTACTAGCAAGATTAAAGACTGATCTGAAACAAAACTGCACTCCTCCTGAGCTGGCAGGAGGCCCAGAACCTCGACTCCTTATGAGAGACTTCTCCGGGCCTGTTCAAACGGCTGACAATAGTTCTCTTTCGATACTGACTCTGCACTTCTCAGACAATTAGTGTTCAACAGTGGGGAGGATTGCACAGGGCTATCGCTCAACCCAGCATGCAGCGGGGCCGCTCACATGGAAAAGGGACCTACATGAGTGAAACTTGCACATTACCTCTTTGAGTTGAAAGTCTCACACTGTGGTGTTTTTGACGAGCGACAGGGAGAAGCAAAGCCTAAGAAAATCAAAGGCGCAATGCCTCAAAGCCATTTTAAGCCATTTACATAGGGAATTTTTCGTGTAAGAGAAAATTGTAAATCATAACACAAGCCGGCATTTATGGCCGGTAAGGATGGTGGCTGCCACCCTACTACAAAACTACAAATGTGGTTATTAAAGCAGTTAATTACATTCTTTTTCTGCAATTAGCCAGAAGTTTCCTTTGATTGTGTTCACCAGATGGATGGAAAGAGACGCCGCTATCGATCACGTCCAAAGACTTTCCACAGTGTTCGGTGTTTACTGTTTAGACAACAGTTGGAAAGAGGCCGTGAATGTAGCCTGGCATACATCTTGTAGCCTTAGTCAGCTGCTCCACAGCAGCTTGACTGGTAAATCATGTTTATGACCTATATTTCTACTGGGCAGATCTCTGGGCTGTGCTCAAGTCTGAATTCCTTTTTTTTCCCCTGCACTTTAACACTTGTCATTTTTAAATCTGATCTTAGAAGAACAAACATATCCTTGCTATTAAAAGATACATTTCCCATAATGTCAATTAGCAGGACTTCTCTATGCATTCATAAAGCAATAAATGAACAAATAAACTCTGACAGACAAAATATAATACTCTAAACAGGCTTCGGTGTTTCTCTGCTGTCATTACAGCAGGCAGTTCATCAAAGGAAATGAGCAACTAAGTGAAAAAAATCACCTATTTGAGCAATCTTTCTTTTCCTGTGGCGGTCAGTGTGACATACAATGCGGCGTACAATAAATCCACCTATGATGCCATCATAAATCAAGAAACCGGCAGAGGTATTTTAAAACCATCAGCACCAAAATGTGCTGAGCAGCTGGTATGAGTTCATTTATTGGCCGAGACACTAAACTCAGTGGCTCTTCTTTCAAACAGTCCTTGTAGGTAATATGATTAAGCTAAATGACAGCAGGTAATTAGGTACAATGTGTCGAATTGTAGTAATTATCTAATTTGATGAAGAAGAAAAAAAAGGTCTTCTCCTACGGGCATGCTTTTGTGCACCTTTGGAACAAGATACAACTGTCAACGATTCTGGAGGAGGAGGAGGAGGAGGAGGAGGAAGCCCTAATTAGAGAGTAATTCAACCAAATTAGTGTCTGCTGAATGCACATGGAGCCATCAGATGGGTGGAAATTTAGGAAAGCATGGGACGGCTTGTGACAAATCCCTGGAGGATAACCGCGAAAATCAACAAGTATATTTATTTTAATTGAGTAGGAGAAGTGCAGGCACCAAAAGAGCCATTTTATGACTACTCACTCACAATAAAAGGTAAGCACATATCCAAGCTTTTAAAAGTAGTATGAAAGAAACACTCACTGGGGATGAAAGGTAAACTTATTTTAGTACCCTGTTTTTTAGGATCCAAGCAAGCTGAGGGAGTAGTATTCACCTGCATCCCTCTGAAATAAGATAAGATAAGATGAAGCCAGCCATCAGGGTAGGAAAATGGCTCTATCATACTAAACGAGGCACTGGTATAGAATTAAATGAGACATTTTAAGGCCATATCATAGTTACACAATATTTGTATATACTTTAAAAAGGAAAAGAAGCCAATTCTGGACAATATATTTCTTTCAGGGCCTATTAATGGTTCTGATGTCTGTCACAAACTTGTAACTGAGGCCTTTGGTCATGTGACATCATGGACCTCTGTCCTGCCTTTAATTCCTTTACGGGTGTGACCTGAGACACCAGAACATTAGAGACATGTTGAGCCTCTTACCGAGAGGGAGCGACTTCACTAAGAGTGGACAGTTTGTGGTGAGCATAATTTAGTGCTGATAGGAAAATGAGCGCTAAATCACAGAGATTTCCCTGTGGACTCCAGAACTGGTGACTCATTCGAAAATAGGCTGCCTCTGTGTGATCCATAAGCCTTCCATTTTTATGTTTTTTTTAAGTACAAAGAGTGGTCAACTCATCACACATCATGTTTGTGATCCAAGAACCCCGTCAGACAAAAGAGAGCATCTTCAGGACTCAGAAATGTGTTTCAGAGAAGCTTTGAAGAAGAGAATTTTTCCATCCAGCTTCCACGTTGTCTTTACTTGATTCTCTCTCCACTCTAAAGCATATCTCTATGACCTTGGTCTGAATGAAGCTGGACGCAGGAGTTATGCACGTTCTCAAGGCAAAAAAATGTTTTTTGATCTTTTCTGATCTTCTTGATCATCCTAGTGAAGCTCTTTCCTATACAAATGTCACCAAGGTAAACAACGCATCTAAAGCGGAGACAAACAAGCACCGTGATTCTATGGAAAACCCAGAGAACATTTCCGCACATCCATACATCACCTTGAACTCATAAGCACCTGCTTAAAAGGCTGTTTTGATTCTGTATGATGTGAGCCAGATAATACTAACAAACTATAAACAAAGTCTGGCACAGGACAAGTGTCACTTACAGCAACAGCCTTCAGATTTTTAAAGGTATACACAATCATTCGTGGCATCTTTATTTTTCACCATGACAACGGGCGCGATGCTCAATGGAATCTCAGGATTTAGGCCCCTCCAACTACTGTTGAAGTTAAGCATTTGTGGATGGAAACATTTTGCAGATGGCTGCAATTTTGTGTGTGACCATGTGTATGTTGACTGAACAGGTCCTAAAACATCCTATAATTTAAAAGCATTGCTCAGTTTGGAGTTCAGGGGGGGAAAAAGGGAGGAAAACCGTTTCCAGTCTAAAGTCTTTTCTGTAAATTACTGCAGGAATGGTTATGTTTTTACCATTCGTCATGATATAGTAACTTCTCTGCAGTGTTGTGAGCATGGGGCCATTCACACACTGGTGGCAGTTGTTCAAGTACATGAGACAGTCACAATATTGAAGGGAAAGACTCCAGTTTTAGCCAGTCAGGTGCAGGTGTTCAATAAGGTGTGGTATTCAACAAAAACTCACAATTAGGGGAAACAGGCAATGCCCCTTCAATTGGTTCCAGACACACAGTGTTTGTGCTCCAGGCTGGCACACTGAAAAACTGCCCAGAACGCTCTACTCCCAGTGTTTATGTCAGAAGCTCCTCCCTTTGTGACAAGCCAATTCAAAATACATCAACATCACCGCAGTTTGACACTTAAACCAGACTTTAATTACGAGGTACATTAATTTAAGTTAGCAGCAAGATACATTTCCCTTCCTTTTAGACCTTAAAATAGGCAAACATTTCATCCATGACCAACTCACCTCCACTGCACAGACAGGTGGGTTGCCCCCATAGATGGGATTGGACACTTCCACTTCCTGTTTGCCATTTTTGAGGAACTACAGAAGACAGATAAGGTGAGTGAATACTGGTGGGAATGTCATGTTTACACTTGTTGAAGGGCAATATAGTTCAAATACCTAGCATTAGTACTTCCTAATTAAATTAATTAATCCAAATGAACCCTTTACTCCCCACATTATCATCATCATCATCAGAAACATCAGAAAAAATCTAATTATAATGCATGGACTTTTACCTCAGATAGTAATTTTTTTTTATGGTGTATAATTATGCATATAATTATTTCAGTTTGTGTCACTGGATGAGAAGAATTTCTTATTCACATTTTTCATCAACTATAACTGAAAAATTATGCAATATTACCCTCATTGTCTACTACTGTCTATGTCTCCATACCTAATACTGTGCTTCAGTTATACTTTTGACCCTCTGATGGAGTTTTGGATATATCCTAAACCAACATGACACGTATGTTGAATCCATTTCCCCTCCATATGGAATGAACATACAATATTTCTCAGAATATATTTCACTCATAAACAGGTCAATTGGAAGCTCAGTCATAATCACACCCAGACTTTCTTTGTTACCTCTTTTCCTTAGCTATCTTTTTATCGTGACCAAACATCTAACTCTGGCCGATGGAAAAGGAGACTAAATTACAGCCAATGTGTGTTTTAGATGTACCAGATCCTAACAGGTGATGACATGTCTAGGTGATCTATAGATATCACTTTCCTGCTGGGGGAAGATGCGGAATTATTAGGCCAAAGCACGTCACCAATATAAGTTAGAGTTGGTTTTGGTGCTTATGAATGGCTCCTTTCTTTAGGTGTCCATCTGGAGAACTCCTAATTATTAAAAATATGAACATGTTAGAATTCTGGCCATGTCTCTCCCAGGTTTAGTAAATCAGCCTTTAAGGATTCTTTCACTACAATAGCATCCTAAGAAGTATTTTCTTTCTGAAAGCATTGGGGATTCCCTCATCTCCTTCAACCACCCCCCCCCCCCCAAATAACAGCAAGTCCTCTATTGCCATTAAATGCTTGAGAAAGGGGGGGCAGGGGGCTGCTTGCTGGAGTTTCCACTCCTGGTGCCTAAAAACAACCCTGTATTACAACTGTTTCAATGCTTTGAATGAATGGAAGAATGTAGATCCAAATCTGGTGGCATGTAAGAGGCTTCCAGTGTTCTGTGTTTACATGTTCTAGTGGTGGGTGTACACACAAACACCCACGAATGCTTGATGTTGTTAAATTTTAGACTTTTTTTTTTTTTTTCACAAACACATTCGTGCAATGTTTGGCCCTTACCTGATGTTTATTTATCACGGACTCCTCATTTAACAGGGGATTCCGTTGTTCCACTACAAATAGTCTTTGTTTGACAGTGTTTACTTCAGGGACAGTTTTATTTTCATTGAGTCCAGCAAGGGTTTTCCCAAGATGTGCATGCAAGATGCTGAAATTAGCATGTAAGTCAAATTATCCAGAATTGAAGCTCCAATTAACCTGCGCAGAAAATGCCCAAAACAGAATCCAAGTGACTTCTGAACATGGAAGAGTTAACATATGTGCTTTTATACCTTGGAACTTGTTGCACTGTCCCCCTTCTTTGTCCAAATTAAAATCAGTTCAGGTTCCAAACCTGAACTGATTTTTTGATCTTTTACCAAATAATTCAATTTGATAATTGAGTTTTGCTTCATCATTTCACAAGAGTAGCTGCTCCTGTGAATTTGATTTGTCTTCTTTTTTAATTTTAGGAAGAACATAGAACATTTCAGTCACTTTCAGGCTTTGGTAGTTCAACATAAGTGTGAGATATTGTAACAACATAAAGAATGAACAAGCTCCCCTTGATAAGTAGCTAGATCAAAGCGATTTCCCCTCGGTATGAAGTCTGTAGGACGTTTTAATTGATACCGGCACTTTTTTCTTTTCTTAACAACCCCACTGAGTTCAGAAGCAGCGTTAATGGAATCACCCTTTGGCTTCCAAGGGAAAGAATTTGTTGGGCTGAAATCTGTTTCTGATATGTGAAGACAAATAATCAGGTCATTAAGGGTAACCATAAAGTGTGTCGGAAATTTGAGCACAACACATGGAAAAAGCTGATTGTTGTGAGAATGGTGGACGCTGTGTGGCAAAGAGGCCCTTAAAACAAAGCTTCCATAAATAATGTGAAACTGAGCTACAGAAAAGTGGGATGATAATTCAAAGTGTTTATGTGTTAAAAAAAAACAACAACATCCCTCTATATCGCAAATTGTTATTTTTCCTGACAATCGCTTTATGAGCTTTCTGTAAATTCAGTGATTCACAGAAACTGTGACAGGGCTGGTGTTTCCAGCCCTCTGATAAGTCCATGGTTGACCGTGCAACATGCTGGGCTATGATAAAACCAGTGAATAGCTCAGTCCAACCTTGCTGTCATTATCCGACCATTCGTTGCCCAGAGCTGGGTCCTGGGTGTGAGCAGAATGAAACTGAGGACAAAGGTTTTTGAGCCCATCACCGTTATCTGGTAGCCACACTTCCTTTAGATACACAGGACCTTAGATTTCAACATAAATGCCTTTCTTAAAGAGAGATGTGTTTCCAGAGCAAGAGCATGCAATGACACACAGGTGGAGCTTTATGGGACTTGTTGTCATCTTGTTGTTCTTTAACTTTAACACATACTGAGAGAAAAAAAAATATCTGCCATTACAGGACGATGATAAACTTTAAAGTCCACTGTGTACATTTTACTGGTCTATTACCTTAAGAATCTCATTGTGTTTTTGTTCTTTCAGTCAGTAGGTTTATGTTACACCTAAAGAAACAAATTATTTCATGAGTTTGTCAACAACTGGGTTTTAAAAGTACATACAAAATGTTAGCTCGACTGAAATGGAACTTTAGTAGATTTTTGGTCAACTGGAAGTGGAGCAGTAAGAACAAGCTGTAAGTGTGCAGATCTCCACCTATGGGAGATGATGGTGAGATGAGACATGATTTCAATAAATCAATTAGATTCAACTGCATTTATACTTGGACAAAGGAAATGGTCCAATTAAATGGAGATGTAACCATTGACTATTATGTGCATGTAAATGTGCAGAGTGTTGTAGTTGTGTAAATATACAAATAAATAAAAATAGTGTACATATCAATGTGGTTTTTCCTTTGTGTTTTGTGTTTTTCCTCAGTCACCTTCCTACAGAAGCCCAGAATGTACAAATGCACTTGAATTCATATTACGACAGCCATTCAGATACCATTTTAGCAACAATCATACTTACGCATTTCATGGAAACTCTTTTCCTAAGTGAATATTGTTTGTGTGATATTTATGTTGATAATATTTTTTCCTTGAACGCAGTCTGCACAGCATCAAATATCTGCTGTTGCCGAATGGAACTCAATTTCCAGTGATTAACCATGGATTATACAAGCACTAGTTACAGCCCAGCATTTTAATTTTTTGAAGTGAATAGTCTGTGACAGACTAGAGAGACAGAGGAAAATAGAAGAAAAGAAAACCTCTGAAGTCCTCCGAAGGCAAATGATGTTATCACATCAGAAAAGATAGCTCCATCAATTCAAAGGTCATGTGTCAGGTCCCTGAAGAAACTTGGAAAACCAGAGCAGAGGATAGGAACAGGAAGTGCTTTCCACTCTGTCAGTTGTGCTGGCTTTGTTCAAAACTTTAGCTTTGCTTCCAGAGACACGATAAACTCGACCTGAGTGGGTACGCTCTCGATTCCCACTGGAAGCTGTCGAACCATCCACTTGGATAAGCACAGCTACAGTCTACCACGGATACCCTGCCTGCTCCATATGCCCACAGGAGCTTTAAATGAACTGCCTTATTGCACAAATACCTTGTAAATCTCAGGAATCAACTTGTTAGTGAGTATGTAAATGATTTGAATCCAGGGGAGGATTTTAACAGACTACTAAAAGTCAGACACCATTTTGTTGTTTGAGCCTGTGTCCATTTCCCAGTGAAGCATGCACTAGGCTTTTAAGATTAATTTACCAAATTATGTGAACGTGATCAAGGCTAATTAACTCCAGAATACTTGTATTCCCAAATCAGAAGCGGTTTACCTGTTAAACACTGAGACCATCCTGCGTCTTCTATGGTGAGCAGCTTGGGTATACTCATGCACAAGAGGCCGCAGTTTGCGGTGATGTTTCCCATTGAGTTTGCAACACTGCCAGAGCACTTGCTTTGTTTTGTTTTGTGCTCGGGATTTTGGAAAGAATTTGTTTCCACTGCATATGAGCCATGCAAAAGACTGTTCGCGACGCATGGTCCTGCGGCCCCTCCCATGGGCTGAACGAGTTTTATGAATAAACTTTCCTCATTATTTAGGACTTGTTTTGGCATCACTGGCCATGTTCACCAAAAGCACTAAAACTGAGTGAGCTTTGAGATGTGGGAAAGAGGGAACCTTCAGATATGGGCCCCGATTCAAAATTGGTGAGCGGCGAAATGTCACGGTGGAGCTGATGTGAAACACGAAAAACAGATGTGTGTCACACCACAGATGTGTTCATAATATTAATGATATGGGAAGAGTTGTCAGTATTCTTTCTTGCAGTTGTCTCTCCTTTAGTGAGGTTACGATCATAAAAGTGAAATCCCAACAGTCATAATGGCTGTCAATCACTTACATTTACAATCACATGTTGATCACATCCATGATGCCTCATTTCCCTCAGAAACACATCCCATCTTTCCTTTTTGTAAACAATGTTAAACATAAATCCACAACTATACTTTTCTTCTGTCATATTTACAGCCATGAAACTGCTCCTGTGCTTGGTGTTAATTCAATGAGGTAATCTTTAAAGGGATATTTCTCCTGGCTCCTCTTGAGGCAAGCATGATATCCAAGCCCAGTACCTGTGTGTTTTTTGGGGTTCAATATTTCTTTGCATACAACTTTTTTAATGTTGCATACAACATTGCAGTAATCTGACTGCTTAAAATAAACCCATGCTGTGGATTAATGCTTAATCCTTGCTTGGTTATGTGAAAGTTATGTGATCTAAATCAAGAGTTCACTTCAAAAAAGGAGCAAAATGTGGCTGTAAGTATTAGATTAGTTGAGCGATTGATGAGAATCTTCCAGTGTGTGCTGTGAGGAGAGCTGGGATCTTCCCAACAAGTAGGTCATGAGTATCACCGTTCGAACAGCGGATCCCATTCGGAACTACAGGGAACTATGGGTAAGATTACTCGCAGGTGTGGCCAATTGGTGGACAATGGACCAGTCCAGGGTTTAAAGGGCAGATGATGGCTGACAGATGGAAGTCCAGGGAGAAAGCGGAGGGGGGGGGGGGTCTACTGGACCAGCACCACTGCTACCAGAAGGATTAAAGTGCGGGATGATGTCACCCTGACTCAGCATCCTCATCTAAACTGAACCTGGCCTTAAGCTAGGTTGATGTCGTGCAGCCCTTCATGTGCGTATTTCACCGTGGGAGGTGGAAGGGTTGCATGGTTCTACCAAACAAGGTAACCATACATGGGCACCACCAGATGCTCCCAGGCTAAACTCAAGATTTTTTTTTTGTGGTTGGGGCTAAACACAAAGTTTTAGGGTAATTATTATAAATTGTGTGTTTTTCCTCATAGATCAGTATCCTTACATACATGCACATCAGAATGTGAGCCACAGTTAATGCTTGATGCCTGACTCTGTGATAAGTGATGTTATGCCTTCTTCCAGTTGACCTAGTACCACCGACCAAAAACCTGAGTTAGCGTTCAGAACACTAATGTGGTGAACAGGAACTGATACAGACAAGGTGTTAATCCCAACCAAGCCCTCATATTGTTTCATTCAGCTTGTTCCAATCAGAGTAGAGGTTGTTTTTCTTTTACTCACAGTGTTTTTGGGGTGGTGAAGACAAACTGGGTTTTGAGGTCCAGAGGTAAGAGTTGCAAAACAGCTGAAAACAACACAGGCCACAATTTCAGAAATAAAAGAAAATATGCTTCTGTGGTGTCAGGCTGAGTTTTTAACTTCTGATCTTCAAGAAATCTGCTCATCAAGCTCTACATTTGTGCTTATTTATCTATTTTGTTTTCTTCACATTAAAATGTCGTTTAACTTTCCTTATGGAGTGGAAAATAACAATTATCAAGAGTTATTGATGAAAAGAACACTCCCTAGACAGGTGAAATTTCTGTTTTGGTTACAGCATATTACATAGTGATCAATGAGTTTTCTCACTATGATCACCACTAACATTAAATCAATTGTATTCAATTACTCTTAAGAACTCAACACTCTGTCATACTTGTTTGTTAACTCAATTTGACTCAATAGCAGCATACCATGATTTTTCTTTCTGGAAGCAATGCGTAGAAGAAAACACACTTTCAGGTGCAGGCACAGATTTTTTTTTTTACACCTGGAAGTAACACTGGAGCATAATGATTTTCACACCAGGATTTAGTCTGGCTGTTACCATAGCAGAGTCTACATTCATCCAGCTGGTAATTACTTCAGTGGGAGAAGCGGAGTAGATAGAGGGAGACGGAGAGAGAGTTAGTCTGATACTTGTGAAATGAACTAATCAGGAAGCTTGTGCTGCATGAGTCAAATATGCATGAAACAACTGACAAAATGATCTAAATACTATTGATTAACAGCTCCTATTTTTGAATTCTGACCTAATAATTCAAATAACACCCAAACCAAGTAAAACACCAATTTTAAACCCCAGAATGCAAAATATGAAATATGCACATTAACTGTGATATTTTATCAAATTGCGCCTCTCTGCTCTCTAACCCACCACAGATGGAAGTCATTTCAGGTATTGCAGTGAAAACACCTGCCGTGACTTTCAGCCTCTCGATAATCAGACCAACACAGACCATTGCCCCAAATTACTCTGCTTCACTTTCCCATGATGCCACTCTGATCTTTTACATAATTAAAAATTCCAACATAATGAGCTCACCAACAAGAGACAGGTTGAACGCCACCCCCCAACAGTTGTTTGCCTTAGTGTAAAAGAGGGGTTATTACGTAAAAATAGTGGCTCAGAGTGAGGAATAAGCCACTTCCTTTCATCATTTCCTTCGGCGCCACCGCTTTCATTTATCAAAAAACCAGAAGATGTCCAACAGCAATAATTCTCAGGATTGACACAAATTTATTTTTAGAACATGATTATGGCAGTTAAAACAATTTTCCGCCAGGCAAAATGGGGTCTGCACTCTACAAAATGTTTCTTTTTCTTTGCGCAAAAATGGCACCGTGTTCCAACTGTCTTGCACAGGACGCAGCAGCCCTGCTCTTCTGTAGCTGAGCAACATGCAAACACACAAAGCTTCATTTGTAAAGCAGACGGGTTGGTTATGTGATACCCTTCCACTTTAGTCATGGTCTGGGTTCCTGGTTTTCTTATCCATGGCAGCAAGGCAAAAATGGAAAGTATGAATTCAATTTGTTGTATTTTTTTTGCTTTACTGTTTCCTAAAATAACCTTATATTGCCACTATATATTTATACTGTTTTCAAAAATAACACTTTTCAGATTCAGATGCCTCCATTTTTTTTAGTTCATGTATTTAATCATCCTTTCTTAGTAACTATTGATTGGTTGACAAAGGTGTTGCTGGAGAACATTGAAGCATTTTCATATTATCATATTGATCCTGATGCTGTTTGTGCATCATCCATGATGAGACTTTAGTATAATAATAAAAAAGTGAATTTAATTCTGTTAAAATACACTGAAAAATGCTGTAAACTCAAGTAATGTATTTTGTCCCTCTATGCTTCTTTGGATCTAAACTCAGGAAGTTGCATAGTAAACAGACAGTCTGCAAAAAAAACCACCATGCCCTCTACCAGTTCAATGGGCCTTTCCATTCCGCTGAAACATAAATGACAAACCCGTATGCGTAGGAAAAGCATTCACATTGCGGATAGGCTAAGCTTGAGTTTGAGTTCAGCATGCCAATGGCTCCTTTAGTCTGGGGGTGTGGTGAGTTCTGTTTTTTATGATGTTGCTGCCTCTGCGCAGGCTGTGTGTTGTAGAGATATTATTCAGTGGGAGTAGTCTTTGGAGATTTTCCAGGTCAGTGTCAGGTCATTGTGGGTACGATGCTCTGATGCTGAATGTAAGAAGTGACTGGATTACTGGTGAAAGGCTCTAAGCAGCTCTGCAGGTGACAATCATTAGAGGTTCCAGACAATTTAGGCTTCAATTTGTCATTTTTAGGGGATCAGCATGAGTGAATACAAATTTGGCCCATTTGTATGTAATAAGTCAATGTGACTTTGTATACAAAGAAGAGAAACAGTGAAGACTGTGGACATATGCAGCATTTAAAAAGAATGCAGACGGTTTACTGTGCTTAGTTCCCCCACTGACCTGCATTCAGGTCAAACCAGCCCCAACTGGTTTGACAGGAGTTGTTCATACTGTTTTTAATTGTTCAACTGTGCACATTGCCTGTGTTTTTGCTCTTGAACAAATTATTGATTATGTAAAGAAATCAATGAATGAATGTGAATGAAATCCAAATTGATCAAACAAGCATCCAAAACTGGTACTTGATGAGTCTGTGTATTGTTGTGATTCAGATATAACAATTAAAATTCTAGGGCGATGTCAAGATGTCTGAAGATTGTGCACATTACCCAACAGGCCTTGCACTTCCATTCCCTTTTGATCTTTTTAGGAAAAGGAAACATTACCTCAGCCCTTCATCAGAAATAAAACCATCCCGCTTAGTTGTTTACATTTGACTTTTCATCGAGAAGGTGAAGAATAGAGAGAGGGAGAGGGAGAGAGAGAGAGAGAGAGAGAGAGAGGAAAATGTGGTTCAAAAAAAACACAGACGGTGGGTCAGATGAACTAATATTTCAGTAAATGCAAAATCAGCTGGGTTTATTTTAAAGCAGTCCTATATTTTTATAGTAATTTGTGCTGCTCATTTCATAATGTTAGTCTTGGACGAGTCTAGGTGAGAGTGCAGAGCTGCATTAGATTAGCCATCTATACAGTGTAAACACAGACATTCGCCTAGAAAAGACGTACAGGGATGAGACGCTGTCGCATCGCTGGTCACATGAAAAGGTTGTTGCTGTGCTATGACTTCACATTCACCCACACACACCACACTGAGCAAATGACGGAGGCCTTCAGCGCTGGCAGATTTAATCTCCTGCACCGCTGTGACTGATACTTCAATCCTGTGTGCATACCTATACCCAGGCAGGGCTGGGCCACATCAGAACGGTTCCAGCGTTCCCTGCACCCAGAGACCCTGAACTTGATGAGCACACGGCCAGGGCGTTGTCCATTAAAGCAACTTTTCTCACAGATTTCTGAATTAGCAGGGTTGCTTTTTCGGTGGGCCTGCGGAAATTTAGGCACCGGTGGGCTCTTGGGATCTGTACAATGTTGAACTTTTCCCCACCAGTGTAAAGGCCAAATGTTATTTTCCTCCGCTCTCGAGTCCTTCACTGACATTCCCCTAATGAGACATCAAAAAAGCGATAATCTGCAGCTGTGATTTGGCGCTATTATTGAAATCATTGCAGAGAGTGGACTGAAACATAGATGTGAGAGTTAAGTTACTGGCAAGATGGGAGAGGACTCATCATATCCGCTGTGATGCAAGAAATTGCAGGATGAGGTTTTAAGACAGGTTAAAATGTACATGTGACCTGGAAAATAGGAGTTTAAGTAAAGTTAGTCATTTTTACACAACACTGAGCAAGACTAATAAAGCATGAGCAGTAGACAGCCCAAGGAAAAACCAGAATTAAGACCGTTATCATCAAATGTAGCAGAAACTGTGTTACTTTCTTCATCCTTCCTCAAGTAATGTGAGACGAAGAGAGCAGCCCCCAAAAAATCTCTTCATTTCCTCTTTTCTTCTTCTCTTTCTTTGAAGTGTGAGTCCATCTCGCTGACACAACATCCTTTGCCTGCCAGGAAATGGGAGGATTTTCATTGTTTCTTAGATCAATATATATAAGTTTCAATGTATGTACCATTTTGTCTGTGTTTCAGAGGATTTTTTTGTTTTTCTTCTTTTATTATTCTGACCTGCATTAGCTTAGATGGAGCAAATTGCTTAATACATTCACATTTTAGTAAGGGAAGTTTGGATGGGTGTTAGATGGATGAATATTGCCACAGGAGCTTCATGTGCATTTGAAAATGTTGAAATACAGGAGTAGCACCATATTTCACAAGATGATGGAAATCATTATCAAAATACAATTCTTCTTCTTCTACATCCTCGCAATGGATCATCATCTCCTCCTTTCATCAAAAGGAAAAGCTCTTTCCATCACCACCACCATCATATTCTTCTTATTTTCTTCTTTTTATTACCTATTACTGTGAACTTTTGAAGCGTGATATTTGTTTTTAAATTATTGCCATAGACTCTGGAACACTGCATCCTCTCACATTTATACCACAGTAATTGAGATGGTCATACCAGTATCTGAACTAGACAGCAGTTCCTGGAGTGGTACACTCTCAATGCTTTCCCTGCTCTTAACCTCATTACAGGGATATCAGATTATTTCATTTGATCTTGTAAACAAATTCCAGATATTGTTACAGATTTCCCATGTCATGATTCTCCTTGAATTCACTTTCCACCTAAACAGGTTAAGTCATTCTATTTGTTTGCGCCAATGAATCACTTTATTTATGTGCCACCATGCTGCTGTGGCTTTCCTCTTGTTTACCTGAGCCTATTCTCACTCCAGCAGATATCAACTTTGGATCTGTACAAGTGTCTCAGTTGATTGGTTAATGTTAAACAATTGGTTTTATAAATTCAATAACTATTCTTCTTTCTTTGTTGGGCTCAAACAACAAAGCCAGTGCTGCCAGGTGAGGATTTTTCTAATCTGTAATCCACATTTTATTTGCTGACGAAAAACAAAAGTGGCCTAATCACATACAATCTCGTACACAACCCAACAAATGCTGATGTAAACTTGTGTAAAGATGTAATAACATCTATAACTAATTGTTCTATTTGTGTGTTGGACTGTTGATGTTGCCTTCACACTGAAGTCTCCCCTGCAAATTGGACTCACTGTCATAGAAACCAGAAACCAACACTCAAAAACTCACATTCTCCACTCCTGATGATGTTGAGTTGAATGGAGCAGAGATGAGTATGCAGTGGAAAAGGAGTATAAAATATTCTTGGATATTAAATACTTTTGCACTTTGCAAACGGAAACGATGTACACATTTATTTGCATACAGAGGAGGAAAGTGAGATCAAGCAGTCGCACGAGACACATGAAGACACATGTCTCTACCCACATAGAGACACATGTCTCTACGTGGGTATGTAGGATTTGTTATTAAATATTCAAACACATTTGTTCCATGGCTGAAAAACTGCTAAGAAATGAAAAGCGAAACAAATGAAATGATGGCACTGGGATCTGTAAAGAGATTTTCCTCCATCATAGTAGCTCAATAATGACTTGAATTTTTTCCCTCGTCTCTAGTATTTACTACAGGTCGATTAAGATCACATTTTTACTGAGAAGTGTGAGGAAAATATGCAGAATGTGGTCTTGAGAGACACAAAAGCCTTGTTAAATGAAGTGTTTTGCTCCATTGCTATCAGAAGTATGAAACTTAAATCTGGTGTCTGTGTTTTCAACCTGCCTCCTCTCGTGTTGTGTGTATCCTCATATATTCTTTCTTTCCATCAAGCTCTTTAAGATCTTTGAGAAACTGAAAAACATTCTAGAAAACTTTTTAAAAGACAGTTTAAATGTATTTTTAATTTGGAGAGAGACAAGGCACTGAAAGATCAGAGGACCACTCTCTCTGCATTTGTCAGTCACGTCTGCTGATGTGTTGTGATAAAACAAAACCACAATAAAAGAGAAACACAACATATTTGTGGAAATGTGGAAGATGGGCTTTCCAGATAACTGCATCAAAGGAGCACCTCTTCTAATTACAAGGAAGCTGATGGAGTCATATGATGCCCAGGTGCTCTCCAAGCCATTTTACCCCAAATACCCCATCCATGTGAATTAGCTTCACATCGAAATTATAGTCACTTTCTCTTTGCAGCAAAAGGTCAGTCAGACCACCTTTGAAATAGAGCACGGTTATCAAAAGCTTTTGTTAACAGTGCTAAGTTTTCCTAATCTAATTATTGTTAGTTTTGAAACTCTTAGGCAAAAAAATCCAGTACAGTAACACTAAACCCCTTTCAAGTTTAAAAGGCTTGTCAACTGGATTATATCTGAGCAGATGTGAGATGCTGGGTGAAAAAAAAAAAGTTTCTTTTCTCCAAATTTAGGGTGCTTCCACTAATCACCGTGCACACTGGACAAATGATCTGATGATGAGAGGGATGTCGCTGCCAACCCACGCAAAACTTAAGGTGTGTACGCTGGGATCTGTTACGCACCACCCGGGAACCCCAGATGCACAAACACAGAAACAGTAATGTGATCTGCCATCTTTTCCCCACAAGGCAGATTTATGCACATAAATCATTTCCTACACTTTGTTTTGGTGGATTTATAGTAATAATAGGCCATCTCTGCCATTCCCATCCTGTTCTCTCCATGGGAAAAATCCTTGCAGGTTTCAGCCATTGGTCATATCAGGTTTTTAGTTGCTGTGTTACCTTTGTCTAACCTCAAGGCCCCTAAACCTATACATGTGTTTCCATGGAGTTACCTGCCCAGTTTAATCTCAGAGAGCTTTAGAACGGTGGCAGGCTGGGCCGAACAATGTTTTGGAACGTGTCCACATGGCCTCTTTCTTCCGTTTGATCGTGTTGATTTTCCTTGGGAGGGTCCACTGGGGAAACAATGTGGTTGCCTATACAATCACACTGCCACTGTCGCGTTTAATGGACATCTTGTGTCACTGGCTAGTTTGAAGTTCGCTTTTGTTTTGTCTGCAGTGTAGGCACTTTTCATTTGAGCACTACAGGTTTGTTCAAAGGGATTTGTTGTTTGACCGCCAGACTAATAAGTGGTGTCAATTTGATTAGTTTGGTAAGGTGATAGGGGCCCGCGTAGCTTCGGGTCATGACCTGCATTGGGCTACACTTTTTACACAATTTAAGACCCTTTTCCAAGGCAGGAACTTTTATCATTAACTCTGGCTTTTTAACATAAAACAATGGATAAAAAAAAACCAATTATACTAAAGTCCTAACAGCAATTTATTGCTCTTCCAGCATTAAAAATGAGGGAAGTGCAGTCTTTCACTCCACCTCTCAATTGACAACAGCTGCAATAGGTACGTCCACCTGTGTAGTCACACATGTTGTCAAGGATAGGAGAGATATGAGTGGGAGGAAAGGTGCATCACTTGGGTGAGTGCCACCTAACAAAGCTTCACCAAGGTTGGTGTGTATAAGGAAAGGAGGGTTAATGTCGACATAAAGCTCATTCTCGCTGTATAATGTTATTGTCTGTGTGCTCATGCTCAGTTATCATTATGATGACGTGTTTCATACAGGCAACATTTCTGAGAAGTGTTGCACAAAACATTTAATCTAATTACCCTGCCGACATGCGACAGTAAAAAGAAAGGCTACGAGTTTGAATGCTCCAAATAAATGATGAGTTTTCGAAGGAAGTACTGAATCAGTGCATTGCCATGTCCCTGACACTCAATTTATTTTCAAGTAATGCAGGCACACGAGGAGCCAATTGAAGACTTTCAGCGCATTTGCCAGTTACAAGAAACAGATACCTTGATTTGATGAACTTATTATTGTGACGCACAGCTTAGCTGATGACTGCGGCCTGCCAGCGCATTAGTCACCTATGTTGCAAATTCCCGCTTGTTTGAGACGTCAAACTCCGATTTCATTCTTGACAGCAGAACCTTTGGCAAGACACAGAACAGCAGCTGCCATGCAGATGTTTAAACTGTCATGTGTGCACAGACAATGAGCCACGCTGTCAAAGCGCAGGGACATGACACACGCCGCAGACACATGCACAACATAGGAACACTCTTCCAGTTGCTACTGAAGAACATGCAGAACCCCTTGTTTTTTCAAAATTCTTTTTCAAAATCTAATTAACTAGATTGCCTTTCATTTAAGATGAGTACACGTGGCTGTCAGTGGACTCGTTGACATTTGGAGAGAACAAACGTGATCGCCCAGTCACCCAGCCACGATGTCACTTCAAAAGGGGACGGCGCAGTTGTCCGAGCAATAAATGCGGTGGGTAGTAATGGGGCCTAACATCATCCTCAAGCAGGCAGCCATCAGGATTCATTCACCTTTATGGCCATCATAAATGGATACTGCACGCTCATTTCCTGTGAAGTGTCTGGACAACAGGGCTGTGAGTTTATTATCAGGTATCGTGGATTCAGTCAGACATCGGATGATGGTGGGATATATTTCGGGACACAGCTGATCTGTTATGTGATGTGCAGACAACTAAATTAGATGTCTATAATTATCAACAAATGTTTCAAGTTGGCATTTAGAGTCACCTGGGTGGTACTAGAGGAGCAGTAAACAGGTTTTTCCCTCTTTTTCATGCTTGAATAAGTTAATTGAAATCAGCTTTACTGGATTTAGCTACAGTTCAATAATAAGTTGATTGTGTGGGTAGATATTCAAGTGAGTAGGTGTTGAGTTGTCAATCTTAATCTGATTTATAGTTTGCTGCAAATAAATCAAAGTCCGTAAAATGGAACACAACGGTGGCATAGAGTATTTGTTGTGGTAGTTGTTGATGATGCAGCACAGACAAATCAAAAGACATTTACATTCATGTTTTCCACTTGCTTGGTTCTTGTTCACGTTGGCGAAGCTTGTCCATCCAATGTAACACAGATCAGACATTGCAGTGCCCTTCTGAAGTGAGGAGCCATCGTCAAAGTAGTTGGAGAGGTATTTTGGTTCAGCCACTCAATGACATCATCCAGGACTGGGCTCTCATTAGCAAGAAGGAGGGACAGCAATTAGCCAGAGCAATTAACCTTTAAAAGGTTGTCTACCTGGAATGAGCATGGATGAATAATAGCCAAGTCCCCAGTATAAATCCAAGGCACTGCCATCCAAGACCCCCTCTATGTACAGACTGTTGATGTAAAGGCTGCAAGGGCACCAATGAGGAGCACGGTGAGCCAGGATAGGGAGGGACTGCACACTCACGCTCCTTAATATTAAAATGACTCTCCTTCCACTTGCATTGTGCCATTTTGTGTGAGATATTCTCAAAAGATTCACGAAAGATCTTATCACAAGGCACACACATCATCCTCGTAAGGCCGTCAGTAGGCAGAGAGCTGGGTGTCGTCACAGTGACGTCCAAGGAAGCTGCTGGTTGGAGCAAAGACGATGTGTGTGCAGGTGATAAGGTTGGTGTGGATTTGGGTTATTGTTGTCATGGCTCAATTCACCCCCCCATTCAAATACACAATCAAGTGAGATTTGTAACATGAGGAAATGGTGATTAATGGGGTGATGGATCCCAAAGAAAGTCTGTAACTTGCAACAGCCTGATCATTTATGAGTCTTTCTCACTACAGGGTTATACGTTTTAAGCTTTTCTACATTTGGTGATTTATGAGGTGCCTCTAGCTTAGTACCGTTGGTCCAATGGGATCTTTCCTCGCTCATGCTCTCCCACCTTTGAGGTCTGCTGTTTGGATTCAGGATGATTGTCATCGCCCCATCGTTCCTCATCTCAATCTTGCGCTGCCCTACATTTTTTTCCCTCTGTGGTATTGATGGTGCACAGGCTCATCCTCCTGTTATGGCAGGTAATCTTCTTCATCATTTTTTCTATCGTTTGAGCCACTTACTCAGCACCTTGTTGTTTAATCCCAGGTCCATGTCTCAGTAGTTTCTCCTTCTTTAGTTATTTCCGTCCTCAAATGTCGCGTTGGGTTGCATTTCATCTTGCAGGGACATTAACACGTTTCCCTCTCGCTGGTATAACGTTTAACAGTTGTACTGCCACTGCCAAGGTTCTTGTGCAGTTTAATGGCCTCTGGATGGTGTGACTACATTTTTGGGAGGTGTAGAAGTGTGAATTACTGATTTGAAACATCACTTTGCTTCCAGTGGATGAAGGTGATGCTCAGAGCTGAAGGAGGGAGGTATAAATATCCCAAAGTAATAGCTGACTCATAAACACCATGATCATTAAACCTGATTTATTTGTTTAAAGATGTGTGTATATTTAACACATATGCCAGTGCATCGTGAACACAGCAGTTTTATTAAGGTTGTAAGAGGCAGAAAATAATTTTTAAAATGAGCTTTTTGGCACCTTAGCTGCGCAAATATGCTCAAGTGAAGTGGTCATTTTTGTTCAATTCTGTTTTGAGTCACCCGCTCTTGTTTTTTCTTCTTTCTTCTCTTCATCAGCTTTTAAGGTTTCCTCATCAAACCTGCATTCAGACCTGCCAGCAAAAGCGATGCAGGATAACGCACGTACAATAATCTTATCGAAAAGACCCTAATCTTTCTCTTTTTTCAGTGTTTAAGAGACAAATTGCAGACATCAGAAAAAAAAAACTGTTTGATTTCTCGCCAGTTACTATGAAATCATGGCTGATTCAAGTGTGGCCACACACGTGCACACACACACACACACACACACACACACACACACACACACACATTCTTATCAACAAACACAAACAGCAACATTATGGTTGGGAATCATTAAAAATATGTTAAAAAATAAATAAATTAGTCATAATCAGGGTAATCATTGGCTTGTTAAATACATACAAACACTTTCTCCCATCATGGCTATATTTTTAAGGACATCGTGTTTTGAAATCAGACTCAAACAGATGTAAGTCATTATGCCCCAAGTGGCACACTGATTACCTCACACACAAATACATGTGTGCACACACACCGAACCGATTTGTCAGGGAGAGCGAGACATCCACTATCCGCTACAGTGAGAGCACGCTGGAGGCCAGATTATCATTGTAGTTAGAGTAATGGCCTCGTGAGCTTCTTGGAAACCCTGGATGATAACAGGTCGATGTTTCACTCGCCTCTGCATGGGAACTATTTCTGCATAAATCACTGCTGTCTGGTTGTCCAGAATGCCGCACAGGTTGGAAACAGGAAGGCGGACAGAGACAGACGTAGCTCATAATAATTACAATTCATTAATTTTAAATCTTGTTTGAGAGAAAGAGAGAGAAATAAACTGTTTTGAAGAGTGAGGGGCTGCCCTCCCATCAGCTGAACTCGACAAACTGGAGTTATTCCAATCAGGAAAATGACTTGTGATTTCAGACTGCATGCTGATTATGAGAACCCCCGATGGGCCCACCAGGTCTCCATCCCACCTACGAGCAGCTACGTGCAGCACCCCCACAGTCAGACCAACACATGAGGAGAGGCTGCGCTGGGCTCGAGCAGATGCTGGGGACGCCATAATGGGACTGGCCCCGTTGAGCCAGATTAGAATCACCAGGCGCTTTAGTGCTGGCTGGTACAAACAGCCCCCAAAATGCATCTGCAAACCAGTAAGCATCTGACGAAAACAACATGGTAAAAACAGATAGCTAGATAGATAAATGTGTAGGTATGTTGCATGTGTGTGTTCACCGTGACTGTGTGTTGACGCAGGGTCTGGTACTTCATCCTTTCATTTTTCATCTGTTGTGGAAATTAATTTTACAAATGAATGGAAACTTCTCCTGATGTCATTGCATTCGTAAAAATAATAAAACCAGCTGGCCGCAATTTAGATAGCCTCAGGTAAACTTCCGGTCTTGGAAAAATATAAGAAATTGACCTTTAAACATCTTCTTGCGGTTATTTAAACTTTCCAGATGCCATTGTATGATGCTGCCCAGCCATCTGGCGACAGACTGAGCAAAATCCGTCACTGATCAAACGTCGGCTGTTTATCCTGACTTTGGCACGAGTGCTTTTGCTTTGTCAAAGCAAGAAATTTTATTGAAGAGCTGATCCTGCCTTCTTTGTATGCTAATTTGTCATTGCATCAAATTATAAAAAATATGTGGTTCCCTGTAGCTACAGACTGGTGCAAAGATTAGCTCGCTCTCATAGTCAGAAGGTTCTGGGTTATGTTCCAGCTTGTACATTTCTATGAGGAGGATTTCATGTTCTCTTCATGATTGGGTTTTCAAATTCCAAGATTATTTTATTGTCTTATGTGCAAAAAGTGTGTGCCTGCATCCTGTGATTGACAGTCCAGTCCACATCCCGCCTGGTAACTGATGGAAACAGATCCCTTGCGACCGCTGTAAAATCCTTTTCTAAGTGTGTGTGTTCTTATTTACAGTTTGTTTTTCAGATATACCATACTATTTTTAGACCATTAGCAAAAAGCCAGCTGCTGCTTTAACTGATAAAATATCCACAAAGTGGATAGAAAATCGATATGGGAGCTTTCTGACCAAACCACTGTATCAGCGCCAGGTATCTGCTGCATGAGCTGATGCAGAACTTCTGAAGGTTCACCCTTTAAGTCATTTCCCATGCAGATGTGCTGATATCATGGGTCTTTGAGTTCAGCAGCTATTACCTTTTCTGTCTTTGAGGCGCTTCCCGTGGCTGACCAGGAACAATCAAGAGTGCTGGCTGTCCACATCAGTCTGGGCTAAAGCCGATCAGGGCTCACCTGTAGGTGGGGGTGGGGTTTGTCCCCAGTGTCTGCTGGTGATTGAGGGTGAAATCCCTCAGAACTTTGAGCGGCACTGTAGCAGAAGATGAAGAGCATTAAAGAGGTTCAGAGGGACACAGCCAGCAATAGTACACTGGTGACCCTTGGCTGAGCTCTCCCACTACCAACTCACCCCAGCAGAAATGGAGGAGCTGGGGAGGGGGGGTTCTAAAAACTGCAGTATTGCCGAAGAGGTTATGAAAGTGAAAGGGGGCGAGGCGCTACAGGCAGCGGGAACCAAGGGGAAGGGTGGAAATAGAGAGAGGCAGAAAGAGCAAGAGCGATTAAAGGTTCAGATTTACCAAAACATGACTTAAACAATTAACTATGAACAGCCCGGCAAAGGTCATCAACAAAGTTCCAAGGAGTGGCTCCTGAACGCGAAGCCAATGCTATATCATTCAAACCACCACATGATTAAATGAGGTTTTACGCATTATTGGGTGTTTCGGGTGTCTTTCTAAAGTTACATGTTTGGCTTTAGAGGTGCGATGGTATTCTAAAAGCGGAATTATTGAATGCATCATTACATCATGTGCTCATGCCAGTTTTGAGCATCTTATATTTTACTTTATGTAGCTTTTTATATAATGGAATATTTAGAATAAAGCAATTTATATGTGGTTTTTCTTTACCTCTCCATTAACAGGTAGCCATGCTGCAGTAGTACAGCTGGGCTCCATTATCTTCACATTGTTTCATAAGTCATGTAACACATCATTAAAATTATCTGACATTTGCCCGAACACCTTTTCTCACAACATGATTTCTTCCTTTCCCTTTTTTTCTAATTTTAATGTCGTCACAATGCCCACTTGTTTCCATGTTGTTAAAAGTATGAGTGGCTCGTTACAAATGCATGTTATGCAATGTTAGCTGTTGTCATAAAACATCACACTGAGGTTTATTAAATCCTGATTTCTGGAAGATATAATTCATTGATTTTATGTCCATGAAAACAGTAGTTTTTCATTGTTGGTAAAATGGAAATACTGTATGTTGAATGAATTTGCACATTAATTGGATTTATCTGAAAATAATCAGTGTTTAGTACAAAGCGAGGAAAAGTTTAAAATGAACCCTCCAACAGGTTCATTTTTGCAATCCACAAAAGCTTCCCAGGATTGAAAAGAGACAGTGGGAAAGGGGACACCAAAAAGGCCTTTGATTCAGTGATCGATGAGGTGGTTTTATTTGACTTCAAAGGCTTCCAGAGCCGTTCAGCCTTAGTTTTGGCTCACTCTTTACTCTTTCAGAGGTTCAAGTAAAGCATGTGATCCTCCTCGGCCCTAACTCGAAGCCTACCCCTGCTGTTGTGGACAAAAGGTCTGAACAATGCTACTTTCTCTCGGTCTGCCGCAACGTGTCAATGGCCACTTCTCCTCCGTTTCTCAACATTTCCCCTGTTTTTCCGTTGCTTTCTGGCATTCGTTTTTATTGGTCGCCTTGTTTTGCACCCAGTGCCCAGTGGCGCTCAAGTAAAAGAAGCTGGGATCCTTTCCCCGTTTCCCTTTGTAAAGCGATGCGTGCTGGGAATATCTATGGCTACTCATATCAGAGGTCATGCAAACCCCGCCTTTTGACTGTGTGGTTTTGGCATTTTTCTTTGTGTTGATTCTGAGTGATGTGGAACATTTGTGACTCAATCATGCAACAACTAATTTAATCAAGGAGGCCAACCCAGTTTCCATGTGCAAGAGTTCACTCTGGTTGGGCATGCGAATAAGGTGCAAGAAGCGCTTCCATCTCCAGTCACTGATGACTCCCGCTAATAAGCATAACTTTGCGGTGCCGGTAGATGGATGTCTCGGGTTGTAGGCTAAACACTTACTGTAACTGTTTTTCAGTGTCCTAGCCAACAGCCCTGCAGGCTTCAAATCCACAATTGCAAAACCTGACTGGAACTTGTAGTGTCATAGGTTGCAGCTTGAAGGGGCCCCTGTGTACATACTGCAGGCGTGTAGAGCACGCGTCAGGCCCTGACATAGTGGGGAGATGACATGCTGCTCAGATGTCTCTAAAGGTGAGGTAGACTGTCATACTCTCTTACCACTTGGATCCAATCAACACCAAGTCATACCTTGAAGTCTGCAGACAGGCCAACACATCAAACCTCTGTACTGAAACCTGTTGTGTTTCCTTACACTTTGACACATTTCTTTGCAGCTCATGAAAGTATATACTCCTCCATAATCTACAACACAATAGTGTCATTGCAACACTATTTTTCTCCCACCACTCCTCTGCCAGTCCTCTTCACATGGCTCTAAATAACACTTTAATGGCACTTTAAACTCCTGATAGACACATCTTCCTGCTTTGCCTTTGTTGCATTGCCTTGGTTACTCACTACAACAAACGTCTTTCTATGTTGGGTGACTCACCTACCTAAACTTCTACTGTGCCATTCGGAAACTGTAGGGGAACAGCGGATGGATGCAGGTTGTGTGGGCAGTCTTGACATCCTTCCTTTCCCTGTTACGGACAGGTGATGCAACTGTCTGCAATGTCAAAGTCAGTGAGTCAGCAGGCACCAAAGTCGATCTACTGTAGAGCATCGGTCTCCTCAGAGTAGGAGTGGGCGGCCTTCGTATCCTTTATTTTTTTGTTATGTTTATTCTTAAGTGACTGTAAGTCCGTGTGACTCAAAGCATACTACAACATACTCTTAGAGGGTCATAAATAATGTCACACATGCCATCACTTGATCCTGTTTAACCACAGGTCATCTTTTTTTATTTATCTTTTTTATTGCTTCTCATGTTGTTTTATTATGACAATTAAAGGGATCAGATTAAAGTCGATCTACTGTATTACTACTAAAATCTACTGTAATTTTTAGCATGTATCACATGCTAAAAATTATTTTTGCAAATGAAACAATTTCCTTTCCAATTATAATTAAATTACAAAATCAAGTGAGTCTTTTTAATTAATCTTTAGAAAAAGAAAAAAGGCCCTTTTGCCTTTTCTTGTTTAATGGAGGCTGCAACATTAGTGTGTCACAGCAAGCTGACCTGTTGTTACAAGCTGATGTTTAAAAAAATCACATCAAAATAGAAGCTTCAGTGATCAGGTGGCCTGTACAGTACGTGCTTTGTAATGTGGGCAGCTATTTGTAGAGAAGGAAAAGATACCTAGAAATGGATGCAAAAAACAGAGGTTTACAGCCACCTTTGGTTTTTAATCATGCTCATAAAGATCTAGTTTTGTACCTCTAAACTTCAGGTATTTATAGTGTTACACATCTGTTAAACATTTTAATGGTTATACAGTACACGCATGGAAATAAATGACAAAATTATTCTAATATACATGTAGGTGGACTGATTAATTGCGGTCTATAGATCTTTGACTAATTTGCTGAAGTAACAGCTTAAAATACATCTGACTGATTCCCTTTTACAAACAATAAATAAACTCTGTAGAATCCTTATCTCTGTGTCTTGGAGGTTTCTTGGAACTATTAATTGTCTATGTGGATAGGACCACAAATCAGTCTTAGGAGAATAAGTTCATACCCTGGTGTCAGAAGCCCACCGATAGGAGAAATCTACATGTCAGGATCTCATCAAGGTTTAGACACATTAGCAGAGAGTCTCTCCAGGTCCCTTCCTGGCCCCAGCATCACACTACACTAACGTTTGCATAGTGTTTGTATTCAAGCGTGAGTTTCCAGCGCTCGAGTGGAAAATGTTGCCTTTATCATGAAAAGACCACACAAGAGCCGCATAGGTATTAAAGTTTCCCCACTAAAAATTTATTGAGTTATTTTGGTTGCAACATTGCAATCCCAGCTCAGTATGGCCCCCTAAAAATAGAAACCAGAATAGTAGTTGTAACACAATAAAAGTAGCTCTCTAAAGTACCAAAGTGCTGGGCAGGTAAGTGCTAGCAGGAAAACCTCAGGATGTATCACACTTTGAAGGCGTTACCCATAATGACGCAGGACTGGCCTGACTATTAGCGTAATATACTTAGATGTCCCACCTTCCTTTAAGAGCTCAGAGTCTTCTTGGTAAACAAGTTTATCGTGACTGAA
This sequence comes from Lagocephalus sceleratus, assembly GCA_911728415.1. NCBI lineage: Eukaryota > Metazoa > Chordata > Actinopteri > Tetraodontiformes > Tetraodontidae > Lagocephalus > Lagocephalus sceleratus. Next base: position 311,294 of record CAJVRN010000030.1, on the reverse strand, counting down.
AATGGACATAATCTCTGATTTAAAGTATACTTATTCATCAAGTTCAGCCGTTCTAGACAAGCTGAAAAGCAAATGACATGATTTCAAGGCACGGCTACGGTGAGCTGTGCAGACATGCAACAAGAATGCACCTTCTGGTTCTCAGCACGCTCACAGAAGGATTTACACTTGGCCGAGGACAGGCTGATTTGACGTGGCTCGTGGGTGGACAGCAGTGGGGAATCACCCATCGTTTCTGGTTGACAGTGGTGCTAATACACTGCTATAATTGGACCCTGAACCTCTGATGAGTGCGATGTAGCTACATCCATCAGTGTGACATTATACATATTACCTAGGCATGTCAGCACAAGGGGCTCTCACAAGGACGTTGGTTCCAATGCCTTATCAAGATGGAAATCCCTTTTAATCAGATTGTATTTTTAAACGCTCCTGGAGGGAGTAAGATTATATGAACTGGCTATGACACAGATCAAGGATATGATATAAATAGGAACAATAAATCAAACACAACCCAAGGTCTGTTATGTATGTATTTACAGGAATGTTCCTAAAAGCATCGACAGTAATATTTTACACTTCTGAGTGTTGCGTTGATGCTTGAATAATTAGTTGTTTTCCTAGAGCAGCAATGGAAAAGCCTTTGTTCTCTGGCAGTGAAAGTGGAAAGCAAGACAAACACTGACTTCACGATGAAGACGCCGGGGGTTAATGAGGGCAGGGGGGAGTGGAACGTTTTTTGTTTTTTTTTTACCCCTGTAACAAATAATTCTACAGTAGGATAGAAAAATGGTTTCCATTCTGGTGCCACAGTTCTGTCTGTGTTGTCAACAATGACTAGGCTTTATGGTTATATACCATACATCCTAACTAGGAATTGTTTTGGAGTGCTGCTTTATAGGTGCTAAATAAGTACAATCCGTGTGCTTCCATACTGATAAAAGAGCACTTCTTTCCCTCTATGACATCATTGGGGTCATTGTCAGGGTTTGATCCATGGTTCTTCTTCTGTCCTTCAATCAGCTGCCACTTCTTCAAACCTGTTTGTGCTGGGTAGATACCAAACCTCTATCTATGGGAACACAACCTCGACACCAAGGGAGGCAGGGTGAGTTTCCTGTCAATATTCTTTGACACCCATTGCAGATGAGAAATGTAAAATATAATGAATCCAGGACAACTAAAAACATATACTATTTCATTTCTAAAATGTGTTTGTTCTCTTTAAAGCAATGACACACCTTTCCTGTTTCTTCTTACCTTTCTTGTTACCACTGGGAAATTAAAAAGTGTTTCTATTCTCCCAGTAAAAAGCTTAATTTCAAGCATGGTCAAAGCAGATCAAACTGCCACCCTGTTGGAACAATAGGCGTGCGCAGAAAGCTTTGATAGTTGGACCCAATAAGGGTTCAAAGAACTCCAACTGTTCCATCAGTTCTCCACGTCCTCTGGATCAACCTGTTTTATTTTTCAGAGACTTAAAGGTAACCCAGTAATGCAGGTTTTCAGTTTGATCAGCCTGGCCAAAAGGAAACGATCCCCCTCTGCCGACCACTTTGAACTCATCTTTAATATTTCAAATTTGGGCTGGGGAAGAAACAGGTTTAATCTCCTGATTCAAGGGTCCTTCCTTGAGAGAGCACTTTTCTTTAAGGTATGAGTTGGCAGAATGAGTCCCGATGATCAAACTGCGGCTCTGCTCAAAGCAGTGACTTCATCGTTTTGAATTTCTTTAAATTAATTTTGGGAGAAAAGTCAAGGTTGCTACATTGGCTACTTTGGTTTCTACTTCCAGGGATCATATTCAAATAATGACATCTCACAATATATTCAGTTTTGTTTTAAGCTCCATCCAAATTGTAATTCACTTACCTGTTTTTTTTTTGGTTGACTTCCGGACAGGAGGGATAGAGTGTGTAGGAGTGTGTCCAATCTGCCAGCAACAGCCTCCTGGCATTAGATCAGCAGGTGGTGTTCTCTATCTTTGTGAGGACGTTAATTCTGCATTCTCAGACTCCGAACCCTCAGCAAACCGAAACCAAATGCATGGCACGTCCTGTCCCTCTGAAAACTCTACAAAGATGTCAGGTCTTGCTAAATAACTGTCACACCTTTGGTTAAAAGGCAAAATTTGCCCTCACAAACTTTGCAGGACACACACAGAAACACACACACACACACACACACACACACACACACACACACACAAAGCCATCCATTACGCCAGGCCCATTCATGCTCGCCTACTGTTTTCCTCCCATTTCTCACGCTTTCTCAAGCAGCGCCGTGGTGCCTGACTTTATGGTGACAGCTCCACAATGGAAAGGAATTACAATCGTTCATATTGTCAATCAGACATTATAGAAGCCAAGAGCTGCTTCACCTAAATTTAAAACAATAACCATGGTGATAATTAAGCTGAAATGTATTGATTTATTCACGTGTAATCCGCGTGGTCTGTACGTTTGTGCGGTAAGCGTGGTGTTGTGGTCTGTAAATTAGTATTCAAATTTGGCTGATTTTCTTTTATTTAGTATCATTGTCTTGGTTATGTTAACTGCCCACCATCTGAAATGTGCAATTTGAAGAAATATTGGTCTGATGGGACACCATGGTATATGAAGTTAATATGACACAATGACTTGAAAAAGTGATTTCTTAAGAGCGTTTATTAGCATAAATGCAAATAGATTTTTATATGAGTCTGTAGAACTACATCGATGCAACTCAGCATCAGTGTTAGGGAGGTGGACCTGCAGATAGAGGACAAAAAAGACAAAGGACACAACCACAGAGCTGAGAGAGGAGATAAAGTATCTATTGGGTCACCGTTTATGGCTGTTTGGGTGTCTGACTGTGGAGTTACTCAGCACTAATGACTGTCTGACCAGTTGTAGTTTGCAAAGACGAAGAGAAGCACCAGTTCAAAAAGCAAGTGGAACAGCGGCCCAGTGGAGACGTGGTGTTAGGCAGAGAGTGCATGCATCAGCACACCGGGTGGGAATTTATTTATTAATGCAATTCACCTAAAAGGAGAAACAGTGTATATACACACACACACATATATGTATATGTCTATATATATATATATATATATATATATATATATATATATATATATATATATATATATATATATACATGTACACACATATAAAGTAGCCATACTGAAAGCCTTCTGAAGGACACCAGCAGACAAATACACTGGAAAGGACCCAGCAGCACCAGCCACACAGCCAGACATCAGCCGTCAAAGACAAAAACAGAAAACTTTTAAAACGACTTAAATGACTCATACTTCCTCTGCAGTTTATCAAATTAGTCTCATCCCTCTAAAAGTCTCTCTTCAGGTGACACAGGGATGCATGAGGACAGTAGTCCGAAGCCATCGCTCCAGGTTTTAAAATTGAATTTCTCTCTTTATTCATTTATTTGCATTTTTTTAAAAACGTCTGGATCATGTGTTGTGTAACACCAAGGCCTCAGCATGTGTAATCTGACTGCTAATACATGTGGTTTTGCCATTTAATTAGCAGTGAAGGCATCTGAAAGTAGGTCAGTTTTTTTTCCTCGCAAAGCAATTTCTATTTGCACGTCACGTCCGCCACCATTTCAAATTGGCGCTCGCCTATTAGCGCAATCATTTAATAGCTGTTAGTGCAGGGAGCCTAATGCCATGCATGAGGTGTATGTTTTTTCCCTTTTACACGCTGCTGCTGCTAACCCAATTCCCGTGTTATTCTTTTCTCTCAAGTTTCCTGACAGATGACACACGAAGTGGAAAAGTCTCATTTGATGGTTTTTTCGGGTTCATGTTCATTTTACTGTGGTTTTCCTTTTAATCACCACAGTGGAGGAAGAAAAAACACAACGCTGTCCTGGCGGCTGGGATGTGGGAAGCTGTAATCTGTGAGAGCTTAACATAAAATGAAGACAGGCGTTTCACGTCTGCACACGGCACATTAGACGTGTCAGTCTGGGATGTTAACATTAATGTGACACTATGAAAGGGTTAAATGTCAATCGGGCCCCCTCCCTCCTCAAATACCGAGTGTGGTTATACACAGATGGTGAAGAGTACCTGTTGCATCTTGGAGTCTTCTGCTTTTATAATCATTTTTGTAATATTTAACAGTTTACTGTGGCCTGTGTGCTCACGGAGGAATGGAAAAAGGATGCTGATGAACATTCATTCACTATGGAATAGTATTGCTCTTTTAACTACAATTATAATTTTAATAAAGATTCTAATTAAGGACAAATAGTTTTGCTCTCCATGGGCACAAGGACGGGTAACTCTGGGAACTGTCTGTTGCAAACAAAGTTTTTTCTGCCTGGAGAGTCTTCATCAGAGACTGTATCATAATTCTAGATGGATATCTTCACTCTCACCCTTCGGGTCTTTACATAACCTGTTTTGTCATCTTTCCTCTTCACTTTCCTGTTCTCTCCATCCAGTGTTTCATGCTTTTTTTCCTGTCCAGCTCTCTTTATTATCTCTCTCTCATTCTCGCTCTATTTTCCCTTTCTCCGTGTTGCTGCGAGCTGACTTTCCCATGCGCTGCAGGCGTGGTGGTACCCGAATCCGAGAGGGAATTACTGACAAAACATCTCTGGTTACCAACGTCTCTCTGGCTATGCTCCTTCCCAATTTTTACAACTGGTCCTTTTGAAGTCATGAATGAAAAATGACAAGACTCAAAGCCCTGACCGATATGAAACAGGTTGGTGAGAGCTATTCACAAGCAATTAGAAACCCTGCGCAAATAGTGAAGGCAAGTGCTGGAGCGCAGTCGGTCTTCCTGCTCCTGTGATCAAAAGCTTTAATCCAGAGTCAACACCCTCGGGGAGGACTGAAGCTGAGGTGTCATTTTTCTGTATTTATTTGATCTGAAACAGTGATGGTGTCATGATGAAGGTACCAAACATGGGTCACAGCTACCTCTCACATCACCGCCGACCTGACCTCTGACCTGCTGATCCCGGGTCGATGAAGAACCTAACACAATTTTGACAGAGCTTCTGGGTAGGTTAAACTCAGATCACTCTCTGGGCAGATGGTTTTAGAGCTACCATCAATATCAAGGAGAACTAGGGCTGTCGGTTGAACAGGTTTAATTCCCAATTTTAAAGTGAACCCAATAAATGACGATTTCCTCTCATTGCAGTTGTCGCATCAGACCGAGTGTAATGGTACATCAGCTTTTAATGCTTCAGTGAAATGAAAAAATGCCTTCTGCATTGTGCAATAATCATTGAATACTTATTAATATAGTTGTACTTTAGTTTTCCTTGCAATTGGGCTCCACCCCTCAATACTCCACTACATCAGGTCCAAAATCAGCATGACAGATTGCACACACATTCATTCTCTTGCCTAAATGTCTTCTTATTACACAATAGGATGTAAACTTTAAAGATATGCCTGACGGCACTAGTGTATTTTGGCTGCTTCTCACAAGTAGACGAGGAAACAAGCCTCCGGATGGAGCAGCTGGACTGAAGCTAAAGGTCAACACCTCTTAGTAGAGTTTAGGTCAGAGTTTGACTACCGATTCTGCTGATGTTCAGAGGCCTTAACAAAAAAAGGAAAAATTGTACAGTTCAACTGGAAGCTAAACGCGCCTGCATAGAGCCCACTTTTTTCTCCATAATGGACTTTCCTCTTTCTTCTTCTCTCTGCAGTCTTCTTGGTTCCAATCTTACCAACACAAACACACAACCGACCACCTAGACAATTACAGATGTCTGCTCATTTTGCCTTGGGAACTTTTGGCAGTTTATGGGCCAGATACTACACTTTGGAAGAAACGATTTGGTGCAGCCGTGAAAGAGCAGATGAAGCCAAGCATAAAATGCTTCTCCACATGGTGTCTGTCTCCTTAACCCTGAGCTACACTTTCATTTTTTTTTATTACAAAATATTGTTACAGAGTTTTATATCATCCTGATCATAGCTACATGTGTTTTAACAGTGACACAAAGACCCCACTGATTGAGAAAAGTCCACATATCCTTCCCTATCATGACTTTCGCATTTACTTCCACCAGAGGGCGCACTTCACGGGACAGAAAACGAAAGGAACTTAAAAGATACTATATCATCTTCACTCAGCTGTGTCAGCTCTCCAGGTCAGGAGGTGCACTTTAAGTTTATATATATAAAATATGAGCATCTGCTCCTTGAAAACCTGCATGTTCTTTGCTCATAAGCACCGAGACCTCTGCTTTGCCCCCAGCAGTAGTGGGGAACTGTCTGTGGAAACATCTAACGTGGTGGAGCTGTTTACTCCACCTGAACGGCGCTGAATAGTTTCAGACCAGCTCATGTTTGGTTTTGCTAATAAAACAGCATTTTTTTTCTTTCCAGAAAATGATGCACTTCTTCAACAGACAGCGGAAACACGGCCGTGATGACGTTTGTCTTTTCTTCTGTCTTATGATGTTTTCCATGAACAACAATGGCCAAAGTCAGTGACGGCGTAAGAGAGCAAAAAATAGCCATGCCAGCCCCGTCCAAGGCATCATGCGTCCCTCTGGCTCCTGTTTGATGTCTCTTTCAAACAAAGGGACACGAACCCCCCACAGAAGCAGAACAAAGGCACACAACACTTTCCACATAAACCAGTGGAAAGAACACTAAAAACCAGTAAGAGTGAGCAGATGTGACTGGCACAGAGATGACACCATGTCGTTGTCTTTGAAAAAGCCACACGTGTCTGATGTTGGGGACGTGTAAAAGGAGGAGAGGATGTGTGGTGCTGAGACTGTGGCTGCACTTTGTGGACTTGACATGTGGGCGTCAGCGGCGCTCCTGCCACCTTCTGGTCCTCAGAGGGATGGATGGAGACAGACGGAGGGAGAAGGACTTCAGGGAGTGAGGAGACCTAAAAAGTGTGAAATATCTCAAAGTTCAAATAAAAAGAAATAAGATGAAGAAGGTTAACAGATGAAACGACCCTTCTGGTTCTGCTCCGTTGGGTGAAGAGGCTCCTTCAGGGTCATCAAGCAGGTCGGGCAAGAACCCAGAAGAACCGATGGAATAGTCCCTCAGCCCAGTGAGGGTGCAGACGCAGCCTCGCTCACGGCATGCTCGTCTGGGTGCAACGTGACCCTGCGCTGACCCCCCAGTGGAGCCCCCAGTCGGCCCTCGAACCTCCAGGTGTACAGGGACAAGGGCCCGGGTCAGAGCCGCTGATGAGAGCGTAGGATGAGCAGGACCCTTCACACCTTCAGCCCCACGCTTTTCTTCCCCTCAAAGGTTTTGGGGCACGGACGGCCTTCCTGTGAAGCGCTCCATGTGTACTCTGCTGTCTTCATCCTGGTGGTCATCAGACAGGACGAGTGGGCGGGAGGGAAGGAGACGAAAAGACATGTGAGGAGCGGGAACTTCAACTGGGAGCAAATGTGAGAGTGTGTGTGTGTGTGTGTGTGGGGTTGGTTAAAAAAAGCAGGTTACAACCCTGACTTCCCTAACCCGTCTCAGAGATCTGTGTCTGTGTGGGTTCAGAGCAGGAAAACAGACATTCCAGACGCTAAAATTCCCAAGTTTCAAAGACATCAACACCAAGGCGAAGCAGCAGCCTACACAGGCGTAAAAGAGCTACTAAAACAAATTGAAAAAAGCCTCCCGCTGAATGAGAAAGCATTTAGCCTGAGTTACAGCTGCTTGATCAGCCCTTTGGCTACACTGATAGCTGCTAAGTTTGTGATGGATGTTTTCAAGGGGGCTGAACCTCTGCTGCTCAGCACCAAACGCTTCCCAAGAGGAAGGTGTCCTTCTCATTTTCACTTTAATGGCTCAGCAGAGGGGCTTCAAATGGAGCCCAGAGGCCATCTTCTTTTCCTCCAGCTCAGTGGGCTCCATAAAAGCCAACGAGCTGATGAAAACAGCAAAAAACCGAAAGCTCATTGTTGTCTCCTACTAACAGCACACGCTCTGCTCTTCCACCCTCACTCCTCCACAGCGAGTTGTCTCCTTAACCATCTGGGTAATTATGAAGTTTTCTGCTCTCCAAGTTTCTTCCATCAGCATTTTCCTAATCAAGTGTGTAATTAATAATTAGCATCTTACGCAATATCAGCAAGAGCAGAATACCAGTATTGATGAGGAAAGTGAAGTTCTGTAACAACAGGGACTTGTTGGCCCAGTGTGTCTGCTGGCCAATCTACCTTGCGGCTGGTTTGATTGTCTGCTCATGTTTGCTCATTTGCAGATTGCTAACTGCTTTCTTACACGTTGGCAACCAAGGCGCTCAGAAACAACAAGGAAAAAGCTGCTCGCGCTGTCGGAGAGGATGTGTCTGGACGGGGACAGACGTGTGGATGCCTGCATTGTGTCCTGCAGCAATGAGACATTCAGGCCAATTTTATTGACTCTTTCTTCCATTAATGTAGTTTTTACTGCCATTATGCTTGATCATCCTCCCCTCTAGACGTCATCTAGAGACAGAAGCAGGTTGATGATGCATGGAGCTCATCACGCAGGTGTTTGTGAAACCCTTTAATCTGAGGTAAAAAGAGTCCACACCATTAAATCCGGCTGGAACCATAACAATGTTGTATAAATGTGTTTTCTCTGTTCAATCGGTTTGGATGTAACAGCTCTGACCTCGACCACCTTCAAGTCAATCTGCGTCGATGTGTGTCCAAAAAACGACCACTAGAGGGAGCAAAGACGGATGCAAAGGTTCTAAGTTCCAATTGTTTCTTTACAGCCCAGGCAAGGCTCTTCTTTCTACACAGGAGAAATAAAGCTGCATGAACACACCATGTGACATTTTAAGACGTCCAGGTTGTTTGTTCTTCAGTGTGGCAGGATTCACGTTGGTGTCACATTTTAAGTGTTTTGCTGCCCCCTAACGGAGGGACGTGTAACTACAGATGTTCCAAATCCCCGTCTGTGACCACAATTTCCATGAGGGAGCAAACCAGGCCTCAATCTACACAAACGATGACACACAGCCGATCAGGCCAGACAAGCAGTTTCAACGAAATAATTCATTACCACTAATTATCTCGTTTATTAAAAATAGTTTTACTGACAGCAAGGTGCCTTCAGGCACATTTACGTTTAAAAATATGTACATACAGATCCACGTCAACCCAGAGGAAATTCACGGAAAGTCTCGTGGTAAGCTTAAAGTGTTGGAGGTGAGAGGAAGGAAAGAGACTTATTGTTGACTTTGTACATATTTTCAGAAAACATGTTTTTTTCCATTTCTAAATAAAGCTGACCTCGACTGTATCCTTCTGTGTCTCTAACGCAGTTGGACAATTTGAACTCGTCTCTCTGGACTTTGGTTTGTCTGCAGAATATCAAATACTGTGTCCCAGCGCTGCCCCCTCTCAGTCACTGTCGGAGGACCCGCTGGAGCTCGACGAAGAGGAGGAAGACGATTCATGCTTCTTCTTCTTCTGTTTCTTCTTGTGATTTTTCCCTTGTTCCTTTTTGTTCTTTTTACTTTTCTTTTTGAGGCTTTTCACCTTCTTTTTCTTTCTCCGCTTGTCTTCATCTGATGACGAGGACCTGCTGCCCTTCTTCTTCTTCTTCGTGGTCTCCTCGTTGCTTGAAGATGAAGCCGATCTGAGGACGACATAATCAGAGCTACTGATCAAAAGCTCGTACATTTGGAGAGTAAAAGAAAACCATCTGAGTGTACAGTTCTTTATGTTGTGGGCCATGTGGGACATTTTCTTATGATCTGACCTTTACTGGCATTACTCATTTCTAGTCTTTGTATGAGTCAGATTAAAATTAGAACCTGCAGATGAACCACTAATTTACGTGCAACGTCATGTTTGCAGTATCTGATTTAAAATGTCAAGACACACATATGCATTTCAAAAGGAGACAACAATGTCACAACAAACACAGCGTGAGTGTATGTGTGTCAAAGGTGTTTGAACCAAAGTGGACAGGAGGAAATGGAGGCTAGAGGGACGTACCTCTTTCTTGATGTTCTCTCTCTGCTCTTCTTACGCTTGTGCTTCTTCTTCTGCTCATCGTGTGCGCCTGGAAACGGTCAGGCACGAGTTAACATCTGACCTTCACCTCCCCAGACCCTCACCCACCCCCGGGCATTACAACCCCCCCCGGGGGCATTAGCACCCCTCCCGGGGGCATTAGCACCCCCCGGGGCATTAGCACCCCCCCCCCCGGGGGCTTTAGCACCCCGGGGCTTTGGAACCCCCCCCGAGCAGAGGCTTCACCTTTGCGGTGGTGGCCCTGCGGGGTCAGCCTCTGGCTGGGCGGCGCCTCCAGGCCGTCCTCGCTCTCCTCGGTGCTGGTGCTGCTCACGTCCAGGACGATGTCCTTCTGGGGGTCCACGCGGACGAAGTTCCTGCATTCAAAGGTCAAATGACCGGCTGAGGCGGTGAGGAGAGGACAGCAGGTTAGTGGAGGCTGAGGGAGGCTCGATGCTGAAGATCCTGAAGTACTCACGGTATCCACACTTCTTACATCCAGCTCTGACATTGTCTTTGATAGGCCCTACAGGAACACAACAGCCTTAATTATCATTCACATCAACGGGAGAGTCCATGTCTATCTACAACTTTTAATTAAGTTATTTAATTCAATAATTAATTTAAGAAAAACGAGGGAAAATACAGGAGAAAAGAACCAAAGTTCATTTTCTTTGCGTAGATTCTGAAGTAACAAGGACGCTTAGCATTTAATAAGTGATCTGCAGTACATTTAAAACATGTAAATCCTAGCATGTGATTGTAAATAACGAGTAAATAACGAGAAAATGTTAGTAAAAGAAACAGTTTGGTGACTTCAAAGTCTCCGTTCAGCTAACGACCGGTTCGCACTGCAACGTGCATCTACGAGGTAATATCTTCAGCCGTGGAATCGGAGAGGTAAATGAGGTGACACGGTCCCGTCCTGACCTATATCAGCCATCCAGATCTCTAAAAAAAAGAAATTTAAAAACCAGCGGAGGCGCGATGCTGCTACACCTCTCCTGCTTCCGCCTCCCGCTCTTCTTCTACTCATTAATACGGCAGCAGTCAAAGCAGCTGCGTTTGCGGTGGCGCCCTCAACTGGACGGAGGACTAACTGCATATATCTGGTTTTACTTCATTTTCTTTCCAGTCACTTTTTTTCCATTCACCTAAAGGCCAGATAAAGTACAGTGCACTTTTTAAACTACTGTCTTCCTTAAAGCTTTTTCAGTTTGAGTGTTCTACAGATGTTAGCCCTTGGAATGTCATACCCTTAGACTGGCATACTCCCTACAATATGTAATAATGAATTGATAGAATACAATGAATTTTAAATCATTATCAACACATTTGGACAACTAGTGAGACCTCTCACTGAAATAGCATTCTCTAGACGCCCCTCTCTCCCTCACACACACACACACACACACACACACACACACACACACACAGGGAAAAGCATAACATCTTAGAGACCATAGAAGATCCCTGAATACCCCCCCACACTCGCACACACACACATACACACACACACACACACACAGACACACACACACACACACACACACACACACACACACACACACACACACACACACACACACACACACACACACACACACACACACACACAGCCTTATCTAATCAGTTCTCTCAAATCTCTGCAGTTTTAATCAACAGGAGGACTTTGATCCATTACAGCTTACTGTTTATAGCTACTGCGTGGTCACAGTGTTCTCTATTCTATATTCTGTTCACTGACTCGATGCAAGCACCCAGTCTTAGAGCCTGCTCATGCATTTGATTTTTCCCCTGGGTAGTCCAAAAACATGCCGTTTCTGTTGATGGGAGACTACTACCCATGGGCGTCGGCATGTGAGCGAATGGTGTTTGCATGTCCTGTAACCTGTGTACTAGATCACAGGGATAGCCTCTGTGACCCTGATTAGAAAGGAGCAGCACTGAAGTGAATGGATGCACCAGAATATTTGCCCTCTGACTACCACTGGGAGAGGCTTCGGCTGCTTCTATGAACTTAATCAGTAATAATCAGAGATTGTCACAAAGTTATATATGAGGTCGTAAAGAACTGATTATTTAACAAGATTAGGTTAAACTTCAAAGGAATCTGCTTTATCTGTGTGAGTTTACTGCCCTGGGTGACAGATTTTATCATATTTGTCTGAAAACTGCACTGAGGTGCTTGTAGATGAAAGTCTTTGCCACTGGAAGGTGCAAATACTGAACACCTGAGAGGTCTCTGCTGTGGTATTAACACAGGCTTCTTTAAAGATAGATAGACAGAATAGCTTTCCAGGCTTTCCAGATTCTCGGTTTGTTCCTTCAACGTCTTCCTGAGCCTGTTGTCATCTGGACTCTTGGGCTGGGGGCATCCAGGGTGGTCCTGGGATTTGAAAATATATACATATTTGACCAAAGTTGAAGGAACTTTCACCGTTCGTCACCCAGGAGGATGTTTTTGGACGGGGCCCTGCCTGTGAAAATAAACCCAGGCCACGGGCCGACCTCTCCACCTGACGGGGGCTACTTCCCTGAGCATGGGTGGCCGTTCAGGACTCTGCTGTCTTCCCTTTCAGAGAGTGAGGGAAACACAAAAACCACTGGTGATATTCCGCCACGCTGCAGCCGAAATGTAAAAACAAATAAAGGGGCAGTGGAACAGTTTGACCCAGTTACTTCAGCCTGTTCACGACCGATTCTTCACACAGAAAACTCATTTGGATGATATAAAGTATCTAGTGGAGGCTGATCTGTGAATAGCAAATAAAATGATTACTCCTCCTTCTTGCTTGGTTCAATTTCTTGCTGCCTCACCCCCTCCTGTTTTTCCCCACTCTTTTCATTCTTTTTCCTGCAGCCCCCCACCTTTGTCTCGCTCTTCCTCCGTTTATTTCCTCTCCTCCTCCGGCTTTTATGCAGCTCCTAGTTTGTTTCTTGTTTCTTTTTCCTCTTCTCTTTACTTAACCTCCTACGACCTGGTGTCCACACATGTGGACATTAGATTTTGGGTCACCTATAGTACAACAGCTAATTCTGCTTAGTACAGGGCCAAATGTCCACATACAAGGACCCTGAAACATTGTATTACTACAGATTTAGATTGATTGTCCCTGTATGTGGACATCATTGTCCCCAAAAAACAAAATATTGTTAAAATATGATTCTCATGAGTCTTTATACTTCCTCAGGTCCCGATAATCTGAAATAGCAAAGGTAAATTAAAAATGCATATCAAGAAAGAGCTTGGGTCTCAGGAGGTTAAGTAACTATTTTCCCTCAGGTCCTGTTTCTGCCTCTGAAGCTTTATGTCTCTCTGTTGTTTTTTCAGCACTTCCACCTCATTTTCCCCCCTTTTTTGGCTTCTCTTTATTTTTCTTTATTTAGTCACCCTTTTCCTGTGTTAAGCTCCTTCTGCTGCTTTCTTCAACCCGAGTCGTATTCCTGATTTCCTGACTCATTATTACTTCTCTCCATTTTTTTCCAGGGTGGATTCTACACCTCCTTCTTCAGTTCCGATCAGTCTTTATTACCATCCCTCCACTGTGTGAATGAGGAAAATTCATTGTTTCCTTGGAAGCTTGTCCACCTCTCAAGGTAGACAGTCATGAGTAGTTTGACTATAACAAAAATTGGGAAAGAAGAAATTAAGAAAGTAACAAACTGAACCAAAGCTGCCTAATGAGAAACAATTCTTTGGCAGCTGAGCAGTATCTGTTATCTCTGCTTTGTTCCACTCTTTTGATTCTTTTGGTTCATACTGGTCACGCTGCCTCTCTCTGTGAACGTGTGATGGAGCTAAACAGAGAACCACAGTCCACAGTTATGGTTCTGCACATCAAAAGTGTGCTTTCTTCTCACCAGTTGTCCCTGAATGCACCTCAGCCGCTGGTTCTCTCCCCCTGCCTGAGGTTCTCAGTGACCAGCAGGAGGTCCGTGGTACAGATGACGATGGTCTATAACCCAAGTCCTCCGTGCTGATGTTCAAATAAAAATGTTTTCCACTCCCATGACTCAAGTAGAGATGCAAGCAGAGACTGACTAAATTACAGTGTTGTGAGAACACTCAGAGGCGACGTGGCGCTGTTAATAATCGGCCTTCTCCTCAGGTGAGTCAGGACTCTAAAACTGTCGCTTCCCCAGTAAATTAACAGCTACTGCCTATGCAAATATTTGATGTGGTCAGCAAAAGCCAGCCAAAGCTTTTTTTTTGAGACGTCACGTCAAATGCAATATTTACATGAATTCTATAAGCACGCACATGACTCAACTGCTATTGAGTTATTTTCCGTGTCACAGAGTTGTGACAGTCTGAAGTCAGACATAACAAACTGAGCATTTATAACACATCAGAGAGGCCAGCATGCACACACACACACACACACACACACACACACACACACACACACACACACACACACCACCCACACGCATGTAGCCTAATTAGGTTAAACTCCATATTTCCTTGAGGAGTCACATTAAAATGGAAGAGGATCCCCTCCTCTGTTTGATGTTGGGGTCCTTTGTGGCAGCTGCTGTGAGGTCGACTCCTCGGGTCTTGTCGCACTTCACTTCTAATTGTCCCCCCATTGAGTTAAGGGCTATCAGTGAAACTTTTTCAGGCCGGCCCGCCGACTGTTCCGAGATGGGACTTCACACGAGGAGGGGATTGCGTCACTCGGGGCGGCCCCTCAAAATGATTTAGGCATTCATCATCTGTCTTTTGTCGTTTGGCCACAAAGTTGAGGATGTTTTTTTTGTGCTTTCTTTGAAACTGTGGCTGTGTGGTCCAGCTTCGTTAGCCTGCACATCCCCGATCTAAACATTTCATCCAGATGCAGAATCTGACCGAGCTCTGTAATTAACCCAATCTTTAGGTTAAAAGAGGCCTACGCATGAAGGCAAGTGAGGGAGCAGAGCAGTTGATGTAGCAGACGTTTGAGCAATAGTGACCCTAAACATGTGTGTGTGTGTGTGTGTGTGTGAGAGAGAAAAAGTTAGATACTCAGAACCAGGAATCACTGATTCTGATCCTTTAACTAAGAACAATATATTTAATCTATGTTTGATGATGGTGACTGTCTGGTGATTCCTGTGGGTGATATTTGCATAGATGTTCCAATGAGAAGAACCTAAAAATGTCAAATGTTTAACAGTTTAACAGAATAAGAGCATTATGTTCGATAGGACACAAACACTACTGTGTTGTTCTACCTTTGTGAGTCATGACATCTATCGACATCTCCGTTTCCTCATCTGAACCATTGCACCGTTTGCGCGAGCATCACTACACCAGTAAAGGGAAGCCTCACTACACCAGTAAAGGGAAGCCTCACTACACCAGTAAAGGGAAGCATCACTACACCAGTAAAGGGAAGCCTCACTACACCAGTAAAGGGAAGCATCACTACACCAGTAAAGGGAAGCCTCACTACACCAGTAAAGGGAAGCATCACTACACCAGTAAAGGGAAGCCTCACTACACCAGTAAAGGGAAGCATCACTACACCAGTAAAGGGAAGCCTCACTACACCAGTAAAGGGAAAGCATCACTACACCAGTAAAGGGAAGCATCACTACACCAGTAAAGGGAAGCCTCACTACACCAGTAAAGGGAAGCATCACTACACCAGTAAAGGGAAGCATCACTACACCAGTAAAGGGAAGCCTCACTACACCAGTAAAGGGAAGCATCACTACACCAGTAAAGGGAAGCATCACTACACCAGTAAAGGGAAGCATCACTACACCAGTAAAGGGAAGCATCACTACACCAGTAAAGGGAAGCCTCACTACACCAGTAAAGGGAAGCCTCACTACACCAGTAAAGGGAAGCATCACTACACCAGTAAAGGGAAGCCTCACTACACCAGTAAAGGGAAGCCTCACTACACCAGTAAAGGGAAGCATCACTACACCAGTAAAGGGAAGCCTCACTACACCAGTAAAGGGAAGCATCACTACACCAGTAAAGGGAAGCATCACTACACCAGTAAAGGGAAGCATCACTACACCAGTAAAGGGAAGCATCACTACACCAGTAAAGGGAAGCATCACTACACCAGTAAAGGGAAGCATCACTACACCAGTAAAGGGAAGCCTCACTACACCAGTAAAGGGAAGCCTCACTACACCAGTAAAGGGAAGCCTCACTACACCAGTAAAGGGAAGCATCACTACACCAGTAAAGGGAAGCCTCACTACACCAGTAAAGGGAAGCATCACTACACCAGTAAAGGGAAGCCATGGCAGAGTGACGTACTCAGCCCTGTTAGGCGCGTATTATGTCTCTTACATCTGGATTCTGTCTCTCAGCGAGGCTCCTGTGTTCCCAGGAGATTGCTGCTTTCCCACAAAGCACATGTGTCACGTAAAGGCAACGGAACACCTTTTGGTGATGGAGTAATCCACGCTGAGACCTACAACAGCCACCAGGTGTTTACACTCGTCTCACAGGAAGCCCGTTTGACTTTCCCAGCATTAGCCAAGACTTGCTCAAGTGGGAACCAGAAGCAAACGGACACACGGGCGTGTTGGTGCAGGTTTCTTGCTCTCTTCACTGCTGCTGGTATTTCCAGCATCATGTGAGGCTGCCTCTTTTTTCTTTTTTTTGCAGGCTTGATTAGGCGCATGTGATTACCTGGCAACCCGGCTGGTAACGACTGAGCCGTTATGAGGAAGCGCTCTCAGACTCCTGCCCTGTGACAGGAGTCAGCCTGGATCAGATGAATTTGATTCTGTCTGGGAGGAAGTAGCCCAGCTCACTTGGCTTCACACATTAATTGTGTCATGCATAGGGGGAAGAGTTTTATTTTTTTTTTTGGGGGGTGGGCAGGGGGGTCCGGCAGGCGGTCTCCACTACCTCAGACAAGAAAAATGCTCCGCCAGCTTTACTTCCCACGGAAAAATGAGCCGAGTTGGGCTGGTGAGGGAGGAAAAATACTGGGGTCTTTTAAATGCAAAGGGAAGAAGGAGGGAAAAAATGGGAATCTGACCATTTTTCTGACATGAAAAGCACAGCACATGAACACACAGCCATGATACTCTCAAGAATAGCTTGGACCTCATTCTCTTTCCTGCCCTGGACTGTGTGGGTTTTTTTTCCGGGGGGGTTGTTGAAGGAATGGAAAGAGACACAGTTATGATTGCTACTGTGATGGCTGCCAAGTCAAATTGGACAGTTTCTTCCCCCCCTTGTATAGAAAGAATCATTCACCACATCTGGATGAGAGGAAAAATGAAGAAGAATGCAATTAAAGTAACATTTAAAGGATTAAAATGTGGTGGTTCTGTACATTTTCAGGAATCCGTATGAGCAGAGGGCATGCTATAGAGCTCTCTCTCCTTCTCTCTCTCTCTCTCTGTCTCTCCTCTTTTGTGGCTCTCAGCCTATGAGCTTATGTGGGCCCTTCCTTACTACACACCCAGTGGGGCTTTAAAAAGGCAGGGCCGGAGGTCTCAGCAGTCACACACGCTGGCTGCCTGAACCTCTGTGTTCCCTCCTCTCCAGCCTCCAGGTCGCTTGGATTAGAGATGCTCGCGACGCTCCGCGGGGTCCCGCCTTCCCTGCTCATCCTTCTGGGCCCCATGCTGTTTGCTGCGGGCCAGGCCACAGCGGACAGCCAAGGTGAGGAGACGGTGGAGTTTTTACTGCCGCCTGCTGCGGCTGCTGATGCTGCAATTACTGGAATCATTTTGTCAGTGGAAAATGGATGCTGAAATGGTTAACCTTAAACCAGGTAGAAGATAAATGTGTGCTGGAAAAAACAACACAAAAGCACAAACTCTTTGCTTCAGGGCAGTTATGGGATGGACTATTTGTCTCGCTGATGTTTTGGTGTGGACAGGGGAATGTCTTGTGAGTTCTGATCAAGCATTCCACCAGCATCATGAGCTCATGCGATCTGAAAACTCTGCGGTCCGCTCATCATTTACGCCACATTTGTGTCTGTTTCCCAGCACTGCACGAACTGGAGAAGGAGCCGGCATACTGGGATGCTCAGGCTAGGGCAACACTGAGAGATGCTCTGAAACTCCGTCCCCGGGAACACCAGGCCAGGAACATCATCCTTTTCCTTGGCGACGGTAGGTCACGGTGTCATCGCGGAGCAAATCCAGACAGATAAATACTCTAACAACACTTCACTGCTGTTATTAGCATTGGTGCTGTGTTTTAGGGGGTTTGAACTATCCATGCTTGAGCTTGACAAGCACACACCTGTGAAGTCCTCCTCATGAATCATCATCCTGATTATGGCAACAGTGTGACAAGATAATAAAAATCTCTTTCCAACATTTCCAACTTTTTTTTCTCTTAACCAGCGTCCAAATTATATGCATTTTAGGTTTGTTGCATTACAGATACATATTAATCACAACCAAGGAACTACTTTATATGCATACAACACATTTAGAAGCCACAGAGCCAAATGTTCCTTGTAGGTATTAGTGGAGCCCAAAATTGAGTCGGAGTGTAATTTAAAAAAGAGATAACCATGCGTCTGATGATGAGCTCTGTGCATGTTAATGACTAAAAGCACGTGAATACAGCCTGGAAAAGACCAACGGTCATGTTGGTGTCATGAAAACTGTCATGTTTCAGGTGACAACTCATTGTTCTCCACTGCAACACTAGTATTGGTGACTCAAGTAACTAATGGATGTCAGCTTGAGTGCTCATTAAAAACCTTTTTCTTGACTTAAATCTGATATATTATAGTATTGTCAACTGCCCTCTTCCTAACTGTCTGCAAATCTGTCAGCTGATTGTGCTGTAAGATGTTGGGAAGTAGTATAAACATTGCTCTGAACTTTAGAGGTAATAATTTATGTTAGCACAGGACCTCTGCCTGATTCGCTCCTGTGCGAGGAGTTCTCAGCCAGATCTTTTACATTTGGTGTTGATTGTGCGGCACCACCACATGGATCATGCCTGCATGTGTGAGAGGAGGGTGGGGGGAGGGTGGGGGCTTTAAAGGCTCATAGATTTAGCCACGTTTTTCCCGTTAGCTCCCAGGATATCTGCTTTAGATCAAACCCTGTGAGCCACATGTCTGGGTGGTCCATTTCATTTCCTGCAATTTCAGAGGAATGACTGTGAAGAACTTTGACTTAGACATTGTAAAATGGCTCAGAAACGCAGATATTACTGCTTGATTTAGACCAACTAAAAATATTGTAGGAATCGGACTCTGCCAATACTCTATGATATGAGGCTGAAAACACCAGTGGAGGTCGTTTTTCTGTCCAAAATCTGCTTTGATTTTGCTTCTGCTGACTATATTTGGATTATTTTTCTTCTCTGGTTGACATTTATAGTTCTGGTTTTCAAAACCAATATTTATGGAGCTTTTAAGAAGTAAATAGATGGGGTCATAACAGCAAAATATCTCTCATTAATAATGCAGTCTCATGAAAAATAATTACAAAAATGCCCTGAATAGCATAAACAAATAAATAGAGAAGCTAATATATGAACCTGTGCATACACACAGGCCACATGAGTGAAGTCTTACCTATCAATCATTGTCTCCCAGGGATGGGCGTGTCCACGGTGTCAGCAGCACGGATCCTTCGTGGACAGATGGAGGGTGGATCAGGGGAGGAGACCATGCTGGCCATGGACACCTTCCCATATGTGGCCTTGTCAAAGGTGACAATCATGTTACTCTTCATCCATGTCCTCTTGGATGCGTCAGGGATGTAAATGAAACAGGGAATGACTACATTTAAATGTGTTTTGCACTGAGAAATTATTTTTTATCTTTGGCCCAAGTTACAGTTTAACAAGGATGGAATTTCCTGAATGCTTCGTTACTTTTTATTTGGTGAAAAAAATAAAATGTAACTAAAGGCAACGTGTTTCTTCCCTGCCCTGTCTGGTGCACAGGGTCAGAAATGCTGCTTTTGTTACTTTGCATGCACTGCATGACCCCTGCATTGCTCTGCCTCTGCCCCCCCAAACACACGTCCTTGTACTTCTACCTGTGCCCTCACAAAGGTACTTAAAACTTTTGTAGACACACTGCATTACCCAGCTCACTACCCTAACCCTAACCATCTTGACTAACCTGCTAACGCCAACCTTAAAACCACATCTTAACCCTTAAACAGCCTTTTGAAGTTGTGAGAACCAGCCAAAATCCTCACTTTGATAGTAGAATGTGGTTTTTGGTACACATATGTTATCAACACCTTGCATCAATCCATAGATCCCTTTCACACAGAACTTTCAAATTATGCCAAAGTAAGGACTGTGGGCAAGTTTCTGAAGGCAAAGATACACTGAATTGAGTCCAAGTGTGTCGTCTAACACATTCTGTTAGTCTCACGTGTTCCACCTTGTCACATTCCACCTGGCTCCAAATTAAGCTTTCAGCTATTGTGCGATGGATTTAGCCAAAGACAGCAGTTTAACTGAAAGCAGTCCACTTCAGTTAATAATCCCATCATCAGTATGCAGGTTGTGCGTGGGTTGACCGTCTCACCTTTTGCTACCCCCCAGACCTACAGTGTGGATAAGCAGGTAGCAGACAGCGCCAGCACGGCCACCGCCTACCACTGCGGGGTGAAGGCCAATGCTAAGACCGTTGGGCTCAGCGCTTATGCTGTGGCCTACGAGTGCAACACCACGTTCGGTAATGAGGTCTACTCGGTGCTACGGCGTGCTAAAGCACAAGGTAAAAATTTGCCCATTAGGTATGTAAATGTACAAAGTATTATAGAGATCAGATCATTTTAAGTGTCCCCTTATCTCAAGCCATTTAAAATGATATTGTGATAAGCATAACCCCTCCAACTACACTGTGCTCAGTTCTATGTTCAGTCTCATTATGCTCACACATAATCATATAATGCGCACAAGATCAAGTTTTGATCTTCCTGATTTTCATCACTAATCCAGAAAAGACGCTTTATAAAAATGGCCTGGTGGTCTTTTTGGTTGTGTTTCTGTGTTCTCAAGGTAAATCGGTGGGGATTGTGACCACCACTCGCGTCCAGCATGCCTCTCCAGCCGCCTCTTATGCCCACTCCGTCAGCCGCACCTGGTACAGCGACTCTGATCTCCCAGAAAGTGCCATCGAACAGGGATGTGTGGACATCGCAACCCAAATGGTCACCAATGTTGACATCGATGTATGTGAAAAGATGTTACATATTCCCTTTAAACCACATTTTGATGATGAGCATTGAACATTGTGATGTCTGTTGGTCCTCTAAGGTGATTCTGGGGGGAGGCAGGATGTACATGACACCAAGAGGTACCCCAGACCCTGAATACCCAACGTCCAACTCTCGCAAGGGAGACCGCAACGACAAAAGGAACCTGATCAACGTGTGGCTGAAGGCCAAGCCAGTAAGAACACGCGCGCCTCAGGTAGAATAATTTACAAGGTCACTTCTTCATGTTCCTCTGGCTCATTCTCCAGAACAAGAGGTCGCGCTACGTTTGGAACAAGAGGGAGTTTGATGAGATAAACATTGAAACAACTGACCGGCTCATGGGTGGGTAAAGACATGTCGCCAGTGTCGTGAGGCGAAGCAGATAAGGAGACACTCACTGCGGTTCATAAATCACATGTCACACTTTGGACGTCAGACCGCTCAGAAACAAACTCTTCAAGGATTCACTACACATGCACGGTCACGATATTCGCTTCCTTTTCCTTGTTCAGGATGTAAAACCACAAAAACAGGGATATCAGAAGGATAGATTTTATCTTTACAATGATACAATTTAGTCATGTCAGTGGACTGTATCCACATTTAGCTGATATTATTACTGTAATAGAGTCACAAAAGCCAAAGGGCATGTTGCTGTGGCAATAACAGTGATGTGATCGGACTGTTATCTCTTCTTGCTCAGGTTTTATTACTGATAGCTAAAATAGACTACTTTTTGACAGGATACAGCGTAAGGTTTCATTACACTTCCACACTAGGAGGTTAAACAACAAGAAATGATTGTGATTGTGAGAAAGTAGAAGCTTTGATTGTAACACTAGCTGGATAAGCTGATAGGTATATACTCTACAGCAGTCTGACGTCCCCTGCTTTGCCTTCACCCCTCATTTTTGTTTGTTCTTTCGGCCTGTCAGTTTACATCTACTTCATCATTACCACCATATGGTGCCACAGCTGATTTTCAGACAGGACTGTGCAGATTATTCCTTTTTTTTCTCCTCTGATTCTAGGTCTGTTTGAGCCAAAGGACATGAAATTTGAGGTGTTCCGCAATAGCACGCGGGACCCCTCCATAGTGGAGATGACAGAGAAGGCTATTCAGATCCTCAGCAAGAATCCCAAAGGCTACTTCCTGTTTGTGGAAGATGAGTACCATATCAGCAGAACCGCATAAGGAACAATAGATTCTGGGAGGGTTTATAATGAGATTCATTTGTCTTTTTCTTTTTTACGAGGGCGAATCGATCATGGCCATCATGACGGCGTAGCCAAACTGGCCCTGACAGAAACGGTGATGTTCGACAGAGCCATCCAGCGAGCCGCACAGCTGACCAGAGAGTCAGACACTCTGACCGTGGTCACTGCTGACCACTCCCATGTCTTCACCTTTGGCGGTAACACACCCCGGGGGAACCCCATCTTTGGTACGGCTTGACTCAAACTCAAAGCAAATGTGTCTTCAGATTTTGGTGGTGTATGGTGCTTGTGTAACCAGCGGGCTCAAGCTCTCGTTTGGCTTTCAGGACTGGCGCCAAAGAATGCAGACGATAGGATGCCTTTCACAAGCATCCTCTACGCCAACGGCCCGGGCTATGTCCACATTAATGGGAGCAGGGAGAACATCACAATGGTGGATTACTGTAAGTACCGCCTGATGCCTTTCAGCTTCTGCACTCTGTGCTGTCGTGCACCAGGAGATGTTGTGGTCTGACTGGTGCCTGTCTTTTGTTCCATGAAAGAAAAAGAGAAAATGTTGTTTATGGTATTCTTTTCACTGCCCTCTGATCTTGTCTCTGCTCGGGCCTCTGTATACATGTAAAACACTTGAAAAGAGCTTTTTGTATTTCTTTGTGGAGCCCTGGACAGCAGACCCTTAGTTCCTCCTCCTCTTTGTTCCACCTCAGTCATTGCATGTCTGTGTATATTTGAGGATGGAAATTCTTCTACCCGCCGATGAATTGCTTTATAAAACCCACAATTTTGTCTTTCTGACTTGCTTGGCATCACCTAATGTTTTTAAAAACCTCCGATTGCGTCTCACAGTGCACATTCTTTGAGTCAAAGTAAACATGCTATTACAAATGAGTAATTCAGTTCTGAAGCTTTGGTCCAGACAAGTATGAAATGCTGCGAAAGCCAGAATGAAAATTAGAATGCCATCGCTGTCGATGCTTATGAGCTTTCATTTCTTTTCTTATTACTATTGTATTCTGCATCAAAAAGGCCAACCATGTCCCCTTTCTGCCCAGACGATGATGAGTACATGCAGCAAGCCGCCGTCCCGCTGGATGCAGAGACGCACGGTGGCGAGGACGTGGCCATCTACGCCAAAGGCCCGATGGCTCACCTGTTTCACGGGGTGAAAGAGCAGAACTACGTTGCACACGTCATGGCGTACGCCGCCTGCCTGGAACCCTACAGGACCTGCCCGCACCCCCACACCCACTCCTCCAGCCCGGCCATGAATTCCCCCTCAAACCTCCTGCTCCTGCTGGGATTACTACTTCTCCTGAGATGACCCTCAGCGGCAGCAGCAATCACCAGCAATAGACACTTTATTAAGAGAATAACCACGCAACATGTGCAATTATAATGTAATTTCTATTTATATGTAGACTAGCATGAGCAGAGTAGCAGGCACTCACTAATTAGTTCTTCTTTTGACGCCCGGCGTATAAACCCTGCACTCTGATTAATGCATAACTCTAATGTGTGACACTCTGATGTTACACATTAATTATGTGACACAATCTTCTCAGCTTGTGGACACTTGAACTGGGCAGCTGTTGATTTACTGTCAGTGTTCACAGGGAATAAACAGCAACATTACACAAAGCTGGACTATGAACCATCCTGTCATGCCAAACTGCAAAACCCCCCACAGCCTTTCAGCAACGCCACGTTTCCATTCTATTATTGGATTTTTACATGTAGATATTTTGTACAAATATTACTGTGTATTTTTTATACTTTGTGTTTTGAAATGTTACTTAAAAGGTAAGGGGCTCTGGTGTGTGTTTATTTCACCACAGGGTCTAGATGGTGAAACAGGCGAGTGGTTACACAGACTCTGTCTAGAAGACGCTCTAGCTGTAATTCAATGCAACAAATTCCCATCCTTATTTTTTATTACTCATTCTGGTTGACATATTTAAGCTCTACGTGTGGTTTAGCCTAATTTTTCCTAGCCATCACAGTGTTGGCACAGTTAGCTGCTATACTGCAAACTCTAAAATCAAAGAGTATAAATGCTTAAACTATAATTAAAAAAAAAAAAAAAAAAGTAGGTGGGTAATACTGACAGGAAGAACTGGAATGTTTGGAAGAACCATGAACCATGAAGAAAATTGAATGTCCAGTGTGTGACATTTGGTGGCGTCTTGTGGTGAGACCACAGAAGATCCCTGAAAACCCTCCACACATGCACGCGCACACACACACACACACACACACACACACACACACACAGTGAAAACTGAATACATGCAGGTGACACACCAAACATGGCATTTACAGAGGGCTGCACACACTCATTTCACAAAATTTGCTTTAGATCCAGATTCTGATATGATGGAAAAAAACAAAAAATACAAGCAGCTTATGTAAACTTAATCTATAAACCAGAGTAACCCCCCTTGCACGCACACACACACGCACACCCCCCCACACACACATTCACCCCCCCACACACACTATGAAGCAAATAAATGGCTCATTTAAGCTTTAACGCACCATGAGCTGCATATGGTGTTGTGAATTTATTGCTCTGTAAAATACAATTGTGTGTGTGTGTGTGTGTGTGTGTGTGTGTGTGTGTGTGTGTATCTCCTACATGTGCCCTTTGCCCCTTCCTTGCCTACAACTATATAAGACTCACTTGTGCAGAGAGCTTTTTAATTCTAAATGAACCCATAATCCTCACAGCACGGCCAGCCGTCACAAGATGATTGTTACTGGATTCATTCTTTTCCTTTCCTTGCAGCTCACTTTGTCTGCTCCAGGTGAGGAATCTTGAAGGGAGTTAAAGAATGCTAAATTATACGCGTACACCATAGACCGTATACACTCTCAGAGCATGGTGCCACATGACAGTAAGGTTCATGAGAGTGTCTATTTTGTGGTGTTTATGTGTTTTTTTCACCAGAAAGAGACAGAGGTGAGCTCCGTGCTGACTTCTGGAATGCCAAAGGCAGTCAGGCACTTTTCACGGCCATGAATGTTCAGCCAAACATTAAAAAGGCGAAGAACATGATCCTCTTCATAGGAGATGGTGAGTCTGCACACCAGCTTTCCTGCAACCGACATCGTGAATTTTTAGTTGTGTCTGTCTATTTGCATGAAGAAGCCAGAAATAGGCTTGAAAAATGTATCTTATAAACAATGTAAGAAATATGTGAAATATGTGACTCGTTCCCTCTGTAAAAAAAAAATTAACAGGAGCTTATGTCTTGTCTCTGCATGAGAATTTGTGTCTGCAGGACAACACAATGACAATAAATGCCGAATTTATTAAATAATTTATTATGTTCTCTTCTATCCTTGAGCCAAGATCCTGTATTTGCAATGCTGTATAGTCATTTAAAAAACTGATTTACAGTTGTGGTGCTCACACACAGCATGCTGATGACAGCATATTTCAGAACTACAAGGTTCTTCATGTAAATGATACGACTGTGGCTTTTTGTGAGGGCGTGACATTATCATTATCTTATTATTTGAACTGCTTTAAATGATTATTTGATATTCATAGCAACTTCATCAGGACAATGCACGTAGAAATGTCTCATCACTGGGGGGGGCTGCTCAGGTCCTCCTGACCTCAGCTTCAGGTGTGTGTGCAAATGCCTCCAGGTATGGGAGTGCCCACAGTGACGGCTGCACGGATCCTGAAAGGCCAGTTGGGAGGGAGATCAGGGGAGGAAACTGATCTGGTTATGGATACCTTCCCACACTTGGCCCTGTCGAAGGTCAGCGTTCCACCACTGACGTCTGCTGATTACTAAGGACGCATATTTCATTCGAGTGGGTTTTTTTTAGTGCTTGCTTAATGTGATTATATTTGGCTCCCACAGACGTACAACGTGGATAAGCAGATGCCAGACAGCGCCGGCACCGCCACAGCTTACCAGTGTGGCGTGAAGGCCAACTACGGAACCCTGGGGGTCAGCGCCTCCACGCCAAGGTACCACTGTAACGCTACCTTTGGCAACGAGGTCACCTCGGTTCTGCACCGTGCCAAGAAAGCAGGTGAGGACAAGGGTCAGGAGACGGCTTTATTCTCCTCTGGGTCGATGTTTCCTGAAGGTCCCTGGTTCTTAATGTGGCCACCTCAAGAGTGTCGAGCTCACCAACATGGCTGCTTTATGTGTTCAAGGGAAGTCGGTAGGGATCGTCACGACAACCAGAGTGCAGCACGCGTCCCCCGCAGCCAGCTACGCACACACCGCCAACCGAGGCTGGTACGCCGACGCCGACCTCTCTCCCGAAGCCATCGCAGGTGGCTGCCGCGACATCGCCCACCAGCTGGTGTACAACACAGAGATCAACGTAAGCCCTCATGCCCAGACCTGACCCAAGTCACAGTTTGGGACCTGGTCTTCTGTCTGATTCACCCACTTATGTAACAGCTGTTTATCCTCCACTCGAGAGTCTCCGTCTGGTTCTTTTTCGGTGGATTTAAGCTTGACCCTGCCGGTGAAGCAATCACAGCTCCAGGAAGAGACTATTCCACGTACACACACACGTGTCCCTGTGCAGGTCATCCTCGGGGGAGGCCGTCAGTACATGTTCCCCAACACTACGGAAGACCCAGAGTACCCGGATAAGAATGGCACCCGGAATGACAAGAGGGACCTCGTTTCAGAGTGGCTCAAGGACAAACAGGTTGGTCTTAGATCCCTCACACGCTTCCTCTTCACTTCACATCTGAATTTTTCACTTCAATTAAATAATTTAGATTTTCTCTCATCAAAAACACAAATGTGTGTCTTTGTGTGTGGGTGATCTGCAGAACGCAAAGTATGTTTGGAAAAAGTCGGAGTTTGATAGCGTCAATCCGAGTAATACAGACTTCCTGATGGGTAAGAAAATCCACGGTTCTTCTCTGTGAAGTAATTGTTTTTGACTGTTTGAACATTATATTCTCAGAGGACTTTTGGGGTTTTGGTTGTGTTTAAATCCAAGTTGTGATGTTTCTCCTCTAGGTCTCTTTGAGCCCCAAGACTGTCGCTATGAGCTGGACCGTGATCCAAACATGGATCCTTCCCTTACTGAGATGACAGAAAAAGCAATTCAGATTCTCAGCAAGAACCCAAAGGGATTTTTCCTTTTTGTGGAAGATAAGTGGGATTTCTTTCAATATTATAATTAATACATGCAAATGTTTAATCCCATATCATTTAATGTCAGTGGTTATCTTGCATGCTGACTGACACAGTGATGACTGGTTGATCGCTTTACTTTGGCTCACGTGTCTCCTTCGTCCTTTCGTCTATCAAGTGGCAGAATAGACCACGCTCACCATGGAGGGAGGGCCAAGAGAGCCCTCTTTGAGACCATTGAGTTTGACCAAGCCATCGGCCGGGCGGCTGACCTCACCAGCGAGCTGGACACCCTGACCGTGGTCTCTGCTGACCACTCCCACGTGTTTGCATTTGGAGGAGACTCCCCCCGAGGAAACCCAGTCTTAGGTGATGAGCCCTGTGGGAGCCCAGCAGGACCGTCCTCGGTGTCAAGTGTCTGTGTATAAACTTAGAATAACATTTTTTCTCCTGTAATTCACAGGCGTGTCTACTTTACTGGCTGACGACAAGAAGCGCTTCACGACTGCTGTCTATGGAAACGGACCAGGGTATCAGATCGCCAACGGAACCCGTCCAGACGTGAACGAGTCGATTTCAGGTGAGTCTCCATTGATCTTCTGAGTGTTGGCGCCATCTGGTGGAGAATAAATACCCATGTCATAAAATCAGACAAAAACATTCATAATGAGGTCCTTAAAAAAAGACATGGAATTTACGCTACCTGTAATTAAATCAATTATCCCGTAAGTCCTAACTATTAATTTTCGTTCCCTAGAGCACAATGACTACCGTCAGCAGGCGGCCGTCCCCCTGGACTCGGAGACCCACGGCACGGAAGATGTAGCCATCTACGCCAAAGGCCCCATGTCGCACCTCTTCCATGGGGTTCAGGAGCAGAGCTACATCGCTCATGTGATGGCCTTCGCCGGCTGCATCGAGCCTTACCAAGACTGCAGCCTGCCCAGTCACGCGGCCTCCGTCCACCCCCGTCTGCTGCTCCTGCTATTGGCCATCTCTGTCCTCAACCTCTGCTCTCTTTTCTAATCAAACACAATTTCCACAAGAAGACACTGCCCTTCCAATAACCTTGTAAACAACACCACGTTCTAGTGCAAGTGTTGGTGCAGAAAACTCCAATGTGTGTATTTTATAAAAGGCTGCTGTAATTATTTTATAAACATATATAATAAAGACACAATTTTCGTCACAAGTAAAGGAGATCTCTATAAGTGCTTCGTATTTAATGAAGTTTAATGAAAGTCCAGTTCTCTTCATGCCAATCAAAATGAAAAAGGTGACGTCAGGCTGCAGCTGAGTGCTGTCCAATCAGGGAAATACGTAGGCGGGACTTCCGCTTTCTGCCAACAAAGGGGGTTGTTCGAGTACTTGGAGGGAAATTCAACAAAGCGCTTTTAGACAAAAACAGAAAGTAAATAAAGATACTTTCGTGTCGTAACGAAGCTTTACACGTTTAAAAGGAAGAATAATTCCTTTGGGATAGTGCCGTCAGGTTTTGGTCCCTCGTCGTCGTCTCTTGGCTGAACCTGAATCGTTAATAGTTTTCGGTGTTTTGCTGCCGGTTGTTTGATGGATCCGCTCAGAAGATGTTCTTAGAGCCTTCTGGGGACAACAGTGACAATGGACCACCAGGTGGACCGCAAGATGGACCACAAGATGGACCACCTGCAATATCAGCTTTGTCAAGCTGTGAAGAACTCGGACCCCAGGTATCGTGACACTGAGGGGGGGTCGCTGGAGGGGCCGGCTCCTAACAGATCCTCCCCCTCCAGATGTGTGCAGCTGCTGCTCTCACAGGGAGCCTGTCCTGACCTGGTGACCGGGGACGGCGTGGCTGCAGTCCACCTGGCCGTGGGCAGGGAGACGGAGAGGAGCACCCGCTGCTTGAGGCTGCTGCTGCAGCACG
This sequence comes from Lagocephalus sceleratus, assembly GCA_911728415.1. Taxonomy (NCBI): domain Eukaryota; kingdom Metazoa; phylum Chordata; class Actinopteri; order Tetraodontiformes; family Tetraodontidae; genus Lagocephalus; species Lagocephalus sceleratus. The sequence continues at coordinate 281,915 of CAJVRN010000030.1, read as the reverse complement.
GAGCGGACCCCAACACCAGGTAGGACCCCCCCATATATAGATATATATATATATATCTCACATTCACCTGCATTTGTCCCAGGTCTTGGGATGGCCTGACTCCCCTTCACATTGCTGCAGTTTGGGGGTGTTATCAAAATCTGAAACTGCTGTTGATGAATGGAGGCGACCCAAAGACTGAAGATCATGTAAGGACTGGTTCACTGTTTCACTGTCTGTTTAGGAGGGGCACAAATGTACACATCTTTACTGAAGACAAAAACACAAGACAATAACCTACGTTCAGCTAGTACATCTGAAAAAAAACAGTGATTTATTTTTAAAGGTCCTTTTACTCTTGTTCCCTTCCTGTGTAGGATGGGAATACACCAAGACGTCTAGCAGAGCAACAAGAGAATAGAAAATGTGCTCAGCTGCTTCAGGAGTACGAGGGAAGCTCAGCTGAAGAGGACGACAGGCCTCCGTTTCAATGCTGTAAGAAAATCTCTGGCTTTGCCACCTTTCCGTGAAGCGGTCCGGTGTTCTAGATCACTGCTGCTTGTTGACTCTCAGGTCAGAGAAGGTCAGGTGCTGACAGTTGTGAGTCACTTTAAAGTTAACATCACAGCAGTGAAGCTCAGCAGCAGTGTCCACAGTGGGCTTCAGCAAGTGGACACAGCACATCTTTTATGTTCTGTTAAATACCTGACTTTTCTTTTGGGTTTGTGTTCAGACCAGACGGACACATCCAGCTACCCTGAGTCCGATTACAGCTACGTTTCCAATTCCTCCATTATGAGTGACTTTGGTGAAGCGCCGCTGAGCAGCACGAGGAGATCCTCATTTTTCAACACCTCTCACAAGATCGGAGCGCCGAGTGTCAGAGGAAGATCATCCAACAGGGTTTCTGGCATGGAGACAAGGACACGTCACTGGAGCCTGTCCTCCTCGCGCTGGGGCCCTGATTGTCCCTCCATACTGTCCAGCACTCGCGTGTCTGCAGCTCCACCACCGCTTGTTAAAGAGCTTCAGTTCGATCCTACTGGTGACCACCAACACTCTCCCTCCAGAGGAGACTCCCTTCACAAGAGGCCAGTGAGCAAGAGCATCAGCTTCAGGGATGTAGACGAGTATTTCCCTGTTTTTAGTCCCGAAGCTCCCAGAGAGCAGACCCACGCCCATGGCAGCTGCCTGAGCTTCCGTCTGTCCGAGTATTCCGGCTTCCTGGACACAGAGCGCACGGCCACAGTGCTCCCCCAGCAGGGCATCGATGTGACGTCACCGGATCACGTCTATGTGTTCCTCAGGGAGAGCAGCGAGAGCACGGAAGAAGACATGGAGAGGACAGTCATGAGCCACCCTCCTCTGGAGGACAGCGATGATGAGGAGGAGAGCAGACCTGCAGCAGGAGTGCCTCCTGAGGCTGGTCCTCCAGCTGAGGGCTCTGGTACTGGGAGCAGCTCTGGTACTGGGAGCAGCTCTGGTACTGGGAGCTGCTCTGGTACTGGGAGCTGCTCTGGTACTGGGAGCTGCTCTGGTACTGGGAGCTGCTCTGGTACTGGGAGCTGCTCTGGTACTGGGAGCAGCTGCTACAGCAGCTGTGACAGTGACCACTACACCAGCGCTCTGGACGCCTCTGTGCCTCCCAAAGCTTGTCCTCCCCCCGCTGGAGCTGAGCCTGATGGACACCTGTGGGATGCTCAGCAGGACCAGAGCAAAGAACCTTTAGCTGCTGCAGGTCCACCTGAAAAAGAGGCTGAGGCAGGACCTGGTGCAGCTGAGGCGGCGCAGGAGGACGTGGTGTTCACGCCCAGCCCCTTCGTCACAGGCCGCACTCGCTCCAGGATGAGTCGCTGCTCCCTGAAAACGAGCAAAACCCCCGAGAGCCTGCTCACGTCCTCTCTCTTTGACGACTCCCTCCCCACACCGGTGCGAAGTCGGCGCCAGACCCCCGGGGTTCAGAGCACAAGCTGTTCTTACAGCTCCCCACGTGCACCTTCTCACACGGCCGGTTGTCCAGACGCTACGAGAGAGTGTGTGAGCGCCGACTGGCAGGACTGGCAGCCCCACGGCCTGGGCGGGGGCGGGGGCGAGGGCTGCAGCCAGGCCGACACGCTCCTTCTGTCCAGCAGCACCAACGGTCCTCTTGGAACGCTGACCTTGTCCGACACGCTGGTGCCGGAGAGCAGCAAGGACACTTCTGTGAGCGAGTACGAGAGGAACCTGGCAGAGGTGGTGCTGGCCCTGCGAGGCCGCCCGCTCGCTGGAGACGAGGATTTTCTGATCGACGATCCTTCGAGCGCAGGCGAGGCGGTGCCACATCCGACCCTCAAGGACGAAGGCGGTGGCTTTTCGAAAGACGCCTGGATGTGCGAGGAGCCCGGCTCGCAGTCGGACTCTGCGTCAGCTACCTCCAGCTCCAGCCGGTTTTCGCCGAGGGGTTCCAGTGGGAACTGGGACGCTCCCCGGACCCCCGACCCCGGGTGCACCCCCAGGTACAGCATGAGCCGCCTGTCCTGTGGCCGCAGGCCCCAGAACCTGGACCTGGACGAGCCGGTGGAGTACCTGTACACGGACACCCAACAGGGCCACAGGCTGATCGAGACCCACATCCCGCCCACCTCCAACACCTCCCTCAGCTCCAGCACGAGCGCCTCCAGCAGCGACGACACCGTCCTCTATGACTGGAGGGCCATGCAGAAGGACCCCCAAAAGAGCGGGGGGAAGGAGAACCAGCAACCTCCCGCAGAGCCCAAGAAGGAAGAGAGGTTCCAGACGGCCGGGCTGACGGACAGAGAGCTGAGGCTGAGGCTGGTGGAGCTGGGGCAGAGCCCAGGCCCCATCAGCAGCCACACCAGGCCCACCTACATGCGCAGGCTGCGTCGCCTCATGGAGGAGGCACACGCTCCGTCACCACGGCAACAGAGGCAGACCGACCAAGCCCAAACTGGTGCGTAGAAGTTACTTTTTACATAGTTGGGTTGTGAGTTTAAATGATAGTCCTTAAATCTTCACCCCCAGGCTCAGGCTACAGTCCAGAGCTGTGTCTGGCCCTGCGGACCTTCGAGCTGCCCCGTTGTCATTCTGACGAGCAGGCTCTGTGCCAGCAGTTCGATCGGGCGGATCAAAACAGGAAATGGAGGGAAGGCGTCATCAAATCCTGCTTCAACTACCTGCTACTTGACCCCAGGTTGGTCCCACCACCCCAATCACAAAGACTCCAGGCTCTCCAGGCTCTCACGATGAGGTCCCCCAGACACAGACACACCTTTAAGTAAGAGCGGTCTGGTACTTTTAGACCATGGGGTCTAAAAGTGTTCAAAGTTGAAAAAATCTATTTTGGGAAAAAAAAAGATTGTTCATATTGTTTAACCAGGTGGTGAATATTGAGTACAGTAGAGTAGAGAATAGACTTACTGGTTTCTTGTTGTGACCCAAATTATACTTTAATGAACCTAACCCTGGTTTAATTTATTTCAAGCTTACCCACAATACTGGTTTTAGAGTCCAGCTTTATAGATTTAAGTACAAACTGCAACAAAAAAAATTTGGAGGGTCTTTAAGTTGTCTAAAAAGGTACAACAAACCTGCTTTTAATAATCCGCTTTTTAGTGACCTGCTAGTGTGTTGATGAAGTAGGGATGTGAGGTATGATCTAAGCATGATGGACTCTGGGAGACCATCATCACCATCATTATCACCATCATCATCACCATCATCATCACCATCATCATCGTCACAATCATCATCACCATCATCATCATCACAATCATCATCATCATCATCACAATCATCATCATCACCATCATCATCACCATCACAATCATCAACATCATCATCATCATCATCATCACCATCATCACCACCATCATCACCACAATCACCATCATCATCACCATCACATCATCATTACAATCATGATCACCATCATCATCATCACAATCATCATCATCACCATCATCATCACCATCATCATCATCACCACAATCATCATCACCATCATCATCATCATCATCACAATCATCATCATCATCACAATCATCATCATTACCACAATCACCATCATCATCACCATCACCACAATCATCACCATCATCATCACCATCATCACCATCACCACCATCATCATCATCACCATCACCATCATCATCTAAATTCCAGCATGTTTTTGTTCTCATCTTGTTGTTTTCCTATCAAATCACTCGGTGCTCTTCTTGAGAAGAGCCTTTTCTCAGCAGTCTAATCTGAGGTGATTGATGGCTGGTCTCCAGAGGTCAGTCAAAGATGCGTCTGGTTGTACGTTTGCCTCTTCCTTTATCCTCCTTTGTTTTCTGCTGTGATCTGCGTGTGCAGATGCCCAGACTCAGGAGATAAGGGCAGACACCACTGAGAGGGCTAATGGCTCGCACTTTCCTTTCTCTTAAAATAAGCAGAGTTTTAAAACAACAATCTCTTTTATCCTGACCAGCTGATGTCCTGCAGTCGGACCCTGACGTGTGTCTTTAAGAGCGGCCAGCGGGGATGGCTGCTGCGTGAGGCAGCGGTGTGGTGAAGACGGAAGCAGAGGGTTGTTAAAAGCAGGGCCCCAGTACCGTGACTCAGCAGCAGAGGGGGCGCCACAAGCTTTACACATTAGATTTGTCTTTCAAACAACTCAAGGGAGGAGAGGCAACAGTCGGATGTTGGTCTGCTCAAGGAGCCTTTTTAAGGCGGCTCAGGCCTTGAAGGTCCTCACACGCGTGTTTCTCTTTCCGTTGTCAGGGTGACCAAGAACCTCCCGTTCCGCAGTCACGCCATGAGCCCGCAGGAGGTCTTCCAGACCTTTGTCAAGGCCATCTTCTACGTGGGCAAAGGGAAGCGCTCGCGCCCCTACAGCCACCTGTACGAGGCGCTGGAGTACCACACGGGGGAGAAGACCTCCAAGGTGGGCGTGGCTCCGGGGGCCCTGGCCCCGCTCCACACCTGTACTAACACTGGCTCTTCTCTTCTGGGGCAGAACCTGTGCCCCAAGGTGGAGCACATCCTTCAGGTGTGGAGCTGCGAGCAGGGCGTAGTCTCCCTGCACTGCTTCCAGAACGTGATTCCGGTGGAGGCGTACACCAGGGAGGCGTGCATGGTGGAGGCCGTGGGTGAGGACGCGCTCGGCCCGTCCTTCAGGTGGTTGTTCTGCAGCCGTCCCATAATCCTCTTCATGTGTGCCAGGGTTAAAGATGCTCACCAATCAGAAGCGAGGAGATTTTTACGGCGTGGTGTCCAACTGGCCGCTGAAAAGGAAACGCGAGCTGGGCGTCCATCTGCTCTACCGGGCCATGCAGATCTTCCTGGCCGAGGGTGAGAGGCAGCTCCGGCCGGTGGACATCAGACAGTAGCCGCGGGCTAAAGCTAAAGGTCCCCCTCTCAGGAGTCCTTCAGCTTCAATTGTTCTCTTGCTCTTCTCCAAACATCTTTTTCCATGCTGGAATTGGCAATGTAAAAAAAAAAACTCCTTTTGTTTTTGTAGAGAAGTGCACGCTTAAATTATGAAAAAAAACCTGCTGTTTCTTTTTGTTGGTTTCCTGTTCATGTGCTTGTCTGCTGATTATTTTCACTCTGCTTCACATGATTAAATATAACGTGTGCTGCTGCCTTCAGGAATAATTGATGAATCATAATGAATAATTTTAACACATTTTTAATGCCAGCAGTACCAGTTATGTTTTTTTTATGTGAATTAAGACGGAAATTTGTGAAACGAGCAGAAAAATGCTGCAGAACTCCAAACTGTACGTCTGCAGGGCTGTCAGAAGTCCTGACAAATTAGCACGCCAGTGTTATTTTCCTCCCAGTAGGACATGTTTCTTCATCACTGCTGTAGCACTAATGAGTTTTTCAAATGCATCTCAGCATGGTGGAATTAAATGGTGTCACATTGCACATGAACTACTTGATAGTCATTTGATTACGTTTTAACTGTGAAACATTAGTGTTGACGCATTTCAGCAGAAGTTGGTCACTGAAAATCTGACAAATTTCATGGATGAAGCAAAAAAGTGCTTATTTTAAGGAAATGCAAAAGAAAATAATGTATAAACTAAGAGGTTTTTTTTCTTTTTCTTTTGACACAAGAGTAACTCCCTATTTCTCCTTTCATGTGTAAATTTTCCATTTAATTTTTGCCATTTTACTGGAAAATCATTTAACACTTAAAATATTGGGTTAGACCACTTATTTCATGTCATAATGTTCTCAGTCTTTGTAAATATTCTAGTGAAAGACTATGTGAAGTGTTCCTGTGTTATGATGAGCTATTATGGTTTACACATTAATCTCCATTCCATTCCCTCTTTTGTTTCTGCTGCACCAAAAATAAGACAAACCATTAAAAATAAAGTGCATGTTTGTTTCCTTTTCAAAGGAGCCTTTGTGTGTGTTTTTATTTATCTCAATATTAAACTGAGCTCTGCAGCCCGGACATTTGTCGCCCTCTAGTGGGAAAAATAGGTAATTGATTCTGCGTCTGAAGTCTATCTGATTGGTTCGACTTTAGTGTGGTTGTTCTAAAGAGTCTACTTAAATTAATTTATGCGGGCTTGTTTAAATTCCTCTGCTGTGACGTCAAATTTGTCTGCTTGGCTTACAGTAAAATGAGTCAGTTTTTCTACTTCTTCCTGCTCGTTAACCACCGTCAGCGTGGTTCGTACACTGCGCTTCACAGGGAGGGACTCGAGTCACTCGACGTGTTTCAGAATAAATAAATCATTTAAAATGAAGTGAAACTGTGACCAAGTAAACTGGGGGTTTTCCTATTGCACCACTTCTTGTTTCTGTCTTCTTACTGGTCAGGCCTTTTCATGTCAGCCTGGTTTTCATTAAATGACACTGCAGGTGTTTGTTTTAGATAAACTGCAGATTTCGATCATTGCAAACACACTTGTGTTTAATAAGCTGAGACACGATGAACTGAACTGAGTGGCTTTTACATTCAAATACGTTTTAACCTATAACGATGCCTCATTTTTTTGTGTGCTCAGCGCTGATAAGTGAATTACTGAAAACAAATACGAGTTCTGTCGATTCCTTAAAAAATTGCACCATTACAAAGTGTGTTTTTGCGCAAGTCCGTGATAATTATTCTCTGCGTTAAAAATAGAAGCCTTAACATAGTCTCATTGGGCAAAACATCGTGTGATACTTGTACTTTCATTTATCTTTTGTGTGATTTAGAATGCAGCTGTATGTATGTTAAATATGCTTTATTGATTACAAACATCCAGTTTTATTTTGGCATATACTAAAATCACTCAAGCATCTCGTCCTTTTCTGTTGCTTTGAATTTTTTTATTTCTTTATTGACCAAACAGATCCAACACAGAGGATTAAAAAAAACAGACATGACATGGAGAAGGTTTATTAAAACCACCCAGCTAAGTTCAGTAACAAGGTTTGACATACCCAGGAAGCAGATTCCCCCAAAGTGACTTTAATATTTAAACATGGACTAAAATATTTAGATTGTGGGGTGCAGCGGATGGTTTCATCTTTGAAAAACACATTTATCAGCCGGTTAAAGATAGGTGTGTTCTGTGTTTTTTTTATCCAAAAAGGTCACGTACTGTGTTGGAATCTGCTGATGTAGAGCCGATTTCTGGCTGTTTGTTTTTTTTTATACAATAACTGAAACATTTATCAGAGACTCCAGGAGACATGCACACACACTCTCTGCATATATTTCTTTAAAGGTCATTTTCTTCCTACAATCACTTCCATCTCTTCCTCCTCTGCAGACTCCGACTCCTCCGCCCCTTCGCCAGCGTGATCAAGATGCAATCTGAGCTGCCCGTCAATCCTTGCCGCTGCCGCCGGCGGGGGCCACGGGCAGGGAAATAAATAATGGCATCATCAGCATAATGGGACGCTCTTCTGCTCGACGTCCTGATGAAATCTGGGACACAGTTGCATTCATCGTTCAGTGAGCTCTTCCATACAGTTAAACCCACCGACAGCAATGAATGTTGATTGTGACCTTTGCTGCGGGTTTGAGGGACGGAGGTACTTTGGTTCGTCTGCGCTACCAAACACAACCTTCTCTGTGCGGCTGTTTGCCCGCCTGTTCCTCCAGGAGCCTCGCCTCTCCCCGGCGATGCCAAGTGATAAAATGCCGGCCACGGGGTACAATCAACGGTCGATGGTTTTCCAATTTAGCTCAAACTCACCGACAGCGTTGAATGTTCACCGTGGCGAGCGCAGGCCTGATGGCCAACTGCCAAGAGAGCGTGTCTGACTCTTCTCCTTGTTTCTTTTTCAAATCAATTACCATCTGGGATCTTCCAAAACACAGTTTACCACCAAATACAGTATAATTGTGCATTCTGAAATCGGCCCCCCCCACGTGGCTGTGGGGACCTGCGAGCACAGCTGACTTTCACCGCAGGTGGCGGATGGGGAGCGTCATCACGAAACTCCTGACTCATAAAGGCAGCACCTGGGCGGAGGCTGCAGCCGCTCGCCACCGCGCTGCGTTCGGGTGCAGCCTCCGGCGTGGAGGGTGTGAAACTCATCTCGGGCGCGTTGGTGATGACTCTTTTCACAATGACTTTGTGCCGTGTCTGATTGAGGCTTTTTTTTGCCTTTCATACCAGTAAAGGACGTGTCCGCCGTCTTCCTTGAAAAGGCTGTGACGCGCCGCTGAATCATCTGTGGTCATCATGAGACCAGGAGGAGATGTGGTGACACGATAAACGAGGGCTGAGACTTGTGACTCAGGATGTGGTGTCTCTTATCTTTCAATACTCACTTCTCAGTTAACAACAGTCACTCACTCGGCTCCTTTCTCCGTTAGACGTGGACCGAGGTCGGCTCGGCCGCTGACGCTCGCCCTCACGACCAAAAGCACAGTCCTTGCCCCGAGCACCGCCGCCACCCGGGCCTCCCTCCCGAACTCTGTTTTGACTGACAGCGATGGAATTGTCAGAAGTGGACGCTGCTTTATAAGGTCTCTTCTGGCCCCGGGAGCCGGGTGACAGTGGGTGGGGGGGAGAGAGAGAGAGAGAGAGAGAGAGACAGAGAGAGAGAGAGAGAGAGACAGAGACAGAGAGAGAGAGATCGTTGAGAAGGGCCCTGAGCTGACAACGTGGCCCTAATCTGAGTGACAGGGCTCGCGCATCAGCCCTGAAACCAGCCCGAGCTCAGTGGGGGTGGAAGCGCATGACGCGGAAGCTGAGGGGAGAGAAGGGGAAGGGAACGAGGGGGAGAGTGAGGGGAATCAGAAGAGACAGGACCGGGAGGAGGGGGGAGGACGGGCAAGGGTGTCCTTCCATCAAACATGCTGGCCTTAATGGCACAGACAGCTCTGACATTTAACCACTGAGGCTTTTCTACATAAGTGGATGGGCTCGCGTGTGTGTGGAGAGCCGCAACTTCGTCAAATATGTAAAGATTTAAAAAGAAAAAAAAGGGGTGGGGTGTTGGAGAATTATCTAGACCTTAAACAACTGGGAGGTTGAACATTCCTGTACCGATCTCCTTTTTCCTGTGGAGGTTCCACAAAAAGGAGCTCAAGAGAATTTTATTATGATGAAGTAAAAATAAAAGCTACGGCCTCGTAGTAGAAGTTCTCACTTTATGTGATCAAATGTAATTTTTTTTTTGGGATGGGGGTTTTTCAACACTGCCTTGGTGGAAACCCCGGTTTGCCCCCCCCCCTCACGCCAGAGTCGGGGGGGGGGGGCATTCCTGTTGAGGGTTCTGTGAGCTGCTGCTCTCTGCCTGCAGGTACGGGCCGGCCCCTCCGTCCGCCTGTCTGCAGACATCATTCCACCACCTGATCGCTTTGGCTGCTCTGCTTCGTTCGTTCGTGTGTGTGTGTGTGTGTGTGTGTGTGTGTGTGTGTGTGTGTGTGTGTGTGTGTGTGTGTGTGTGTGTGTGTGTGTGTGTGTGTGTGTGTGTGTGTGTGTGTGTGTGTGTGTGTGTGTGTGTGTGTGTGTGTGTGTGTGTGTGTTCGCGTGTGTGTGTGTGTTGACTTCCTCCATTTCCTGACAGCTGGCACAGCGTCACTGTTTTTATGTGCCCTGACGTTTCTCTCTCACACACTTTTACAACTAAATGTTAAAATTAAAATGTTTATCTATATAAAAATGATTAATCCGATTATAAATAATGTAAAAATAAATAAAAATTTACACAAGCATCCAATCCAGTCCAGAAGACAGATGAGACCAGGCTGAAAGTGCACCTAACCCTCCAAACAAACCCTTTTGTGCTAAAACGTGCTTCACGCTGGTTCCCATCTAACTCCACTGGTTCTCTCCCAGCAGAGCTCCTTTTGATCATCTCAGCCGAGCAGAACACGAGGCCCCGATTCCCACCGATGCCGGGAAAGCGCTGCCTCCTCTCCGCACTCGGATTCATCGTGTGCCGAACGCTCTATTATGCCGGCGTTATTTTTTTTTTGTTATTTCATCCTCGGGTTGTCACGGCGCTGACAGATGAATGCCGACGTGTCCGACCACGCTCACACAAACGCACACGGACACGCTTGTGTAGGAGTCCAGCTGGAGGTGGTCTGCTGCCAAACCTGCAGGCAGGCCAACTGTTTTCATATTCATCATACACACACTCATTGGAACTGACAGACAACACACACGTACGCGCGCTCGCACACACACTCACACACGCGGGCAGCTGAGGAAAAAAATATGCACTAGTGATAAATCAATATTTCAAGGGCAACCTGCTAGTCTAAAATATTCATAAAGTGAAACTGGTTTGCCTCCTCTACTGCGTTATTATCTCTTTGACTTTTTTTTTTTAAATCTCCTACTCTAAAATATATTTGCAGTAAAAAAAAAGAAAAAAAAAAGAAAAAAAAAAGCCACCACTGAAAGGAAGAAAATAGTCCCGTATTAATGAACGACATCGTGAGACACAAGCTGGAGGGGAAAACCAAAAAAGAGAAGGAGAATAGCCGATAGGTGAGGTGGGAGACGTGAGCGGCTCAGCAGGGTGCTGCATAATGACCTCCTGGTTATTATCACTGTCTGCCCCCCCACGCAATCATTGGCCTATCGGTTACAACGCGCTGCTAAATGGGAACATCAATAGACACATCCATTAATAGCACGACTCCTTTACCGTGCACACGCACGTGCACTCTCTCCGCTCACGGAGGTCGCCCCGCTCCGGGGGGGGGTGCTGATGGAGTGTGTCGCTCCAGCTGGGTAGTAACACAGCTGTGGTGGGGGGGTTCAATTAACCTGAAGCTGCTGCATAGGAAGATCTTCCTTTTTTATTTTTTAATTTGTACTTCAATAGTACATTTCCTCCTGTTTTTTTGCCATTTGTTATGAATAATGCTGCCAAAGTTAATTCTATTTTGAGAGGAAACAAATGTGTGTACAAAAACTGAGCTTTACCTTCACTAAAATTTAGTCTAATGCATAAGTGGGTAGCCCATCATGAACCCTCGCTCTCCTGGCTGCGCCAAAACAACCGGGTGCGCGCAAATTACACAGGAAGTCATTTTTCGGAAAATCGCATTAAAATAAACCCTGTCTGAACCCCTAAGAGTAGTGAGTACTGAGGGGAAAACACACACAAGAAACAGACAAACCATGAAAGACAGGAGCGAATGCAGTGTGAGAGGGAGGGGAGGCTTTCCCACAACGCTGCAGCGCACGCTGTCATTTCAGCAGGCCTCGCCTTTTTTTAACGTGGGAGGGTGAAGCAGCAAGCTAGCATGTCTGGGGCTTCGTAAAGGGGGGGCTGGACGTGAGGATTGTGGTGCGGCTGTTGGGCTGGAGTTGAGGAGACTGGTTCTGGCTCATGGAAATAGAAATACAACTGTGGGGGGGTTATGTGCACACAAACATATGCTAGCAGAAATGCACGCTGCACAATTACTCCTTTTACACCATTCATAAATTGTGATTTGCTCCATAATAAGACGGCACATTCACACCACTATTATCCTGCTAATTCTTACCATAACAGACGTGTGTGTGTGTGTATGTGTGTGTTTTGCCTATGTTTTTGTGTGGGTGTACACGTGTGTGTGTCAGGGTGGTGGTAAACCACAAACAGATTCAGGTGCCATCGGATGTGCGTCTGTGCGCGAGGGCCTCCGTCGTGTCTGGACCTGGGCAGAAAACAAGCAGAGGAGAAGAAAGCAGGAATGAGTTCACATGTTTGGTAAACTCTGTTATTAAAATGCCAGACACACACAGACACACACACACAGATGTGCAGGCACGGTGCTGACTCTTTGTAACAGTGTAATAAATCTCCTCTTTATCCCTTTTAAAGAGCTGATATGAACTCGTATGGTCACAACCCAACCAGAGACTCTTGCTGCTCTCTGGGTGGTCTCCAGAAACCATGAATCAAGACCTTATTAACACATAATTCACTGTTTAAAGAAAGTACTGCATAAGCTTTGTGTTTAAAGAAACAAACAGTAATGGCGTCTGATCGGGGGCTGCGCCGACACGAGCGCCACGTAAACACAGACGACACTCGTTTGAAGCTACGCCGCCGTCAGATAAACACGCGTGCTGATTAGACGGCGCAACGGCCGCCGAGGCTCCTCCATTAATGCAGACTTGATTTATGTGGCGTCCCGCACACAATAAAGGGGCTGAGGATGGGAATGGCTGGGGGGGGTATGCTGGCTGGCAGAGGTGCGCCGGCTGAGACAGAATGAGTTATCAAAAAGGATCTGTGAGCAGAGACCCTTATGACCAGATGGGGGGGCAGTACAACCTGGAGGGAGGGGCAGCTCAGATGGCTTCTGGGTGCCTGTTCATTATTAATAGTAAGTCAAAAATATATGGTTCAATTACAAGTTCAATGTGTTGACTAATAATGGATCAGTCACGTTCTGTCTCATACTTTTGTGGAAAAAAAAAAATCCAGGATTCCTAAACTTTGACAATTAGTAATAACATGCCACTTCCATCCAGATTAAAAAAAAAAAAAAAGAGTTGTGCTATTTAGAGACATTTCCAGTGAAAGCAAAGTTCTGATTGGAGCTGAGGCCAAACAACGCCAACATGTCCTCCACAGTCAGTGTGGGAGAAGCTGAAAGCACACGAGGAGAGGAGAGGAGACAAATCCCAACAAGCTTGTTGAAAGGTGACCTACTAAAAAGGATTTAAACACGGCTCCTCTCAGATCTATAGTCATAGAGGAAGAACAATCATTGACCCTGGACGGATAAAAAAAAAATGCCTGAATTGTTTATCCCTCACTTAAATACGGTGGAACAGGGCAGTGCAGGAGAGCCGTTTTCCACTGCAGGAGCAGGAATTAAACCTTTTTCCACCACTTTCACAATTGTTGTTGCTCGGTTCAGTCACTACATCTGCCAGGAAATATATGCAATTCACTGTTCGCAAAGTTAATTCATCCATCAATCACTGCCCTGTTCTGTGATCCGTCCCTGGGTCCAATCGCTTCCAAACCAGCTCCTGCTGCTCTCCCCATTCCGCTTTCTGTTTCTGCATCAGTGAGCAGATGTGCCGATAAACAGGAAGGGCAACTTCTTCATTAAGATCCCTGCACGGAGTCACCAATACACACCTTTATTAACAGATTCATGTGCTGCTTGGTACCCTTCAAAAAAACAGCAAAAAAAACAACAGAACCGGACCACCCATGTGTTTAGGCACCCTCTGAACCAAACACAACAATAAAGATCTTTGTCCTCTCCGCAGGCTAAATGAGACAATTCACGCAAATGGGAAGGAAAAAGGGAAGCTGCTAATTAAGGGACGTATGAGGGTTTGACGGTAACACAGAGCGTTTATGTGTTAATGAGAAGACGCTGTACTGGGACTGACTAAGCCCTTTTTGTGGGGTTCTCCGACTTCAGTTTCCCCCTGCGAAGCGGCGGAGCCCTTGTATAAGTCAGTTGTTTCCACCCCCCGAAAAAAAAGAGGTTAGCTTTGTCTGCGATGGACTCTTGTATATCCCGCAACAAATATTTATTCTTCTCGCCCTTTATTCCATCCCTGCGCTGCATTCAGCAGGCAAGATATTTTTTAAACCTTTTCAGTACCTGAACGTGAACGTCCACGTCCTCGAGCCCTCTCGCCATAAATCTAGCGCATACGTGCACAAGTAGACCACCCAGGGCAGTTCGCCTTCCTCACAGGAGGAAAAAAAGTCACTCGTTTTAATTACAGCCATCCTCTGGGTGTGTCTTTCTGCCTAAAACAGACATCTGAAACGCCCCATCCCCCGAGCAACAGGCCGCAAACCTCAGCGAGGCCTTACGGAAAGAACGTTTTCCCCAAACACGTCGACCTTAGATGGAATAAAGCTACACGTATTATCGCGGGGGTCGCAAAGGTATCGGCCACAACCAGAACGCCCCCCCACTTCCTGCGGCCTCAAGGCCGAAACCGCACTTTGAATGGCTAAACGGGGGAGGAGGTTAAAAAAATCAAGTGGCAAATTGTTTATTACATCAAAGCAGAGGGATGGAGCTCTGATAGAAAAAGGGGGGACAAAATGTGTGCTGCAGGGTGGAGATTGTTGTGACTACACTTTTCTTTTTCATGATCTATAATTTTGGAGCTGGCAGCGTGAGGGCGCAAAGAAAGAGCACAAGAGGCAGAGAAGCAGGACTATCTGCCAGACAAATCCTCACCGGCCCTTTGATCCGCGGCCCACTTGTCTCCTCTGTGGCTTTTGTTTTCTGGCAAACAACTGCGATGTTTAGCTGAAGTGCAACAAGATTCCACGGCCCAAGATGGAGGGCTCGTAGATCGTACTTGAAGACGCAAACAGATAAAAAGGCCCAAACAAAAAGAAAGGAAAATCTCAGGCGTCATCCCCATCCGCCTTCGCTTCCTAATGTTCTCGGCGCTCTCCCAGGATCAAGGGGTTAATCTGCGGCGGTGCTGGAGCTGAGCTGCTATTGGAGGCCATTTGTTCCAAACGGCGAGGCTAATGATCCTCGGCCGACATTTGGCGTTTTGCTGGGGAAGTCTGTGTGAGGGAAGGTAAGTAACCTCATATATTCTCCGGGGATGGGACTAATGAGAGGGAATGGGAATACGAGCTACGCTTCATCATCTACTTAGGAGCTAGACAGCAGTGCCGTCATGCTCCTCAGAAACACGCAGGCAGGAAAACCCTTAATCGGACACCAAGTGATCCTCCCTTCTATCCAAATTTGGAGTCCATATTTCATCTGTAAGTCAATACCACATTATTCCTCGGACATTTTTGTCGACTAGGTGTCTTTTGGCCTTTTAACTCCACGCAGTCGAGCATAAGTGGAGGAAGTTGCCACTTTTACTACAAACAATGTCTGCAACAATGGGGCCTACATCAAACGTTCATTCATTGTGCTATTTTGCTGAAGAGTGATTACCGTATTTTCCAGACTATAAGCTGCTACTTTTCTCCCCACTCCTTGAACCCTGCGGCTTATACACAGATGCGGATAATCTATATAAAATTTAGTTGGTGTGAGAGGTAGTGGTCTGAATACTCATTCAGGTGCACCCTGCAGTCTGAAAAATACGGTACTTTTAAAACTTGGAATAGTTTTGAATGACCGAAGGACGTTGCACGTGGGGGCTCCGCGGTGGCTTCATCCTCACCAGTCGAGGGTCAGACAGCACAAAGAGGAATTTCAGGGTTCAGGGAGTTTTTGATCGCCACCTTGTTGTAACAGCCCCCCGCTCCTGTGCGTGCACACACACAGGGGGCATAGCCGAGCGAGGATACCCTGAGCATGTGCAGCTAAGTGAACACTAGTGTGATGGGAAAGCAGCAGGGGGTCCACTCCTCCTCCTTTATTCGATTCAAGCCGAGCCCGGCTGCCTCTTTCACTCTTCTGTCACGCAGACAAATATGTACTGTATGTGCAGGGAGGGGAAAAAGAATAAGTACCCCTACTGCACTCTGGTGTGTACGTGTGTATACCAGAGTGTTTGTGTGTGTTGGTAATACCTCCAATGGCAGACTAATGATAGGTCTTATCGACACCCAGCAGTGAATGCAGGCCTTTGTCTCCTCGCGGGACGCATTATGGAAAGCTTAGGGGGCTGCCTTTGACTCCTTTTCATTCTCTCACCCACTGATAAAGCCCCGGCACAAAACAGCCGACTGTTATACAGCTGCGCTAGCGTGGCACGTTGAGACACAATGCACCCCCGTGCTCCCAACATCAATGGAGGCAGAAGTTCGGCACACAGCTCGCGAACTTGGTATAAGTCAGTGACAAAAGATAAAAATTAACACTGGATTTGGCCGTGGGGGAAAATAAAAAACAAAACAAAACAAAAAAACAAAACAAAACACAATGTCTGAAATTATTTTGAAGAGATATACGAGTGGATGGAAGAGGAAGAAAAAAACTATTTGTTGGCACAGTGAAACCAAATGAGACAGCAGTGGGGATATATACCGACATATGACTTATTACAATACTTTAAATCTGCATCACCAGAGTTTACGCAGCCTTTTTGTCTGGTCTTTCAGTCGTTGTCACAGAGAAGTGGGAGTTTTTACCCAGTCAGAAAATTAAAGAAATAGCAATGCTTATTACCTGGACCAGAACTTGCTGCATTCCTCAGACAAGCAATTTTATTTTTCTGGACCAATTATGTCAAAGATAAGTTTACATTTAAAGGGTTCAGCAAACAGCTCCCTTGGGAGGCATAGCCATTTTGACAAGGTCAATAAAATCTGCTTGCTCTGCTACTTTTACTTCTGGTGTGCTCTTTTTACCCTTTTCTGTGTCAAGTCATTTTCTGCCTCACTTTTAGCTTCAAATATTTTGCTGTTATCTTTTTTTTTTCTAGCAGCATAAAGGGAGCGTGAAGGCACCATGTTTTTTCAACCCCCCCACCCCGCCTGTCCGTTAATCTCATGCAAAAACAAAGAAGAATATTGAAATGTAGGTCATTCCAATGTTGCCCTCTCTGCGCTGGGCAGAACGGGCAGTCTTTGTTGGGCGAGCAGGTACGGCCGATTCCCCACACCACGTCTCTCAGGACAATTACAGAGGTAACAAAGTGCACTTTTTTTACAGCCTGATAAAGACACTGAAGGCATCACTGCAGTGCCCCCCCACAGGATCTCTCTGTTCTCTGCCTCGCACTTATAGAATTTCTCACGCTTGCACTGAAATCTGGCAACAACTGTCACTTCCCCGTTGATTCCTCGCTCCAGTCTCATCTGCCCACCACCTTATTCCTGTCTTCATTTTTTTCTAATCTCTACCCCCTCAAGCCTATCAATCTTTTATGCCTACATCTACTTTGAAACTGCAGTGGCTTCAAACTCAATAAAAGCCCTCGCGCTAATCTTCCTCTGGTGGATGACGGGTGACGTCCATGATGGGAGGTGGGGGGGGGGGCTTTGATAAAGGCTCTTGCTGTTGTGCTTTCTGCAGATACAAATACGCATTTCTGACACTTGCCCATTAGAATTTTAATAACAAGCATACACTCTACCACCACACCGTCATTTGTTACTTTGCGCGAGTGTAAAACTGACAATTACTCGCTCTGTCTCAGAGCACCCCCATAAATCAATAGGATTTGACAGAGCGACTCGTGCTCACCCCCCCCCCCAAATATGAATTCCCGGTTCTGAACCTCCGCCTCGGCTCTTAGACACAAGGACCGGTCCCAAGGAGGCCGGCGGCGTTCTCGTGTGTCCTGCAGCTCTTAAAGCCAGCTTAGACAGACTTGGCTGCTCCTGAAAGACCCAGTTCTGCCGCAGCAGACGACAGTCACACTTGAGAGGAAGAGGAGGAGAGAAGAAAAGCGCGGCGCCATGTCCGGACACTTCCTCCACCTTCTTCCTTTCTTTCTTCTGCAGACTGCACTTGCAGTCACAAAGACAACAGAGTTGCGAGTGGTTGCACAACCTCCACCGACCCCTCGTCAGTGGATACATTCTTTATTCATCAAAAGAACGCTGAAAGAAGAAGACGACAATCCTCAAACCCACCATCTTGGTCTGGTCTAAACAGATACGGACAGATTTCTAAATTTACGAAATTCCTGCAGAAGTAGTAGTTAATATTCAGTGCTGAGCTCAGAGGCCAGTCTTTATTCTCCAGAATCTAAACTCCACTCCGTGGACCTGGTTTTTCCTTCTTTCATCACCATCCAGTTTGTTAAAATGTCAGAAGCGCCTGTTCTTGGTGGTTTTGCATGATAGCGAGATTAGGACCGTGCAAGAGCGGCGTGGGGCGTGTGCTCCGCAGAAGCTGAAATCGTGCACAGATGGAAGAAAGGAAGGCGGCGATGGAAGGATGTAAATACAGATAAAGACGAGCTGAGGATGTGACAAGATTACAAGGCTCGGGCCAACCAAAAAAAGTGAGAGGGGCGGTGCATCGTGAAAAGGCAGAGGAGAGAATCCGACTGAACCGAGTCGATGTGACAAGGATGAGAATTAAAAGATATGGTTCATATTGTTCAGAGTGCTTGAAAGGACTGGTGTTGAACAATAGAGTTTCCAGTATACTCCGATATGACGCCACTTTAAATGATTTACAACGCCCAGAAAATTAAAATCAGCAAACCAAAAAATATCATTACAGAGCGTACCATATTTACCATTAGCAAAAACAATTATAAAGTGCAGAAGCTAGAGGAAAGGGGTATGGTGTGGATTGTTTGTGCATTTTTTATGAGCAGAAGAATCAGATAATTTCCATCAGTTGCAAGGCTGAGGCAGAAGAAAGAAGGGTGGGTGACAACACCTGATGAAAACAGTTTCCTTTCTTCTTCTACCATCCCCCCGTTGTAGTCACACAGGAGACAGAAAGGCTCTCTGTGAAGCTCTGGAATTTTTAGATGCGCTTAAAAATAGTTTAGATGGATTTTTACCCAGTTTCACTGTTTTTTTTTCTCCCTCCGGCTGTGCTGTTTGTGACTTTCTGCAACCCTCAAATTTCAGAGCTACTTTCGTAGCTCAATGCGAATGTGTTGAATGTGACGACAAAAGGATCTAGGCTGGTTCTGTGAACCCAACCTTGTTATTTATAAAAGCTTATCCGTCTGGCCTGTTAACCTGTCCAGACTTGTGGAGTTTCTGGAGACCTAAAGATGGAAGTAAACAAAGGCAGGGAGATAATGACAGAGGAGGAGCCGGGGGTGCAGCACGTGACTGGGTTGGGATTGTCATTCTTCACCTGGCAGCTGTGGCTCGGGGCCACTGACGCACAACCACACACAACCGTATGCATAACAAAAACACACAGACACGCGTGCAGGCAAACACACACGGCGCATTCCAGGTACACAAGACGACTCAGGCAACAGGGGACAAAGAGACAGCAAGAGGCAGGTCTTACCTCAGCTACACTCTTCTGCTTCCCTAAGTTGACTAACGCTCCATTTCTCTTTCTCACGCCAGCTTTCGGGACCTGAAACGGAAGCAGACGGAACAAGAAAAGGAAATGTTAAGAATCTGCTGCGGTGTGAAAGCACGTAGCACACTAAAATGTTCAACACAATTTTCATTTGTTTGGAAAAACCTGACCAACGAAAGTGTAATATGAGGTTGAATTTGTGAATACAGCTATAGTCACTGTGTCAAAGATTATGCATTTCCTTTCCAATGTTCTCAGTCACTTTATGGTGTCAGTATTTGCACCAGGGGGCGCCAGTATGTTCAACACGCCTTAAAAAATATTGCAACGTTTCATTTTACTTGCTCGGTCGTATTTAACAAGAGCCGTGGCCTTATGATCGGCTCCCACGGTTGTATTTACAATTTGCATACCTGCACTGCTTCATTATTTCGCCATCCTTCAACTGTTGTTCGCACGATAAGCTGTTGAGTAATTGCGCCGTTCTGCGATTTAATCGTAGCCATACTGCTTCATAAACTAGGGATTCCGTTTGTGTGTGTGTGTCTTAAAGTGCACTGATGAAATTGCTAACAGCTGTGACAACCGCCATCATATATGTGCGCACAGACTCTTCACCCACCTCATTTGTTGCATACAGCTGCACAGATAAAAAAAAGTGGGGGGGTAGGCAAACACTGTACAATAGCTGAGAAACAATGAAGTATCGCCATCCCTCCCCTATCTCTCACTCGCACTCAAACTAAGTGCAAACTGCTAGTGTGAACAAAATGGCACTGCTTGTCTTCTTTATTGCTGTGAACAGAGCCGGCAGCGCTTCTCCCCACCCATTCATTTTAATCTCCATTCTTAGCGATAAACCCCGGTCACACTCCCGCTCCGTTAGTACCCCTCCACCCACGGCACATCCAGCCGACCCTCCCCAGAACCCCAGCGAGGCGGCAACAGAGCTCCTTTGTTTGCTCCCCCCCCACCCCACCACCTCCCCTTCGCTTGCCCCCTCGCCCTGACCTGGACGACGTTGGTTGGCGGGGATCGAGGCATGCCTCGACAGGAACGCCGGAGCGGAGGAAAGGGAGGGCACGAATGAATGGGGTGGAGGGGGGAGGAGAGGAGGGGGTGGATGCCGGCGTTTTTTAAAAAAAATAAAAAAATAAAGTAAAACAAGGTCACACTAATTTTTCTGTCACTGTTTCTTCTCTCTTGTACATTCCTGTACTTTCTGTCCATTCAGAATGACACGAGTGCGTCTGTGGGGAGGCCAGGGTGGACTACACCCTGAACCCACCAACTCCACTTCAGTCCAAGCTGAAAGAGAAATCATTGGCTGTTGGCTATTTCTGACTTGCACCAGGAAGCCAATTTTACACACCAAAGCAAAGCAAAGATGGAGCTTAAAAAAAAAAAAAAAAAAAAGGCCTCTAGGTTTACTCTGACAGAATAAACACTCAAAAAAAAAACAAAAAAACAGCTTTTACATTTATATGGTGCAGAAATAATGTCTGGGACATTTCGATAGAGGATTTGCCAAAATAACCTTCAAAGACACAACTTGCAATTTCTCATTTACGGAATGCAAAAAAAATTCTGGACCCGACCACTGAGGTTACGCAAGACATAATTTTAGCCGTTTTATTCTGGTTCCACCTTGAGTTCGGTGAACTCAGTTCCCTAATAGCGTAAATTCTGCTCTAGTAATGCTGCTTCGGGCATGTCTCATTTAAAAGTGAGGGAGACAACTCAGCAGAGCTGCGCCATTTCCCCTTATCCAAACACACAAGCACACACACTACCACTGTGGCAGCTCCAAAGCGATCGGATCATTAACCCCGACTAATCTACGAACATTAAGTTTATAAAACGTCTGTTCGGCTTAGACGCCTGTGCACCCAAACTGTGCTAATTCATTCCAACTGTGTGTGTGTGTGTGTCATGGTGCATTTATGAGTTTTGACATCGTGTGACAACACTGCTGTGCGTGTCACGTCCCTCCCTCGGTGTGTGTGTGTGATTCTGAGGCGTCGTGTGACCACTGCACAGACAGTAAAGCCAGGCTGCAGACATGCATGTGAACGTGTGCACGTGGTGACGCAGCTCACAGCCCTGACCTGGACCTGCCTCTCCCAGACACCCCTCTGCGCCTGCTTCATCAATCAATAGGACAGATGAAGACAGACTCCTGCCGCGCCTTTACGAGGGGCGGGGGGGGACGGTGGCTTGCGTGCATAAGTGCATATGCATGTGTGCGTGTGTGTGTGTGTGGAGGCTATGCCCCCAGGGGGAATGTGACAGACATAATGCAAACCTTTGAGGGTTCCTACCCACACAGAGATTATCTTCAGCAGATTTGCTTTCTTGTACTAGACTCCATTTGATAGATGATTTGCATAGATTTATGTTGCCTACTTCAAAGCAGCAAGAGTAAGTACGATTTGGAGTGCACGCAAGCTCAAAATCTATATATATACTTTTTTGAAAAGTAAAAATGTTACATATCTTTAGAAGTCAGTGGTTCAGACTGCTTTGATAGTGTAAACTAAGGGCTTCATTTACCGTCTAGCAGGCTTCAACAAAAGCAATAAAAAGAGCGCCTCTCTGTTGGTCAACTGTGAGCTTCAACTCCAGTAATTGCCTGGCCCTGCACACCAGCCAGCCTTGATGTGTCTATCTATGCTCCTTAAAACCTCGGCTATAAAAAAGCCGAGGTTTTTTCTAGGCTTGTTCAAAAATATTTATGAAAAATTATTTTAATGTACCTTCAGGCAACATTAAAGGAAGTGGAATTTTTTTGTAAAGTCTTTAAGAAAAGCCCTACAAGCAGGACGGAAAGATGAAGTGAGTGGCGCATATTATTTGAAATATTTTGTCAACCACTCATACATAAGATGCGTTCCTTCATTTTAAATTTCAAGACTTTAATCACCTCTCCATAAATATAAGAACAGATTCCACAACCATAACGTACAGCTCATTTAAATTTATATTACATAGATATTCTGACAAACTGACGGGGGCGACCTTTTTTGAGTCCCGACATGTGGAGAAACCAGGACAAATCAAGTTCACGTCATCTCTGGAGGAGTAATTAGAATTTAAATTGCAGAGGAAGATGGATTTGGGTTTATTTTGTTACTGGGACGGAGGAATGTGTGTCATTTCCTGGTGCTCCAAATGGTCGAGTGACTTGAATCCAAAGCCACAGAAGCCATTTCTCCCACAGAGCTTGATTCGTCCAGTGGCGATATCAGTCTTAGGGAGGTTCTGCCTCTCCAGTACGCAGCAAGACTGTTTTGTTTGTTTTCAATGTAACTTTTGATATTTGGCCGGGATCTTGGCGCGCTCTTTGTTGGCTATTGTGCGGCAATGAATAAATCTTTCTTCCAAATTTCATACAAAGATGCACGGTTGGAAACCACAGATCCACTCTGAGACCATTAAACCAAATTAGGTCTTATGCGGACAAAACGAGCGGCTCGCTGGATGAGCCTAAATGAAGTTGATCAAACACTGTAATATTTAGACATTTAGGTGCATTTCAGATAGAAACAAAGAAAAACGAGGGAGTGACTATTTGATGGATTCCTCACACCAGCAAACTAGATTAGCAAAGCTGCAACCTGTGGCTGCAAAGCATTCTGTTCTTCCTCGATACTTCGGTTGAGAAATGAGCATTGTTTCCTCTTCAGTGATTGATTTTTCTCTGCATGACTGCTGAACGTCAAGGCGCCAAGACAAAGCACTTCTTTTTCAGCGGCTCGTAACAAAACCAATTCTTCACTCTGCAATAACAACGCTCTTTCCGCTCATTGCATGCCATTAAAGGATGTCTGAAAAGCGTAATACAATGCAAGAATTGCCTTGACTAAAAATAAAAGCAATGTTGTGTTAAATAGGTCCATTTTTAGAGTGAATATGCAATCGAGGAAACGACAAATTGCCACGATTGTGATCAGAATCATGTGCTCCGGCTAAGTGTGAACCAGAGGTTCTGATGCACATTTCAGGCCTTCCGAGCTAAAGAGTGGAATGTAGTGGCTTCCAAATAAGAATCCAGTCTGTAAGAAAAAAAAAAGAGCTTTCTGTTTGTGGTGCCGCTAGCGGCCACTGACTGCAAAGTTAGAGCCTGCCTGGCAGGAGACAACAGTGTTTACAAATCTCTTAGTAATAATAGGTACAATTTTTTTTATACGTCAAGTAATTTTTGAAGTTTCTTACTTTCAAAGCTAAAAAATTAGCATGACAAGCATCACCTTGTAAAGTGAATAGTGTCAGCTGTACAACAATAACACGGAATAACAATACACCTAAAAACAATGGGACCCCCAGCACAAAAAAAAGATGAATAATTGCATAAATAAAACCCAGACATGAAAAAATGTGTCAGGGCCTAACCTAAGATGTCCTGACTGCAAAGACATATTGTGATTTTGCATTGTGCCAGTGCCTGACATGCAGACAAAGGAGCCGGCGCAGGCCTCGAGGGGGCAGATGACAAACACTCCCAAACCGTGGCCAGACATAATCCCCACCCACCTCCCGCCAAACCTCTCAACAAATGCACAGCGGAGGGGGACTTATTCAGAACATATTAGGGAGGTGAAGGAGGCCAGTCACTGAGGGACTCTCCACACTTGGCTGTCCTAATCATCTGAGACGACCCCCGCCCAATCCCCTTAGCAACTACAAACCCGGCCTACCTTCATACGCATGACCCAGACACATCCAGGAATATTTACAAGAGCCATGAAGTGGGGAAGCTGACTAAAGTGAACATCCCCCCCAGAGCTCCACTTTAATTGTCCATCTTATTCATCCAAATTAACCAAGCTCGAGTGTGTTCAAGTATCCACACAGACTCACACCCCTCCCACTTTTGAACAGAAAGGCACATTCCATAGAACATGCTGCTGATGCAGTATGATGAGCGAGACCCCATTGTCTAATTACGTTGTCTTCAATTAGGGGGGAGATGATGGGAGACAATGAGAAGAACATTTGTAATCATGAGGCTCCCAAACTCATGCTGGGAAACAGAACTTCATTAGGCCCAATGGTCCCACTTCGACACTAAAACCCAGACTGCATTTGCTTGATCCATGGGAAGGTTTCAGAAATAAAGGAAACAGAAAGTAGTGAGTCACCAGGAAACACCTGAGGAGGTTCTGAAACTTGGAAAAAAAAAACGGGTAAAGAAAAACCAGTTTTCAACTTGAGTAATTACTTTCATACTTTGCTGCATTCTCTGTGCACCTGAGCTCTCTTTTTTTGGGTAGGGCTTATAAAAAAAAAAAAAAAAAAGTGATGCTACTCAAGAGTACAAGAAACGCAGTGGTGCTTTCTAAGGGATAAACTTGGAGACATAAAGAAACCATGAAGTCTTTTCATCTTTGCTGCATAAATACAAGCTTAGCACTGACAACACAAGCTCTGGCAGCACTGATGTCAGCTTAGAGCCATCTGTGGAAATTAGACTTCTTTAAGAAGTGAAATATAAAAAAAACCCAAGAGAGTATTATCTCCATTTACCTAGAGAGCGTTCAGCTGAGAAATGACTCCAACTCGACATCTTTGTTGCTCACCCGTCATTTTTAAGTCACGATCCTCTGCGGCTGTTAGGCTTTGATAGAACCATCCAACCGGACAAATGCAGCTTTCATAAAATTGTGCAAATGATTTCTTTCAACTGGGAGCGAGGCAGCATTGTAGCTCTGTTCCCATCTTTCCTTGCGGCACAAAGAGCTATCTGAGACGGAGGCCCGCGTCTGCTCTGACACCGTCACACCAAAACCGAGGTAATTTTATTTTCTTCAACCCGTGTAAGTCAGGCATGAGGTAAAAGCCATCATCCGCGGAGGACAACTGAGGGGGGTTATAGAAATGGCTGCCCCCCCCCACAAACACGCTGCAGGGATTAGAGATCATTCTCCTCCTTACCCATCTATCCCTTCAGCTGTTCTTCCATACGTACAGCATCAGACGCACCAGATAGATGCAGAAATGTTCAGATTTGTCCCCATTTGCAGATAGAAATCAGCGGGTGCCAGTGGGACGGATATCTGTCGGCTTTAGCGGCCCCGTGGCAAAACAAGCTTTCCCGCACGGCGCCCCCTCCCTTATCCGATTCCAGCAGACAGTAAGATCATGGCCATGCCAGCCACCGTCTCTTATTTTACAGCCCTTTGTGTTCACAGTGCTTTATTGATCACCAATAGACCTCGCTGCGCTTCTTTGCTGAAAAGAAAAGCCATTAATCTCTCTTAATTTAATCACCAAGATGAGGACAGGCAAAAAAAACAGCCCGTAACATCCTCTATCGTGATGCCCGAGGTTGTCCCTTTGAACTTTGTTGTCTGCCCAGGCGTAAATCACTCCCCTCTCCTTTATATCAGGGCATAATCCAGATTTAAAAGACACTTTTAATATGAACACCAACAGATAGTTGGTAAATGTGGACTGGTAAGCCAAATTTAAGCCACACATATTTTAAATGGAATTGAACCAATGCTACTAAAAAGGTACCCTCACTGGTTACGTTACGAGGGGGCATTTCAGACTATTCATTCCCAAAGCTCGCCTTGAAACGTGATGCATTCCACCACGTCGGGCAGCGAGAGCCAACAACACAACAAAGCATCTGCCTCTTCATTTCCCCCAGATGGCAGCAGAAAGTATGTAAATTGGTTCATTAACCTTACAGTGCTTTAGCCAGCAGGCCGTGTAGAGGGCTCGCTCTACCCAGGTTTTCTTGAATTTTATTAACGTCCATTAAAAGCATCGTGAGCAGTTCACTAATGGCCCGAGGTAGTCGGCTGTGGTGTTATCAAACACTATAGTAATTATACATGACATTGCTCTGATTAACACTCCTGTGATTACTGAACCATAACAGATCAGGATTTTTTTTTTCTTCTTTGACAGACATTAGTGAGAAATTATTTTAAAGGAAATGAGCTTCCATATTACCTCAACTGCATCAGCGCCAGCCAAGCAGGGCAGGTTTGGAGTTTTGACCCCGGAGGACGGCAAGAGGAAAATGGAGCAGATGGGGTGAAGGTGCGAAAGGCTCCAAACACTGTTTCCTCTATACGTCCTTGCCGAGTGGGAGAAAATTTAGCTTGCACTGTGTGTGTGTGTTCCTAGCAGTGAGGGTTTGCACCTGGAGCAGGGAGGAGCATGCAGGGGGTCAGGGGTCCCCTCGCAGGCTAAAGAGGATTGAAGTCCTCCCTCTTCCTTAGAAGGCCAGAACCACCCCACGGCTGCATCGCACAACAAGCGCCTTTCACACACCCCTCGCCTCCATTTCCTCCTTCTTCTCTCACCTCTTTTCTTTTCTCCTTTGGAGAGATGCCGTAATCCATAATCCACTCAACTATCGGCAGCTCAATTATCCCCTCCCATTTGTCCGTTTTCTATCCTCAGATGGAGCTTCAAAAACAATTAACCTCTTCACGGCTGGGGACTTCTCCCGGGGAAGGGCACGGCCGTAATTGAATGATTCCACAATTTACATTCCTGACCATGACTTTACTCCTTCACGCATAAATCTGGTTACTGAAAATCCTAATCTGTGGCTTTGTGATTGTCCAATGTCATTATCATGGATGATGCGAGGACGGTGTTTTTCTTCAAGTGGGATTTAAGGGGACAATCTGGTAATGTTTATATAACGCCTCTTTGACCTACTTGCACTTTAATAGATTTACATCATTTGTACTCAAACATGCAAACAGATTAGCAATCTAGAGTTTGTCTACACGGAACCTAAAATGCTAAAGACAAAAACAAACAGGAGGGGCGTCATTATTTCACACCAAGAGTCTATGGCAAACACCCCCACATCTACAAGACGCCAATAAAATGTTCTCTCCTCTGCCTTCGTTAGGGAGGGGCTTCCTATTCAACTCCAGGTAGCGAGCTTCAGAGTGCATGACTGAAGAACAGCTTGTTGCACCCATTGAGCGGTTTTATTACTTCCCCTTCAAAGAGTGGTAGCTGAGGAAGAGGCATCCTCCTCCATCTCCTTGATGTCAAGATACACAGAGTTGGCTTTCAGCACACAACCAAGTGGCAGGATTTTTTTTCTCCCTCTCCCCTTTTTAGCTGAAGCGCTCTGTAAATTTAACCAACACTTGTTCTTCAAAACATCGCATCTGAGAAGATTAGGCGCCCGGCTGATAGACTCGGTTCCAGCTGTTGGGGGATAATCTCCTAACAAACAAGGCGATCCAGAACGCAGTTGAGGAAAAACAAAAACAGATCGAAAAAAAAAAAGAAAAAAAAAAAAAACCCCAAAAAAACAAAAAACAAGCGACCAAAGTCTTAAATCCAACCAGCCAGTGGAGCCGACCGTGCTAGCTTGATAGACAAATGATGCAATCCCAACACATCAGCAAACAAAGACGTATACCGCATTTGAATATTCGTCACATATCATGCAGCATCACCTCCACCGGATCGCAATATTTTGCACTTGCTTTGGCGATATTTCATTTTAGCTGTTAGAATATGACAGATGTTGACTGAGGGCTTTGTTTGAAGCCTCCAGCCCAAGTGTCATTTAACATACAACACATTCATTATCCCTCATCATTTATCAGTTTATCCTTTTTTATCTTTCACATCTCGCTAGAGAACTTGGAATCAGGAAATTATTAAATTCCTCTTGTACAATTAGCCCAGTGTTTTAAGATTAGGCCAGCGCTCATACCCCGATGAATTAAACATATAGAGGGGGGAGGAAAACTTCAGGCAAAACACCATGCCAATATTTTTGCAAACGCGCCAGAACAGCTCAGCTCAGCTCAGACACACACACACACACACACACAGAAAGTCTTTGATGTTCCTACGCTAGTGTGTGTGTGTGTGTGTGTTGCAGCTGTGTGAGTCACCCACACAAAGTCCAAGATTCATATAGGCTACACCGCCGCAGCGAGGAGCAGGGCCGATCAAACGGATGCACGAGCGCGTGCGTGCTCGCTCGTGCGCTACAAACTCATTAACAGGAGCAGTCGTCTTGATTACAGATGTA
The DNA here is from genome assembly GCA_911728415.1 of Lagocephalus sceleratus. NCBI lineage: Eukaryota > Metazoa > Chordata > Actinopteri > Tetraodontiformes > Tetraodontidae > Lagocephalus > Lagocephalus sceleratus. The sequence continues at coordinate 253,584 of CAJVRN010000030.1, read as the reverse complement.
GAAAGGGTGAGCGCAGCGAGGATGGGGACAAAAAGTGGAGGAGGAGGGAGGAGAAGAAAGCTGAAAGGATTGGTTCAAATCCAGACAGACTGAAACTTCTTTTGATCATTATGTCTAGAGTTCAGGTGTCTGGGTTATGGACGACTGTAGGCAGTAGTTAAGGTGGTGAGGATATGGGGGGGTAACACAGCAGCCAGACAAAGAGGGAATAAGAGGGCCGACTGCCTACATACCACCAGCATCAAGAAAGGGAGGGTGGGGGACGAGGAAGGAACAACAAGGGGAGAGAAAAAAGGAGGGTTATAAAATTTTGATAAGACAACCCATTTGCTTGAGTGGGTTTCTGTATCATTTGCCTCTTTTTTTGGTAGTTTCCCTCCCTCCTCGCTGTTCCAGAGCGCTGCCTCAAAGGCCAGGGCAGACGATTTTTATAGGTCCTAATTAAAGCCATCTGAAGTCTTCTCAAAACACCAATATGACTCCAGTCCCCTGCTTTTTTTCCACTCATTGTGCAGAAATTGCAGAGGATCAGAGGCAGTGCCTTTTCACTCTGTCCCACAAATGTAAGGAAATTTCACAGCCTGAATTCCCCCCCCTCTATGACCCCACTACCCCCATAATTTCCACTCCATAAAAAGGTTCAGTGAATGACATGACCGCATGGAGGGTTCGATGGAGCCGTTCATGTCCGAAGAAGGTTTGTTTTCAAAAAAACTGTTAAACAATATTTTTTTAAATGACCGAAGAATAAACTTCAAGGATATCTAACTTTTTTTTCATATTTTGTCACATCCCTCACTGGAAATGAGGCTAGAGAAGATCCACCCTTATCCTGCCTGGCGGGTTGAAGTTAAGTGCAGCCCTGTTTTACTGCGCTCCAAGTACAACCCCCCCTCTCATACGCACGCACGCACACACACACACACCCTCTCTCTCGCCCCCCTCTCATAATTGTCCTCATTGAGCCGTGTGGAGGGTTGCACAGCGCTGCCTGGCTGGGGTCAGCAGGTTTGCGTGTGCTTTTATCTATAGTTCATGCTATGGCGCCGCGCGCAGACAGCGATCCACGCACGATGAGGAAAGAAAGTCACGCACACACTGTCGACGGGACGAAATGAACTTGGAGATCATTAATGGAACGAGGTAATATTTTCTGAACAGTAAAAGCTCATTAGGCGCCTGAGAATGTTTAATGATCCACTTATTGGAGCAAAAGCGCAAAAGACTCACGGCGGGAATGATCCTATCAAGCAATTAAATGTCGAAATCCAAAACAAATTAATCGTAATTACAAAATGTTCTTTAACAAATACAAGATTAAAACCAGACAAGAAAAGACTGTCGCCTACTTACGACTTATTTCAATAACTTCTGGGCGTTATTGTCTCGCCCCTGCGCCTCTCCGGTCGTTTAGGGACTGTAATTAAAAAAAAAATCTGCTCCTCCGGGGAAGCGGCGTCGCTCTCGCCAGGACGGTCAGCTACACAGGATGTAGATAAGGTTCGGTAGAAGATAACGCCTGGCGGGTTGTGCCGAAGATAGCGCAGGTCCGAACGCGCCGGTGTCAGGTCTTCAGTGATGCCTGCACTCGCCGGGATCGAGCTCTGAGAGGAGAGGGGCCGCGCTGAAAGGCGTCATGTGAGGCGGGCGGTGGCGCGCCATTGGCCGGCCGCGGATCAGCGTGAGAGAGCTGCTCCGTGCGCCATTGGCCCGGCACGGCACGGTTGCGCGCAGGCGCCGCCTCACTTGGCTGTGCGCAAGAATGTCAGCGCTGCTCACTGTTCATAATTTTCAGCAGAGGAGGGGGGGGTCGACGGAGGGGGGTTAAGTAACAAATTGTTCCAAAGATCTTCTGTTCTTTGTCATGGACGCGCAGAGTTACGCGGAGGAAAGAAAGGAGAAATACATACATTATGTTTCCTCTCTCTATAAAAAAGATTATGTTAGTCTGGTAAGTCAACTTTAGTGAGTCATTTTGAACAGACTGGTCTTCATTTTGACTTTTTTATTACCATTTTATGGCTGAAAAGTCAAAGAAAGAGAAATGCAGTCTTTATCCGTCGGTCTTGTCTGTCAGTCGTCGACCTCTCACCCTTGAGTGTAGTCGGTTAATCCTTCTCAGCGATTTAAATTTGACATTGAATTAGGAACATTTGTAGTCCTGCAGTTCAATTTGCCTCAGCACACGTACATGTGGTGGACGTACAATAGATAACACAAACAGCTCACTTCATCCGTGTCTGTGTTGGTTGTATTAAGATACTTAAGGCAATCTTTTTTGGATTACATTATCATGTTTTACACGCAAAGATGAAAATTTAATAACAAAACAATGAAGCCACCATGTAGAAAAAAATAGTTTGTTGTTATTTTCAAGATTAAAATGTACAATTTCTCACAAAAATTCTGCAGCTTTACCAGATTCTACAGCGAGTTTACTTGGACTAAGAGCTAAACTGAAACAATAAAGGTGGGAGGTCAAACGGGCAACACTCAATGTCCTCCTGTGCATGTTTCTAAAGTAAGAAAGCTCCACATGTGCTAGATTTTGTTGTTAATTTGTACTTTTATATATTTTTATATGGCTGGACAACACGGAGGGCAACAAACATCCCCTCTCAGTCTCTGGCTCTCTGGAGTGTGGAGGCAAAGGGACTCAAGGTTCTGTATGGGTGGGAAATAGAGCGCACGTAATCTGGAGCGCGCATCTTCCCCCTGCCCAGGCTGCGGCATTAAATCAATATTCCGCAAAGCTTTCTCTTGTTTTCACATTCACTTGACTGCTGCCGTGATGCGCTGCAAGGGTCGAGCAGCCGCTCCCTGATTTTTGTGGCACTTGCCACCCCCCCCCCCCACACACACACACACACACACCACACACTCGCCCTTCTGCCTCCTCCTCCTCTGCCTTCACTTCACTTCATGGCAGACACCCTCATTTAGATGGCTCCAAGGCAATGCGCCCGTTCCATTTGTCTCATGCATTAACGGGAAGCGGCAGAAATAAGGCAAAGCGTTATCTCAACACAAAACATTATCTTCGCCTTGCTCCTTCAATAGCGTGAAACAACCATTATTAACTGCTCGAGGAGCTTGTTCGGGGGGGTTTGGGGCTTGTCGCTACACTTAAGGAACACAAAATATTTTTCATCCAACGCAACCCCTGAACCAGAGTTGTTGTTTTTTTTCCTCCTTTGGACTCAGATCATGGCTCCCTCGGTTTCTTGAGAGTCTTGGGCTTGCCAAGTGCCTCAGTGGAGCATCGCTAACGGCATTATGACTGGACGGGCGACAATAGCATTGTTACCCGAAACCAACCTTGCACTTCCTTTAACAATGTAAAAGTCCATCATGCTGCCTCGTCCCGGTGCGAGATACCGGCTACGCATTCACGATGAACAGATGCACTCGCTCGCGCTCCGGCGTTACGAAAGTAAAACCCCGCTTCTGCAAAATGGGTCATACACTGCAGTCACTTTATCTCAGCATTGTGCCTGCGTGAGCGGGAGATGTGCGCATGTGTGATTATACATCAAAGGCGAGGAGCCAGTGTTATACCCTTGCTGTATTTTCTGTTATGGGAATTCAGCAAATGTTGTTTTTTTTCCCTTTTTTTTCTTTAAGACGGCACAATAAAGTTAGCCCGGAGAGCTGAAATGTCAGGATTTTCAACAGTCGGTTGGAATGCGCTCACAGTTTAAACTCCCACTGTGCAATTTTAATTCTGCCGCAGTGTCCTGTATGACTTGCGCGTCACCAATTCCAAGCAGACGCAGAATTCGGTCTCAGCTCAGAAAAGCTACTCGCTGCTGCGCAGTGACTATCCCAGTCGGGCTGAGGGGAAAATGCTCGCGCACGCAGTCGCACTTAGATATGTATCCATGGAGCGATTTCCATGCCTGAGGTTCAAAGCCCTGCCAGTCAAAGAGGGAAGACGGCTCTGTGCTGCCGTCTTATAGACCCATCAGACCCATCAGGCTAATCTGCGGCGCATTCCAGCCCTGCGGTATATTTAGACCAGTGTTTTTTGTACACTTAGCATAATTTCCTGGGACGAAAGGAGCTTTTCGAAGCTGTTAACCTTGTCTCTTTAACCTGCCATGCATTCCAGAAACACCTGCTCTCACCTTCCTGCTGCCTTTCCAGAGATAGTTTGATATGGATGAAGATTATGTGCTGGCGGGAGCAGCGATCTCACAGTGGCTCAAGGCAAAAGGATCTGTGTCACATGATCTGCGCCATCTTCGACTGACCTCAACAGCTTATTGATCATATCTGTGTGAAAGATTCCATCACACCTGGATGTAATTCTATCACACATTTCAAATCCACAGCATACATCCGCTTTTGCGTGTGCATGCCTGTGTGTGTATGAGTGTGTGTGTGTGTGTGTGTGTGTGTGTGTGTATGTGTGTTTGTGTGTGTGTGTGTACCAAATGCTCTGATCTGGCCCAGGTGGGCCAGAGGGAGACGGTCATGCTAAAAGCCTTTACCTCCATCTGCCGCATGGCCTACACAAACACCCACATTCACACACAAACACATCATGGCGATGGACTGTCTGCTTCAAAAGCTGTCCCTTAAGCTCTAAACGCTATACGCTTTGGCCACAGAAACACTCCGCACTGGGGTTCCTGCATGGCATCTGCCTCCCAGCTCCTGGAGCCAAGGCAGGGGGCTGAGGGAGGGGCCTGGGGCCCAGATAAGCTTGTCCTCCCCCAGTTGCTGCTCGGCCGTGGGGACTGGACAAGCCCGGAGCCTCAGCTGAACACTCTGATAATATCCACAAGCGCGTCTGTGTTTGTGCGTTAATGGGAGGTTTGGTTGAGGTGGCGTGAAGTGGGAGGAAGCCAGGACGCATGCACTTGTTTGTCCAAATAGTAAAATATCACAGCAATGAGAAAACAAATGCCTGAGGATGCTCTTAGGATTTAGCACAAAACAAGAATGTCCAAAACAGCTAAATAAATTGCAACCATGGAGAAAACAAATGGCTCTGATACTGGATTGTGATCCCTATTTTTGTGTTATATTCCAACATGTAAGAGAACAATGAAATCACCCAACCACGGGGGAACATTACTGCTTTCACATGTTCAATTTTTTTTCAAAAATCTTTTTTTTTGTCTCTGCTGAGGATAATTGCTGTGTTTCTAACATCAAGCAGATCCGCTCGTGTTCACTCTGGCTAATTTGTTTATTTAATGCAAACGTAATCTCGTGCCTCGTTGAAGCTCTGAGAAGTCTCCGTCAGCAGCAATGACCTTATCATTTCAACTTGTCATATTGGAATGCTCATTTACTCATCATGTTAAGAGTCACATCACTTAATGAGCCAGTGAGCCAAATTAAATTCATTTCAGGTTGGATTTCATCCCAGCGGCGTGTCGTTGATGTTTGAGTAACAGTATCTGACAAAATGGTCGAGATAATGAAAGATGTTTTTGAGATGCCATAGTTGTTTAATGTTATTAAAACATTAGAGCATCACACACAATGCGACCCCAGAGGTGGTTTTACGAGCAGTATTCCAAAAAGTCAATTTTTAAATTTTCTTTGAGAAGTTCAGTTAATGAGCAAGCATAAATAGACAATAACCAAGTTCAGCAGCACAATTTTAGATTAAAGATGTGGAATAAATGAGTATCTGAAGAACTATTTTGGAAATGTCTGAATTTCAGCTTCAGTGACTATAAATGAGTCATAAAACTATATATTTGTTCAGTGTTTTATCAAAAATATAGCATCTTGATCACCCTCTAGTGGTCGGTTATTGTAAAGAAATATGCCCCACCTCCCCCAGTTTATTCTGAAAGTGTAGCATGAATCATCATCTTTTTATTTATCTATTGTGACAGAAAAGATAAAGTATCATAATTTCTGTCTTACACATTTATAGTGGATCGTAACCTCTCTGACCTCCACAATCTTAGTTTGCTGTTGCTACACAATTAAAGTTAATCAGGATTTTAAAAAGTGTCAGCTGCTGTTTGGTATGCACCACGAGTGACACCTTGAGAGCAGAATAACATCATCAAAACAGACATTTCATTGGTTGACCTTGTCCCCTGCTCGCATGATAACTCCCCAAAAATCTCGTTTTCTCAGCAGTTTGTTGAGCAACGAACTGCTTTTAATCTCACTGTTGTCGGCCGCAGTCAAAAATATCGCAGCCTCATTATCTCCTCCCACGACTCCATCCTGACGCCTCCTAGTATTAGGCACAGCGAAGCGAGGATGTGTGGGACTAAAGTTCCTGTGCATGAGTCAGGAGACGGTGCAGACCACGTCAAGTGGACATGTTCGTGGCATATGTGGCTCTACGTCAAGGTCACCATGGTTACCTTGCCATACCTTGCCATTAGAGTATCATCTATTAATCCATACATGCTGTTTAGAATGTGTCTCCATTTTTGCTCATACTGTCTTTGGTGAGACGTAACCTATGCACAGTTTCTGGAAGCTTCTGCTGGTTCGAAGCTTTTTGAAATGACTTTGGCAAAAATAGTTTTTGCGACTTCCTGCTCATAAAAAGTTGTCTGCTTGGAGTCGGTGTGTTCTAAAGGTTCTGCTGGAGTTCAGCGTGTGATAACGCACGTCTGCAGTAAAATGCAGGATGGGAGACTTCTTGTCTTAAAAGGGCACTAGATTGTATCCCCAGGCAGCGCTGGAACCGTGGCTGCGATGCAGCGTGGTTCAGAGATTTGCCAGTCTAAATGAGGAATAATGAACAGGGTGAGTTACCGTATCCTGTCTGCACAGCTCTTCATAGTTAGAGCATGTGTTTTCAATGGGGTGAGGGGATGCACACATGGAGGAAGAGGGAGAGAAATATCCCCAGATCCAGGTCAGCTGTGAGGCCTCAGCTGGAGTGGAGGGCTACACCTGTCAGCGCCCGGGGGCCTCTCTCTGTCGTCTTTCTGTCTCTCTGTCCAGCTGGACGTGCAGGAGCTTCGCAACCCCCCACCTTTCCAGATCCAGGCCAGCTCTGCCCGGCCATGCGTGGCCATCTCTGGGAATTCATTCCGGATGCTTCCTGTTCACTGCGTGTGCTCCTCTCCTCTCTATTTGTCACAGCAGACCCTCCCCAGCAAAGCGTCTACATGTCTTTACTCTCTGACAAACCATTTCTGAATCTTTTATACTTACTTACCTTACGTGTCCTCAAATGACTTTCTACCAACATTTTATGCACTATAAAATCGAAAGTTGTCTTGAACTATGTTAAACACTGTGAGCCTCTGTTTCAAATTCATCAAAAAATTGTTTTTGTTGTTCATTTTTTTCTCCCAATTTTTAAAGGTAAAATGTAGCATTAAATTCCTGTGAAATATGTTCCACCGCTTAAAAGTCTGTCCTGGTTTTAAACATCTTCCTCCACATACATTTGATTAGTTTACTGTCAGCTTAAACGGGGGGAATGAGCATCCTCTTTTTCTTTCCTAAGTTTCAGCGGAATCACTGAGGAGTGCAGAAAGCATGCCCACTGCCCTGGACCCCTGCTGGGTTTCCAAAGCCTGCTTTTACCAGTGTCAGCGGAGTCTGCAGCTACAAACATTAAAACGCTCCTACAAGCATCCTCTTTATTCAGATATTCTGTCTGCAGCCTCTTCTCTGGACACAGTCTGTCCTTTCACACGGTGACATCATTATGCAGTGTTTTCTCTGCTGGCTGCTAACAAACAACACACTCAGTTTACTGATGACGTGTAAATAAAAGTTACACATGAGAAGTGTATTTTTTTAAAGAGTGCAATATAAGATTTGATAGCATCTAGTGGTGAGAACACAGATATGCAATATCCACATACCTGTCCTCGCCCCCTCCCTCGCAGCCTCATAACACCATCCTGCAACTCTGGATGACCCTTACATGGAGATGATGACTGCCCGACCCAGAGCTCAGACCTCCCCACACAATTTACTCACAGGACGGTGTGGGTAAATACAGGTCACCCCAGGCCAAATCATCCACCCCAGAGCCATGTGTGGGTTGTTCTGTGACATTCCTGCAGAAAATATCAATTTTGTTAGCACAATGGTTCAATATTATAGTATGAATGCATGTGCATGTGCGTGTGTATCTGGGTTTAACTTAGCGTCTTGGTTTATTTCTTTTGTTTTGAAGCAACACTCTTTAGTCTACGGGTCGATGCAACCTAAAAGTGAGGGTGGAAATGCTGCCTCCACATTGGTCAGAGGACATGTATATGAAATAAACACCCAATATCTCAGTTACAAAGTATAAAATAGTTAAAAAGTAATTAATTTCTACCTTCTTAGGCCTCTGATATGTTTTTTTATAAAAGGGAAAAACAAGTGTAGCATGAATGATTAGTAGACAGCACATTACAACAAGAATATGAAATGATCAAAAGATGTCTGGACCCTTGAATTAATACTTCTAAATCCCACCTCATGCTGTTCAAAGGACTTGCAAACCAAATGAACAAAGTGCATTTTTTGCAATGGATTGCAGATTTATTTTTCATTTTAAAACCATCTGCTCAGTGTTGGTCAAAAGCATCACTCCCACATTTAACAGCATTCATCTTCTCTCATCTATCTTTACAGATAGATGAGAGAAGCACAGGGATTGCATCATAGCCTATCCATTCAGGCCAGTCCATTAATTTATGCATTAACCAAAATGAAAAAATGAGTGCTCTTTCTCTCTCTCTCTCTCTCTTATTGTAACTACAGAAACAGCTGTCTTATTTATAGCTGTACTTGCAGTTTGGTTTCTCATAATGGAGAATGAGTAAAAATAAATCGTGCATGCAGTAAAAGGATGGTTATGCGTTATGGGTTGGGTTGAAACTGATAGCAGGCAACTGTCAACCTTGTGAAAATGATTTAACAGTGAACACTTTACTCCACGTTGCACTTGATTTCCAGACAAATGAAGAGAAATTATAAAAATAAAGTGAAACCAACAGCCACTGTGGGCCTCATGATACCTGTATTTCCTTGTGGGAACCTGCTTGTTTTACACCTTTTACAAAAGAAACTGTCATTTAACCTGACTGCATCTCCATTTTGTCCTGCAGCAAGATGGAACTGAGAGTTTATTCTTCTGCTGCACTCATACCACATCCTATCCTACACTCAGCCCAATGAATTATTCAGCTGTTTGTACCTGTGAGGCAAGCAGGCCCTGTTAAGGGCTGCCCTGGTATGATCTATAATTAAATATAATGCAACATGAAAGTGCATAAGACATGAGACAGGGGCTTGGACAAGTCACTCAGGCTTCCTACTAGTTAACCACTTTGTGCCAGTTCTTATGCTGACTGCAGTTCTTTGTGTGTGCATTTGTTTTTTGAAGCCTTTTAGCAGAATTTTTACACATTCTTCTTTCCTTACCTTTACTTGTTACACTGTGAGTCACGATTCGTGAATATTTGTTGTCAGAAGGGCAATAAATTCAGGTATGTTTGATTATCCTGTTATCATCTTGCTGGTTTTAAGTAGTGCAGTTTGAGCACTGTGTTCTCCCAGCAGCTCAATCAGAAAGCCTTTCAAAGCCCCCCCACACACACACAGACACACACATATACAACCCCCCCATTTACACACACACACACACACACACAAATAATCCCACTGAAAAATAACCCTACTATATCTGACTCAATAAATTGACCGTTTGTGGTAAATAAAACCCAAGATTTGTCCATCGTTCTCAGCAATGTGAAAAAGCAGTCAGCTCAAACACAACTGTTTCCCCTCATGTTTTATTTTGTGATTTAGCAAAACCAAGCAGCAATAAACATTAGTTATAAAAGTGAGTCTCCGAGTCGAAGGTCTTAACCTCACACGCGTGAGACACACACACACACACTCACTCACCACACACACACTCACTCACACACACACACACATACACATACTCACTCACACACATACGCATACTCACTTACACACACACATGCACACACTCACTCACTCACACACACACACACATACTCACTCACACACATACACATACTCACTCACACACACACACACACACACTCACTCACCCACACACACACACACACACACACACACACACCACAGTGGGATTCTTGCATCTGTCCAAATGTGAGCAGTAATATCTCCACCTTGCAGGCGGCTGAAGGGAGGGAAGGCTTAGCAGCTCGCTCACTTTCTTCCTTCACTGGCTGTGAAGTGGAGTCTGAGGTGTCAGGAGTTTTTTTTTTCTACCCCCTCCCCATTTCTCTCCTTTCCCTTTTCCTCTGCTCTCTTTCTCTCACTGTCTTTTCAGAGCGAGTACATCTCTATAGTGAGTCTGTGCTTTACAGCGAACGCTGCGAGCGCCTGATAAGAGGCTGAAAGCAGATATATACATCCTGGAGTGAGCTACAGAAACGGCACATTCGGGGGAGACAGCAAACATCAAATGCACTGTGTGCAGGATTTGCATGTGGCATGTGATACACACTGTATGTGCTACCATAGGTGCTAAAAGGTTATCTGACTTTTACCTTTGCTCCTGCAAGGAATGCTAACTTTCAGCTTTTAAGAAAATGCAGTAAACTGAAATTTAGCTGCTATAGAAAGCAGATCATTTTTATTGGTTATTTTTCATTATTTTAAGTCAAGAGTCTTTCTAAAACGTGCTGGAATTATTTGGAGTTGTACCCCTGTTAAGAAAAAAGCTTTTTCCTGTAAAAAAGATGCTGTGGCTGCTCCAGTTTGCTGACATCCTGAATACAAACACAACAATGCCTCTTCTTCTCTGCCCCACTGCACGCACACACACACACACACACACACACACACACACACACACACACACACACACACACCTCCTTCTTTCCCACCTCAAATACAAAGTTGCCTGCGGTTGCCATGGCTACAGCAGGAGTTCATATATCCAGTGGGACTCTTCATTTCTCAAAATTATCGTGAGGATTATTTCAGGGGGCAAAGGGGTTGGTGATACAGAGAGGAGTTGGGGGACATGGGACAGATGAAGGATTTGGGTAAAGGGAGGTGTGTGGGGGGTGTATGGTGGATGAGGCAGGGAGAACACACATCCCTCTCCCCACCGAAGCAGATGGTGGCCGGGTGGCTCTGGCGTGCCACCTTCTGAGGGCTGTGGCCATAAGGAGGCAGGTCGGTAGGAGATTTGAGGTGACAGGGTTTGGCACCAGCTACAAAGTGAAGATGTGGCGAGAGAGGAAGAGCACCGAGCCTCGGCCTGACACGCAGGTAAGATGCCGTTATGTTCTTGTCCCTATGTTTTAATGCCATGTGATGCATTAAGTGGGGAGCGAGGGAAAGTTGAAGGTGCCTGAACCACATTGTGAGATTCCTTTTGGGTTTAACGCTGAACTATATTACTGGTTTAGCGTCACTTAGTGATTAAAAACTGGAGGGACAGATGTACTTGCATTAATATTTGACTCAGCCTCCGAACTGTTGAACTTCACTACGTTTCGCTGAAAACTAAAATGAGCACCACAAAAATATGTTAAACGAAAGGAAATGTCAGATCCAATGTCTGTTTGGATCCTATTAAACGTTAAACACACAGGCACGCTGTTTTTCCTCATCAACTGTTTTAACGTCATTGGAGGATTACCGCTGTCATTGTGACAGGATGGATTGTGGGTATTTTGCAAAATGAGCTCTGTTCTGAAATTTAAAAGCAGGATCTCAACATGTTCATGGCATAAAAGTGGAAACAGGATGTAGTTAATGTGGGCAAATAATAAATCTACCCCAGCCATGGAACAAACCTGCCTGGTCCAAGACCATCTGTACATTTTAACCACTGCTTATCCCTCATCGGGGTAGAAGGGGTGCTCAAGCCTGTCCCAGTGTCACCAGACAAGAGGCAGGATTACACTTTGGGGGCTCCTGACATCAAAAGACAAATAACAGCTGGTTTATAGTGTATAATTATCCAGCTACAAACTATCTTTTTCAAATGACAGACCAGCCTCCGCGAGGACATTGTGTACTGGTCTGGTGGTGGTGCTGTCGGTGGGGGTGGAAGGGCAGCGGGAAAAGGATGGAGGGTTGGATTAGAGATGGTGTTGTGGGGGGGTCTGCCCAAAAACACAGTGGATCTAACACACATGTGCACGCATTAGCCGCCCACGTGCATCTCGCACATGTTAAGAGCATACTCACTCCTAAAAAACAAGGACCCACAGACAACTTTAGCACTTGATTCATGGCCTCACACACACACACACACACACACACACACACACACACACACACACACACACACACAAACATGCACACACACACATGCATGCATGCATGCCACCACCCCTTCCAATCTGTGGCCTGGAAGAATGGAGCCAGTGTGGAGCGTGGCAGCCAGCAGACAGGGGCAGGGCGATTTTGTGGGGGCATGTGTGTGAGAATCTGTGTGCCCGTCTGTGTGTGTGTGTGTGTTTGAGTGTGTGAGTGGATGTGTGTGTGTGTGTGTGTCTATAATGCGCCTATATGTCTGAAATGCCTCTTACATGGTGCATTATGGGTGGACAAGGTGTGTCAACATTGCTACATGGTTGGTAATTAACTAAAAAGCAGACATTTACGGTTCACTTGGAAAAATGCAAAATACTTTCAGCTGAGGGAGAAGCTAAGAAGCTAATGTTAGTTTTATTTGTAGATGCAGACAAATGTAGTTTCTGGAAAGAAAGGGAAAACTGTTTTGAAACAAAAATGCTGGAAAATGAATGTAGCAAGCTGCCTCATGGCATTAAATTGTCTTCATTTTTGTGGAACTGGAGTTGCTTCAAGAGCAAATGATGATTATGATAAACTATAGACAATGTTAAGACTAGTGGTTTGAAAAGTCCCTTAAATAGAGCAAGAGGCCTTCTGGGAGCTATATGATGAGAAACTACCAGTTTTGAGGTTACAGATAAAAGTATAAAGGATGAGGGAGATGATTCTTCAGTCCATTTTTGACATAAATTCAAATCCAGGATGTTTCCCTGCTAAATTTAGAAGAAATACAGGAAGATCAATGCATTGCAGGGAGAACAAACTAAATGAAAGCCTTCAAGTGTAGGAAGTGTACGTTTTACTTATACATAATGTACAAGCTCCTTGTAACATCACTTCACAAAAGGAAAATTTACATTTCTTTATATTAAACTTAACAAAGTATAATTTATAGTGAGCTATGCCTTTAAAATAGTCTTTTCCTCCCTCGCTCCAATTTCAGAGGTACTTTAAAGCCAGCCTCTTAACCTGTCACAGTCACACGTTTACTCAAACATTTAACTGTGATTAAGATTATGAAACTAAAGCTGACTCTACTATGTCAGTGTTTCTTTTAACTTTTAAGCCATTTAGCTGACACTCTAATCCGAAGCTGCTTACACTTACTGAGCAGGTGAAACATCGCTGCTATTTGCTGGAGAACACTTCAGCGGGCCCAGTCTCACAGAACAAATCCACTTTGGTTCCTTCCCCTGTTGCAGTCGATCCATTTCTGGTGTCTGCACAGAGAATTTAGGTTAAAATAGTTCATCTATTGGCATTCATTTCATCTCATTCAAAGATTATGCAAATGAACGTGACAAAGTCCATATTCGACTTAAACTATGTGTGCTTTACATCACTGGTACACATGGCTCATGGTTTGTACAGTATGCTGTAATATGAAACATCAGTGTTTTTTTGAAGTTTTTTTTTAAGTCGCTAAACTACCGGTGTTCTTTAAACAGCTGTGTTGTGTAACCTCTGAGTGTGTGAATTAAAAAAAAAAAAGATGGCCTGCAATAAAGACCATTGTTTCCATGACTGTGTGGGAAAGTTGTGGGTCAAACAATGAACCCCGTTTTTCCGTCCTGTGCCAACAACTTGGGAATGATGTGGCGACTTTTTCCAAATTACGTGTGCTATCAACTCCCACAACGTGCCGTTTTGTCTGAGCGCTCGACCCCGTGAAGGAACTTGCACATGTGTCTTTTGTCATGATTAAAAGGTCTTCAGTATAAACATAAAAGCTCGGGTGCCTGGCTGAATATGTTTCACTACTTTAAACACACACCTTTTGAGAAGGCTGATGTCAGATGAATTTGCAGCACCACTTACAATCATTCTGCCATTATGTCTGATTGTTTCACTAACTGCTTTCCCCCCCTTTCCTTTTCAGTCATTTTCTTCTCAGAAAAGCAGTTGTCAATGTGCGGGTATGTGTGTGTGTGTGTGTGTGTGTGTGTGTGTGTGTGTGTGAGAGAGAGAGAGAGAGAGAGAGAGAGAGAGAGAGAGAGAGAGAGAGAGACAAGAGACAAAGACAGAACTTAGCCAAGTCACCCTCTTTTTTAGAAACCCAGAGGGCCTGGCTGATTCCAGGCTCCAACATGGCCACCATAAATCAATGGGAGAAGGAGCTAAGTTAATTGCACGGCATTTATGAAGGAGGAAAGCCTTGAATTATGCCAAAAGCTTTACATCTCCCCTGTGGATATGAAGTGATGAAAGGAGTGGAACAAGGAAACAGGGAGGAGGGGACAGCACATGTGGGGCGTGAACAAAGTTCACTTGCAATGATTTCGTTACACTGATCGGTAAACTAGATTATGGACAGATATGGATCTATTGCCTTGGGAAGAATTATTAAAAGTTGATAGAAGTCAGGGTGACTTTGGTTAAGATGTAAAACTTTGCATTATGGAGTGAAACTTAGAGGCATCATCAAAACTGTACACAAGCTCACATATTTGTAATAATAGTGTAATTCATCAAGTTTTCCAGCACCTCCTCAGACTTGCTTCTGCTCTTAATCAGAGTCATGACATTTATAAATGTGTTTAAAATGCATAAGGAAATGGGTTTTATTTGAATAAATATGTGTATCATGTTCATTATTTTGCACATTTTACACTATGTGATTGAAATTTGGGAAAATTTTGCTCCCACTGCTTTATATGATTCTTCTTCTTCTGGATTAGCTGGAAAGATGCTTTTTTAAATGTTTTGGTGAGCTGTAATGAGTGACACCAGAAGTCTGAAGAGTTCCCATGCTTGGTGAACATCTGTTTTATCCACCAAGAGGCAGATAAGCACTTGAAGCCACTTCTCCCCTTTCCTCCACACTTAAAGGTGCCAGCTAGCGTGTAGCTCGCAAGCGTCTTTCCTGTCTTATGATGCTATCAGCTTTTTTGACTGCCTTTTTGGCAGCTGTGTGTCATGTACAACCCCCTCATATCTCTTTCTCTCACATACACACACGCAGAGGCGGAAGTGGTGAGGAACCGTTGAAGTCGTGGTTTCAAAGGTAGGCCTATGTGGCCAAAGATGGGGAACAGTCGTTACAGTAGAGTTGAAAATGTGAAGCCGCAACACAGGTTGACCCCAAAATGGAGATTAAAGAAGGCCATCGATAGAGGCAATCAAGCAGATGTGTTATTTATTAATTTATTGATTTCCTTTGGAAACTGTGATATATTTTTGGCTGTGAAATCGACAACAAGGAACCAATACGATATGGAGAAGTTTGAAATTGCCCAACGTAGTAGATAGAATAATTTGGTTTATGGTATGATCATCACAAAAATTACACATTTTGCTTTTGGTTTCACTTGAATTATGCACAATGAAAATATTGGCATGGTCTATGTTTTCATTTCCCATGTAATCACAGACTGTGATCATTGCTGAAGTCAGCCAGCAGACTTGTTAATGCTAACCCTGCAGGTTTCATTTAAGTGCCATGCTGACGTGTGTTAGAGATGTTCCACTATAAAAAGGCCATGACCTCATTACAAACTGTTGACTACTTTGTCTACAGAAATGGCACAAGCATGTTGTGTGATAGTAACAAGAAATCTTTTCCTGTGAAATGGATTTTATTCCATTTAATGGCTCCGATTTACAGTGGCAAGGTCTACTGTCATTGTCAAACAGAGCGGTCACATTCTTGTCACTTTGGGTTCCGAAAACTCTTCAAACCGTGCTTTTCTACACACTGTGACCTCAATAGGGAAAACTGCAGTCCTACCTCTTCTGCTAAGCACGCAGCGTTCTCAGGTGCTTGAATCCCTTTAGTTTTACTCCAGAGGGGATTTAAACAGCATGAATATGGATGTGACGATGATGAACTCGATGATGAAGGTAGTTTGGTCTTCCTTCAGATAAGCGCTAATCGCATTTCGGGACCGTGGCAGCAGAGCTATAGGTGTAAACTTCGCCAACGGCATAATGCGGATGGGGGTTGCAAGCATGAGGGAATGTGCTTTGTGCATATGTGTGTGTGTGTGTGTGTGTGTGTGTGTGTGTGTGTGTGTGTGTGAAGGAATCACTCCACAAGCCATGAAAAACTTGCCCAGAAAGGAAGAAGTGGGTGAGGTGGAGGATGTTATCTGAACACACGTAATCCCAAACTAGGGATTGATCTCTGGACTCCTCCCCCTCCGGCTCCTTTCTTCCTTTCTCCGCTGCCTTCCTCCTTCCTCCTCCTCCAATCATCTCACATCTTTTTTCCTCCATTCAATGCTTCTTAGTGCTGACAAGGCAGCGGGATGAGGAGCTATAATTAGCGCGCACATCCGCGCTCAATTCAGATTTCTCATTTAATCTCGCCACAGATTTCTAATGAAGAAATCGGATTGGCCTCTCAATTCCCATCAAAAGATGAGAGAGGTCACATCTTACCAGCCTAGCAACACCCTAGCAACAGAGTAGAGTCCTGACATACTAATTTTCTTGTCCTTCAGTTTTAGATTTACATATTGAGTTTACATTATGTTTAATGTAAATGTTTATGTTTAATGGCCATAATCATCAGGGCACACACTCACTTTTTAACATATATTTACTGATTCCCAAATGGCCAATAGTGAAATACATTTTTCTTACTGCCAAAAAAAGAATGCATTTATGGACAGGTATGGTGTTATCCACAGTCATATAAAATACAGTAATTGCGCAAATAGTTAAAATACCTGGAATTTGGGGTTTGCATTTAGTAAGAATGAGTGCATGATTGGGGTCTTACCAAGTTGCATTCCTGCCTGTGACCCAGTGACCCCTCAGATGAGGCCTCCCCTCACTAGTGGCAGTAAGGCATTGGCAGTGCCATCTTGAGCATCATTTGCAGAGTCTGTGGGGTGAATAGAGCTTCAGTTCTGTGGTGACTTCAGCTGCAGAAGTCAGTCATAAGTTTTCACCTTCCCGCCTTGCAGTCACATTGTCTGTTTTCATATATTACAATCACTGACTTGAGAGACAGCATACTCTCATTGTGCTGCTTAGAAGCGTATTGATGTTCCAGTCAATAGACTATTGTTAATAGAACATGTGCAAGTCTAATTGCAGAAGCACAAATAGCCTTTTTAAAAGAACACGCCAGAGCACATCACTCATGGTGGGGAAATGCATGGACTCTCAAACATGTGGCTCCTCTCTCGTTTAACATCAAACACAAATGAGGCCCAGAGGTCATCTAGTTTAGGTGCAAGGATTGGTGACAGGCACAGGGAACCTTAATTCCTTCACTTTTCATTGTGTTCAATGGATGAAAGTCTCCATTTCTTTAAACATACGCCTTCAGTAATAGTGGGCAGCAAACAGAAAAGCAAAGTTGGATAAAAAAAGGCTTTTCAAGGTAACATAAGCATAAACACAAATTGAATCAACAAATTCAACAAACAGCCCACATTATTTCAGTTACAACTGAAGAAATTTGATATTGGATTTGATTAATCATATTTAATGAATTACTTTTATGTCAAAGCTGAGAATGGATCAAGATAATCATTATGCAAGTAGTTGTTTTTACCACAACATAATGCATTAACTAGTAAATGAAGCAGCAGGCAGTGAAGTGATGATGCTCGAGTGTTCATCTGTGTGAATCCCCTGCAATAGACCAAGCCTCGTTAACCAAGGAGCTGGAAGTAACGTTGAGTAAAAATTTTAATGGAATTAAATACACCCATTTAAATGAAATATTCGATAAAGATTAAAACAATAAAGTTTTTAAGAAATGCCAATGCAGATACTTAATCTCAGGCAACATTTTAACATTACGTGCAGAGAGAAGGCCTGTTTTATTCAGCAGAGAGCTGACTCCTCTCTGAGGCAGGGGTTGTGTCACATGGATGCAGTGAAGCTTGCCTGACGCGTATAAAAAAAATCACTTCACTCACCTCAGGGTGTGTGGGGCATCCAGGCTGTATGGCCTACATGCTCGTTCAAGCAGAAGCCGATGTAGCCTCCGCCTGCGTGGTGCTGCATCTCAAAATTTGCCATTTATCTCAGATGGGTTTTTATAATGTGCTGGGAAGAAAATTTAATGTTTTTAGTTTGAGGGTTGCGCTGTGGTGATTACAACAGATACTTATATACATTTGGCACCAGGAGTTGACCACTTTGAATGGAAATGTTTCCTTCAACAATGCCCACTGTTCTCTGCAGATTCCAGACTTAGATAAACATCTTAGTCTATATCTGGAAAGTGTATGCTTTAGCTTTGAATAAAAGGGAGAAGAGAAGGTTAAAGAGAAGTGACAAAGCAAAGAAGGATATCAAGGGAGGAGGGGGTCACACAGCATGAATTATTACTTTTACTTACTATTACTTACTCAAAGAACTGAGTCACCAGTTAAAGGAAAAATACACATTTTTATATTATTATTATTATTATTATTATTATTATTATTATTATTATTATTATTATTGTAATAATCAGTCTGACCTGCATGTTTTAGAGAGATTAGTTGCATGATAGAAGAGTTTTGACCATTTCATCTTTGTTCAGCTTTTCTGCTTTTTCCTTAACTTTAACTCATGATACTCAGAGTAGGATGTCATTGACCTATCAATGTTCAATTTATTCTGTAAACATGTAATCCTATCTGATCTCTGCAATCCTCTAAGTAGGTCATACCATCCACTCAGAGTGATTTACAAATGCAAATTGGTCAAAGTGTGATGAAAGTATGACTGCATGACAGCTTAATTGAAGAGGATGGATTTCTCCAACCATAATGTCACATGCTTATCTTCCATCCTCTGGTCCAATTTATTTGAGCAACAGAACCATAAACCCTGCTCAAATGCAGCCACGTCACTCTTTAGAAGATCACAGCAGCTTCTTCAATCCTAAAAGTTGTACGATGCTGATAGGATTGCTTCAACATTGTCTCATACATCGGGCTTGTCGTTTGGAGCCCAACACAATTTGAACAATTGTTATGTGATCCATACACTCTGTCAGGGCGTTCACTGTTTGTTACTGTTTAAGGCGGCATGATGCAAAAGCCCACGGAGACAGAGGCCACCTTTTGACGTGAGCGGTGCCATCTTGAATCTCCGTCACCATCTGATTGACAGCGACGACATTTAATGGTTTGAAGGCATTCGTTCTGAGCGCTTTGTCTCAAGCTTGACCTGTCATGCTGTCCTCACACGGGGGGGTGAAGTGTTCTGAATGTGTTCCGTGATGTTTCAAGTCATCTGTGAGTTTTGACTTTAGACATTTGTTCGTGCCAGTGTTGAGCATGTCTGTCAGTCAGGAAATACACAAAAGAAGTTGGCACCGATAATCGATGTGGTCAGTGGTTTTAGTGTGAGATGACTCACTCGCTACCATGTCAAGTCAATAACAGTGAGCAAGATAATACCCTGCTCCAAAAAATACTGTTTTTGGGTCTGGTCTTAATGTCTCTCATGTGCTTATCAGGTCTTCAGTCTGCAGCATATTTCCATACCTTACTACCTGTAACATTTATGGCCCTTTACGTTGATGGATGCTGACCTTGTTTCTCCCGGCCTCTTTTGGGTAGTTGGGTTTAACCTCCAAACAGTACCTTTCTTCTGAAGCTGGTTATTATGGCAGAATTGTGAGATGCTGCTGTAAATGTCTTCTTATGAAATGATACACAGACAAAAACTTTTGAGTGTTGCTGTGCGGGGAAATGCTGAAGGAGACAAAAGCCTCAGGAATGTAGGAACATTCTGAGAGGATGGTTCAAAATTTCCAGGAACCTTTATTACCAGAAATTAACTTACCTGGGTAAAAAGAATTCCTGCTAAGCGGTGTGGTTAGCAGGCTAATGAGGTATGAGGGAGCGCTACAGCAGTTGGGCCCACTGTGAAAGTTGTGGTCCTGTTCTTCCAAAACTCAGTCGTTTCAAGTTACTGTCTGAAGTCCCGAGTCTGATACTTGGCAAATACACTCAAAGAGCCATTTCTCGTAGCTTCTGCAAATGTGTTCCACCAATCAGTGTTATTCAGCATGCAGTCCCAGCCCTTTACCCCCTCCATGTACACTCACAGACACACACACGCTAGGTACTTTTTCCATTTAAAGTTTGGGGTCAGGGGAAAGGATTTTCAAAACCCGCATAAATGATAAAAGTTCCTGCAGAAAAGAGGCTTTTCATGTTACAATCAAATATTACAAACTATTGACTGAACTCCAGCTATGCACTTACATTTTTAATGTCTTCAGCGTGTAAATCAGATGAGGGGTTGGCTCCATTCAGAATTGTCAAATTGTTTTTTTTTTAGAAATAAAAGTAGAAACTGTACAGGAGAATGAAAGACAATAAGTCCTTTAAGCCTGTGCTGTTAACTAACATAGCTCTGAGCATCTCTCATCCCCTGAGCCAGATATTTCTTTATGTACTTAAAATTGTCAAAATGAATCTGTATCATGCCCTTCATTTTTTCCAGTTAACCATCAACAGGAGCTCAAAGTGATCACATTAGTGTTGGACAGACATCCGCAGTCAGGATGTTCTACCAAACAAACGTAGATCAGGATAAAAGCAGCATTCATGCAGCATTCATCAGCATTCATCAGCAATGACAGAAAATTCTTATCTATAAGAGGGGAATCATCTGTTGATGATTAAGCACTTCTACTCAGGTTGGGCGTTTCTTTCAGTTTTTTGGGGGAAACTGAAAACAGCAGTTTTCTATAGAAACTTGAGCACAATTTAAAGTGATTAATCAACAGTTTGAAGTCTTATTAAATACAATTACAATTGCGCACATACGCACACACACTAACACACACACACAGACAGACAGACAGACAGACAGACAGTTAGTGAATTTGACCTGTGAATTTAACCCACCAGTACACACCAGTAGTGAACACACATGCCTGGCACAGGAGCAGTGGGCAGCACTTTTTTCCACCCAAAATTTGAACTGGAAACACTCCAGTTAAGATCAATTATCAACCATTTCTTTGCATGTCATAGAAGTGTAGAGTAACAACTGGCCATCTTCAGTTGTAGTTCTGACAGTTGTGGTGCCCTATTTTATTCACATTCTGACCTGCTGGCTTCGCATCTGTGATTCATACCCGAGGCTTCCTGATTACAGATTCATTTGAGAGCTTTGCGGTGCGTCAGACCTCCTGTACACGGATCACAGGATAATTGGGTAGAGCCAATTATTTTGATGCATTGCATGTGATGAGGAAGACGTTGATTCCAGCCTTGCTGACACTACAAACTAAATCAATATCTGCACAACTGTGGTCATTATGAAGATGCCTTGAAAGTGCCTGCATAATAAAACAAGGTTAAATCGGACCAAGAATGAAATCTGCGTGAAGTCAACGACTGGGGCATTAGAAATCGCTGCTAAAATTGAATACTAACAGTGTGCAAGCAATATTTGAAAGTAGTGTATAAGTTACAAAAATGGTGGACACCAAGCTTCAGTCTGAGTAAATTATCTTTTCACTCTTTCAGACTTAAAAAATGCAAGCAAATTACATATGCATCATTACATAGCATATGAAAACAGTGTCTGTCTAATGCAAACCATTTTCTATTGGAGCAGAGTTATAATTTAGACCTTGAATAATAAATTTGTTATTTTTCTCAGATGGTGCTGCCAGGTCAGTGCCAGGTCTCCACCACCACTGGGACACTTTCTCAGGAAGGACATTGCCAAGAGCACCTTGAAAAAAAAATTCTACGTACTGTAGGAGTGCTAATGAATCCCATAACTTCCCTCACCCTCCTGCTACTACTTTTCTGTCTATTTTACAGTCTAAAAGACCAGACTGCCCAGCACACATGTAACTCTGCAAACTTCAGCATGCTAGTTTTTATCCACTAATGCTGAATAAACACTGAAAGTCATTTCCTCTGAGCTTCAACACGAACTTCTGCAAAAAGTGCAAATTCTCCACTCAGAATGAGCTGTCACTGTCCTGCTGACCAATGTGCCTTTTGTTTTAAAGCTTGGTCCAGAAACTGCAGTGTTGTAGTGTTTTGTTTTGTTTTCCCCCCAAAATGCGTTTGCATTTGTTAAGTCTGTTGATACAGCTGTTATTAACAGACTAAAAACCCACTGGTGAATATTTAAGATGTAATTCGTCAACTGTACATAAACATACAGGTCCCTCGGTTTGTGTTTCAGATAAGGTGCATCATTAAAGCTCTGTCATTTTCAATTGTACTCAGCAGTATAGCAATTCTACCAACATTTCCCTCAAAACAATCATCGTGTCATTGTGTTGAGCTGCTGATGTTATCTGCAGACAAATGAAAAACAGCATATAGCCTTCCAAGAATATATGTCTTGGAAGTCCAACCATTTGTGCTGATTCAGCAAAGCACATACATACTAAACTAAAATTGACGGTGCCATACCATCATTATCATAGCATCAATAAGTTATTTTTGAGAGGACCATGGGTTTGCAGTATATATGACAGAATGCTGATTGACCTATGAACCATTTTGATATATTTTATATGATAAAATACTATTTCATACATTTAAAAAAGTTTTAGAAAATACACAGCAATGTATTTGCTCTGAGCTGAATTTTTCTTTCTCTGGTTCCTGGTCAGGTATCTGAGGATTCTCGGGGTCCTGCAGGAGACTTAATGGAGTGTGTCTTTTCCATGCTTGGGAGACTCCATGGGAGTCGAGTTCCTGCTGTTAATGCAGTGAGAGAGGTGTAGTGGAGTGGCCGGGCGAGCAAAGACAGCCGCTACCTCACACCAGGTGACTGACTGAGCGCACTCCATCCTGTGCAATAATCACATAACGCTGGGGAGTGAACAGTGGCATAGGTAATATCATTTTGTGCCCAGTATCGTATTTCAGATCTGAAGAAGTGGCCTATATTCTTTCACTGAGCCTGCTAAAATATGGCAGCACCTCACTATGCATCCAGCCCCCAGTATTACTTTTGAAACAAGAATTTTTCTTAGTTTACAATCAATGACTCCATTTTCAGCCAAATTTCTTTGAATGTTGTAGTGTGGCATCAGCCTGCCTTCAGCCACAAAGAAGGCGAGGCATATAGATGGAAAAACTTTGAAGAACAACATGTAAAATTGTACATTTCCCTCATGTTTTCAAAGCTCGTTATAGATCATTATATACAGGGGCTGTTGTGAACTGATGCCAGCATATAAATAACTGTGCTTGGGGGTCGTCAATAGTGAGAAAGCAGTAAGATTCCTTGGCCCGTGTCCATGCCTTGTTATAACTTTATAGAAACATCAAATGAAATTCTTTGCAGGCCTGGTTAAGATCTGGCCACGAAAAATGTATGGAATTTATTTGCAGCTCAAACCCAAGCTGTGCTGTGCTCCATCTTTCCAGATGTTCAGCTGAAACCAAGTCAGTTCCCATGTTTTTTTTTTTTTTTTTTTTCGTTTGAGTTGACAGTCCCAGACAGTGGAAGCAAGTAAAGAAAAAGAACAAATTGCCCACACATGGAGACTCTATCAGAGCACTGAGGCGAGATAGAGCTCAGTGCCTCTGGGATGATCAGTGTCTCAGTTCGATAGAGGTATCTGCACCACAGCCTAATTCCCAGATAATCCCTTGGGTTGGTCTTTCAAAGCTAAATGTTAATTTGATATTGTTGATTTTTAAAAGGCTAGGTCGTGTTTTTAGAATAATAGAAGATAACTAACAGAATTAAAATAAATAAAAATAAACTGATTTTCGTTCACCCCTGGACAGAATTTGGAAGTCAACAAGGCTCTGGGGGTAAGGGTCTGGGGATCCATTTGGATGTGGGCCCACAGTACATCTGTGTCATGTTGGCAGTGGGAGCTTGCCCTCTGGCTACGTACGGAACCGCTCCGGCCTCCCCTTTGAGATGCTGCCTGTCGTTACTCTCTATTTGTGTGGGTAGGGGAGCGTGCTAGTGACTCAGGCAGACAGTTGTAATTAAGGCCAGCTTCTCAACCGGATGAGCAGCAGGAGATAATATGGATGTGTGCAAACTCCCCCCACCCACCCTCCAAATCCACCTCACCCACCCTACCTCCACTCACACACACGTACACACGGGCAACTTAATGTATGTGACACACAAGGATTGCAAAAATTGGAGGACTGTGCATGAGATGAAAGCGTCAGAAATCTCTGTAATGAATTGAACAAGTAGGACACCATTCATTAGAGATTCATTTGTGTACACAGATATCGGCACGTCATTATTTTCATCCTCAAAAATTCCCAGATTCTGGCAGCCAAATCACAAAGATGTTTTCGTGTCTTTCGAGCTCAAGAAATCTGTTCAGCAGTTAGTGAGGATGGGTGAGCTCCCTAACGGGATCGTAAACACTTGCTGTGGATGCTTTCTGCTCAGAGAGATGACAGAAAACCTCATAAAATGGTACTTTAAATGCTACTACTGTTCACAGTGGATCTGAAGAAGGAAAGAAATATGCATCTGGTGCTGTTTGATAGAAAATTTGTTGAGCTTAGGACCAGCAGGAAACTCCGAGTATATTTGTACCACATTCCAATCTCAGCATCAACCTGTATGGGTTCCAGTATATCGTATTGATCCCCCCGACTGCACCTTCTTAGTAAGACAAAAAGGATTTACACCAATTAAAATGAACAAGATGACATAACCTCTCTCTTCTAATCTTTTTGTTGGCTCCCAATATGTTTTTATGTTTGTTTTTCTGGTTGTGGTGATTGTGACTCTGGAACCTCTGATCTGATTTATGAGCTGTTAAAAAAAAAAATAATAATAACCCTGTCACTTCTTAAATCAGTAACTACCTAAAATGGTTTTCAACATGATCAATGTCTGATATTGTTTCTTTATTCATGTTCTGAATTTTGATAATCTGTCTTATTTTTAGAATAAGCTATTGCTATTCAAGGGCTTCCAATATACATAATTGTTATGGAAAGGATGTCTTGGACCAGATCTGAATATTAATTCAGGTTTAGACCTCAACACATTTTATTTTGCATTCCTGACCTGATCACTCACTGTGGACAGTTATTGAAAGAAAATAGAAGTGGCAGAAATTTGTGGTGGGGGAGTTGATCCCCGACTTGACTTGTTCAAACACCCAGCAGGAACAAGAGTAAAGAAACATCCTCCACATCAGGAGGAGCCATGGCTCAGGCACTCGGTCAGGCCTCCACATTGCCTCCCCCGGGAGGTGTTTCAAGCTTGTCCAACAGGGAGAAGACCCCAGGGCAGACTCATGACATGCTGAAGAGATTACATCTCTGGCACAGGAATGGTCCTGTGTCCTCCCAGAGGAACTAGTGGAAGTGGCTCTGAGTTTTCCCGCAATAACCGCTGCCCTTGGGACCTGGACCCAGACAAACACATGAAAATGAGGCAAGATGCATCGTCAATCAGCAGTTTTAGCTGTCAATTTTGGGGTTGAACTCATCTCAGCATCGTATCTTTTGTGCAGCAGACGGGCTTTTATTGACTCAGACCCTAACACCTTTACTACACACAACCTGCTGCTGAGAAGTGCAGTTAGGCCACAGTAAGCAAGTAAAAGTACTACATATGAGTATAAAAGCTGTATTTGGACTAAATTTGGGGTATGTAGTATGTTATTGAAATCTGCCTTCCATCGTCACACTGCTAAACCTCAGTCCACTCCAGTGACTAGATTGCATCATTGCTTAGCTCCCCAATTCTTCACTGAATAGACACTTCCTGTACTTAAGGGCCACGATTAACCAACCCTTTACGCACCCAAGCACTCAACACTTTTGTCATTGGTACACCTCACTTCCCCCCTCACCAGGAGCTCTGGGGCCCAGTCAAACACACAAGCACAATCAATGTGAGCCACAATTGTTTACCACACCAGTCCTTTGTCATTTTCTCTTTTTTTGGTAGTAGACTGAAGACCCCATCGCAATAAAACTCTCTACCAGTTTAGAGCCCCACGGCGTCTCTCTGGCTCGGGGCGTTGCCTCCAATTACAGTGCTATTGAGACCCCTCTCCTATAATTCCACACAAGCCTTTTTTCTGTGTGCTCTGAAAAGTCCCTCAGTTTGCATATGAATTGCATGAAATGGTGAAAATCAGCTTTTGTCTAGCTATATGAGCTGAATTGGCTGTATTCCTTTTAAGTATTAGGTCGATTCCAACCGGGAAAATTTTTCACGACAGGTGTAAGGGAGAGAGAAAAACAGGCTAACAACCGATCCAAAATAAGCAAAATGGGTGATAATGACAGGGCTCTAGCACCAAAATGCTACAATAGTATAAAACAGTAATGGATTTGATGAATACCAAAGACTGTATAGGTATGATTTGAGCACAAATTGACTGCTTGTATATTATAATTATTATTGTCATATTTAATAGGAGCACCACATCTGGTTTTCAGATTAATAAAGGCAATTTTAATGAATGATTCGACCAAGTGGAATTCTCATTAACATTTTTAATGAAATGTTCAGATGCTGAAGTTACCTTTCAAAATGCTATGTTGTTCTATAAAAATAATGACAAGGGCACCTAGCATGTATGAAAGAAATTCAATTTCATTCAGCTATTTCACTAAAAATGTTTTTTTGTTGTTTTTCCTAGCCTTTATAATTCTAATCTTATAATATTTTTTAAGAGAAAGGTGCAAGACTCAGTGAATTATTTTCCTTGTTCTCCTTCCTGTCAGGGTTCCTCTACCTGGATTGATTCTTTCATTACTTATCGCTGCAATATTCTCTGTCACGGTGATTTGTTTGGACTGTTATCAGGGCATTTCAGATTCTCTCCGGGGGTGTTTTGTGACAGGAAACCGTTTGATGACTTTTGTTTGTGCTCCACCACGGCAGTTCATGTGATGCCTTCACTTTCATGGAGAACAGAGGGGAAACGTCTGTCGTCCCGTGTTTACGCAGCCCCGAACATCAGTGTGAATTTGGCAACATCTCGCTTGATGTGTGACGGTGGAGAATTTCTAATACTGGCGAAGCTCTCTTTTTGTCTGTGTAGAAATGTAAAGTGAACAGGTGATGCAGTCGAGATGCCGTCGGACATCAAGAGCTGGCTGAAACACATGAGGTCAACGCTGGAAAAAAAACGCGCAGGGGAAGAAGCCGCCATCTTTAACCTTCCTGTATGTTCAGCAACAAGGTTGTGACACGATATGTGTGAGACATGAAAGACTTGTAAAGACATTAAAACTAAATGTAGCTCAGAGTGCCTCAAATTGTGTGTTTTTTTTAATACAGTCTTGTTCTATATAAAGCCTTTTCTCTCACTCATTGGCTCTCTCACACACACTTGCATGCACACACACAATGGGAAGAAAGAAAGCATAAAAGGGGTTTGTACAAGGATAAAGAAGGAGAAAAGACAGGGGTGATGGGAGGTGGTCGGTGGGGCGCATGTGTGTGTGTGTGTGTGTGAGCATGTGCATGTTAGGTGACGAGGATGCTCCTCCTTCACACTTCCTTTGTCTTGGACTAATTCCACAATCTTGTCCCCAAGAAAAGGGTCCCACAGACAGTGTTTTAAAAGGGCCCCTCAAGCGTGACCTCTCATTATGTACAGACACTCCCCTTACAAATGAAAGGGCCCCTCGGGGCATCAAGCACTAGCAACAGAAATAAAGAATCACACCGAGCACATTTGCATTTGATTTGATTATCCTTCATGGTTGATCCATGGTCCTCACTGCTTCTGTTCGGAGACTGTTTAGAGAAGCCTTCAGCTTGACAACCTGGGCTTCACATTATTTTATTATTTATTTTTATTCAGTTTCCATAATTCTAGCTATTTTTTATGACAATGCTGGTATGCTGGAGTCTGTTCCAATGGTCACTGGCTGAGGGGCAGGCACGCCCTGGAGAGGTCTCCAGTCCATCACAGAATGAAGGCATACACACACACACACACACACACACACACACACACACACACACACACACACACACACATGCACATACACACAAACACACACTGAAAGCCAATTCTAACCTCAACCTTAAAACCATGTCTTAACCCTCTAAGAGTCTTTTGAAGTTGTGAGGACCAGCCAAAATGTCTTTAAAACGTCTATACATTGCTAGTAGAATGTGGATTTTGGTATTATATAGCAAGTACAAGAACATACGCACACATGCCTGCACGTGCAAATGCAAACGCATACACACACACACACACACACACACACACACACACACACACACACACACACACCGTCCTTAAGTCATTTGCACACTGACCTGATGGTTAATCATCTGCTCTCACTGGGATCCAAGAGAAGACATCTCAGTCAAACTTACCATTTGTTCAGATTGCGCATTAGTGCCATCGTGATTACCGATCTGTAATTAGCTAGCATTTCAAAGATGACCTTGATGGAGAATGATTGGACTTTTAGCCTGAACAATTCAGCGAAAGTATATGAGCGCAAGAAAATAGAAGGGGAACAACATGTACTGTAACATATATAAAGTTCATATGTGCTCAGTCTAGTTTTCCAAATATATATATATATATATATATATGTATATATATATATATATATATATGACTAAAACATTTGTGCTTGATGGTCAGCTCATATTTTTGTCTCTTTGTAGTGCACCTTATATGGATATGATGATTAACTCTTGACATGGTTCAAACTTCTGCTGGTCGGCTAAAAAGATTGTATTCAAGTCCTTAAAATAAATCACTGTGGCCTTTTATGTTCTATCAGTATTGATTTGTAACCATTTTGGACAGAAATCATGTGCCACTGGTTATTGAATGCTGAGCAAAATTAGAGAACGGCTATATGTGAAAGTCTGGCCTGCAAGGTTTTTAATTTGTGCATATATATTTCAAACACAGATGATGTCTGACCAGCAGAAGAGTCCTCATTGCAACTGAATTCAACTGCAACATAAAACCTGTGTAATTTTGAATCCACAGTTTTACTTTTACATTTGTACTTCAATTAACCTGTTTAAACCTTCTAGTATTTTCATACCATGAAATTGACAATGAATTGACAGAAATTTTGTCCCACTCCACCATAATCGTTCATCATTCAGCAATCTTTCCTAACCTAAGATGATTTACTGCAATGCCTCTGGACCCCTACTTTGCACACAGTAAAGACAAGTTCATCTCTGGCACTTGGGGATCATTGGAAAAGTTTCTATTCTTTTGTTCCTTTCTTAACTTTCTATTTACAGATACGTGGGTTTGTCAAACTGAAATGTGGTCATATGTTTCTGCTCCAAGGCTGCTCAGATGCTCCGATTTCCTGTTCCTGTTTGCCTGGTGTATGTGTGAGCATGTGTGTGCGTGCGTGTGAGTGTGTGTGTGTGTGTGTAAGCACATGTCTGCGGGGCAGCTGTGTCCTCGATATGTAGGGACCTGACCCAGCTGTCACAAACCATGCTGTGGGAGGTCTCTCTGAGAGTAGGGGAATAAAATACATACATTCATCTCATAACAGGAACTGGTAGGAAGCTGCCACTATCTAATGTAATTTAAGAGAATCCCCTCTGAATCAGAGTCAACTTTAATTTCTCATATTTGGTAACCCTTGATGACATTGGACATTAGTTTCTTTGTCAGGCTCTATTTTGTCGACTCCCACAATGGGTGTTTGAAGAGCATATAAATGATATATTAATCTATGAAAAATGAAAGTGCAGATCACTTTGAGATTGACTCTAATCTATAACTGTGAGTCTAACCGCATTACCTCTTTTTATATCAACTTTATATCATCTAATGCTTTTAGGTATTTTTTCATGTTCCAAAAGGAAAATCTCTATTCCTGTGATCATTAGAGGCTGAAAAATGCAACTTGACAGTGTGTTCAGGACAGCGCGGACCACTTCATATTTTTTGATACTCACAATTTTGTATTTACACGACAGTAAAATAGCACAGTGGAGTGAAGTGGCACTATTGAACAATAAGAACCATTACACTGTAGAGGCATCTGTGGCCCATTTCCATCCATATTTGAAATTGTGTGGCTTATTTAATTGTGTATCCCTCCTCGCCATCGTGCGTGGTGCTCACAGTGCTGTGGGGTTAAATATAATGTGGACGAAGTCTTTAAAGCAAATGCAATCTGAAAGGCTGGCAAAGGCGAAGAGACGCAGCTGTCGGCGAGGCATGTCTTTTTTAAGGGCTGCCCCTAATGATTGGAGACAGTTGGCAATTACGTAAGCATTCACTTTTAGGCCATTGGGCCGTACACAGTGTCAAGCCCCCCCGGACCCTGGCGCACATGCGAAAACGGGAAGAGGGGAGGGGTGGGGGGGTGGGGGTGGGCGAACAAGAGCTGGAACAGAAGAGACGGGGAGCTTGCCAAGAACCAACAGGGGAAAAAGTGTTGCACGTGCTGGCGGAGGGAGGCAAAGCGAGGTATACAGACGGATGGACGGAGAGGGGGGATGGAGGTATGGAGAGCGCAGGAACAAAAGAAGTGCGATCGCAGATGAAAGGGTGGCGTGACAATGTAGGAATAAAAGATGTGGGGGGAAATGAATGCAGAAAAGTGTGGGGAGGAGAAACTGCCATCACTCTGCATCACAGCTGTTCGAGGCTGCATTCATTACATGAAGAAGACGAAGAACAAGAAGAAGAAGAAGAAAAAGGAGAAGAGTATCAGGCCGGGGGAGAGAGGCCTCAGCCGAGTGTCCTTCCTCCAGGCCGACCAGCACTTGCAGGTCTGGTCCTTGTGGATGAAGAACTGCTGGAACCCAGAGCTGGAGGAGCAGATAGAAAAGACACAAGCCAGCTGTTGTTGAGGGAGAGATGGAGAGGTCGAAGAGAAACGCAAAGAAGCCAAGCTTGGAACGTGTTCTGCTCATTAACAGACAAAAGTTTAATATTTGCTTTCAAACCTTAGTAAATAATTTCTACTGTTTGTGTCAAAATGTTTGCTCCAATGTTGCGCCTCTCTGGTTTGTCAAGGTGAGTTATTGTCATGGAAACCAGGAGTGTTTTGATCCAATAATGTGCAGGAATGTGTTGTGGCTGTTCCACAGTAAGAAAATACAGTATATTACAAAAATGGAATACAAGCATGTATATAAGTATTTCCTCCTTTTGTCCCCATAATTAATTAGAAATATTTACCTGTTATTGCACAGCATGCGCCGTGGTATGTGTGTGTGTGTGTGTGTGTGTGTGTGTGTGTGTGTGTGTGTGTGTGTGCGCACACCGCGCTGAAGGTGTGAGCTTGTCGAGGCCAGAGGTCTCGGTGAGTGCGCCTCAGCGCGGCTAACTGAGTTTTCACTGGATAACAAGTGTGGTCTCCGACACGGGAGCTGCCCGTGGCCTTTGCCTGATTATCAGACACGTCAGAGTGCTCGGAGCGCCGTCTCTCAGGTGAGCCCACTCGTCTCTTATCAAGTATTTATAAATGTCACGGAGCTAAGGGCCTTTATGCCCTTCACCATGAGGGTCCCAGCCAGTTGGCTCCTTCGCAGCAATCATATCCAAATTTAAGATCGATCAGACAAATGATACCAACTAATTTTTTTTTACATTGTTCCGTACCTGAAAACAATAATCTATCTGTAATTACTGATTAATCCACAGCTAATCTGAGCGCAACACATTACTATTCCAATTTTTGACTGCTGTTTCCCTTGCGGGGTCATGGGGAGGGTGCTGCAGCCTCTCCAGCTGCATTTTTAAAAGTGCTTCCAATTCTCTCTGCTAATTGTTGTGGAATTCAAAGATAAAGATTCAAAACATTTAGTCATAACTTGAAATCGCACTAACACATGTTCAGCATGGAGACGGCATTGAAACAGGAAGCGTTTCCTGCAGTGTGAGCAAATCACTACTTACTTCTTAATGGCTCCCTCCATGTTTTCACACACTGGAACACATCCAGTGGCCAGCATGTTCGTGATTCCAAACATCACTCTGCCCCCCCCACCACACACACACACACACACACACACACACACACACACACACACACACTCACACACACACACTCACACACACACACACACACACACACACACACACAAACACACACACACACACACAGCTAGGCCGTTAGCCTGATATGTGCATGTGTTAATTGCGTTAAAAAACATGAATGCATTAATTATAAAAATGAATCAGCCCACACGTGGGTGTTAATTTTGACAGCCCTAATTCCGTGACTACAATAGTAGCAGTCCACACCATCGTCTCACTACATGTGCAGGAATTAGTTTTGGTTTATCATTTTAAACTGTGTGACAGTTTTAATAATCTACAGTCAGAAAAGAAATCTTGCGCTTTAAAAACACAAATAAAAAATAAGCAAGTAAAAAGAACAATAGAGGACTGGAGATTGTAATACACAAACTGATGTATTCTTGCCTTTATTTAACATTGTGTGCTGGAATGTGTTTGTTATTTCAGTCCATTCAGGAGAGGCATGGCAGTGTGACAAACTGTGCTGGATCTTTCAGAGAAATCACTTCATTGCTTATGTGATGAGGTACTCAGGGCCTCCTATCTCCTCTGAGGGAGTGAACACCATGGTACTTTCCATAAACATCCCGGTGAGTCTGTAAGTGTAACAATTCTGTCATTTAAGTTCCCGAGTGCTGAAAAACAAGGTGGTGATACGTGATGCCATTTGTGCATTATTGTGCAGAAATTAAGGCTAATGAATGTAGGAACCATAACCCTTTCAAGGAAAATACATCTGCACCAATTGTAATATGATTGTAATGACTGTTATTGATGGTAATTACACACTAATCATAGCAGAAGCTGTGCTGAAAATGTTTTTCAGATGCTGCCCCCCACCCCAACACTAATGCAACTGCAGCAAGCAGTTACACTGGATATTTTACAGCTTTTTAGTGTTTTATTTGGATTTGAAACCCTGTTTGTCATAAAGCCCGTTAGTGTTACTGGAGTTATGGTGGCTCTTCTGTACAGCTGCGGAGACCCACTTATTCTACTGTGATCAGCATTTGTGGTTGGAGGTGCCAGCGGTGACTGGTGTTCACTGGCACGCTTTGTTTGTCTGTTTAAAGCAAACGTCTGAGTGAGGAAGCTGCAACAATAGGAGCTGTGTTTATTCCCTCAGACAGCCCTGTCACGTTGGGTTTGTTTAGGCAGAAACATTATCTTAATAGATTAAGTCTCAGTTGAGAGAGAGGCCCGGCCACGACGCGTTTAACGGACGTTTGAGTCGCCGGGCTCTTCACCGCTGCCCGGTTAATCCTTTTTGACGATGTCAGTCATTTTATACCTGCAGATGCATCTCTGAACAATGTCGGACGGTGCGCTCAAAAGGGGACCCAATCCACAATCAAACATCTCATATATGATCATAAATCATATATTTATAATCCTAATGGGCCCCTGTGATGAAAGCCGCCATCCATCACAGGCCAACAATGCCACGGAACAGCCATCCAGCAGACAGCTGCTTTAAAGCCCCCAGACCTCATTTGCATCCTTCACTTCCTGCATCCTTCGGTACCGTGTGACATGCCAGCCAGTTTGTCTCCCGTCTCATCACTTGTAAATTCCAAACGGATTACCCCCCCACCCCCCCAACACCCAGTCTGTGACACATTGGTAAGGAGCCGCTTCGATTTAAAATAAATAAATAAATAATAACTTGCAGGGCGGCTTGTCAAGCTGCGATTGCTAATCTACGAAGGAGGATTTGAATAAGTCCTCGGTGGCTCTGCTCTCTCTTTCTCTCTCTCTCTCTCTCCTCAATCTCTTCCTCATCCCTCGCTCAGCGGCAGACTTAGAAGGAGGGCCCCTCTTCGAGAGCCCATCGCACTAAGTGAGATTAATTTCAAAATCATAAATAACCGTTAGCAGGTCACTGCGGGGAACTTAAAGACCATACCACTTTGGAGAGAGAGAGAGAGGGAGGGGGAGAGAGAGAGGTGGGGGGGAGAAAACGTATTTGATTCTGGATTAACCATATCAAGTTTAAATTCTTAATCCATTCATTGTCTCAGCACCCACTGCAAAGCCAGGAGGGAGGATACCATAAACACGTGACTCCTTTTTTTGCCCCCAGGAAGAATCAGGAATAAGAATTTACACACAAACTGTGCGCAGTTTAATTACCTCATTAGCGTTTTACTTGTCGTCTTGCCTTGTCCTTATTCAGTTATGTTACTTAAATATGAAATGATTCATTGAATTAAATGACTAAATAAAAATTAAAAAAATAAATAGATATACAAATGTCTGGTCGCAATCATGAACACAGAATGAATGTATTTTTAAATCTCTGTTTATGCATCATCTAATAATGCTTCAGCATTGCAATTTACTGTACAAGTCTTGATTTCCAAGACCCAGTTTTGTGTGGGAGTGCTCTAGTTTACTACAGTATTAATTACAGTATTAATTTGGCGTAAGTGCATATATTTAAAGCTGCATTAGGCATTTTATATTTTCAGGCAGTGCTCATACCACATTAACCTTAAAGCTATTAGCCAGATGAAGCAGCACTGCTGAACTGTGACATCTGACAACCTTGGTTTGCTGTTTAAGTAGGAGATTTTACCTGGTGAGACACAAGAGATGAAGATAATGCTACAAGTTAAAAACAACACTTAAGATATCCGCATGACAGAGCGTTTGCAAACGTCCTTATGAGTTAAAATACAATATACTCTCATGTTTGTGCACCCCGTGCGTCCTCTGAACCACACCCTCACCCTGCTCACGCTACATTAGATGTCATGCACATTTTCGCTGTAAAATCCAACTCAAGCAAACAATGTCAACTTCATCACATCTAATTTAATAATACACAAATATGTGATTTCTCTTGAAATAAAGAAAAAAACGAGCACAAGCTAAGCAGTGTTGCATTGACCTTAACTCAAACCGCCCTCCCTGCTTTCCTGCAGCTGAATTTGTGTGTGTTGCTCTCTATTTATTTGAGGGTGTCAAGGCCTGTTCCGCCTTGTTTACTGTTAAGAGGATGAAAATGAGGAGCCAAATAGTGCTCCATTTATAAGCCTGTTTATACATGCTAATACCGGAGGCTGTTTTGCACCCACAGCAGCACTGCTGGATGTGACTCAATCAACACAGCGGTGCCCCCAAACACGTCTTCATAACCTTAGAAACATGCACAAAGCAAAATGTTGATAGTGGCAATGAGCTGCAAAATTACTTCTATGGATACCGGGCCAAAAGAAATATAATAATTCACGTATTTCATTCCTCTTGGATGTTGACGAACAACTGTTTTTCCCAGCCAGAGCGACCGTCACCCCGTTTGAAGTGGTTTAATCTGCTGAGCGGCCACAGAGGAAGCACATTTCTCAAATGGAAAAGCCCCACACTGATATAAGAGGGCCGATTCACGCTTAGCTGGCTGTCATGCGATGGAACTCGTTACCCGTAACAACACTTATGTCAGATTATATATCTCCATGACAAACTTTCATTGCATCCGCACCCAGGAAGACACTCACGGTGCCTGGATCCAAGGAACAAGTGTGCAAAGAAATTACTATTTGATATTTACTGTTTTCAGGTGTTCTGTTCAGACCAAACTAGAGTCAAGAGCTTTAAAAAAAAAAAGACATTCAGTCCTTTCCTGGAAATTAAACATTGGAAATTTTAAATATGTGCCAGTAGATTTGTTACTCCGGTGGGGAATGAGGGAAAGGACGAGGCGAATGACATCATCTCTCCCCTCATATACAACAGTGACGTCTCTCCGTACTCAACCATATGGCCTCATATCCGATCACACACC
The DNA here is from genome assembly GCA_911728415.1 of Lagocephalus sceleratus. NCBI lineage: Eukaryota > Metazoa > Chordata > Actinopteri > Tetraodontiformes > Tetraodontidae > Lagocephalus > Lagocephalus sceleratus. Next base: position 217,651 of record CAJVRN010000030.1, on the reverse strand, counting down.
AGCTCAGCTGTCACTCAATACAGTACAAAAACTTTTGGTACTAAATTTTGTGGGAGAAAAGTACGGATTTTAAGAGCTTTTAATTTCCCACCAAGTCCTGTAGAAGCTTTGGTAGCAGGAGTTTATTCCTTTCTGAAATCTACCACCAGGGGGCAATGATTTTGTCTTTCTTTCACCAAATTAAGCTATTAAAAATAAATATTAAAGGCACATGTTTATAGACTTATAATCAAAAGTGGGAAAGCTTCATAGATACAGGCCTTGGTCAGCCAAGTGGGATGTATACGCTGTTAGAGGTGTCACAGCTCTCACTGTTGGTACAGGCGTTTTTATGTTAAACAACAAAACCCCGTCAGAACTTTTGTTGCTCCAGATGGAAATATCTGCAGGCGTGTGAATACATCTGCATATTCCAGAGTTGAGAAGTCCACTCGCCCCAGGATTTGGTCAGACTGAATTTCCTCTTGGCCAGTCAAACCAGTGCTTACATCTGACATCATTGACACGGACAGCACCGATGTGTCCGGTAGGTGCTGAGATGTCCAACTGGGAAAAAACTCCCCATGCTCCTCCTCTGCTATCACTCGGGGACACGTACACGGTGTTTAACGCGAGTTGACAAGAAGGTACGAGGAACGGTGAGGGGGAGGTGTTTGCATCAGCGCTCCTACACCTGACCAGGACCCCCCCCTCAGGAGATCACACTTTTTTGACTGAATGATGATAATGTGGATGGTAAACAGTCGAGCCGTGGACCACCCATGTTGCTGAATTTGAGAGTGACGGGTTTGGACAGGAGACATTAGAAGACCTGTTCAAGATGACTGACACAGAGATGCCTACAAATGTGTAATAAATTTGAAGGTTTAATGGTTCAAAGTCTGAATCTCTGAGTTAAGGAAACAGGGTGCAGCGGTTCAATACTTCCTCCTTCCAGAAAGCGCGTCGCACTACTTCCCCACACATGGCTGAACTCTGTCTCATGATGTTTCACACACTCTTTAGTGCAGTGCCTCAAATTAGCAGCTTGTCCAAATTGAAAAAAAAATGTGTATGGATGGGCAGATGAGGCCAAATCCGCTATACCTCCGGAGCGCATGTTGTCGGTCTTTTCTGTCATCCATCTTGATTTGCTGCCGCTCTCCATTTGTACACAGTCACTGTGACCCACCGTTGATTATGGGCGTCATTTTCCTGGGGAAGACACATCCGATGGGCAGACGGACGGACAAGTGAAACACCCGTGCAGCTTTATTATTTGTGCAGTTGCTCCAAACCTCTCACAGCTGTGTTTACCCTGGACCAGGGCTGAGTTTTAGGTGGTGGCACCCAGGACTGCAGCGCCACAAAACCCTCCATAACCCTTCTCATTTTTCGTAACATGCCCTCTGACACTAATAATCCAACACACAAATAAAAAAACTCCAGTCGCTCTGCTCAAAGAAACACAATTCACAGTATGATTCAAAGTAGAAGCTTTATTTAAGGGGGATTTAGCGCTAATGTCGTGACAGTTCCCCAATTAGGTCGTCCTGGGGTGAAGTCATCAGCAGTGTGGGAGTGCTCTCTGCCCCTCCAAGGATGGAAACATTGACGGGCTTTAGAGTTCATGTGGCTTGACTGGCGCCATATAATTCCAGGACATACATTTAAATCGGTATATATGGGAAATAGCATCCATATGGGAGTAAACACAAATGCCCCAGTCCTCCTAACAACCTAAGGAAGGTTCACATTTCCCCTGAGGTCTAGTTTATGGTTGTTTAATGGAAATAAGAAGGGAGGGAGCACGTGTTTTCATGAATTAATTCCCCCTAAAATGTCAACCAATGACAGGTTCCTGTGTATATTGTTGGAAAATAGCATGGCACAAATGTATTTTGATCCAAATATTATAATATTATTAAGTTTGCTTACTGAAGGCATTAGAAGCTTTGAGATCAGAAAACTTTGTGGAGGTATGAGATCATATATATATATATATATATATATATATATTTAAGAGGTCAAGCTTCATCACCCCGGGGGGAACACAAGCAAATCACAAAATCCCCAAATCCCTTTTTTTCCCCCTGTCCTCCTGCTGCATATCTCTATACAACTCTTGGACTATTTACACTATAATCATAAACTTATAGGCCTTTTTCTTTCCTCAACCTCCATTTTCCTCCTTCTTTTCTGATGTCTGATAAAATCTGATATCCTGACCATGTGGAAAGGGTTCAAACTCATCCGATCTGATTAATCTAAAGCACATGAAACAGTTAAAATAGGAAAGCGTTGCTCCGTCCATCCTAATGCTCTCTGTCATTGCCATGTTATAAAGCCCACTCCATAATGATCCTATTTTGTGCACTCACTCACTGAAATAATCTGTGCCGAAAGCAAATAGCCTGGAACTGGTGATTGCCTTTGCCAGACGTTTTCTCATTAAATTCTCAGTGTATCAGGCAATTACTAATTCACATACATAGCATTTGAGGGTTAGCGGATAAAAGAGAGGGGCGACAGAAAAAGAAAAGGCCAGTTGCGACTGTGGCCGACTATAAATTCACACTCGTCTAAATAAGTCCACCCTGTTTATACTTAAGCACTTTAGTCGGCGCTGTATCCCACAGATAGTAATCCTGTATGTACATTATCCCCTGAGTAGCCCCCTCCTGCGTAGCTCCACTTTTGATTTACACTCAGTTAAAACCATCCCTGTCACACCAACACCACCGCAAAAAGTGCCATTGAATTTCACGGAACATGTCATGCCTCTGCGACTACCGGATTAAAATGTTTTTAGTCGCAAAGTTAATGAAATAAATATTTTTTAAAAAAGTAAAGCATGTGTAGATCAGGCATTAAGGTGCTCAGCTCCAGGCCTAAACAGGGTGGGGAGGGACATATGTTGGCGAACATTGTTCATGCTTCACATGTTTTATTCATGCTTGTTAGCGATGCAAATCATTTGTCAGTTGACATGTTCGGCCCGATTGGCCCATACGGATGCGTTTTTACGTTTTATTGAGGTCACGTTGGATTCAAGTTGCGGTGGATTAATCACGGTCAGGACGGCTTTACAGCCAGGCTGAGAGCAGCTCATTTGAATATTAATGAGGCCGGTAAAGACGAGCTACGTAGAGCATTATGACCTTAGTGAGGGTGAAATAGGGGAGCTCATGTGTGATGGAATACACGCACCACCACACACACACACACACATGCACACACACACACTACGCGTGTACACGGAGTGCCGATCAACAGGCACTGATGCGCATGAACGCAACGTTAACTGGCCGCAGTTGCAGCTGGGTAATTTGTTGTTTGTACACATGCAAAATATGTGAAATGGCGATGGCGGTCTTTCCTTTAATGCTTTGCTCCCCTCAAAAAAGTTTTAACAGCAAGACAACATCCTGCGACATGACACGACAAAACCGACGCTGCGATGAGCAAAGTGAAGAACAGGAAAAAAGGGGAAGCAACAAAAGAACTGAGGCAAAGAGCAGTTTAAATGAAAAATAAATAATAAAGGAAGTACAATAAAAACCTGCAATAAAAGGCCTGAAGTGTAGTAAGATACCAGGATCTGACGACTGACATGAAAAGTGTTCACATTCCTGGCAGAGAGAGACTAAAAATTAATTAGAAACATAGCTCATTAAATGATAATTAAGTAAATAAAGGCCCTAATTTAAAATATATGAATAATCACACAAGAGCAAGTCTTTAAAAGTGGGTTTTAAGAAGGAACATAAACGATGTCTAATCTCCTCCAGCAAAGCTGAGGGACTCTTATCATGAACACGCGCTCTCCTCTAGGTTTAAGGCCCGACCTTGGAGCAGCCTGGAGGGCCCCGTCCGTGCACGTCACGCTGCACCATGGCTCCTGCGGGGTCAGCAGTTCCGATAAATAGGTCAGAGCCAGAGCCTCGCGTGCTTTAAAAGGGATCTGTAAAAATCTGAAAATGCCTCTAAATCCAATAGGAAGCTGCACACTTTGTGGATGAAAGGACAAAGGCCTCCGTTGATGTCAGAAGCACTCTAAAGCCACAGATATAGGACACGCGGCGGAGCAGCTTCACGTTTTATATCAGCGTCTCGGTAACCAGCCCCGTAGTCCTCATTCCTCGTGTATGAACATTAGGTAAATGATATCCAGAAACAGCAGGGTGCTAACCTTTGCCATGTGTTATTTGCATTTTCTTTTCCCTCTCAGCAGCTCACTCTTTGTTTCCCCTTTTGTCTTTTATTGTTTTGCTACGGCCTCAAATGTATCATGATATGCCTCTTTTGACCTTTTCTCTGGGAATCAGAGTCCTACTTATCTCACCAGGGGCTACGTGGTTAAATAAAGGTTAAATTAAAAACAAGACAATGTTGTTCTTCACCATCAAATAGCTTCCCACCGGCTCATGCATAAAGATCCGCATCGTCCCTCCTGGAAGAATCATCACAATCATCCTCTCAGGATCAAATCAGAAAGCGGCCCAAGACGCAAACAGCGAAGGGAAGCGAGGCTCCGGCAGGCTGTCAGCTCCGCTCAGGTCTTTATCTTTTCCCATGTCTTTCCACAGGGAAGACAAGTGGTGGAGGGCCCGGCCCGGGGAAGGCGGAAACGTCCATTCTAATATCCTGTCTGGAGCATATGCCTGCACGTCTATCTGTGGATCTGGCTGGATGTGGTGCGGGGGGGATGCAGCCGTGCTCGTATCTGATGTTCTCCATGGTCTCCCTCGCCTTCTGCATTCAGCATGAAGGAGAGCAGCGGGAGGAGACCCGTCTTCAGGGAAAATGAAGAATCGAGGCTGGGCGATCCGGAGCGCCATATCACTGGTCCTCAAAATTTGAACAAATAGAATTAACAATAATTATATCACCTAAAATAAAATATGTATATATTAATCAATATGCATGTTTTTTTTTTACATCTACAAAAATAATAATGGAAACTGTTACATAAATATTACACTAAAATGGTTTTGTGTTAGTATAAAAAATACTAATTTTTTCATTAAATTGTATACAATAAGTGATTAAATAAGAATTTTACTACTGATATCTTCAAGTAACTCAATTTCATTTTACTTAAAATTATCTTTTAAATGAAAATATTTTCAACATATTTTCTATTTCTTGTTTGTTAATGTTGTGCATTTTTATCTTTGTCCTTTTATGAGATGATGATTTATATTATTTATTAGGTAGTCCACTGAAACTCTGCTCCTCTCAGAAGTCAAATATAACTGTCACGTTTCTTTGTTGTTTTGTTGCAGTAAAGTTGAAGAAACGTCCAGAAATCCCTCAAACAAACGGCATTAAACCCTCCGTCATGGCACCTCTCCGTTCCTGCCTGGCTTGACCTTCTCCCAAAGTACAGGCTGTGAGGTTTTCCCTGCTTTCAAAATAGCCTCTGCTACATTCTGAACTACACTGACTCATTCGGACAGTGCTTCTTCTTTTCCTGCTCACACTGGCACTTTACCTCACCCTTCGCTGCATATTATCCGGACAGAGTGGCAGAAATGTGGCCGAAAGGTGCACGAGCACACGTCTGTGCCTGCAGAGTTTTAGGTGTGAAAAATAAGCAAAAATGGAGCCGCGGGGGGAGGGGGTTGTGTGTTTGTTTTCCAAAAACACACAAAGAGATGTAGTGGAAATGTCAGGAGACGAGGCGTAAAAGCGTGATGTCCGACAGGAAAGTGGGAACAAAAGAGTCAAAAATAACAACAGATAAAATGGCCGCTTGAGTGTGTGGGGGATAACGGGGTCCTTCCTCCCTGCCTCCGTCTGAGGAACCTACACATGCTCATCATTATCATTCTTAAGGGCCAGTAAAATTATGGGGGGCACCCCCCCCCCCCCCGCACCACAATGACACATCATAAACATTTGGCGTTCCCGTGACTGTCGCCGCTGCAGCAGTGCACTGTGGGAAATCTGCACACATGTGACAGCAACTGCGGCTCCAAATGCAACAATTTGAATTCTGATGAGTTGTTTTTGTTTTTGTTTTTTTACAGCCCCCCGTACACACACACACACACACACACACACACACACACACACACACATCTGTGCCTTGTTTACTGTCTTATCCTGATCTAACAGTGAATATAAAATAAAGTGATTCTCAGCTCCCCTTCACCTTTTCCGCTGCTCCTTTACGTCAGGTCTGTTAGGTTCGATGATTGGGACGGGGAGCGTGGGGTGTGTGTGTGTTTTGGGGGGGGCTCTGATTGGGGTCTCTAGTACTGAAGAAAACAAAAAGACCTCAATCAAAAGCTTGGGGTGCAGAGTGCAGCTGCCCTCCTAATGAGATTTTAAAATGGGCCATAATACCCCCTTAAATGGCCCCTACATGGAGAATTATATGTGTCATGTGTTGATTTATTCAGAAAAAAAAGGGGGGGTTCAGCATATGTACATGCACATCTCTGTTTTTATTGTGGGTTATTTGACACAACAATGGCCTGCAGCGAGGTCGACTGTCAGCAGGCTGCACACTGAAGGAGCTGCACCTTCACAGGCCTGACGGGCGGCAACGCAGGAAGTTAGAAGTCCCATTTTTACTGGTTTAACTTAACCTGGATTACAGGCTGGGTAGCCCCCGTCTCATTTAATGTCACAGGTAGAAGGAAACATCTCTGTGACACATTCCATTAAATACCAATCAGCACAGTCAGCGGTGCTAAAGTCACCGTGATTGTAAATATTTCAGCGGTCTGCTGGTGCAGAACGTGATGGGTTCACAGCCCAGCGAGATAACTGGTGATGAGTTCAAGTGAACCTGGGTAACTGACAATACATGTCTATATTTAAACTAAATGACAAGAGAAGGACATGAGAAGGACATTCATTACATGAAGAAAGAAAGAAAGAAAGAAAGAAAGAAAGAAAGAAAGAACGGCCAGCTGTGGCTGCTGCTAACACGCCTGCATGGCTTGTTTTGGGTGCGTGTGTGTGTCTCCCTGATGTGTGGGTGCACCTCAATGCGTCAGTGTGCGCGTAGGACAAAAAAATGACTATACGCGGCCGCTGAAATGAGACTCTGTCCGCGTGTGTGTGCGTGTGTGTGTGCGCGCGCGTCTGAGCGAGACAGAGACGGAGTGTTACGGGCCTTGTCTCAAACCATCTTTTGTATGAGCAATGTATGCTCTTTGTGGAGGGAAATTGAAAAACATTAGCATTAGAAAGGGCCGCCTCGCCGATCATGTGACGCGCTGCAAAAGCGCGCACGTAGAAAATGCTCCATCCGCGCACGCGGAGATGAGCGAGTGCACGGTGATAACAGAGAGAGGAGCCCGATCAGAAATAACAGAGGGGTCTTTTCAATTGTCTGAATGGGTGCTGTAAATATATAAACTACCGTCGTTTTCTTTGATCTCTTTGATGTGGCTGTAATTTGCGTGTACGCACGGGTGGTTTCTGCGCGCGCGCGCGCGTGTGTGTGTGTGAGACGCTCAGGCGTCTGTGGGCCTCTTTAATTAAAGAGCGCACCGGGGCCAAGGTCTTGTTTTTAAGATCCAATTTCAAAGTCAGAGTCACGGAGGGCTTATTTTTGGGCCGGGGAACGTGTCGGTTCCTTCACAGACCTTCTCTCGCCTGATGACGGACCCAACAGCTCGACGGGTCGCTGCGGGGATGTTTTTTTTTTCTTTTTCTTTGCATGCTCGAACGGTGGGAATCGAACAAAGAGCGCGCTCTCATGCGTCGCCGTGTGACTCTTGCAACGCTGAGTGATTCGCTGTGACGGTCGTGCCGGGCTTTATTTAATGAGGTGGTGATTTGGGGAGTTGGGGGGGGGGGTCCATGCTGAGATCGACACCACCCCCTGGTGGAATGGGAGCGCAGACAGGTTTGTTTGATCTCATCGTCATTATTTGATCCCGTCGTGCCGCGGGTCTGATTCTAAACCAGGTCAAACGTTATGAAATGCAGCCTCGGCGAGGTGGTGACGTGTTAGGAGAAGTCACCGTTTGCATGCGTCTCGACAGTGACCCCTGATTTGCTGACATTATCAGGCCACTGTGACGCACACGTGTTTCATAAGCGGACTTGTATAATTCAGCTCTTTTATAAAAGTTAAAACGCGGACATCTGCTCCCCAGGTCATACACGTTAAAAAATAGAGTTTATCTTCATTATCGATGTTTTAAAAAAAACTAACAAAAAACCCGTCCTCCTGGCTGCAGAATGCAGAAGATGAAAGCGCTCCAGCGGCCTTTGAAGTTTCAGGGCGTTTCCTGGTCCAGACGCGAGTAAAGAGGACGATGCTGCCCTCTAGTGACGGAGGTCACCCTAACAGCTGGAGGCCACCTCTGCCCTGATGTGGAAAGATCACACAGCTTTTATCATGTTTCTGCATCAGCTGTGTGGATGCTGGCAGGTTTGCCTCGACATACGCGTCATCTGCTGTAAAAGACTGTTTTTGTTAACAGACTAAAAGGGATCCAGGAGGAACATGCACAGGCACACGCTTCGTTAAACCTCTGTTAAACATCTAATTAAACAATAAGTAGCGTCAAGAGATGCGTTCCAGCGTAGAGACATTTAACCTAACAATTATTTAGACTTTTGACCAAAAAAAAACCAACATTAAATTGACAGGTCCAAAAGTGTTAAATCATGATGGCACTTTGGTTTTTGACAAATTTGTGGGGAAAAAAAAGATAGGAATTTATGAGATAACCACAACAAATTATTACAAATAGTTAAATTAGAACACTTTTTAAGAAATCAAAAAGCATATTAGAAAAAACTCTCATGTTTATGGATGGCTTGTTTAAATCTCTTTTAACAGAGATTATTTTTCTTTACCAATACTAATATAAATGTATCATTGGAGACACTAACATTGTGTAGTTTATTCTTATTAGAATATATAAAAAAAACTATGTGGACATGTTTAAGATCTGTAGAAAAATTGCCATTGTTTAAGCTACATATTTAAACTCAGTGACCCTGTACTGACCCATACTTAGCCTTTATTTTATTGCCTTTTCTTGGAACATGAGAATCATAACAAGCATCACATCAGCTAGAGTGGATGTTATGCTTGTTGAAATGGATCTTTGACGGTGTATACATTGCATGTCTTTGATGCTTGGCTTATTCCCAGCATGATGCACGTCAAATGCAACATTAGAGGTCTGACTCCGACCTCAATCTTTGTCAGAATGTCCTTGAGCAAGGCACTGGAGCCCTACCCGCTCACTTTAAGGGATAAATAAGTTGGTGAAGTGACTCTGAGCCAAAACGACACAGAAGCGCGATCCTCCAGAAGAAAATAGATATACGTCACAGTTTTATCCCCAGCACCCATCCTCCCGCTCACCAGTCACCAGACAGCACAGCTATTGTCTATGATGGGTGGGGGTGGGGGGGGGGGGAGACAGATGAGTGTCAGGGCGCGCCACGCCACTTCACCTTCCCTCTCCTTCAGCCTGACAGGGCCTGAATTACAGTAAATGATAGTCCTCCCCGGCCACAAAACCATTTGACCCGCCACCGTCTTTCCCGCTCCTCCACCCTCCACCCCCCCCACCCTAATGGGTCCCCGATGGGTGGCCGAGCTCCCTTAGGACACAGCTGGTAGGGAGGGATAGTCTGTTTGAGAAAAAGAGGGATGGAGGCCATCGGATTATGAAGCAGGGCAGCACAGGCTGCAGGATGGAGAAGTGTGTGGAGCATACAGATTTCCTGCAGCAATTCAGTAAATACCGTTAGAAATGAACATTTAACGTGGCAGAGCCCCCCCCATGACACCTACAGAAAGCTGTGTGATCAGTATTTTCATGCAGGATTGCTTGTAAATAACATTTGAATAAGGAGGAATCCTGAAAGACACTGACACTCCTTCATCACCTCATCACGCGCTCTTCATCGTCACAAGTCTGCATGATGGGAGTGGTGAGCTTTGCTGAGGAGGAACGTGGTCCAGCCGGTGACCTGCCAGCGACCCCTGACTCTGCCTCACTCTGCCGGGAGATTCTCCTTATGGCTGCGAGAGGAGCTCCCTGCATGCTTCTGCAGGGCACATGTTAAGTTTGATCATATAACATTTTAGAGAGAGATTTGAATGCTTTTTAAAGAGCCCTTGCAGAGAGAGTGGACTCCACCACTGATACCAGTACTGTCCCAGCCGGCCCAGTACACCTCATCAACCCCCTCATAACCGGTCTGCTGGTGACGGTTCTGCTGGAGGACGGGCCTCGTGGAGGAGCGTTCAGGGTCCTTCTGTCAGTCAGGCCCCCTCATCTGCTCACACACCAGCCCTCACTGGCCTGACTGCAGCTCATCCATCAAACTCAATTAAACTGGACGTTTCCGTGACAGATTCGGGCTTGTAGTGCCAGTGTGTCACTAGATGGCAGTCTAGCGCTGATGTGCAGGCCTGGGCCGTTCCTCGGGTCCATCAGCACCGTGATGACGATCCAGCAAACCAGATCGGAACTGAAGGAGTGTAAATTTCTGTCACTAATTATTAGCGCTAAAGCGTGCTGTTAAAATGTTTTCAACATTTCTTCTGTTGTAAAATAGTGAGGTCAAAAGCTTTATGAGCAAAGACGTTCTTAAAAAGTTCTTCTGCGTGTGCTGTGACCGCGAGGAGCTTCTCTCCATCAGAACATCAGACCTCTGCAGATGTGCAGAACGGGTGTTCCACTGGACTCTTCATCGCCCCCGCTTTTACTGGTGACAGGGGAGATGCGAGCATGGAAACCAGTATGTGAAGCCCCCAGAACCTGGGAGTGGTCCTGGGCCATATATCAGTCTCTGTCCACACGCCCCCCCCGCTGAGCCTGCGTGTGTGCGTGTGCGTTTACGCGTTTATTACCTACGTCTTTTTTCACCCTTACAGAACCATTTTAATCCACATGAAGTTACTATTAAACTATTATTTCTAATAGCCCGATCAGGTTCTTACTCTGAGAAGTAGATATCGAATGTGCTGTAATAAAGATCACCTGACAGCTGTTCTCACCCTAACAAGTTAAACATTTATAACCACAACCTGATGACTTCCATAGTTTTGAATTCACACATTAGCAGCTGCCCTGCATACACTTTGATTTATAAGTGACATACTTAAATAAATAAATCACTTTGTTGATATCTTTATAAAGGCCTTCATGTATTTTATTTATTTACTTTATTATTTAATACTTCAATATGAATTTGACGTTTTTCCTCTCTTCTAAAGAGTTTTTTTAAATTCCTTCTTTTTTACATTTTTTCTGTGTACCACAAAGGAAAGTTCAACCAAATTTAAGGAACAAATAAAATGATTCTGTCTGGAAGATTACACCCCATAAAAACTGTATTCTCCTTTCAGGGTTGATGATTTTCTGTCAGCTGTTTAGTTAAGCTTGGGCGCACCGATGGATTCATTTTGATTCAAATGAACTCCCCCTACACACACACACACACACACACACACACACACGCACACACACGACATCCTCGAGGCCTGAATCAATGTTGCATGATTGAGAGGGATTTGCTTCTTCAGGATTTTCAAGTCTTTATAGAGAGAAGAGTCGTACTGCTCAACTTTCTCTGTTTTTCTGCTAACTTCGAAAGAATTATAGAAACAACAAGCAGCACTTTGTTTTAAATTGTTTTGGAATTTCAGCTCTTGACACAAGCTTTAAAACTGTGTATAGCCCTCATATCAACTAAGGAACTCCTTCTTATTTGTGACAAATTAAATATTGGAATAGCATCACCTCTAAAATTCTTTATTCTGTGAAGAAACATCACTTTGTCTCTGCAAAATGGACAAATACTCCCAGCTGATGGGGGAAAACATCTCTTTATGACCTTTTGACGATTCTAATATTGGTTTTCACAATTATGTATATATTTTTTATTTTACTGGAATAAAAATTATGCTACCTATATTTGCTCTGTCATTGTCCCCCACTTCACTGTTATTTTCAATTTTAAAGGTTTATTTTGAATCTCTCTGAGCGATGGATTCATCTGAAGCCCTTCAGAGAATCTCGAGGCAGTTGCAGGACCGAAGGGTTCTGCCTTTCAAATAATAGCCAGGCAACTTTCAGGGTGGGATTCCTGTCAAGTTGAGGAAAAACAAGCAGAGAAAGAAAAAAAAGGAAGAAAAAAAGGAGTTAATATTTGACATCGGTGGTGGGAAAGGCTTTTTTGCAAACAGTTGGGATGTTTTACAGCTGGATTTTATTCCCGATTCCATCTAAATTAAAGGTTGTCACTCATTGGTTTGGTGTGATTCTGTTTTAGAACAAAAAGAGTGAAACTGAAGCTCACAACGTTTGAATGTTTTTCTATAAATCGATGTCAAAATAAAGCATGTGTGGTTAAAAGTTTTCCTCCACCGTGATAAATCCTTCAAACTCAAACTGTATATAACACTGCCCATCCAAACTCCTATTCCCTGTGCATGTGTGTGTGTGTGAGCATGTGTGTGTGTGTAAGTGTGCGTGAGTGTGTGTGAATCCAGACATCTGTGAATCTTTCTGTCTTTCTGGGTTCTGTGTTTACACAAATGTTTGCATAATGACATCTGTTTGTGTGTGGGCGGACTGTGCAAATATGTCAGACATGTGTGAAGTGCGTGTTACTGTCATAGCAGTGGAAGAACATCTTGGAATAGAAAACAGCTCCAGCGCCGTGCGTCCAACGGCTCAGATGACACTGCCAACAATGGATGCGACCCAAACTTTGGATTTTTTTTTTATCAGGAGGTTGGTTGGAATGAAAGTGAAACAGGGTGGACGGGGCGTAAAATGTTACAGATTTATATTAAATAAACCTTCACGTTCTCTTGACATCATTGCTTGATGGATAGTACGTTCTTGCCACACAGGAGAAGTTCAGTGTATAATCAGAAATGCACTGTAGTCAAAACATCTCTCACATCACACACACACACACACACACTGAGGAGTTCAGCGCTTCTGGCCTTGTATACTACAGATTTTCATCTTTTGCCATGGTTCCTCTCTGCGAGAGACCACTCCCCCTCACCTGTACCCTGACTGCACTAACTCACCTGCTCTCAGTGGTTTCCCCAGACCAGCCTGAGTCCCCCCGGTGGCTCTGCGCACGTATCCCCGTAGGTTAATCTGATTGATTTTATGCTTTTCGTTTGTGCACGTGTGCAAACAATTGCAGACAACAGAAGTGAAGAACACGAGGAACTCGAGTATGAATGAAGGACATCAGCAGATTGTATCAGTAGAGTATTTTTCAGGCCTAATAGCCACATTAGTACAATGAGACAAGACTGGACCAGAACAGGAAGGTTAAGTCTGACACTACAGTGTCCAAACATACAATAAATGGACTAAAGTATGTAAACTAGGGTTTCTTAATTATTATTAAAGTGCCTGTAGTCAAATCTGATATTAAAATGTTGAGATTAACCCCAGTTATTGGATTGCGTGGTCACCTAAACAGGCCTTTACATTAGCTGTGTTGTTTTGTAGCACAGTTGAATGAATATGTAAGATAAGCGTTTATTTGCAAATAAATGGCTTCATCATCATGCGGCGCTCTCTGCTGCACGTTGTCTGTAATCAGATGCAGGGATATGCACGACGCACAGCTAAAAGAATCAGTCACTGGTGGCAACAGTGCTGATCCATCAAGGATAGCACCTTTTACCCTGAAAATTCTGCCAACTCAGGAGGGCAATTAACGTCCCAGCAGCCCAGGTCAGGAGTAAGCTGAAGATTCTCTCCCCCGTGGTCGCCGTGGTCAGCCGCAGAGCCGCAGCACTCGTTGCTGATGCGCTGCCGTGCTGCTGTGAGTGTGGGAGAGGGGAGATGGGAGTGCTGCGGTGCCTGTGGTTGTGTGCGCGTCTGCGCGGCGTTGACAGGCAGCGAGGAGCGTGCAGGTGAGGCGCTCCACGGGGTAATTATGCACAACCTCTGCAGAGTTTACACTGGGGCATTGTGGGTATTTTTGTTTGTTTTAGCTGTTTCCTTTCCTTTTCTTTTTTTTGTTTTGTTCATTTACCCCCTCCCTCTCCAAAGTCACATAAATGAAATATCAAACGCACCTCGGTGGCCTGTGCAGGGCTGAAAGGAACGTTCATCTGCATATTAGGACTGGTGCTGGTGGGAAAAGCGATCACGTCTACGAACTCCAGACACATGTTTCAGATATTAACATGCGCTCGATGGACTCAGAGAGGAGACACGATGAATATTCATCAGGCTTAATGTGGATGTCGGCAACTGATATCGCTGTCGATTAGAATAAAACATACTTAATGTTCTTAATTGGCTGGAGTCCCACGACCGTGTTGGGTTTTTCATCTCATAAACATTCCATCCAAATTGAATCCTGAAGCCTAACCTCTGAATGCTAAATCACCTGACCTTTGATCAAGGCAATTAACCCTTCCTATCAATTATCAAATGAAGCATAACAGGGCAGATTCATGTTCACCCACAAGGTTAAGAATCCATCTTGTCCAGTCTGGTTCAATTTCCTTCACGGGGGGCAGAAGAACAATAAGCACAATATACATCTGCCTGTTTATTATTCAAAATTTATGATGGAGGTACTTTGATGAATGAAACAGTTTTATTTCCTTTTGTTGTTAGGCATGCATTGATCTAATATTGATATCTGTCTATGTCTGTAACTGACACGTGAAGATGGATCAGCTTTTTTTTCTTAATGGGGCAAAAACGGAGCTAGACCATGGGAGCAATCGATTTGGCTTACCATCGGGGTTGGGGTGTCAAAGTCTTTAAGTTCCAATCGTAATATATTATGAAATTCTCCCAAAAATCCTGAAACGTGGCTGTAACCACTCTGGTCAACAGATTTTCTCTATGAAAATGTGTCACATTTCTGCTGCATTACCATGTTTCAATGGCTGAAGGCACATTTTCAGGTTCTCTGTTTTTGGGCAACTTTCCTGCTTTTTCACCAAATAAAAGCTGTTTTATAAACAACTATATTTCCACAGGCTAACGTGTGCTTTTCCACTGTGTTTGTTAAATCACTTTGCGTTGAGTGCGTCAGCTAAATGTAATATATTTTAGAGGAGGAAGTGTTCTATCAGCTGAGGGCAGGTGTCTGTCAACAGGCTGTGTGCTTTTAGGTTACAGGAGGAGGAAGCAGACCTGACTGGGACTTTTTGTTTCTTTCCAACACCACCCAGCTGTCCTGGATGGGTGGCCAATAAATCCACACAGGCACACACACACACACACACACACACACACACACACACACACACACACACACACACACACACACACACACAGCAGCAGCAGCAATTTTATATTACTGAGCGGTACTGTATGTTTTACGTCCTGTTTCTGACAGCAAACACGATATATTCCCTCCCTAACATATCGCTTCAACATTTATTTCACCCTGCATGTGTGTGTGCTGCAGGTTAACGTTGGCACCGTGATGTGTGTGCTTGTGTGTGTGGATGCAGAGCTCATCATTGAGGGGACTTTGCAAAATTTTATGACACACGTTCAGAGAAAAATGCAAAAATGGCTGAAAACAAAGAGAAACCTTTCCATAAATGCAACAAATTTTATTGAGGAAACTCAGAAGGTGGTTGTTCGATGCAGTTTCAGACCTGCATCAGACCTGAAGTGACACCACTTTAGCTTCCACCGGTTTGTTAAAGAACTGGAGCTCGTGCTTGTGAATGCAGGAAGAATTAAACCCAGACAGGATTATGTCATCACAAGTATATACTCTGTGTGTGTGTGTGTGTGTGTGTGTGTGTGTGTGTGTGTGTGTGTGTGTGTGTGTTGTGGCAGGAGCACAGGCTCTGGAGAACTGCCTGAGCATTAAAAAAGCCCTTAGTTCTTCCTCTCCTGGCTGTCAGACTTCCAGTCGCTGGATTTACTGGTGTCACTAACCTTTAACCGTAGGAAATGTTCATAACTGCCTGAACCTCGCTGCAGCGGCGCTCATCCATCCACCCTCATGCTGATAGTAATCTCAAAGTGAAAATTTAGCTAGTAATCATAGTTGAGTGTTAATGATAAATAATGCAGCTTCTCCTCCTATGTTTTTGACTGCTCTGAGCTACATAGAAATCTGGAGCAACGACACTGGGAATGCCATGCAATTATCACTGGGAATGCCATGCATTATATAATTATATAATTCATTATATAATTATATAATGCATTATATGTGTGACTATTTCACTAAATAAAATAATTATTTACATTTGTGCAACCTTCAAGTTACTCTTAGACTCTTTTCTTTTTTTTAAGTCATACTTATGTAAGTATGACTTAAAAAACATATATATATATATATATATATATATATATATATATATATATATATATATATATATATGCACAGCAGATGATTTATTATGTATTTTCCCAATCAAAAATGCCAGTGCTGTTCCATACGAGACTTTATATACCATTCAAAGTGATGTTTGTGAGTGAGGCCTGAGAGATTTATGCACTAAATGATGGATTAGCCAGCCCCGAAACCACAAGATCGCCAAGCAAAGTTGGCTCACACTGTGCCACTCAGAGCAGCCATTAACAACAAGCGTGCACATAGATTAGTGCAAATAGCCTTTGAGGTGCCTGAAAAGCCAATTACACCCCCATTCATGTAATCATGAACTCGTGAACTCTGCTTCAGCGGGGAAGTCTGAGAGATTGGAATCAATATGAATGGACTGTAAAGGTGAGATGCATGGCGAGCAAGAGCCACTGCAATCTGAACAGCTGCCTTAAACTTGAATTTATCTGGATGCCGATGGATTTGCGCCAGAATCCATCCAGCCCAGCTTCAACCTGCGATTGCTTGTTCAGACTATTTCGGGCAGGACAAAGTGACCCACTGGAGATGGATATTTACACATTTGTATAGCAGGATAATGGCAAAATAATTAATCTAAGTTACTGGTCCTGTCACTAAATTGTGCATAATAAAGCTATTAGACTTTATGGATTGAACCCAGGGGGATCATTCAGGAGGTCCTGCAAGGAG
Source organism: Lagocephalus sceleratus (assembly GCA_911728415.1). Classification (NCBI taxonomy): domain Eukaryota; kingdom Metazoa; phylum Chordata; class Actinopteri; order Tetraodontiformes; family Tetraodontidae; genus Lagocephalus; species Lagocephalus sceleratus. The sequence goes on along the minus strand of CAJVRN010000030.1, from coordinate 200,671 downwards.
AAGTGTGTTTCCGCAGCACAGTTCTTACACTTGCCCATGCACAGATGCAAACACACACACACACACACACACACACACACACACACACACACACACACACACACACACACACAGGACCACAGAAGCTTAAATGGAATTCCTACAGCCTCTAACCCAAATGGGATCAGAGTCCATTGACCCCGCCAACCCCCCTCCCCATTAAACTATTACACTCTTAAAGGACTGAGGTCAGAGTCAAATAAGAGGCCAAAACAATATAGATTTTGGATGCCACTGAAAGAAACGGCAGTCACCGCACAGACAATTACTGGACAATGTTAAATGATGAAGTCTAAGGCTGGAGCATTTACAGAGGGAAATGAGCAAATAATATAATGAAAGGGCCCTAAAACTGGACAAAGACCCATCAATATCAGACATTTATATCAACCCTTCATCATGCAAAAAAAGATATTTCCCAAATGACACCGAATATTTTGTGTGTTTTTTTTTTTTTTACAGCATTTTGATAGCAAGTGCCTGCACTTCCCATGATCAATAAGTGACTGGAGAGGGAGAAGAAGGCTGCTAACATGATCGTGTGGTCACCACGATACCACATATAGAATACAGGCAAGGAGAGAAAATGGTTGCTTTGGTCACTTACCTGTCAGCTTGGAAGCCTATATTTAGAATTTGACCCCCAAAAGGATGAATCACCTATTGTTTTCAAGCAAGTATTGTTATTGTTGTTATAGTTATGCAACAGAGTTTTTGAATTGGAATTTTGGAAAGCTGGAGCAGCTATTGCATTTATCTTTAAACAATGTACAAGTTCCTACTCTGACCTTGACATAACGTATTCTTAACTCTGTTAAATGTAGGCTATTACGACCCAAAGGCTAAGTTGTGCTAAAATTCAATAATCAATTAAGATTTAAAAGCCAGGACACAATATAAATAAACCCTTTGTCACATCCCAGGAACATATATGTGCCTGTTTAGATGACAGGGGCAAAAGTGGAGCGCATTTGTGTCACACACTCATTGTGCTTTGTTGTCCTGGCTGTAAAGCTATCCTGTGCCAATTCTTGGAAACCTGATGACGCCACCTCCCCTGCTCTAAGGCACGCGATCAGAGATCCACTGGAGTTTGATCTCTCCTCGCCTTTTAAAGCACATTGTCTTTTCAACCTATGGAGCAGTAAGGGCTAAGGAAAAGGTTCCTCTATAAACACAGTCTGTGTTTAACAAGATGGCTCCTGGTTGCTGACGCTCGCCTCTGATGTCAACGTTTTTGTGCGACTTGTCCCTTTTCCTGGTAAACACTGCTGTACCTGACGCCTTTCCCTAGCATGGGGATAGTGGCACGGGATCCTCAGGATGGGACGCAAGCGCTTTCAGCACTTCCTCGCATGACCCCCCCCCCCCCACTCTGAAGTGGGACTGTTTTATTGCGAGGCCTGGGTGAGTATAAAAACAAACGGGGGCCCGACCGGCAAGCTTTGATCTCTTGTTTCCTGGTCCCTTATTTACGTCTGCTTCTCACGAAGCTTTTTTTTATTTTATTTTTTTAACCCTTTTCACTTGATTGCTAAGCGCTTCCTTACACATTTTCAACCTGACCTCCAGACAATGTTCCCACTTTAATGGTTTCTTCTTGCAGGAAGCTATAAAGGACTTTTGAGTCCCCCCCCACACACACACACATACACACAGACACACACACAAACACACACACGCACACACAGAAACACCACCCCTCCTTTTTAAAATTGAGCTTGACATACGAGCAATATGGATGTGAATTATGAATCTGCATTTAGAGTGCATCACATTCAATAAATATGCCAATTATAATATAAATAACTAGATAATTTTTCAAAAGGGCAGAGAGCAGAACGAGAAAGAGTTTTACTGCTTCCATGTTGTGAATGTTGTGTTAAAGAGACCTTGTCATTTACCTGCTCACAATGAAAGAAATAGAAAACCTTTAAATTCAATTTTGAAGACAGCTTTTAAATACACAAATCATCACTCATGGCTGACACGCATCAACTCAGGTGCTGAACAAAGTCTTCCATCTTTTTAAAAATAGCGCTGACATTATTTCACAACACCAGCAACTCCACATAAAATCCTTTCTGCATACATTAAATACAAGATGCTTCTATGATATGACATATAGATTCAGCCAAGAACTATTTTTGAGCCCGCATCATCCAAGCTTGTGGTTTGAAATTAAATGCCAGCTTCCAGACCACCTCTGAGATATACGCAGCAGAATGTAAGGAGCAGAAAAGGAGGAAAATTGTTTCAGAAAACAGCAAAAAAAGAGAGAGAGAGAAACCAGGAATATGGAGTCAGTTGCAATTTTCAGTAGTAATTCAGCTCACCACAGGTCTTTGCAGCAGGTCTCTCACCCTGACCCATGTGCTCCACCAGCTCAGCAGATAGATCAAAAAGCCCTTTCCTCAGTGGAAACCACTGCACTGCTCAAGCCTAAGCTGGTAGATGTCATTAGAGACCCTCACATCCAGGGTCATGGAACAGCCTAGTTTGTGTCCCACGCTGAATTTGATGTACGATGTCTTGAGGAGTTTGGGTCAGTGTTGCACATAAACACAGATAAAACCTTTGCGTAGTTGGACTTTATGGCTGCTGTGGTTGGTTTCTGTCTACTTGTTAATATGTTCTCAATTTATCTTGCACTGTCTAAATAGTTTTGTAGTAGTGTTTTGTAAATTACTTTTTTATTCATTGTGTATGTGTGCACTCTATGTGGCAGCTCTGAATCTCATGTCACTATGTGTCATGACAATAAAGGCGTTCAATTCAATTCAATTCAATTCAATTCAATTAGTGGCACACAATGTTGCAGGCAATATTTGTCACATTAAGTCTGTGTGTTTTTACTGCGACATATTGAATATGTGCATATTTGGGGGGTGAGGACATTTTGGCTGGTCCTCGCAACTTCAGAGGACTATTTGATGGGTAAGACCCAATTTTATGGTTGAAGTTAGAGTAGAGTTTGGGTTAGGTATGTAGTTAATAGGATGGTTAGGGTTAGGGTAAGGAGCTGGGTAATGCATTATGTCTATGAAAGTCCTACCAATGATAGACCTACAAGGATGAGTGTGTGTGTGTGTGTGTGTGTGTGTACGTTTGTCTCATGTAACTGCAACTTTGCCACCAATGTGAGGCCTCGATCACCCTCTAGTGGAAAGCTGCAGGATAGGAATAAGCCTTTGCTCCTCCCACTATTTTAGCAGAACTCTGGCAAACTAAAACTGAAAAGTATTTCTCACTAAAACTTCAAGACAGAAGACACAAACCTATATTGTACATAAGTGGATAAAAAAACGGAAGGATGAGAAATCCATACCACAACTCCACCTACCAATGCACCAACTCTGACTGACAACAAAGTCACCAGTACAAGACGGCAGCACCTGTCCCAAGCTTTACTGGCTTGACTAGTGCATACTGGGAGGAAGTCACAGAGCTTCATCCCTCTTTATTTATGTCCCTGCCCCGAACTGAAGTAGACATGATGATGCTTATATTTATAGTTAGCGTGAGCGATGAGTGACATACATGTTTTGTCTGGTTTTCTCTGCTCACAAAGATACAGGCTGCTATCATGTCCTGATTACCAGATCTCCACTTTCAGGTGATGACACTGTCCTCTTCTTTGATTTAGCGGCAGTACATAACATTGCTGTTGGATGAGAGCTGCAAGAAACATTGAGAAGACAGCAGGTGTTTCCTGCAGGAAACATGAAAGTGGCTATAGTTAAGTGATTCAACAGCACGCTCAAACCAGGCAGCCAGTGTGAGGTTCAAAACAAACCTTCACTGTCTGCAATGACTTGGTGCCAATCAGCCAGCCATCTGTCATTACACCTTTTTTTTTGCATCCGCCACTCTGGTTCCAGTATCTAAAGCACATTAAAGCGCCAACGGAGAGGTCGGCCGTGAGTCGTGGCACTCACTTTGCCACAAACACGCTATGACTGCAATAATTGGATCTTGTTTGGGGGAATTTATTACAAGGAGAGATCCTGTGTGGGGAGGGGACCAGACATAAAAGGGCCCAGAGGGTGAAAGCGCTGAGGGCCAGGCAGATAGAGCGAGCGAGATGGGAAAGTGAGTCCGGCCATCGCATGTTTGAAAGCTGCAGTTGGGACCCTGATGACAGAGTGGTCTTTGGGAATTTAAGAGCAAGGGCTCAGAAGTGGGCGTTTCCCCCCACAGAGGAAGGAAGGCTTTGGTTTTCAAAGCATCCACAGCTTTATTTATATTACATATTTTCATCGCCAGGACTCTTTCAAAGGAAGGAGAGGACTGTTTTAAGATTTCCAATGCTTTGGCCTCTGTCTTTTATTTCCCTACTCTGTCTCTGACAATGTGGCTGTTTCCGGAGTGACGTTCACCCGAGGTTTGCATGTGAGGACTTTGCTCGCTACTGAAAGATGCATTCAGAGTGTTGCAGAATACAGAGAAAGGACCAGGAGGTTGTGGGATTGTTTTGGCTCACCTGTTTTCCAGTGTGGTTCCACAATTAGGGAGGGAATAAGTGAGAACAATGGAGCATCAGCCTTGGAATAACGGTATGATGAAAGGCACACTGCTGAGACTTCAACTTTTCCACGTGTTTCTCTGGCTTAATTTACTAGCATTGACAGTTCTGCTGTTATTGTCATGTATTATGATTGTGGTGTTAGCACTCATATTGTCCTAGTCCTCCGGGAAGAACAATTCAAATCTAAATAAATCCAGACAGGTAAACTTTTACTGGAAAATTCTCCACAATTCAGGTGCTGCCTTGAATAGCAGGAATTTACACTTCTTTATAATTTACTTTCATATGTGCTGCAGTTATTATCTCTAATTTGATTCATGGTCTAAAACAGACCGAGGAACACTTAAAATCCCACCGCCCATCCCTCCGACAGTTAACCCCGGCCATGCCACCAGTGGCATCATTAACCATCGTTAGTCTGAGACAGGTACTGATAAATTAGTCATCCATCAAAGGCTCCCATATCATCTGGAGGCCCCTGGTCATTATTGGAAGCAAACAACTGGGTCACATGTTACCCTGTCAACCTGGGGTCTCCTCTCATCTGTGTGTCCTCGTGGGAATGGACAGAATGCCAGAGCCAATAAGGACACGTGTCTCCAGGGAATTTAGGAAGAAAAAAAAGTCAAAGGAGAATTCTTATATATACTTCAGAACTAGAACTTCAACAGTCTGGTAACATCGTGTGGAAGGAGAGCTGGAGCTCATCCATTACTACAACCTATGGCAGTGTTCCAGAAATATTATTGCAATCTGTTCAAATATAAATATATTCTGCAAACAGTAAACATCATTTTTCAGAGATGACTTATCACCATTTTGTAGAAGATGTTACAGAATGACGCTGTGTTTGAGCCTCTATGGAGTCCTCCTGAGACAAATCCCTGCTGGCACGATGCTTAATTAATTAAGAGAGGAGTGCCGATTGCCTCTAGGACTCTTGGGTAATCATACAGAGCAAATTACAGCATGTTGAGCTGTGGCCTGGGAGCCCCTGACACTGTTGTCATTGGTGATTAATTTCTACCTGTCACCGCTGTGCATGTGTAACCTGTCACAAATAATCTATTTGGCACTCTGTGTGTGTGTGTATGTGTGTGGGGAGAGAGAGAGAAAGAGAGAGAGAGAGAGAGAGAGAGAGAGAGAGACTTAACCATCTATTGTTAATGTAGTTTTCCGCTCTTAACTTACCAAGCAAGATAACATCATTCATTTAATTTTAGTCTATTTAAGTGGCTGTTATTGATAATTAATGATAATATTTTATCATTGAATGAATTGTGGGTCTGTGATTATGGGTTTTAAAGGGTATCTTTGGGTTCCAGGGACCCAGAGGAGGATGCTGGCCTGTGACATCACCAGTCTCAGATTCTGATGTTTTCCTTCTCATTTCTGGTTCCAGATAGATTACCCTATTGATTTTTACATTTTAATTTTTGTTTTTGTATGTATTTACATGTCATGTATATGAATTTGTTCACATTGTTTCGCGTGTGTGTGGAGGTGTGTGTGTGTGTGTGTGTGTGTGTGTGTGTGTGTGTGTGTGTGTGGTGTCTGGCAGGAAGCAGCACGATGTAAACAAGATGGTGATGCCTGATAAAAACAAGTGACAATGCCGATGACAAACGACTTATAACGTCTTGGGAGCAGGCAGGAGGGGAGGCCTGTGAGGAAGTGTATTGATTAGCCTTATTACCCAAAGCATCCGTCTTACAAGAGGTGAGGGGAGGGAGGAGGACTGGGAAATTAGCTGGGCTCCTCCACCTTTGACGGACGGATTACACTGGAGCGCTGGGAAGAATGAATGGCCCCTGTCTGTCTAACCCCCAACACACACACGCGCACACGCACACACACACATTAGTTTAATTTCTAATTTTATTACGATTAGTGTCACTGCTAACTGTCATTTCTTTAAGTTAATACACATGAATGTATGCATGTATCAAAATAAAACAGAAGTTTATCATTGGCCACTTTGTCATCTGTCTCAGAGACTTTGTGAATCTCATCTACATTCACAGAATGCACTTGTCACTCCTGAAGCTCCTTTTAAAGGGACACAATCTTTCCACTGAGTCATAAGTCCCAGAAAAATATGAATCATATCTCTGAAATTATGTCAGGAAAAATGGTCGTGCCTTCAGAGCAGCACGTAGTGGTAAAAAGATGATAAAATCCATACAACAGTTTACTGGGGGCATAAAAAAAAGGTTCCTTTTTTGCCCTGTCCCATCTGATTTTTTAAATAAATAGTATATTGAATTGTTGTGAGTCCACCTCCAAAAGAGTTATTTGATTGTCCATTGAAGATTAAATAAAAGGACAATTCTGTCATTTTTTAAACAAATCAAGACTAATTAATTTAAATTCTGAAGTCTCCATGATTTTACAAGCTCCTCTCTGCATTTTAATCACTCTTTGCTGTAATGACGCCTTTGTTACGTTTTTATTGATGAAATGGCTGCAATTACTTAACTCAATACTTCCCACATTAGTTGGCCTTAGAAGTGTTCCTCAACTCCATTTATCTACATGGGTTTTTAAACCACATGAACACGGCTTCGTGCTGCATTTATATTTTATTCCATAGAGATGCTGCCTAGCCGATGGGCTGCCAGTAAATCCTGATGCTAAGTAGGGGTAATGGCCAGACGAGCACAGACCTTACTGATAAGGAAGTCTGTTTCTAGTGAGGAAGTAGTTTCTTTCTCTTACACAGCTGAGCTAAAAGATTAATCTGCTCAATTACCCAACTTTCTGTCAAGCAGCTGTGAAATATGGTAGCAATTTTTATCCTCCAGCTGATGATAAAAAAGTAAGAATGTGCTTTTAAATTAAAAAAAAAAAAATTTTAAGATATTTTCAGAGATTCTGCATTTTCACTCAAGAGAAAGGGAAAATTACTTCTCTGAAGTGCTGAGAGCTTGGGTCTTGTTTGGGTCGCCGCAGGTTTGACTGTCTCTGGGATATAGAAATGAGGTCAATTGTTTCTGCTGTTTCACCAAATTTTCCAGAAAGGTCAAAACAGCGGATTTTGAGTCATCCCATTTCCCTTGTTACCCACCAAACAGCGGCTTTCTAAGCCCCCAAATCAGGAAAATAATATACTTTGTGTCCCTTGTTTGAAAAGTTTTGCCTGATTTTATACTGAACGCACCGTTAATGCTCATCCGATACCAGTTACGGGTGGAGGACATCCTTTTTAAGGCGAGCTGTTTCATATTCCATGTTCTTCTCCACTTAACGGAGGTAAAAATCATTACTTTTTTTTCTAATTGCATTATTCTTGGTTAAGAAGAGCCTGGTTCATTAAGGTACTCAACATGGAGGGAGTGAGAGAGTTGCTGTGTTAGTGGGATCAATCAATAGCCATCTTCCCCTCGCCTTACTGTAAAGGTGCTAAAGTATTTATGAATTAATTGACTTCCTTTGGCCAAATAAGAGGAACCCACCAAGCAGTGTCTCCCGAGTTGTGGTGTGGAGGTCACAGACACTCTCAGTAATAAATAGAAAATGGAGGGTTGGTGTTTACCGCAGATTCTGATGATGTGACAAATGATGAGATACTTGTCTTGTATGTTGTTTTGTATGGAGGGAAGGATTATCAGCCACATTTGCTATTATTGTGTTTGTTATGAATTAAAGATATAGGAAGCCTCATTTTTAAAACGTCATGCATTTCAAGGGTGCATTTCTTTGCTATAAACATCCACAGATGCATTGTTAAGGTTGATTATGGGTGGGTCAATTTCTTTATTTCTTTATTTATTTTCACGGAATAGTTGGGTGATACGCTTCAGGAGCCTGCTGATGGAAAAGCCTGGTGATTTTGTGGATGGATTGGTATGTGTGTGTCACAGAGATCCATTGAGTTTTGGTGAAGGTCAGTCCCATTGTGGCCAAAGACTGTAATAACCACGGTGACAAATTGAACAAGGAGGAGGAGTGTATCTTTAAGGCCTGCACTGCTTCGCTGCCTGTATCACTGAAGTGTAGCAGAGAGGGAGAGACATTTTAACCCTATGATGAACAAAGATGCTTCACTGGAGTCCGCCTCCGCGAGCTCCTTCTCTCAGCCTTGAACAGGACACTGAACGATCCTGTGTTTGCTTAGCTTAAAAGGACTTCGGTTTAAATCAGTAGCCTCAGAAGCTGAGAGAGACAGTGGAAGGCCTAGTCTCTGCTGAGATCTTTACGCACATTGGTCCATTTGTAAAAGCATTGCAGATCGAGTTAACCCTGTTGGACTCATCATATGAATGAACTCCATGTTTCTGTTTCTTCAAACATACGAGGATCTTGCTATAGATCATAGACAGTAGGTCACATGAAACCTTAAAAAACTTAAATATTTCCTTAGTCTGACTTTTAGTCCTCTAGCAGGAACACAGTACCAGAGTTAGTGTGTGTACCCGTTCTACCCACTGGTCTGTTAGCATTTAGCACCTTCTTATTCATCTCGACCACTCCAAATGCTTTAGGTTACAAATTTGCCATCAGCTATTCACAGCCACCTTTCGAGATGCCCATAAACATGATCCAAACACTGACCAGGTGCTCGCGGACTGGATACAACTGCATTCTGGGCCCTGCAGTTGATATACTGCAGTGCTTTATTGTGAAACTCAGCCAGTGCTTGGAGAAATGCCGGCACGATCGCAGCAAAACTCACATCCACATGAACCACTGGGTATTTTAAAATGTCAAAAAGTGTTTTCCCACAGTTTGAGTATGGCTCTTCATCATCTTTTTTTTCTTTAAACCATCTACACTGATATTATAAAAGGAAATGTCAGTTAATATGCAAAATCCAAGGCAAACAACTAAAGAGCAACAACAATAATCTTCAGGACATATTCTGAGGAGGTTTTCTTAAAAAAGAAACAAAGTTCTGTGTTCACTGTTGGATATTTTATGTTTATCCCAGCTACTTCTTGTTGGGAATAGTAGTATCCACTGGCAGTCTGCCCCAGAAGCTGCCTAGAACATGTGATGTCACTAATTTCAGCTTTTTTTCTAACCCTCTTTGGCAGAGGAGTCTCCCAACACTTGGGTGGTATTGTACAAGGAGGGAGGGCACATACATTTTTTTTTTAAACGGGAAACATGTTGAACAAGCTTCTTCCCCTTTCACGGTCTAGCAACCATAGGAGGAGAACAGTGGAACTAACCACCTAGTGAAAACATTGTGGTTTGACCACCACTTATGAGGCTGCAGTGAACATTAGGCAATGTTGAGGAGGTGGCAGTGGGATTCTCCAAAAAAATAAAGAGGAAAGAAGTTTACCTACAAGCAAACCCTCTCAACTAATGCTTGTTTAGACTTTGTAAAAGGATTCATCTGACATTTAAGGATCAAGATTTTCTCAGCTGGTAAAGTCAAATTTTGTTTCAAACCACAAGATTTGCCACCTCCCAGCTGTGATATTAACTCTTTCCTAGAAGGTGAGACCACACGTGAAGCCCTCTCACCCCCAAGGAGGAAAAGGGAGTATTTTTAGAAGAAAAACTCCACTTTTCATGCAGAGATTTGTGGCCTACTCTTCAAGGGTTGATAAAAAACACATGAATGAACTAAGAATATAAGCCACCTACTTTGAAAAGGCTCTGTAGGATATTTGTACCTGTCCTCTTTTAAACCAGGGGGTTTGCGTGCATGTGCGTTTCCTTGTGGATAATTCCACAATAACTGTGCCTCCTGTCATCACCAGCACAAATACACACTCTCATACACGCACTCAGGCGTACGTTGGCGTTGCTGCTTCCTCTGAATGGAGGAGCGCACGGACTGAGCCGGGATCTGCATTTTCTATCTCTTCCTGAGATAGCTCGGAGGAAGTGGAGCAACAACGCATGCACACACAGGCATAAACAAACAATGAAATGCACTTTGTTTCCCACTCGTTAGCGCACACACTCAGGCATGCACACACACCAGAAGAAAAACACAAAGAAAATCCAGACAAATCACTTCCATGAGCACATAAACACATGAAATGATTTACATTTTTGTGAAAATTCTGCTAAATGAATCCACTTGCACACGTGGAAGTCAAAGACATCAAATCAGCTCTTGACATTTAACACAGCAATGCAACCTGTTAGTATAGAAACTGTTTTCCCTGAAAGCAACACCTACAACACAAGTGCATGGCAACAAGCATGTAGCATACATAAGAATGCTTCATATAATTTGGGTTAACAAATTTAACATTAGACTGCAACAGGATTCTTGAGGCTTGGTAACTGGTTTCAACCCAAAAGTATCGTGACTCTACATTGAAGGCTGTAGTTATGTTGTGTATTTTGGCTCTTTTAACTTAGTTTTATTCCATGAGATCTCCAGAAAAAAAAAATCAGTATGCATTTATTTAAAAAGGAAATGAAACTTAACACTCTGCTACACCAACGATAACAAAACTTAATGCATTTTTAAAAAAGAAACACCATAATGGGGGCTAGATTCCAACATTTGTAAATTGTTTTCTTTTGTGTATTTTGGAGACAATATTCCCTTTTCAATCTTTTATCATTAACCTGGGATTCTGAGGAAAATCTCAGTGCATTTCCACCAAAATTACCCAAGTAATTACCCCAACCCAAAACTTTAACTTTAAAAAAAATGTTAAGGGCAAAAAAAGGTTTAAAACTGAACACTTTTTTATGTGCTTTGATTATTTGGAATGTGGACAGATGACGATAACAAGCCTATAAAAGAGTGATAAGCTGGTAGAGCTATGGATGTGGTACACAAGCTTAAGCAAGATTATAAGAATGACACTCCATCATACATCTTTAGCCTGAATAAATCTTCCCTGAATTTAATCTGTAGTCAATACACAAACTAGACAGATTATTAGATAATTTATTTACCTAGTTCTAAATGTTCTTGGAAATGTTAGTAGAAAACAGGCTCATGTGATATCTCCTTCCTTTTCAAAAGCACAACACAAAGATTACCATGGCAACATCCAAAGATTTAAAGCACTGAGGTCAGCCTGATTTAAACACTACAAATTAAGGTGCCTCAGCTCTCTGAGTATTTAAACCAGATTTGTTGGTATAATATTCGACTGCAACACCCGAACATGGCACCTGTTTTCCTTCAAGAGTGTCTCTGCTGATGAGAAGACCTCCTCATATGGTTCCTCTCTGAGAAAATTACAATTATAACCCAGAATTCAAAAGGCAATCACACAAACGCTTCCCTGACAGTGAGCACTGGCCATTCCTTCCCTGGATGTTCCGTAGGTTTGTGTGATTTAGTGGATGTGTTAATTAGTTTCCATCTGGGTCCTGTTTCCTTTTCTGCTCGGACGTTTTAATGAAGTTTGAAACATGGAAATCCAGGCCTAAGCTCCCATCCCATCCATCAGTTATCAACAGTCTTGGAAGTTACGTTAAACAAACAGGAATGCTCATTTTACAGTCATAATCTCTCATATGTTGCACACTAAAACACACAAATTTACACACATATACAGTATAATAACACTATACAAACAATTACCACACGTAAACATGCTGTATGTGCCGCCATGCAACAGTGCTTAAACACTTTTGCAGGCCCGGACCAGAGTTTCCAATCTCAATCAGATCTGCAGCTTTTCTTCTGTGTATCTGTTACATATTGATTAATAGGCCTTTCGTACGCGGGAATGGCTATAAACCATTCAAACATTTCCTGTAAATGTACAACATCACACCGTAAAAGCCGGATAATGCTGAATAGTCTAGACACTCCCTCATCAGGTTAAAATAAATAAATCCTTTTAATCATGCCAAAAGCCGCGTGGCTCACATCATTTGAAATGAAAACAAATCAGTGTTGGACTTTTACTGTTCAGTGTCTCTGCGCCCGAATCGTCTCAGTGACGGGATCCTCGACCCCATCGTTCGAAGGGTTGCCTTCCTCCTAATTTGATATTATTTCTTTTGTAAGCAGAGACATAGCCACCTCCCGTGATGATGGCAATGAAACGTTTCAAAAACTAATTATGTGCACATAAAATTCAGATTATTCCGAGCCATAAGAACGTTGTTTGAACAGAGGCAGACATGAAATCTTCCCATTTGAAGTGTTTAAAGTTTATTTCTTTTGAATGGGGGCTGGCCAAGCATAGCAAGAGCTGTTCAACATTCTCCTTTACTCACTGATTGAGTCGCACATACTCTGTTGTAATTCTATATTTTAAAACCCTTTCTACCAAACAATATACTTTACTGCAGATGCATGCATTTCTTATGAAATTGAGCGATTCCTCCTGTTTTTGTAGTGCTTATATGTTATCAGAAATATTTCTCAAACACGGGTCGACACAATCAGGTAGATTAGTAACAAATGGGGCTTGATTATTTATAACCCGTGCTGTGGATGAACTGGTCATGTTGGACAGCAGCGACCCTCACTATCTCTGAGCCAGGATGGGAGTCTTTTCCTGGGGTTGCTCTAACTCTCACCCCCACCCACCCCCGTGATCTCTGGCTGCTAACAGCCGGCAGTTCTCCCAGTACTCGACCCACTAGCCTCTGCAGATATTTCCTGAGGAAAACATATCACCTCAGGCTAGACTGGTCGACTGACTGTGCTGAGGCAGCAGCAACCCCAGCCCACAATCCACCGCAGGCCACAACCTCACTCTCCCTCCATTTTCTTTTCACTCGTTTTTGGGGGGATCTCATTTTTTCTGTCTCTTATTTTCAGACAGTTTGTTTTCCTCGGTATTCCTGACCCCTCAGTTTTCTAGAATGCTTCCTAAACACATTAGATTATTACACAGTAATTACAGAGTAACATAGGGACTAAATTTGAACATGCCCCTGGGAAAGCGAGCTCATATTTAGTAAAGTAAAGTAAAGTAAAGTAAAGTATTTTTTTTTAAATAAAGTGGAGTGCATATCATTATTAAGACAGTAATTCTAGAAGGACAGAATCCTTATAGCCTCTTGATGCAATAAAAGCTTATCAGGATGCACAAGTAAGGCCTTTTAAGTCATTTAGAATAAAATATAATACATTCAGTAATGAACTAGTGGTGTGTTTTATGAGTGTAAAGTAGCTAGGAGTACAGTATTTTAATAGATAAAGGTAAAAAAAAATCCCTTTCACCCTCTGTTTCACTCTTATATCTGTATCTTAAAGTATTACAATGATTTCAACAACATTATAGATCTTAGAATTAGCTTCTGATAAGGTGAGATGTAGTTCCACCTTTTATTGGGTCTCTCAGATTGGTGGACGATGTTGATTTCTGGTGACGAAACATAAATTGGACTCATGGAAGAAGTGGCGAAGGGAAAGGAGCATTATGAACATGTATGCAAATCAAAACCACGTTTGTGTACTCTGCACTCTGTGACACAGGTTAATCCCCTAACTCTGCACTTTGGGCCATCCATCATTTTGTAATTTCAAAATGGCAGCTATTTCACTTTGGATCAAAACTGTTCAGCCAATGTTTGACCTAGGTCTACTTTCCACCCTAGACTGTCGCTGAGGCCAGAGGAAGTCAAGGCAAAGAGGTCCATTACACCTCGGGGTCTATCTCACCCCGCGTCAGGACAATCCCACTTAGCATGAAGGATGACTCTATCTGTCTGCTGTCTCATTTCGCGTGTCCAAATGCCCCCGCTGGCCCCAGCGTGCCTGCCTATCAGCTGCTGTGATTTGTCAGGATCTGATCCCAGGAACCATAATTGATTTAATTGGAGGTGATGAATGAAGGGCCTTTATGAGGCATGGATCATAAGTTGGTGACAGTGTTGGGGGTAATGGGCAAAGTTTATGGGCCAGGTGGATTGGTGTTGTTGTGGGTTAGATGAGTCATAACCAAAGTGGTTTGCTGCTCTGGTCTGGAACAGGGGGTCGCCTTTGCCAGTGGGACCACTGTTGTGTTGACTGTGGTCAGAACTACTTTGCACTGTAGTTGTTATCATGAGATGGTCCGTCATCCCTGTAGGTTAAAAAGTATGTTTACTTATACTGTGTATATGTCTATTTTTGTGCATGCATACGTCTTTTTCTTTTTTGCAACTGCTGTTAGTTTAAATAAGCAATCTGCATCCGCTTAAACACAGTGTGACTGCGCTGAACACAAAAAAGTCCTGTAACAGGAAGGCCCCAATGAGGTCCTGGTTGATGGATAGGTTCCCATTGCTGCTGCACAAGGTACAGATGGCATGTCAGAGTGTGTGTGTGTGTGTGTGTGTGTGTGTGTGTGTGTGTGTGTGTGTTTGAAATGAAAGGATTCAAACACAAGAACATTTATACAATAAAAATATTCTCTTCCTTTTTTATGCGGCAACTAAATGACAGTTTTGGCAAGCACTTTTATGTAGCAGGCAGACTTTTGGCAGCTTTATTTCAGGATGTAAGTAATAAAACCTTGAAAGAGGAAACCTGTTTTAATATGCTCTAATTTAAATGTCTGAAAAAGTGCATGTTGCAAGCATCCAAACCAGAAAGAACTGACATAAACTGAGATGAGATAAAGTCCTGCTCTGATAGAAATCACATTTTCAGCCTTTAAACATGCAAGTATGGTATTTATGAAGCTTCCTCCGGTGCTCATAGAGCCAGTGCTTCCTGGACTTTAACTCTGTAAAGTCGAGAGTACCTTATTTTTATGTTTGAAAGTTGTGGCGGTCATCAGTTCGATCCAAGGAGCCTCATTATAGGTAATGAGCTATATTGGTCTATTTACAATAAAGAAAAATAAGGAAAAACTGGAAATTGTAACTCAAGACATCAACAAGAAAAGGAAAGAAAGAACTATCAAAGTCAGGAATATTTGAAATATTTCATCCAGTAAATGGGAATATATGAGAGGGTAGTGAACAGGGATTAGATTATAAAAAGAACTGTGGCAAAGACAAACAGTAAAAGTAAAACAAAAAAGAGATGAAGTGCTAGAGGGAAAAGGGCAAGCAAGAGGCAGAGAGTGTTAGCAGGGTGTGGGCTGCCAGGATCCAATTTCCACATTCTTCTTGTTGCCCCACCTAAATCCTTAATTGCGCGGCCACGGACAAAGTACTGCAGAGACCGCAGCACCTCTGCTCATCGAGGTTCTGCCGATGTCAAAACTCATTTTACAAAATCCAGTGTAAATCCAGTGCAGTTAACATATTTATTTTCAGTCATAGCACATTAAGAAATTTGTGTTCCTGTATTTTTATTTACTTATTTTAAATGCATGCCTTAGTGTGTTTGTTGCTGCATATGGCAGAGGCCAACCAGTGACTCCCAGTATCTGTGGAAGGCTGTGGGGGTAGCTGGGGGGAAGCGAACATCATTTTCCTTGAGGTCGACGAGCCTCAAAGCCACGCACACCCTCAGCCGCTCCACCCAACACGCTGTCCCTGATCAATAAACCTCTATTTTCTCTCCCACACAAGGTTTCCCATTCAATACAGCTGCCACTGGCTTTAAAAACATAGAACCATGATCCATTTATTATTGGCTGTTACTATGATCTATCTGCCTGCCCCACCCTCACCACCACCCCACATCTCTTTATGTTGCCTATTGGGGAAAGGGGGTGGATGGGGTGGGGGGTCCTCTTTATTTCCTGCCTGTGCTGCATATTGACAGGCCATCACTGAAGCCCATCAGTCATAACAGGCTGTACATGTAGGTGGAAATATACGGCATAATGTCCGGATGCATGTATGATTCAGATGGCTTACTTCAGGCCTGTGCATACATCTGATTTTTGTAAATCTCAGTTTCTGACAATTTAATGTACTTTCATTTTTAAGATGTTAGAGTCACATAGCCTGAGGCATTATGGATTTTTTTTTTAGGCTTTTCATCTATCCCGTGCTTCTGAGCATACCATCCGAGAATGTTTTGTTGGAATTCTGACTCAACATGAACCTGCATGCTAATTGTGAAGCCATACCCAACTTCAAACAAAATAAAGAAAGTTAATTTATTTTATTGACAAGGTCAAAACTTAACTTCACTGTGACGCGATCTACAGAACACGTTATCCATAATTCAATACCACTGACTTTTCCATGCAAGTGTGATCATTTTAGTGCATTTTAGAATAAAACGAATATTTGTTGCACTTTATCTCATCACAGGCTTATTGTTTTGGATGATTAGTCTTTGTGGGTTGCATCATTTAAAAATATTTGAATTTGAAAATATCTTGCTTGGTCAACTATCATGATGCCTGAAACCATGCAGGCCTTAATTCTAGTTGGCTCTGGTTTGGTTATCTAGAAAAATTCCATGACCTTACCCATGTAGTGTGCTGCATGGCAAAAGACATAAGCACACATTATCAAAGCATCCATCTGACTGAGGGTGACCCGGGGCTGTTTTTCACATTTCTCTCCTGCCTTTGTGTAAGAACAACAAAGTTTAAAAGCTGTGGCTTTCTGTTAGCATTCTCTTGTAAAATTGCATCCAGATTTAAATCCATGTAATTCATTCATATGCTCCGTGTCTCTATTTTGAACATGGATTATGAGCAATTTCCACACACAGCCCTGCCAAACCCAAACTGGCTTACCATTTACTCGAGAGGATGAAGCTGTCAGCTTCCTGGCTGCCACAGGCCCAACTCTACCTGACCGCTCCAGCTGGAGGTCTTCATTAATGTGGTCCACAGCATGCCAACTTTTAAAAGCTCCACACAACAGTAAAACATCAGATGGTGGTGCCTACTGCCTGTACATGTAATAATTAGGAACAACTAGGGAATATGTCTCACCCTATTCTATAATTACCACACACACACACACACACACACACACACACACACACACACGTCTTCTGACTGTGGACTTGCCAACCTTCAATGACCTCATCTTATTTCCAACTCATGATACTAATAGCCAGCATATTTATAGGAAGGTTTGAATTTTTATTATTAAAGTAAGAGGAAATTAAATTACTAGTCATTTTAACAATGTTGGAGGGTAGAAAATGTCTACTGTTAATATAAAAAATACTAATAACTTCAGAATAAAAGGGACTGAAGCTTTGTGCTTCACATTTGAAAACTGTTTAAACATTTCCTGGTTGAGAGTTGAACAATTCTGGATTTCCTCTGATGATTTAGCCTGAGGACACACCCCAGTTTGATCACTAAAGACATTTACAATCCTCAGAGGTACAACGGGATTGACTATGAATGTCTGTCCAGGGGATTGTACTGAATGTGATTTAATATTATTCAAATTTCATGGACATGATGGTAAAAGGGACTGAAGGTAAAATGGACTTATTTATTTATTTATTTGTGACCTAAATAAGGTCTAGCGAGTTCGGCGGCTTCTAGTGGTTTCACATTTCAAGGCTGATTTTTTAAATCAGCTTTGAAATGTGAGATCTTGTTTTTATTTTTCGGTAATGAAAATGTAGGTAAGTAATATTAATGAATACAAGCAGTGTTTTAGTAACCGTGCATGAAGGGGGACCTGTGTCAATATTTATATAAATATTGAACTCCTAATTGAGCAAAAAAAAAATAAATTAATATATCAATGTTAATATTGGTTTGCATTAGTCATAGTCATTATCTTAAAAACACAATTTTAAAAATTGTGTGCACAGTATGTTGGATTTTTGAGATCCAGAATAAATAAAAAAATAACTGAACAACTAAAAAGTTGAATTAGTAATTCTGTACTCAAGGTGTCAAAATAATAATACTACTAATAATAAATATAATAAAAATAAACTTAAATGCTCATGAAACTTTCGTCTCACTGGATGTTCCTGCTGGTCAGCGGAAAAGGACAGAGGTGACCATTTTGTCCAGATGATGAATGGGCTACGCTAACAGGTCACCCCCCCTCTCACTCTGTCCCTCTCATTCTCAGCGTTGTTGTCTCTCCCTGCTGCCTCCCCACTACCCCTCCCCAACCTGAAGCCACAATTTGCTTCCTCTTCCAGGGACTGGGAGACGGATTCCTCCTGATGACAGATTTAGTGGCGTCGGCAAGAGGTAAAACACCTCAAACCTTCAGTAACACCAGGAGACCCGCTGCCAGGGAGATAAGATTGAAGCTCCACTTATATCTGCTGGGGTCCCAGAACAGGGCAGCTCCTATATATCTATCCGACACAGTCTACATTTCTCAGAAAATTACTTCTCTGTCCATCTGGAAAGGTTTTTTTATTCTTTCAAACATATCTGGATTTCTTTCATGATGTTTCTTCACTTCTGGACAAATGAGTATATGAACCATATGTGTGAGGAACCCCCCCCCCGCCCCCCCCGACCAGACGGAAGGAAGGCTGCGAGTCATTTTCACCTTGGCCAACATGCATACCTATCGGCCCATGTCAGTTAGCTGGCTCCAGATTCACAGTGACATGGCTCACAGGTGTAGGAACCCCCACAACTGTACCCCCAACCCACCCAACACCACCACCACCACCACCAAACCGCTTCACACAGGGGCCATACTCTACTCAGGCTTCACCAGGACACGCTACAGGCCCATGGGTGGTCCACTACACAGCAGACACATCCACTTCCACATGCTGCATCACAACAGTTACCTACACACCCGAGACTTTAAACGCATCTTCACCTTTACACACACATACAAACACACACAAACACACACACACACACACACACACACACGCCTGCACATCTGCTGCAACAGCTTTCAAAATACACAAAAGCCCTAATTTGAGTCTCTTAAATTGCCAGACAGGCAGATTGGCCGAATGCTCGTAGTTGGCTGACTGTTGAATGATTAGTTTATTAACTAACAAACTTACTAGCTGGAGTTTAGATTAAGAACCCCTCTCATCTTTCCATCAGAGCAAATATCTGGACTGATGTCAAACAGCATGGATGTCAGAGTAACATACAAATGCTTCAATAAGTGATAGACTTACAAATGTTGAATGTAGCAATGGGCTAAGCGACAGCCTGACTGTACCCAAATCTTCAGGCAAACACTCGTCTAATGCGTTATTTGACATAAAGCCTGGCTGGAAAAGCATCATTGGAGGGGGTATGGAGATTGTGAATGAGGGTATTCTACATAAGCAACAATTATACATCTGTAACCAATCCAAAAAGATCGAAAATAGGACATTTAAATGTCAACTCTAAAAATGATCACTGAGAGGAAGATCTGATCTGAGCTGAAAATATGACAAGCAGGCCTGACTGATATGTGCCCAGTCCCTTCAGTGTTGTTTTGCAGCATCCAGAACTCCAGGAAACCCAGTATGAGAGAGCCAAGGCAGTTGGTGGGCTGATTTACAAACTTCTTGGCTACCTGTCAGGCCGAGTAGCCAATTGGCTAAGCCTAGATGTATCTCCCACATCATTTTCTGCTCGGATGACTGACTGAATCTTGACGGCTGGACGCACTAATTAACTGAGAGACAATATGTGAGCGAATGGCTCTCTGATACAGTAAATAATTCCATGCAGCACAACCTCCATTCAACTAAAACCAACATCTCAGCTTTCCAAACTTCTGTCAGAGACATGACCGGGAGAATTCTTTCTTCGTTCCTTTCATCAGCACTAACTGCTTTCAAGAGGAATGTGACATGTTTTTCTTTGTGAGACTTCAAGATGACGAATAAGAGTCCCTTCTAGACACAGTGGAATCAGAAAGGTGAGCTGGTTAAATGTTTGCTTTAAGGATTTTTCCCCAGTCTTTAATAAAAATCTCTTTTGAATAAATATTAGATGTTTTTTGGGGTTTTTTTTGGCCAAATTTATCAAAAACAAAGAGACAATGTAAGATATCATAATAAATTGCTGTGACATTGTCTCATTGCAGACCATGTCAGGTTTGGATCTTATTTTAAAAATTATCTCTCTGGTGATTGATGTCTTGAAGGTGGACCCCTCTTCCTCTGATGCTATCCTCTTGTGTGATTTTCCGTTTAAGTCGTAAAAGATTAAAAATAACATAAATTTCCCAAACCAAATTCCTCAAGTCAAAGAGAGGAACTGGTCATAGATAATGTTTTCTAGTGTCCCCTTAACCAAACATCATGGCACAGTTAATGGTTAGGATAGTCGTATTTACTATCCATTAAGTCTCACACATACACACACACACACACACACACACACACACACACACACACACACACACACACACATGCATGCATGTCACCAAAAATTATACCTCCAGCCCAGCTCAGAGAGGTGGGTAAACATGTACACAGAGAGCCTAGAGTGGGGCTTTATCATGAGGGAACAATGCCCATCCCCACCCCCTCTTTTGGACCCATAAAGCCGCTCTCTTGGCCTCTTCACCTGCCTGACTTTATGGATCTCTGCACTGCAATTAGGGTTTATTAGCCATTCTCTGAATGACACAGCATAATAGTTGCCCTAATTGAATAGCAACACATTGATTGCAGGTCTTGGCACTTCAAACCGGGCTGCAACAGAGTGGGCTGACTGTTTCAAGCATTCGCATCTCGGGAACGATAACAGCACAAAGTGGCCATAATCCTTGAGCTTTCACTTCTGCGCCTACGTCTGCAATTAGTCATGCATCAGTTTGTATGTGTGTATTTGGAGAAGGGGGGTGCACAGGTACACTCAGAAAATCCCTGATAAGTCATGAGTAAGTGTAATGTCATGGATTCATAGTGGTTAATATTGCATCACCACCATAGCGTCACCATACAGGTGAAAAATGAGTTTGGAATTTCTCTTCTTTCCATATTGTATGTGTTGAGTGTTTTACAAAGCAGTATCAATCTGTGCATAACCTGAACTGTATATGTGAGGGTCTAAGGGTCAGCTGAAGGTGAGCGAGTGTTTTTGTCACAACTGGCCGCTCCAGGGACTGCAGACAGCAGCCGAGCAGCCACGACCACAGAGGGAGTAAGAGCAGTCCATCCTGTCACAGTCACGCTCTTTCACTGTCCACCCTGTCACAGCCAACCGCACACTGACCCCGGGGTCACGTTCCACATGCGCGCGCGTCTGTGTGTGTGTGTGAATCTCACACAGAAGAATAAAGCAATTAGTAGCCCATAAAATCACCCAGGGCTCACCTATACTGAAATGTGAAAAGAGCAGGTTTTATAGAGTCAGGTGTCTGTGTGTTTGTGTGCCTCTGTCATGAGTGACCGCACACTCACCTGCACACTACAAGTTTGGGGGGGGGTTTCTTGTACCAGATCCAGAGAGGTAAGATGGTCTATCATTAATCATACACCCCATGGTTTCTCACAAATATCCTGTTCTCTACGCTAGAGTCGGTAAGTGCCCCCTCTCCCTTTATGTTGCAAGGCTAGAAATAAACATTATTTTCAGTCTCTCCATTCTAGTAAAGCTCTGCAGTCACCAAATGTTCAGCAGGGTTCTATTATGCAAAAGTAAACACATGAAAAAGGACAAAGAGAGCAGAACAATGGCAGAGCTGAAATTCCATAAGAATTTGAAATACCAGTGTCAAATGCAAACCCTGACTTCTGTAAACAAACATCCACAGATAAGGGATCGGGAGGGTCCGATGTGGGTAAAGTTATTAATGACAACATCTCTCACACACACCCACTCTCTCTCTCTTTCACACACACACACACACACACACACACACACACACACACACACACACACACACACACACACACACACACACCCCGAGATCTTATCCTACAGTTATTTTGGTTTATGTTGTGACTTGGACGTCTGACGGTGTTGACAACTATTACTGCTTTTCCTGCTGTCTTGAGCTCACACACTCTGACTTCTGCCTGACCCCTTAATGGGTCTACCAGTGTCTCGGTGACGCTACATGTGTGGACATAAATGTGGGTGAGCACACTGTCGGACCGTCCTGGTCTTAAACACCGTACAGAAGGACATAAATCCGAAATCTGCGCATGCTCGGCTTTGATCTAATGCTCGTCTCCAAATGCGTTTTCAGTCCAACGGTAGCAGCTTCGAAATAGATCATGTTGAAGAAACAAGGAGAGAGGAAGCAACGAGTCAGAGCTGCAGTGGTCTGACAGTGGATATAACAATTATTCCTCTGTTCCAAATAAGTGGTTGGAAAAGATCCAAGCAGGCTGATTAATTCTCATGTTAGCCCTCGTGTGTGCGTGAGAGAGTGTGTGTGTGTGTGTGTGTGTGTGTGCCTGTTTCAGTGTATATTTCCCATTTAGCATACCTGTCCCTATTGTGGAGTCCCAGCTTATATTTTCCTTTCCTCAGCTACCAGATAATCCTGCATTCTTACAACAGTGACCAGTCCTGAAATTTTTGATTCTTTTTCCAACACTAAATGTTGGTGGCCTCCTGGGAAAGGTGGTTCCTCCATCCAAAATTTGCAGATAAATTCATGTCCATTATTGCAAATTCTGAATGTTTTTTTTGCAAATCTGCCTCACGATGAACTCTTCCGTTGCTCTTTTTCAGGAGGCCACATCGGTCTGTTGAGATCTCCTTTAATCTTCATCTCCCTGCTTGTCCTGTCATGAACATTAGCGGCGCCTCTTCATTCTCTCCTCCCCTCTGGTGTTCTTCTTTCTCTCCCCAATTTTTCTTTGTTGTCCATCCGTCATCCTGCTGTGATTGACACTTCATCAGACGTGTGGAAGTGCTGAGCCTTGACCTGTACTGTGACATGGGGGTGCGCAGTGCTTTTATTAACCTCTTCTTGCCTGTCCGCTCCGTGCCTGCCATAAGCAGCAGCTGCATGTTAGCTGGAAACCTTCTTGTTAATGACTTACATCTCGGGCACCCAGCCAGGTTGTTAATCCATGATGGCATTAATACTCCCAGAAATCTCGTGCTTTTCTTAAATTTCACTTGTTAACATACACATGTTATGGGTATAGAGAGAGGGTAGGATCCAGATGCATAGAAGGAAGACTGGAGGTTGCGAGACTGAAATAAAGCTCTAACTCAACTAAAAGCTTCATTGAATTTGCTCAATGTGATTAGATTATCATTCAAAATATGTGACATACACACCCTCCGCTGGACAAACAGATAAATTAACTATTAAAAAACATAAGGGAAATTGAGTTGTGTTTTTCCAAATCTGTAATTAGCTGTTTTTATGCTGAAGAAATATGCAAATGCATGGACATTTGGGGAGCTTAAAGAACTATTTTCCAGTATGGCCTTTCCCCCCCCTTTCTAAATTTGCACAACCAGTTCGGTGACATAACATCTACGAATGATAAAATAAGTATGTTTTACGTTATCTAATATTGAACATGGAGTACGTTTGCATCAGCACATGCTGGAACTGGGAGTAAAGAGACTACCATCAAGGAGGGCTGTTGGGTGGTGATCCTTTTGTTTGGAGGTTGTCCTGCTCCAAAAGCCCACCGCTGCTTGTGTGTTGTTGTCTTAGCCGTTTGATTTGGAGATAACCTGAGCAGGAGACAATATCGGCACCCTGCACAGACACACACTCTTACTCAGTCAAAAGGGACAGTTTTTGTTTGATCCCCTGTGAGGTTTATCTCCTAAATCCAAATGTCAATACAGGCTGTTGACAGACCCTGTTTCCTCCAATAATCCAACAACCATCCACATCCTAAAACCTGCAAACCAGCAGGTGGGGGCAGCTAACCTGGGCCACGGTAGAAAGTCAAGAAGGTACAGAGAAGTAAGGGGAAAGCAGTCAGAAATAAGGGAACCTGTCCAGGATCTAGTTGTCAATCAAGCTTTTTCTTTTTTTGCTTTTTTGTCACACTTTCATCTTGGACCAACTGCTGCTGTGTTCAGGTGCTGCAGTATTTTTTGGTGTTAACAGTCGATCTTTGACACTGGAATGTGTGTGGGCTGGGCGAGATTTCACAATTACAAAAAGAAAGCATTTTGTTTGTGTGTGTTTGTGTGCATAGCCCATGATTAGTCCAAAGTTTGTGCCATTATGTCTGTATGACTTTGGCCCTCTTTTGACCTTTTGTTGTGTCTTTTACAGCCTTACACTCTCCTGACATCAGTAAATGACATTTGCCCTCTTTTCTGCCCCCCAAACACACACACACACACACACACACACACACACACACACAGACACACACACAGACACACACACACAGACACACACACAGACACACACACACACAGACACACACACACACAGACACACACACAGACACACACACACAGAGTTCTTCAGTTTCAATTATTTTATTGTGACTAAACAAACTGTCTGCATGTTTGACTCTGTCTTATGTTCAAACCTACTGATTTGTCTTTCAGTCACCCCCCCCTCTCTCTCTCTCTCCCTCCCTCTCTCTGCAGGTTAATCATTTCAGCAGTCCTATCTTGCCAGAGAAGACCTTATCAGTCTGTGTCATTTTATAACTTCACCTGCCCCCTCCTGCCCATGCGCTGTCCCTTGTCATGTCTTTAGCTCCGCCCTATATCGTTTGGTTATCCAGTTTCAACCAATCGCGTGTACAGTCCAATGCCGATCGGTTCACGCCCCCCCCCCTTGTCACATTTGCGGTTAGTGATGATGACAAGAAAGTTTTGACTGTATTGTTTTTATCGCAGGTCTGAATGGACAATCAGATGACGCCTTCCTTTACTGTAACATCGCTTCAGGCCTGGTGCAGGACTGCTGCGCTGCCCCCTTTTACTTTCCGTGTTTCTTTCGCTTTTGGTGCAGTCGTGCGCTGAAGTGTGTGTGTGTGTGTGTGTGTGTGTGTGTGTGCATGTGTGTGTGTGTGTGTGCGTGTGTGTACGCGTGTACGTGTGTGCGTAGGTGTGTGTGCATGTGTGTGTGCGTAGGTGTGCGCGCGCTCCTCCTCCCTGTCCATACTTCTTTTCTCCATACACCTTTTACAACAGTACACAGGAAGAGCGTTTGATTTCAGATATCACACTATCAAACTGGGTCATATACCTTCACCTTCAGTGTGTAATCAGGACTTTTTACTCACACAATATTGCACATAAAAGGGATATTTAAAACAGTTCAGAGATTGTCAAGAGAAACAAAATGTAACGACCAAATAAAGCAACAGGTTAGCTTCTAATTTAATATAAGTTATCAGTAAGAGGAGCAGAAACAAAAATATTTTTAAAAAGTTAAATAGAGTGAATTTATTGTTCACCCGTGAATTGTTTTTCACATTCATATTCTGGAATTGATACTAAAATAAAATAAAATAAAATAAAATAAAATAAAATAAAATAAAATGGGCTGAGGACTTCATTAAAAGTTAGTGGCAAAGACTGATGGAAAGTAAATTGTGGGTGTGTAGGTTTATGTTCCCCACTGAGCCTGGAGGTATGTTTTAATCCTATGTCATATTATACTGTTTATTCAGTCTATAGGCTATACAAGTGGACATTACATGTTGGAAATGTGTAATTATCCGTGGTAGTTTTAAATTGGTACTGGCCCGGACGATGTATGCGTGTGTGTGTGTGTGTGTGTGTGTGTGTGTGTGTGTGTGTGTGTGTGTGTGTGTGTGGTGTGTGTGGCTCACCATCTGCCACCCTTCAGGTGCGTCTGGCGGTCAACCCGTCTCACCTCACACTGAAAACGTTTCTCTCCAGTCTGATCGTGGAACCAGAGGTATTTTATTTTGTGGCCCAATTAAACCCAAGTGAACGTGCGTGCATGAGTGTGTGTATGTGTGCGTGCGTGCGTTTATGTGTGTTGGATCGCGTTCTCCAAAGCTTTATGGATAAAGGCGCACATTTTTTACGTATGTGTGTGTGCGCGTGTTTCTTGCGGACTGGGCCAAACAGCCAGAGCTTGACGTCACATCACTAATTGATCCCTCCTCAGCCAATTACTGATAATAATTCAGAAGCGCGGGTATAATTTATTGCGTAAGGGGTTTGATCTGATCCGAACATAGAGGCCGTTTTGAGCCGCAGGCCGAGTTGCTCGTCTTTACGATACAAAAGTAACCCAGAACCACCAGTGGTTATTATTTTTTATTATTCATACTAAGCAGAATTCGCTCTGAAATATATTTATATGTTTTAATTTTAATGACCCGGGTCTTCTGATAGGCTACAATAATATTTAAATATATTGTATATTTATTGTAATGAAGTATTTACTACAGTTCTCTTAGGCGAAAAGTTGTGAAGGTCTCTTTCCAGACTCGCCTGTAAGTTCTGCGTGATGCGGGACGCACCAGCGGTGTCACGCACCAGCGACATACCTTACGCGCTTGCCTTTGCCTCCGCGTGTTCGTGCGTGTGCCCTCACTGGCGCTTGCATCAGCTCGCCCGTATTTCTCGTTCTCCCGTCGCTTTTAAAGTCCATCATTAACGAGATTAAACAGCTGAGATTTTGGCGAGAAGGAACCGGAGGGTTTGAGGCGACGCTCTTCGCGTTTCCCCGCCTGATTGGACCAGGGAGAGGTGATGTCAGAGGGCCGCATCAGCTCCGGATTGGAGAGGGCAGAGTAAACAAAGGCGCGAGGAGGAGGAGGAGGAGAGGTCTCCACATCTCCAGACAGTCCGACGCACCGAATTCGACTTTACGCGCAGGAGAGGGCGGCCCGTCCTTCGTACTCGCCTGCCACAGACAGAGACAGAGAAGTCCTGACAGCCCAGTTTAATGAGTGACTCCTGGAAGAGCAAAGAGGAAACTTACCATCGTCTTTATATCCGGACACGGCGCAGTTTAACCTCCTTTGACTGAAAAGACTGATCCCCCAATTCAGCGCGCAACTGTCCGAAACGCAGCGCGGGGCTTTACTCTTGTCCCGCGTCACGACAAACGTGATTCTGATTTTTTTAAAAAATATTATATTAAGTCAGAGAAGTTAAGTGACAGCAGAGGCGCACCGGCTCAAGTCACGCCGCATGGAGGCACCCAGGTTGCCTTTTTCGGAGCATGGTGGGAATTGAAGAGACGTAGTAAGAGAGGTATTCAGAGGTGAAACAGTCGGGACACTTTGCGGCGTGTTCAGGGGGGACAGCCGCTCGTGTCCAGGTGTCCCGCCGAGCGGAGTCTCCAGGTCAGGCCGGCAGCGCTGACATGCTGCCTAAAGTCGAGACTGAATCCCTGGGTCTCTCTCGGTCGTATGGAGAACAAGGGCTCATGCCCAGGAACATGCAAGGTAAGAACTGTCATTATTTTTTTTCATTTTATGGCGCAACACCACGACGCAGGCTGCCAGCGCTCCGCCGCTGCCGGGCTGAAGTCCACGGGGCGCACCGCAGTGTCACCAAAACTTTTGAACGCGCTGCTATCACATTTCTGCAGATAAAATAGACCAAATCCCGGTGACCGGCCCACCCTGTTATTAAATCTGTTGCGCGTAATATGTTAAACGAGGTTTCAGCGTGATTTTGAGGTGAGTTTCTGACAGATCTGCATTATTAGAGTCACTATGATATTTGGAGTCCAAACTGAAAATTCAGCGCGTCATAAAGAAATGTCACTTTTGAATATGAAGTAATAAAAAGCCAGGAAGGAACGAAACGAGAGTACCAAGCAAAACGCAAAGTCAAATCTTTAAAGTCAAATTTTTAATTTGAAACACTTGTTTCAGCTGTTGCCGCTGAGAGAAAAGAAGACTGTGTCACAACTTTCCAGGGGCCAATTAAGATAATAATTTTCTCATTTATTAACATTGTATAAAAAAGTAAATTGATAAATACAGGGAGGCAAAAAGTCACAATTTGTTTCAGTTCCAAATATCTTAATTTGATATCTTCAGAAGAGATTTTTTTTAAAAATTGTGGCCTAAGAGTAAATTGAATTTTGGAGTTCAGAACGGGCCTAAATGAATGATTGAATATTTGTCGATCAGCGGCGTTTTAGGAATTTTCATCTTACTTCAGACGTAAATTGTTATTTGAACAATTAAATATAAAATATTTATTCAAAATGCTGCAGCTGTAATAATATTAGGGTCTAACTTGGAACTTGTAAAATGTCGCTAGAGATTATTGAAAATATATTCATTCCATAACAGGAATTTATAGCTTTAGATTTTCGTTTAAAAAACATGTCTGCCCCAAAAAAGATCCTAATAATGCAAATTTCGTGTCAGTTCACAGTTATTGTAAGGAGCAATCACTTCAATCAATCAGGCCGATGCTGTTTTATGAGACGCCGATAACACACTGACCAGGTAGGGAGTGGCTTATCTGCCTTTATGCCAGCTAAAAAGAAAAGGTAGCGCAGTCTTGGAAGATGTTTCTTTAGTTCGTCGTCTTCATTAATCTTTCCCGAAAACTTCCAACATTTATTTTTTGGCGGTGGGAATCGGCATGAGCGCCGGGGGGCCGTGCGTGAGAGCCAGCAGGTGAGAGTGCGCAGACTGTTAATGACATTTAACGTGCGCACGGCCTGTTTGCACAAACCTCAGCCTGTGCGCAACCCAGATGCAATTTACTCACCAAAAAGGTGTTTATTATCTTTCGCGATCCGAACATAATCCGCCTTATTATAGCGCTCGGCCCCGCGCTTAAAGCACGGAGCCGCACACGGACTGAAAAGGTTTGACCATGAAAGGCACGTTCAGCTCGGCTCTATCCCTGATTTAGGCGCACTTATTCACCGCGCTCATGTATATTTCCTTTACTGAACTGCGTAAAAATGTGCAGCCGCGCTGCGTCTTCAGAACGGGCCCTCCAAACCAATTTTTTTTTGACATTTTGGAAATGGACTCGACTGCTTAGAGCTTCTTCAGGGGAAATAAATCAGCAGCCCGGTGAAACTTGTTGCTTCAGCTGAATATGCAGTGCAGATCTCAGCAGGGCGGCGCGTTAACAAACCAGGAATCATGTCTAATTAAACGATTCGACCGAGGAGACGAATGGATCTGCAAGTAAACCCGTAATTTATGTCAAGGCCTTGAAACGCCTCTGGTTGACAAAAAATATTTCCACTTTTACAGCCGCGTCCACCCTGCTTTTCCTTTTTGATCGCAGTAGCATTTTATGATTCCAGCCATAAATGCTTTGTAAGTGTTATAAACGTCCTCTTGCCTGTTTGCTCCGCGCTGTCACACAAACTCTTATCAGTGCAAGTGTTTCTAAGGCGCAAGGAGGGTGCAACAAATCCAGATTACTCAAACAACGCTGCGGCTCGGCCGGGAATCAGGCAAATGTGCAGATTTGGATGACATACGCGACTGATTTAAATTAAAAGTAAGAATTCCGCGGACAGATACAAAAGAGCAAATAGACACAGATGCACACTCTCACACACACGCTCTTCGGTGTAAGGAAAAAAGTTCTTTAGTGTTGGTTTAGGATGTGTGTGTGTGTGTGTGTGTGTGTGTGTGTGTGTGTGTGTGTGTGTGTGTGTGTGTGTGTGTGTGTGTATGTTTTATTTCTCCGCGCCTGCAGAGATAAGGGCTTTCCTGCGTGTCTTCATTTGTCTGTGGGCGGAAACATGTTTTTTCTCCGGTCCTCAGCTCTAATATCTCTCCATTTCCCCCCAGCGATTTCACGACTTACATGCATGCATATTTATAAGGCTCACTTTAATGCGCCCTTTTTGGTCCTTTTTTTCTCTCCACTGCTGCAACCAACCAAATACAAACGGCGACGAGGAGCAATAAATGGTTGCCTCCTCTTAACTTTGCCCCGTCTCTCGTCCATGCCTTCCGAAGTCCTACAGAACTTAAAAAAAAAAAAAATCACTTTGTTCCGGTGGCTCATATTGATGGATGAAAGTGTTCCTTTGGAAAGACGCTTGCTCAGCACTGACACAGACCTCTCTCTCCCTGCCTCTCGGTGTCTCTCTGTCGCTCTCTCTCTCCTCATCTACAGCACCCCAGTTAAAAATGATGGACTACTCATATGACGAAGACTTGGACGAGATGTGTCCAGTGTGTGGAGACAAGGTTTCAGGATATCACTATGGGCTTCTGACCTGTGAAAGCTGCAAGGTTAGTAACCCCCTCACCCCCCCAGGGGTCAATCATGTGATGTTACCCTGTTATTAATCAATATAATATAATTCTTGGTGTAATTAATGTCTTTATTGCCAGAATTGCCTAAAAAGTCCTTCTTGAACTTTGACATCTTAGTATTGATTTCAAGTACGCAGCAGCGGGGCAACTTCCTGCACACTGAACCACTGGAAAAAAAATGTAGAATTCCTGTCCATCAATTAAAATTACAGAGGTCAGGGGTCAAATTCTGACAAAAAAGTGTTATAAACCACCCTGTGAGTGAGATTGTTTTAGAATTAAATGGAGTTAAAAGCCAAGTTTCGTCATTTATAGCCAGCGTAAACAAGCAGGAGGTTTCAGCATGAGCAATAACTCGGACCGCTTGACCCGAGCTGCAGATTGTCTGAAACTGTCACCGCAGGTTAATAAAGCCAGCAGCAGCTTTGTCTGCAGAAGGTTAACAAAGAGACGCAGTCCTGCTGTTTGAGCTCAGTCAACAACCTGTTTGTCCCCTCCACACCCCCCTCGCACGGCTCGCCTTGACGCTCAGCTATCTGGTTTTCAGTGAGTTCAGTAAAGCTGTCAGCACAAAATTAAGCTGTAAGACAAATGTCTTTGTGTTCACACCATTCAGCGTAAAACTGCAGTGCGCCGTATTGATGCTGCATTTCTTGCCTATGTGATCATTATTCAAAGCAGATGTTATAGATTTCATCCCCTATAATTGACCTTGAGATGCAGCACTTGCTCGAAGGGATATGTCGGTGGCTTCACGGCTGCTTTTCAAGCTCAGCCCCCCACCCCCTGTTCACAAACACTCTGCCACGTGTGCTCGCGCCATGCAGATGAAGAGGCAATTTAATAGAGTGCTGCTTATCCTTGTCATGATGTGAATGATATTGATAATTACCCGAAGCTTGTCATTGATTGGTGCGTTCAGTAAAAGTACTATTGCCAGGGCTGCACTGATAGATCACACTGTTGACATGTTACAAGCTTATATTGGCATTAAATATCCCCCCGCGCCCAATGCAATCCATCTCCGGTGTTATGGAGATGCTTCTCCTGCCAGGCTGAGGGGGGGAATATGTGATCCCTGGTGAAAAAAAAAAAAAAATTTATTCACACAAATGCACATATGTTGGTGCTGCAAAGTAGTTTTTTTTCCTTTTTTTTGCAGCAAATTCAGTTTTGTGAGAGAATTTGAGTCTTTGAAACAAAGAAGTAGCCATTTGTTTGTGATAACTGAACCGGGCATTAAAGCTGTTGCTGCTGGTCAAACACTGCCCTTCAAATTAGAGCTTTCGAATGAATCGTCGTCCGTAATCTCCAGACGGGATTCTGTTTGGTTTCGAAAGTATGCTAGAATCCGGTTTGGTTCAAATATTTATAGCACACGCAGCGCAGTCAATGGAAAACTGGAGCAAAAGGAGTTCTCTGTGAAGAAGCATCAAATAACTGAGTGATCCAAAAGTGATTTTTTTAAAAATCACAACATACACGGATCATACAGAAAAATATTCTATACTTTAATTTATTTAAACACAAAAGTGCAGTTTTGAAGATTCTCCTCCAAGGTTATGGATCTGGAATGTGTTAATACTGTCTTCCCCTCGTTTGGTTTGCTGCTGGTGCTTGTAATCAATTCCATATTTCAGGTATGAATCTTTCTGTAATCCCAAAACTTTGATTTATGGACATATTTTATTGGCTCTTTTGGGTTTCTGCACTCAGATTTAAAAATAAAAAAATCAGTGGAAAACCAAAATAATATTTTCCCTTGTAAATGTCTGAGCCGTAACATAAACAGAGAATATTGAGAGTGATAACCCAGTGCCTGATGAGCATAAAATCATAAAGTTAAATTATAAAGTAATGTCAAGATTTGGATGTTTTTTTTTTGCTTGTGTTGAATGGTGGATCAAATGTAAAAAGTGTGTATTCATACTATGTGTGAGAGAGCAGAAGGCAATAGTGACTGCGCAGTTTTTGAAATACTTTAAAACTTTTGTGTGTGTGTGTGTGAGAGAGAGAGAGAGAGAGCTCGTCCCTCTTAATGTGTCTGAGTGTGAATGGGCCAATTACCATCTCACTGCAAGGGTCAAGCGGGTTGACGTCTTAATTGGTTCTCTCCGTAGGGCTTCTTCAAGCGCACCGTCCAGAACAACAAGCGCTACACATGCATAGAGAACCAGAGCTGCCAGATTGACAAGACCCAGAGGAAACGCTGCCCCTACTGCCGCTTCCAAAAGTGCCTCACCGTTGGCATGAAGCTAGAAGGTACTGCAGCCTTTAAAAAAACTTTTCACCATTCAGTTTGACCTATGGAACATGTTTCCCTCCTGGTTTTCTGTCATCAGTGGGCTCTAAAACAAAACAAAAAAATCAAAATTCATATACCACAGGCATGGGGAAAGTGCCTGACGAGATGGTGTGTGGGTGTATAAGATTCTTTAAAAGTAGCTAAAGATAGTGTAGTTGCAGAAAGGAGACTTTAGGGCTTTTTTGATATTGAACTTCTGTTCTTGATGCCTTAAGTGAAGAAAAAGTCCCAGCATTACAGAGTAAAGATGCTTTTATTATAAATAATAAAAATAAATAAGTCCCAGTATGTGTTATCAAATGAGTTACAGTGATGTGAACGCTGGCTATTTTATGTACATCAGTGGAGTTTGATAGAAGTAGTGGATGTGGTTTACAAGCTCACTAAATATAAAGCTTCATCTTGTCTTATCAGATTATGCTTCTTACCAAAAAACAAAACAAAACTTTGAATCATCAATAAAACAGTACTTTCTCAGTTTACATTTGCACGTGAACTAAGTTCAATCATAGGTTAACTATCACCACAATTGAAATCCTATAATTTAACCTGAATATATTCAATAGCCTACATGAATAATGGTTTTATATCATCTTTCATTGGAAGATCAGCAGATCTAGTCTACTTAGAGGTTTCACAGCGAAAACCACAGTAAGGTTAAAGGTTGAAAGAAAATGAAATGACTCTTTTGAGTCTTTTCCCCCCATGGATTCACAATTGAACATACATGTGGATGGGTGCCTTCCAAAAGTATGATGTCTGCCATTCGAGAGAGGTCAATTCCTGCTCTGACATTATAATTGCCAGTATGAAAGGAAAATATTTCATTTGCTTAAACATGAAGATCTCAGTGAAAGAGAGCAACCCCTCATTTCCACCATAGATCAGGAATTGTTGGAGGCATCTGGTAGCTTCTCTGTGCTTAAATCTGCCAGACTGAGCAACAGATAAAATATTAAACTTGGCGGCTGGGTAAAAAAAAAGTAACGGCAATACGTACGGCCAACCGTTTCCAGGCTGCTTTGGTTAATCTGAATGTGGCTCATCAGCTGGTTGTGGTACAGAAACAGCAGAACAGCCAAAATAAAACATTCAGCAGTTGTTTAAAAGTGAATATCAAAAGTTTTCTCAGTATTTCAGTTTAGAGATGCTTTAAAAAAAAACAAAAAACACCAGCAGCAGCCTTTGATTAAGTATACAGGCTGCAGATCCGCTTAATATTGAGACAAAACTCATATTTAATTTAAACCAAATTTTAAAAAAAATCATCCCCTTTGGTTCTTAAAATGATACATACAAGGTAAATAGTGGCGCGTTAGAGAAGAGTGAGGACAGAGAAAACACAGGATCGAGCTCTCATCAGCCGCCATGTGCGCTGTCATTAATTGCCGGTAATTGTGAATGTGTGAATGGCCGCTGGGCAGAACGTCCCGGCCTGTCATTTTCCAGCCGACACGAGAGGGGAGGCGGGTGAGAGAGAGCTGGAGGGGTGTCTGATTTGCTTTGCCGAGAGTAACTTTGAGCTCGGGGGCAAGACTGGCCCTGCAGCCCTCTGCCAGGGGCTGGAAGCTCCAGTGGGCGACTCTTGCCACAACCAGTAAAGACGTCCCGACCGGAGATGCCCGACGCCCCCTCATAGCACACGTGCTTCTCCCAGTAAACACATAAATATATTCATGAAAAGACCAAAAAAGGTGTTCATGAGGCCACAGGCAAAAGGGGGAAGCTGGCATGGGAGCTGAGAAAAAACAAAGAAGGGAAGACCAGTGTGCACAAAAGCCATGACAGAGGAAAGAGCGCTCTGCTGCTGCAGCCTCTTCCTTCCACTCGTCTGCAGACTGCAGCAGTGCGTGAAGTCGGACCAGACCCGGACCGAACAACGGCTGGAAGAGCTTGAGGGTTTCGTCAAACTGTACTCTCTCTGGCTTGGTCTCTGTTTACTTTGGCCTTCCAGTTTGTTGGAGGCTTCCAACCAGTGGCGCAGCCCGCACAGGCTGGAGTTTGATCGGTTGGGGAGCAGTGGGAGGGGGCACGGGGCGAAACAAAATTTTTAGTTTTGAGGGGTTAAATCTGCGCTTACGTGGCTGCTTCTGCCATTTTCCATGGTTATCATAAGCCTTATTAGTGGTGAGTGGACAAAAGCCTTTCACTCTTGTCTCAGACATGACAGGTCAAGCCTTGTTGCCAGATTGTATTTGTCATTATGACCTATTTATTTTTTTGTATTTACGTGGAAAGGTTTCCACTGAAATGTATCTAATTTTTGAACTCGTGTGCTCGGACCTTGGTTTCAGCGCTAAAGATGTGTTTCATTTAACCCAGAACTTCACAAACTTTTCAGACCATATAACAAATCACATTTTCCAATTATGACAATAAGAACAGACAAAAGCAAGATCTGCCGAGTGTCAGCAGCAGGGAATTTGATTGTATATATTTGATTGACTGTATATATGATGCTTGTAAAGGTATGTTTAATCTGATCATTTGTCAGGTCTGGAAACACACACACACACCCACACACACACACATGCACACCCACACACGTGCACACACATAGTGATGGCAGCCATATTGCTGCTGCTATGTAACAATCTCCTTGGCGTGCGCTGTACCGTCCCACTAAGGTTTGTGCCATTAGCATGTCATTCAGCAGAGCCGATGAGGCGTGCTGCATCTGAACAGCTCCCTCTGGTATGATTTTCTTTTTTAATGCTCACTGGAAGTTGCCTTGCATCATATGCTTCACTGAGCTGCTTAATATCTACTTCATTTATGTATCATCTTAAGTACGGAGCGTAACGGCAGTGTTTGTGAGGCCCAGGGTGTAATTCACACATACCATGCATGCTATTAAATGAAGCCAGAGTTGAAGTCTTTTAAACAGTCTGCGACAGTGAAGGCAAGGAATGAGGAAAATATCGGTTCCTCCCTTAATGAAATGCTGATTATCTATTATTTATTCCCTGAAATCTGTATCAAAATAATAATTTCTAGACTTTTATGTTGGTTATTCAGTTCTCTGAGTGCGTGACTGAGTTATAAATATTTTATGGTGAAAATTAATACAAATGTATTTAGTTTTTTCCCCAAAAAAAGAACAAATTTAACGCTGTCAACATTAGTGTGGCTAATTCTCTCCATCAGGTTTATATCGATCAACTCTAATTAATCAGCGTAAATGCAAATGATCCTATGGGTCATTGAGCACAATCGGGGGGGGGGGGTTATATATTCCTTTCCATATCCTCTCCTTTTTTTATTTCCACCCTGTCTTCATCTTTTTCCGCTCTGATCTGTCTTCCATCAGCCTTCCTGGACCGGCATCGAAAGCCAGGCAGCTGTGCCATTACTTATGCATAGGTATCATAGGTATTCATGTGTGTGCATAGGATGGGGTGCATTTGGAGCACAGGCCGGGCCCCCGACATGAAAAACAGGGTGTCAGCAATGCTCCGCGGGGCCCATTAATATGCCGCTGGCCGACAGGGATGCTCACCTACGCGCGCTTAATATTCCTGTATATTAAACAACCATAAATCAGAGGATATAAGCTCTGAGAGCCCTGTGATATGTTGGAGTGTGCTCGTCAGGAGAGGGTTCTCACTGGGTCACTTTGTGAATTTATGGATGTGTGTGTGTTTCCAAGGGTGTTTCTGAATGGACGTAGATACATAAGGGAGTTCAGTGTGGATGACAGCGTGTTAGCCAGCTCTGCTTTTAGTGCCAAAGCCCCCGAACAAGCCCAGAATATCACCTGACTCAATCCTATTTATGTCTGCTGTTTTTGGTCCTATTCATGTTTGTTCTTCCTGTATTAATCTGACAACGTATGTCTTTTGAATAGAGTAAGAGGACTGTAATCACAGTATAATTTCAGATTTTCAGATTTTTATTTTTTGCTGCTGCTATTTCATCTACCAAATCCTGCTCTTGTGTTTAAATAACTGTAAAATTGTGGTTTGTTGCAGCATTGAGGCTCTCATTAACATCCTTCAAACACAAATTTGTCTTTCTCACGTGCACGCACTGCCCCCCATATTAATCTGCCTTATACGCATGCAAATCATCCTACAATCCCAATATTCATGCTGTGATCCAGGTCCAGGACTGAGGCAGGCGAGACGGACAGTTGGGGCCTAATTTTATTTTCCCAGCAGGCCCAACTATTAGTTTCTCAGCTCATTAATTATGCTGTTGTGGAGGAATCATTAATAGTTAAAGCTGCCTGACGATAATGTATAATAGATCCTAGTGATGACAAATTATTTATTTTTTAAAATGTTTTTTAAATGATCTCTGACTCTGCATAAAGTGGGCACTAGAGTCAACCTTAAGTATGGTTGTGCATGTACATATGTGTGCTTGTGTGTGTCTGAGTGTGCCTGCATGTGCATGTGTGTGTGCATGTGTAAATTACTGTTAAGTGGACACTGGAACTCTGTGGTGGCAGAGCATCTGGCCCGCTGCCACTGCTCTGTGATCTGGAGTTATATGATGATGCTTTACATGTATGCCAACTCTTGCCTGTGTGTCTGTGTGTTTGTGTGTGTGTGTGTGTGTGTGTGTGTGTATGTGTGCGTGTGTGCGTCCGCTGCCCCCCATTTTTCCCTCGTTCAGATCAGTGACAGACATTTTGTGATGGAGGTCATTAAAATCACTCCCAAGGCAGCATGGAAAACGTGTGTGTGTGTGTGTGTGTGTGTGTGTGTGTGTGTGTGTGTGTGTGTGTGTGTGTGTGTGTGTGTGCCAGTGCCTGTGTGTCACCTCCCAGCTCCAGCCAGCTCCCCCCACACTCATTGCACCAATGGTCCATTTACTGCACATCAACAGGACAAATGTGTTTATTTATTTATTCACGTAGTTCCACGTGTTTGGTTTAAAGAAGCCTCAACCCTGGATCTGCTTCCACACTTTGAGCACCAGCGAGCGGTTTTCTCCCAGACGCTAGTCTGGTCAGGGTAAGAGGTAATTAAATATGAATAATTAACGCCAACAGACTCTGGCTGGGAGACGGCGGAGCGGCTTCCCCATGGCAGCAGTGGGGCAGATCACACGTGGTCAGTGTGGCGTCCTCTCAGCGTTCCGCTCATTCATTAGAACTGAGGTAGATCAGTTGTGATCCTCACTGCAGGGGAGGCAAGGGGCACCGCGGACACATTTGGTCCATCACAGTTGTTCTTGTCAGCCTCCTCAGTCTATTGTTATCAAGAGAGTGTGTTTCATTTGGAATATTGGCATTTACAAATCTGATTTTGGGGAGTTTCTTCCATGGTAGGGCTCATAAGGGGACATCTCCTGGGAGTTGTACACACGAGGAGCAGAAGGGTTCACACAAGTTTGATTCTGTGGTGAATGAGTAACAGCACTATCTGGCAAACCTGGGAGCCAACAGGTACATGTGGAGTGATATCAGCACAGGAAAACCTTTGCTCCACTTTTAATTGCAAAAACGAAAACTCGGGAACTCGCTGAGATACATAAAGGATATTACTTCGGCCAGTGTGCAGCTGGTTAATCACATAACTTAGTGTCTGTAAAGACCAGGAAACTATGGCTCAAACCTTATCGAGCTGCAGTTGCTGATGAGGATTTGGGTCACATGACTGAGATAAAGATTTGTTTAA
Organism: Lagocephalus sceleratus; assembly: GCA_911728415.1. NCBI lineage: Eukaryota > Metazoa > Chordata > Actinopteri > Tetraodontiformes > Tetraodontidae > Lagocephalus > Lagocephalus sceleratus. The sequence goes on along the minus strand of CAJVRN010000030.1, from coordinate 162,338 downwards.
TCAAAAGAGGAAGCAAACACAAATTTTCCAGGATGACAATTAAAACTGGACTATATAAGTATAAAAATCTGTTGTGCGATACAGCTGTTATTTATGGATGATTTTTACTGTTATAACATCTATGTAAAACATATCAGTTAATCATCAGCAGTTAACACAATCTCTTCTCTTTCTCCATGATCCTCTCTCATCTTTGTGTGTCAGCTGTGCGGGCAGATCGCATGCGTGGTGGTCGCAACAAATTCGGCCCGATGTACAAACGCGACCGCGCCCTCAAGCAGCAGAAGAAGGCGCTGATCCGAGCCAACGGCCTGAAGATCGAGGCCATGACTCAGGTGATGCAGGCCGTGCCCACGGACCTCACAATCTCCTCAGCCATCCAGAACATCCACTCGGCCGCATCCAAGGGCCTCCCCCTGAGCCACCACGCGGGCCACCACGCGGGCCACCACCACCACCACCACCACCACCACCACCATCACGGAACCGCACTGCCCCCCACAGACTATGACCGCAGCCCGTTCGTCACTTCGCCGGTCAGCATGGCGATGCCGCCACATGCTGGGAGCCTTCAGGGCTACCAGACAGCCTACGGACACTTCCAGGGTACGCGCACCATCAAGTCCGAGTACCCCGACCCGTACACCAGCTCCCCCGAGTCCATCATGGGCTATGCCTATGTTGACGCCTACCAGTCGGGCTCGCCGCCCAGCTTCCCTCACTTGATTGTGGAGCTGCTGAAGTGCGAGCCAGATGAGCCGCAGGTTCAGGCCAAGATCCTGGCCTACCTGCAGCAGGAGCAGGCCAGCCGGGGCAAGCACGAGAAGCTCAACACCTTCGGCCTCATGTGCAAGATGGCAGACCAGACGCTCTTCTCCATCGTGGAGTGGGCGCGCAGCAGCATCTTTTTCCGCGAGCTGAAGGTAAGTTCGTCCGTGTCCACGTTATCGAAATGTGCATTGAGGAACATCTGGCTTCTAGTTTCATACACTGTCCTGCTGTGTGAGGTAGCATCGCAACTGCCTACGTTTCCATCATTGTTACGGTCCCTCACTTGGCCTCATCCCCTTTCTGTCTTGCACCATCTTGTCATTCATTTTGTCAAAGTTTTACACAGTTCATGGGTATCATCTGCTCGCTCCTTTATCTTCCACAGGCTTTTTATCTTCTCTTTATGTATTGCCCCAGCACTCAACACTTAGCTGACCCTACTGTCTTTTCTAGTGCCTTATCAAAGTTCATTTATTTATTTATTCTCCTTATATTTGGGACATGTAAAACATTTTGAGTTTTGAGCCTTTTATGATAGAAATATTGCTCCTCTACCAATATTTCAGGTCTATAATGAATTAAACACACTTGAGAGCAGAACATTAGCACCAGATGACACTTTTTTGAATTAGGATCTATACCTGATGATTGCATTTTAAACTGTATCTGTGACATTTCAAGTGCATTAGAACTTTCAGGAGCTGTGATGTGTGCACCACAGTCCATCTCCACTGGCGAATAGTAACCTTCCACCTTTTCCTCACAGTAAAATCACTATAGCTCTCACTTATTTATCAAACGGACCGAGGGAGAGTTTGTGGTGTGCTTGCAGCTATATTTCCTCTGAATGAAGGTTAACATTCGGTGCGACATGAAAGGCATTTGATTAGTCTGCGCTTTGCCTATTATTTATTTTTTCCTCACCTCCTTTGTTCATTTCACATTGCCTCGCCGTCGGCTCAGGTGCATATTCATCAGCCCAGGCCCAAATTTCCCTCCATATATAGATTCATTTTGTTTTCAAAGGGAGGAATAACACACAAAATAAATACAATATTAAAAAACAGAGCCAATTACAGCATAGATAAGAGTCCTTGAAAAGCACATGTTGACATTTAGCATGTATTGTGTCGCCACTATTGACCTTTTCCAGGTCTGTATTTTTTATTCAAATTCAGGGTGTAATTCTTAAAAACCACACACAGTCATGAAAACACACACAGGCTTGTCCTAAGGGTGGAGCTTCAGCACATAATTGTGTGGTTTGGCTTTCAATTATCATTTTTTGCTTCAGAGAAGCCCCCATTCTCCACACTTCCATCCTAATCTAATTATCTCACCCACTTGTGTTTGTCATTCCCTGATTAGCTGCTGAATGAAATGTCATTCTGTTTGCACGATGGCTACTCATGTTACCGCAGCTTAATGGGAATTGAGCTGCAGGGTTGTTACAAAGGTAGAAAATGACCTGTGATTACAGAGGAACACCCACACACTTCTCCCAAAAGCCTCTTTTACTCCTGCTGCCAGGCCGTGAAAGGTTTTTTTTATTTTCTAAGAATAACTGAATTAGGGAGGCAACAATCTTTTATTATGATCTAATATGATCAATCAATCTATTATTGTTATTATTATTATTATTATTATTATTATTAGTAGTAGTAGTAGTAGTAGTAGTAGTAGTAGTAGTAGTAATGTTATTAGTATTATTGAAATAGATACCTGGTGCATATACCCCAGTGGTATTTGTCTTTTATTTTAGATTAAATAGTTTTGTAAATAAATATCAGGCTTGGTTTTTAGTGTAACATTTAGGCATCTACCAGCAAGAATACAGATCACAAGAATTAAATGTTACTTAATATCTATATAAATATCTTAGTGCTAAGTGAACAAAAACACAGTTATTTGTATGTTAATATAAATATAACATATTGGATTATATTGATAATAATCTTAGACAAAAATCTTAAAATGATACGTAGAGTGATTTTTTAATGAGTTTGTGACACTTCTAAGAATCTAAAACCCACAACAGGGTGTGGAAATAATACGTTCATTACGGCTTTGAGAGTTTTATAACAATCCTCACATTCTTGGCTGTTCCTCATTCAAATGTGTGAGGATCTGAGAGCCAGGTAGATGTTGGTGAGTGGAATGCACAATATTATCACAGTAGTCATAACTCCATAGGTTGTTCAGTTCTGATGCATCTTTGTGTTAGATTGTATTTACAGCATAGGGTCATCATGGCATGGCCAGGCATGACCTTTGACCTCTCTGCAAACATCCTGCTTTGTTACTCGGTGCACGACAGTCATGCTCTTGTGCTTATTATGTGATTTGTCTCCCTGAATCAAAGCTCCACTCATGTAATTGAAGATATTTTTGAATCCGCCTGACCTGTGGCATCTGATAATACAGACCTCACCACTGATTGAAGGAAGGTCGTGCCTCAGCAGCAGAAAGCCAGGAAGCCGAACAGCATTAAAAGTTTGTCGCAGGAGCAGTGCGCTTCTGTAGCTGGCTATAAATACACATTTATTTTACACACACACACACACACACACACACACACACACACACACACACACACACACACACATACAAAGACACAGACACTGCTCGCACAGAACACAAGCCCCTCTCACTATTATTAGCACTGTAAGAACAAAAGAATCTCTCTGGTAATAGAGCCAAGCTGGGAGTGTGTGTCCAAGGCAGCTGCCAAAAAAAGCGTTTAAAGGTTTAGTCTGCATAAGTTGGCCTCGGTCATGGGACTCATTAATATTTAGCCGACTACCTTCTAAAACGTTCTCCCATTCTTTTCCAGCGTGGCACACTGCCACTATTTTGCTTCGCCTCTTTCGGGGGAATGAGACATGACGTGAGGGCCTGGTATTCTTAACACGTTAGATCCAAAAGGTTGGTCAGAGAACCGAGCACACACCCAGAGTTTTGATTAGTTTAACACATCAAAGTTAGCGTCGGCTCTAGTGCACTGGCCTCAAACACTTGTGGTTATTCTATAGCCAGCCCAAGACAGGTGTGTCACTGAGTGTGTGTGTATTGCATATTCTCTATACTGCTGGGAGCGAGTGTGTATTGGGTAAAGCTCTTATTTATTATTTTGTGTATGATGAAAATATGGTTGCAATCTGAAATATGTCTCACACTAAGTGAGCTTCAAAGATTTGGCTGCCAACTTTTGGGTACTTGGCAGAGTTTCAGTGAGTTCTTGGGGGGAAAACACATGTGTGTGTCTCTCAGTGACATTTGCCAGCATTCTGTCATCCCCCTCCCTTCATCACTGCACCCTGTCCTGCTCTGAACCAGTCTCTCCGCCACCCCGCTGCCAACCGCCAACACATCGACAGCTCTGGCAGTTAAAGACACGTTGACTGGAAAAGGCGTCTAATAGTGATGGTGATCTTGGTTTCTCCAAATGGATGCTTTCTTTGAAAACTTCAGGATTAAAATAAAGGGCTAAATGTTTGGCTTCTCGACAGAGATGCGCTTGGACCTCTTGAAAACTGAACCCCTCTTTGTGTTGAATATGAGCGTCTGAATGCTTGAACATGTTTATGAGAGTGACTCATGCTGGAGCCACTCCAGAGCGCCCCTCCTCCATTGTTCCAGCATCGGGATGGCTGGCCTGGCTCCCACCGTAAACACAATGAGAGGGAGGATTTAGCAGGGCAATCGGGAATATTGATGATTCATATGTTTATATCTTACCTTCCTACCTCTATACTCCCTTTTCCACACACTCTCTCCACCCCCTTCCTCCCTGTTCCCTTTAATAAAAAGGATGTGAGGGGAAGTTGAGGAAGTCAGGGAGATGATAACATGAGGAAATTAATCCAGCATGGAACAGTTCAGTGTGGTACTGAACTGAAAAGATTTACTGTTCAGTTACACTGATTTCACTGACGTACTGAGGATTTTAGCTATTGTCAAGCCAATCATTCATATAACCAGGGGTGGGTTTGATTTATGTAACTAGTTTGCTGAATGGGCTGAGCATTCAATGGATGATTTAAATGATAAAAATATAGTAAAAACATTTCATTAAAAATACATTCAGTAAATGTAGATCTGATCACACAATCATCAAATATCCAAATTTTAGAGAAATGTGGCTCCTCTGTTAACTCCGTCTTCAAGACAGGTTTTCATTTTTTCCCTCCCGGCTTTGTTTCCCTGCGTGCAGCAGCAATGGCAAAAGCAGAGCCGAGAGCCATTAAGTTGAAGAGGAACTGTATTAGAAGTCTCGTTCCTTGGGAAAGCTCCCAGCTGAGATGGGACAGCCATATTGGATAAACAGATGGCCGGGGAGAGGACAGGAAAGGCGAGGAGAGGAGAGGTGAAACAAAGAGGGGAGATGAGAGAGGAGACACGGAGAGGAGGAACATGGAGAGGGGAGAGGGATGGAGGCTGTTAAATAAAAAGGTGAGGGAGAAAATTCAATGGACAGTGGGACAATAACAATAATAATAAAGGTGACAAATGTCTGTTTCATATTGATATAGAAATAATACATGAATTCAGGTATTCTGAGTCTCCTCTGTCTCGCTGAGCCTCCTGAGTGCTGCTGCACGTCAGTCAAACAGACACGATGACAGATCCCTGGTGTTCACACCTTACACCTGAATATTCTCCATTTATAGATTTACCTGAGTGAATAATGTAAGCTCCCACTCTGCCCCGCTGCATAATTTCAGCCCTCACCCCCCCTCCATCCACATCCATAAATATTATATGAATCTACTTTGGTCAAATTAGACTTACACCACCAGGTCAACCACCTCAGACCTGAGGGTCTACACTCACACACACACTCACTCACACACACACACACATACACACACACACACACACACACACACACACACACACACGCATACACACACGCCTTACCTTTCATGTCCTATCCAGGAGGTATTTAATTCTAAGGTGCAACCAAGTGTGTTCGTGTGTTTTTGTGTCTGTATGTGTGTGTCAGGGCACTGGGGTGGTGGCTACTGATTGCACCTTTGCACCCCCCCCCCACACACACACATCCTATAAATGAGTGGAAATTAATAAGCTGTTGTAGGTGTGATCTGTGAACCCTGGGGGTACATTTACCACCTTACACACACACACACACACACACACACACACACACACACACACACACACACACACACACACACACACACACACACACACACATACAGACACACACCATTGGAGATTCAGTGCCTGGGGCTCTCATGTCTGTCTTGTCATAGAGGTCACCAGTCCCACTACCCCACCCCCCAAACACAATGTCCCCATCCCAAAACCCAGCAATCCTGACAAACTGCAAGCATGATGGGGTTGGCGGCTGCATGCATGTTGGCAGAGATTTGTAACCCTGTCCCTGGTCTATTGCATTTGAATTATTCTGCTGCACAGCTCAACATGCACACACACATGCACACGCACATATCCCATAACACTCTTGACCTCAGAGACTGGGGTGTTAAAAAGAGAATGGAGCTGATGAAGAGTTAAAATGAGTTAAAGAAGAAGTGTTGGGAAGACTTTTGGGGAAGTGAGCAAAGTGAGAAATTCACTGTAAAGTGAAAAAATGAGCATTCGAGGAGGGGAGCAGACAACCCCCCTCACACACACACACACACACACACACACACACACACACACACACACACACACACACACACACATCGATAGACTTAACAGTGAGAAAATAAAGAGTTGACCATGAGAGACAAAAGAGTGAGAGGAGATAAAGAAGAATGTCCAGAGATGGAGAGAAAAAAGGAAAGGTAGGTAGAAAGGTGTGTGTTGAATGGCAAAATGAACAAGAGGCTATGCAAGGCAACGACCAAGGGCAGTAGAAGGAGGAGGCGCGTGTGTGTGTGTGTTGGGGGGTATGGTGAAGGACAACAGTGGAAGGGGTTGTCGGGTAGGGGTGAGGTGTTGTAGGGTGGGCTGTAAGGGGGAACAGGTGGAAGGTTAATGGGCCTGGAGCGGATCCACCAGACGCTCTTGGGCTTGATATATGGGCCTGGGGCTTGGCGCAGGGCGTAGACTTTCAAAGATATATTATTTCATTTGAGGAACAGCACCATTCTGGATGGCGACCCCACCCCCTTCCTCCCCCTCCACCACACTCACCCTCACTCGCTTCCACCCAACAACCCCCCACAGGCCAGCATTTGTCCAGTGATAGATGAGACCCCCTCTCAACATATACATGCACAAATACACAAACAAAATTTCTCTTTATTTCCTTTTTTCTGTCTTTCTTTCTTTCTCTCTTTCTTTCTCTCTCTCTGCTGTCAGGGTGCAGACAGGTCTGTGTGTTTTTTTTAAGCTGCTATTTTAGTGGTAACAATATCTGTTTGATCAGTAGCATTTGGTAGCAGGAGAATTTTTGGGGGGTGGTGGGGGGTGGCAATGGAAAGAGGGAATGGGGGCTTCATGGGAGCCTTGTTTTCATTCATAAATGATTGCCCATCACTGACGACAGGCCTTTTTATTCTTCGTAAATTGTGTAAAGGGGTACAGGTCATACTTGTATAAAGCCTTCAGGTTTAATTTCTCCCATGCCATTGAAGTTTAGCAAGGCACTAATATATAGAGGAACCACACATACACAGAAATATACATTATAAAGCATAAAAACTAACTAGAATAAAATAAATGTAGAATAAAATAAAGATGATGTACTTGTTATGTTGAAAAAAATATGATAATTATTAAATTTAAGATTACATGTAGCTACTTAATTATATCAGTGTTGTCTCTGAATATCTGAGTGTTACAGGATTTTACTCTGGCATTGGTTTTGTTATTGATTTGGTCAAATTGTAAGTTCTTCCTCTTATAGATATATACATCAATCTCACCAAAACAAAATTAAAAAATCTAAATTCACTCACACATTCACCCTGACAGTTTTGCGCCGAGCTTTAAACTGCAATCTTTCCCAATGCTGAGAGGGTCCCAAAGGGTCCCTCCTGGGGGACCCTGGCGGGGCGGAAGGAAGCACAGGAAACTTGTTAAAAGAGATGATTTAAGGTCACACATCCCACAGGAATGGCGGCCGTAAGAAGATGACGGGGGCTGGGAGATGTGAGCATGTGAACAATCTGCTCCTCCACTTGTTGCTTTGATGGCGGATGAAAGGCTGTCGTGAAGTTTACAGAGCTTTTTACGGAGTTTTGATGGACTGTCCTCAACAAAAACCTCCTCTTCCTTTCAATTTTTTAATGGACACTTTGTTTCTGTTTCCTTGTTTAAAACTAAATCGAAAGTCCGGTTCAATATATGACCAGACAAGACATTGCTACAAGGATCAAGTGCCTGCAGCACACCACAACTCACATCCTTCCTTTTTTCAAATATTGATAAAAAGCAAATGATAACAAAAAAAATGCTTCCACCTCTTCTGTATTTGTTTTTAAAGATATTTCAAGCAACTTAATAATGCCTGATTCACATTTGTGAGCACTTTGGGCATCGGCGGGAGACAAAACAGGTCGCGTTTAAGTCTTGTTTGAAGACGATCAAGGTAAAAGCCTTTTTTATTGGCAGGTCATGCCGCTTGTTAAGACACTGATGCAAGCGACTAGTCTGTGCTGTTAGCCTCAGTTCTTTCACAAGTTGGCAACAGTCAGTCAAATCAGTGGGAAGAGGCAGCGAGGAGGCAGAAAATGAGGGACAAATAAAAATAAAGAAAACAAAGTGGATATGGGCCTTGATTTAGTTAGCCCGGCCGCTAACAAATCAACTCCACAACTCCACTCCGTATGGAAACACTTTACACACTCCTCCAGAGTACCAAACAACTTTCTCCCTCCTGGCTCCTCTCCGCCACTGGTTACAAGTCATGTCAAATCCACAGTTAATGTAAAAACAGCTCGGAAACACAACTTTACAAGCCTTACTGCGTCCCCATAAACAGTGGTGTTATCTGTGCATGGGATTCGGTGTCTTGGTGTTGTTGGCGCAGACAGAAATGGTGGCATTTTGCCTCTAAATAGCTCCTGATGATAGGGTTTCCCCGGAGGTCAAAGGGGGGATGTGGTGTGACGGCTGCAGCCTTATTCCAACCCACAACCTCCAAACTAAACTCACCACACTGAACTATGCAAACCTGTCAGCTAATCTATCTTCTCCCTTGCCTGGGTGCGTGTCATCTTCAGAAAGGGCGCTTGCTGCCAAATGGGTAGCCGGACAACAAACGATGGCAGCAGCGGACCAAATTCGAGATGTCGTGCCTCTCGAATGGCAGATGAACGATAAGCAGGTTGAATTAAATTACTGGAAGTCCTTTAAAACAGTTTCCCAAAGGTTTGTGCTCTAAACCTATTAGCCTTTAGCTAAAAAAACAAAAAAGCTTCTTATGTTCCAGTGTTGCGTGGCCTCAATTATCTGCGTGTAATCCAGGCTGCCAAGAGGTTGTGGCTGTGTCTGCTTTAGTCAACTGTGCTGTCAACAGTTGTCCCCTTACATCTATTTTTGATGCTTATTTACAGCTTCTCTATTCTGGACAGCGAATGGGGGTGGCGTTGGGGGGTAGACAATAGATAAGACAGTAGTGGAGCGGAGGCAGCAGCTCCGTAGCTAGTTTTACATCCAGAGAGAGCAGAGATATTTATATTCAACGTGGAACAGATTGAATTTGCTGGCCAGTGATTGATGGACAGGGCACACATTGGTAACCTTAGACACTGTGGTCGTGTTGTGACAGGGAAGTTGGACGTTTCAACAGGGCAGCGACGGCACCTCCAGCAATCCAGCCCAGGAAAAAAGGCGACGGAGGCACCTGTTACCGTTCTTTACACGTGGCGTTCTCTGCTGGTTTTAATTTTGCTTCAGCTCTCTCCATTTCTTTTACGGCTCTCACGTCATTCCCTCCTTCCTCACCTCAGACTGTCAATATCCCCCGGTTTACCATGACTGCAAACCTGGCACGAGCCACCTATAAATGATTCCACACGTGTGAAATAAATGCACTCGCTTAATATTGGCCTTTCAATGCTGCGTTTTTGTTGGGTTGTGCTCTCTCGTAGTGGAATAAAAAGGGTTGAAACAATGACCGAACTAATGCCTGATTCATAAAGGAATGGGTGTTGACAGCACGTGAAGCTTTCAGAAATGATCCAGGAACACAGAATTAAAAAAAAAAAGAAATAAAACGTTTTTCAGGTGGCAAGTTGCAGTCTCACCTTCCCCTGGGCCAATTCTTTAAATGGCCACATGTTGGAACTGCATTTCCCATCAGTGGCGGCATTACCGGGCCTCATCCAGCTGCAGTGCTGCTCAGTACGCACGCTCTTTCAGGACACTCCCAGCCAGACGAGGCCTGGAGATGCACTTCGGGGAGACACGCGGCTCCATCTGTTCCGTGGTGTTCCGACCTGGACGTGTCGTTCTCCTTCTCCTCTGACTGTACCGCACATCACAGGATCAACGCCAAGGCTCGATTAGTCGATTCAGATATTTAATTTGTGCATCAGTGGCTGCAGTCCCTGTGATCTCTGGAGCCATGCCATGTGGAGTTGTGGATTCACAGCTGTGCACTCAAATTCCCAGCATGTTAAACACTAATGGGAATCTGCTCTCAGACAGAGAGCATCAGCGCATCCGTCTCTGCATTTTAAAACAACTTCGCTCATCTTTACCTTACAGTGTCTATACAGTCTTTGTGTCTCATTTTAAGTGTGTGAGTGTGTGAGTGGGTGTGTGTGTGTGTGGGGGGGGTGGTCTCTAGATTCTAAATAATAGAAAGGGGGAAGCCTTTTGCCAGTCCGCTCTTCCTCTTAACGCAACGCAGAGACAGCCAGACAACAACGATAGGGTCATTTCCCACTGTCTGTCAGTGTGGCTTGTGTGCGCGCACGCGCACACACACACACACACACACACACACACACACACACATACAGAAAACACACTTGCATGTGTGTGAAAATCATGACAGTATAATCATGATTGTCTAATACAGTGAATGTAAAGCACCATTGTCATCTCTGCGCTCGGTCACAGCCATATCTGCACACAGTGCTTTGCTCACTTTTCTTTTAACACTACTTGACCTCTACCTTCCTCTCTTCACACTGCACACAAATGCACCTTCTTAAAGTGCAGTATTAGCTCAAATACTGATTGCATGAATTAAAATTCAATGAGAGGGTCTTAATGCACAGGAATTGCCTGGTAGATGAAGCTGTGTAAGATTATATGTGTGTGTGTGTATACGTGCTTGTGTGTGCATGTGTGTGTGCATTTGGATGCGCCTGAGTAATCAGTGTGTTTGTGAGTTAGAGGGTGTTTATAGATGAATAGGTTTGCTATGATCACTAGATTGCAGAGAGCAGAGAGGTAAGAATGGAGCAGGAGGCTGCATTCATGAAATATCACACATATATAGACTGCTCATACACACTATATATAGACACACATTATATACCATATACTAATGTGTGTGTATGTGTGTGTGTGTGTGTGTGTGCGCACACGCGCGCTAGAATGAGGAAGGGTTACTTTTGGGAGATGCTGCTCCCTGGGCTGCATGTGTATTAGTGGTCTAATGTTCGTGTGAATAATTGATTAGGGCCTCTCTGTGTTTTTGATAATTAGCTGATAGGTTCTTAGCTGTAAGCCCTGAGATTTGGTGCATGTGTACTAGTGCGTACATGTGTGTGCACTGGGGGGGCTCAGTTCATGTTCATGAGGTATAATGAAAAAAACAGCTCTAAAAACAGAAGTACCTTGTTTCCTTTAAGTCATATTGTCAGAAGAAACACAATAGTGTGTACATTTCTTTCACAAAAAAGTTTTATCTGGAAAATTTTATTTGGAAATGTATTTTCTCAGTTCGTTGGGGCCCTCACTGGCCTGTTGTCCTGCTGTATTGATCTTTCAAAATCTCATGCATCAAATAAAAGGAGAATGAGTATAATTCAGGCGTGGGCATGGTTTCTCTTCAACCCCCCCAGAGCTTGTATCAGAGAGAGTAGAAGGTTTGTTGTCATCCTTGGTGACCTTGAGGAAACAAGGCGTTCTTCCCGTTCCGACATATACAGGCTCACACAGACACTTTGTTTTTCCTGCCTCACAAGTGTATCAACACGTTTTGTTGTGAAATCTCACAGACATGTGCTCTGCCTGCTAAAGTTGACAATGTAGCTACGCAGGTGCCGCCCAAGAACCAGCGTGACCTTGGATTAGCTACGTAGATATTTATTAAGGGGTCTTTAGTACACTGTTTTTGACTTTAGATGGCTACACTTCCTGTCTCCAGTGGTATCGGTGTATCAGTGATGAATTGAACTAAACTGGAACAGGAAGACCTTATTAGGCCTTGTTTCCTCTTCTGCTGACAAGATGCTGGACAAAAGGATGCTCGGAGTGGTGGGGGGGTGGGATGGGGTTTGGGGGGGCAAGGAGGCAAGAAAATGGATATCTGCCACAGCAGGGATCCTTCTGTCTCCTCCTGGGATGAGAAAAGCATCAGGATGTGTGAACAGGAGAGGAGATGTGCGGATGGGACCAGCGCCAGATTACAGTTAAATTGAAAAGCATGGGATCTCGGGGTTAAAGGTCAGCCTCCAGAGCCTGTTAAAGTCACCACCGTGGGAACCGATCAATCTCGGCGCTGCGGCGATATCGATCACATGCACGTACTCATTCGCATCGTGTCTGACAGGCCGGCACACACAAAGCAGCCTGTGCTTGTTCCTTGACACTGGTTTCTGCTGTGCATTGAATGTTGAGTTCATGTGCACTGTAAGGGCTGTAACTTATAACTTCAGGCTTATTTGAGGACACGGGGCCTCCACAAAACAGGTAAAATGCTGAGATTGTGTTTGGAGAATGTCATTTCTTTCAAACATCATGCTCCACGGTAGCTCAGACAGCTTAAAACATAAACATGCACTATTTCATCTCTCAAGTCTCAGTTGGACTCTAAATCACCATTTAAGAACATTTTAATCCTAACAGTCTATACATGGAGCATGTCTGGTAAACTGCATTGAATGCAACAAATGTTTGCAGTCAAATTTTCTGCCTTTTATTTTAAAATTCTCGAAACGAAATTGTTTCTGGCATTCCTTGGCTGCATAACTGTATTTCGCAACTTTGTGTGAAATACAACAAAGTAGCCATTGTGTTATCAGTGGTACTATCATTTCTCCCCCCACTGGGCTCGAGCCACCACCTGGCACCTGCTTCTTTTCCCAGAGCTCTTATCACCCTCCTGCCTTTGAGCCAGAACCCACATGTGCTAAACATCATGAGAAACAAGAGCTGATTTTGAATATATGTATGTGCATCCATATTAAGGGTCTAATATGGGAAAGAGTGAGAAGAGTTATAGGTTGTCCTCTCCTCCCCTCCCCTCCCCTTGGTGGTCTCTTCCCAGGGGTTCGGTCCCTCACTGTGCCTGTTTTCTGTGAAGGTAACTTTCTAAAAGTTTCTGAGCCATGAGGGACATTGTATCAGAGGTTGACCTGCTTCTCGTTAATTGATGATTGTACAGTGTAGAAAAAAAAACTGCACAATGCACAATCACAGCCCAACAGAATTACAAGTCACTCTGCAGGAAACCAACATGACTGCCATAGCTGAGCGATTAGATGAACATAACCATGCTGCTGGTGACAGCGCCCCATACTGAGACTGTTTTCAATTAAATTAGCTGAAAAGAAGCTACAGTGCACTGGAGCAGGACATAATTAAGTGTTCGCGACATTCTGTGAACAACAGGCGCCGGGCTAGGTGAATTAATCTCTGTTCCCACGTGAATACGGAGCCTGTTTGGCTCAAGGCGAACAGATGCCAAAACAAGACGGCAGCAAAGGGCGGCTGGTAGAGACGTACCAGCAGTGATGTCAGCTTCAAACCTCACCTGTACTCAGAGAAGGCATTGATTGTGGTCCAGCGAGGGGAGACGGAGGCGCGATCGCGGCTGTTTGTGTCGCGCGTGTGCGGGTGAAATGCGGGCGCGTGCGCTTCCCCCCTCCCCGCCATGTGAAAAACCAGCACGGTTCCCTCCATTCATTAAAGCTCCACAGAAGGAGATTCCATTAATCTGTTCATTAGGCCACATCAAAAATGGAAGTACTTATTAAAATCAGATCCAGCTGTGTACTCTCGTTAAAGCCCGCTATTCTGTACAAAGCTTAACAATGCTTGTGGCACTAGACCAAAACCCGGCCACGAGAAGGTGGGGGGGGGGGGGGGGTCTACTACATTGGTTGGCCTGTTTTGACTCAACACACCATGATAATTGCTCCACTCTTGGCAGGGGGCTATGAATAAACATTACTTTTGTCAGCAAGCCTCTGAATGCTCCATTTCCAATTAATTTACATTTGCCCAGAAATGGAGCAGAATATCTGCTCTTAATCACTATGTTTTATTTTCTCAATTTCCCCCAAGTCTGTTTTCATTCTCTCATTCCCCGCATGGCACTTTCAGCCCACCTCTCACCCACTCTGTCCTTCTCCTCCCTCCACGGAAAATCCCATTAATCCTGGACGGTGGTTTTGAACAAAAGCTACGGGCTAAGCGATTGATCCTGGCATTGATCCATCTCGTCTGAACGATCATAAAGGTGTTAAATTGGTTTCTTGGAGGATATGTATTTTTCATTGCTGGGCCGCTGCCAGGGCGAGTCCTGGCCTGGACTTTCACTCGTTGTGTTTTTTTGTTCAAAACCGATGGTAACATTAAAATATTAAGACGATCGTGCCTGAAAAAGCAGCCTCAGATGTGAGTTTTGATGCCAGCTCAACCCTTATTTTGAGGTTTGCTCTGTCCAAGGACAGGAAATTGGAGAGCTCGTTTAAATGCTTACAGTTTAAGCAAAAGCATGAAATTGCTTCACTCACATTGCTGAAAATCCTTCAAAACCTGTGCCCCCTCGATCTTATCATGCAAACTTTCAGCAGCAAGACCTAGAAGACATAAAGGGCAATGTTCTTCTGCAGCACTTTTTTTTTTTTTTTTTTTTTTTTGCTTTCCACGAGAGCAAGCATACAAAGAACAATAATAAGAGGCTATGAAAAGTATTCAGTCCAGTACCAATTTCACCTTGAGTGTGCAGCTCCTGGAAAACTAAAATTGGAGGAAGCGTTCAATGTTATTCCGGAAAATAAATAAGTATTTCTCCATCACCTTCAAAGTTCACTCAGACCATTTCATTTATAAAGTATTTCATGTAAGAATGGATTTTTATTCTTTTAAATGAACATAAACAGGAGAAATAGGAATTTTTTTAGAATAGGCAGTTTTATGCCAGGAGCTGCGATAACACCTGACCTGCATGAAACTTGTAACATATAGTTTTAATATTAAAAAAAAGTATGCATTTAAATCAAATATTAGTGCTAAAGGGTAAAATCACTGTTATTACCAAGCCTTGTTAGATTATGATGGCAGGAATAATCAAAAGCAGTAGCAGCTCTGCTGTTTGGCTGCCAATAAAGTGATGTGACTGACTGATTTGGATGCACAGTTTCATCTTCAGGGGGAACAGACGTTGACAACTTGCTCTATTATAAATCATTTTTGCTTTAGGGCTGGTGTTAGAACTCAAAAATAATCAGATGATGGGACAATTGTTAAACATTGTGGTTGTAAATAAGTTTATAACATCTTGTAAATGAGTAATTTGACAACTGCGATATCAGGCACGTTGTGTGCGACATTCCAGGAACAACATAACAACAACTTTGCTTCCTGCTTGCTAAATCATCAGACGGTGGTGTTATCTTCGGGTTCTCACGTGCTGAGAGGTCTTTTGCCTGAGTCATATTATCAGAGGGAGCAGCAGGTCCTACAGGATCACGCACTGCCACCGCTCGCCCTCTCCTCGGAGAAAAGGAAGAGCCTGTCAGGGAAGCTGACGCTTAGAAAGGTCAGCCCGATGAACCCCCCGATCCTGGCCTGCCCTCACGCCCGCCTGTCTGTCTGTCACCGTCCCCCCCCCCGCTCCCCCCACTCACCCTCACCCCGGCCCTCGGCATGGCTGCGCTCGCCTGCCATCTGACCCACTTTGATGACCCAGTCCTCTTGTCAGAGAAGAGCTTCCAGGCAGGCGGAGTGAGGACGGCCCTTTGATGAGGACCCCGACACACTCCAGCACCGCCGACATGCGGGGGGCCTTTGAACGTGTAGCCATCCGTCCACACGCACGCTGGTGCTGTAACATGTGCTTTAAGGGTGGACGGGGCAGGGAACAGTAAAGAGAAGTGCTTCTTTTGAGAGTGTTTCTCGCTCTCTGATGGTTTTAATGAAGGCATTTGAATTTTTTCATCCTGCGCTCGAGATGTCTTGAGAACGAGGGCTGCAAAAACAGACCGCAAGGCGGGGTTGGCGCTTTGTTGCGTTTGTCATGTGACCTTCATTAATAAAAGAAAAGCAAGAGACATGAAGCAAAAAAAAAGGAATTAGTACATTTTCTATGTTTTATTATGTGGATTTCACCATTCCACTAACAACACACAATGCCTGACACAAACGTCAGCCTTCTAAAAAACAGATTAAAGATAGTGAGAGATGTTTCCTGGCAGGAATAATTGAATTAACGGGAACAAGAGAAGTCCAGACAAATCAGACAAAGCCTGCTGCATGCTGCAAACGTACACAGATTCAAGGACCCTTTTCAAGGTTTTTGCACTATAAATTTTGTGCATAATACATTAAGAAAACTTTAGCAACTCTTCAAATAGACACAACACATCACATGGCAGGGATGCCTCAGGTGTCTGTTTTTGAGCTCTGCTGGCTCTATGCGCTGACATCAACCTCTGATGGCTTCAACGTGTGACGCTGGTCAACTCTCAGCCATTTTCAACAAAGTATGGATCCATTTTTTCTTATTATGATTGTGTGCAGGTGCACGTTTTCATTCAAAATCCGAATATTTTGTTAGAACATCTGAAATTCCAAGGCTCTGAGTGAAGTAAATCATTTATATATCTATTTCACTGCAACGCGCCGTGCATTTTTAAGATCAGCTGCCACATTTTTGGTCCATAATCGTCATAAATGAATGCCCAAGCTTTCACTGAAATAAAACAACACCAGAGCAAGCATGGGCACCATGCTGCTATCTCAACCAGGGTGTTTTTTGTTTTGCCTTTGCAGGGTCATCGCTGTTGTTATGTCTGGCAAATCACCAGTCATAACATGGATAATCAACCAGCAATAATCTTCACGCCGACGGGGTCGCTGTCTCGTGGTGCAGGGTCATAAAGCTTGTGACGTTTGCGCGCTGTGTGGCAGTCGTTGACATCTAATTAGCGCGTGAGGTTGGCGCAGGTTCCAACAAATGGGTCCCTGCTCAATAGTCCAGGTATCTCTGAAAGGGATTCTTTTCAGACGCGCTCATGCCTCACCTGCTCATGTCGCAACATCGATCCACATTCTTTAACACGTCAGACGGTTCTCACAGACTCAAAGCAACAAAGTATTCCATGAAAAAAAAACAAAACAAAAAAAAAACAACGTGCCCTGAAAGATACATCACTCCCAATGAGAATGGTGTTTGTTGATAGAAAAAAAGGGGAAAGGGAGGATAAAGAAAACACTGTCGTGTGTTTTCCTCATTCCTTCTTTTGGATGCTTGGCTCTGCAGGGGTAATGATTAACACAAGCACGCATGGGAAGAGAATGACAGATACAATGGAGGCGGTTGTTTTGGTGGGGAGGTGAATCACCGATCGACCTGCGCAGGCTTTTCAAGCTTTACCTGGCATTGGCGTGGGGGGGTGGCTACTTAATCATTATCATCAATGGGATCACTGAGAAATGGCCAGCACTGTGCAAACAGATAAAACTGGCAACACTGTTACGTCCGGCATGTAGAAAAGTGCTTTATTGAGTGGGGAAAATTTCACATGAGAAAGATCTGAGTGTGCCTGTGTGTGTGTGTGTATATGTGTGTGTGTTTGTGGCTGTCTGTATGTAGCCAGATATTAAACATTGCTTTTCTGTAGTTATATTAACAGGCTAAAGAGATCATATATATATATATATATATATATATACACACACACATATATATATATATATATATATATATATATATATATATATATATATATATATATATATATACACACACATATATATATATATATATATATGTAGTATTTTTTTTATCTCAAGAACTACAGGGATAATAATCCAATGAAATTGCATTTTTAGGTAAATTATATTGGACTAATTGTATTCAGCAGTCATCATTATCTAAATGTGGTCATTAAAGCAGTTGTTCAGGAGCTGGTTTAGTCTCTGTAGTTACAGTCAAGTTCCTGACAAGGTGTGTATGTGTGTGTCCATCCAGGTGGATGACCAAATGAAGCTGCTACAGAACTGCTGGAGTGAACTGCTTATCCTGGATCACGTTTTCCGGCAAGTGGTACATGCCAAGGAGGGCTCCATCCTATTGGTCACTGGCCAGCAGGTGGGTTACACGTGACGGCGACTGAGATGAGTGCAATGAACACGAGAGAGGCTAAAACAGCTGGAAAGACAGGGACAGTCAACTGGTTGTAGTTTGAAAGAAAGAGGCCGAACTGGAGGGATAGCGGGGGGAAGGAAAACAGAGGATGAAGAGTGTGCTAATGGAAAGTGACAGAAATGACCGAAAACAGGAGTAGTGAGAGAAAGAAGAGGAAGGTTGTGAGGGGCAGCAGGGGGAAAATAGAAATTAAACAGGGGTGATGAGACACAGAGGATGAGGTAGTTTAGAGAGACCAAAGCACTGAGAAGGAGGAAGAGGAGGAGGAGGAAGAGGGGGATGAGGAGGGGAGGAAGAGGAGGAGGAGCCAATAATCAGGGGAGGCACAGGGTGGCAATTTGGTTTGCATACACTGGTTAATGAACAGCTGGTGTAGGGGTCTGTGTGTGTGTGTGTGTGTGTGTGTGTGTGTGTGTGTGTGTGTGTGAAACAGTTCATTATTTCCTATTATTTTCCGCCTGGCCAGGGGTGACAGTGCAGCAACAACACTAGGGATATCCAGAACTGCAGCAACATCACCTTAAGCTATACACCTACACACGAACACACACAGAAGCAGGCACACATACACACACACACACACACACACATCACATAAGGACTGAGAAATGATCCACAATGATCTAAAAGGCAACAATAGCCTAATTATAAGGTGGTGTTTTGTTTTGTTTTAATACCTAACGGAGCTTTTAAAAGTACATTTACTCCAGCTGTGGGGGAACTGACCTCCACACCATGGTCTTATTGTACAAACACAATGCATGTCATAGTTTGAAGATTTTTTTTTTCCCACTGTAAAATTTGAGTATAAAGGAATAATGAGTAAGTTAGACTCATTCGTTATCTGAACTGCTTTGGTTTGCAACCAAACTCAAACAACCGAGCCAGAATCTTACAGAAGTTGATGAAAAACTGTATCTGCAAGATTTGTAGATTTGTTGAAAAGTGGGACTCATTTGAGGCGGTTTCCCTCCCTCCACACTCTCACTGACCTCTGCACAGATATGGCTCTGGCTGCTGTCATTTGGTTTGTATCTTGGTCTGGCTCTCCTCCTCGCCTCCTTTCACAGAAAAAAAAAGGATAGAAAAAGCGCCATGATGTCACCGGGAGCAGGCCGAGACGGCCGTGAGTCGTCGTTTTTGTCTCTTCTTTTTTCTCCTCCCGTCACAGGATCAAGTGCAACGTGTCTGAGCATGCACCAAAGCGGAATGACCGAGATCGGACTGGGTTGCTGAATGATTAAGCGCGGCCTTGTAGCTCGGCAGCCAGTTGCAATGGCGCCACGCTTCTAGAGTACATGAAATTCAAATGATGGTGAAAATGCAAAAATGGGCCGCTCGCCGTATTCTCTGTTTCTCTCCCTGTCTCCAGCAGCCCACTTGTAAATTATCAGCCAATCCCATCTTTAATGCTCCACTAAGATCGCTAATCGTATTCATGATGGGTTAGATTTGAAGCTTTCTTCATATATTTACTCTCTCTGTCCCTCCAGCAGTGATAATAAAGTAGTATTGATTGATTGACTGATATACAGGTCACCAGGGTTAGCACTAAGTCTGCTATAGTGACATTATAGCATTTTTCCTTCTTCTCTTTTTACTTAAGGCTAGAAGGCAATAACCCAAGGCATCACCATCAACAGTCCAATCCCTCAGTGAAGTTATTTCATGCACAGTTGATTTTATGTAAATTGATTGACATCTTGGAAGTAGGTGTGCTTGTGTGTGTTTGGGGGGCTCTGCTTCCCACCAAGTCATAACTCTCAGTGTCTCAATGGTAGGGAATGGGAGGAGGGAGGGACAAAGGATAGAGACATATAAGAATGGGATTAAAGGGAGAGGATGGTGCAATACAGCATACGTGTGCCATTTGCTTCACTTTGACCCCATCCCCACCCGCACCCCCCTTGGCCCAGCTCTTCAAACCCACTTCAATCATACTATTTACACTAGAAATAAATTCCAAATCTAGGCTTGTTTTTAATTGCAAATGGGGGCCTCAGAGGGACCTTTTTCCTCCCCGAGCTTTGAGGGGTTGCACACACCAACATCTACCTTCCCCTGGAAACCCAAGCACAGTCAATTATGGTAATGAATTGTCAATAAATATAAAAATTTAATATGGTCCTGCCTTCTTTGAGTGGCAGCTAAGGACTTGCCTCCCAGACAAATGTGCTGCAGCTGCAGATATGAAGTGAAAGGTTGTGTGTGCACAATTCTGTCTGTCTGTCTGTCTGTCTGTCTGTCTGTCTGTCTGTCTGTCTGTCTGTCTGTCTGTCGGTTTCAGAATGAATGTTTGTGTTTTGTACTAAGAGACAACAGTCAAGTGTGTCGTGACTGAACTTTTAAACCCACACTACATCATAAAAAAGCGTTAAACTGCAGGAACACACTGCCTGCAGCTCGCTCCTTCACACTTGACTGACAGACCAAAGCTTTTGACTTGATGTTGGGAGTGCAGTATAGCAGTTGGACCAATAAAATAATCATCACACACAGCTCACAATGGTGATGTGTTCAGGGCACTGTCACGGACTGTGTAGATGTCAATCACACATGTGCACTCTGGGGGGGTTAGACACGTTTACAGTGAGTGAGGCTGACTAAAAATAAAAAATATCCACCAGCTCCACCTTTGGTCCCTAAATGCAATATAAAAAAAACACTTAGTAGAGAATTTAGAAAGATAATATATGTCTTTCTCTCCTTTCAGGTGGACTTTGCAGTCATAGCATCACAGGCAGGGGCCACCCTCAACAGTTTGTTGAGCCACGCCCAGGAGCTGGTGAGCAAACTACGTTCCCTGCAGCTGGACCAGCGGGAGTTTGTCTGCCTCAAGTTCCTGGTCCTCTTTAGCCTGGGTGAGTTGCACACACTTCAGAAGAATTAAGACTTGCACAGAGGACACAAAAATCCTAATTTATGTTGATGACTTGATGTCACAGAAAAGGAGGGGTTTGTATATTTTTTTAGAATTCTGTGCAGGCTAAAACAATATATATATATATATATATATATATATATATATATATATATATATATATATATATATATATATATATATATATATATATATATATATATATATATATATTATAATATAATAACATTACGGTTTTTATGAGATATATTATTATTATTATTATTATTATTATTATTATTATTATTATTATTATTATTATTATTATTATTTATGAGATAGTATCCATAGCCAGTGTTTAACAAGCTAGAAAAATTCAAATAAAAAAGATTTTTAATTTTATTTTCTTCCTGCTGGTTGTGACAGAGTTGGTCAGAAAGGGTTGGAATTAGTTGGAGTATTTAGAGGGAAAATGGGTGGTGGGGGTTGAGATGATGGGAGGATGACGAGGTGAAAGAGAGTGATGGGCAGGCACCATGATGCAGTCTGACACCCTGGGGAGAGGAGTCGAGGCTGCGAAGTGAGAGGGAGCATGAGTTTGGGAAAGTGAGGAACATGCGGGGAGCAGCCAAACTTAGGGTATAGTGTGTGAGTGGGTGTGTTTGTGTGTGTTTGTGTGTGTGTGTGTCCAGATCTGACCTGGCTCTCTCAGACGAGGTCAGACAGAGCCAGGAGAATGTCATGTCTGTCTCTTCCCCAACACATCTGCAACAAATGGCCTCTCCTGAACACACACATTTAACTTCCTACACACACATATATGCACACGCATACCCACACACATTCATGGCATTGAGATTGCATGATGAATATTTTCCTCCATTACAAAGGCACACAGGGGTCACTTTCCTCTAAAAAAAGATAATAAACTATGAGGAAATATTTATGTATAATATTTGTGTTAATGGTGTTCACGCTGCAGTGAGAAAAATATGGTGGGGGCAAGTTGAGGTGGGGGGACGGGTGGGGGTACGGGGTCTAAATAATTTGGCAGAAACATCATCCATAATGAAACGCTCACCTGAGGGATGTGTATCGCCCCCGGCAGTGCCTGTTCTCCCACCCAGGAAGACTGACACAGACACCGTGGAGATGGCTGGGGATCAGTGTCAGCGGGGGTGAGGACGGGAGGTGGGGAGGGGGCCCGACTAATGTTAGGCCAGAGCACTTACAGTTGATCTGATTAATAGGACTCAGAGACGAACAGAGACATGCGCGCGTATGCCGCAGAGCTGATGAGAAACACCAGTTTTACCTGGGGGGAGTGTGCATAATGTGAGCACGGCAGCGAGCCATCAGGTGTGTCTTCAGGCATCTGTGCATGTGTGTGTGTATTCACACACGCGGCTGCTGCCGAGCTCAAGACAATTAACGGAGACTGTGGGGAAGTGATGCATGAAAGTAGCCCCACAGTGCCTACTGAATTAAAACATTCTCCATCCCTCTGATCCATCTTTATTAGTTTTACTTCACCACTGCATACTTGGAGGTATTGTAGCTCATTCAAGCTAATAATGCTACACTTACAGTAAAAATAACTCTAAATGTGACTCATAACTGATAAAAAGGACATTTCTCTGATGCTCTCTGTATCTCTCTGTTATCCAGGGTCTTGATTTTTCACACTCTCTCTCTCTTTATCTCTTCTGTCACCTCCTCACTGCCACAACAGCCCTTAGTTAATCCAGCTTTCAATAAAGACAGAGATAGAAGAGTCAATCCAGCTGAATGGAGATGCCCGTACTACTCAATTCGTGTCTATGGGTTATAAACTTCTCTTTTATTTTTTTGATCTAATTCCTACCTCTCTCTTACCATCTATCTTTCTTCGTTTGCCCCTTATCGCTTTTTACTTGTCTGAAGGGGAGCTTGTCTTATCTATCAAGGAGGAGATAATCACTCTCAGAGCGTTGACCTCTAAAGCGTTTACAGCAAGAGGTCCTGTGTGTCATCCGCTGAGTGAGAGACACTCAGAAATTGGCAGAGAGAGAGAGAGACAGAGAGAGAGAGACAGAGAGAGAGAGACAGAGAGAGAGAGACAGAGAGAGAGAGAGACAGAGAGAGAGAGACAGAGAGAGACAGAGACAGAGAGACAGAGAGAGAGAGAGACAGAGAGAGAGAGAGAGAGCAAGTGCTGCCCGGGTCAGAGTTCAGTAAAGGATTACTACTAGTTGTTGTGTGGTGTCAGGGCACTGTTAATGGGCCTTTGATTTCCTTTAAAAGGGTTAAGGGCCTAATCAAAAGACCGGCAGCTTTGTTTTATGTGTGACCAGGTGACACAGGGGCTCGTAGATTGCAAGTTCAAATCCAGGCTGTGGAAAGAGGCTGTAGTTGGGTCCATTTCGCTTAATCTAAATTAAAATAAGTCCAGATTCATGTGTTAAAAATCAAATAGGCTTTTGATGAACTTTTGTGTAAAGATTCAAGATCCAACAACATTTGATTCGATTAAATGTATGAAATTTGACCTACATGAGACTCAGAAATTGTCATATGTCATATATTGGACCTTTAACCCACCCCCATTTTCCACACAAAAACCCAGAAAGAGCATGTCTGATGAATGTCACCACACAGATAGGTTCCATACTGGCACAGCAGATGCTGTGAGAGGTCATCCAGTGTTCAGCCAGCAACCAGTTAACCCAGTGCTCCGGGTCAGACCCCCATCAGGTGTAATTGAGAGCGACAGAAGCTGCCAGGCCTTGTCAGCTGAGAGCAGAACCAGAAGAGCTGCCAGACCTGTGCAGGGTGGTAAATGCTCCCAGCGGAGGGAGCAGGTTTGCGCACATAGGCCAAAATTATGCCTCCATTTTGAAACCTTTAGTAGGAAAGATGATTTAAAACAAAAAAAAAGGTAAATTAAGAGTCATGGTAGATTCATTTCCGACCAATCACACAGCTTTCTAAATGTTTGCCCTTATGTCGCCTCATGGGTGAAAATTCCTGGAGCCACAGTCAAGGAAGGGATCCAGTCGCAGTGGTTAGAAATTCAATTCTTTTTTGTGGACCCTTGAAACCAAGGCAAAGAGCAACAGCAATCTATAAATTAATATTTATACAAACTGAAATTCAGAATTATCTAAGCTGGTGCTTTGCCTTCGCAGTTAAAAGCTTCATGCAAATATAGAAAACTAGCACACACACACACACACACACACACACACACACACACACACACACACACAAAAATGAAGTTCTTCATTATTCCGCGGATGTTCTTTACTTCAGGTCACTGGTTTAAAAATCAGCAGTCATAAGGAACGTCGACAGCCGGTGATTCAGGAGCTGATGGGAGGGCACACGAGCTATCTGTCAAGTAGCTGCTAGGTGGGAGTTTAGAGACGCTCACCTATCTATCCCTCACCATCCATCCAGCCATCCGCCCCATACACTGTCTCTCCTCTCCCTGTCCTTTTTCTCCCCCAAGATTAGTCTCTGCCCCTCCATCAGTCGTTCCACACCAGCATCAACCTCTAAAGCTCCTTGTTATTTACGTGAACATCCCTTTTCTTCAACGGAGCTCCCTCAACTTTTTTTAAATGCTGTACTTAAAAAGAACAAACAGCTTTAAGCACATTTATTTGTGAAAGGGCACCACAAAAACCCTCAGAAAAATAATTTCTCCTTTGGCTTTTGCGCACCGCCCCCCACCAGTGTCCCCCTCCATCCACCAGACTCCTTTCACCAGGACTCTACTCTCATTAGCATGTTTAGCGTGCTGTGCACCGAAGGCGGACTTTTGACGGTTTTGTGTGCCGCGAGGTCACGCACCAATCTGCTGACAACAACACAGCGCAGGCAGAGGGAACGTGATCAACCTTGATGAAAAAAAGACCAGCATTCTTTCTCCCCCTCTTGAAATCTCAGTAATATTCGTCTCTCCACACAATGGGAGGGAAAAAAAAGAATACATAATTCCCAGACAGGTACGTCCTAATTAAGCAGCAACCGAGGCAGCTCAGGATCAATGCCCTGATCCCTGGCCGGCGAGCAAGAGAGCTATCTAATTCATGCGCACCGCCCCCCCCCACACACACACACCATAAAGCCCCGCAAATATTCATTTCCTGAAATGAAGCGAATCATTTAGAATTCGGTTGGGGGATTGATTAACATCAAGAGGCAGGGACGGTTCAATACTACACTGAGAATGATGAGGGGGAATTGTGGTGCATACAACCAGAAAAAGACTTTACAGCTTAATTAAAAAGGACATAATCGGGACGTTGTTGTGTGAGGCTGAAGCTTTTTGCCTGATCGATACAGCAAGGGTCCAGCCTCACAGGAAGCTTTAATGTGAAATGTGACTGTGATTCCCTGCTCTCAGAGAGAAGACAGACCTTTGACAGTGTTTAAGAGAAGAAAGCTAAAACAGGCAGATCAACGAGGACAGCGTGTAGCGTAAACTAGTTACTGACCCTTTATTTAGCTGGGATCAACAGGGGGGATCTGAAAAGTCCTACCGTCCTGCTAGGTAAAGTCCAGGGCTGTTCTCTCAACATTTCACATGGAGAAACATTTTTCAGTCTCAGATATTTCTCCAGTATACACTCTTGGATGGACACTGCCACCGTTGTCCATCTGTTATCAGCATCCTGCTCCAATGTCAGCAGCAATGTAAAGGGCAGGGGGCAGGTGGGGAGGCTCAGACAATAAATGCACACGTAAGGTTCTTAAATCTCAGTCTGCGCACAGATCGCCTGCCCCCAGCGCTTCCCTGAAAGTTTCTTGAAGTGTTCGGCAAACACGCACTGCTGATTGTGAAGTATTGGCATCTCACCTTTCGGATAAACCTTTCAAATGAAGCTTTTTATTGGGCACCATTGTAAGTCAGAATAAAAACAAACACATCTGCCCAAACCCTGACAAACCTGTGTAATCATATGTGAGTGGGCCGACTCTTCCACCACCACGCCGGCAGCTGGTGAGAGCCTGCCTTAAAACAATGAACACTGAAGTATGCGCTGCTTCAGTCTATTTCCCCTCAATTTCAGCCTGAGAAATGTCAGGCAACATGCAGTCGCCTCCTGAAGGTAGCCGGCACTTTGTTGGTAATGAGGCCGCCTAAAAGGCTTTCAGATTTTATCAAGCAATAAAAGCTCCAGGCCTTCAGCCTGCTGCTATTACCCGCCAGGGTGGAGGGCCGTTGTCATTAAGCGGCAGTTGCGTTGAGTTGTGGTGACGGCGGGGATACCAAGGATCACTACCTCTTACCCTTTACCTGCCCCCCCACCCACCCCCTGGTGCAGCCTCAGTCCTATATCACAGTTTCGACATTTGCCATCATTATCTCTAAACGGTCACCCTCCAATTTACAGCTCCTGCCTCCCCTTCTTCTGTTTCCAGGTCTTATCGCAGCCTTACAAGGATTTGTATTGCAATCATGTTGACATTGTTCTTTATCTGCTTGCAAACAGGGTAATTTGTCAAAAGGTAAACTAACATGGTTAAAAAAGGGGGCAGGGATTTATAAATTGACCACACTGTGAAACAGCTCAGTGATAAGTACATGATAAGGCAAGAGGGGGGCGTATTTTAGCCTTCTGAGATCTAAGAAAATGGAACATTTACTTTGAGGATTTCATTTTTAGTGCAGCCAGTCGAGTTGCGATTCCCAAGCCCAACGCCCGAATGCGGAAACAAAGGCACAGTGGCAACAGGATTTAATGCACCCTTAACTCACTGCCCTGCCAGAGCATCACTGAACATATACCTTAAACCTCTGTTACCCCCCATCAATACAAACACTAACTACAAACACCAAGTGCAACCAGACAAATGTCTCTCTAAAAGTTTTTTTCACCCCCTCCTTTCTGCATCCTCCTCACCTCCTCCCATGTGGGGTGATTTAAGATGAGGCCCGCCACTGAGAAACCACTGCCCTCCATCTCATTCTCCCTCTCCTTTGGCCTTATTACAGACTGTCAGTTTATTATAAAACATTAGGAAAGCAGAGGGACACTCGCAGTTACTGTCCTATCGATCGACGGGGATAGATTCTGTGATTTACAGTCAGCCTCTGCCTGCGCCCTCCGCACTCCCGGCCTCTTATTAAGGCACCGGCGCTTTGCTCTGGCTATTGATGTCTCAACATTAACAGTTACAAGCTGCTACAGAAAATCAATGTTCAACTTTTATTACCAGCTGCATAACGTGGCGGACCTCCTGCAAGCTGGTACTTTACAGTCAAAAGGAGGCATGGATGGTCCGGTCAGCGTGTCGTTTTGCCCTTATGTGTGTTTTTTTTAGCAATACCTGCAGCAATATTAATCACACAGACAGCATATAGGAGCTTTGAGGGGGAGGAAAGTATGGCATGAAAAATGCCTGTTTGCAAGCAGCTTTTTAAACAATTGTTCTCCAAAAACCCAGTGAAATTCCAAATCATTGATCAGAAGGGCAGCAATTAAATATAATCAAATAAAGTATCCCATCAAGCACCACTGACTTGTCATCCATCCCTCCATCCACCCATCTATCCATCCATCCACCCATCATCAGCATCCACCTGAATGCGTGTGGGCTGCAGCCCTGGCTCCGTGAACCTACAGCAGCTCAGGCCTCTCAAACATTTATGAGGGGCTACTAAGCAGCTCTACGGCTGCCCTTATGGGACAAACAGCCCCCGGTCCTGTGCTCTCATTCCCGATCAATGGAACTGAAGTTTGTTACATGCACTTTCCAGCCGAGCAACAGCAAATGATTTTTTTTTTCCCCTCCTCCTCCTTCCCACCTTTACTCCGATCGTCCAGCAGCCCACTGCTGGGGCTGAATTACACCTGCTTGTTTACGTGACGGTGTGTACACGGGGAGACGGACACGTCTGTGCCGGTGTGCGTGCATATGTGTGTGTGTGTGTGTGTGTGTGTGTGTGTGTGTGTGTGTGTGTGTGTGTGTGTGTGTGTGAACTGGGTCTCCCAGCAGGCAGAGCTTCAGGTTATCATTATGTACTGGCTGGTGTGCTGTGATGCTAATGCTGATGCATTCTCAGTGGCCGTGGTGCGGGGCCCTGCACTGCGTTCACTAGGTTGGTTCTCCGCTCCAATTAAAGACAGAGAGATGCCTGTTTGGGGTGGGGGTGTGGGGGGGGCAGGGTCAGACTTTTGGGAGTACAACCTTAGATTAGTCAAGGAAAACAGACGCAGAGAGCCAAATTGTGCATATATCGGTGCGCAGCAGGAACTCCCACTCTTGATTTGAATGGATCGCTGACTGGAGATAATCGATTCCCCAAGCTGTGAGCTCCACAAATTTGCTTAAAGGATTTATTTATGTTGATTCTACATTGTGTGCTCACTGTCCCAGCTAGCTGGCAGGTAGATTTGCTGACAGCGTGACCATTTTATCGGAATAGAGAGTTGATTTTAATTTTGTGTGCATTCAGCTTAAACTTTATACAGCAACTTTGCTTTGATGTCAGTCTGCTATATCTCTACTTAAAAGATTTTAACAGCAGCAGTGGTCCCACAAATTCATCCTTTTTCAATTTTGTGAAGAACACGGGGACACACACACACACAAATAGGTATGCAAAGACAGAAGACATCCATGTACACACAAGAAAACATCCAAAGGGCAGCGCTGAGGCCCCCTCAATATAAATGTGTTGCAGGTCAAATGTTCAAAAATACTTACAAATGTAATCAGATGGACCACCAGCTTTACACACCACCCTGTCAATCATTCCCGAGGCTGTAAATGCGAGTGCCCCCCCCCCCCCACACACACACACCAATCGGCGGCTCAGCAGTAGCAACAAATGTCGGCGGCACTGCCGACTGTTGCAAACGCCGATCTTTACAATGCAGTGTTTATTGGCACCGCAGCTCATGATGTGTCATTACTCACAGGACAATGATCACTAAAAACGTCAGGCAAACGGATGGAATCAAATCAGAGGTGTAAAGGTTGGGCAGCGTGATGGGGGATTAAGCCATTTGGAGAGTCTTTAGGTCTATTTGAGACAACACCGCCAGTGATCCATATCAGAATAATCCATCAATGGAGATCATCAGAGAGGAGGTAAAAATAATCTGGTGTGATATCATGCAGTGCACCGCCATCCTAGTACTTCCCGGCATGCGGATTGTCGGTCATTGTGCTCCTGCGTGAATGTGTACGGTGTCGTGGCATGAGCTTAAACTATGGCGCTGGTAAGCTATATGCTGGTCAGGTGGCTGTAATAGAACTGTACTCGCCTTTGCTCTTTGAGCTCCTGTGTGTGTGTGTGTAAGTGTGCGTGTGTTATCTTTGGACAATGCTGTTACAAGATACTCCTGGCAGGCCAGAAAACAGCGGAGCCCCGGCTGATCTGTGTGTGTTTGCACGCCGTGGCATGCGTGCGTGCGTAACAAGAGACAGTGATTAAACGTTTTAAAGCACAGATGATCCGACAGGTGCTCGGGCTGGCTATCTCACCCACTCTGTGAACCCCCCCACCACCACCACCAACACCACCACCACCCAATCCAAACCTGAACCACCACAACCCCTCTTTCCTGTCCATTTCAACAAATCAGAATGTTTGACTCCAGTGAGTGGAGGGTCTTTTAAAGGGAAAAGGCATTATTCTATTCACTTCATGGTACTGTTAACCTTTTAAGGGTTAATGTTTTTTGCTCCAGCACATTATGAGGTCATGTTTTAATGTGCAGAGTTATTCGCACCTACAACTCCTCCAGCACTGAGAATGGTTCAACCCTCACCTTTAGAGATACATACTCAAGCAAGCCTACATATAGTCTAGGGTTAGGACTAGATTAAGGGTGGGTTTGGGGGGGTCATCACTAATTAGGCCAAGGTGGTTAAAGCATGTCACGCATGAAGGTCTTTTATCGGGAGATTTGGCTCATCCATGTCAATTGTAGGCACTGCTAAACCTGTTACACCATTAACATAATGGGACATTAATTATAATACTTGCGTGGAAAAAATCTTGACATCTGCCACAGCAGAAATGCTCCTCAAATCAAGTCCAGCTTTTGGAAGGGGGGGTACAAACATGTCATAGCACATTAGCCCTGAGGGTGCGCAGAGAAAGGCCACCACCATCCGATACTTTGGAATAAATTAAACCCCGCTTTGCACTTAAGACGACTCCGCTTGTCACATGAGGACAGACATCACGCTGAGAACAAAGAAGGAAGTGCCGCGGAGAGACACGCGCCCCGCCATTTTCCTTGCGTCGTCGTCACTCTACCTGCTGGCTCCAGAAGGCCCAGGAAAGGAGTGGAGTGTATGCAGAGCAAGGCAGTGCAGGAGAGGAAGAGCAGCGAGTGGGGCGAATGGCGCTATGGATTATCTGTCCTTCATGCTGAAAATATACATCCCCAGGCAGCTGGCACTGAATTATTAATTCAAATTTGTCAGAGAAAGAAAGAGAGAAATCTATTGACAGGGAGAAGAGGGCTTTAATGGTCTCATTAAAGGGGAGGCTTCCCACAACAGGCACCTTCTGTGCTGCTGCAGGAGTTTGTGGGCCAGTGGAGGGCTTCTGGCGGGCGGGGAGGGGTACTTGACCCCCAATGATTTTCTGTCACTTTATCATAAACAAGAAACGTTGATGTGCCCCTGCTCCTCCCCGTACCACCAGCGCACCGGCAAAAAAAACCCCTGCGTGTAATTAGCCAAGGGGTGCAAAAGTGCACTGAATGTAAACGAGATTCACGGGATGACACACAAAAACACACACAGAAACACACCCACACACCCACAGATATTGTGAGAGGTATAAACAGAAAGACCCACACACAGGTACAGCCTTATTTATTCATCTCTTCAGATTATGCACGACCCGGCGACAGGTTTGAGCCCCTCATTCAGTTATCATTAACTGTATGTAGATACATGACTCTGGGGTGTTCCAAGGGGTTGGGGGGAGGGTGTGTGCTTGTACAATCTAGACGGCATTAAGAGGGTTAGAGAGCAGGGACCACGGCTGCACTGCACCATCGGAGGTCAGTTCATTGAAAGGCATTTGGTTCTGCCCCCAGGGCAACTAAAGAAGGTGGAAAATGCATGGGGGGGATCCATGAGGGACCACAGTGGGCCGAGGTTCATTGCTGATTCAAGTCTCAGTCTCCCTCTGGCAAATGGATTTTCATAATGCTGAGACAATGTTTTTGTTTTTTTTTCTGTGGTTAATCCCAGAGAGTCCAATTGACAGAAATTATTTAAGACCACGGTACAGAAGTAAAAACATAAACTGTGATTTCACCCCACAGACCACCAGCTGAAAGATTATAGTCTTTTTAAGAGTTAACAAGATGATTCTTTTTTCTTGTTTTTTTTTAAATTATGGCATGCACAACCTGTTCCTCTGTTGAGTGTTAATGTTACATACACTAAAATGTATTAATAAAGTCCCTGTTAGCCACTGCAACTCTTTCAGCACCAATTAACTCTCTTTCTCCCATTTTTGCCTCTCGGTTGAGGACCTGAACCTCTGCACCTCCAGCCACAGATACCTGATGCAAATTTGTTTTCCCTTCACCTTAAGGATAAATCCCTGGCACCTTCCAGCAAGCATAGTCAATGAACCACGCTCACCTTTTTCCTGCTTGGAGCGCCTCTCCTCCTGTTTATTTTATTGGACCTAAGGCGGTTTTGCCGACTTTTCAAAATATCCCGGCGCCTTTCCATCGTCCTGCCAGGCCCGCCAAACTATCCTTGGGCAACATAACTCAACTCACCACTACCTGTTTAGCTCGCCAACAACAGAAATGTTGTTTATGGTGAGGTAGATTTGACCTAATAAATCCCAGACTAAAATCCGTCTTCCCAATTCTTTCTCAAAGACTCATAGCATTTAGCCCCCCTGAGTAGCTTAAGGGATGTTTTGATGAGTCGATGGGCAAATTGAGCCTTCATGCTTTATTCTGACATGCCGACCATAAACCCTCCCTGTTAGTGGGCTGTTTCCAGGGCAGGAACTGTGAGACGGATGTTATTATGCATTGTTTGTGCACAGGATATTTGGCCTCCAGACATTGGGCTCTGCATTAGCTGGAGGGCATGTAGCAACAGAACCTTACTGTGGGTTTGTAAAACAAAAGGTCACATGTGGAGATAAAAAGGTCACTGCTGAGTGGACCTTCATCAAGGTTGAAGTTAATAAACAAGACAGCAGGATCATTCATTTCATTAATGATTTTTTAGGGATACTTTAGGTTGCCTTTTGAAATTGTGACAGAGGTATGAATATTTGTTGAGGGGTCATATTAATCTAGCTGATGC
This sequence comes from Lagocephalus sceleratus, assembly GCA_911728415.1. Classification (NCBI taxonomy): domain Eukaryota; kingdom Metazoa; phylum Chordata; class Actinopteri; order Tetraodontiformes; family Tetraodontidae; genus Lagocephalus; species Lagocephalus sceleratus. The sequence continues at coordinate 129,873 of CAJVRN010000030.1, read as the reverse complement.
ATGGAGGAGAAATGTCAAGGTGGTGCCCCTCCAGCTTCTAATCTTGCTCTTGATTCTTCCATAAACTGTTCAACTGAATTTGTTCCTCAGCCAAATCGCTCCAGAGAGTATGGACAAATAGAAGTGCAGTTCCATCAATCAGTGTTCTTAAGCACACATCCCCTTCTGAAGAAGTCCTACCAGGGAGTGTTTGGAGTTGAGGAATCTTTTTTCTTGGGGTAAATAAAAGCTCTTGTTCTGGAAAAGAGGCTAAAGATAACAGCATGGTCCGTAACGTTAGCCCATCTTATTGCACCAGTGGCCTAAAAGCATCTAACATCAATTAAAACTATAATGTACCCAATACACAAACTATACACTAACAGCTCGGTGAGCCTCTATCTAATGTGCTCTACCTCTTCTCTGTGATGTGACGATATTTAATCATACATGCCTCTGGTGAAACAGTTCCCCCATTTACTGTTAAACAGAGGCTTTACCCCTCCCTTGCTTTGTTGTTCCTGTAACGTGAAGGAAAGGAAACTCCCCAAATGGGACAGTGAGGAAAAAAAACAAGTGAGTGGAGGGCTCTGGGGAAACCGGTGAGCACTCGTAGGTGACGACTCAAGTAGCAGGAAAGTGTGTGTGTGTAATGTTTATCTACTGTTTTTGTGGTGTGACTGAAAATGGGGGCAAAGGGGTTTATTTTCCCCTTTTCTGACACAAAACCCACCCTACCTTACATACCAGAGGAGTGCAAAAACTCAGATAATGGCGCTCATAATGATACCATTAACCATCCGGCCATTGCCCTCTACCTTGTGAACTTTATTTGCTGTTTTTCCAGTCTTACACACACACACACACACACACACACGCGCGCGCACACACACACACACACACACACACACACTCAGTGGACTCAATGTGTTGTCCGCTTCATTTAAAAAGGATTGATTCTTGATTCTCTGGACCCCTCCCTCTGATAGGGGCCATGCTGTGAGGTGGATTAATAATGAATCAGGCAGCAGTGGAAACAGTTAGCGCTCCAGTGTGGAGTGATAAAGGGGACCTGGACCCTGTTTCTAACCCCCTTTGAGGCATCGCTGCCAAAGTTCAAAAACTGCTTCACATTAGATAAATTCGGATGCATCTGACGGGATTACACCCCCACAGGAAGTGACCAGTTTTGTTTTTTTTTAAATTGTATTTTATATCATGTTTAATTGGACAATATTATAAAGCATTTATGATCTTTAGGGTTTTATATGTGCTGTTATCGGACCTAACTGGAAGCAAGTGTAAAAGGTGGTGTGATAGGGACGTGATTTACAGCTTCCCTGATTAAATGTTTCAAACACAAGACCCATGTTATTGTGGCAACAATGTTAATAAAGATTACAATTCCAAAACCTTTAAAAGTTAGTATTTACTGAGGCTAATATTTTTAATGGAGACATGCGAGGACTCTACCTTTCAGTCATAAACAGAGCATGTGATGCTTATTTGCTTTTGCAGAAATGCTGAACTTTGACACCGAGTGATGCTTTTTTTTTGTTTTCCCATCAGTGTGTACTCTGTGAGGCATTATTGAGATTAGACTGATGTTATGAAGGGAGTATTTTTCTGTGTGTGTGTGTGCGTGTGAGAGAGAGAGAGAGAGATTCATGGATCTGTGTGTCCCCGGAGCAAACCAATGGTTGGAAAAGAGCAAAGAAAACACATGCATGTGCGCAAACACACACTCAGCAACACAAAGCGAATCTAGCCTAATTAAAAAGCGCAGCGGTGATCGCAGGGACCAGACTGTGCCTGTGTGTGTGTGTGTGTGTGTGTGTGTGTGTGTGTGTTTCGCATTAGGTCGCTGGCTTAAGCATGATCGGCTGTCAAATGAAACAATGTATTCCGCGGGACCTCGGGGTTTCCATTTGAGTATTCAGACTGCAACGAACTGTGGCTGTTTTATGTGAAAAAAAGTTGATAATTAGTCCCACAGTGACTGAACAATGAGATGGTGAGAGGAAAAAGAGAGAAAGGTGGTGGTGAGGGGGGCATTGATGGAAGAGGAGAGAGCGCTTAGCACACTTACTGCTCAGACCTGACACTGTCTGGGACTCATTGATTATTTGTTGATTTTTCTTTGATTCTTTCCCTCTTTTATCACTTTCACACCTTCATTAAGCCCCTCTGGTCTTTGTCTGATCACAAAATAGGAATGGATTCCTGTCTTGTTTTATTTTTTCCCATAACTCTATTGTTTTGTCTGAATACTTTACATTACTCAACTCAGATTTTTTTCCCTTTTTTTTTCAGAGGCCCCCTTTCATCATTTCTCAAAAGGGGCCCCTGTAATAATTAGCAATTAAAATGCCGTCTATTGCCTCACTTTCTCCTAATTAGCCTGACAGAGACGCTGCACCCCTACATATACCCATCAAACTCCACCTCACATGCACGTACACGTACAGTATAAGTTTGGTAGGATTCGTTTTAGGGAAACCATGGCAAACGCCTCATATTTTGACCTGTGCCCACCATGCATGTTGATACATAATGAAGATCAGATTACTGAAAACAAATGTCATAACATATGTCATAAAAAAAGTCAAAATATGCCTGTGTGGGTTTAAATATGTACTAACACCCATCTTTAATTTAGATGCTCAGCAGAGTCACTGAAAAACATTGCAAATTTTCTAAAAAAAAAAAAACCCCAAAAAAAAAAAAAAACGTAAACATAAACGTTCAATCCTCAACTCATCTTCAGGAATCCAGCGGTTGTTTTCATATTTTTTCTGGACCGCTATCTCTGCCGAACCTCATCAGAATAACTCTGCTGCGTTTATTCAAGCGCCTAGATGAAAACAATCCATTACATCTCTCGTTGACCTGCGTGGGACGTCTGTGCACTAAAGCCTAGAGTCCAGATGCTCCCGACGGGGCAAAAGCCCACCCCGGGCCCACGTTACAGATCACTTGGAGGTTTTTCGGCGCCATTAAAGGCGGTCGGTGGAGCATGGTGTTTTGGGAGGGACGGAGGGTCAGAGGACTGAGTGGCAGCAGGAAAAAGCACGTGTCATGTTTGTTCAGAGCCTCCTTTGTCACAGGCCACACCCCCCCCGCCGCCTTCCTGCCCTCCTCTTGGCCTTATTTAGCCCCCTGCCGTGTCACTCAGAGGTCAGGGTGAGCGCAACACATTCGGTGCTTGCATACACAGACAGACACACATAGAGATTGCAATAGCATGGTAGAGTGCATCATAGATGGAAGTGCCTTGAAGGACCCGCTTCTCATTCTCTAGACCTCATTAGCTGCTGATTTATCTCCCCCTCCTCCCTCTTAATGCTCATGGTGGGTGGATGGCTGGATGTGTGTGGGAAGGTGAGAGTAAGAAATGCACATATTCCAGGGATTAGTGTTTTTGTGTCTGAGAGAAGGGCAGAGATGTGGCCTGAAAGAGGCTTGAATCTTTTTTTTTTTCGTGTATGTTGGACCAGAGGTGTCAACGAGACACAGGGACCCCGTCACTCTGCATCAGCTCGCTGTGCGCACATTCAACCTGGGGGTCAAACACATTAATAAAAGATCACACACATACACCCGTGCACACACACACACGTGCACACAAACCTACTAAATATTCTGCAGCCTTCATAATCATGACAAGTACATGCGCTGCTCTGGTCCACCATTATCCATTTAGCAAATTTTTGTCTTGTCTTGCACTAATCTGCTCAAACCCCCAGTGAACTTATTATTGTCAAGGAAAAGTGCTTAGAGCTGTGCGTATAAATCAGATTTTGGAAAGGTTCACAGTGCATTTTTGACTTTTCTTGAACCCTTCAGTTGCACCGAGGCTTTTTTTCCCCAACAATTCTGAAATGTTGTGATTTTATCATTATATAATAAAAAAGGGTGAAAGTGTTGGGGCTAAGGAGCAGCTCTAGTGTTGGTCTGCCCTGCATTATTATTGGACTCCTGGGGAAAGAGTCTCCTAGGAGAACCTTTATTTTGCCTTTACCAGATACTCTTTGCCGATGTGGTCTCAAGGGATGATTCAGAGGGTGGTAAAAAATATTTTGTCACGTGGTTTGAGGACTTCTTTAACGGCATATTGAGGCAGCTTCACTTTACTGCAAATTGAAAATTGGGCAGGATAACGCAGATTTTGAAGACACCCCACACCTCACACAACCTTATTGTTTTTTTTTAATTCACACAGAATAAGACTGACATTTCTTCCGCTCTGTAATTTCAGTTTAAAAAAGCCCAATCAGAGGTGTGAAAATTGTGTTATTTTGCAGCTGCAGCTTTAAGTTGGTCACAAACTGCAACTAGCTCTTTTGAACACATGGTACAAACTGAGCAATCAACTGTTTCATTTCATCGAGCTAAATATTTAAATACAGTTGCGATTCCCAGGTTTTCCCCAATATTGATCTTTTCTTTCTCCTCCTGTAGATGTGAAAAACCTGGAGAACTTTCACCTGGTAGAAAGTGTCCAGGAACAGGTCAATGCGGCGCTCCTGGACTATGTCATGTGCAACTACCCTCAGCAAACGGACAAGTTTGGCCAGCTGCTCCTCCGGCTGCCGGAGATCCGAGCGATCAGCCTGCAGGCCGAAGAGTACCTTTACTACAAACACCTGAACGGTGACGTGCCCTGTAACAACCTACTCATTGAAATGCTGCACGCCAAGAGAGCTTAAGAGCTGGTGGCTGCCACGCAGACGTCTTCAGAGAGTTGCTCTAGAGCAAGACCTCCAAATAAGTCAATATGCGTGCACGAGGGACTTACGGATATCAATTCTAAAGACTAAATCTGAAAGAAGAGCCACTTCTCGTAAACCAGAGACAAAGAGAACACACTTAAAACACTGCGTTTGACACTTAAAGAGGGACATTAACCTCCGCCCATGCACAGACTATGAAGACCGTCAGGCTATAACTTAAAGAATTAACAACCGCCGAGTGTTTTAGCACCAGTAACACCGAAACTTCTTTTTTGTGCTTAAAAAAAAAAGAAAAAGAAGCTCTGTGACCTTTGGATCGTTTTGTGACTAGTTCAGTGGTTCATCCTGCTTCAAAACTCACTGCTGACTGCTCAAAACTGTGGCTGGTACTGTAACGACAAACGGACAAAGCAGACCAGTGACTTTGTGCTACAGTCAGGTCTGATCTCCAGACCAGGACAGAGACATCTACCAGGGCAGCTTGACCAGGTTTAAAAAAAGAAAAAAGAAAAAAAAAGTGAGAAAAGAAGAAAAATTCTTTAATGAACAACGTGTTAAATAGGCGGATGAGAAGAAAGATGTTTTCTCTTGTAATGGAAGTCATTTGCTTCTTGTGGTCACCTTGTGATTCCCGTTTCTTATTTCACCTCCAAAAAAAAAAATCATTGTAAACTATGTTCATGAAGACCAGTGTTAAATAAACTCGACTCATAACGTCAGATGCAATGATTGTATTAAAGGCCTCTATTTCCTGCAAAAATAAACATCCCATTTTATCATTTCATCGCAATTAGAACAAAAAAAGGGTCAAACTCGCCTTCTACTTTCTTTTTTTTTTTTCCAGAAAGACCAAAGCCTGTGGAAGAACACAGGAAGGACATGACAAAAACTTCAATAATCAGTATTAATATGAGAGGGTGAAAAAAACAACAACATTTTTTTGGTGTCAGAGTTATGTGAGTCTTGCCTTATTTCATTGCCATGCTAGCTAACCACGCAGATGTGAATGGACATATGTACAAATATATATAAAGTATTAATGTTGTAAAATTATTAAAAAAAGAATAATTCAACAGGTGTTTACATTCATGTGGTCATATGGGAGAGAACTGTGATGAAGCGTCAATTGCAAAGCAATGATTTCCTACAAAAAAAAACAAAATGAAAGAAAAAAATCACTCTGGTTTGCTTTTTTTGGTGTGTGTACAGTGTTCTATTTTCTATTTGTTTCCAGTAGTACTTAAATTATGTCGTGAGACACTAAAATCAAAAAGGAAATCACACTTACTATTAATTTCTATCTGTGTCTGCTGGCATTCAAACATTTTTTTAAGCAGTTCTGTATGAGGGTTCCAGTTCACTGTTTTTGTAGACTTTTTTTTTTATTTACAGTGCTTTTACCTTGTTGATGTACAGTATGTCACTGGTTATGCTTAATAATGAAGATAATTTATTGCATCTCTGGGTTTCCATCTATGTGTTACATGACGTGAAGTGTCCGCACCACAAATAAATTTGTTTACTGTAGCATGTTCTCGTTTTATTTCCCCTCGAGAGGTGCAAATCTGCAGCCAAACACTGGGCTTTGTCTCTTTAAATATTGATGCAAATGTGTGCCACGTATTTAAGACAGTAGGTTAGTGTTTTTGTGCCACATTAGTTGGTTACTTTGCTGAATTTCTACCTGCATCAGCTGTTGCTTGTACCAAAGACCCACACTTTTTTTTTTAAATCATGTCATCTAAATTATTTCGACTGGACATTTGTTTTTTTTCATACATGTAAATTAACTGTTAGCTGCTCTATGCCCCCTGGCACTCACTGCTTTGCTTGTTGTTGGACCATCAGGACTCTAAAGATCACGTGCAATGATCATGCCAGGAAACCTGAGCTCTAATTTGACCCCGTTTGTGTCAGTTGACAATCCTTGTTCATCTTCGGTCCATGCAGAGGTCCTGCAGCCGACTTGAAGGTCTGTAAGGAATTTCACGCCACACACGTTCACATTGGCTGAGTGGAACCTCCGTTTGGGGAACGTCAAACAGGTGCAGGTTCTGGTGTTCTGGTGTCATGAGCAGGTTCTGGTGTCTGGTTTAGCATCTCATCAATATGCTGTTTCTCTTTGCCTTCCATCCCTCCTGCTGACTGGAAGATGTGACTGAACTGATTTGTTTTCTTCATATTTCAATAAATACTTAATATGCTTATTATTTCTGCAGTTTTGCTTCTTCTCAGCATTTTTCTCATATGTACAGCTCCAACATTACTTAAAAATCAATCATGAAAAGTTGCTGTAATGAATGACAGAGGCCGAAAAAAGGTTTTTTTCTTAAATATTGTTAAAAAAGGATTTTATCATGTCAGCAGGCACTTTTTAATGAATGTTGGAATATTCACCTTTAAATTAAACACATCTGAGTCTAACATCAAAGTGAAATAGTCAGGAACAATGAATGAAAATCAAGAACAGTGCAGTCAGGTTGAATCTGATGCTACTGGGCCAGTATTTCAAGTAACTGGACACCTTCAAAAGGGAATCTATACCATGCAAATCCAAACGTTTCAAAAGAAAAGTCAATTTATGTTTACATTTAGTTACTCACTGCATTTCAAATACAGGAGAAGTCGTAGGTCACTAAAAAAACATCTGCTAGAACACATTCACAAACCTCTAAATGATATACGCTGGAATAGAAAAAGAACCCTGAATTTAATTGAGCCCTGTTCAGACCAAGTCGCAGCTTTGCTGAGGTGCAGGGCAGCGAGGAAAACAGGAAGTGGCAAATTCCAGCTCCACAGGAACACGGAGGCTACGAGCAGCTGGCACAGCGTCCGCCTCTGAGGGAGGAGGCTCCTGGATGAGAGGAGGGATGAGTGAGCGTGGAAGGGCACAACAGATTAGGCTTCAACAATCTGACTGACTGACCAAAAACACTTCTGATACAGGTGGGTGTGTCTGTGTGGGTGTGTGTGTGTAGCAATGCTTTACAGTTTTTAAATGGCTGCCTATTTCAAAAGCAAAAGCAAAGGATTTGAATGTTGCTGCAGCATTCAAGGATTTTTTTTAAATCCACACTGACGGATAACAGGTTCCTCAAACGCACCTTTTCAAATGAGAAGGAACTGACAATCGATTGTTTTTCTTTTTCTCCATGAAATGAATTATCTGATTTGACGGAAGAATTAATGAGAGCGCAGGCGGCGTTACAGCACAGATTGTAACTGTTCACTGGGCTTCCCCAGTGAACACAGTTACAATCCTGACTCGAAGCTTGGCTCATAGTGCCCGGCCTCCCGCCTGTAAACGTGTTAAACCCACTTTCACTCGGCCTGAATGTGTATAAATAATGTATATACATTTATCCACAGACTTTAACGAGAGCAGCCTCAGGTGAAAATACTCAGAAATGCATGCTATGCGCATCCCTGAAGGTGGACATCAGCTCGTCTGAGAAGATACCACCCGGTTAAAAAAAAAGAAAAAAGAAAACCACAAAAAGTTGCCATCAGCAATATAAACATGCAATCACACATCTTCTCTTTCTCTCTCTGATTCTGCCTTTTTTCCCTTCTCACAAACACAGAAGCAGCGCCGTCAGTTTCTAAATAAATTTTCCTCTCCATCACACAAACACCCTCAAGTTGTGTCTGCTGATGTTCTGTGAAGCTTTTAAACTCTGGAACCACTTCACTCATGTTTACCGAGATGCGCGAGCATGTTTCCCCGCATTGTCAAAGAGATAGAGATTGAAGGCACAAGGAAAGAAAGGAGAAAAAAAAGGTTCTGGGAGTGTTCCAAGATGACAAAAAAAGTGGATAGGAGTCCAGTCCATGGTCCAGTCTGGGGTGAGACTGTTGAAAATGATATGCCTAGGAAGAAAAGGACACATTGAACACACACACACACACACACACACACACACACACACACACGTGTGTGTGTGTGTATATATGGTAGGTATTCTTTTTCACAGATTATTGATCAACCCAATCAATGATGATTATTGAAAGTAGTGCGTAAACGTGGAATAATAACCAAAAAAGTTTCTACTTTTATGTAGACAGTCTACTCATAAACGTCACAAAAGCCCATTTTATTTATTATAGTTAAAGGCTTAGAGATAACCGTCCGGGAGGGTGAAATCTTCCAAGCTGCGATTAGCCAACTTTCTAATCGCTTATAGTGGCTGGAAAGAGGGGGCATTATTTGGCAGCTTGATGGACAAACTTTAAATAATGTAAAGATCAAATTAATGGGCTAATATTGTTAATGGGAACGCTCACCATTGTTATGCAAAAGCCTCGCTGTGGCATGCAAAACAAATGTACTGAGGTTTGTTGGTGGAATGGTTCGAAGGCCATTGCTGTTTCATTTCAAAGCATGCATTATACATCACTGTGCATAAAGAGGAAGCCTACAGCATTATGATGTTTTTTTTATTTTTTTTGCTATGGTGATTATCCTTTATTAGTCATTAAAAATAGAGCGGGTGAGGGAGCAAAAGCTACAACTTTAAAGCACCTGAACCTCGCTGCCAGCATTCCATTAATTGCCTGCACAATAGGAAGAGCCTTTGGAGATTTTTCAATTTCAAAAAATGAGGAGCGTGCATTCAGTTGTGCTCAGGTTATACTGGCACTTAAATCCTACAGAGCTCACATAAAAAAGGACTCAAGGTTGCATCCGATTGAAAGCCTCCAACTACAGCCACTTCAGAAATCCATTTAGCAAGCGAGGGGTTAGAACATCTAATTCAAACAGAGTCGCCCTGTTAAAACGGCTGCACCAATGTCTTTAAAAAACAAAACACACACACACACACACACACACACACACACACACACACACACACACACACACACACATTTTCTCCTGTTTGCTTGGCTCCATTGTAAAGAAGATGAACTTGGTATATGGACAGACAACAGGACCTCCACACACACACACACACACACACACACACACACACACACACACACACACACACACACAATTAATCTTGCCAGACCTCAGCCAAGTGGCGAAGGTGAATGCATGACAGCACGTGGACTCTTGACCTCTGTTTCCACAGTGTCAATGTGGAATATCAGTGAAAGGGGTCTGTAGTACCCATAACAGAAAACCCAGATTTCACAAGTCTGTTAGATGTATTTTATCTCCAGCGAAAGAATAAAATGTTTGGTTCGACAGATATTTACAGTAGCAGATATGACGTTGTATTAAAAGTGATTAGATTCTAGCTCAATTAATTAATTAAGGTAATATAATAACTGTATTCACATAAATACATAAACACATAACCACTTAATAATGTCTCTAATGTTAAAAGAGTGATGTTTTTTACTAAGGTGAAAAGGATAGATCTGAAAGAAAAATAGAATATGTGTAAATTAAAATAAAAACTGCACAATTGCTACTGAGATGAGGAGAAATCCTTCCTTTTCCTTCCATGTGCTCCTCCCTTCATGTTCCCTCTATTCCTTCTCTGCTTCAGAGCATGACGGACAATTGTTGGCATGTCTTCAAATGCAGACAGCTGCTTGCATGTTGTCACCGTGATGGTAAAGTGATTATTTAGTCTGCTGTCCCTCCCGGGGGATAGCAACAGTTTATCTGAGCTCCCCGGGAGCCTTCAGAGACAGTAATAACACTGTAATATAGACCAAGTGATCATCACATCACTAAACATGACTATTACAACAGAGAACATAGAACTTCCCATCAACATCTGTTCAGAGATTTGGCTCTGTTTAAAGAAGCCAAGAGTTATACCCAACAGGAAGACCTCTGCTTTGTATCACAGGAGGTTCTGGGCTTTGCTGTTGATCTAACGAGAAATCATCACTGTTGATCTTAAGGATCTGATTATCACAATTCTCTGCTTCATGGTTGGGGTGGCTAACACAAAGAAAGTTTGGGTGTTCGGGCTTTTGCTTGGCAGGAACTATCCTGGATATCATTACTATTCCTGGTCCTGGTTGCCGAGGCAGCTGTGGCCCTCATAACACAAACATGGCCAAGCCCTACATGGTCTGTGTTTTCCAGAAGGTAAATGTTTCAAACTAAATTCCCTGACTGCTGAAAGGCTGCCCAAATTGATTTAAAACTGTCATCTTAAACTCTCCACCTCCACCCTTTCCGAACAACAGCTGATTTTGGAGTGGTAAAGTGTTTATTTTTTTCAGCACTGCCCCTTGATTTGAAGATACTTTTGTATAAATACATAAAGCATCAGCAATTATCATAATTACATTTTTTTCTGCCTCAATGAAAATGTACAAAACGTGTTTAATTTTTGTACATGGCACATAAATGTCAGATGTCTTGAAAGATGTACAAAAACATCTTTACAGGCATTTATATTTATCTGGATTGGTAACATCGCTACTGTTAACTTGGAAAGTTTTGCTAATGTTTATTTAGGCCTAACAAAGAGCCTCCTACTGGCCAGGGTTATAATCTATAAACCCCAGCATGAGATAGAAGCTAATGTAGGGAGATAATCTACCTATATTTGCTTCAAAAACGTATAAATACAAATTCTAGGATTCTAATCAAGGCTTCGCTGACAATTTCTAATGTCCAAAAACTGCAGCACAAAAACAAGCCAATATAATTGCATTGCCAACCTGGCATCCAGCAGTTCCATGGGAGCCCGACAGCGAGTGGGCAGAATTGGTGTTGAGCTCAAGTTAACTGGCAGTTGATAAGTTCTCTCTCTGGGAGCATACCAGAGCCTAACAGGGCATATCAAGCTCAGAGTCTAATGTGGGCTGAGTGATATGAGGTGAAATGGAGCTTAGTGAAGCACAAAAGCGCAGAACAGGGCTCGAATCAATACCGGCTCAGCCATCGAAAGACGAGGTCGGCGTGGTCATCTGTGGAGAGATGAAGCTTACTGACAGCCATTCAAGTGTATTCTGTCTTCACCAGGTAGAGCTTTAAATTAATTTACATGAAGTAAATATCTTTTAGCACTTTTCAGGACAGTTTTCTTCCAAAACCAATAACATCTATCAGTCAAAATGTGTAAAAAATTGATAATAATTGAAACTAAATAATGGATACATGGGGTAGACATGGGAGTATCTTCTATAAAGAGAAAAACATGTTTTCTCATTTCTCATTCTAATGACTGTGTCAAGAGACCTGGGAGTCTCTGTCTGCACCTTCACATTTTGAAACCAACCAGCCTTCAGATTGCCTTCTTCAAGCTGCCAACCACCTCGAACAACGTGGAACATGAGCCCTTAAATTAAACATACCCAGTAAGAACCACGGCCTGTTTCAAGCAAATCAGGAGAAAACGAAATAAACACAGAGACGCACAAAGATCTGTGTGCAATTCCAACGTCTTTCTTTAGTTTTTAGAATGGCATATTAAAGTCAGACCCTTATGATGTACAAGAAGAGTTCTTTGCCTGGATAGGAGTATAAAAGTGTTCATTTGGTCCATAAATCAACAGCTTCATCTAATACTGCATCATTAAAACTGGGCTCTCCTCTGGGAAAACTTGGCTGTGACTAAAGTAGTGACCAGTTCCCACATTGACCTGCATTCAGAAATAAACAGGAACCTCCACACAGGAAGGAAGTCATATATTTTACAGCCGTAGTGTAGACAAGGACATCTCCATGTTCTACATAGCTACAGTACAAGATCAAGTAAAGAGGTCTGCAATGAGCCATTCTGTGTCGCACACATGAAAACAACCAAAACAGAGTACCATGCAGAGTGAGGAAAATGTGTATGCTTTAAAAATGGTGATCATTGTCTTTTCCTGGTAGGATTAAAATGTAGCTTCCTTTGTCAGCCTCTGAGAAACCTTCTCTTTGTTTCTGTTCTTGGATAAAGATCAAAGCTCTGCTTCAGACATAGGGCCTGTGATCTCTTGGGTTGTGGGGATTTGTATGGCCCTCGCATCCTACAATACTTATCCCATTGGTTTTGTACTATTAGGAGATAAAAATATGGTTGCTGTGCTAGGGTTTAAGCACATTCACTTCATTATAGATGAGTTATTTGACTCCTCGCAGACATGTTGAAGACACTGCACACATTTTACTCGGCCAAACAAAGAGGCGGCTGATTGTGACTAAAAAGGAGAAGCCAAAGATGGTGGTGAAGCAGACCTGAGCCCCACGCAGGAAGTGTTTTAATGTCTAAAAAGGCATGTGCTTGTTTTTAGTCAGTCTCTTTCCTGTTGTGTTCTGATAGGGACTTCCTCTCCCTGGTGGGGATGGGCATGGGTGTCATCTATTCATCCATCCATCCATCCCATTCATGTCCACCCACCCACTTCTGGTGGAAATATTCTATTAACATGCAAATCTATTATGAAACACTAACAGATGAAACTCTTGTAAATTAATACTAAAAGCAAGCGTATGTGCTTGAAAAATTATATAAGTTGTAAAATTACAGTGAACTTATAGAAAAGCCTCAACTTTTAGCAACACAAATTGGAACAAATGTACAGTACAAAGACGAGATTAAAGGAAGTGTAGGAAGGAGACACTTGATTCACCTTTGTAACTTATCTTGGAATCCTCATCCATTTGCATGTGTGTTGGCCTGTCAGCGACAACCTGGATGTGTGCACGAATGAGTCTAGGAAGCAAGAGGGCTCAACCCCAGCCATGGTAACACTGGGATGATCTCTTCCTGTCTGCCTCAGTATCTCTGTAACCAACTCCCTTCCTTTCCTCTAAAGCACAAAAACACACACTGACACACGCACACATTAGCATTGACATTAATTCTGCTCAAACTAAGGACCCCTCCAAGTTCCTTCATCTTAAATAAATCCAAAATCAGCATGACAAACCACTAATACACTGACACTTTTAGTGTGCTACATAATAAAACAAGTATTTTTCCAGAAGTACAACTGCTAGTTGTGCACAACAATGCTAAATTACGCAATCCTTTGTTGAGTAATTTAAGATAAACCCTGTTGGGATTACCTCCCCACAACTGCCTCTACTTTTGATTCACTACCAACAGGCTTGTGATGTGTCTGACTGCCCCACACGTGCATGCACAGTACATTCAAGAAGGAGGAAGTAAGTCCAGCGCTGCCTATGTCTGCTGAGGATGTGAGGTGCAGTGATGGCACATTAACGATGGGACCCATGACAGCAGTACGCTTTAGCTTCCCTGAACAAAGAACGCAGTTGCTTTTTTAATTCAATGAGGATTGTTTCAGTAAAACAATGGATCTGTGCCCCGGTGAGGATTAGGAAATGGTGAGAAAGGTGAATTTAGCTGGCTGGCGCTTGTGTAGATGAAACAGAGGTTTGTCCTGTGAGTTTGAAGAGGTCATAAATCAGACCCATATGCTGTGGTGCAGCAACATCCACTGATTTTGGTCAATTTACAACAAATCAGATTAAAAATAAATTAAAATTTTTATCTGATTCTGCATGAATTTTAAAATGCATACATGGAATGTGCATATTTTCAGGTCAGGATTTGAATTCCATGCATCTCTTTTCACCTGTGCCAACAGAGTCTACTCATGCAGAGCAGCGGAGCTTAATGAAAACCCTTTGGCTGGTGATCAGTGCTATTGATCACCCTGAGCCTCAGCTTTAAGCAAGGCTAATTGATCAATCACCACTGGTTGATTGGTATTAATGGAACATGACTGGTGCTGCCCCACCATCATCATCAACACCACCAAGACACCTACCTTGTGAATGAATGTTCATTTCTCTTTTTATGCTGCTCTGAATTTACATTTTACTACTCTTGTGGGAAAGGAGAGTATTAGATGACTTTAAATTGATCTCCACAGTCACTTGCTTCGTATGTCAATTAAAATATGCTGTTGTGCAATGTTATATTTGTGAAATGCCATTGTCTTATGAGGTAAGCCACTTTTTAAATTTTATATGTTTATATTTGACGTTGCGGCTGACAGACATGACACCAGCATCCTCTGTCCAGGAAGTTCTGAAGCCCACAGGCCAAAACAGGAAGCCCTGGCATCAGAGGTTTAGAACTGTCCCATTGCTGGCCTGACAGGGTGAATAGCCTGTCAGGCCTCAACCCAGATTGTGCTCAGTGTGGGAGGAGTGAAGTGGCCCAGCTGGTCTACCAAGGGACCTCTAATTGCGTGCGAATGGCACTAAGAGGGAGGCACGGCTAACAGGTTCACTCAAACACTCAACAGGATGAAAAGGGTCAGCTAGGGTGAGATTCGCTTTAGAAACTATTACAAGATTTTGAACAAATAAACCATATATATTATTACGAAGTGATTCATAATAATTTGCAAATTCAAGAAATACTTCTAGGACTCAAGTTGCATCATTAATCCACAAAGCAGTGCCTTTCATTGATCTATGAGAGCAGAAAAATAAAAACAAGAGGCACAAGAAAACACATACCTCTCTTTTAGTTAACCTTGACCAACTAACCAACCACACGTCAACATCCCCTCCCATCCTTTGTCATTTATGGAATAAGACCACCCTTCTGTCCAATAACCCTGGTTCAAACTTAATTGTGTGTACTCTGGTGTTGAGTTACGGGCCACGCTTGTGTCTGTAACAGTCAAAGAGATGGGCAGCCAGAGTTTTTGTGTGTGTGCATTTGTGTGCATGTGTGTGCGTGTGTGTGTGTGCGTGGAGGGGGGGTGGTTATGGAGAAAGGGAGAGAGAATCGGGACCAGGAGACAAAGACCACCCGACAGCTGCAAAGAAAAATAAAGCTGTGTGAAGAGCTAAATCACATTTGTTCATATCACTCAAAAGTTTGAGCTGTGTGAGGATAACAAAATATTTTACATTTACTTTAGGGAACTGTCATAAATTAATATGCTTTAATGAAATCTTTTTATTTGCATAGGACTTTCATTATCTGTGTTTTTGGAATAATTAGGTGAACTAATTTAGAAGAATTTATGTCGACACATGTCAAAGGTATCAAAATCTAAACTACACTAAAGAAAAAGTAAATCAAAGGTGAACTAAAGCAACCCTTAAAATTCTTGAAGGTGAAGAACTCTCCACAGATATCAGTTTTATGGTGTCCCAGGAATTGAACACATGTGCTGGACAAACATTAACTGTTAGTCAAAGATGAACTTTGGCCACCAATGTACACATCATACAGAACAAACACAACAAACAAACATACGCAAGACAGCAGCCAAAGATAAATAATAAGGGCAACCTCAAGAGGTGTTCAAAAACTCTCCATATAGAATCTAATAATTGAGCATTGATTTTATCTGAATTCGTAGTTGTAAGAATATAAATGATCATGCTTAAATGTGAACATATAGATTAAACACAATATTAATATTATTTACTTTTTGTTGTTTTTGTAACTATTGATTTAAATGGATTTATTTTCACTTTTTTTTAATAAATAATATTTTCTAAGAATAGAGTGATGTGGTTCTAGTGCTGGCCACTAGGGGGGAAATAGACGTGAAACAGTCTGACCAAGAATGGAAGCACTATGGGAAGATGTGTTTGAGAGTGAGAGAGAAAGAGAGCAAATTTGGGGAATGAGTAACCTTTGAGATAAACACATTTTACATTTTCAGGAAATTTTCAAGAATTGTTCAGAAAATAATCAGACAAGAACAGATGACTAAACCAAGAGGATTTGATCATAAAGCAGCATGTTATATAACCTTGTATTACTGCTGCGTATTTACAGTATATACTCATGACAGTCACATTATGTGGGGAAATGATGGGGGGAAAAAAAGAACCGTATTATGTTATTATACTACTACTAATAATACTAATACGACTAATAATAATCATCATCGACACCATCATCATTGTCATCATCATCATCATCATGATCATCGCTGTCATGTTGGTGCAACACCTTTAGTCTCAGTTCTATCTGACTTTGCTATAAGGTTAAAGATCACTGTCACTGCTGACGTACTGAACTGGTGTCTGTCTGTGTTTGTGTTAGAGAGTGAGAGACACGTACCTTCTCTGGCTGACAACTGCCTTTGGCTTTTAGCTGATTTTCTAGTGACTTTGGAAGACATGGGATGGAGAGCCGACCTGCATACAGAGAAAACACAGTTAAATTCACTAATAGAAGTCACAACATATAAATAGTTGTGTTGTGTCTCAAAACAAGAGCCTATAAGATATATATATATATATATATTTAAATCTGACACATATTTAAAGTCATAATAAATTACAGGGTCAAAACTGCTCAGCCATAAAAAACAGATCATCATCTTCTGACTTTTTCACTGGATGCTCTCCTGTGGATTTTCTTAAAATGACAACATATACAATAAGACGATTCAAGTACACTTCACATGGCCAACTGAGCAGTTAATCCAAAACTATTACTTGTTGTGATGAAGGTCTTGTAAAGTAGTTATTTGTAGGGTCTGAAGGGTCTATCTGATGTGATACCGGTACAGATTCATTGCCACAAATCTCAGGGGGAAGAAAAAAAATCCATAATTTACATTATTTGTATCCACAACAGTCCATCAGTAGTCATGGAAATGTTCTCTGTGAGTATCATAAACCCATCAGGCCCATACGGGTTCTGTCACATCTTCTACCCAGGAGGCCTCATGCATCCAGACTCATTTTCCAGGTCAACGTTGAAGTGAAGGTGGGACAACTGCTTTCCTCTAACACCAACACAAATTTCACTGTGTCCCTGCATGAAGCCCCTGCCCCCTGTCCTCACTGACACTCACATGTGCACAGATATCTTAATCTGTCTCTGTCTCATCTACATGGACATGGGTGAGCGGTCCGAGGGAGAAAGGTCAGCGCATCGAAGGAGTTCATCATTCTTGAGTGTCAGAGAAGCTCTTGAGGAGAGCAGATGAAGGGGACTAGGTGGACAAGAGAGGGGGGTTGTTTAGTTTTTGCCTGGTTATTGGTTACAAGCCAAAAGTTCTTCATGGACTGGGAACTTTCTCCCAATGACCATTTGCATCTGCTATGTGTCACGGTGCCATTAAATGTACTTCATTTGTGACAAATCTCTGTCTGCATAGATCAACCTCAGGGTACCACTGGTTTGGGGGCCAAACACACCAGAGGGTTTGTTTCAACATCAGAAGCTTGTGGTCAAACACACAACCTGAACCATTCCAAAATGATCATCACAATGTGTTTTCCACACTACCTAATGTCTGGCATGAGGCAAACAGCTTTTAATAGCATCAACCCCTCAGGACCGCGTTTGGGACCATCTGTCCGCTCTATTGTGCTCCTCTTTGGAAGCCACTGGCTAACAACTAATGTATGGGCCCTACAAACTCGCCCTGCTTACTGACTAATTCTCCCTTTATTATTTAGGGTTCTTGATATGTTTTTTTTAGCTTATTGTGTGTTTGTAGGAGCACACTGTCAGTCTGCATGCTAAGCTACAACATTTCATTAAAAAAATGACCTTGTAAGTTGGTGCAATTATGCCGTTTTGGCTGTATATATTGCAGGACATCCTACAAATGTCCACATTTCACTCCTCCCATTTCTGAATTTCTCATTGTTTAGATTAAATAAGCCAACTGCGTGATTATGAGGTTGTTCTCATAGATTTCAGGGTACACTGAAGTTGAAAGGGGTAAATGTGGGGTTCAGGAAGTTTTCTCTCCCTTTTTTACCCGGCCTCTCCAACTTCCAGTCAGAGGCTGAGAGAAGCCAGAAACCAGCAAGATAATCACCATCTAATACAAGACTTTATTGGAAGCAGGCTGGTGTTCAGGCAATAGGGGGCTTGAAAAGCATGCATACACACATGGACCCTGACATGTGGGAAATTTTAAAGATCTGTGCAGATACAGGGCAGTTGTAATTATGGTGCGTGATGACAAAATCACTCACATCCTGTACATACAGCATGTTGATGCTGATTTTGCATGTTGTTTTAGTCATCTGAAGCTATCATAGGAAATTGTTGAGAGAAAAATGTGTAATTTATGAACAAAAAATGTGTGGTTATGACTGTTTTGGTGCCTAAATGGAAACTAAAGTCGGGACTATTTTATATAAATCTATATATGGTTATGGAATTTAAAAAAGTCTTTCATTCAGATATTAGGGTCACAATATTGCCTCTACACCAAGTTATTGAACCAAAAAGGTTGCATGTGAAGTGGAGCAGCAGTAGAAGCACTAGAGTGAACACAATCAGAAGTCTCAAAACCCCCGTGAGAATTCAAGTTCCGACAGTCTAATAAGGCTCACAGTGGTGGTTGACAACAGGCAGAAAATCAACTTGTGATGAACCTGAGAAGTAGCAGGGACTGATGCAATCATGAGAACAGATGGTAAAGATGAGTCCAAAGATGTCCCAGATTCCATCACTGGGAGAAGAGACACCAGAGACCTCAGCTGACATCTCTGTCCTCATAACACCTAAGACGATGTGCAGAAACATCGATTAAGTCACCTACTTTAATGAAAAGAAATATCTACATACGTTAATGTGCAGGTTACCTAGAGTTTCCCAAAGGGTGTACATGGATTTCTTGTTTTTACAACAGTCCAGGTGACAGGTTGCCATGTTTTAATGCCTTCAATCACTAAAGCTCACAGTGTTGCATAAATATTACATTGGTTGACTTTATTTCATCTCTCAATATTGAAATAATAAAGTACCGGTGTATTGATTTTAGTCATGTCATGAAGAATACATTTCATTTTTTCCAACTCATTTTACTATTTACTATGTTTTTTTTTTTTTTTTTTTATTATTAAATTAAACTCCACTAACATTTTGGTACTTTGTTCACTGATAATGAAAACATTAAATGTAATGATTCGTTTTTATTATTTCATTTGAAAAGACTTTTATTTTTCCTATTCTCAGGATGTTTGTGTGCAGTTCTTTTTTTAATTAATAGTATGGAAACAGTGATGTACATCACCTTGAAGGCACTTTCTCCTCTGAAATGATTGTTTGATTCAGCCCTGAAAAATGTTTTTCCATCACATCCAACCAGTTGCACACACATAAATGCATATTCTTTAACAGTAAAACCTGTGCGGCTCCTACACCATCGGGCGTATCACAAAGAAAATCTATATTCTTCTCTCTGTCTTCCCTTCATTTATGGGACTATGAGCAGTGGTGGCGGCAGCTGCTGCAGTCCCTCTCCCTGCTCATGCTCAGCCAGGAGAAGGTAGTGGGTTTAGCAGGCGAGGCAGATTTATGGCGCTGAAGATGACCTCTGGGGCCGTAACACGGTGATGGGTGAGTGGCTCTCAACAGTAAGCTACTGGCACTTGACAAAGTGCCCGAAGCAGAATGAATTTACTTCTCTTTTCCTCAATCATCAAGCAGCCACTGCCCTGACCCCCATCCTGACTGCTATAACAAGATCTCCCATCTCACAAGGGCCTGAAAAATTTACTGTCACATCTACTTTTCAATGAGCTCAAGTGAGCACTTCTTTCACCTTCAGCGAAGCAGGTGCTGGTGTGGAGGAGGGCCAACATGTCCCTGCATGTTTGTCTTCTATGCATGGGACATCTGTTTGCATGTTTGTGTGTGTGTCGAGGGAGGGAGTTACAGAGATCATCAGACCTGATACACAAGCCCGCCATCTTATTCGTAAATGCATTAATGAAAACATTTACAAACTGTTAAAACAACTGTTATGCAGTATACACACACAAACACAAACACATGCAAAGTTGCCTTATAAAGTCTGTGTGTTTGTGGGCTTTCATCAGCTTGATAGCACTGTTGTGGAACTTAATGGTCCTTGTATTTTTTATATACAGGTGATAAATCTTATTGCACATATTCAGATTTCACCTTTCCTGCACTCATGTAAGCAGAGGTGACAGAAGGAAGTAGTAGGTGAAAATGCGGAGCAAAAGACAGCAACTATATTTGGCAGTTCCAAAGGCAAACGTCCACAAGACATAACTTTGAAGGCACTACAATATGTACTTTATATTTAAATAAATTGTATGGAAATATTTTAATGTTATCATTAAATAAAGTGGCAACCCTCTCCATTGGCTTTTATAAATACGTAGTGTTCAAACTCACACACAGAGAACAATAAGAAAACAAAACAGAACAAAAAACTATGAAATTTTAAAAAATTGTAGTTTGTAAAGTATTAGTATATCAAACTACTCCCTAGAAGCAAACACTTTGTGGGTCACACACGAAAATAAAGAAAAGCATTAAAGCTATTCACTCAGTAACATAAACCTGGTGAGGTTATAGAAACTCCAGACAATAGAAGACAGAGTAGTGGAAAGATGTGCTGCAAAGAAAGAGATCTCAACATCAGAAACTATAGAACTTTCAAGGTTGTGTGCTATGCACCAATCAAGGTTGCAGTTTAGATCTGTGTCTATTACTGGTTATGAATGTTTTTTTCCCATGGTTTTCATTCCAGGTGTTCAAGATTTAAGCATTGTACCCACTGAATAATCTAGTAAGTCATCTGAGGCATAACATGTGTTCAAAAGTGGGTTGTTTCCAAAAATGACCACATAGACCTAAAACTACAGGCAAAAGCTGAATAAAATAATAAAGCTTGCCTTTGAGAATGTAATAGATATATAAATAAATAATGTGGTTATTTCTTCATGCTGAGCATAAAGCAGTGACAGTACTGTATGACTGATGATGTATCATTTCGTGTACAGTAGCAGGCTGTTTATTCATGTGTTGTATACTTATTTGCAGATCAAAAAAGTCAAAAAAGATTAATTAACATAATATCTCTTGTATGTATGTTGACATTATTCCCCTGAAGAACATAGTGACACGGTGAACCTATATCTATATCACCTTCCCCATCAGCCAAATCACATTGGACATTGCTAATAGAACTGTCTTGCCTAGCTCATTTGTTGATCATTCATCATTTATTAATCCCGCAGACAGACAAACCACAACTGGCAAAGAGAAATCCGTAGGTGACAGTGGTCTTTTTCTCATTAAGGTTGTGACTCCTGAACTGGACAGTGTTGTTACCTGGAGAGGGTGGTGAGCAGGACCAGAGATGGCTGAGGAAAATGAACTCAGCACTGCTGCTTCCCCCAGCACTGATTCAGCCTTACTTGATTGACACATTTGTCTTTTACTTTGAGCCATCTTGTTTGTTCTTATTTTTTTTATTCAAAATTGCTGCCTTCTCCAGTTAATGACTGAGTTACTACAGCAAAACACTCAAAATAAAGTAAATGCTTCATTTATAAAGTTAATCACAGATGAAAAATTATTCTACCATATCCCATAACTCCAAAAACCACAGGCAATGTACTACACAACACCTTGTGGAGATTTATGGGTTGATTATCTATATGAATAGTGCACCACTTGAGCATTTCTACTGTGGCCTGATGGAAAATGAAGAAAAAAAAAAAAAAAAATCCATTGGCTGTCTGTTGGCTGAAACAGTGGCAGTGACACGGCAAACTGCGTTTTTCTTTTAACTTTCAATTCTCCTAAGCATCCGTGCTTCACAGCCCCTTGGGCTATTGCCTTTCTCAATCTGTCCCTGGAGAGGCAGGAGTTATGGTCCCTGTCGATTCAGGAGAAAGGGATGTTATTCCCCTGTCACCTCCTGGTCGCGCCGCCATCCTCCCTGCCCTGATCTACAGTCCAACACCCCCCAATACCTTTCCTCTTCCCCACTTTGCTTTGTCGTAAGCTGGAGGCGAAGTCATTGCCATTGGCTGTTGAGATGCGGGCGATGGAAAAATGTTCTGGGGGAGAGGGGGTCGTGGAGGAGGTGCTCATATTGGTTTAGAGGTGCTGCTGGCAGCTGCACGATGCTACTAGTGCTTAATGCTTTAGTACTGTGTTAAGACGCTAGGGAGAAATAAAGGTGTGTGTATATTGTGTGCATGCATGTGTGTAAATGCACAGTTACAAATATTCCTATTTTTATATAAAACAACAATATTTATTGCAGGTAAATGTTGCTGTTTAAGGGCCAACATAAAAATAACAAAAGACTTCATTTTTTTCAACAAGCCTTCCATAAAACAGAGTGAAAGTAAAGATCATACTTGTAAAAATAAGATTTATAAAGAGGTCTAGAGGAGGTTGTTGATCTTCAACCTGGCCTGACTGATAGGATAACATGGCAGGAATCATTTAGAATTTGGTCTAGAGAGTTGACCTGCCTCAGGGTGCATGCAGGCACTTGTGTGACACCTTTACTAGGGAAGCAGTTGGAAGGTCAAAGGTTGACAATCAAAAGGTTTGGTGTTTCACACTTTTTTGGTGTGTGAAAGTCACAGCAGCTTTTATCTTTGAACTCATCATATTTCATATGATATCACACAATTAGATCAAATACTGTATACTGTATACCAAAGGTGAGAAAAATGTAATAACGATTGAGCTTTGTTTTGGAGATACAGCAAAAAGTGTCGTGGGCACACCCATCCCTAAACCTGAGACATGCACCACAAAAAGGACATCTGTACCAGAGAAAATACTGACCAATGCACTTGAGCTGCTATTACACCTTAAACAAATCCAGAGTACTTTGATGAAGGAATAAATAAATAAGCAGATAAATAGATGAATTACCCAGAGCAATAGGAGGCCATCTGACTTGGCCATCCATCATATATCCTATTACCCCACACTGAGAGGCACCTGCAGTATGTATAATGCAGTCAACCTCTGTAAGCAGATACAAATTCAACTCTCTCCACCACCAATTTGTTATTTTTTGACACCACCGCAGCTTCTGCCTTGTTGCATCTTTGAATTATGAATAGACTCCCTTCACCAGACTCTCGCCTGTGCATGATAGCGTGGTGTTATTATGCAGAACAGCAGGGGAAAACAAATTTGAGCAGCCTGGTGCACTTTGTAGTGGCTGGGAAAATATGCATAAACGGTGGCGCTTAAAGCCTTTTAAGAACAAATGAATGGGCTCAATATTTCATCTTTGGATTTGTTTCATTGGTTGTGATAAATATGAAATGCCAGGATGTAGCATATTTGCAGAAAATGCAGCTGTTTAGGCATTTCAGATGTTCAGAGAGTGCTTTTCAAATTTTTCTTCGGAGACAGCTTCTATGACTTCATTTCCTGCCAACTATAGACCAATTTGAAAGATAGAGACCAGATATGTCATTAAATATAAAAGTGACTTTATGAGTCTTCATTAAAGCATTACATGCACTGCCAGGTAATTGCAAATTAATGGAAACACCCCATACATGAGTACGGTGATCATTATTGCTTAAGCTATAAAATCTTCATGTGCACATGAGAAAATCCATGTAGATACATTTAGTACTACAAACCCTTGAGTTTGAACACAGAACCCTTCATAGTAAGAGTTGACACTTACTATTGTACCACTGCAAAAGCTGTTTAAACTGGTGCAAAAGGACGTCCATGAGTTGGATCACAGAAAATGCAAGAATTTCACATGGTGCAGAGACATAATAAGGGATATATATATATATATATATATATTTTTTTTTTTTTTCAACTTGGCTGATCATTTGAGCCCTGTTTAGTTTAAGCAGATGTATGAGTAGTGCACATCTCTTGGATGATGTTCTGAGTCCTGTTTGGTTTGAGCAGATGTAGAATTAGTACACATCACTTTGCATCATGAAGATGTTGAACATAAGCTGCTGTTTTGAGGTCACACAGATGCACCACATTCCTCTGTCAGTGGACAGGATTTGGTAATTGTCAATTCACTAAGAAACAAACTAGTTTTCAATATATAATCATGCTAATTCAAGTAAAAAAGAAACAAGTAGAAACACAAATCAGTTTCTCAGCATGACTCTATATCAAATTCGTACAAAGGTTAACAGTGGACAGATGAAACTGCAGCTATGTCTCATGACACAAATTACATTTCTTGTTATCATAATGGAAATGCAAAATCGAAGAAAAATATCTGACTAAAATATTTCCAGGTCCAACAATTTTGTAGATTTTCCCTCATAGAAATATACAATGTAATTTTAGAGAACTTCTCCTTGATATGCAGCAATTTTGGGGCAATTTCCTGCTGCAAACAGGCTGTCATCACAGAGGGATTTCTTTCTTTTTTTTTGGCACAGGAGATTCTGTTGCATGTCAACAAGCAGGACTAAACATGCATGACACAATGGTGTATTACTGGAGGGTGGTAAGAGGGAATCAACCTAATGATAGTGCCAGAAAAGGATCTGTATGTAATCTGTTGAAAATTCATGCAATACGCCACCACAGTACTTTATCTCCAAGGCCTCTAATTGAGAGGGATATTGAAGACCACATGTTAGGGAAGAGCGGAAGGGGAAGGGGTGTCATATGTCAGCAATATGCAGGCATATGGTTCTTGCAAGTTGGGTTAAGTAAAGCGAAAGTGACACCACAAATCAGGTTTGCAGTGATGAACTTCTGAGGGCTGTGTATAGCTGGCACAATTTTTTTCTTTTTACCACTATATTGTGTAGTTAACATGGAGGCCTTGCCAATAAACCATCAAAATACCACACCAGTTCCTGACCTGCAACTGTGCCATGAATGCTAAGGAATAAAACACAAAAATGTGTCCATATGACTTACAACACTGCTACAAGAAAGATATTCCAAGTCCCTATATTCAAACATGGATTTGACAGGTGGCTTCTGGCTAAAGGCAAGCCCATGCTTTATTGTCAACATCAAAAAACAATGCAGATTAAAGTTCCCACAATCAAAAACTACATGGAAGTTTGGTGGAGGGGAGAAAAATAATTTTAATCTGGACTGCAGGACCTAGTAGAAATGCTAGGAGACGATGTTCTGAGTCCTGCTTCACAGCTATTTAACTTAACTTTGATCGTAAAGAAACTCTCTACCTTACATAACTCAATATTACTACTGCCTATATATACTGTATATACTATACTACAGGAAAAGCTTAACTTGTACAGTCATTTTTAAGTTGAACAACCTCCAGTAAAGGAAGACAACTTATCTCTCTCCAAGAGCCTGCTTGCCAGAGTGTCCAAGTGCTTTTCTAGTTTTCATATGGCAACTCATGGCGCAATGTGTAAATGTATCCCATCAGAATACTAAAAACATAACCCTAGGGCCAAGAAAATATATCAATGCACTTACTAGATGACTAAAACTGTAGGTTATGAAGAAATAGCCATTTCAGATTAAGACTGGTCTGTTGGGAAATAAACGGTAATGTGTTTAATCATCGATAATCAACCCTAGGTGACCCCTAGTAGATGAATAGATGAGTGCCTTCATAAGTGTACTCAGGTCGAGGCAAACTGCTAATAAAAGATGTCTTTTGAGAAGCATGTCATTTCAAGTTTCAAGTTCTGTTAATTTCTGCTGGGGAATTTTGTTTTTGGCAAACATTCTAAAATTCTTACACAGCTCTCTTAATCAAATAAATACCAGGCAACACTTGTGACCCGGCCCAATGTTTCTGCTCAAAAGGGCTTGTGACCTTCAGCTCAGCCGTTGTGTGGGGCCGTCTTATCAAAAATGCAACTCTCATCCAGCCCAGACAAACACCCACACATTTGCCCGTTCAATTCAAAGCCCCCCACTCTTCACACGCTGTCTCTCTCTTTTATTCATTCAGTTTGCACTTGTCCTTCTCTTGTGCTCACTGACAAATGGGCTTTACTTTGTTCACCTTTTTCACCTTGCACCCTCAACATAACCAAATGTCTTCCTCCATCAGTTGTGACAATCAACTTGAGCAAACAGAAATGGAAAAAAGGCATAAAGGTATCAAAAGCATCACAGTCTCCCCCACCCCCTAAATGTACACACAGCTGACCTTGCAAGCTACTGCGATCACTGAAGAGACACTGAAGATCACTGAGGTTATTGTTTGGAAAAATGGGGACCATCTGGATATCTGTTGTTGTTTGTGCTTTATTGTGAAAAACCATATGTGGATTGGACCGTAGAATTGAAGGCATAAAACTGGTTATTAAAAAGAAAAAAATGTTTGGTTTTCTTGTTTTTAAATTGTTATTTAAAAAGGTATTCAGTGTTGTCACCTACCTTGAGCTAAATATTGCTTGACTTTATGCAAGTTTTTAGTATATTGATCCACTTTCTGAGATAGTCAGCAAGGGAGAAGTTATTTAAAGCTGCAGCAGAGAAACAAGGAGTGAAATGGGATCAATAGAGGCTGTTGATATTCCCTGATGTGACCAAGGAACTCAAAAAGGAATGTGTTCCTGACTGCGAAGAAAGTACGACAGCAACACAATGTGAGATACAATTGGCCTTCCCCGCAACACTGAGATTTACCTGGAAGGGCAAGAGCCACCGTTCACAAGAACTGAGGAGGTGGAACAGTTTTATCAACCAGAACCACAACAACGCTTGGAACAGGAACAGGGATTATGTCAACTGGATTGAGGATCAAGGGGCAGGTGGATGTGAGAGGGAGGTGCAGGTGAGTGCTGGGCTGCCACAGGCTGTCACTTAGCAACAAGCAGTGAGGAGGACACTTCTGGCTGGGAAGAGATGTGCCATAAAAACCTTAGCTGTTTAGTGTTTGTCTTACAATTTTATATTATTTTATATTTTATATATATATATATATATATATATGTGTGTGTGTGTGTGTGTGTGTGTGTGTGTGTGTGTGTGTGTGTGTGTACAGTAAATGCGCTTTTTGGTCATTTTCTCATGTGGGAAATGTAATTTATATGAATAATTTGTTTATGCAGCACAGTTATTTTAATACTAAGTTCTTATAAAATATGAGACTAGATTGTTAAATAGATTTTTGTGGTGATTATAGTGTTTTCAGATGGCTCTTAGACTCATGTCTGCACTGCTGCACTGAGAAAAACCTTATTATGTAGTCCATCATCAGTTCACATGGTGTCACATACAGTTAGGAAGACAACGTATTAGTGGCAAATGGGCTGAATAATATCATATGATGAAATATTATTTCTGCAATTCCGTTGTATTAGAAATATGGTTCCTGTCATGGAGCTGGATTTGTCAGGCTCCCACGGCAGTTCCAGTTACGTAAATGTGACTTATTTAAGTACTGTGTGCTCAGTCAGTGAATGAGATGGCAGCTTTGTTGAGGAAGATGCAAATCACCTGCAAAGGAAATGCTGTAAATCAGAGACTGTGAGGTGCACAGACGGGCAACAAGGACTGTTAACACAGCATGCATACATGATTCAAATGTGGATATGGTTGTGTTACATGGTCATAAACAACAACTTGCCCACAGCAGGATTTATCAGGTGATGATGCTAGCCATTAAATTTAACGTGTCTATAAATTCAGTATTGACAACAGCAAAAAAGGAGAAAATATTGAAAATACTGACAGTATTTGCTCCCTGATTTTGTTAGATTTCCCTTGTATTTGTTATTAATTGTGGCTCAAACAGGGCACCAAGGAAGAAATATTACAACCAGTTTCTGATGACTGGGATCAACCTCTACCTCTTTCTTTTCCTGTTGTGAAGCCAGTGTCTCCACTGCTTTCCCCATTCATTCTACTCTTAACCCTGTAGGGTGCAGCGTGGGTCAGCAGCTAGATTGAAGCCAGGGTATCTGGTTTGTGTTGAAGTTTAACAGGGGATTTCTGACGTCTGACTTCATTCAGCAGGGCAGCCACTTCTCCCTTTCACAATGTTTTGGAGTAATGGATAGCAGATACACCAGTGGGGAAACAGTGAGGGACTCTCGGCGAGGCCTGCTTTGTTTCTATTATTTTAATCACAAATTTCTAAAGATAAATATTTCAAGTTTGGAGCAACATCCCTCAAGAAGAACAGAAGAAAAACGCGGAAATGGGATTTCATCTGGTGTGCACTTTCAGGTCTAGAGCAAATGTATAAGTTCACCACACCATATATGTTTATTTTTCAGCCCATTGAATGACCTTCGTTGTTCCTTTCTGTATTTCTGATGGTGGATTGGGTGATCTTTTTGAGAACCGAGGTCAGAACAAATAAATAGGTCTGTACCATCTTACAATGCATGGAATCGAAGAAAGCTACAAGGATTAAGACAGAGAGTACCTGTATGAACCTGATAGAACTTTCTACAAACACATGTGTACAAGATATTGAATTAATTATTAGATGAATTGAAAACCTGCTAGTTTACATCTGGTAGTTATAAAAACCTAAGCTTGTAGCTTCTCCAAACTTGAACAAATACAAAATTAAAAAAGAAAACCTGTTAAAAAAAATAAAGGAGAAAACCGTGTCATTTGTCTCGGTTTGAAGATCTACCTGTGGTCCTCACTTCCTCTTTCTCTGAATCTGAGGTGATGCTGCAAGCGTTGTTGGGAGCGGTCTCCTCATCATGGCTTGGCGTTGATGTGAATGGGAAACTGACCGGACGGGAACTGGTGACTGAGCTGGATGGTCGAGAACTGGCACAGTTCTGTGAAAGATGTGAAAATGTGGCATCAGCTGCAAGACTCATCCACTCAGAGCAGTTTTTACTGGAAGTAATGGCTTCAGACTAATCACATCTCTAATGCAAGTATATTTTCTGACTTCTACACAACAGAACTCAACAATATTTAAAAATCAGACCCAAATCTATGATATCTGAATTAAGCTTAAACTTGGCTTTGATTCCAAAAATTTGAAAATTAGAAAGCTACAATGAGGGTGGTGATTCTGTATTTATTAAAATAAGTAAAATATGAGTCTTTTAAACTTTCAACTTTCAACAAATTGTGGGAGAGTTTTGCGTCCATGAACACTAATACACCACACACACTTTACAACACACCTGCTCCTTGGAGCTCATTCTTTTATTTAAAAAAAAAAGTACAAGGCCCACACATTCTATCATAAGGCTGTACTTTATTAAGGGTATACAGTTATATAAAGGCATTAAAATAAATGGCCTTAAAAGAAGAATACATATTTAAATAATTAATAGTAATTCAGTTTTATTCAATTATTGAGAAAAGATAAGAGCATTAAGTTATTTCTCTTATGGTTTTTAAGACACGCATAATTGCCTCTTTAACTTAAATGAAGACACAAACCCCTTGAAGCTTTCAATTATGCTAGTCTGTCTTTTTTTTTAAACTGTTCTCATAATCAGTTAGGATTTTTATATGACAACCTCAAAGTTGATGCTTTAATTGTATTCCCATTAGTGATGTAACCTTGATGATCCACAACATATTTAAACATTTGAAATGGGCACAAGGTTTCAATCTCAGTGACTGTGGTGACCCCTTCAGTTTTTGATAATGCTGTGCACGTTCAAGGCCTCTCCATTGTATCCAAGTACTTTCCAGACCTCATGGTAATGTCTGTTTAACGTTCTATGAATTCATCAGGCAAGGATACCTCATAAGAAAACACTCAAGGCCTGCCACTCTGCCTGCTTTTGAATTGTTGATGTCCACTTTCTGTGCATATTGCATACAACACACACACAAACACACACACACACACACACACACACACACACACACACAGTTCTTCTCTTTTTTTTTTTAAAGATTTTAGCAATATTAATTTCATAACATAGGCATGATACATTCCTCAGCCCCTTACCCTAACCATCACAATGACCCCCCCACCCCCCCAAACCCAATTCTAAACTCAAACTTAAAACCAGGCCTTCACCCTCAAAAACTCCTTTGAAGTTGTGAGGACCCATTAAAATGTGCCTTCACATAACTCTCCTAACATGTTAAAAGAATGTGTATTTTGGTACTAAATATATACAAGTGCAAGAACACATGCATGTGCACACGTATATTAAATAAAATTAATTGTTTGTTAAAAAGGCATGTTCAGGCCATACTCCTAGATTCCACTGTTGGCAGATATTGAATTAAGATCAGAAATCTAATCTGCTTCCAATTTATATCTATATTTCAGTGGTGTCAGGGGCAGAGTATTGGGGGGAGGGGGGGTTGTTTTTTATTTGGGTCTTGCAACTGACAGCTTTATTTCACAAAGCAATCTGGCAGTGTGCGTACAAGACAGAGGTCAGGGTGGGTCAGATGGGACTCGGTATCAACCAGGCAGGCTACATTGGTCAATGTACGTGTATGTGTATAAAACCCCACCCCCGTGGCTAAAAAAGGCACACAAGTGACCCATGCTCATGCAGAGGGTTACTAGAAGGAAGACAGCTAAAGACGGTGACAGAAATGTGCAATTTAAGAGGGGAGCGCGTGTGATTAGGTTTGGAGGAATTTATATGAGAGGTTGTCAAGGTCAATGCTGTCGTACGGCCCTGCAGCAAGAGCAATCTACACATGACAAAAATCTCCTCATAGTACTGCAGATGCATTTTTGAGATATACAATTTAGATGAGGTACATAACTGATCATGCAGTGATTCGGTCTGAAACTGACTACTTTTGGAATGAGCTTACTCTGTCTTTGTTTTGTTTTTTTACCTCTCTTTTTGGCAAGATGACAGGTTTGTAGCATATTTAACAGAGGCATCAGGCACAGCTTCACTTATTACAACATCATTTGACAACATTTTTATTCAACATTTCCCCTGAATCCAGTTCAGTTTGAAGTCATTGTATAATTTTGGTAGATGACCACAAAGGAAAATCTGTACACATCATTCCAAATGTGCTGAGTAGGTGTAACCAGTATTGACCAGAGGCTAAGTATTGGTTGCAACCAATAGTTATTAAGGTATAAACAAGCTGAATGTTTTAAAATCTGTAATGTAAATAATTTTAATACCTTAAGGCTCTTAGAAATGACCCATCGTGGTTAACCCTTGAGTTGTTGCAAATAACACAACATATAAACCTCTCCATTACAGACAGTGCCATTCGTCTTCAAATAACCCCATATGCAATAACGTCACCAAAGCCTCTTTATACCTCAGCTGCCGAAGCACGATACACAATCCTATGTTTTACAACAAGGGGATATATAGGGGCATGTATGGTCATCTAGAGCCAAATGTCTTCTAACCAAAGGACAGGTAGATACAGTATTTCAAACAGGATTTATGGCGCAAAATAGCATTAGCTAAAAACTGTCAGGCTGCTGTGATGGCTGAAGACGCATTCTGGTAGCGGAACCTGGCGAGATTGAAAAATTGCCACCACCAGAAGGGAGAGGAAGCAGTAAAAATTATGGTAGATTGAGAGGCTCACTGATAACATGAGCCGCCGATATATCAGAATACATTTGGGGGGGGTACAAATGTATTGCATTTATCCATTTCTTTGTTAGATTTCTTAACCTTATAGTGTCCCATAGTAAGGTGGTGGTAAAAGAAAAGAGGGATGCTGCAATATTAAAAAAAAAAAAACAGTCTGATGTGAGCAGCTGTTTAAGGCTTTCCACAAGGACATGAAGTGCAGCCAAATATGTTCAGATGAGGGTGCAATGGGAAGATCAATTATATTTATACACATATATTTGATATACATTGTGTAATGTGAGGGTGCACAATTTATTTATATTATTTAGAAACAGGAAGGTCCTTCTCCCACCATCACCCAGGCAGGTACAAAGTGGGTGGATTGGGGGGTGCTTAATGGCAGCCCTTGGTTCTTTCTACCTACATTCTTATCTGGCCCCAAATTTTAAGTGTACTTTAGACATTCAGGCCTTTGGGGGATTTGGGGGGTGGAGGTCTATTGTCAACCAACAGTGGAACCCCCCCCACACACACACACACACACACACACACACATACAACACTGCATGAATTTAGCTCCATACTCTGGAGTGCCCAAACAAACTGACCATTTACGACCAGATTGGCTGTAGCCTACTTTTTATTTTCTTTGTGTGCATTACAAATGGGTGCGCGTGATTACAAGTGTGCACAAAAGTGGGCTCTACATGGTCCTACTACTTGTGCCATTGTGCAGGAGGGATGTTGCGTTTGAGTTTAGTGGGGCTGCTCTCCCTCATCAGCTCCTCTGGTAGTGCTTTTCTGTTCTGCCTGGGGGCAGGATCATGGTTGTCCATGGGAGGGCCAGCTTTTTCATCTGTTCTATCCTATGGAGCTCATTGGGTATTCTATCCATCTGTGGCGCATGCGTGCCTGTGTTTTTAGGATTGTTTGTATTTTTCATTTGTTTTTTGTTACTTTGCTGCGTGTCATTAATTTATCAAATATATTTTCAATATTCATCACAATAAGAAAGAAAAAGAAGTTCAGTTGAACTAATGAGTGAGCAAATGCTGACATGTGCATGATTTTTTTTTTTTTTACACAAAATGTCAACAAAACGACATCTAAATCTAAAGAGTTTGGAGTTCCTCGTAGTGTTTGCTGATGGCAGAAACAGATACAGTGGAAAGTGAGTCAGGTCATATATGAGCAGTGTTCTTGGTTGACCTTTGCCCTTTCTTTCAAATGACCTTCAACATTTTTGAACAAGTGTGACAAACTCTCATTTCAATAGGTTCAATAGGTTATGTGCACCCCCCCATCACACACACACACACACACACACACACACACACACACACACACACACACCACACACACACACACACACACACAGTATTCTACCCTTGCATCCAACAAGGAAGAAATACTGGTTTGACACTTTAATGTCAAGGGACCTCTTGTGCTGGATTAGAAACTTGTAACCTACCACCAAGCATGACATCCCGAGGATGAAGGTGCTGCTATGTGCAGTGTGTGTGTGTGTGTGTGTGTGTACAAGTGTGTCAGGGCTATTATAGGGGCTCCATGTTTGATGTATAAGAGCATCTAACATACAATATCTACGATCTATTACCTCTGTCCCACCAGTAAAAGGAAATTGTACATTAGTTGTCTGGCTTTTCTTTTTGGGCTTGAGCCGCGTTTAAAGACACACAAAAAGCTGTCAGACACACACATTTGTTTCATGAGAACATATTACATACTGAAAAGTTAAGTGCTTTTCTCCTCTCCTTGATTCTGTTGACTGTGCGCCGAACCTGAAAGAGAGAGGCGGGCATTATAAATACATGTACATAATAAGAGTAATAAAAAAATAC
The DNA here is from genome assembly GCA_911728415.1 of Lagocephalus sceleratus. Lineage (NCBI taxonomy): Eukaryota > Metazoa > Chordata > Actinopteri > Tetraodontiformes > Tetraodontidae > Lagocephalus > Lagocephalus sceleratus. The sequence goes on along the minus strand of CAJVRN010000030.1, from coordinate 96,232 downwards.
ACACCACAAAAATCCAAAAAAAGGACTATCTTTAACAGAGAAGCCCAGCAAAATTTTTTTTTTAAAAAAAAAGAAGAAATGTTTGCGTTATAATTTCAGGGCGGGGATGTTGGTGCGCTGCACATCTGTGAGGGTGCTCCAGTATATCCCAGTGGCTAATGGGACTTGAAAGTGACACATAGAGCCGGCACGCTAAGGAGACGACTTCCAGCTATCATCCGTCAGCACGGAATGTCGAGATCAACAAATGGAGCTATTGAAGGAGAAGGGACTGCCCTAGCAGAACAGATTACATTTTCACACTCCGGATGAAACAGAAGACTGCATGGCATAATTTCACACAGACTAGCAGATCCTCCTAACTCATGACCCTACTAACTTCAAAAGAACATCCTTACCATTTTAACACACATCACCTTATTTCACTGCTTTCACTTTACAATTACTGATCACATGAGACACAGAATGAATAATAATAACCAATGAATAATAAATGAGTAAGCAGCCGTGTTTTTATTTTAGATCTGATCCACAATTCTTTTGTAATATAATTCTTTAAATTATGTTCATAATTTCTGCTGTGTAAAGGCTGTTTTTTTATTATATTGCTCTGCTAACATTAAAAAAAAAGAAAAAGAAAAAAATTTAAAATATTGATTGTTTATTCGTGTGTGTCCAGGCACTTCTCACCACTGCCCAGCCCAGCCACGCACACTATGCTGGTGATCATGTATCACGGCTTATGGCTTCATTAATTCACACTGTGCTCCAACTTACGGCCCGCCAAGACACACACATGCGCACACGGTGTCAGAGGCAGCGATGTTTTGCATACGTTCTCATGTTGATGAGCCACCTAAGGAAGAGAACATCTGAACTGTGTGACAAGGCACATTCAGCAGTATCCTTTTATTTCTGATCCACAGAGGAGCTGAATCAGAGTTCAGCACTGGAGAGACGCGATCCGAGGATGGTTTAAAGTGGAAAATAAATTATGGGAATTGCACTGATATCAAAAGGAGCCGGCGTGCTGAGGCAATTACATGACAGGACTTAATTAATCATTTGACAATGAGGGGAAGGGCATTGTTTTAGATGATCGTTAGGTCTTTAAGGGGTTTTGCGCACACTCAAGGTTTCGCAGTGATGCAAAAATGCTGTTAGCCATGTAAATGGTGCTAAGCGATTAGCATATGAAAGCATTGCACCAACAACACCTGCCGACATCCTTGGAGTTGATGGAAATAAAAGGTCATCAAAGCGTGGGATTACAAGGTGACCACAAAGGAAAAGCTAATTGTAATGAATAATGGAAAACTATTGTCAGGTAATTAGCAATTAAAACGCTGCATTTTGAGTGTAATAGCAGAAGACGCTGTTTATTTTCTATGCAGGATGTGTAATTATTGAACTTGGAAACCAGCCTTATGAATAGAGCAATGTCTGACTTTGAGACGCCAGTTAATGCTACATTTTAACATATCAAAGTATCTTCAGTTTTAGCTGATCATACCTGGCTTCACAACAAACAGAACCTTTGACTAAGGGTGTCAAAACTAAGGAGTTAATCCAGATTAATTTGTTTGATTTGAAAAGAATCTTAACATGACAGATGTCAACCACTTTGCAGCTTCATGTGTCGGCTACATCACCTGCTTTCCTCTCTGGTTAAACAGAGCACAAACCTCCAGCCTGCCTTCTCTACCTGCCACTTTAATTGACCATTATTTATTTTTCCTTTAAGGTTTTATGCATTGTGAAACTTCAAATGGTATTATATCTCAAAAACTCGGATTAAGATTTAAAAGGACAACCTGGGATCCTCCTAGAGAAAAGCATGGGTTAAAAAAAGGTGTGGAAGAAAAAAAATGTGGAAATCTTAAAAAAAAATATGGCATGAGTAGATTTTTCTTTTTTCAAACACTGACAAAGAAGCAGTGGTCCTTTTTGAAAGGCGGAACATGTACATGAACCATTCACAAATTGTAAGACCCCAGGGTCAAGGATAACTCGAGTGTAAGAAAATGAATTCCAAAGCACTAAAAAAAAAGCCACTTAAGCAAGAATGCAGTGTTGATTTATTTTACAGTGTAAGGGGTCAGTCCTCCCGGGCTCGATGTGTCAGCGCTTGTGTCTGTGGTTCAGGAGAAGACACTGGCGAGGAGAGCGTGAGCATTGCCCGAGAGATGTCCTCTTTGACGGTCAGACAGTAAGAGGTGATGACAACATGAGGTAGAAATAAAAGAGTGTGGAAGAAATAACTGATCTGACAGCCATGTTTCAATGTAACTAAGGAATGGACCGTTTGGTTGTCCATTTACAGTGTCATGTTTGATCAGCTTCTTGTTGATCAGAAACCTCTAATCCAGATTTGAGAAGGACAACCATGTCATCCATCAAACCATGCCTCTGACAAACCAACTCCACCCCCACAGACGCGCATATCTGAATGGTAATAACATGCCGTCTCATATCTCTAACACTCTCTCTCCTTTATTGTTGTTACACATTGTTTCTGGGCTCCTGCTGGCGTCCTGCTAAGCACTGGCCAGCGGCTTTGTCAGGATGCTAAATGGAGGGCCGTGAGTTTAAAAACTTAAAGAGGCAGTGAAATATTAGCCAATGTGGGTGAGGAATGAGTGGCTGAGAAGCACGGCGTGTCAGTGTTTAATGGTCGGACTCGGATGCATATAAGTTAGTCCAAGCATGAAGGGCAGCGGGACGCTCGCGTGGAAACGATGTCCCTTCTGCTCCTTCTCATCCCTCCTCGCGCGTATGCGCTCATTCCCTCACACCCCACCCACGCAGGCTTTTAAGCAGGGAGCCCATCAGAAACTTGTCATTTCTCTCATTCACTCCGACAGCCTTGAGACACAGTGCAGACTTACCTCTGTGTTGTACACCCCATATATCAGGAAGATGAAGAGGCCCTGCAAACACAGACAAAGAAAGAAAGAGAAAGGACAAAGTTGTTACAGTTGTTTTCTTTCTTATCCTTTAGTATAAAGAGAAAAGTACAGGTTAGTTTAATTTATATTTAATCCCAAATAGGATGAGCAAAGTAACAAGGGAGTAAGCGGGACTTAAAAGAGTTCAACTTCTATAAAGAGGGCCACCTCTTTCAGGCTCAGCTTGCATTTTTTTTTTCCTTTTTGTCCACAGTACCCATGTTTCTCATTCCAACCCCCACTAAGTCATCAAAGGCGCAAACCCAAGGTTTATCGAAATAGAAAATCTCAAGTGCCCATGTTCAGTTTGTGTTCTTTGACAAAGGGTCCAAGAATGCCATGCCCTTGGATCCATAAAGGCTGCACTTTTGGTCACAGAAAAACAAATTTTTTTTTCCCAATCCATTTTGGCATCCGCTGAATGTACAAGCTGTGCATTCGCCTTCGGGCCATAATGTAACACTATTGGCTCAAAGGAAACAGAACAACATCCTCAGAAAGAAACTGATTGAAACTGCTCCACAAAAGCATGTAACAAGAAAAAAAGAAAAGGCAGGTAAATTCCTATAAATTCCAAGGCTGATAGATACAGAATACTTTGTTTTGGTGAGCCAGCGGTCAATAGTACTAGCTAACACACACACACACACACACACACACACACACACACACACACACACACACACACACACACACACACACACACACACACACACACACACACACACACACACACACACTTAAAAAAACATTTTTGTTTTGGAGCATCCACCCTAGGACAAAGATTTGTTGTAACTGCCAGCCCATGACATGTATATATAGATTTTCCCCTTTTCTGTTTTTCAAATGGGCTTTCTATTAGCGTGTGTGCATAATAAAACCTCCTCTATCAGACCATGTTGTATGACTTCAACAAAGGGGCTTTTAACAACATACAAAAGTGCAACCTTTAGAAAACAGAGAGGATATAAGATTTAATACAGGCTGACTGTACTAATCCATAATTACGTGCAGCATGACTACAACAGTACTACATTTATGAGCTTTATCAGCTTTGATTTAAAGAAGCAGATTAGATGTCTGTATGTTACGCTGCATGTTAATATACCGCTGGAACACTGATACTCATGAACCCAAGCACCCACAATAAGAGACGGAGGGAAGTTCATTTGAAACACATGCCCTATTGTATTGCATTAGAATTGCAATGTCTAACACATCGTTGCAATTTGATTATCATGTTTTTGATCATTCCTCTTATTTGTAATTAATCTTTTGTTGTGTAGCAAACAAAGTGGGGAGAATGTATGGTGCACATTAGGAAAAATGATCTATTAAAATATAATTGAGTTAAAAATAAGTTCAGCATAACAATCATGATAGATTGTTTAATATGTTAATTCATTAATATTCCCCCTAAAAACAAACAGAGACAAAAAAATGGGGCACATTATTTAAATGCATGTGCACATTTCCAAACCCAGCCTAGTTTTCTTTTGAACTCAGAGGCAAATGCTACAAATTTATGCAGAGAATGAACGCAGTTTCTTTCAAAGTATTGCTACACTGTACATCAAACAGGGGAGCATAAATTAATTAGTATCCAACTAATTAAAGAACAATTGTATGTTTAAAAAGTTAAAACCAACAAACACGATGTTTGACCAAAAAAAATTAACACCCAAGAGGCATGCTACAATGCAAGCCAGAAAATAACATTTGGATAAATTAACATGTGCGTGCGTTCCTTCTTCTCAGATATCAAGAACAGAAGCAGCAAATAAAAGTGAGATCGATTTTCTCAAAAAGTTCAGACATATGCACTGATGCAAAATTATTGAAACACATTTCTTAATGAAAAGCTTGACTGGGCAACAATATTAGCTTTAATTTATACAATCATCATTCAGGAGCTTTCAAAGTATAAAGTTTGGGTTTTCCTGCTAGCTGCAGTGGTGTAAAACACAGGTCTGGGGCTCTTCTCACTGGGCTTAAATAGTGAGGGCAACTGGCAGCCTCCATCTTAGTGCTCCTGGCATTGAAATAACTTTTTCATCATCATTATCATTTTTACATAACACAGAGTGAAACAATAGCAGCTTTAACTTGCGTCATGACCTGATCATGCATGCATCTTTGAATGGACTGAACAGGGGCTGGAGGGCTTACAATTCATTTATAAGCCATTTATGGCATTGATAGTAACTCTGCAGGAGACCACAAATTGTAAATTATGGATACATATTTAATAAGATTAACATAAATCAAATGTACTTCCACTAAAACAAGCTTCTGGGCCATATACCAAACAAAACATCTACCAGGGTTTGCTTATGAAAATTCTGTTTCCTAAATGCCAAATTTAATCACTAACCTGAGCAAAATATGATTCAAATAATGTCTAAACAATGCATTAATAGGATAAAGCACACAATCTGCATATTTTTGGTCTGTGCTATCATTTAATGTCAAACATTGTTCATTTTTGTTCACCCAAAGTCAGTTCCCTGAGAAAATCTTTCAATAGAACTGAAATATTTCTGTGAAGTAGCTGAAGACTTTAGCTGCCTTGAAGGGAATTCCAGTCTCCGGTGTCACCCACTGCCAAGGGTGGGAGCATTTTTGAATAAGATGAAGCAGAAGTCAAATATCTTAGCCTAAATTCAAACACACAGGGACACTTTTCACAAATAGATTCCCACTTGGCAAAAAAAGGGGAGGAAAAATTCTGCCCTTGCACCTGGTAATCATTATCAAAATGAAAGACAGAAGAGGTTAAAATGCTGTGATGGGGGAAAAGAAAGAAATTCACACTTAGGCGCTGGGACTTGCTAATGTCTCTGACCCCTCCACACATAAACAGTTTAATTAACATGTATACATAACGCTCACTTTAACTGCTCATGGCATGTCAAATCAAAGTGTCTGTCAAAGTTGTGAAGCGGGGAGTTGATACTGTGCAGGTCCCCGGTTCAGATCCAGCTCTGTGTAGCTGCTCCAGCTGGCCAGAGAAGTTGTCAATAAGACACGAATGTCAAGCAGGTACACAGGCGGCCAGCCACTCTTATTTTGTGTGGTGTGAAAAAATCTACATCATAAATCTGTTTTTACAAATGCATTCCAAAGCATTGTGTCTGATTTAGGGTCAAAGGTCAGGTTTTTCCCCCCCAATTCCACTGCTGTTCTTTATTTCTTTCTTATTTCATTCTATTCTTGAACCGAGGCTGTTACAGCTTCCCCTGCTCATTTTACCACAAATATTTTCAATCAGATGGGCTGTGACATGGAGGAGAAGACCTCCCATGCCGTCTCACAAGGCAGGCATTACACTTTGGCTGCAGAGAATCACACATCTATACTTACACATACACATAGTTTGAGGCCAGCTGCCATCCCAGTAGTGGTGTGTGATAGCTTGAGGAGAGGGGAGAGAGAGTTATTAGCTTAGCCCTGAAGCACCTACTTAATATAGGGACCGGCAGTGATTGCTAACAGAGCTAGGGAGAGGTGACAGCTTTTGGCCCTGCTTGAGGAAATCCAATTGAAAGGCAGCCAAGAGGAACAACAACCCCGAAACAGATGTTGCTCGCTACCAGTGGCGCAACCTGGGTGCACACAACCCAGCAGCGACAAACTGAGATGGGGACTCTGACACGCAGTCGTACAAAGTGGAACACACGCACCTGCGCGGCGTGGAGGCTATACACACTGCTCCAGGAAAGGAAAGGAATGCTGCACCTTAATAGGTCTGAGGACATGTAGTGTGGTCCTCGCAACTTCAAAGGTCTGTTTTAGGATTAAGACATGGTCTTACAGTTGGGTTTAGGTAAGTGTCTTCATAAAGTATCATGTCCATGAAAGTCCTCTCAAAGGTAGAGATGCATGTGTGTGTAAAACAAAGGGAGTGAGAAGTGTTTGGGTGGGTGGAGAGAGAGTGAAAATCAATACTGACATATCTTTATTGCCAGTCGATGACAAATGATGGCATATTTGCCACTGCTCTGGCATTGTGTCAGTATATATATTGATTTTACATCAGAGAGAAAAATGTTATTGATGAAGCACCCAAGACAGTGCTAAGTGCTTTATTTTACTTGTTTTAACGTGTAACTACACTAGAATGGGGGTCGAGTCGCTGTCCTCTGAACCCCAGCCTGTGAAGGGTGAGGGTAACTATCCCCCCCGAACCTGATCACTCAGTGCACATGTGGTAATGCAGTGGGGGTGGTAAAGAGAGAATGAGAGACAGAGTGAACTGTAAACAAACTAGCTTTTAAACAAGACAATTTAGCGTTGCGTGTCTTGGGCGCCAAGCAAAACATGGCCATGGAAATTGATACAAACTTTTAACACATGGGTCAAGACACGAGTCTTTGAACCAGGGAGGGAAAGCACGCAACCTGTCCAAAGAGCTGTTTAATTAAAAGTACTTAAGGCCTTTCCGTGGCGCCCTCTTGTCAAATAGTGTGCGATCCCATTGTGCCGTCATCCATCTACTAACTCAATGACAGCAGAGAAACACGTTGCCAGTTTTAAGGAACTGCAGCTTGGGTTTGGTTTATCTGGACTCTCTGGATGGAGAAAGTTGCATAAAGCATCTATTGTTCATACCATTTTCAAATATAGACATAAATGTGGTACATAACGAATAACCGATGTGCAGGGTTACAACATTCAGAAATACAAGCAAATCACTATTTTCAGTACATCCAGCAGCGATGGAGCAGTTGAGAGAGGAAGAGAATAAATACATGAACACATACAGATTAATCACATACAGTAACTCTGAAGTATCCTTTAATCTCTTAGCTAAATGCTAACACAATACAAAAGTCCATTACAATGACAACATAGAAAGAGGCAATGTTATCACACCAACTGCATACACGACCAATATGACTTCACCTTACTGCAATTGCGGCAGACAGTTGCCTAATTCATGAAAAATAACGCTAGAAATCTTTGATAATTCAGAGACAACAGTGTACGAACTGCAGACTAAAATAAAAATGGACAATCAAATGCTCACCCTTGCGTTTTATGTTGTTTTTGAACAAAACAATGAACACTTGAATTAAACTAGAAATATGCATATATTCATAGGTATACTAAAAATGACCTTATGACTATACCCACATCACAAATACAGTACAAATATATTGGAAGAGAATCCCTAAAATTGCACAGCTGACGAGATTGTTGCAGTGCCCTTGACTAACAATGACAAATGGATGCAATATGCAGAGTTGCTTTTTGTATGAAACAGGGGGCAAAAAGAATACCATTACAAGAAGCTTTTGGTCTGTTGTTCCACAGCTGATGTGAGGTTAACGCCATGCATCAAAATCAAGAAAAGTGTAGGTGAGCGTGTGCGAGCTGTGTCCATGAATGCCTTGGAGAGAGAGCGCAACAGAAAGAGAATCAGGCACTTAGTGCTGTGACTCATCAATGTGCGCGTCTTGTGATGCATTAATGCGCTTTAAACATGACCTTGTATTTGTTAGGAGCGAACAAGAGATCCATTATTTATTACAGAAAAAATGCACATTAAATGGTTAAAAAGATGCGGAAAGTAATATCATACATTCAGATCATATCAAACCAAATTCAACACTACCACTGAATCATAACAGGTTTTAATTTAATTTTAAATGTATATTAGAGTAGAGACCAGTAAATTGAAAAAAAATTTAATGAAATAAATCAAAACCATAAAACTGTATTAAATTATATAAATATTTTTTTTTATGTAAAATGTTTTGTATGGTGTGCTTTCCTTTTCTGTGGGTCTGTGAGTGTGTGTCTGTACACGAGTACAACCGTGCGCTGCAGAACGGCCGCGGTGGCAGGGTTTATCCATCATGATAAACTGGCAGACTCGGCAACTGTCACACACAATCACACTTCACTACAGCTCGCAGGACCTCAAAGTGAAAATGAATGGCAGTTCATCGACATGAAGACTTCATATATCTTTGTTCTTTTCTCCTCCTTTTTCTTACTTCTACTTTCACGCGGAAAATGTTCTTTTGTTGTGAGGATAGCTTTCTTCTGTAGCGGCATAATAAACTGACAAATGGTGCATTTTGCCATGCTTCTGCATGGCATTTATTTTCTCTTCACAGCCTAAAAATGTATTCTGCAATATAAATGGGGCAAGCCTGAAATGTCTGCATGGCATTGATCTCATTTACAAAGAAAATGGCAAGTGTTAAACATGATAATCATCAAATTTGTAGCCACTACAAAGTGAAATGAGCCATAATAATGTCAGTGTTGCAATCACAGCAGCACTTTCATGCCCGGACAAGTCAAGCCTTTAATCTAGTAATGACTCTGAAATGATACTACGGCTTTAAAGAAATTGGCGAGCTGAATCGTTGGGTCTCGGTGCCTCCGCTGCGCTCTGTGCCCTCGCCCGAGCCCTGCTCTTACTCTCAAGCTGTTTGATTGGCACATGCTTTCAGTTAATGAGGGATAATTACTAAGAAAACAAGTGGGAGACCACATCTGCTCAGTGTAAAAAGATGTCCAGGCCTGGTACAATCTGTCAGAAGGGGCTTTTGGGGTGCGCGTGAGAATGTTTTACCCGCCTTTGGCGGCCTCCCGGACCAACGCAAACCTACCAGGTTTCCATCCATCTGAGACGAGAAGCAGATTAATAGGAATCAGCATGTGGTTGTAAACACTTGTGAGGAAGAGTGTATATCTGCAGGGGAAATTACCCAGGCTATCAGCTGGGGACGTGCAAGGGACCGCAAAGGGGAGCGCATGGAGCAGCAGGGATGATCAGCGTTAACGTCCCAATCAGCGTCCTGCTGTCAGAGCCCTTGTTCCCCAGCTCCCACCACTGTCATGCTCCACTCTCATATAATGTCATAAGTGAGGTAACCACCCTGCTCTTAAAACACTGCCCATAAATCATCAGCATGGGATTTACATTGTGCTAAATGGTCTTTTAACGAGTGGCCAATGTTTATTTGAATACAGGCTTGACCCGTAAATCACGATTGAACAGGGTCCTTGTCAAGACACTGTCCAACATTTATTTTGGAAATCATTTGTAAAAATTACCGTCTTATAGCAGGAACACTCAACAAGGAGAATTCAAACATATTTGGATTTTTTTTTTTTTTTACCAAACCAATAAACAACAGCTTTTACACAAACTGATATTTGACTAGCCTTTTAACCCCGTGACACTCCTGCCCTCCTCCTCCAGCCCATCTGAGCACCTCGTTGCCACCCACCCACTTGAAGAACAACAGGGTTTTGCTTTCTTGCCCTGTGCTGACCCAGTTCTTGCTAATTACCTGCAAAGTATGCATCAAAGCTGTGCAAATCCACACATCTGATGCAACCTGGCAGGATAAGGGAAACCTTAGACCACCTGAACCGAGTCCCTGTGGCCCCTGTGTGTGTGTGCGTGTGTGTGTGTGTGTGTGTGTGTGTGTGTGTGTGTGTGTGTGTGTGTGTGTGTGAGAGAGAGAGAGACACAGAGAGAGCAAGAAAGAAGGGGTGTCACTCAATATAAGGGAGGGCGGCAACTTGTAATGGAACAGATATTGTTTGGACATGGGTAATTTTGAATGTCACACTCGTTCCTGACGTGACTATCTGCGTGAGTGGGAGGGGGGGAAAGTGGGGGTGAGGTCACTGAGTCATGTCGGCTGATAACAGGTTTTGGTTAAAAATTCTAGATGGCTATGGTGCACAGAACGGAAAATGATCAAGAAGTCAAACATACAGACATGTATTTTATCCGTTTTCTATCTATCTTTCTCACACATGGACACAGGTAGTGCAGGACAAGGGGAGAGGGAATGGTTTGCTTTCTTATGACACAGGTTATTACTAAATTGAGCTGGCAGGTAATTCTAAGACAAATAAATGCAGGCAGGTTTAGCACAAGGAGAGGTCCTGGAGGTGCCAGCATGAGCAATGACAGGAATTCTCCTGCCTTTTTTGACAGGAAGCCTATTATTCTCATACTTTTATTTTCCCAGGCTAGAATTTTAGAACCGATCTCTCCGATAGTGTTTCAGCCCTCCTTTAAATAAGACAAAAAAAGGCCTTGTTCACAAATCACTGCTCCTGGCTTGATTTTGACTGTACATCTCTTCACTCGTGGTAGAATAGACTATGTACTATTTAGAGTTTTTATTATTGTATTTGACTGACGATTTTCTTTTCTTAAAAAAAAAAAAAGCTGATATTTAAAAAGAAAAAAAAATCCATTAAATCCTAAACACAGAGATGAAAACAAACAGTTGGAAACGTAAGAACAAGTTGATACAAAACACACTATAAATATCCAACTTAAAAAAAGCGGTGCAACATGCTCATTATAAATGCCATCACAAAGAAGCGTGGTGGGAGTCAGTGCTGACCTTGGTATCCTGTATGATTATCATTTTAATGCCGCAGTTGATAATTGAGGATGTAACACAAACAGTGGACTCTTTTTCAAAGGGAAAGTTTTGTTTTTTTTTTCCCATGCAATGAAAATGCAGACAATTACATAGAGCTTTCATTTGTTTGGGGATTTTTTTCACCCCATCCCATAATTATACAAGCCACTAATTAAAATATGGATTTATAAATAAAACTCTATAATTTCACCGATGACTAGGAACTTGGGTTTTTAGCCCTTAAGCAAAATAGTCTGTTTACCTATGTGTATGTATAAAATTAAATGCACTTAAAATATTGTTGTATTTGTTGTTGTTGATATGAAATATTTTTAGAAAAAAATAATTAAATTAACTGATTTACTGGTAATGGGAATCACCATCACATGTTGACTCAGTGCTATATTTTACATCACTAATTCTGACTAGGCGTACTGAATATAACTAAAAATAAATTACATTTTTTGGTCCAATTCAGACCAGTTAGAGGCTCATACAACCTGTATTATTGTAGAATTTTAATAAAATATATTTAAAAAAAAACAACACTTTCTTCATTATTTATCATTAGGTTAGAATTAGATTATATATATGTGTTTGAGTTAAAGATAAAAAGTTAAGAGATAACAAATACTTTTGATTTAGAAATTTTAAAGTAAAACTGGATGTAGCCTTGTTGTGATTTAAGAACAGGGACCATTTCTGCGTAAACTGACGCTAGCTGCTCACTTACAGAGGTGTTTATGACTCTTTATAAAACAGAAAAAAGCTGCAGGCTGGATGAGGAAGGGAGGAAATGCTGCCTCTGAATGGACAGGTTGTTTAGATCCTGATGATCGATCTGGGGATGACTGACTGTAAACTGCTTCTAACGTGCTGTTTTGATTTCTGCTGCCAAATGAGAAATTAGAATAACTGCTCGCCCCTCGGTCTGGAGGGGATTGTGGCTCATGGTGACAAGTGGTCGCACACACACTATTTGCACAAGCTTGTGCATTTTCATTCCTTATGAGGACAAAACAGAGACTCCAGCCAGCCTGTGTGAGACTGGAGAAGGATCTCAGAAACTCCAATATTGCTTAGTAGCAGGATGCAAAATAAAATGTATGAATAGTTATTTTTATACGTCCACTCAATACTCTCAAATTGAACAAAAAGTCATGCTTGCAATCATGTGAGGGCATATTTTTGATGTTTATTTCTACCACATCAAACCTGCTGGTGTGAGGCAACTAAAACAGCAAATCATGCCTGATTCCTCCAGGACAAAGCAGAAACATGGGGAAGTAAAGTGTCTGAACCTGTCATCACTTTTCACCAGTAGCTAGCGAGTTTAAAAGTAATTATGAGAATGTTAACAGCTATTATTCCCAAAAACCAATGTTAAAATTAATCTGCAAGAGCGCACTGACATTGCCCAACATCAGGAAGCAATTCCCAAAACTCAAATTAAAATTATATTTTTAGTTATTAAACAACATTCCCTTCCAGTGGGCTAATAACTAGTTTAACCTTCAACATAAAAGGCTCATGAACTCCCGATAGTAGATTTTAAATTAATGAAATTGCACCATAAGTTTGCATGAACCTAAAGTGGAAACTAGGTGTTGTGATTCCATCACTGAAAACAAATAAAAATATCACCTTCTCCAACAATCACTTTATTTGCAGCAAGGGCCTTTCTTACTCACAGAACAAATCTCCCATACAGCAAAAATCAATAAGCATAGCACACACTATTGATCACGTCTCTGTGTTGAATGCGCTCTGATGTCATGCTCAACTAGTCAACTGTGATGGTGTCTGTGTTCGTGGAGAAAAGGCAGCACTACTGTACGAGCCTGCACACTTTACAGCCTGCTGTTCTCCACATCAGGTGTCAAATGGAGCTTTGGATGTTAAACCATGACCTGTTGCCTCTTTTAGTACAAATGCAAATGAAATACGAGACAAAAAAATATGCAGATTTAAATTTCTAAATGGAGCCAGTGGAGTTCAAGAGGTGATAAATTCTGTTATAATGAATCGTTCTTCTGCATCTATAAAGAAAAAGGTCCTGAAAGAATACCCATTCTTTTCAAATGTGTTCATTGAAAACGTGGAACCACTCGAAGCTGCTGACATCGGAAACCGATGTCAGGTCATGACAGGTTCTCTCTCAAAATTAATCCTTTATTTCCCAAACTCAGGTTTAACCTTGAGTGAAATGTTGAAAAAGAGATAAACCTAAATAAATCACCTGCTGTTCTGCTCATGTTCAAAAGAATAGGTGAAATAAAGGTTGTCAACAGTTCCTGTGAATTAAAATAGAATAATGGACTGAAATAAATTATCTCAATGCTCCTGATATCTTTCAACAGTCTAATGCAAAGACAGCCAATGGTCCTCCAGGCTGCCCGCAACCATTTTGAGTCCAAATTTCCTCACTCCCCTACTTTCTTCCACCACCTCAACCCCTCCACCGCCTCCTTCCACCGCTCAAAGTTATTGATAGTTTAAAGTTATGGACTAATAATAAGATGGACACTGCATGGCCAGGAGCCTATTATTCCCCAGGTAATGGATAGTATGGTGGGGATTTGAATGACATTGCCCAGAGATTAGATGACAAAGGGTGGAGCGATTTATGGGCTAAGGACCCCTCATCCTCCTTTACACACACACACACACGAACACACACACACAAACACACACACACACTACTATTTATCTCTACGGCTTGATAAGGAAGCTGAGGCATGGTTGTATTTATGATGAAGGTGTTCATAAAACTACTGACTTGGAGTTAAATTTGACTAACCTCAACAGTGGACAACTCAAACTTTTCACGCACCTTGTGGAAGGTATCTGACATCAACAGACTTCAGTATTCATCAGGTTATTTGATCAAACTGGCTTTTCAATAAAAAACACAAACATCTTAATTTCAAAGTTTAAATGAATTCACTATCAAAAGCTAGTGATTTCAATATTTATGCCATTTCTAACATGTTAATGCATCAATTAAATATCAGAAGGTGGCAGCAGATGTGATTTTATGTATCTTGTAGCATGTTTGTAGTGTGTCTAAATGACAAGAGTGTGGACAGATCAGGCAGGACAAAGGTGATGAAGAGGGAGTCATGAGAGGTGGCATGAGAGAGAGAGAGATAAAATAGGCTTGTCCACATTATCTGTTTTATTGATTTAACAGTAAAGGCTCGTCACTTAAGCTTTATGCTGCTGTGGCTGGCTTCATTGAAAATATCGCTGCAAATAAATAAATTAATTAATTAAATAAATAAATACATTTATTTCAGGAAAACTCATTTTAAATTAATTTAACTAACTTCCCGCCACTGGTTTGCTCAGACTGTCATAAAATGTGACACATTCAACCATCTTTTTGGGGAATCATAACGTTTCGCTCTCCGTCCCGAAGGCATCGCGGCTGGAGGGTCTCAATGGTGATGCCAGAAAGGCCATTCAAAATTTGTGGTAATTACATAGAATATAGGGCCAATCACATGGACAGTCTGATGTCTGATTATTGATTATTTCATTTTTATTATCTTTAAGGAATAATTTAATGCAAGACAAATCAGTCAAATAAATAATTTAGATATGAGCTCTGGCTGGTGATTTTTGTTTAAAATGATCTGACCAGCTGATTAAAGAGGCTGTGCTTACAGATCTGTGGAAATGTTGGATGAACCTCTTGACTGGAGGAAGGAACGAAATTGCCAATACAGGGAAAGGAGTAGTGGGAGATATCGCAAGTATATAGTTGAGATAGAGCCTGAGAGATATTCCCTTTTGCTCCTGGGGAACCCTGTAGAATGGCATCAGTCCTGTCTTCATTCAAACTCTGTGCTAGTGCACCCATAGACGAACACATCCATGGCCTCATCGAGGGGTGGATACCCATCAGCTCTGCAGCCTGCAGCTTGGGAAAAAAACGGGTGTTTGCCAACATGGAACACCAGACTCAACTGAATGAGACCAATTGTGATTGGCCGTAGTCTGCTGCCCACAGACATCAGGCCTGCTATTAACAGGAAAAATTCTGAATGAGCTCAGAAGCTGCGGGGCTGTAGCCACCTGCCGAGTATCAGATTTAATCTGTGGAATGAGAAGAGCTTTCAGAATGGTGAACTCATATTATCTTTGTGGAGGAAGAACAGGAAACATGCCTCCATGTCACAAGTTTCAATACTGCATTTACTCATATACCCAAGTCCAACAAAGGTGGCGCTCTGAAAGAACATTTCCTTTTCTGATGTTGAGCCTTTATGTGTGCCAGTGTAATCTATACTGTCTGATATGTCCATACCTATTTGAAGGCTGTATTTCATTGTTCCTGCATGAGGAGTATAACATTATGTCATCCATTCTTCAAACGACTTTAACTTGAATTCTATGATCATCACTGCTTAAATAAATGATAAGAAAAAAAAAGTAATCATAAAGTCTAATAAATTTTCCATGAAATGACAGTCAAAACACTGTCAACGCTATCAGAAAACAAAAAAACAAAAAAGCTAATAAGTGATAGTGTGAAGTTAAATTTGTCACAATGTCTGTATTATGGGCCGTCACAGGGATGGAGTAAAGCTCCGAAGGAAGAGAAAAGAACGTTGAGGCTGAGCTGTTGAGACACTCTCACAAGCAGCCTGATAGTGAGCTATTTGAGCGAGTGTCACCACCATCTTTGTGCTTCATGTACAAAAAAGTAGCACTTTT
The DNA here is from genome assembly GCA_911728415.1 of Lagocephalus sceleratus. Lineage (NCBI taxonomy): Eukaryota > Metazoa > Chordata > Actinopteri > Tetraodontiformes > Tetraodontidae > Lagocephalus > Lagocephalus sceleratus. The sequence continues at coordinate 80,151 of CAJVRN010000030.1, read as the reverse complement.
GATGACAACGATTGTTCCTGCTGAATTTAATAAAGCAAACTTGAAGAGAGACAAACAGACACAGAACAGCGGGCAGGAGACAAACCGCAACACAGCTGAACAAACAGACTGACGGATGAAACGGAACAGAAATCAATATTATATAATAATGTGTAAAGCTGTGAAGCCTTAAAATAAGAAGCCTGGAAAACCTTTGTATTAATTACCTTCAATGTGGAAAATATATAATTACAGATGAGAAACGCACACTATTTATGGCAACCGGAGGGCCTTGTTTAATGATTGGACTGCAGCTAAAACTACTATTGATTTTCTCAGTAAATATACAGCTCCATTAAAGATACAGCTGATTAAAAGACAACTACAAATCGCAGCTCTGAACACGCTGAAGAGATGGCAGCAGCTCACCCTCATCTTAACTCTCACTGATGAGTGAGGGAAATTAAGCTTTTCTCACTTTCTCACAAAATTGACACTTTTTTTTGCTCAGTCTACTGATTCTATATATAAGTTATATATTAATTTCTATCTTTACATTCTTATTTAGACCAATAATAATTTCATCATTCGGTATTAAAAGGTGAGATGAAAGTTTTGCCAATCAGCTGAACATGTGTACGTTAGTGGAAGTGTGTTGGTGTCCTTGTCTACCTGCAGGGAGCTGAGGATGATGAAGATGTAGGCCATGACAGTTGAAAAAGGCACCAGGACGCCGCACAGCCACGTTAATCCGAGAATAGGCAGTAAGAGCAGCACGGCTTTCACTGCAGCCCTGCACTCCCGTGCACACAGAAGAAGAAAGAGAAACAAACACGCGGTCAATAACACAATAAAAGGAGAATATACACACATATTCTAACATACACTGAGGTGACACAGCTGTGCACGCTCCAGCGGTTGACTAGAAATGATACTGAATATCGCACAGAAATGTTTTATTGCCTAAAAATGAGTATCCCTCCTTGAGCTCACTTTAATATTTCTCAAGTTTTTTGGTCATTTTTAAACAAATATGAGCGGCTTTGGCAGTCTGGATGTTCCATATACAACACGGAGGGGCTGGGAAAGCTCACTGGGTGACAACTTCCCACCTTAAATCCACCTTAATTCTGTTTAGAGTGGAATTATCGTCCTGCTCAGGTGACTGCCAAACCACACCAGCTGTGTGTGTGATCCTGCATGTGTACCATGGGGGCAGCGAGTCCTAGTTTACACAGCGGAGGAATGTGTTTGAGTTTCCACACAGCCTGCCACCCAGAGGTGCCAAATGGTTCAAGGCCTGCTTTGAAATCCTTCATAAAGCGCCTACTGTGAGCCCTGGTGGGCTGAGGTGGTGAATAAAACCATATACGTTTAACGGGATCTTCATAAATAAGAGGAAGAAATCGAGAGGATCACACAATAGAAATTAGCCTTTCAAACAGAAAAGGGGGGCAGGAAAAATAAAATGAAAAGAGTGATTAGAGAAAATGCATAATCTCTGTATTCTCAACAAATGTTTTATACCATCTAAATATTTTTTTAAATACTGATAAATATCAACATCCAAATTTGTATTTGATCAATACAGTTTTCTTGAAGGGCATTACTGAAAATGTTCTGAATTTAAAAAAGCTTAACCAATTTATATAAGCTGTCTTATAAAAGTCTATAACACTTCCTGTATTTGTTAAATATTAGAATTATTAAAAAATTAATAATTTAGTGTGCCAGTAAATCACTAGTAATAGTTTAAAAATCCTAAATATAAAGAGCAGAAACCCATGTGTGAATATTGTGCATCTTGTCAGAGGTGAAATATTCTTAAACATTAACAAACAGTTGAAGCTGGAACACTTTTTGAAAAGTACTAATGCTATCCATTCATATTTGTGTGTCTGTCTGCTTCGCTAAACGAGGCATTATCTTTTAAAACTGACAAATTAAATGTAAAACCTTCCAGCTGCTTTTATATTTGACACACATCTGCTCCAAGGCCTGTTAGCCTGGTGAAAATAAGCTTTCTAGAGAGGGCAAATAGCGCCTCCCTGTGGTGGTACCTCATTTGCTCGTAGGCCTTTTCTGAAGGACTGGCGGCCAGCATGATGGACCTTCTCCTGGCTGTGGAGATGGTGATGACCACCACTCTGGTCAACACCAAGATGTTCACCTAAAAGGGAGTATCATCAATGCATCAGTTTATGAGCAGCGTCATTGAGAATGAAAAGCCAGATATAATGAGGTGGTTTCTGAAAACAATTTTAGAGTAACAGAACAGCTGTAAATACACTGTCAGGACCAGATCACAAGTTAATCAAATTATATTACCTCCAGATAACAGAGTTTAAAGGTTAGTTTAGCTAATTTTCACAGAACAACAGGAAGGGATGATTTGTTTCTGAAAGTTTGAAGTCCCCTGATAGAATATCTACAATAACAGACGCTCTCATCCCTGCCAAAGATGTGAGAAGTTCCATGCAGTATTGTGAGCCAGTTCTCCAGATGAGCAGCTCTTTAACATCGCCAAGGACTTATGATGAAGTATGATGGGCTGCTCACTTCTCCCAAAGATCTGACAACTACAACATGACACAGCTGTATGTCTTTTTATTTTAACTGGGACCAAGTAAGAATGAGTGGTCCAATATTTCTGTAAGTCTTCACACTATTATTCTTGTCTATAATCTACTTAAAAACTGCTGATTTCCAGCCGGCTCTCACTCCCAGCTCATCAAAGATTGATTTTCGGTCAATTTTGGATGTATAGGATGTTCAATATGAACTCCTCTTAACCTATCCATAATGTATGCCTACTGAACAGAACCACACTTGGGATTCAAATATTTATCAACTGTGAAACTTACAGCCCCCACATGTAATGCATTAGGACACGTTAGTGTCATAGTTGACACGCACACATGCACACACACGCACGCACACACACACACACACCCACATGCACGCACACACGCACACACTTCATTTTTGAGGAGTTGGAAGTAATAAAGGGCCAAAAGACAATGGGCTGACTGCTCATAAAACTAAATGAAAAAACTAAATGCTGCAGAATTCGCCTGCTTTAACTATTCTGTCTCCAATTTACAAGTGTGTTTTTAATTCTCTGACCATGATAATGAAAATAACGGGTCCAGCAAAGCCCCAGATGACACCATCCTGGACACTGAGCCAACAATAGCCGTCTGCTGAGTATTTGCCCGAGGCTGATGCCAGCGTAATGGTTACTATCAGGACCGGTAGACCTGCGGGGTCAGAGAGACCATTAAAAAAAAAGAAGAGAAAAATTAAACCACCAGAATAAGAAATGTGTTGGTTTGGCTTGTTTGTCTTGGTGATTTTTGTACCCCAGCCGATGAGATAATAGTATTTCATGTGCCGGTCCTCATTCAGGTTGACTGCTACCACTTTGCTCCAGAGCAGCAGACCCTCCACCAGCATCCAGCTGAATGCGGCCATGAAAAATAGATGAAGTAGTGCCGCTACGAGTGTGCACGCCACCTGAAAACATACCAACACATACATGAAGGCAGATATGAGCAATATCTTGGTACAGCAGAACTGTACATTGTCAAGTTTGTTTGCTGTTTTGTTTTTTGTTTTTTTGCACTTTCTGTTTTCACTTCTTTGAACTTTCCGTGCCCAGGAAATCGGATTGAACAATATTAACTCTGTTTTGTGACATCACACTCAGAAATAGCTTCTAAATGTAAAAGCCAAGTCATTCATTAACTGTACCAAGCCTGGAGGATGACGTTTGTTACCTTATTATGAATAGCTGAGCCGCTGCAGAGCAGAATCACCTGGGCACAGATCAGAGCGATAAACAGGTTCTTATGGATAGACGTCCTGTCAGATTTGGGAATACTGCAGACAGAGAGTGGAGTCAAATCTAACAGATTAGAATTCGAGTAAAATTCTACTTTTTTTTATATAACGCTATAGTGTTGAGAACCTTTAGTTGAATAGCTAGTTTTAATTACTCTTACTAATTATACCTCTATTTATGACAAGTAAATGAAACAAGTCAGATTGATCTAATGTAATTTATATTGGTAAACTGAAAACCACCTCATTATGACCTAATGGCCTTCTGAGAGATTATCGCTCTGTAACCACAATCATTTCATGGTGTGATTATGCATGAATCTATAATATTATGTACCACATATGTATGTGTGTGTGTGTATGTGTGTGAGTGTGTGTGTGTGTGCGCGCGCCCGCATGCATGTGTAATGCATGGCTGCATGCTGTGATTTCAGAATGGGCATAAATCCACAGGTCAGCCTCACTCTAGCTGATGGTGATCCCTTAGTGGCCATAATGTTAATTAATGGCTTCAGGGTGCCACCATAAACCTTCAGAGTGGACTCACATGCAAACTGCACTAATTACTGGCTTAAGTCGGGTCAATATTATAGGAGCGACCTCATTTTCTAAGAATAGAGCAAAAGCAAATTGGGCAAATAGGTTTTTCTTCTTATTGCCAACACTTTGTTTGTATGGGTTTAAATTAAATTAGTGATTTAATTTAATGATTGGCCAGAATCAGGACTGAAGGCTGTATAATGCAGGGCTGTTGCTATGGGTTTGTTTTCCAGCAATATAAAAGTCATGGGAATCCGCACTCACTCTAAGACGGTGAACATCATTAAGGTCACTACGAGCGCACACAGCGACGCTCCGCAGCCGATGAAAGTCAGCTTGGACAAAATAAGCTCTTCCTCAGGACTCCACTGTGACAGAAGAAGAGATTGAAGAGAAATATGTCACGGTATGAAAGGTATTAACATGCTTTACTACAGATTTAGAATTCAGTGACTAGATTCAGTTGATTTTACTGTAAAAAAAATCTTTTGGATTTCATTTACTCCAATAAAAAATGTACCTCTGGCTCTAAGTAACTCATGAGAACTGCAAAGTTGGTGGTGTGGTTACAGAGGCAAGAAGTGACACCAGGACTGGCAAAGGTCACCCTGCAGCCATCGCTGAACCAGCTGTTGGTGTGATTATGCCTAGAAGAGGCGTGGACACCACAAAGACACACAAAGAAATGTCAGTATCTTTAAATTAAAGGTACACACACACAGATTATCTGAACAATTCCAGCTGATGTGTTTGTCACTCACATTGTGCTGAAATTCCAAAAGGCACAAACAGGAATGTTGCTCCGTGAATATTTTATCTAAGGAAACAACAACAGTTTTTTTCATTACTTTATATATCAAACACTCCAGATCTGATGCAATATCTAAAAAACGTATGGAATATGATCATTGCAACAGAAATTGTGTGTCAGCGCTACATTATACATGAATAACACACGTTTAAAATGGGCCATACCGCAGGTGATGTTGACAGGGAGTATTTGACAGCCACGGGAATGTTTTCAGCTTTGGAAGAATCACGGACAGTAGCTGATATGACCGCAGAACTTAGGTGACCTGGGAGAATTCTAAACATGCAGACGGCGATTATTGGTCAACGATGTTCTACAACTCAATTATAAATCCATAGAGGAGGTAACCCTGCAAGATTAATAATGCAGCAGAAGACTACCAAAACATAGTTAATGGGAGGAAGGAAACATTTTGCATGTTTGTAGTTTTTAATCAAACAATTAAAAAAAAACACACACACACACATCAGGAGCAAACCAATGACCACATGCACTCTTTTTTTTGGCACATAGATGGAGTCTGGGACAACCACGCCATTGCACCTTAGATTTATTCAGACAAATTGCTCCACCAACTTTTGAATTGCACCAGGTAATAACTCTGGCAATAATCAGTAGTAAGATGTAGGTAAAAGCTTTATTTGAATTGGTTTAGTTTTTTTCTGTTGATTACAACCATCATTTTCCCATACTACTGACAATAAAACATATATTGTTAATAGGATAGAAAATCAAAACAGCTCACTTTTTTGCTTTGTCTTGTTTTGTTTTGAGTGAAGGCTCCTGAGATGCAGACATGATCCCACACAGATGGCTATAGTGTGTATGAATAAACATCACTTCTTTGTGTCCTGGTTACAAACAGAGAAGATAAAATCAATTTCAACCAGATGTGAAGTCAAGTACAGAACCCTCATGTCAACAGCACATGCAAATTTTACCCCAAAGACATTGTGGAAATGATGAGCATAATAAAAAGGTCATAATGGTCGTGATGTCTGACTCTTAGAGGTCAGAATCAGATTGACTTTTGCCATTTCATAGGCAGTATAGTACACAGCCAAAGTTTTGTAAACTCTGGAGTCCATAGTAGGACGTAAATACTGTACTTAGGAGTGTGTACTTCTTGCCATTGCTGCTGCTGCTGTCACTACCTGACAATAAATTGTGGGATACCCAACTGTCCCAAGTCCACACAAGTCAAATCAGATGCAAACTGGCAAACACTTCATCAAGACATTTAGATCATGCATGGCAGCTTGCAAACTTTTTGAAACAGTACTTGGTTGGTGACTGATGATGTTTCACAAGACAGTGAGAGTGGAAGGACCAAAAAGAGAATAATTTATATTGCTAATATTAATGTTAAAGTTCTTTGTATATGTGGCATCTATTGCATGTTTGTCCATTCAAGGGAGACAGATCTCTAATCTGTGGTTCTCCCTCAGGTTCCTTCTTTTTCTCCAAAAGTTTTTTTTTTGTTTTTCCTGACCCAGTGTGAGGATCTAAGGAACAGAGGGTGTCACAAATGTCAAGATTGGAAAGCCATCTGAGGCAAACCTTTGTGATTTGGGACTCTAAATAAATTTGAATTGATTTGAAAAAAATATGTGTATTGAGACTCTCTGAGTTAAAGCAATGGTAGAATTTGACAATATAGAGTGGACATTTATAAAAAAAAAAAAAAAGAAAAAAAAAAAAAGAAAACTAGGTTTATTACTGTGAACAACTTTTTCCAACAAAGACTCCATCTCTCCACAGACTTTTCAAGGCCAAATATGTCTAATTCAAAATTCAAAGCTTGTTCAGGCCACACTTTATACTTGCTACAATTTCAAGCACCATTTTGTGTGTGTGTGTGTGTGTGTGTGTGTGTGTGTGTGTGTGTGTGTGTGTGTGTGTGTGTGTGTGTGTGTGTGTGTGTGTGTGTGTGTCCTACCAAGCAAGTGTATCCTCCGGAGTTCAGTGTCAGGGACTGACAACTCATCCTGTCCTTCGTGGCTGATGGAAGAATATGGTTGAAACACTTGGGGACAGCTCTCGTCAGACAGCTTCTGCCACTTGATGTACACATCTGGTATAAGAACATGGAACACCGAGATGAAACACAAACATTATGTTATCTGCCCTGGGTACACAGTCAAAATGGACGGTTAACACTATATGCATTTGAAACATGTAAGTGCAGGAAACTACTGGAATAACACTAAAATTGTCTCTAACATTTTGAGTCTTCATTTAAGGTATCAACAGAGAGTTTTTCTTACTTATATTCTTTGTGGAAAGAGTGAAGCCTCTTTTTTCAGCAGAGAGCATGTCTGCAAGAGTCTCAGTCAGACTGTCAATACTTCTGATCACAGTAAACGGCCCCACTCTGACCTGAAATTAGAGCAGAAAAACAGAAAATGTTCCATGTTAAGACACATGTTAATGTGTCTTTTACGTGATACTGACATTATTTACATTATTTTCAGAGAGACAACACATCCCTAACCCCTTCTGTTGAGCCCATCCACAGACTGGCTGAATGGGGCTCCAGCAACAAACTCGCCATCTTCACATAGTTGGTAGCGATGGACACTATGGCATCTGCTGTGTCTGCTTTAGTGTCGTCAGCCCTGATCGATGGCGTCCAATCCGTTTCAATCATCTGGGTGATGTAAAGGACGTCGGTAGACGTGAGGCCGTCTGTGTCTCCGACCTCCAGCATGTGCAGGAGAGCCTGGGTCTGCTGCTGCAGCGATTTCACATCTCTGTTCCACGAAATGTTCGCACTTAGCTTCTCCATCACCTCAAAAAACAAAAGGTTTACTACAGTATTTCCACAAATCTCTTTGATTTCAAAATCAAATGATCAGTATTTGATAGATTAATGAGGGAAAAAAGTCAGCTACCAATCTTTATTTTTTTTCCTGTGTTATGAATTGGGCTGCTTAAGGTGGATGTTGTATAAAGCAGAAAATATATATGACCTCAGCATGAACCGTGATAAAACCAGGAACTAAATACTGACTCAAAGTGAAAATGAGTCAATTCTCCCTCCCCCGGAGCCAAAAACAACTCAAACTAGACAACTGAAATAAACTCCTGTCTGTTTCTGGAAAATGTTTGGATTTTGTGCCATTTTTTTTCTATATATTCTCCAATTTGGATGACTAGAGCACACCAAACTGTCCTACTCACAGATTTAGTCTGACGATCCTTGTTAAATCGGCTGAAGAACGGCGTCTTTGGGAAAGTTGTGATGTCCAGCATGTCTGCTGAGAAAGATAAAATAGACATCAGCAGCAATATTTAAATGACACTTTTCGCTGGTTGTAAATGAATTTAATTCAAAATATTTTCTTTCTTACCCTCTATTTTATTAGCCTTCCAATACTGGCAGACGGCCCCTCTCAATGAGTCACATTTGGCTCGTTCCACCTTCCCAACAACAGGGTCAAAGATACCACATTCCCCGTTTGGCTGTGGACTGTGGAACGCTTCAAAGGGGAAAGTTTGATTCCCTGATGAGTTTCTTTCCAGGAGGGAATCAGTGACGGTATGCACCAAGGCAGTAGAGTTTCCTGTTGGAAGAATTGGTGGAGTGAGTTTCTACAAAAAAAAAAACAACAATCAACTGAAAACTACGTGCCCGGCCTGTCAGCAGTCCCACACAGCTGCTGAAAACATTAAGATCCAAAGAACAGCACCGGAATCCAGTGACTGTGTAAATACCATGAAAATGACATTTTGTGAGGCATTTAAAACCTGTTTGTTTGTGTGTGTGTGTGTGTGTGTGTGTGTGTGTGTGTGTGTTTGTTAATGGGTGTTTGGACGTATCTGAAAAATGCATTTAATAATCGCAAGTGCGAGTCCCCACCTTCCAAGAAAAGTCAAGTGCTTAGCTGAAACTGCTCCCCACAGGGAGTGATGTCAGAATGGGAGAAGTTTGTTTCAGAGGGTGGGATGTGAAATGATGTGAGACACAGAACATTTATGAGACCCATATGGATCGCTACAGTCTGCCAAGTTAAAACCTGGTCACAATATCCATTGCCTATAAAACAAGTGAAGATGGAACTCCCCTTTACTTCAACCTTATTAATGTTATCGTTAACTAATTATTAATGACAAAGGAGTAGCAGGAAGTGCACTGCAGAGCATGAAACTCAACCGTAACTCGAGGGTCGCTGTGGTTGTGTTTATAATTCAGAGGAATCAGATCTTAGTTTAAGATTGTGCGCCTTTCAAAATCCCCTTCTTGACCTGAATAAAACATAATGAAATAAACGTATTCGTAGCATGTGCTTGCAGACAAACATACCTTGGCATGGATTCTCTCTCCACAGCTTTTTGAGGGAGAACTCCGGCGTGAACAATTCTTCGCTCCACTTGAGCACCAGCCCAGAAGAAATGGGGGAGCATGTTGTTTCCATTATGGCGATTTCACTGCTTTGGAGCACACGATTCCATATGTGCAGCTCTGTGATACTCCCTGAGAATGATTTATTCCTCTGAAAAGAGTCCCTAAATTCACCCTGCTTCTGCCCAATAATGAATAGACTATCAGGGCTGATGCTGCTGGAACTGTTCAGACCATCACCCCGGGAGACCACTAGCCCATCTGCAAAAAGTGCCCACCATCCACCATTCCGGCTCCAAGTAACACACACAGAGTGCCAAGAGTCGTCCAGGTTGAAGACGTTCTGGTACAGCCCTTGAATCCCATTGACCAGCAGAGCAAGCTGAACAAGTTCCCCTTGGACCAGATTTGCGAGGAGCTTGAAAGCACTATGTCCCCAGGAGAAGGAGTAAATGGTGGAAACCCCAAAGCCCATTGGATCAAAGCGGAGACGGACACAAACAGTCACCGAGTCCATGGGTCGGACCACGTGGAGGCGGGGGGCATAGCTGTCGGAATGCTCGGTGAAATTGAGGACCAGGGTCTGAAAGGAGCCTTTGTTAGAGCAAAAACAAAATCAGATGCTCAAATTATGATTCTGTTCAAATATAAACACATTCTCATATTGACTCAGTATTGCCAGGACTTGTTTTTGAGGATATGTTGTCATTTTAAATTAAAATGTTCTTCACTCATTATTTATCTAAATGTTATGAGTAATATGAAATCCAATGAATCCAGGGTGCTGATGTGTCTGTATAAGGAATAAAGCGGAAGAGAGAACCTACCTGTTCCAGCAGCAATCCACACAGGCTGGGTGATTTTCAAGGATCTCAAAAAGTTGGTCAGCTCTTTCTTCTCCAAAGGTCTGGCCACGGTGGCTAATGCCCCAGAGCGCTGGTTGCAATGCTCAGCTGCGGTTTTCCACTGCATGCGATCGGGCACATGTTCATAGTAGGACTCGTCGTTGGCTCTGCTCTCCACCATCAAAGCTATTAAGATAAAATCAAAAAATCAAAAGAATGTTTGCAGAATATCATATGGAAATATACAGATAAAATCAACGTTTGATCAATTTTGACAAAATTCAGGCAAATTAAAGTGCCTAGATGATTCAATATTTTCTGGGGGACTTTAAATAGTAATATAATAATGAATAATAACATTTTACATAAATACCTTATTATTCTTGGTCATCAATAATCTGAAGGGATTTTAAACATTACATGACAAACACTAGAAAGCACTCGGAGAGCACAGACCTCCGGCAAGCACAAGAATTCCTTTTGGCCCCATTTACCAAAATGTTAACAAAAATTTAAAAGTGATCCAGAATCCAGGATTTCTTCCGGATCACCCCCAAAATAAAACCAGTCCTTCCTTTTCACATTTCCAACAAATCCTTAAAATTTCATCAAAATCGGTCCATAACTTTTTGAGTTATGTTGCTAACAGACAGGCAAACAGACAAACACCGGCAAAAACATAACCTCCTTGGCGGAGGTAGTAAATAGCTTAATGTGTAAATAAATGTAAAGTGAGTAACTCACCTGATATCAAGCTGTGCACGCAAACCTAAAACATAGTCAAGTTCAGATATCTTATTAAAACTGCAGGTGTTAAAATATACATAAAACTGTGGGCAGGCACATAGTACATATTATTTGGTAGCATGTAGTAACATATGTGTGTGTGCAGGTTTTGTTTTTTTAAATTACATGAAATTTACAGGTAAACTAATGCACTGCACTTTCATTTACAGGTCTTAATTTGGAGATTAAGCGACTTATCACACTGAAACCATAAACTGTGACATCAAGATAATTACAACTTAGTATTATTGTACCTTTGTTTAAAAAAAAAAAAAAAGAAAAATCAACCACGAGTTTTCTAACAATATGCATGTAGTGTTCCATTTCGTTTTAAAGGTGTGACATCTCTGTGGTTGAAGTACTATCTAGAGGGCTACATCACTCAATGGAACATGACCTCCAGACATGTTTACCTCCAAGTTCAGATAATAACAATGTCTATATGATTTGTATAGGCTCATTCAAACTAGTTTTAGTACATTCTATTTGTGGGGTAGGAAAACATCTAAAAAAGGGTAAAAAAAAAAAAAAAATACTTACAAGCAATCCCAAATTTGGGAACAATAACCAGTGCATCCTGAAAAACAGTACAATCTGGTATGTAAAACATTTCTAACATTAGCGGGTCTTTAAGTCAAGTTAGAATTGATTGTTTTTTACCTGCACTTTTTGGCACGACTTCTCATTCCAGTTGTTTGGTTGCTGCAGCTTCTGAGCTTGTTTTTCCACGTACAACCTACATCAATTTCACGCAATAAAAAGGGACTAAATACACGTTTAACCTTCTATCTTTCCGTCAGTAAAGAACAGAGGGATCCGTGGTTTCTCCCGAGAAGGGGAGGAGGATGCAGACAGGCTGCCGAGAAGAGTGGGTGTAACCTTTGGCATGCTGTAGAACCCTGCCAAAAATCAGACTTCATGGACCTCCGGGGGCCTTTTGGCGGTTGTCAGGGTGTCTAGTCAAGCTAAAGGCTTGCACACTTGCAAAGTGACATCATCTACTCATAAATGAGGGGAAAAAGTAATGGGTCCAGTTTGAACTGAGAGTTGATGGCTATTAAACAGGTTGGATTCCAGCTGCCTGAAGCAGTTTCCAGAGTAAACACCAGTATGTAGGCTAAATACACTCAAACAGTAATGCAAATGACACATATTTACACCTTTAGCACTCGTACACTCTGAAATGTTTCCTGAGATTTATACAGCAGTTAGAAATCAGACGTTTTCAAATCAAGCCACAAATTTTATTACAAAAGCTGTTATATTATTTTGACAAGTCAAATTGCAGTACTAAAAACACTTTAAAGAGATAAGAATGAATACATCTATTAAGAATAAAGACAAATATGAAAGAGTGCAAATTGTGGCATTGGGTATTAAATAGAAAAGAGCAAAAATTGTGTAAACACAAGCCCAAAATGTACATCCTTATGAGAGGAATCATGTGCAGCAAAGGTTAGAAAGCATTTTTTTTCTGTGTATATGGGCCAGTCTTTTTAATAGTCTCTTACAGTTCCTGCTTCCAGGAGATATTTCCCACACCTGCCGAGTCCCTATAATGTAGATTCAGTGCTCCTGACAAAAAATACAGGACAGCTATGCTTTAAAAAAACCCAAAAAAACAAGACCCAAAAAATAAAAAATAAAATCAGAAATCCTGCTGTGTGTCCAGATACCATATTCATTCTCCTGCACTTGGAGTATGGGTGTCCTTTGCAAATAATAAAATATTTAGGAAAATAAGCAGATGAAGTGTCTGCAGTGTCTGCTACATAATACAATAAGTAGGCTGACCTTATTAGCTCAGGATTGGTATTGTACAGTAAACCATGTCCGAAACTGTCGAAAAAAAGAAAATCCTGGGGAAAAACCAGGAGAAAACAGCCCTCACACCCACTGCATGCTGCCTTTACACACACCTGAAGGGAGAGTGGACACAACCTTACTCACAGCTCTATTACGGACAACGCTGCGAGTGGTTGCACTCTCTTCAACACTCTTATCTGAACCATCAGAGCTCCTATTCTCTGCTTCCTGGTTCCAGGAGCACAGAGACTGCAGCGCCGAGTGAAGCTTGTCTCTTGCCTCTATGACGTTCTGCAGACAGGGAAGCTGCATTGCCAGCGTCAGTGATCCATCGTTGGAGAGGCCGGTGATCAGCTCATCCAAAGCCTTGGCCGAGGAAGAGATCAGCTCTTTGCTGTGAGCCAAGTTGGACACTTTTCCTAAAGAGATGAAAAATTGAGTTTTTGATGTGCGTCTTTGATTGTCTTTTTTATTCTTTTTCTAAAAAGAATATTGTATAATAAACCTTTTAACTAAAGACCTAGGTTGCGTGTAAGTCAGAAGTCACCTTGAAGGGCAGTGCAGAGGCAGGAATGCAACTGTCGGCCAGCCTGATTTAGCTGGAACAGCTTGGTTGCTGTTGTCTTTAGACTCTGCAAGTGTGCGGCTGCTCTGTCCTCTCCCAGGTCCACCTCTCTTTCCTGTTTAAGAAAAGCACATACTCCTTGAAAAAGCAACTTTGTTGCTCTCACCTTCTGGTTGTTGTCGATATTGCTTTTGGCCTCATCCAAAGCAGTAAAGCCAGAAAAGATCCCCGCCCCCATATAAACGGTTTCAATGAATAGTTTTAAACAATAACTCCCATTCTGCAGGGTGAAGATAATGGTGAGCAGGCCTGTTAGCTGTGAGTGACTTCCCTTCCCTAAACACATTTATTACCAGAATGATTGTCAAGAGACAAATGCAGAGAGATAAGACTACAGAGCACTGAGCTTTACAGAAGCAATAAAGGCTGAGTGGCATCTATAATGGGACTTACTGTGGCCATTAGCACTCATCTGGAACACTGTAGTGTGATACATTTAACATTTACAGAAGCAGGAGAGCAGGAAACTGGTCTAATCCACACAGTAGCCAAACACACTAGTGACATAAATGTGCAGCTTAATTATAGGAAACATTTTTAAAATCTAAAATAAAAAACTCACTGTGATATGATGACGCATGTAGCTCTGTAAGGCACAGGCCAAATCAAGCATCTTGGATTTTAGACTCTGCAGGAGCTGCGTACACAGACAGATTATCAGCCTGGATGCAATTTTAAATATGTTACAGATGATGACAAAGGTGGGATCTCGTACAGGGCTCCTGGGGTAGACCAGCTGGGCCTCTCTCAGCATTTCTCTGGTGATGATGAGACTTTCATCCAAGAGGGAGTGAATGCCCTTAAATGTCCCCTTTAGCAGACTCGTAAAAGTAGATTTCTGGGAAGACAGCACAATAGGATCATCTGTTAAAGCAGCGGTTCCCAAAGTGTCAGTTTTTTTTTTGACAGATGCTTGAAAACAGTTACACTTAAATGTGACGCTACCTTGCCATCAGCCTGGGTACCTTGCTCTACGGCGTTCAACGGCATGCCCGTCATAGCTGCCAGGTGACCGAGTGTGAGCAGCGCAGCACCCAGGCACTGACTGCTCTTCCTCTGTGCCTCCGTTACAATTGATGTGATCTCAGATTCACATCCCTGGGGGAAAAAAAAACAAAAAAAAGAAATTCATTACCACCAATAAGTTTAATTAAAATTGATTTACCAGGAAATCAATGCCGGTATCCATGCAATATGGCCAGAGCAGGTTGGAGGGTCAGTATATAAATTAAAAAGAATGAATGAAAGGCTGAATGAATGAATGGTAGAAAGACAGAAAGGACTGTGCAAAATATGTACGTTTAGGTGTTGGGGCTGGTGAGGAATTTAAAAAGTAATTTTCCATATATTCATGTTCTGTTGGGGCTCAAGGTTAAGAATTCCCTCCTCATGGTCTTTTCCACACAGAGCTCAAACAGCTCAGAGCCAAGATGCATTTCAATTAGCAGCCCTCTGTCAAGCTACCATAAACTGAAAATGACTCTTCTACACAGAACTGTAGTTACAAAATTAATTTTTTGGCCTATAATTCCACACATTAATTTATTTTTCCCTTTTTTTTACCTGTATGAGAAGCTGAAAGAATCCTCCCATCTTTTTAACCTGGCCCTTGAGTTCCTCTGCGATGGTGTAGAGGAGGCCGGAGGTGGGCCTAACACTCAACAACCAGTGTGTAGTCACAAAAACGGCGCTCTCTATAGCTGCAGTGGCCCTGACCAGCTGAGTCTGGGCCATTGTGTTACACAAAAATACTGCAGGATTTATAGGGGAAAGGTGAACAATTAATTCCAGACAACCAAAAATGTTCATCTAAGCTTTGGTTGAAGCTCACCATTCTCCTGGCTGTCATCATCCAGGCTGTTGTAAAGGTTGGATATGGACTGGACTGCTACGTACACCAGGTTGAGATCAGACACCAGCCTGTCAGCCAGGTTCTCTTCTGTACCGTGGAAGCCTCTCAGACGGGCAACTGACTGGCCAATCAGCTCCTTGCAGATGCCTGGCATGGCAGAGCCTGGATTGGTTGGGTGGGTGGAGGGCGGCTTTGCCGGACCCATCAACCCTGGGACAGACAAGTGAAGAGCTGGTGAGTACAGTGTGTAGTGGTTGCTCAATGGACACTATATCTGTGACTTAAATCATAACTCAAAAATCAGGAAGTATTACATATTTTTTTACGTCACTTACCAGTAGACTGCAAGGAACTACTGTGGAGGCTCTGAATCGGATGGACCCGAATCTCATAGAGACGCCCTGAGATTCTCCTACTTTTCAATAAGCTCCTGCTCCTGTGGCAGAAATCATTACATAAATCAATATTCCTATTCAGGTTTATATGCCATTTTGTAGAGGATTTTTTTTGTGAAAAGCAGTTTATTACTCCACATGTTTATTGAAAACCATCATTTTCTTTGTAGATTGTTAACATATTGGCTTAAATGAACGACTGTTGTGGCCTGTTAGTCTTTAAATTGCGTATAAAATTTTCCCCATGGACCTGAGGGCATCAGTATACACTGTTATTGAAGAACTCACACCTTATATTTACCCATTTAATCAGAATGGCCAAATAGAACTGTAAGATAGTGCTTAATAACAAATGATCCTGCACATAGGATATTGCATCATCTGCCAGCTATTTTCAGCTTTGATTTAACAACAAAAAGTAATCTTACACTATCCATTCAAAAACACTTTAAAGCAAAACTCCCTTTAATGAATTATCTAAGTAACCATTATAGATCTGAGTTGTTTTCTGTTTTATTGATGTCACAATTTGGTTTGTCATTTTAAAAGTGTGTTGCGGTGCTTGTGCATTAAATAATTTGCCGAGTTCAAAGAGAGGAGGCATTTTCATTTTTATGAACATGGAGAGGAGTTGAGAAAGGGCTCCATTGGTGACCGTTAGGCTTGGACCTTGGTTCAAACAACCACAGCTGGACTCTGTGGCCACGTTGTGTTTGTCTGAGTTTGCTGGTAATTCAGGCTCTGCCAGGAGGACCTCAAACATGGCTGAGAAGTTGTTGGGGGCTGAGCATGCACCAGAGATGCTTGTTTGTGTTGGTTATAGAGGGAACAGCTGACACCCAGACTCCTCTATTGTGTGATTATTTTTTTTGGCCTTCATTGAAGGGAAAAAGGAATAAAAGAATAAGAAATGAATAAAAATGGAAGTGTTTACTTTATCAACTATTCATGACAGAAAGGAGAAGGTTGAATATCAAAAACACAAGACACATTGTAAACCATATTGGTGGAAAGAATGAGCCTTTGTGAAAATAACCACGACCTTCCAAACTGCTTCACACTCGCAAAAGACTTTCAGTGTTCTGTCCACATGCTTCTGAAGTTTCCACATACATCCATTTGCCTGCCATGTGGTTTGCATTAAGAGTGTGGCTGCGACTTCAGTTGAGCATGAGGGCTGTGGCTTTAACGCCCACACGCTGTGTACCATCCACTCAAGCTACGGCGCCATAAATAAAAGGGGTGAAAGACTCTTGGTGAGATCTTGTGAAGTTTTACACAAATCATTTAACATGAACATCAATTAGACATCAGATGCCGGGAATAAAAAGGTTGATGAGGTGGAAGAGATGGGCTTGGTAATTACCTGCGCCGTGAGAAGGAGGACGTAGAGGACATCAATATATCTTGTTCCCACTCATCATCTGGGTTGTAAAACACGTCGTCATCTTTAGAAGTAAACTCCCCCTGTGGAATGAGAATTAGTGTTAAAAAATGCCCAGCTTTGTACTGGCCAAGCAGGAAGAAGCCAGAAACCCTGGAGAAGTGACATGTATAGCTGTTACACTCCAACAGATGGGGACCTGATGTTTAAACACCAACACCGCTATCAATTGCTAAAGTTAAAAAAGTATGCATGAGTGCTTCTTCAAGCATTTTTGCGTGGATCAGAAAGGATTATATTACATTCTGCAAAAGAAAATAAATTTAGCATGCATGTATATGGAAAGCAGACCTGCTCTAGCTCCCTCATGGTGGCCATGTTGTTTTGGAACTTGTCCAGGCTCCAGAACGTTGAAATTCCCAGCTTTGTGTTCTGGACACGCACCTGTAGGAGCCCCTCCTGCCGCAGGTTCTCAGCCTCAGAGCTCTCATGTCTACCAATCAAGGAGCTCAAATTATTAGACTTTTTTTCCCCCAAGTATCATCCAAGAATCAAGCAAAGTTAAACTGTGACTGCTCTTGCTTTGACTTGCCTGCTGAAGATTGTGTGTTTCCTCAGTTTAGCACTGATCTTATTGGCTTCCTCAATCATCAGGGATAACTTCATGGTATCCCATTGTGATGACACTGCAGCCCAAAGAAAAAAAAAATCTTGGTTAACTCTTGATGGAAGAGATTAACAAGATGGGAACAAATTCATTTGTCTTCTGGCAAGAAAAAAAAATACACTACTCTGAATATACACAACACAGAAGCACTCTGAAGCTGCAAATGAAGGTAATTTTAGTGCAACAAAGAAAGAAATCAAACTGAATATGCAAGTTAAATTCTCAGTACAATGTGCTTGTGACAGTATAAAAAGAAAATTAAAAGAAAAAAAAAGTGACCATTTTGGGAAGGTTGATTTTCTCTCACGGCTCTTCTCCTTTGCATTTCCTTGAGCTCATTGCTAATCTTGTTCTTCTCTGCCTCAAGGGCCTCCACAATCTTCACTTGATGCATGCGATGTTCCTCCATCACCTGCAAGTGCATCAAGGAAATGTACGCAACATTAACCATCAGTAACCATCATTCCTTGATTGAAACGGATGCAAAAGCACATCAGATCAAACATAAAATCCTGCAAGAATATATTTGTCAAGCTGATTCTAAACCATCAGAAAGCCTGAGCCGGATGAAATGATGATTTTTGTCAAAAAGGGTGACACCAATAAAAAAAAATGTATTAAAGCTGGGGAAACTATGTCATATAATTAAGATCTATTTGACATTAACTACATCTCTCTATCACTGACAGATCAACTTTTGGGGTAATCAGTTCCACAGGATGAGAGTGCAACATTTCTGTAAACCTTCAGTGTAAAACTAAAGGAAAAAATTCTAACATTCAATCCAAATTCACCATACCTGAGCCTCTATATGCAGACGGAGGCGTGTTTTATGAGTGTCCACTTCCTGTTCCAGCTCCCTCTTGGCCATTTTTAACTCTTCCACCTGGCTGGCCACCTTCTGTTTGTCCAGCTCCTGCTGACGCTTCTGCTCAATCTCTCCATTCTGAAGAAAAGATACACTGAAATTACTTATTTGGCGATTCTGGGATAATGCAATACACGTTACACTATCAGAGTGCCTTATTTGCTGATGTTTATATATATATTTTAAAAACAGGTGGAACTGTTTTCCAATACTGACCTAAAAGGATCTATGGTTCACAGCAAATATACACACAGAGGTTTAAATTGTAAATGGAGGGAAAATGTGCAGTTACTGGAATGAAAAGGGAAACATATGGCTTTTGGTAATAAAAGAAGAATTTGAGTGAGCGTACCAGTTCCTTCTCCAGGGCTTGAATCCTGTCCTCATAAAGAGCTTTCTGCTCAGACAACTCTTTCTGAGCCACCTCTTTTGCCATTTGAATTCCCTGCATCATTTCCTCTTTTGCCTTCAAATGGGCTTCTTCAATTTCTGCCTCCAGCCTGGGACACACAAAAATGACTTGTTATTCCAGGAAAATATATGATTATGTCATAATAAATATTTAATGTGGACTTTTGCACTCACTGAGCCCTCTGAGCAGCCAACAGTTCATTTTTTGCAAATTCAAAGTCTTTGTGGCCCTCGCCTGCAACTGTCCAACATGACACCCTCTTCCCAGACTGCACCTCCGCTGGGTGGTTGAAGCGGAAGTAGTGGTCCCCACCTAGAATTACCCTGTCACCCTGGAAAACATAATCACAGAGATGATGACTTAATCAAGTGACAAGTATTAGACTCCCGAGTACAATGCTGGACCACAAACTGGGTAAACACTCCAACGTACATGATGAAGGACAGTAGATTCAGATATGAGGTTTCCATTAACAAATGTTTTGGCATTTTCAGTTGGGATGATGCCGACAGTACCCTGGATGTTGGTTATGACACTAAGTCGGAAAAAAAAAAAAAGAATCAGGCATCCAAGACCACAAACACGTGTTACTTTATTACAGAATGAAAGGTGTTGCATTTTACCAATGCTGATCACCAATGAGAGCTCCGGTCAGCTGGATATCATGTCTGGAGTCACTCTTGAGCTTGCCCACGGTTGTTCGGCCCTCTTTGATCATGTACAGAAGCATCTCAGACAGCTGAGGATCCTCGTTTAGGTTGACCAGGTTAGGAAGACGGTTGTCCACTTTGAATGTCACCCCTGCTTTCTGAAAATCAGGACGCAGCAAAATTTCTCAAATGTAGCACTTTAGAAAAAACAAAATACATCCAAAGTGGATAGCATAGCAGATAAAAAAGATGCTCAGAATAATGAAAGAATGATAATCAGTTAAAAGCCAATTTAAAAAGATGTGTCTTTAGTTTTGATTTTAAAACACCAACATCTGCGGTGGTGCAGATGCCAGAGGTAACTTGTTTCACAATCTGGGAGCTGTGACATCAAATGAACAGGCACCCGAACGTTTCTATCAAGACTTTGGGACATCTACACAGAAGATAGCCAGAGGAATGCAGGAGGATAGTTAAAATCTCAGATAAATGAGGAGCCAGGCCATTAATGGCTTTAAAAACAAACAAGAGTTTAAAATTATATCTAAAATGAACTAGAAGCCAGTGGAGTGATGACAACACAGGCGTTCATATCTGGAATCATTGCTATAAACTGAACAGCAGCATTCTGTAATAGTTGAAGATAAGAGAGGGAGGACCGGCAGAGCTTTGCCGTAGTCAAACTGTGAATTGATGAAGACAGGATTTGCTTTCTCAAGGTCCTGCTGATTTAAGAAAGGTTTAATTTTGGCTGGTAGAATCTCATTTTGACAAGAGAACTTTCAGGTACAATAGAAAGAGTTTGGGCCCAGGATGGAACCCCTGTGACATGCCATGAGAAAGAGATGCAGGTGTTGAGCAATCTTTATCTGACATTATACAGTCAAATTAAGAACAGGAAAGTTGACAAATGATGAGGAGTAAAAGCTAAAAAATAATTACCTGCAGCTCTTTTGTCTCTTCTTGTTTGCGTACTTCAGCATGCTCTAGTTTCTCTCTCCATGCTCTGCCAGAAAGGAGCATAAATATAACTACTTCCGTAGACACACAAACTCTAGACATACAGTATTAATTCATATCAAGACTTGTGTGGTTGACCTCCACCTTGTGCAAATGAAAGTTACTGACCGGTTGGCCTCAGCCATTTCTCTCTCCTGCTGAAAGAGTTTGTTCCTGAGGGTGGAGATCTCCTGCTGAAACAGCCTGACCCTCTCTGGTTCAATGCCCTGAGAGCTCATCTGGGCGGCACGCAGCTTTTCAACCTCGGCCTTCAAATCTAAACAAAAAAACATTTTATAAAGAGTAACTGTACAACAATTGTGCAAATGCTGTTCACCTATTTATTCATAGAAATGTCATCTATTTTGGTTTCCTTTTCAGAAGATAGCTAGCTACCATGTGTAACTGGCAGTACATATATATGACCTGGAAGCAAGGTTGGGGCCATTGAAGTTGCTTGTGAATAAAATGGTAATGATTGACAGACAGACAGGAGGGTATATGCTCTACGTGGGAGAGATGGAGAGCAAAGAAAATCAACACCAAAATATCAACACAATCACACAGAGGATAAAGAAAGGAGCAGTGAGGCCTTCAAGACCTAACAGGGAGTGGAATGATGTTCTCTCACAGCTTCAAATAACATAATGTGGAGTGTGAATTTGTTATGAGGTACAAACTGTTAGTGATGACAGAACTGCTGAATACACCAATGCCATATTTGATTTCAATGTTGTGTGCAGGTGTGATGCTATTTGAGCAGGATGGCACACATTCACAATGCAGTTGTATATGAATCATCATACCAAGAAAAGGCCATTTTACACCCCCCCCAAGGTTTGACAGTGCTTTGTTAGCCATGCCTGCCCTTGTATTCACAAAATGCCATTTTCCTGCCCAATGCCATATTTCACAGTAAACTATGGCCATCCCACATATGCTGCATCTATAGTGCATTAGTCACCTGAGGTCCAGCTACAGTGCAGCAATTTCCAGAAGGAACAAACACTGAAAACTAATCTTGTCTTGTGCAAGTATTCGTGTTTAAATCACTCTTAAATACAAAGATATTTAACTGACCTCTGATGAGCTTGGCGCTGGTGTCTTCATTGACCTTTGCAATGTTAATGATTGTGCGAGCTTGCTGGGCGTAGCGAAGTGTGCTAAGGCTTTCCTCGATGTTGTTTCCTGCTGGGCTGAGAGTGGCAATCATGGCCGTTTTGGAATTACCACCGAGACTCTCTTTCAGCAACCTGAAAGCAGAAAATAGAAGTTACATTTAAAAACTGACAGAGCTCGATGTTAAAGGTCTCCATCGTCTTTTACAGTACCACTGGAAAATCTTTGCTTTACTTGAAATACGCTTAATAAAGCTTAAAGATTGAATGAGTATTGTGATCTCTCACCATGTCAGGACGGACTCTCTGTACGGGGTGAAGACCTTCTTTCTGGTGAGGGCCTGTTCTGACAAAGCAGAGATGACTTTTCCAAGGGTGTGCAGGGATTTATTGATGCTGGCACCCTCCTACAACAAACACACAGGAGAAGGTAGAAAAAAAAAAAGAATATACATGCAAAGAGTAGTTCTACAACGTCAGCACTTATGCGGGTACCTTGAGTCGGTCTCCGCTCGTCTGAGCCGAGTTGGAGCGTTCGCTACCTGCCAGATCCACCAGGTTGATTCTGCTGGTGATGGTGTGTTCGTGCTCCTCGCTCTCCACCAACTCAGTCTGTGTAAAAGCACATTGAATATACATGAATCTATACTGGGCTGAACAAAAATACCACTAGCATTTATTATGGTGCAGGAAACACTCCTAAAAATGTTTTCATTACCTGCATCTGAGTCAAAACCAGGGTGAAGACAGAGTGAGATCTAGAGCTCTTGTCATTCATTCCTGTAGCTGCTGTAGCTCTCTGCTTGTTGCCAAGATTCAGCCAACCCTGAGTGAACATCATATTACTTTCAGCATGTTTCATGTTAGCTTAAAGGGTATTAACTAAAAAGATAAGTATTTTGAAAAGAAGAAAAGCTGCTTTGACAGGTTTTACACTACCTGAATATCAGCGTAAGAGCTGACAATATTCCTATGAAGAAATTTCAGAGTGATTTTTGAGTCTTGAATGAAGTATTGTATGGCAGCAAACAAAAGAATATGATTTCTTACGCAGAGAGTTCGACAACATAGGGGCCATGGACTGGATGCTCCCTCACCCTGAGCTGGAGAGACAATATATTAACAGTGACCAGATGTGGCACATTTGACCCTATATTAAAACAGAATACTCCTCCCTCTGAATGCATAAAACACATGACTGCATTCTTACGTTCAGTCTTAAAATCTGACTGCCTATGCACCAGGAAGCGTTAAAACACATTTTAACCAACAATTAAAATAAAAAAGGGGGGGGGGGGCAGCATGTAGTTTTCAGTAAATTACTAGGTACTTACTGGCATCTTCCTCTGGTTTGGCTCATCCCTGGTCACCAGAAGGTCATGGATCTTCTCATTATACACTTCAAAGTAGCTCATCTCGACGTGGCATTTGCCCTGAAATACAGCAACCCAGACAGATCAACACAGGGGGGAACATTAATTTGCATTCAGCTTATTTGTTGGATTGTTTACATTATTTAAACAGGAGAGTTCATACCTCTTCATTTTTCATTGAGGCCAGTCGAGAAAAAAGTTCCTCAGAAAACCGTGGAATTACGCCTTCCTCTTCTCCGAACCCCATCATCCTATACAACAATTTCAAGCGAAGCTTAAAGTTAGTCCAATTTAATAGCGGCATTGTAAAATAAATGCAGTCTGTCATAACCTATACACATACGTGTAGGACTTCCCTGAACCCGTTTGACCGTAAGCAAACAGGCAGGTGTTGAACCCTTCGAAGGCCCTCAGCAGCAGAGGTCTGGCGAGCTTCTCATACACTGCCTGCTGGCTGGCAAAGTGTTGATCGGATTCATCCACCGAGCAAAACGAGTGGTCGTAGGTGAAGGAGTAGCTCTGCTTGGAGTCTGGATGTTGAACCACAGTCTCCTGGCCATTCATGAAGATGACCTGTACCGCTTTCTCTTTCTTCTCCCTGGAAAAAGAAGAGTTGTTCCTCATGACAGGTTGACATGAAGTAGACGTTTGAGACTATGTGGATCTTGACAGACCTGGCGTTGAAAGGTCGAACGCGCACAGCAACGGTCACTGCACTGTTTTCCATTTTAAAGGAGTCCTGCTTGTTCAGGACCTGACTGGGTCCAGACCAACTCAGCTCTGGAGCAGCTGTGGAAGCCCTGGTCTGGGCCACAGCTGGAGGCCGAGGAGCCGGGGCAGCAGCTGGAGCCTGCTGGGCCCTGGCCCTGGACCTGTCCACGTTTGCAGGACCTGCTGCAGGTTTGGCAGCCTCTTTCACCGCCAACCTTTCGAATACGTCTCTTTTAGCGGCGATTTTCTCGAACGGCGTCTTCCTGGTCGGGGTCTTGAAGGTGCGGGCCTTGTCCTCGACCTGCCTGCTGGTTTCAAAGTCCTTCCGAGTTTCTTTTAAACTCACAGACCGACACAAAGCGGGTTTGTTGCCGTTGGGCTCCCTGAGCACCGTGTGCGGCCCCGGCTGGAGGCCCCCCCCCCCCGGCCGCCTGTCCCCCGCCGGGACCCCGGGCCTGCGCTCCAGGGTGGGCCTCTTCTCCGGGGCTGCTGCTGCTGCTGCTACGCTCCTCTGGCCGAGCTCTGTCCCCGTCCTGTCGGCTGCCTCGGCCCCGTTGGTTCTTCTGGACCTCCTCTGGAGGGTCAGCCGGCCCCGGGGAGGGGGCTGGCCGCTCCCGACGGCCCGGGGCCCCGGCTGCCTTTTGTCGGACACCCTGCCCGCCGTGGGGGCCGGGTCTGCGGGCTTCGCGGCCGAAGCCGGCTCTCTGTCTGTGGACAGAAGGTGGTCGTAATAGGCCGTGTGTTTCCTCGCGTGGACGCTAAAAAGAGACATCTTGGCGGCTTAAAACGAACAATAAAATGCAAGCGCCCTATCAAAAAACAAGTCCTCACGCCTTAAAACATGGAGCACATCCAAACGGGCAGTTCAAATCGAGATCCATGACAGCGCCACGAAATTGTTTGATTGTTATTGTCGCTTCTCTTCCGCGTTTGCCCGCTTCAATTTCAAACTGAATTTCATTCTGGCAGCTGATTGGTTGCCTATTAACCAATCGCTGATCACGTAGTGGACGTCACGGGCCATTGCTGTAATACCCGCGACTGAGGCTAGATGGCAGCACACTGTAGGGCGTGTGTGCGTGTGTGCGTGGCCGTAACGTTCCAGCGATAAAATTGTGCTGCTTTCATGTCCCTTCGGAAATTACCACTCAACCATAAACAAAGGCAAGAGACAGTGCATCTCTTTCCTTGTGTTTAGAGCACGACATTTATTCAGAATGCACAAAATGTATTTATTCAATAAACCACAACTGAAATATTTATATTTTACACAAAGAGCCCCACTAGTGCAAGGTGTATTTTGAAACGCATCACTTTTTGTGACGATCGCGCTTTTTTATGATGTCTCATTTAAAAACAAAAACAAACAATAAACCTATATTCGGAATCTCAAACAGTTTCCTCTTTTTGGAGGGTTCCTCTATCCACAGCACAATATGCCTCACGTTCGCACAGGGCTGATTCTTTTGTTTGATAACAAAGCAGACCGGGTCGTGAACCAGTCGAGCAGCCAGCTCCTCAATCCCAGCACGGATGGTTGCAGACACCAGCAGCATCTGCTGTTCTTCCGGTACCTGCTTGAAAAGACAAAGCTAAACATGAAAAGGGGGAAAGAATGACAAGCACAGGAGGTCTGAGGCCTCAGAAGTGGTGGCCAAAGCATTAACGCTAACATGAAGATATTTGATCTTCACATAGCAGGAGAAGACTGGAAGAACCTTGCAAAGTGTAGACTGGTCAACATCCACCACTTTAGTAGCAAAACTCTGCTAGAACTGTGCGTATTCCAAATGGGTGGAATGGCCCATTTGGGGAACTGGGCCGATGCTGAGGTCCAAGCGCTGTTGGTCTTGTATACAACCGAGGAGGTACAGTGGGAACAGGAAGGATGTACACAAAGCATGAAGATCTTTGGCAAAATCGCTGGTGGGCTGCCCATATCACTCCTTAACCAGTCCCACCAGTTGAGCCGGGTAGTTGGTAGAACTGTTTTAGAAGTAGACTGTTCCTAGAACTATGTTACTACGACGCTGAAGGCTCCTCCGTGGTCCTCACAGACTCCTGACCTAAACATCCTTGGAGATGTGTGGACCGAGCTGAGAGGAGCAGACGACCCAGGAACCTGACACAACTGAACACTTTAGTGAGGAAGAACAGAGGAGAGCCCATCAAACGGGAACTGAAAGACTCCAGACGCCTTTCCAAGCTGTGAAAGTGACCAGAGGGGGCGCTGCTGAGTCCTGACTGTGCCAACCTTCATATAAGATAAAGAAGATACATAAAAGAGCTAAAAGAATGGAGGTAATGTTCAGGCAGGTGGGACAGGGATGGTGCCTTGATAAGGGTATTTGTTAAAGTTAAGCAGCGTCAGGATGAGGGGTAAGGGTCCACTTGAAAATCCTTCTCTGATCTTCTAGGTCTGGAGGCCAAGCTCCATCATATCTCAATGATAGCACAAGATAATCCCAATAGACCACTCAACTCTGAGAGCTTCTCTCTCTGTATGTCTATCTATCTCTCCTTAGCTGTACACTGACCTCTGACCCCTTCAGTTTTAAATGTGAGTCAGCAGACCTCATTCATGGGTGTTAACACCTAAGGAGAAGAAAGTGAAAGAACTGGACTAAGGAAGCAGAGATTACTGTTGTGAGAAGCTGGTGTGATCTCCTACTTACAGGACTGCTGTTCTTTGGCCCTACTGGATGTTTTGTGGGACTGACACCAGATAGTGACACCATCCTCCAAAAGCTTCAGTGTTCGATGCTTCTGCCAGTGAGGCGAGCGCACCTGAAGACACAACGCAGCACTCAATTTGTGACACGATGTGAGACTGGGAGCCGTTACCTTCATCATGCTGGAGCCCTGCAACATCTGCTTCACATCCTCATCATCTTGCACTCCTACAGTTAAATCAACCAAAACATGAGACAAACACACTGAATTCAAAAGGCAGAAAAACAAAGAAATTAAACATTTGCTGCTGTTCATCATTTGTTGAGCTCAGAGAAGCTACTGGACTGAAATCAGGTTAAAACAGGAAATGTTTCATCTGCCTCTACTCCTTATTGTGACCCACACAGGTGATTTGCTTTAACTTTTTAGATTAAATCAATAACATTGTTGATGCATATTAGTATAAATGCACAGCATTCAACAAGCTGTTGTTAGAGTTACACACTATTGTGTCAGTAACCTTACGTTATATAATTACAGGAATTTTTCTGAGATTTAAAATGATATGAACCTTTTTTAATCTTAAATCATTTCTGCTGTGAACTGAACCCAATCACCAGTCAGTGCTGCTCAACCAACCCTCTCAACTAAGCCCTGATGGCTCGTCAGACCCCTCCTAGTTGATTACAATATTAACTGGGAAGAAAATATATTACACACAAACTTTAACAAGTTAACACCAGAGGTCTGATATTGGATTGTAAAAAAGTATTTCTTGCTGCAGTTCTGTCCTTTCTATTTCTGCATTCAGTGAGTTTTAATAAGAAAAATAATCCTACGTCATATTATATCATTAAAATTTTGTTTCACATTCAAAAAAGATTGAATCAGTCAAAGTGTGTCTTTTATTCACTCATTAAGACAAACTTTTGGATTAATAGTATAATGGACCTGACCTTTCCTGGACTTTCCTTTACCTGGACTTTCACAACACACAATTTCTAAAAATGCAATTTAAAAATATAAACCCAAATGACTACCTTTAGAAAGAGCCATCACAGGAAGCTTTTATAAGATGGCTGAACTCAGACAATAACCCAATTAGGTCCTTCACATTGACGCAGTAGCTCCAGTTAGAGCATCACTGGATCATACTGGTCATGTCTGCTGTGTCTCTCATTTCCATTAAGGCATTGTTAATCAGCTAAAAGCAGATACAGAGGAACAAGCATTGGTTGTCCCAGATCTGAAGCTCAATCAGATGGACTGACCGAGGCTCCTCAGAGGGTCAATGCTCCCGGACGTCCCGGCTCTGCTCCCCAGCGCCTGCCCCCCCGCCGCCTTACTGCCCAGCGGGATGTGCTCGGATGCTCAGGGATGCGAGTCTAACAGAGGACGTGCAATAAAGCAGCGAGGGAAGGAGGGAATGCCGCAGAGTCTGGGCCGGGACAGGCCGGCTCAGAGAACACACAAACCAGTCCAATTAAACACATTTGGGGGGGGGCACTGGAACGGGCCCTGTTGAAGTAGATCTGAGCAACTAATGTGCTTAACAATGACTTCTGGTACACACTTTAAAAATAAAATAGGGCACATGCGCTCCTTCATGGCACATCTAAAACAGACACACGGTCAACATTGTTGAAACAAGGCTTTTTATCCCATCAACACTGGTTTGCAACGTTTTTTCCATTTTACACTAAACATGTCTCATAAGGAGTATTACATTAAGTTTGATTGTTGATAAAATATAATCACAGTTTCAAAAACTTGAATTGAACTATCAACATATTTCCACATCACCAACAATCAATGTACAGAAATAGAAAGGGGTCCTGAGCGCCTGCATCGGGGGGGAGGGACTCTCAGCGTGGAGGGTGCGGCTGTCAGCAGCACCCCCACTCTAGACGGATGCATGGAGGGTGGGGCTGACAGCACCACCCCTCCAGACAGATGCATAGGGTGGGGCTGACAGCAGTACACCCCCAGACAGATGCATAGAGGGTGAGGCTAAGAGCCCCCAAACAGATGCATGGAGGGTGGGGCTGACAGCAGCACCCTCGTTCTAGACCAGGGGTGTCGGAGTTCGGTCCTCGAGGGCCAGGATCTGACACCTGTGCTCTAGACAGATATAGAAAGGGTGGGGCTGACAGCCCACAATCCTGTGTGCCTCCAGACGTGATGACATCAACAGTCCAGCAGAGACACGGGTTAGGGGCGTGCCGGGCACTGGGTGTGTCCATTACTGATTTCCTTACTGTCCAGTAGGTACTTAATCGTTACTAGTGGGCGTGTCCACTAGTGACACAATATAAGACACGTAGACGCTCCAGTTACTTTTGAGTATTTTAGCAAAATTTTGCATTCTTAAATGTACGTTTACAAACATCAATTTTTTACATGGACTTTGACTTGACATAGCTGCAATCGATCAGTGCCTGCAAAAATAAAGACTTTAAATGCATGTGATAATTGTAAAATACATGTGTGTTGTCCACCTGTTCTGATTGTGTTCTTATTCTGCACCACCAGAATGGGTGCGAAATATGGGCATTCATTTACATAATACATACATACATACATACATACATACATACATACATACATACATACATAATAAATTATTTTTATTTTTTAAAATAGGAAATTAGTATTTAAAAACTAGGATATATATATATATATATATAACCTATATAAGAGAAACAGTAATATTCAAAAGAAAAAAAATATATAAAATATATAAATAAATATATAAAATATTTGTGAGGCTACTGATTTTTACAGGAGGCGTTTCTGTTGCAGGTGAGATCCTGGGTGACATGACCCACTAGTATCTTCAGCTGGGGGCTGGAGTGTGTGTTCTGGTCCTCAGTATGTACTAATGTACGTCAAGTTGGAGAACTGACTGACTGTTCTGCACAAGTCTTTTTATCATTTAAACCCAGATTTTCACAACATTTTCTGTAGTGAGGTTTTCCGCACCCCAATACCTCAAATTCTGTGACACAGATTGACTAAGAGTGTATTAATCTGCCCTGGCAACATTCCACAATTGGGTGATCATCTGCACTACTGGTGTGCTCTGGGCAGCCCTCCTGGACTGACGTGATTCCAGTCTGTCTGGAGAGATTCACTTCACAATCAGCTGGTAGACATGTGCTTTACTAAATCCATTTTGCATTTAGGCACATACACTGGGGATTAAAACAACATTTAGAACTGAATTAGTAAAAATATATTTGTAATTTTTCCCACTCTTATCCGGGAGTGCGGCGTCCCAGTGCCCTCACAGGCCCGCTGCCACTCTATTGACATGTACATAGGCCTACGTCTACATATGTACATAATATGCATACAATATGCACACACGCACACACACACACACACACACACACACACAATTCAAATATTAAATGACTCAGAAATCAACATCATAATAAAATGCTGCTCTATATAAAACAACAGCAACTTGCACACGTGCAGAAAGAGATAAACAATGCTTCTGCTCGAAAAGATCTTCCCTCAACACCACACACACACACACACACATACACACAATTAAAATATTAAATGACTCAGAAATCAACATCATAATAAAATATCAGTAAAAATAATAATTCTAGGAAAACAGAAGCCTTCAATGACATAGATTGTTTGAAGGTTATGTAATGTTAATTAATATTGCTTCTGGTTAGTCAGAAATCATCTGAAATCTCAGGCTGGTTCATTCTGGCCCAAATAGCAGATTAATCAGCTGATTGTTCCCTATATCGGCTCCTAGCTAACTTTAGAATGAATCCCCTATTTACTATATATAGCTGTGCTTTTTTCCATTCTCTTCACGTAATTATGTTACTTTAGTGGATCTTTGCTTCAAGGCATATATTTACCTGCATTTGTATAATTTAAGTCATTACTTCCTTGTACTGCCCTCATTAAACCTTTATAAATGTGAATACTCAGCAAAATTAGACACCAGACATCCCACTTAAACACAACCATGATGATACGGTGAACAACAACTAGAATCTGGTGCTGCTCAGAAATTGTTTGAAGACAGTGTAATGTTGCTACATTCGTGAAGGAGAAACAAAGTCAAGTAAGTGTGTTATGTTTTCCCCAAACACTCTTATGTATACAACTATGTATATATCTTTAATATCAACATGATAAAAGTTCTTTCAAGGTAGAAAGAAGTTAGAGAGAACAAAGGAAATAAGTTTACCAAAAAACTGCACACTTTAGAAGTGCACTTCTGGATGATCATAACTTTCAACAACAGAGATGATACCAATGGTTCATATTCACTAATTGTTTTCCTCCTGTATGACAGGAAATCTCACCAAGCAAGATTTCCAAGGAAACACATGGCCATATATAATTGTTCCATGTATTTCAAACAGTGTTAATCTAATTATGTTAGGTTGCATCCTGACTTTGCATTTGAATATAAAGATAGGATAAATAAATACAGTCAATAAAGCAGCAGAAATGGATCGACGACACATCGGTAAAAGCAGACGTAACAAAAGCCAACAGAACCACCAGCCACAACTCTAATAACAGTGGCCTTTTAAAATTAAATCGGCTCATTTGCCAGTAAATCATTTTGTTCCAATGCTACCATTGTTAACACATTGTGTTTTCACCTTAAGTTTCCCAGCTTTACCTCTAGGTGTCGCCAAGCGAACAGCAGCTATAAAAATTTGTGGACAGCATCCTTGAAGTTGTTGTGGAAGGGTTCGAGTCGAATGCCACATTTTTGTCTGTACAAGTATTTAGTGCATGAGGCTCCGACATGTCCCTTCCGTCCTCAAGGATCATGGTTCCAGCACTTCAACTCTGTCATAAACCTGAGGCTCAAGAGCATTTTCACTGCCAATGACCCAGTGGACAGCAACAAGAATTGCACACTTTAGAAGTGCACTTGTGAAAATGGAACCAGACAGATTATACCAATGGTTCATATTCACTAATTGTTTTCCATTGTGTTCTGTCTGTTTTCTAAGCTTCAGCACATGTTCAGGCCTGGAGGGTCTTCAACTATATGTGAAAATATAGAGTGAGCAGACACACCTTTGAAAAACATAGTTACACCTGAACTGTTTATTGGGGAGGTGGGCTTAGTCGACATGGGCGTGTATTGTCTTATTTAAGGCTCCTGATGTTCCCGTGTTGATCATCCTCGCACCTGTGAACACTGCAGGGTCTCGTCGCTCATGGCTCCGTCCTCTGCAGCAGCGAGTCTGCTTCTTCTGTTGGTGCTGCCTATGGTGAGTATTCACCATCACTGTCACTTTTACTAACACAGCCACAACACTCTCTTACTCTGTCTGATGCTTTAGTCTATTAAAAATACTTCATCTTCATTAAAATGTCTCCTTATCCTCCTAATACCTGGTGTCCACATATAAACACTAGATTTTGGGTCACCTATAGTATAACAGTTAATTCTGCTTAGTATGGGGCCAAATGCCCACATTCAAGGACCCTTAAACATTATATTATTACAATTTTAGATTGATTTTCCTTGTATGTGGGAAAAAACACTAATTTCAAAATATTATATATATATATATAACATATAATTCTCACTCTTTATACTTCATCAGGTCCCAATAATCCTAAATAGCAAAGATAAATTAAGAATGTATATCGAAAAAGAGCTTGGGTCTTAGGAGGTTAAAAGGATTCACTGATGGTGTGTAAATATTTCTCATTTCAGACACACATAGTGAGCACCAGTACAGCTGTTTTTGTTAAGTCTGCTATTTGTGTTTCAGGTGCTCAGTAATGAGGTTAAAGAACAGAGACCAAAGACCCTAAGGAGGATGAAGAGAGAGTGGATCCTTCCAGCTGCCAAGTTGATGGAGAATGTAGACTACACCCAGAAACCTTACATTGCTAAGGTCAGTTTCTTTCCCCTGAAACCATTTAGATGTTCTGGCAGGTTACAAGGAGATTTACATCGTTGCACATCATTCGTATGACTAAACTTCCAGCAAAACCAAACCCATTTCCACTTGTTGGACTGAGTCGAATTGACTTGTCTACAGTAAATTCTTCATATAGATGACCAGCCCACCTAACAATGAATGACTTGCTTTGGCTTTAAAAAAGAGGTAAACAGGCAAGTGATAATAAATCAGCCAAGAGGAATGAAAGCATCACCAGACAGTGGGATCAGTGAGCTGTCTGGTCCAAAGATGGTGATAGAGTCAGGAGATCAGAGGAAAATCTGAAAATGACAGAGATAAAGATCTTGTGAGGATGGGCAAGTAGACAACAATAAGAACCACTACAGAGGGACAGCACGTGTGGAGCCAGCCCTGTCAACATCAGCTCAGTTTTTCTTATCTTCTTTCTAACATTGTGATCTTTCCGATACTGGTAAATTTGAACAGTTTACCAGTAGTGTTTGTGTAGAATAGGACTGACCTGTTCATGATTTGCTGTCAGATCCGCTCGGATAAGGACAGACAGACAAAGGTGGAGTATTATATCACTGGACCTGGAGCCAATAAGCCCCCCATAAACCTCTTTGTGGTGGACCATGACACTGGATTTGTGCGCATCACTGACATTGTGGACCGTGAAAAATACCCATTCTTCAATGTAAGTGAGACCTTGTGATCGAACCAAAAGAGGCTGAGAGGCTGAGTCCTCCTCATGTGCACTTATTCGCTTTGTGTTTGTTTCCGTTTTTTGAATATTTTCTTTTGTTTAAAGATGAATCTTCATTTATTTACTCTAATTTCTTTACTATTATTACCATCTGAATGAGTTAATGATGAGCTAAATCACTTTTCTAAAAGATGTAAAAGAATAATTACATTTTGAGAAAAAATATTTATATATGATTGTTGTTATTATTGTTGTTCTGTAAATCAATCCCTTGTTGTTCAATTTAGTATAATAAGCCTATAGCCCTTTCTAATTTAATTTTATATTCCATACAGTTAACAGGAGTAGCAAAGTATGTTGATGGGACTGCAGCAGAGGCTGACATACCCCTGACTATCACAATCCTGGACATGAATGATAACACTCCTC
Source organism: Lagocephalus sceleratus (assembly GCA_911728415.1). Lineage (NCBI taxonomy): Eukaryota > Metazoa > Chordata > Actinopteri > Tetraodontiformes > Tetraodontidae > Lagocephalus > Lagocephalus sceleratus. The sequence continues at coordinate 46,416 of CAJVRN010000030.1, read as the reverse complement.
ATTTTGAGCTACATTCTGGTAACATCTCAGAGGCCAGCAAAGAAGGTATTGCAACACTGTCAAAATCAAATCAGCTGGTGGGGGCTCTACAGTGAAAGATCTATAATACTAGGTGGTTGTTACTGCAACTGCAGTCAAGAGAACACTTTTTACATCTTAATGTTCTCCTCAGTGGTCTGCTTGTTGTACTTTAAACATAGCTAGAACAGATCTTTGATGCGAAGATATTGTGGGTGTCTATGTATGTCTTGTGATGACATGATAACTAGAAGTAGGCATAATAACTCATCTATCCAGTGTCACATCTCATAAGATAGACTCATAAGATACATCTCAATCTGTATCTGTATTAAAAAAATCTGTTTGTGTTGTTTTGGCTTCTCTTAATCCACTACAGGAACCTTTGTTATGCAGATTGAGGGGAGAGATGATGACCAGCTTGGAACTCTTAACTCACAGATCTCTTATAGCATTATTAGCCAAGAACCCGAAGGCATTGGTCATATGTTCAGAATTGATGAAAAGACGGGAAAACTGTTTGTGAAAGAGTCCAGTCTGGACAGAGAGGTGAAACACTTGTGTTTATAGAGCTGATACATGACAGATAATCATCACTCTGACTGGTCTGTGGTCACACTGTGTAGTTGAGATGGTTATTTTTTATTCTAAAATTACATCCACATTCACAGAAAGTTTGTCTACATAAAACTATTGTAACAGCATTAAGCTACATTATGCCCTCGCTCACTGGTCTTGTGACTTCAACGGGGTTGTTCTACTGGTTTCTCCTCAACAGACTATTGACTTTTATAGACTGGTTATACAAGGAGTGGATCTGGGAGGAGCAGCAGGAGGACTGACGGGGTCAGGAACTGTAGAGATCAGGATCCTCGACATCAATGACAACATCCCCACTTTGGCACAGCCTGAGGTTTGACTTATATGATACACACACTTAGAATATGAGCAAACGCACACCAGTCACATTATCCCATATCATGACTTTAAGTTTGAAGGGAACTAATGTTCATAATCAGGCCTTCTTTCTACAGTACACCAGCTCAGTAGATGAAAATGTTCATGATGTGGTTGTGACAAAAATAAAAGCTCTGGACCTTGACCTTGAACACAGTGACAACTGGCGTGTTGTCTTTGGAATTTCTAAAGGAAATGAGGACAACCTCTTTACTATTGAAACAGATGAAAACACCAATGAAGGGATCCTGAAACTGATAAAGGTAGAAAACAAATTCCTCAAGTCATATTATTTCAGATAGAATGACAATATAATTGCCTTTGTGTACTGTTTATTTCAGTGTCTTGTTTTGCTGTATTTCCCACAGCCTGTAGATTTTGAGGAAGTCCAAAATCTTGAGCTTTCCTTGCTCATTAAGAATGTGGCTCCCTTTGTGAAGGGTGATGCAGTGGTAATGGATGTAGGGGTTAAAGTTGGAGAAAGTGAACCTCTGGTACCTGGAGGTGGCACTGGTGGGGGCCCATCAGTCGAGGTAGGATTACATATAGAAGCTAATGCTGGTGTGGAAGGTCCAGGAGGGGATCTAAATGCCGGAGTTCACCCAGAGGCAAATTTAAATGGGGACATAAATGCTGGTGGAGACAGTTCTGAAACAGAAACAAACACAAAAAGCTATCCCATTAAGATAGCAGTAAATAATGTGCCAGAAGATCCTGCCTTCATGCCTTACTTTAAAGAACTTCCTGTTTCAGAAGACCCAAACGATCAACCTGAGAATGGGATCATCACAGTCTTTCCTGCAGTAGATCCCGACACTGGAAAACCTGCTGACAATGTCCGGTTAGTCAACATAGAGAAGATAGTGATACATCTGTCATCAACACTGGTGTGACATCTGACAAATAGCAGCTGAAGTATATTATATATTAAAAGTGTTATTGATAAGGTTTCTCAGAAAGAGATTGGATCTTTAACATTCCACGTCAGAAGTAGATTCATCCTGGTGAGATTGCTTTTTGCTCATTTGCATGAAGTATAATCTGGGAAATCCTGAAATGCTCCAAAACTTGGGAAAAAAAATCTCACAATTGTAACCGGCCTGAATCAAAGTTAGCGTTTATGAAATGTCAAAATTGGCTAAGAGTATTGTTGAAGCTGCTCTATATAAAACGACAGCAACTTGCACACGTGCAGAAAGAGATAAACAATGCTTCTGCTCGAAAAGATCTTCCCTCAACACCAATGTGAATGTAGTATAAGGTAAATGATATGCATTAAACATGAAAACTACAGGCACTTGTTTCTTCACACACACACACACACACACACACACACACACACACACAGCCGGTCTTTATGATTTGATTTCTACAAACCACAGATATAAACACAACTTTATCATTCAAGGCAACTAAAAAACAACTTCTCAAAGTAGCAATGTTGAACCTTCACATACATTTCTGTTTGAGAGTGCTTCATTTCAGGTGTTACGTTCTTGTTTTTATATACTGTCATTATTGGGCCTTAGGTATGCCAAAGCCTCTGACCCAGATAACTGGTTTACTATTGATGAAGACACTGCTGAAATTAAGCTCAACAAGAAACCAGACAGAGAGTCACCATTTGTGGTGAATGGAAGCTACGTCGCTAAGATTGTGGCCATATCTAAAGGTAAGACAGATAACTACACTCACTTCTAAAAGCTTTGCATTGCTACATTTCAACCCACATTCTGGAACTATTTGAAAAGTAACCTCAGTTAAGTAAAGTCATAAATGTCTGATTTATCACCTGTACATTTATGGGATAGACGGCTGACATAATCACAGAGTTGCACAGGTAATTTATGAAATCTGACCTGCCATCTCTAACAGAACAGCTCAAACCAGTTTTCATGAGTGGTTATGTTTGTACAAAGGTTGGAGCTTTTTCTCAAAGGTACCTCAGCAGGACTCTGAAGGTGCTCTGGTGCTGCCGCTGCTACCAGCACATCTTCTATCTATTGTTTGACATGGGGATTGAACCAGGAACTCTCTACATTTCAAATATTAAAAAATGAAAAGCATATTAATTGTATAATACAGACATGGTGGTTCCTTGGAGTGTGACCCTGTCTGCTGTTGTCATTCTCAGATGATCCATCAGCAACAGCCACAGGAACCATCGGCATCAAGATCACAGACTCCAATGACCACTGTCCCACCTTGACTAGCACACAGAGCAGTCTGTGTGCTGATGAGAAAACTGTTTACATCACTGCTGTAGATGAAGATGCTAGCCCTAATGCTGCTCCATTCACATTTAGAATCATACCAATGGGCTCTCAAGGCAGCTGGGACATGGAAAGCTTCAATGGTAAAACAACAGATTAACTGTGCTGGAACCTCCTCCTGAGTTTGTGTATCTGTACAAATATTCAAGGTGTATATGCAATGTTTACGTATAGACCTGTGTACAAGATTTATAAATGCATCTGCAGCATGTGTTTAAGATTTTGCAAATCACACAAGATACTGTAGTCTAAGTCGGTAAGAAGACCAAGTAACACAGTAAATCAGTAATATTATGTTGATATTATGTTGGCATAATGACATTTAATACCTCACTACTTTTCTTTCAGGACCAAATATTGTGCTGTACATTAGCAAAAGGTCCAATGTGACAAGTTTTTCTTACATGTATGACTGATTTTTGACTGTTTTTATAGATACGACTGCTGCTCTCCACTCTCGTGAGAACCTGTGGCCTGGCGTTTATGAGCTGCAGGTGATGGTGACAGATGCTCAAGGGTTATCCTGCCTGGCTGATGAGATGTTCACCCTCCATGTTTGTACGTGTGTGGACTCGGAGATCTGTCACTTTGGGGCAGACCGAAGAGCAACTTCATCACTTGAGCTGTCAGCTGCAGCGATCAGCCTGCTACTCCTGGCGCTGGCCTTACTGTTGTGTGAGATATCCACACATCATTACATCAATAAGTAATTTTATACAATTGATAGCGTGTAATAATATGACATGGATTTACGGGCAGCTGGTGACCCTAAATTGACTTGAGGTGTGAATGAGAGTGTGAATGGTTGTTTGATCTACATGTTAGCCCAATGATGAACTGGTGACTTGTCCAGGGTTTACCGGAGTGAACCTTAACTTTGAAATCTAAATATAACATTAACCCAATATAAAACCCTCTTTTGCCTATATTAGACAAAAAATGTTTTTTCTGCTTTTTCTGCAGTCATCCCTCTGTTGCTACTGTTCTGTCAGTGTGGAGGAGCAAAAACTATCTTTCCTGACCAATTCACTGAACTACCATTTGAAGCCAAAGAACACCTCATATCATACCACATTGAAGGCAAAGGCAAAGATCAGGTGTGTTTTTCTCTCTCTAGGAATCTGATACAATGCTGTCTCCAATGGATATTATACAAGAGATATGCTTTAAATTAAAACAGTGTGGAGGAGACATACATTTTTGATCGTAAAATGTGAATAATTATTGTTAGTCACAAAAAACATACTGGTTTATAAAGTACTGATTTTACATATTATTGCAATGTAAAAATAATCTATCTGGTAATTATAAAAATGCATGCACATGGGAGGAAAATGTTAATAACAACAGTAACATTATTATTATTATTATTATTATTATTATTATTATTATTATTTAACTAGCTAGAATCATCAGATCTAACAAGAATTGTGCTGTTTGTGTTTTTGAAGGAAGTCCCACTTAAGAGTATTCCTGTCATGCTGACAAGTGAGATGGGACTGGCACCAAATTTCAAGAAGGTTCCTTTTAAAATAAATGAAACTTACAAGACATCTACATTCTACAAAGACTCTATGGAATCCAAATTTAAGGAAACCCAGGAGATTCTCCACAGGTTTTCAGATAAATCACTCAGACATGGCAACACACTTGGCAGAATACAGATGCTTGACATCCAGGTAACCCCAACTTTGTTAGAAGATATGGCCTTGCCTGATCCTTTCCTCAAAGATTACTACACACAGGTACATTATTAGACTTACCAGCAAAATTGATTGATAGATTGATAGAAACAGGCTGCCTGACTAATACTGACCCTGATATGTCCTCTTTGACACAGAGAGCTGAGTGGACTATGCCAGTAAAGGATGGTCTGTTGGAATTTAACTTTGAGGGTCAGTGCTCCTCGGCAGGCTCAGTCACCTGCTGTAGCCTCCTGGACTCTCAAGAAGACCTACAGTTCCTCAATGACCTTGGCATAAAGTTTAAAACTCTGGCAGAGGTCTGTTCTCCACCAGAAAAAACATTACCATCTACACCTAGACCATCAACACCACCCATAACAACCCTGACACATGATGTAGCAGACACTGTTGGCACTTCTGATCATGTTGACAAAATTGTTGGCACCCGACTTGAGCCTGTTGTTGAGACTACTCAACTCGATGAGAGAGCAGAGAAATTGATTTCATCATATATCATCTCCAAATCTTCTGACAGTAAAATTAAATCCTCCTCTCCATTAATTAAACTTCCTCATACTAAGGCCACTACTAACAGCCATTCCTCGAACATCTGCAAAGCAGCTGCTTTGCTTTCTCAGTCACAGACAGTTTTAATACAGCAGCAGCCATTTTACTACACTAATAGTAGTGTATTACAGCCTGTGCAGTATGTGGTCCAACCACAGCTTCAGAATATGGTTCTGCTAACAGACAAGACCTTCAGGGCTAATCATTCAGGACTCTTTGTAGTCCATGGATCCAAAAATCCTCCTGTACAAGGTTCTGCATCTGGGATAGTTGTCCAAGGAATTGATGAGAAGATAAAAACTCCTAAGTCAAGTGAGTCCAACCAGCCCTAGCTCTGTGGTGCTTCCTGTGAGCTCTGGTGTAGCTCAGAGGTCAGTCTCTGATGAAAGCTGGAAGATTGTGGTGCCAAATCTAATTTGTTAACCCAGTAGTTGCCAGTAGAATTAGTGCAGTTGGAGCAGAGAGCGATCCAGTATCCCAGGGCACTCTGCATAGAGGTGCTGTCAAAGTAAAGAAGGCTGCTCCTCCTCAGGGGCATCAAGTCCAGCAACCTGGGCAGGGTTGCTTTTCTTCTTGTCAAGACAAGCTAAAAACAGAGGGGGTTAACAAACATATGTCAAATCTGCTGGGTGGCCTGGGCACAAGGAATGACAGACAATGTTCCAACAAAAGGTGAATGTTTCACAAAGAAACCAGATTCTCCAAAGAGCACAAGATCTTAGAGATGAAAATCAAGATATGATCATTCATATATCCAAGTGTTCTTTGTTGATGTCATTTATTTGATTTTTAAAGTAAAAGGCAATTATCACAATTCAAGCACTAGAACCCCCAGCATGTCACAGTGAAGGGCAGGGCAAAGACATGCAATACAAATGGAGCTAATGTTGCAGTTGGTGTTTCTACTAACCAGGAGAAAGGAAATCTGTATCAGACTTGATTTCAGTATCAAAAAAACGTTTTCTTGCAAATATAAAGAGCCACGTATGGATGCTCAATGGATGCTTAATCAGTAAACTAAAACTTAATCAGCTAAGACTGCAACCATGTTGGAGATTGTGTGGACCTATGGATATAGACCACACTCATATGTTTTTGTCTTGTCAAAAGTTAACAGGATATAGGGATAAGATTATTTCTTGTTGTTGGGTTGTGATATACCAAATTTATTTAAAATACAATATTTGGAAGTTTGATACAAGTTTGATACAAGTGCAGAAACAGGACAAGTACCTCCTTGAAATAACAGTAATGGAATCAACCGATCAAGGAGTAGTGAGCGTGTAATGTGATACTTTTGATGGAAAAACTGGCACATAGAGTCAGACATAAGTCAGAATTTAATGAAAAAGACATGGACTGATTATAGAAGCCAGGTAGAGGATACCACAACTCCCCCACTGGACAATCAAGTATTTGAAAACTATTGATACAAACATTGATGTTTCTTTTTAGCTCTACATCACTTCAATTGTTTAAAGAAAAAAAATTACAAAAAAAAGTATTGATGTGATTATGATCATGACATCGCTTCTGGAAGGACATACTGAATGGGCTCTCTTCTGTTTCTTGCTCTCAAAAATACAGTGATGATTTCATGTACATGTTCTCTTATTACTGTATGAAACACACTTAGTAAAACTGGGCTTAATGTGATTGATCTGAATAGTTTATTAAATAATGAGCAATGTGAAATTCCAATACCCATGAGTTTCCAAGTGTCTTTCTTTGCTGTGTCAGCTGTCTACACCAACCAAAACTGTTACACATTGCAGAAAAAATGATTGCTGCACTGTTTAAACTCTGTCATTATCATGTGAACTGAAGGTGAATCAAGTTTATTATTTCATCTTCCTTAAATGTAATATATTAAGAAATGATTTACATACTTGTCTTTTTTTTAATGCATTCTTGGTCATAACATGCCAATGTAGCAAACTGATATATTTGTCTACTGTGGATGTGGGCAGTAACAGTGTTGCCTGGAGGGGTGTGATTGGGAGGAACAGAATCCCTGATCTGAACCTAAATGGTGTATTGTTGCTGGACTACTGAGCTAGTCACAGTTTGTGCATAACAAACACCATTTCTGAGCATAAGTGTGTCCATCGGTGCATGTGGCATCAGGACTCTTTAGGCCATAGGTCAATGATCGACTTTGTGTAATTTGGTTGTGTAATCTGACCTTCAGCTGTATGTCTTCTTGAAGAGAGGGGTGGAGCTGTCAAATGATCACCACCTGGCGGTGAGTTGGATCCGCTGGCAGTGGAGGAAGATGGAAAGACCAGGCACACCGAACTGTATTTTGAGGGTCTGTTGGGAATGACTGGTAGAACCCTCCGTCAGGGAGGACTTCAACATCCACCTCCAGGAAAGATTTAACAGGATGCCAAAAGAGGCTGGAGACATTGAGTCTGAGTGGACCGTGTTCTCCACTTCCATTGTTGACACAGCTGTTTGGAACGGTGGCTTGACAGCTCTTGGAAGTAAGGGAGCTGTCAAACTATTGAGATTGGATGACTCATGGGACTCCTACACCAGCTGACAGGCACCAGCTGGCCAACCATGTGGCAGCTTGGGTCCGGGAATAGTTCAGGGAGGCCATGAAGGAAGACTACAGGATGACCATGAAGAAATTCTGGCAAACCATCTGACCCCAGTGGAAGAGGGGAGATGGCCTTGACTGGGGACTGTGGGCAGTGGAAGGAATATATCCAAGATCTCCTCAACCCTCTGCCATGCAGGAAGCATAGGCTGAGAACTCAAGAGGTTGAATCATTCATCACTCAAGTTGAAGTCACCGAAGTAGTTGACAACTTCTCAGCTGCCGAGCACTGGGGTGGATGAGATCTGCCCTGAGCACCTCAAGTCTCTGGACTTTGTGGCCCTGTCTTGGTTTATATGCCTCTGCTCTATCATGTGCCAGTTAGGGACAGTGCCTCTGGAGTGGCAGACCTGGGCATTGGCCCTTCTATTAAAAAAAAGGGGACTGGAGAGTGTGTTTCAACTATCAACTCACTCTCCTCAACCTCCATGACAAAGTGTCCAACCAGTCCACCTGTGGCATTCAACCTTGTCCCTTGTTGTATCCTGTCAGTGGTTTTTCAGGGGTATGGGGTCAGAGGCTCACTGCTATGGGATGTACAGTCCCTGTGTCCCCCATCTTGTACAGAGTTCTGATCTGAGTGAGCAGGGTCAAAATCATTGTTCTTCAGCAATGTCATCATTGACATTGTCTGCAGCTTAAGCTGGGAAGACACTGGGAAGAACTGTGTCAGAGCTCGCAACGATAGGGGACAAGTCATTGTCCAAAATCTGATGTGTCAGGACTTAATCTCTTTGTGTGTGACTTTGTGACACTATGGCTCATGTATCAAATAAAGTAGAATATGTATGGCTCATGTATGTATGGCTCATGTTACAGATCCCAGGATTCAGAGTTGTTTTGAGGTGCACGTGTGTGTGTTTTTCTGCTGCTCTGTATCTCTGTCTCACCTGCCATTGCTGGTCCAATGATCGGGGGATGCCCATGACATCACCAGGATTCCGTTGGGGGTGCGCCGCCATTCGCCGAGACTCCATCAGTTCACTACATGGAAAACACCAGTGTCCTGTGTTAACTTTGGAGATTGGTTCTGCTGAGGAAATCACCCAAATTCAGGTTAGAGGTTTGCTGCAGTGATGTGTGTTCATTTTAAAGTATGCTTAAACTGAGCTGACCAATAGCAGAGATTTCAGAGTTTCAAGATCAAATGCGGGGCGGCACGGTGGTGTGGTGGTTAGCACTGTCGCCTCACAGCAAGAAGGCCTCAGGTTCAAATCCCAGTTGGGATGGAGGCTGGGGACTTTCTGTGTGGAGTTTGCATGTTCTCCCTGTGCCTGCGTGGGTTCTCTCCGGGTACTCCGGCTTCCTCCCACAGTCCAAAGACATGCATGATTGGGGTTAGGCTGATTGAATACTCTAAATTGCCCGTAGGTGTGAGTGTGACAGCGAATGGTTGTTTGTCTCTGTGTTGGCCCTGCGATTGGCTGGCGACCAATTGGCTGGCGACCAATCCAGGATGTACCCTGCCTCCGCCCATTGCTCTGGGATAGGCTCCAGTCCCCCCGCGACCCTCAGTGGAGGAACAAGCGGTAGAAAATGGATGGATGGAAGATCAAATGTGCATGTATCTGTGTAACATGTGTTTGAAGTTTCTTCTATTGCAGCCAAAACCAAATTTTTGCTTTGTCAGTCTGCATTGCTGGCAATAAGTAAGAACTATTCTCAGTTCATGTTGAACTCTGACAGGGCTGCTCTTTGGTAACCGTTCTGTTGTTTATTTTTATGGACAGAATTTCTATAAAAGGGGATCTAGTTTGGAAACCACTGGTAACTTTTCTCAAATGATGTTGTTTTACTGGCTACATTGGGACAGGAGCTTCAGCACATATTAGGGTACTTTGCAGTCACGTGTGAAGCAGCTGGGATGAGAAAAGCACCACCGAGGCTGTGGTTCCAGAAAAAAGTGACTCATCCTACTCAGGTCAGTAGAGAGCTCCTGCCTCAAGTGGAGGCATTTAAATATCTTAGGAACATGTTCACAAGTGAGAGAAAGATGGAGCTTGAAATAGATAGGGGGATCAGTGCAGTAATGCAGAAGGAAGTGGTTTGTCATGGTGAAGATGAGCCAAAAGGCAAGCTCTTAATTTACCGGTCAATCTATGTTCCTACCTTCATCTACCATACTGGAAATATCCAGAATCTTGTTCTTTCAGTCCTTACCCAAAGTTCAGGACTGAAAGAACAAGATTCTGGATATAGATGGCTGAAATGAGTTTCCTCTGCAGGGTGGTGTATCCAGAGCTTGGACTAGAGCTGTTAATCCTCTACATCAAGAGGAGCCAGCTAAAGTGACTCGGGCATCTCTATCAGATGCCTGTTGGACACCAACCACGGGAGATTTTATGGGCATGGCTTGCCGGGAGGAGACTGTGGGGAAGACCTAGGACACAGTGAAATGACTATGTCATGCAGTTGTCTCGCGAGACTGTGGACTCATGCTAGAAGAGCTGGAGGAAGTGTAGAAAGAAATAGAAATAAACAGAAATAAACCAGAAAGGTCATTAAAGCTGATTTCATGTCACTGAAATCACGGGGGTTCAAAGAAGTACCATATCTATAGGTTAATGCAAAAGCAATGACCTTTAATCAATTGCCATGTCTATAGGCTCATGCAGCCACAAAGACCTTCAGCCAGCTGCAATATCTATAGGTTAATACAGTAAAAATGACCTTCAATCAGATGCCATATCTATAGTTGCCAACTAAGTCGAAAATCTTGAGCTTTCTTTGCTTATTATGAATGTGGCACACACATATGCACACACGCGCACACACACACTCAGCCGATCTTTATGATTTGATTCCTACAAACCACAGATATAAACACAACTTTATCATTCAAGGCAACTAAAAAACAACTTCTCAAAGTAGCAATGTTGAACCTTCACATACATTTCTGTTTGAGAGTGCTTCATTTCAGGTGTTACATTCTTGTTTTTATATACTGTCATTATTGGGCCTTAGGTATGCCAAAGCCTCTGACTCAGATAACTGGTTTATTATCGAGGAAGACACTGCTGAAATTAAGCTCAACAAGAAACCATACAGAGAGTCACCATTCGTGGTGAATGGAAGCTACGTCGCTAAGATTGTGGCCATATCTAAAAGTAAGACAGATAACAACACTCACTTCTAAAGGTTTTGCATTGCTACATTTCAACTCACTTTCTGGAACTATTTGAAAAGTAACCTTGGTTAAGTAAAGTCATAAATGTCTGATTTATCACCTGTACATGCATGGGATGGATGGCTGACATAATCACAGAGTTGCACAGGTAATTTATGAAAACTGACCTGCCATCTCTAACAGAACAGCTCAAACCAGTTTTCATGAGTGGTTATGTTTGTACAAAGGTTAGAGCTTTTGCTCAAAGGTACCTCGGCAGGACTCTGAAGGTGCTCTGATGCCGCCGCTGCTACCAGCACATCTGCCATCTGTTATCTGACATAGGGATTAAACCAGGAACTCTCTGCATTTCAAATATTAAAAAAAGAAAAGCATATTAATTGTATAATACAGACTTGGTGGCTCTTTAGAGGAGGGGCGGTGAACCAGAGAGAGAGAATGAGCCACATTTTTTACTGTGTTTTACTGTGCACACATGCACTGCACCTTCTCTGTCACACAGGCCCTACGTGTTCTCTCTCTCTCTCATACACACACACACACAGACACACGACAGGCCTTTGCCTTCTCTCACTCACATACAGGCCTCTGTGCTCACTCTACCTCACACACACACACACACGCACACACAAACATACTCACACACACACCACACATACACATGCACACACAGACACCGCAGGCAATTAAACACAATTTCTTGCATTGGGACTCCCCAGAGTTTCTCCCTTAAAAACCCTATGGTTTAAAAGGACTCCTTTCCCAGACTCGGTGCCTGTAGCAATCACCACGACCTCTGGGCCTTGTGGTCAGCAGGGGCATCACTTTGGCCTTGACCAGCAAGTCCTGGAGATTTTTGCTCCTCCTGTAGGCCTTTGATCAGAGAAGGTAGAGTGAATGCCCAGGATTTAATTAAAGTTATCTTTCCCCCCGGTTTCTTAGCAGGGTTGCTGGGAGATAAAATGTGGTTACCAGAGGAACCATGGAGGAGACACAAATGGGCATGGTCCTCCAGAAGTCTCTGAGGATGAGCATGAGTAGCCTCTAGTGGAGAGAGCTTGGAAGAGGGTAATAGTGGCCTCCATGAAGTCCCTCTGGTGAGTGCCGATCCTGTGGAATTGTAGTAATTGTGACTTCCACAGACCCTTAAAAATATTTTCTGGATGGAAAGTGCCTTTATGCAGCAATGCATGCAAGTCAGTTTCCTTAAAATAAACATCAAGTTTAGAACTGGTGTTAAAAATTTCCCCTTTGAATATGGTTGTGTACAAAAAGTCCACTACCATTGAACTAGTCGTGGTGTTGTGCTGGTTGAGCACATTGAGGAACTCCCTAAATTCCTCCTGTGAGTGTTTCCAAACACCCCAGACATAATCCAGATATCTAAAATAATGCAGGGCCTTTTTTACGCAGAAGGCCAGGGCTGATGTCTCCCACTCTGCCATCAACATGTTGGTATAGGCAGTTGTGAATTTTTTGCCCATGACCGTTCTGTTAATTTGCAGGTAAAATTTACTATCAAATTCAAAATTATTTCTTTTGAAATTAATTTCGAGCACCTGAAGAAGGTCCTTGTCAGGACTACTATTGTCACAGCTGCGAGCAGCCCCGCCCTTGGATCCGCCTCGGCGCTGCGCACCTGCGGCCAATCAGGCCGGTCAGGTGGCCGATTTGTACCTTGGCTGAACGTTTCACCCCCGCCAGATTGTCTGCTGTGATTCACATGACTTTCCCGTGATTTCCTGCCTGCCTGCCTGCCCGCCTGTCTGTCTGTTTTCAACCCTGCCTGTCCCCCTGACCTTCCGTTGGCTTCTGTTCCCTGGTAAACCTGACAGCCTTCTGTCCCTGTACAACCCTGCTAATAAAATGGTGTCAAACGGGACTCTGGTGTCGGTCGTGGGTTCTTGCCTGGTTTGTGACAACTATACTCTTTTTAGATGTGTCTGGTGGCTCTGCGTGTCACGGGTTCAGGTGAGGAGGGTTGTTGAGGGGTTTGATGTGGCCCCACTTTAAGTTGGCTCTGTACAGCTGACCGGAGCCTCCTGGCCATCTGTCCAGCGCCCTGCACTGGTGTGGACAAAGGCACCAGCCTGTGCTCACCGAGGTCGATGAGCAGGTCGGTGTCTATTGGAGCGTCCATGATGGAGTCGAGTCCAGGGGGGGGCGCTGTCGTGACAGGTAAGCGGGTCAAGCGGGGGGCTCTCTGCGGCTGCGGTGGGTTGTCCTGGGCTGAGAGGTGTACGAGGTTTTCCTGTCTTACAGGTGACCAACCTCCTCCGTTTCTGTGCCCACCAACTGCCTTTGAATGGCCCTGGGTGGAGCAGGTGATGCGGGAGCCAGTTCAGTGTGCCTCGGTGGCTGATGTGCCTCCACCGTAACTGTGTGTTTTTCCACCTGTGTTGTTGTTGTGTTTGCAGTGTTCTGAGCTGTCTGTGAGGGAGGTGGGGCTGCAGCAGGAGGAAGAGGGGAGGAGAGAGAGGGAGATGGCGGCGGAGGACCAGTCATCCCCTCACCTTCCCTGGAACCTCCTGTTCTGGGGATGATCTGGGCCTGTGCCTGCTCCAGAGTCTCCCCATGGAGCCGTCTGCCCAGGTCCCGTTTTGCCCAGACGGAGGCGATCTGGAAGGGACCCTCCCATCCCTGTGCGGACAGCTGAGCGAGCGCTCCCAGCTCCACCTCCAGTTCATATAAATAATGATCCCAGAGGTTCATCATGGTGGTTATCTCCCAATTTCGTGCATTTCCCTAATAAAAGTTTTGTTTTGGAATTTGGGTTTGAGGGTTTTATTGTATTTGCCAAATTAGTGGAGAGTTTTTTTATGGTGGGAGGGGACTGCTCTGCCGATGCGATTTTGAGGTGGTGGAGGATTTTAATTATTTTAAAAATGATGTGCAGTTTGAGGCCAAAATCTGGGTCCGTGGATTTCGGCCTCTCCTGCTGTTGTCTCCCCGCAGTGCTCCCCCTGTTGTTACGGGTGCGCGCGTTGTGCGTTATTTGAATTTGTGGGGGCGCGTAATGTCCCCGGGGTTCAAAAAATTGTGGCTGAAAGCCTCGCTTTAAAAAGCGTTGTTGTGGAGGGTTGTAATGATCCTCCCGTCCACTATGCATCCTCGCAACTGAGGCCTAGCTGCGGGGATCCCGGCTACGGGGAACCCCCGCGTCATATCTGCCGCGACCGTTAAGGAGCGGAGTCTGGATGGTTACCTCATGGCGGTGCCAGTCACGGCGGCCGGGATTCTGGGGCTCGGGGCGGCGGTGATGTTGGTTCCGCCTGCGGCCGCGAGACACCAGGATCCACTCGCCCTCGTCTCTGAACTGCGCCATGTAGTAAGAAGAATTTTTGTTGATTTTTGAACAACGAGCTAGTGTGCAACGTTTCGGTCCATAATGAACCTTCTTCAGGCCTAGCTCGTTCGTTTGGAGTGGATGTTGCAATTGCTTTTCTGTTGTTTTCGTTTGAATTTTAGTGAGAGTTAGCTACCACCCAGACTGGACTTATGAAGGCTCCGGTCGGGGTGGAGTGTGAGTGAGCCCTTCAGGATTTTGTTTTGATTCCTCCTGGTAAGTAGTGGCTTTGAAATTTCCAATGGTCCTAATTGTGTGTTTCCCTTTTCTCAATCGCCTTGTAATCCTATTTTATTAAATCCAAAGGGTTAGGGTTAGGCTAAGGTTGGGGCTGGGTTAAGGTTAGGATTGGGTTAAGGTTAGGGCCAGGTTACAGTTAGGGTTAGGGTTGGGTTAGGGTTGGGGTTTAGGGGGTCACATGTGGACTTGCGGTGCACTGGCCTAATAACTTGGACTTGCCACAGCCCCCATAGACTTCTCTGGGATAGAGGCACCAGCTATACCTCAATCTTGTGGGGAGTTGACGTACGGGTGCTCCCAGGGGCCTGGCCCCTGTTGCGGTTGGGCTTGTAGGGTCGAGGGTGTATCTTGGCTACTGTCGTCATCCGATGGATGGATGGGGTTTTTTTTAAGGGGGGTCATTTAGTCCTCTGGGTGTGATGGTCCCTAGTCTCTCAATCCAGATCTTCTCAGCTCTCTTCCTCTGTCCTATAGTCCAGTGGTCATTGGACTCGAGGCCTGATATGATGAGGTGGTCTGGAGAGTGGTGTTGAAAGTGGGTGACGAGCGGTGTTGTGAGTTGCCCTTTCCTAAAGTTGCGCATGTGCTGTTGGAACCTTATGTGTAGTGCATGTTTAGTTTCTCCTATGTAGTGTTTGTGGCAAGTGGTGCATGTAATGATATAAATGGTGTTGCTGTGTGCTAGGGAATATGTGCCTAGTGAGGGGAAGGAAAGCTTGCTGTGTGGGTTGGTGATGAATTTCCTGTTTCTATAAAATTGGTCCTCTGGTGTTGGGGGTGGTTTTCTGTGTGTTGTGAAGTTTGCTTTGACCAGCATGTTGCGTAGGTTTGGATTCTTCCTAAACGCTGAGATAACCTTATGGTTCTGGATGGTCGGGTGCGATGGTTGGGTCTTGTTGAAGTGGTCTTTGATTGTTGACAGGAGACCCAGTGTAGTGTGGGAGAAAGTGGAGACCAGTGGTAAAATGTGTGGTTTGGGGGTGTCAGGGAGATTGATGTGTTGGTCGACCATTGTCCCGGTATGGGGGTAAGTGTAGCGGATGGTGGAGTGCCATCCCTGTTCCTGGTGGGTAGAGTAGGGGGTCGAGGGTTAGGGTTTTGAATGGAACCGTCCACGTCTTGGGATCCTTGTGGATCTTTGGAAGCAGGTAAAATCTTCTTTCTCTAGGTTGCCCCACCCCCCCTAAATATTGTCTCTGTTTTGCATTGATAAATCTCTTTTTCTTTAGGGTATCGAGGATTCTTCTGACCATTGGCACCGTTTCAAGGTAAGTAGGTTTTTCCAATTTTTTGTAATAAATTGTATCATTTAATTGTCGTTCCGCTTCAATTATATATTGATCTCGACTTAAAATAACAATGGCTGAACCTTTGTCCGCCGGCTTTATCACGATGCTTTTTAAACTTTTTAAATTTTTTAGAATTTTAATCTCTTCCAATGAAATGTTTGGTGTTTTTTTTTATGAATTTGTAACCTTTTTTAAACGTTTTTAAATCTTCATGAATTAAATTTTTAACAGGGGCCGGGAGAAGTTCCAACGGGGGAGTCCAAATTGAGGCATCAAGAAACGGCCTAAGTTTTTTAGCAGGGGCATTTTGAAAATATGAAGCTAATTAAATTTTTCTATGATAATTTTGCAGGTCTAATTCCAACTGTAATTTTTGATCTTTGCCTAAAGAATTGGTAGGTATGAAGGACAAACCCTTGCTAAGGAGATTTCGTTCCAGCACTGAAAGCTTGAAATTGGGTGCAAGGACCACCACATCTTGCCCCACGAGGGGCTGTTGATTGGTAGCCCCCCCCAATTCTGGGCTTACAGGGCAGAAGAGTTTAAAATGTTCAAAAAGTCCATCCAATGTTGGAACATGGCGTCTGCTGTCTCTGAGGTCCAGTGAACATCATCCTCCTCAGTATGGAACTGTGCCTCAGGCAAAAGAGGAATGTAGGAAGCATTCCTCTGGAGGTAAGCATTCAGATCCTCCAAGTTCTCCTTCTCTTCCGCAGGGAGATTTGCCGAGAAGTTGACCTGTGGGATCCAGATCTCCGCCAGGGGGAACTTCCTTTTGGTGTACCTAACTGCACCCTGAACCGTCTTCATAGTGGTCTCTTTGAGTTTGTTAGTTCGAGTGTTTATCCCAAAGGCAAGTACCACTTTTTCCACCATCAGGTCCTCTGGTGGGTCACATTTGTCAATTAAGGCGTGTGCGTGACGAAAGTGACTGCCTGGGTAACTTTCTATTTGCAGGTCCTGATTGAGGAAACCCGGGAATTTGGAGAGGTTGGAGTCCCCCATGACGAGCCACTTCCTCTCCACAGGTAAGTTCCAATCCGTAAGTTTTCTTTGCGTATATTTGTGACGACGGACTCTGAAGTGAGGCGATTGCGGCGAAGAGGTGCTGAAGGACTGCTGAAATGCCTCTTCTAGGGCCTGCATCTCCTCACCCTCTGAGGACATGTCAGGTGAGAAGAGTGGCAGGGAGGTCGTTAGGGCCTGGCTCGCTTGTGCCACCACCACCTGCCGAGTAGTTTGAGGGGAAGGGGTATTAACCCTTTCCTCTCTGTTGGTTCTTCCCGCAGGGTTTCGGGTGCCATCTGATGGACCTGGACAACCACCGACCTGGGGAGCTGTGGCGATGGAGTCGACGTCGAATCTTGTGCTTCCAGGTAAGTTGGGTGATTGATGACCCTCGGAATTACTCTGACCTCCTCCTCCTCCTCCTCCTCCTCTGAGGAGAATTGCCAAGAGAAGGGGGGTTTGTTGATGATGGACCCCACTGTCCTCCGCCCACCCCTTCTTCTTTGTTCCAAGGGGCAGTCTTCTTGGACCAAAGCGGACTCTTCTGAAGTCCGAGGAGGTCCGTCAGGTTCCTGGAATGGAGACCAGTCCGCAATCTGGGCCTCCTCCGTCATGGTAGCCACCGACGGGTTCTGTTTCCGGACAGGGACTGTCTGGGTCTGAAAGGACACGGACCTCACTTGGGGCGGATCCTGTGCCTGGATTGAGCAGTCCACCATGGCCGGTCTTGGCGCTGGTTGTTGTTCAACCGGGTCTGTCGGCGTCAACCTGGCTGTGATGACCGCCTCCGCATGGTCAATCACGTCCTGTGGAATTCGAGGTAGGTCACGTCTAACCCACCGGGCTGCTACCTCAAATGCCTTCCTCTAATCCTGAGTGGGCATTCCGGACAACTCCTCCAACCTTAATTCCAGGGTGGCCTGGTAATGCTGCTCAAGGATCAGGTAAGTGCTGTACCCCCAGTTTTTGGCATTCCCTACTATAAGGTCCACTGTCTGCTCCGTAGGGAAGGCCGGCTTGATCATCTCCGACAAGAGGTCCACCATCCTGGAGATCATCCTTGGTTCCAGCTTCCCAGGTTTGACCGTGACGTTCTGAAGATGATGGACCATTTTGATGACCGCCTTTATTTTGCGGATTAGGTTGCGGAGTTGGGGGCCAGCCGACTGTCTGAGGACGTCCGGGCTTGCCACCACCGGACGGCGTCTCCACTGACCTGCTTGAGGTAAGTTCCTGCGAACTATGTCCGCGAATGATTGGTTGCGGGGACCAGTGTAGTGGGTCGTCCCGACTGGGGGAGGAACTGGCCGGCTAGGAGAAGGAAAAATGGGTCTCCTCCTGTAAGAGGAGACCGGAGCTCTCTCCGTCCACCCAGTAGGCCTCCCACCCCACTGGTCCCTTGGCAACGGATGGGCCCGCTGACGGCGCTTGCCATAACGGACCTCTGTCCACTCCATGGTAAGTAGTTTATTTATTTATTTATTTTTATATATTTATCAAAAAATGAAATAAACAACTAAGGAAGGTGTGCCAAAATGAAAAAAAACACGACGTTTCGGCCAAAACTAGGCCTTCATCAGGTTGCTGGCACACTAAAAAGAAGTGTACTCCTCAAGAGCTGGAGTAGAAATGAGCAGGGGGCGGCGTTTCAGCTCTATTTATACCCTCCTGCCCAAAAAAACGAAAAAAAGAAAAACCGATTACAAAAACCCAAAAGCGAACGGTTATTTGAGGAGCATGTTTTTAACCCCTATAATGAAATAAAAAGCATTCTTAATGATAATTTGACCATTTTTAACCAATTTTAAACCATTTTTAACTGTTTTTAATGTTTTAAATGACTTTTTTAACTTTTTTTTTGTTTATATACTTTTTTTATTGTTTTTTACCAACTTTTAATATTTTTTTGTGATTTTTTGTTATTTTTTAAGGGGTTAGAGTTAAAACAAAAGCCAAAAGGTAGGGTTAGTGGTTAGGGTTAGGGGTTAGAGTTAGGGGTTAGGGTTAGGGATTAGGGTTAGGGGTAGTGGTTAGGGTTAGGGTTTGTGGTTAGGGTTAGGGTTAGGAGAAGGGAAAATGGGTCTCCTCCCGTAAGAAGAGACCGGAGCTCTCTCCGTCCACCCAGTAGGCCTCCCACCCCACTGGTCCCTTGGCAAGGGACGGGCCCGCTGACGGCGCTTGCCGTAGCGGACCTCTGTCCACTCCATGGTAAGTATTATTATTATTTTTTTGTTATTTATATATTTGTCAAAAAATGAAATAAACAACTAAAGAAGGTGTGCCAAAATGAAACAAAACAAAAAAACACAACGTTTCGGCCAAATCTAGGCCTTCATCAGGTGAATGGCACACGAAGAAGGAGTGTACTCCTCAAGAGCTGGAGTAGAAATGAGCAGGGGGCGGCGTTTCAGCCCTATTTATACTCCCCTGCCCAAAAAAACGAAAAAACAAAAAAACGATTAGAAGAAATTGAAACCGAACGGTTATTTTAAAAACATGTTTTTAACCCCTAAAAAGCAATTAAAACCATTTTTAATGGTAATTTAACAATTTTTTAACTATTTTTAACTAATTTTAACTGTTTTTAAAGACTTTTTTAACTTTTTTAACTTTTTTTATATTTTTGTTTATAAACTTTTTTTATTGTTTTTAACCAACTTTTGATATTTTTTTGTTATTTTTTTGTTATTTTTTAAGGGATTAGGGTTAAAATAAAATTTTATTTAAGGTTACGTTAGTGGTTAGGGTTAGGGGTTAGGGTTAGTGTTTAGGGTTTGTGGTTAGGGTCAGGGTTAGAGGTTGTGGTTAGGGTTAGGGTTAGTGGCTAGGGTCAGGGTTAGGGTTAGGTATATAGTGAGTTTACCACGATGGGGAATTCCCCAAACTCGAGGTTTCTGGAGAAGGGTAAGTGCTAGAGGTCTGAAATTTGGTACACAGGTAAGTCGGGCGATAGGATGAAGATGCTGTAAGTTTGGTCCAGATCCGACTTCCGGTTTGGGAGCTAGACCGGAAATGGACTTTATTTTGGCCATATCTCGGGCTAGGAAGGTTGTAGAAGGTCGGGGATTGGACAGGCGTGTTCCCCGTGGTCGAATTATGTCAGCCGGAGGCGGTTTGCAAGGCTCTCCGAGGTCCAGATCCGGAGTTAAACGGGTTTGAACTTTCCCCATTGAAATGAATGGGCCAGCCAGCCAGCGGTTTTTGGTGAAATTTTCCAGTGTTTAGGGTTATGGTTTGGGAAATTCACCTACCTACAGAAATGTGTTTTAAGCACGTTTCAGGCCATTTGGAGTGGATTGGTAGTGCGTCTCAGGGACATTTTTGGGAAATCTGAGGAAATGATAGGTGGCGCTATCGAGCTAAAACTCTGGGATGGCGTTCTAGGGGCTGTTCTGAGCATCCTAGGCTTGTTTTTGTCTCAAAATTGCGCCATTTAAAAATGGTTAGGGTTAGGCTTAGGGCTAGGGTTAGGGCTAGGGTTAGGGCTAGGGGTTAGGTTAGGTATATAGTGAGTTTACCACGATGGGGAATTCCCCAAACTCGAGGTTTCTGGAGAAGGGTAAGTGCTAGAGGTCTGAAATTTGGTACACAGGTAAGTCGGGCGATAGGATGAAGATGCTGTAAGTTTGGTCCGGATCCGACTTCCGGTTTGGGAGCTAGACCGGAAATGGACTTTATTTTGGCCATATCTCGGGCTAGGAAGGTCGTAGAAGGTTAGGGATTGGACAGGCGTGTTCCCCGTGGTCGAATTATGTCAGACGGAGGCGGTTTGCAAGGCTCTCCGAGGTCCAGATCCGGAGTTAAACGGGTTTGAACTTTCCCCATTGAAATGAATGGGCCAGCCAGCCAGCCAGCGGTTTTTGGTGAAATTTTCCAAAGTGTTTAGGGTTATGGTTTGGGAAATTCACCTACCTACAGAAATGTGTTTTAAGCACGTTTCAGGCCATTTGGAGTGGATTGGTAGTGCGTCTCAGGGACATTTTTGGGAAATCTGAGGAAATGATAGGTGGCGCTATCGAGCTAAAACTCTGGGATGGCGTTCTAGGGGCTGTTCTGAGCATCCTAGGCTTGTTTTTGTCTCGAAATTGCGCCATTTAAAAATGGTTAGGGTTAGGCTTAGGGCTAGGGTTAGGGCTAGGCTTAGGGCTAGGGTTAGGGCTAGGGTTAGGCTTAGGGCTAGGGTTAGGGTTAGGGCTAGGGTTAGGGTTAGGGTTAGGGTTAGGAGAAGGGAAATTGGGTCCCCTCCTGTACGAGGAGACCGGAGCTCTCTCCGTCCACCCAGTAGGCCTCCCACCCCACTGGTCCCTTGGGAAGGGACGGGCCCGCTGACGGCGCTTGCCGTAGCGGACCTCTGTCCACTCCATAATAATTGTTTTAATTTAAGAGTGTATTTATTAAAATTCAAAAAATGAAATAAACAACAAAGGAAGGTGTGCCAAATGAAAAAAACGACGTTTCGGCCAAAACTAGGCCTTCATCAGGTGAATGGCACACGAAGAAGGAGTGTACTCCTCAAGAGCCGGAGTAGAAATGAGCAGGGGGCGGCGTTTCAGCCCTATTTATACTCCCCTGCCCAAAAAAACGAAAAACAAAAAACCGATTAGAAGAAATTGAAACCGAACGGTCATTTTAAAAACATGTTTTTAACCCCTAAAAATCAATTAAAACCATTTTTAATGGTAATTTAACCATTTTTTAACTATTTTTAACTAATTTTAACTGTTTTTAAAGACTTTTTTAACTTTTTTAACTTTTTTTATATTTTTGTTTATAAACTTTTTTTATTGTTTTTAACCAACTTTTGATATTTTTTTGTTATTTTTTTATTTTTTTGTTATTTTTTAAGGGATTAGGGTTAAAATAAAATTGTATTTACAGTTACGTTAGTGGTTAGGGTTAGGGGTTAGGGGTTAGGGTTAGTGGTTAGGGTTTGTGGTTGGGGTTAGGGTTAGGGTTAGTAGCTAGGGTCAGGGTTAGAGGTTGTGGTTAGGGTTAGGGGTTAAGGTTAGGGGTTGTGGTTAGGGTTAGGGTTAGTGGCTAGGGTCAGGGTTAGAGGTTGTGGTTAGGGTTAGGGACTAGGGTCAGGGTTAGGGTTAGGGGTTGTGGTTAGGGTTAGGGTTAGTGGTTAGGGTTAGGGTTTGTGGTTAGGGGTTAGGGTTAGGGGTTAGGGTTAGGCATGTAGAAAACTGAGATTAGGTGTAGGACTAGGGGTAGGGCTAAGGTCAAAAGAACGGATAGCAAATGCAAAAGGTAAGTGGCCCAAGGTAAGTAGAACTTTTTCTTTTTTTTAGGTGGTGTTCCAGGTGAAAGGTAAGTCCTATGGCAAGTATAATTTTTTCATTGTATCCCTTTCTAAAGGTTAGGGTTAGGGTTAGGGTTAGGATTTTGGGGAAGTCTCCAACCCCTCTGTGAGGGGGCGGAATTGGCGCGGTCCGTCCACCCGGCCACTCCCGTCCACTGGCCCCCCGTCCATCCCGTCGTCCGTCCTCGTCCGTACCGCACCGTAGTCCATCCGCCGCCTCCGTCCATTTTTTACACAGGTGTCGTCGTCCAAGTAAGTATTTTTGTTTATTAATTAAAGGTAAGTATAACTAAGGTAAGTATAATATATGAAGGTGTATATAGGTGTATTTATGTAAGGTAAGTATGAAATGTATGTATGTATATTTGTTTATAAATATTAATTGTGTATGTATATGTAAAATTCAAATTAGGAACTAAAAGAGTCTTTCCCCAAAAACTGGAAAGAAAAGGACCAGACGTCCTGATTAATCAAATTATTCTTTTATTTACAAAAGTAAACAATACAAAATTCAATTATTAAACAATGAAAGAAAAAATGTGTGCCTAGTTGCGACGTTTCGGCCCAATAAGGGCCTTCTTCAGGCAAGGCACACAAAACAATGCTATATTAGCAGTAGCAGGCAAGAGCTGTTGTCCGTCCGAAAATCAAAATGAAAGTGAGCTCCCCTGAGCTGCAGCTCTATTTATACTGCTCACTGAAAAAGAAAAAAACCGATGAACAAAAAGCGATGAAAAAAGCGATGAAAAAAGGTTGCCGCTTATTCGGTTTTTCTCAACTCCATCACTTTTTTTCACTTTATATGGGATTTCCTGTATTTTAACATTACATAATGTATATATATATAAAAAATAATTGTTTTTAACATATTTATTACATTTTTAATGTATTTATAATGTATTAATATTAGTCAATTAGGGTTATGTTTAGGGCCAGATTAGGGTTAGGCACAGGTTCCACTGGGGTTAGGGCCAGATTAGGGTTAGGCATAGGTTCACTGGGGTTAGGGTTAGGGCCAGATTAGGGTCAGGCATAGGTTCCACTGGGGTTAGGGTTAGGGCCAGATTAGGGTTAGGCATAGGTTCCACTGGGGTTAGGGTTAGGGCCAGATTAGGGTTAGGCATAGGTTCCACTGGGGTTAGGGTTAGGGCCAGATTAGGGTTAGGCATAGGTTCCACTGGGGTTAGGGTTAGGGCCAGATAAGGGTTAGGCATAGGTTCCACTGGGGTTAGGGTTAGGGCCAGTTTAAGGTTAGACATAGGGTTAGGGTTAGGGTTAGGGTTAGGGTTAGGGGTTAGGGTTAGGGTTAGGGTTAGGGTTAGGGGTTAGGGTTAGGGTTAGGGTTAGGGTTAGGTATATAGTGAGTTTACCACGATGGGGAATTCCCCAAACTCGAGGTTTCTGGAGAAGGGTAAGTGCTAGAGGTCTGAAATTTGGTACACAGGTAAGTCGGGCGATAGGATGAAGATGCTGTAAGTTTGGTCCGGATCCGACTTCCGGTTTGGGAGCTAGACCGGAAATGGACTTTATTTTGGCCATATCTCGGGCTAGGAAGGTCGTAGAAGGTCGGGGATTGGACAGGCGTGTTCCCCGTGGTCGAATTATGTCAGACGGAGGCGGTTTGCAAGGCTCTCCGAGGTCCAGATCCGGAGTTAAACGGGTTTGAACTTTCCCCATTGAAATGAATGGGCCAGCCAGCCAGCCAGCGGTTTTTGGTGAAATTTTCCAAAGTGTTTAGGGTTATGGTTTGGGAAATTCACCTACCTACAGAAATGTGTTTTAAGCACGTTTCAGGCCATTTGGAGTGGATTGGTAGTGCGTCTCAGGGACATTTTTGGGAAATCTGAGGAAATGATAGGTGGCGCTATCGAGCTAAAACTCTGGGATGGCGTTCTAGGGGCTGTTCTGAGCATCCTAGGCTTGTTTTTGTCTCGAAATTGCGCCATTTAAAAATGGTTAGGGTTAGGCTTAGGGCTAGGGTTAGGGCTAGGGTTAGGTTAGGGTTAGGGTTAGGGTTAGGTATATAGTTAGGGTGAAGGGGTTAGGGTTAGGGTTAGGGTTAGGTATATAGTGAGTTTACCACGATGGGGAATTCCCCAAACTCGAGGTTTCTGGAGAAGGGTAAGTGCTAGAGGTCTGAAATTTGGTACACAGGTAAGTCGGGCGATAGGATGAAGATGCTGTAAGTTTGGTCCGGATCCGACTTCCGGTTTGGGAGCTAGACCGGAAATGGACTTTATTTTGGCCATATCTCGGGCTAGGAAGGTCGTAGAAGGTCGGGGATTGGACAGGCGTGTTCCCCGTGGTCGAATTATGTCAGACGGAGGCGGTTTGCAAGGCTCTCCGAGGTCCAGATCCGGAGTTAAACGGGTTTGAACTTTCCCCATTGAAATGAATGGGCCAGCCAGCCAGCCAGCGGTTTTTGGTGAAATTTTCCAAAGTGTTTAGGGTTATGGTTTGGGAAATTCACCTACCTACAGAAATGTGTTTTAAGCACGTTTCAGGCCATTTGGAGTGGATTGGTAGTGCGTCTCAGGGACATTTTTGGGAAATCTGAGGAAATGATAGGTGGCGCTATCGAGCTAAAACTCTGGGATGGCGTTCTAGGGGCTGTTCTGAGCATCCTAGGCTTGTTTTTGTCTCGAAATTGCGCCATTTAAAAATGGTTAGGGTTAGGCTTAGGGCTAGGCTTAGGGCTAGGGTTAGGGCTAGGGTTAGGGTTAGGGTTAGGTATATAGTTAGGGTTAGGGTTAGGGTTAGGGTTAGGTATATAGTGAGTTTACCACGATGGGGAATTCCCCAAACTCGAGGTTTCTGGAGAAGGGTAAGTGCTAGAGGTCTGAAATTTGGTACACAGGTAAGTCGGGCGATAGGATGAAGATGCTGTAAGTTTGGTCCGGATCCGACTTCCGGTTTGGGAGCTAGACCGGAAATGGACTTTATTTTGGCCATATCTCGGGCCAGGAAGGTCGTAGAAGGTCGGGGATTGGACAGGCGTGTTCCCCGTGGTCGAATTATGTCAGACGGAGGCGGTTTGCAAGGCTCTCCGAGGTCCAGATCCGGAGTTAAACGGGTTTGAACTTTCCCCATTGAAATGAATGGGCCAGCCAGCCAGCCAGCGGTTTTTGGTGAAATTTTCCAAAGTGTTTAGGGTTATGGTTTGGGAAATTCACCTACCTACAGAAATGTGTTTTAAGCACGTTTCAGGCCATTTGGAGTGGATTGGTAGTGCGTCTCAGGAACATTTTTGGGAAATCTGAGGAAATGATAGGTTAGGGTTAGGGTTAGGGTTAGGTATATAGTGAGTTTACCACGATGGGGAATTCCCCAAACTCGAGGTTTCTGGAGAAGGGTAAGTGCTAGAGGTCTGAAATTTGGTACACAGGTAAGTCGGGCGATAGGATGAAGATGCTGTAAGTTTGGTCCGGATCCGACTTCCGGTTTGGGAGCTAGACCGGAAATGGACTTTATTTTGGCCATATCTCGGGCTAGGAAGGTCGTAGAAGGTCGGGGATTGGACAGGCGTGTTCCCCGTGGTCGAATTATGTCAGACGGAGGCGGTTTGCAAGGCTCTCCGAGGTCCAGATCCGGAGTTAAACGGGTTTGAACTTTCCCCATTGAAATGAATGGGCTAGCCAGCCAGCCAGCGGTTTTTGGTGAAATTTTCCAAAGTGTTTAGGGTTATGGTTTGGGAAATTCACCTACCTACAGAAATGTGTTTTAAGCACGTTTCAGGCCATTTGGAGTGGATTGGTAGTGCGTCTCAGGGACATTTTTGGGAAATCTGAGGAAATGATAGGTGGCGCTATCGAGCTAAAACTCTGGGATGGCGTTCTAGGGGCTGTTCTGAGCATCCTAGGCTTGTTTTTGTCTCGAAATTGCGCCATTTAAAAATGGTTAGGGTTAGGCTTAGGGCTAGGGTTAGGGCTAGGGTTAGGGCTAGGGTTAGGTTAGGTATAGGGTTAGGGTTAGGGTTAGGGTTAGGTATATAGTGAGTTTACCACGATGGGGAATTCCCCAAACTCGAGGTTTCTGGAGAAGGGTAAGTGCTAGAGGTCTGAAATTTGGTACACAGGTAAGTCGGGCGATAGGATGAAGATGCTGTAAGTTTGGTCCGGATCCGACTTCCGGTTTGGGAGCTAGACCGGAAATGGACTTTATTTTGGCCATATCTCGGGCTAGGAAGGTCGTAGAAGGTTAGGGATTGGACAGGCGTGTTCCCCGTGGTCGAATTATGTCAGACGGAGGCGGTTTGCAAGGCTCTCCGAGGTCCAGATCCGGAGTTAAACGGGTTTGAACTTTCCCCATTGAAATGAATGGGCCAGCCAGCCAGCCAGCGGTTTTTGGTGAAATTTTCCAAAGTGTTTAGGGTTATGGTTTGGGGAAATTCACCTACCTACAGAAATGTGTTTTAAGCACGTTTCAGGCCATTTGGAGTGGATTGGTAGTGCGTCTCAGGGACATTTTTGGGAAATCTGAGGAAATGATAGGTGGCGCTATCGAGCTAAAACTCTGGGATGGCGTTCTAGGGGCTGTTCTGAGCATCCTAGGCTTGTTTTTGTCTCGAAATTGCGCCATTTAAAAATGGTTAGGGTTAGGCTTAGGGCTAGGGTTAGGGCTAGGCTTAGGGCTAGGGTTAGGGCTAGGGTTAGGCTTAGGGCTAGGGTTAGGGTTAGGGCTAGGGTTAGGGTTAGGGTTAGGGTTAGGAGAAGGGAAATTGGGTCCCCTCCTGTACGAGGAGACCGGAGCTCTCTCCGTCCACCCAGTAGGCCTCCCACCCCACTGGTCCCTTGGGAAGGGACGGGCCCGCTGACGGCGCTTGCCGTAGCGGACCTCTGTCCACTCCATAATAATTGTTTTAATTTAAGAGTGTATTTATTAAAATTCAAAAAATGAAATAAACAACAAAGGAAGGTGTGCCAAATGAAAAAAACGACGTTTCGGCCAAAACTAGGCCTTCATCAGGTGAATGGCACACGAAGAAGGAGTGTACTCCTCAAGAGCCGGAGTAGAAATGAGCAGGGGGCGGCGTTTCAGCCCTATTTATACTCCCCTGCCCAAAAAAACGAAAAAACAAAAAACCGATTAGAAGAAATTGAAACCGAACGGTCATTTTAAAAACATGTTTTTAACCCCTAAAAATCAATTAAAACCATTTTTAATGGTAATTTAACCATTTTTTAACTATTTTTAACTAATTTTAACTGTTTTTAAAGACTTTTTTAACTTTTTTAACTTTTTTTATATTTTTGTTTATAAACTTTTTTTTATTGTTTTTAACCAACTTTTGATATTTTTTGTTATTTTTTTATTTTTTTGTTATTTTTTAAGGGATTAGGGTTAAAATAAAATTGTATTTACAGTTACGTTAGTGGTTAGGGTTAGGGTTAGGGGTTAGGGTTAGTGGTTAGGGTTTGTGGTTGGGGTTAGGGTTAGGGTTAGTAGCTAGGGTCAGGGTTAGAGGTTGTGGTTAGGGTTAGGGGTTAAGGTTAGGGGTTGTGGTTAGGGTTAGGGTTAGTGGCTAGGGTCAGGGTTAGAGGTTGTGGTTAGGGTTAGGGACTAGGGTCAGGGTTAGGGTTAGGGGTTGTGGTTAGGGTTAGGGTTAGTGGTTAGGGTTAGGGTTTGTGGTTAGGGGTTAGGGTTAGGGGTTAGGGTTAGGCATGTAGAAAACTGAGATTAGGTGTAGGACTAGGGGTAGGGCTAAGGTCAAAAGAACGGATAGCAAATGCAAAAGGTAAGTGGCCCAAGGTAAGTAGAACTTTTTTCTTTTTTTAGGTTAGGGTTAGGGTTAGGGTTAGGTATATAGTGAGTTTACCACGATGGGGAATTCCCCAAACTCGAGGTTTCTGGAGAAGGGTAAGTGCTAGAGGTCTGAAATTTGGTACACAGGTAAGTCGGGCGATAGGATGAAGATGCTGTAAGTTTGGTCCGGATCCGACTTCCGGTTTGGGAGCTAGACCGGAAATGGACTTTATTTTGGCCATATCTCGGGCTAGGAAGGTCGTAGAAGGTCGGGGATTGGACAGGCATGTTCCCCGTGGTCGAATTATGTCAGACGGAGGCGGTTTGCAAGGCTCTCCGAGGTCCAGATCCGGAGTTAAACGGGTTTGAACTTTCCCCATTGAAATGAATGGGCCAGCCAGCCAGCCAGCGGTTTTTGGTGAAATTTTCCAAAGTGTTTAGGGTTATGGTTTGGGAAATTCACCTACCTACAGAAATGTGTTTTAAGCACGTTTCAGGCCATTTGGAGTGGATTGGTAGTGCGTCTCAGGGACATTTTTGGGAAATCTGAGGAAATGATAGGTGGCGCTATCGAGCTAAAACTCTGGGATGGCGTTCTAGGGGCTGTTCTGAGCATCCTAGGCTTGTTTTTGTCTCGAAATTGCGCCATTTAAAAATGGTTAGGGTTAGGCTTAGGGCTAGGGTTAGGGCTAGGGTTAGGGCTAGGGTTAGGTTAGGTATATAGTGAGTTTACCACGATGGGGAATTCCCCAAACTCGAGGTTTCTGGAGAAGGGTAAGTGCTAGAGGTCTGAAATTTGGTACACAGGTAAGTCGGGCGATAGGATGAAGATGCTGTAAGTTTGGTCCGGATAGGGTTAGGGTTAGGGTTAGGTTAGGGTTAGGGTTAGGAGAAGGGAAAATGGGTCTCCTCCCGTAAGAAGAGACCGGAGCTCTCTCCGTCCACCCAGTAGGCCTCCCACCCCACTGGTCCCTTGGCAAGGGACGGGCCCGCTGACGGCGCTTGCCGTAGCGGACCTCTGTCCACTCCATATTATTATTTTTTTTATTTATTTATATATTTGTCAAAAAATGAAATAAACAACTAAAGAAGGTGTGCCAAAATGAAACAAAACAAAAATACACAACGTTTCGGCCAAAACTAGGCCTTCATCAGGTGAATGGCACACGAAGAAGGAGTGTACTCCTCAAGAGCTGGAGTAGAAATGAGCAGGGGGCGGCGTTTCAGCCCTATTTATACTCCCCTGCCCAAAAAAACGAAAAAACAAAAAACCGATTAGAAGAAATTGAAACCGAACGGTTATTTTAAAAACATGTTTTTAACCCCTAAAAATCAATTAAAACCATTTTTAATGGTAATTTAACCATTTTTTAACTATTTTTAACTAATTTTAACTGTTTTTAAAGACTTTTTTAACTTTTTTAACTTTTTTTATATTTTTGTTTATAAACTTTTTTTATTGTTTTTAACCAACTTTTGATATTTTTTTGTTATTTTTTTATTTTTTTGTTATTTTTTAAGGGATTAGGGTTAAAATAAAATTGTATTTACGGTTACGTTAGTGGTTAGGGTTAGGGGTTAGGGGTTAGGGTTAGTGGTTAGGGTTTGTGGTTAGGGGTTGTGGTTGGGGTTAAGGTTAGGGTTAGTAGCTAGGGTCAGGGTTAGAGGTTGTGGTTAGGGTTAGGGGTTAAGGTTAGGGGTTGTGGTTAGGGTTAGGGTTAGTGGCTAGGGTCAGGGTTAGAGGTTGTGGTTAGGGTTAGGGTTAGGGTTAGGGTTAGGGTTAGGGTTAGGTATATAGTGAGTTTACCACGATGGGGAATTCCCCAAACTCGAGGTTAGGGTTAGGTTTAGGGTTAGGGTTAGGTATATAGTGAGTTTACCACGATGGGGAATTCCCCAAACTCGAGGTTTCTGGAGAAGGGTAAGTGCTAGAGGTCTGAAATTTGGTACACAGGTAAGTCGGGCGATAGGATGAAGATCCTGTAAGTTTGGTCCGGATCCGACTTCCGGTTTGGGAGCTAGACCGGAAATGGACTTTATTTTGGCCATATCTCGGGCTAGGGAGGGCGTAGAAGGTCGGGGATTGGACAGGCGTGTTCCCCGTGGTCGAATTATGTCAGACGGAGGCGGTTTGCAAGGCTCTCCGAGGTCCAGATCCGGAGTTAAACGGGTTTGAACTTTCCCCATTGAAATGAATGGGCCAGCCAGCCAGCGGTTTTTGGTGAAATTTTCCAAAGTGTTTAGGGTTATGGTTTGGGAAATTCACCTACCTACAGAAATGTGTTTTAAGCACGTTTCAGGCCATTTGGAGTGGATTGGTAGTGCGTCTCAGGGACATTTTTGGGAAATCTGAGGAAATGATAGGTGGCGCTATCGAGCTAAAACTCTGGGATGGCGTTCTAGGGGCTGTTCTGAGCATCCTAGGCTTGTTTTTGTCTCGAAATTGCGCCATTTAAAAATGGTTAGGGTTAGGCTTAGGGCTAGGGTTAGGGCTAGGGTTAGGGCTAGGGTTAGGTTAGGTATATAGTGAGTTTACCACGATGGGGAATTCCCCAAACTCGAGGTTTCTGGAGAAGGGTAAGTGCTAGAGGTCTGAAATTTGGTACACAGGTAAGTCGGGCGATAGGATGAAGATGCTGTAAGTTTGGTCCGGATCCGACTTCCGGTTTGGGAGCTAGACCGGAAATGGACTTTATTTTGGCCATATCTCGGGCTAGGAAGGTCGTAGAAGGTTAGGGATTGGACAGGCGTGTTCCCCGTGGTCGAATTATGTCAGACGGAGGCGGTTTGCAAGGCTCTCCGAGGTCCAGATCCGGAGTTAAACGGGTTTGAACTTTCCCCATTGAAATGAATGGGCCAGCCAGCCAGCCAGCGGTTTTTGGTGAAATTTTCCAAAGTGTTTAGGGTTATGGTTTGGGAAATTCACCTACCTACAGAAATGTGTTTTAAGCACGTTTCAGGCCATTTGGAGTGGATTGGTAGTGCGTCTCAGGGACATTTTTGGGAAATCTGAGGAAATGATAGGTGGCGCTATCGAGCTAAAACTCTGGGATGGCGTTCTAGGGGCTGTTCTGAGCATCCTAGGCTTGTTTTTGTCTCGAAATTGCGCCATTTAAAAATGGTTAGGGTTAGGCTTAGGGCTAGGGTTAGGGCTAGGCTTAGGGCTAGGGTTAGGGCTAGGGTTAGGCTTAGGGCTAGGGTTAGGGTTAGGGCTAGGGTTAGGGTTAGGGTTAGGGTTAGGGTTAGGGTTAGGTTTAGAAATAGGTCTCCAACCTCTCCTAGGAGGGGTGGAAATGGGTTAGGGTTAGGGTTAGGGTTAGGGTTAGGGTTAGGTTAGGGTTAGGGTTAGGGTTAGGGTTAGGGTTAGGTATATAGTGAGTTTACCACGATGGGGAATTCCCCAAACTCGAGGTTTCTGGAGAAGGGTAAGTGCTAGAGGTCTGAAATTTGGTACACAGGTAAGTCGGGCGATAGGATGAAGATGCTGTAAGTTTGGTCCGGATCCGACTTCCGGTTTGGGAGCTAGACCGGAAATGGACTTTATTTTGGCCATATCTCGGGCTAGGAAGGTCGTAGAAGGTTAGGGATTGGACAGGCGTGTTCCCCGTGGTCGAATTATGTCAGACGGAGGCGGTTTGCAAGGCTCTCCGAGGTCCAGATCCGGAGTTAAACGGGTTTGAACTTTCCCCATTGAAATGAATGGGCCAGCCAGCCAGCCAGCGGTTTTTGGTGAAATTTTCCAAAGTGTTTAGGGTTATGGTTTGGGAAATTCACCTACCTACAGAAATGTGTTTTAAGCACGTTTCAGGCCATTTGGAGTGGATTGGTAGTGCGTCTCAGGGACATTTTTGGGAAATCTGAGGAAATGATAGGTGGCGCTATCGAGCTAAAACTCTGGGATGGCGTTCTAGGGGCTGTTCTGAGCATCCTAGGCTTGTTTTTGTCTCGAAATTGCGCCATTTAAAAATGGTTAGGGTTAGGCTTAGGGCTAGGGTTAGGGCTAGGCTTAGGGCTAGGGTTAGGGCTAGGGTTAGGCTTAGGGCTAGGGTTAGGGTTAGGGCTAGGGTTAGGGTTAGGGTTAGGGTTAGGAGAAGGGAAATTGGGTCCCCTCCTGTACGAGGAGACCGGAGCTCTCTCCGTCCACCCAGTAGGCCTCCCACCCCACTGGTCCCTTGGGAAGGGACGGGCCCGCTGACGGCGCTTGCCGTAGCGGACCTCTGTCCACTCCATAATAATTGTTTTAATTTAAGAGTGTATTTATTAAAATTCAAAAAATGAAATAAACAACAAAGGAAGGTGTGCCAAATGAAAAAACGACGTTTCGGCCAAAACTAGGCCTTCATCAGGTGAATGGCACACGAAGAAGGAGTGTACTCCTCAAGAGCCGGAGTAGAAATGAGCAGGGGGCGGCGTTTCAGCCCTATTTATACTCCCCTGCCCAAAAAAACGAAAAAACAAAAAACCGATTAGAAGAAATTGAAACCGAACGGTCATTTTAAAAACATGTTTTTAACCCCTAAAAATCAATTAAAACCATTTTTAATGGTAATTTAACCATTTTTTAACTATTTTTAACTAATTTTAACTGTTTTTAAAGACTTTTTTTAACTTTTTTAACTTTTTTTATATTTTTGTTTATAAACTTTTTTTATTGTTTTTAACCAACTTTTGATATTTTTTTGTTATTTTTTTATTTTTTTGTTATTTTTTAAGGGATTAGGGTTAAAATAAAATTGTATTTACAGTTACGTTAGTGGTTAGGGTTAGGGGTTAGGGGTTAGGGTTAGTGGTTAGGGTTTGTGGTTGGGGTTAGGGTTAGGGTTAGTAGCTAGGGTCAGGGTTAGAGGTTGTGGTTAGGGTTAGGGGTTAAGGTTAGGGGTTGTGGTTAGGGTTAGGGTTAGTGGCTAGGGTCAGGGTTAGAGGTTGTGGTTAGGGTTAGGGACTAGGGTCAGGGTTAGGGTTAGGGGTTGTGGTTAGGGTTAGGGTTAGTGGTTAGGGTTAGGGTTTGTGGTTAGGGGTTAGGGTTAGGGGTTAGGGTTAGGCATGTAGAAAACTGAGATTAGGTGTAGGACTAGGGGTAGGGCTAAGGTCAAAAGAACGGATAGCAAATGCAAAAGGTAAGTGGCCCAAGGTAAGTAGAACTTTTTTCTTTTTTTAGGTGGTGTTCCAGGTGAAAGGTAAGTCCTATGGCAAGTATAATTTTTTCATTGTATCCCTTTCTAAAGGTTAGGGTTAGGGTTAGGGTTAGGATTTTGGGAAGTCTCCAACCCCTCTGTGAGGGGGGCGGAATTGGCGCGGTCCGTCCACCCGGCCACTCCCGTCCACTGGCCCCCCGTCCATCCCGTCGTCGTCCTCGTCCGTACCGCACCGTAGTCCATCCGCCGCCTCCGTCCATTTTTTACACAGGTGTCGTCGTCCAAGTAAGTAT
The DNA here is from genome assembly GCA_911728415.1 of Lagocephalus sceleratus. NCBI lineage: Eukaryota > Metazoa > Chordata > Actinopteri > Tetraodontiformes > Tetraodontidae > Lagocephalus > Lagocephalus sceleratus. The sequence goes on along the minus strand of CAJVRN010000030.1, from coordinate 12,829 downwards.
TTTTGTTTATTAATTAAAGGTAAGTATAACTAAGGTAAGTATAATATATGAAGGTGTATATAGGTGTATTTATGTAAGGTAAGTATGAAATGTATGTATGTATATTTGTTTATAAATATTAATTGTGTATGTATATGTAAAATTCAAATTAGGAACTAAAAGAGTCTTTCCCCAAAAACTGGAAAGAAAAGGACCAGACGTCCTGATTAATCAAATTATTCTTTTATTTACAAAAGTAAACAATACAAAATTCAATTATTAAACAATGAAAGAAAAAATGTGTGCCTAGTTGCGACGCGTTTCGGCCCAATAAGGGCCTTCTTCAGGCAAGGCACACAAAACAATGCTATATTAGCAGTAGCAGGCAAGAGCTGTTGTCCGTCCGAAAATCAAAATGAAAGTGAGCTCCCCTGAGCTGCAGCTCTATTTATACTGCTCACTGAAAAAGAAAAAACCCGATGAACAAAAAGCGATGAAAAAAGCGATGAAAAAAAGGTTGCCGCTTATTCGGTTTTTCTCAACTCCATCACTTTTTTCACTTTATATGGGATTTCCCTGTATTTTAACATTACATAATGTATATATATATAAAAAATAATTGTTTTTAACATATTTATTACATTTTTAATGTATTTATAATGTATTAATATTAGTCAATTAGGGTTATGTTTAGGGCCAGATTAGGGTTAGGCACAGGTTCCACTGGGGTTAGGGCCAGATTAGGGTTAGGCATAGGTTCACTGGGGTTAGGGTTAGGGCCAGATTAGGGTCAGGCATAGGTTCCACTGGGGTTAGGGTTAGGGCCAGATTAGGGTTAGGCATAGGTTCCACTGGGGTTAGGGTTAGGGCCAGATTAGGGTTAGGCATAGGTTCCACTGGGGTTAGGGTTAGGGCCAGATTAGGGTTAGGCATAGGTTCCACTGGGGTTAGGGTTAGGGCCAGATAAGGGTTAGGCATAGGTTCCACTGGGGTTAGGGTTAGGGCCAGTTTAAGGTTAGGGTTAGGGTTAGGGTTAGGGTTAGGGTTAGGGTTAGGGTTAGGGTTAGGGTTAGGGTTAGGGTTAGGGTTAGGGTTAGGGTTAGGGTTAGGGTTAGGTATATAGTGAGTTTACCACGATGGGGAATTCCCCAAACTCGAGGTTTCTGGAGAAGGGTAAGTGCTAGAGGTCTGAAATTTGGTACACAGGTAAGTCGGGCGATAGGATGAAGATGCTGTAAGTTTGGTCCGGATCCGACTTCCGGTTTGGGAGCTAGACCGGAAATGGACTTTATTTTGGCCATATCTCGGGCCAGGAAGGTCGTAGAAGGTCGGGGATTGGACAGGCGTGTTCCCCGTGGTCGAATTATGTCAGACGGAGGCGGTTTGCAAGGCTCTCCGAGGTCCAGATCCGGAGTTAAACGGGTTTGAACTTTCCCCATTGAAATGAATGGGCCAGCCAGCCAGCCAGCGGTTTTTGGTGAAATTTTCCAAAGTGTTTAGGGTTATGGTTTGGGAAATTCACCTACCTACAGAAATGTGTTTTAAGCACGTTTCAGGCCATTTGGAGTGGATTGGTAGTGCGTCTCAGGAACATTTTTGGGAAATCTGAGGAAATGATAGGTTAGGGTTAGGGTTAGGGTTAGGTATATAGTGAGTTTACCACGATGGGGAATTCCCCAAACTCGAGGTTTCTGGAGAAGGGTAAGTGCTAGAGGTCTGAAATTTGGTACACAGGTAAGTCGGGCGATAGGATGAAGATGCTGTAAGTTTGGTCCGGATCCGACTTCCGGTTTGGGAGCTAGACCGGAAATGGACTTTATTTTGGCCATATCTCGGGCTAGGAAGGTCGTAGAAGGTCGGGGATTGGACAGGCGTGTTCCCCGTGGTCGAATTATGTCAGACGGAGGCGGTTTGCAAGGCTCTCCGAGGTCCAGATCCGGAGTTAAACGGGTTTGAACTTTCCCCATTGAAATGAATGGGCCAGCCAGCCAGCGGTTTTTGGTGAAATTTTCCAAAGTGTTTAGGGTTATGGTTTGGGGAAATTCACCTACCTACAGAAATGTGTTTTAAGCACGTTTCAGGCCATTTGGAGTGGATTGGTAGTGCGTCTCAGGGACATTTTTGGGAAATCTGAGGAAATGATAGGTGGCGCTATCGAGCTAAAACTCTGGGATGGCGTTCTAGGGGCTGTTCTGAGCATCCTAGGCTTGTTTTTGTCTCGAAATTGCGCCATTTAAAAATGGTTAGGGTTAGGCTTAGGGCTAGGGTTAGGGCTAGGGTTAGGGCTAGGGTTAGGTTAGGTATAGGGTTAGGGTTAGGGTTAGGGTTAGGTATATAGTGAGTTTACCACGATGGGGAATTCCCCAAACTCGAGGTTTCTGGAGAAGGGTAAGTGCTAGAGGTCTGAAATTTGGTACACAGGTAAGTCGGGCGATAGGATGAAGATGCTGTAAGTTTGGTCCGGATCCGACTTCCGGTTTGGGAGCTAGACCGGAAATGGACTTTATTTTGGCCATATCTCGGGCTAGGAAGGTCGTAGAAGGTTAGGGATTGGACAGGCGTGTTCCCCGTGGTCGAATTATGTCAGACGGAGGCGGTTTGCAAGGCTCTCCGAGGTCCAGATCCGGAGTTAAACGGGTTTGAACTTTCCCCATTGAAATGAATGGGCCAGCCAGCCAGCCAGCGGTTTTTGGTGAAATTTTCCAAAGTGTTTAGGGTTATGGTTTGGGAAATTCACCTACCTACAGAAATGTGTTTTAAGCACGTTTCAGGCCATTTGGAGTGGATTGGTAGTGCGTCTCAGGGACATTTTTGGGAAATCTGAGGAAATGATAGGTGGCGCTATCGAGCTAAAACTCTGGGATGGCGTTCTAGGGGCTGTTCTGAGCATCCTAGGCTTGTTTTTGTCTCGAAATTGCGCCATTTAAAAATGGTTAGGGTTAGGCTTAGGGCTAGGGTTAGGGCTAGGCTTAGGGCTAGGGTTAGGGCTAGGGTTAGGCTTAGGGCTAGGGTTAGGGTTAGGGCTAGGGTTAGGGTTAGGGTTAGGGTTAGGAGAAGGGAAATTGGGTCCCCTCCTGTACGAGGAGACCGGAGCTCTCTCCGTCCACCCAGTAGGCCTCCCACCCCACTGGTCCCTTGGGAAGGGACGGGCCCGCTGACGGCGCTTGCCGTAGCGGACCTCTGTCCACTCCATAATAATTGTTTTAATTTAAGAGTGTATTTATTAAAATTCAAAAAATGAAATAAACAACAAAGGAAGGTGTGCCAAATGAAAAAAACGACGTTTCGGCCAAAACTAGGCCTTCATCAGGTGAATGGCACACGAAGAAGGAGTGTACTCCTCAAGAGCCGGAGTAGAAATGAGCAGGGGGCGGCGTTTCAGCCCTATTTATACTCCCCTGCCCAAAAAAACGAAAAAACAAAAAACCGATTAGAAGAAATTGAAACCGAACGGTCATTTTAAAAACATGTTTTTAACCCCTAAAAATCAATTAAAACCATTTTTAATGGTAATTTAACCATTTTTTAACTATTTTTAACTAATTTTAACTGTTTTTAAAGACTTTTTTAACTTTTTTAACTTTTTTTATATTTTTGTTTATAAACTTTTTTTATTGTTTTTAACCAACTTTTGATATTTTTTGTTATTTTTTTATTTTTTTGTTATTTTTTAAGGGATTAGGGTTAAAATAAAATTGTATTTACAGTTACGTTAGTGGTTAGGGTTAGGGGTTAGGGGTTAGGGTTAGTGGTTAGGGTTTGTGGTTGGGGTTAGGGTTAGGGTTAGTAGCTAGGGTCAGGGTTAGAGGTTGTGGTTAGGGTTAGGGGTTAAGGTTAGGGGTTGTGGTTAGGGTTAGGGTTAGTGGCTAGGGTCAGGGTTAGAGGTTGTGGTTAGGGTTAGGGACTAGGGTCAGGGTTAGGGTTAGGGGTTGTGGTTAGGGTTAGGGTTAGTGGTTAGGGTTAGGGTTTGTGGTTAGGGGTTAGGGTTAGGGGTTAGGGTTAGGCATGTAGAAAACTGAGATTAGGTGTAGGACTAGGGGTAGGGCTAAGGTCAAAAGAACGGATAGCAAATGCAAAAGGTAAGTGGCCCAAGGTAAGTAGAACTTTTTTCTTTTTTTAGGTTAGGGTTAGGGTTAGGGTTAGGTATATAGTGAGTTTACCACGATGGGGAATTCCCCAAACTCGAGGTTTCTGGAGAAGGGTAAGTGCTAGAGGTCTGAAATTTGGTACACAGGTAAGTCGGGCGATAGGATGAAGATGCTGTAAGTTTGGTCCGGATCCGACTTCCGGTTTGGGAGCTAGACCGGAAATGGACTTTATTTTGGCCATATCTCGGGCTAGGAAGGTCGTAGAAGGTCGGGGATTGGACAGGCATGTTCCCCGTGGTCGAATTATGTCAGACGGAGGCGGTTTGCAAGGCTCTCCGAGGTCCAGATCCGGAGTTAAACGGGTTTGAACTTTCCCCATTGAAATGAATGGGCCAGCCAGCCAGCCAGCGGTTTTTGGTGAAATTTTCCAAAGTGTTTAGGGTTATGGTTTGGGAAATTCACCTACCTACAGAAATGTGTTTTAAGCACGTTTCAGGCCATTTGGAGTGGATTGGTAGTGCGTCTCAGGGACATTTTTGGGAAATCTGAGGAAATGATAGGTGGCGCTATCGAGCTAAAACTCTGGGATGGCGTTCTAGGGGCTGTTCTGAGCATCCTAGGCTTGTTTTTGTCTCGAAATTGCGCCATTTAAAAATGGTTAGGGTTAGGCTTAGGGCTAGGGTTAGGGCTAGGGTTAGGGCTAGGGTTAGGTTAGGTATATAGTGAGTTTACCACGATGGGGAATTCCCCAAACTCGAGGTTTCTGGAGAAGGGTAAGTGCTAGAGGTCTGAAATTTGGTACACAGGTAAGTCGGGCGATAGGATGAAGATGCTGTAAGTTTGGTCCGGATAGGGTTAGGGTTAGGGTTAGGTTAGGGTTAGGGTTAGGAGAAGGGAAAATGGGTCTCCTCCCGTAAGAAGAGACCGGAGCTCTCTCCGTCCACCCAGTAGGCCTCCCACCCCACTGGTCCCTTGGCAAGGGACGGGCCCGCTGACGGCGCTTGCCGTAGCGGACCTCTGTCCACTCCATATTATTATTTTTTTTATTTATTTATATATTTGTCAAAAAATGAAATAAACAACTAAAGAAGGTGTGCCAAAATGAAACAAAACAAAAATACACAACGTTTCGGCCAAAACTAGGCCTTCATCAGGTGAATGGCACACGAAGAAGGAGTGTACTCCTCAAGAGCTGGAGTAGAAATGAGCAGGGGGCGGCGTTTCAGCCCTATTTATACTCCCCTGCCCAAAAAAACGAAAAAACAAAAAACCGATTAGAAGAAATTGAAACCGAACGGTTATTTTAAAAACATGTTTTTAACCCCTAAAAATCAATTAAAACCATTTTTAATGGTAATTTAACCATTTTTTAACTATTTTTAACTAATTTTAACTGTTTTTAAAGACTTTTTTAACTTTTTTAACTTTTTTTTATATTTTTGTTTATAAACTTTTTTTATTGTTTTTAACCAACTTTTGATATTTTTTTGTTATTTTTTTATTTTTTTGTTATTTTTTAAGGGATTAGGGTTAAAATAAAATTGTATTTACAGTTACGTTAGTGGTTAGGGTTAGGGGTTAGGGGTTAGGGTTAGTGGTTAGGGTTTGTGGTTGGGGTTAGGGTTAGGGTTAGTAGCTAGGGTCAGGGTTAGAGGTTGTGGTTAGGGTTAGGGGTTAAGGTTAGGGGTTGTGGTTAGGGTTAGGGTTAGTGGCTAGGGTCAGGGTTAGAGGTTGTGGTTAGGGTTAGGGTTAGGGTTAGGGTTAGGGTTAGGGTTAGGGTTAGGGTTAGGGTTAGGGTTAGGGTTAGGGTTAGGGTTAGGGTAGGGTTAGGGTTAGGGTTAGGGTTAGGGTTAGGGTTAGGGTTAGGGTTAGGGTTAGGGTTAGGGTTAGGGTTAGGGTTAGGGTTAGGGTTAGGTTAGGGTAAGGGTTAGGGTTAGGGTTAGGGTTAGGGTTAGGGTTAGGGTTAGGGTTAGGGTTAGGTTAGGGTTAGGGTTAGGGTTAGGGTTAGGGTTAGGGTTAGGGTTAGGGTTAGGGTTAGGGTTAGGGTTAGGGTTAGGGTTAGGGTTAGGGTTAGGGTTAGGGTTAGGGTTAGGGTTAGGGTTAGGGTTAGGGTTAGGGTTAGGGTTAGGGTTAGGGTTAGGGTTAGGGTTAGGGTTAGGGTTAGGGTTAGGGTTAGGGTTAGGGTTAGGGTTAGGGTTAGGGTTAGGGTTAGGGTTAGGGTTAGGGTTAGGGTTAGGGTTAGGGTTAGGGTTAGGGTTAGGGTTAGGGTTAGGGTTAGGGTTAGGGTTAGGGTTAGGGTTAGGGTTAGGGTTAGGGTTAGGGTTAGGGTTAGGGTTAGGGTTAGGGTTAGGGTTAGGGTTAGGGTTAGGGTTAGGGTTAGGGTTAGGGTTAGGGTTAGGGTTAGGGTTAGGGTTAGGGTTAGGGTTAGGGTTAGGGTTAGGCTAGGGTTAGGGTTAGGGTTAGGGTTAGGGTTAGGGTTAGGGTTAGGGTTAGGGTTAGGGTTAGGGTTAGGGTTAGGGTTAGGGTTAGGGTTAGGGTTAGGGTTAGGGTTAGGGTTAGGTATATAGTGAGTTTACCACGATGGGGAATTCCCCAAACTCGAGGTTTCTGGAGAAGGGTAAGTGCTAGAGGTCTGAAATTTGGTACACAGGTAAGTCGGGCGATAGGATGAAGATGCTGTAAGTTTGGTCCGGATCCGACTTCCGGTTTGGGAGCTAGACCGGAAATGGACTTTATTTTGGCCATATCTCGGGCTAGGAAGGTCGTAGAAGGTTAGGGATTGGACAGGCGTGTTCCCCGTGGTCGAATTATGTCAGACGGAGGCGGTTTGCAAGGCTCTCCGAGGTCCAGATCCGGAGTTAAACGGGTTTGAACTTTCCCCATTGAAATGAATGGGCCAGCCAGCCAGCCAGCGGTTTTTGGTGAAATTTTCCAAAGTGTTTAGGGTTATGGTTTGGGAAATTCACCTACCTACAGAAATGTGTTTTAAGCACGTTTCAGGCCATTTGGAGTGGATTGGTAGTGCGTCTCAGGGACATTTTTGGGAAATCTGAGGAAATGATAGGTGGCGCTATCGAGCTAAAACTCTGGGATGGCGTTCTAGGGGCTGTTCTGAGCATCCTAGGCTTGTTTTTGTCTCGAAATTGCGCCATTTAAAAATGGTTAGGGTTAGGCTTAGGGCTAGGGTTAGGGCTAGGCTTAGGGCTAGGGTTAGGGCTAGGGTTAGGCTTAGGGCTAGGGTTAGGGTTAGGGCTAGGGTTAGGGTTAGGGTTAGGGTTAGGAGAAGGGAAATTGGGTCCCCTCCTGTACGAGGAGACCGGAGCTCTCTCCGTCCACCCAGTAGGCCTCCCACCCCACTGGTCCCTTGGGAAGGGACGGGCCCGCTGACGGCGCTTGCCGTAGCGGACCTCTGTCCACTCCATAATAATTGTTTTAATTTAAGAGTGTATTTATTAAAATTCAAAAATGAAATAAACAACAAAGGAAGGTGTGCCAAATGAAAAAAACGACGTTTCGGCCAAAACTAGGCCTTCATCAGGTGAATGGCACACGAAGAAGGAGTGTACTCCTCAAGAGCCGGAGTAGAAATGAGCAGGGGGGCGGCGTTTCAGCCCTATTTATACTCCCCTGCCCAAAAAAACGAAAAAACAAAAAACCGATTAGAAGAAATTGAAACCGAACGGTCATTTTAAAAACATGTTTTTAACCCCTAAAAATCAATTAAAACCATTTTTAATGGTAATTTAACCATTTTTTAACTATTTTTAACTAATTTTAACTGTTTTTAAAGACTTTTTAACTTTTTTTAACTTTTTTTATATTTTTGTTTATAAACTTTTTTTATTGTTTTTAACCAACTTTTGATATTTTTTTGTTATTTTTTTATTTTTTTGTTATTTTTTAAGGGATTAGGGTTAAAATAAAATTGTATTTACAGTTACGTTAGTGGTTAGGGTTAGGGGTTAGGGGTTAGGGTTAGTGGTTAGGGTTTGTGGTTGGGGTTAGGGTTAGGGTTAGTAGCTAGGGTCAGGGTTAGAGGTTGTGGTTAGGGTTAGGGGTTAAGGTTAGGGGTTGTGGTTAGGGTTAGGGTTAGTGGCTAGGGTCAGGGTTAGAGGTTGTGGTTAGGGTTAGGGACTAGGGTCAGGGTTAGGGTTAGGGGTTGTGGTTAGGGTTAGGGTTAGTGGTTAGGGTTAGGGTTTGTGGTTAGGGGTTAGGGTTAGGGGGTTAGGGTTAGGCATGTAGAAAACTGAGATTAGGTGTAGGACTAGGGGTAGGGCTAAGGTCAAAAGAACGGATAGCAAATGCAAAAGGTAAGTGGCCCAAGGTAAGTAGAACTTTTTTCTTTTTTTAGGTGGTGTTCCAGGTGAAAGGTAAGTCCTATGGCAAGTATAATTTTTTCATTGTATCCCTTTCTAAAGGTTAGGGTTAGGGTTAGGGTTAGGATTTTGGGGAAGTCTCCAACCCCTCTGTGAGGGGGCGGAATTGGCGCGGTCCGTCCACCCGGCCACTCCCGTCCACTGGCCCCCCCCGTCCATCCCGTCGTCGTCCTCGTCCGTACCGCACCGTAGTCCATCCGCCGCCTCCGTCCATTTTTTACACAGGTGTCGTCGTCCAAGTAAGTATTTTTGTTTATTAATTAAAGGTAAGTATAACTAAGGTAAGTATAATATATGAAGGTGTATATAGGTGTATTTATGTAAGGTAAGTATGAAATGTATGTATGTATATTTGTTTATAAATATTAATTGTGTATGTATATGTAAAATTCAAATTAGGAACTAAAAGAGTCTTTCCCCAAAAACTGGAAAGAAAAGGACCAGACGTCCTGATTAATCAAATTATTCTTTTATTTACAAAAGTAAACAATACAAAAATTCAATTATTAAACAATGAAAGAAAAAATGTGTGCCTAGTTGCGACGTTTCGGCCCAATAAGGGCCTTCTTCAGGCAAGGCACACAAAACAATGCTATATTAGCAGTAGCAGGCAAGAGCTGTTGTCCGTCCGAAAATCAAAATGAAAGTGAGCTCCCCTGAGCTGCAGCTCTATTTATACTGCTCACTGAAAAGAAAAAAACCGATGAACAAAAAGCGATGAAAAAAGCGATGAAAAAAAAGGTTGCCGCTTATTCGGTTTTTCTCAACTCCATCACTTTTTTCACTTTATATGGGATTTCCCTGTATTTTAACATTACATAATGTATATATATATAAAAAATAATTGTTTTTAACATATTTATTACATTTTTAATGTATTTATAATGTATTAATATTAGTCAATTAGGGTTATGTTTAGGGCCAGATTAGGGTTAGGCACAGGTTCCACTGGGGTTAGGGCCAGATTAGGGTTAGGCATAGGTTCACTGGGGTTAGGGTTAGGGCCAGATTAGGGTCAGGCATAGGTTCCACTGGGGTTAGGGTTAGGGCCAGATTAGGGTTAGGCATAGGTTCCACTGGGGTTAGGGTTAGGGCCAGATTAGGGTTAGGCATAGGTTCCACTGGGGTTAGGGTTAGGGCCAGATTAGGGTTAGGCATAGGTTCCACTGGGGTTAGGGTTAGGGCCAGATAAGGGTTAGGCATAGGTTCCACTGGGGTTAGGGTTAGGGCCAGTTTAAGGTTAGACATAGGGTTAGGGTTAGGGTTAGGGTTAGGGTTAGGGGTTAGGGTTAGGGTTAGGGTTAGGGTTAGGGGTTAGGGTTAGGGTTAGGGTTAGGGTTAGGGTTAGGGTTAGGGTTAGGGTTAGGGTTAGGGTTAGGGTTAGGGTTAGGGTTAGGGTTAGGGTTAGGGTTAGGGTTAGGGTTAGGTTAGGGTTAGGGTTAGGGTTAGGGTTAGGGTTAGGGTTAGGGTTAGGGTTAGGGTTAGGGTTAGGGTTAGGGTTAGGGTTAGGGTTAGGGGTTAGGGTTAGGGTTAGGGTTAGGGTTAGGGTTAGGGTTAGGGTTAGGGTTAGGGTTAGGGTTAGGGTTAGGGTTAGGGTTAGGGTTAGGGTTAGGGTTAGGGTTAGGGTTAGGGTTAGGGTTAGGGTTAGGGTTAGGGTTAGGGTTAGGGTTAGGGTTAGGGTTAGGGTTAGGGTTAGGGTTAGGGTTAGGGTTAGGGTTAGGGTTAGGGTTAGGGTTAGGGTTAGGGTTAGGGTTAGGGTTAGGGTTAGGGTTAGGGTTAGGGTTAGGGTTAGGGTTAGGGTTAGGGTTAGGGTTAGGGTTAGGGTTAGGGTTAGGGTTAGGGTTAGGGTTAGGGTTAGGGTTAGGGTTAGGGTTAGGGTTAGGGTTAGGGTTAGGGTTAGGGTTAGGGTTAGGGTTAGGGTTAGGGTTAGGGTTAGGGTTAGGGTTAGGGTTAGGGTTAGGGTTAGGGTTAGGGTTAGGGTTAGGGTTAGGGTTAGGGTTAGGGTTAGGGTTAGGGTTAGGGTTAGGGTTAGGGTTAGGGTTAGGGTTAGGGTTAGGGTTAGGGTTAGGGTTAGGGTTAGGGTTAGGGTTAGGGTTAGGGTTAGGGTTAGGGTTAGGGTTAGGGTTAGGGTTAGGGTTAGGGTTAGGGTTAGGGTTAGGGTTAGGGTTAGGGTTAGGGTTAGGGTTAGGGTTAGGGTTAGGGTTAGGGTTAGGGTTAGGGTTAGGGTTAGGGTTAGGGTTAGGGTTAGGGTTAGGGTTAGGGTTAGGGTTAGGGTTAGGGTTAGGGTTAGGGTTAGGGTTAGGGTTAGGGTTAGGGTTAGGGTTAGGGTTAGGGTTAGGGTTAGGGTTAGGGTTAGGGTTAGGGTTAGGGTTAGGGTTAGGGTTAGGGTTAGGGTTAGGGTTAGGGTTAGGGTTAGGGTTAGGGTTAGGGTTAGGGTTAGGGTTAGGGTTAGGGTTAGGGTTAGGGTTAGGGTTAGGGTTAGGGTTAGGGTTAGGGTTAGGGTTAGGGTTAGGGTTAGGGTTAGGGTTAGGGTTAGGGTTAGGGTTAGGGTTAGGGTTAGGGTTAGGGTTAGGGTTAGGGTTAGGGTTAGGGTTAGGGTTAGGGTTAGGGTTAGGGTTAGGGTTAGGGTTAGGGTTAGGGTTAGGGTTAGGGTTAGGGTTAGGGTTAGGGTTAGGGTTAGGGTTAGGGTTAGGGTTAGGGTTAGGGTTAGGGTTAGGGTTAGGGTTAGGGTTAGGGTTAGGGTTAGGGTTAGGGTTAGGGTTAGGGTTAGGGTTAGGGTTAGGGTTAGGGTTAGGGTTAGGGTTAGGGTTAGGGTTAGGGTTAGGGTTAGGGTTAGGGTTAGGGTTAGGGTTAGGGTTAGGGTTAGGGTTAGGGTTAGGGTTAGGGTTAGGGTTAGGGTTAGGGTTAGGGTTAGGGTTAGGGTTAGGGTTAGGGTTAGGGTTAGGGTTAGGGTTAGGGTTAGGGTTAGGGTTAGGGTTAGGGTTAGGGTTAGGGTTAGGGTTAGGGTTAGGGTTAGGGTTAGGGTTAGGGTTAGGGTTAGGGTTAGGGTTAGGGTTAGGGTTAGGGTTAGGGTTAGGGTTAGGGTTAGGGTTAGGGTTAGGGTTAGGGGTTAGGGTTAGGGTTAGGGTTAGGGTTAGGGTTAGGGTTAGGGTTAGGGTTAGGGTTAGGGTTAGGGTTAGGGTTAGGGTTAGGGTTAGGGTTAGGGTTAGGGTTAGGGTTAGGGTTAGGGTTAGGGTTAGGGTTAGGGTTAGGGTTAGGGTTAGGGTTAGGGTTAGGGTTAGGGTTAGGGTTAGGGTTAGGGTTAGGGTTAGGGTTAGGGTTAGGGTTAGGGTTAGGGTTAGGGTTAGGGTTAGGGTTAGGGTTAGGGTTAGGGTTAGGGTTAGGGTTAGGGTTAGGGTTAGGTTAGGGTTAGGGTTAGGGTTAGGGTTAGGGTTAGGGTTAGGGTTAGGGTTAGGGTTAGGGTTAGGGTTAGGGTTAGGGTTAGGGTTAGGGTTAGGGTTAGGGTTAGGGTTAGGGTTAGGGTTAGGGTTAGGGTTAGGGTTAGGGTTAGGGTTAGGGTTAGGGTTAGGGTTAGGGTTAGGGTTAGGGTTAGGGTTAGGTTAGGGTTAGGGTTAGGGTTAGGGTTAGGGTTAGGGTTAGGGTTAGGGTTAGGGTTAGGGTTAGGGTTAGGGTTAGGGTTAGGGTTAGGGTTAGGGTTAGGGTTAGGGTTAGGGTTAGGGTTAGGGTTAGGGTTAGGGTTAGGGTTAGGGTTAGGGTTAGGGTTAGGGTTAGGGTTAGGGTTAGGGTTAGGGTTAGGGTTAGGGTTAGGGTTAGGGTTAGGGTTAGGGTTAGGTTAGGGTTAGGGTTAGGGTTAGGGTTAGGTTAGGGTTAGGGTTAGGGTTAGGGTTAGGGTTAGGGTTAGGGTTAGGGTTAGGGTTAGGGTTAGGGTTAGGGTTAGGGTTAGGGTTAGGGTTAGGGTTAGGGTTAGGGTTAGGGTTAGGAGTTAGGGTTAGGGTTAGGGTTAGGGTTAGGGTTAGGGTTAGGGTTAGGGTTAGGGTTAGGGTTAGGTTAGGGTTAGGGTTAGGGTTAGGGTTAGGGTTAGGGTTAGGGTTAGGAAGGGTTAGGGTTAGGGTTAGGGTTAGGGTTAGGGTTAGGGTTAGGGTTAGGGTTAGGGTTAGGGTTAGGGTTAGGGTTAGGGTTAGGGTTAGGGTTAGGGTTAGGGTTAGGGTTAGGGTTAGGGTTAGGGTTAGGGTTAGGGTTAGGGTTAGGGTTAGGGTTAGGGTTAGGGTTAGGGTTAGGGTTAGGGTTAGGGTTAGGGTTAGGGTTAGGGTTGGGGTTGGGGGTTAGGGTTGGGGTTAGGGTTAGGGGTTAGGGTTAGGGTTAGGGTTAGGGTTAGGGTTAGGGTTA